>OY292488.1:5838411-7204747 GCA_958496325.1 Nomophila noctuella
GATTAAATATCCGGTTTGTTGATTAATCGTTAAGATTAGCCGCTTTAGCCGGAAACATTACTATAATAATGTAGGTAAGTAGCGTACCTCAGTTACGATCCAACTTACAATCATGATGGTATGCCATAAAATGGCTTTAAATACTTGACTTTTAATATTTCCAACGAAGCTTCAATTTTTTTCCAGTTTTTTTTTTTTGTATTTTGCTAGCATGCAGCCAGTTCTTTGACATTTAAAAAGCCTACTTACTTCAAACAAGCAGAGACGTCATATTGTCCTTTTGTATGGAAACACATTGGACCAAAAAACGATAACACACCACAATGTATTTAAAATGAATGATTAGGACATATTATTCCGAAATAACATCGCGTAATATAGTATAGAAAATGAACTTTCGGTTGCGTTTTTACTGCTTAGTGTGTTCTACACTTAAGTCTTTTATGATATCTGTGACTTAGGTATTGTAAGATATTATCATCATTAACAGTGACCGCTAATAGATCATGAGACTGCGTACCTATTCGCCAACCGAAAAGGCACAAATAACATAAATAACTATTCGAATCACGAACTTCTAAGTAATGTCATACTGTAACTGAGTAATTTCAACCAAAAAACAAAGGCAAAACTTTCAGATCTGTTTCTGAACAATGTCACGTAGGAGGGACGTTAGTACAGGCGAGTTTAATTTTAGGTAAGAAAAACATATAATTCAGACAAAGGACGAAATAATAACTCCGGCGGTAAACTTACGTCATCAAGTTGTGGCCCGTACTCATAAGACATTCTGACATGTGGCTTTTTTGATATTTCGATGAAACACTTGGATATCAGCGGTAAATTTGGCCCCTTCATGATGGATGCTTTCTACTTTTCACAAAGATATATTTTACTACTTATATCATCAAAATGTATATACAACTTTAAGTCTAAAATTCACGCTTAGTTTTTGCTTTATTACTTTATAGATATACATATTTATTTGAGTACACACTTGACAACATTTTAACATAGGTTATTAACAAATTATGTTATAATATTTTCAATTCTTTTTGAATACATAACAGGCACCTTGACAGTTTCAAATAAATGAGAGCATTTAGTTCTTTGGAAATGAACTGTCTGTGTAGTAAGGTCTCCAATTACAATACTCGCAACGAATAAATAAAAAAAACATCCGCGTGATGGTTAATTTTTGCGAGCAAACATTTCCGATCGCACTCTGCCCCTGACAGGACCTATCGCGGGAAAGAGCTGCCACCGACATAAATGCTCTGGAATTTTCCAAATGTTACATTGAAGGGAATGGAAACGAATGCAGTAATTTTTAACGTGTTCCGTCTTGAAATGGATTTTTCTGATTTGACTACGCGTCTGCCTGACGTGCAGGATGAAAGATTTAGAGCATAGTTACCTTATAATGTAAATCTTATTTGGTCTGCAGTGGCTTTTTACTATTGCGATTTAACCCATTATTTATGCTGATGAAAAATGTCTTAGTAAAGCCAGAAAAAAAAGTTTATTTTTACTATACCATGTTTTGTATAGTTATACCTTTATGGTCTCGTACAAACTTGTTAAACAACCTTTTTATAACAAAACTGTTAATAATTACCATATGGTTTTACAATATTTATTTCAAACTACACTTTGTTTCAAAGCACACACAAAATAATGTTTAATGTCACGCGTAAAATTACCTTCACAAAAACAGGGTGCAAGTTTCTTTGAAAAATAGACGAAGTAATGTAGGTAAATGAGAGTGTCAAACGCAGAGGAAGCAGAAAATAAGCTAAGTCAATATTTATAATATGTAGGTAGAAGGTGATGTGAGCAGTATGTCCAAAAGAAGTTAATATGTTTGGACAGAGAAAATATAATATAAGTTGTTTATTAGAAAATAAAATACACTGTCCCCATTTATCAGCATTTTTATAATGCATCGTCTCAATCATTGTCAAACAATGGTCTTGAAATAATTTTCTATATTATCGCAACACCACCCTTACAATCGGTATAGTATAGTCTCACTTACCTAAAATAGTAAACTTTTAAAAATTTGTTTTCCCTATACTTATAAACTCTTGTCCTCGAAATTTATCATTTTGTAACAGTTGTTTTAATTCATCATGTCTTACCATTCTTAAAGCTAGATGTTACTATAGCAATCAGATAAGTATACACTTACTAAAAACAGTAGACGTTTAAAATTTAGTGTTTTAAAACTTCGCCAGTATAGAAAAGTCTCCCGAGATAGCACTAAGTCAACTTTTAGGCACTTAATGGGGGGATGTCACGTCGCCAGCACTTGTCTTCGAGTTTGATCATTTTGTCACTATTATTATTATTTATCATGACTTACCATTCTTAAAACTAGATGTTACTTTACGAGTAGCAATCAGATAAGTATACACTTACAAAAAACAGAAGACGTTTGAAATTTAGTGTTTCAAAACTTCGCCAGTATAGAGTGTCTCCGAGAAGTCAACCTTTAGGCACTAAATGGGGGGATGTCACGTCGCCAGCACTTGTCCTCGAGTTTGATCACTTTGTCATAATTAAATAAATAAATAAATAATAAATAATAAATGCCTTGGACTGACACACCAATTGCCTAGCCCCAAACTAAGCTCGAAGCTTGTACTATGGAAGCTAGGGAACGGATAGACATACTTAAATACTTTTATGAACATCCATGACTCGAGTACAAATGCCGATGTTCATCACATAAACATTTGCCCCGCGGGATTCGAACCCACAACCCTTGGTTTTGTAGCTAGGGTCTCTAACCACTAGACCAACGGGCCGCCAAATTATTATAAATATTTACTTGGCATTCTTAAAGCTAGATGTTACTTTACTAGTTGCAATCAGATAAGTAGGTATACACTTTCCAAAAACAGTAGACGTTTAAAATTTAGTGTTTCAAAACTTCGCCAGTATAGAAAAGTCTTCCGAGATAGCTCTAAGTCAACCTTTAGGCACTAAATGGGGGGATGTCACGTCGCCAGCACTTGTCCTCGAGTTTGCTCCAAGAGCTTCGCGTCGTGTCTACAACTTTTCACATAAACTCTGCAACTTTACACGACACCACTTATAACGGATTGCCATCTTCTATTCAGCATATTGAATTTTTAAAATTTGTCTTTCGCTATTTGTTATTGGAATATTGGATTGCATAGTTGAAGAGTTCATTTTAATGCATTTTACTTTTGATACGTTCAACTTACGTTCAAGATCCGAACGAGTAATAAAAGGGTAAGTATAAAATGTATTAATAACAGATGTGCTTATTTTTTAAATACAATATAAATATTCTATACATAGAAGGATCTCAGTCATACCGAAAATCCCTGAGAATTAAACTATTCTGGGCGTTCCCAGAAGAGAGTAAGGAAATGTATTGCATTAATATTATGATAGCTGGTTTAATAAACAAACGCATTCTGTGTAGTGACGTTCTAGTTAATCTTGATTCGGCTTTATACTCTTTCTGAGAAATTCAAAAACTACTGTCAACTTTGCAGAAGGTGAATATTATTAGCTTAGAATGAAATAGATGAAAATACTAGTAGATAGATATAATGTTAAAGCGGAAAAAATATTTTCTTCAAAATTATTCTTTTGTAAATAAGGCAGCATTAAACCTGTTACGTAATGTTTAGCTTTTAAGACGTGTAATATTGATAGGAATCCAAATATATAAATACTAAAATAAAATAATAAACAAAATTGTAATGAGATCATCCAAAAACCACGTAGCCTTTAACTTTTTACATAACGTGACTGGTTAATTATTAAAAATCTACAAAACTTCGTATCCAACCCATATGCACAGGCTGTTTTACCGTACCCAGTTCCCTTTAGTAATGCAATATATTTTATTGGCCGTGTACACACATGACGCACTTGTTCTGACTCCGTTCAACTCAGATATGCTAATTAAAACCTCAAATTGGGTACTTGCCTCTACAGAGGAGTGTTGTGGGCTTGTTACGGCCTGCCGACACACAGGACCTTTTATCAGTTGGGATCTAAACTTTATTTCTAAAGTGATAGGACCCTTAGTTGCTCGAGTGTATGTGTGTTTACATCGTGATTCAATGCGTAATAGTGTTGTTTACGGGTCGGTAGTGGAGTATCGATAGTCAATAAGAGAGGTTTGTGAATTATTTATTAATTAATTAATTATCTGTGTGTACTTAACTAAAACACAGTTAAAAGTAGTTTTTCTGACTGAAAGTACGAGAGATTAATCGTATGATGACTGTACGACTTATTTTAAGAAATAAATAATTGCAATATGTATTACTACTTGATTATGACAGGGAAAATGCTTATGCCTGGTACAGTATTCTGTATGTTGCCGGTCATGTTTATAGGAAATAAATTATTTGGAATTTACAAAGTCACTCTAAAGAAAATACAATATGAAGGCAGATATTGTGATTTTCTGAAATAAGAAATTTTACTCTAAAAGGTAATACATGTATAAATAGTAGGTAATGTCTCACAAATTACTAATTATTTGACGACTGCAATGTTTATTCATGTTATCGAAATAGAACAACACTAGTTTGTTACAAAGCGCTTTATGCGCTCATGAGTGTAGTTTCCTCAGTCGTAGGTACACTTCCCTTGTTCTATTAGTGCTATTAAGATCTTGAGCTCTCGGTGTCAACGTCAAAATGCTTCTAGATAGCTTAGCAAATATCTATACTAACAGGATCTGTAATATGAAGGTAATCGTATTTCGAGCAAACAATGTTATGCAAGATTATTTCAACCAGATTGTGTGTATTCAACTGTACAATAAGTCAATTGATGTAATTTATCGCAAAGTCTTGCAATTATACTCTTGTAAGCAATCTGCTTTTCTGTCTGTATAAAATGAAGCTCCGCTGTGAAAAGAAACTCGGTCGGGATTTATTCTGCTTTGATTTTTTTCGCAGTAAAAATAACGTAGGTAATTAATATGTCCGGTTTTATTAATTATTATTGTCTTTTAATTTGGTAATGTTATTAATTTTAGTTCAAAATGGAATATTGCAAACAAAGTGTTAACGAGTAGAATGAATCCATACTCACTCACTCACTCTCCATTAATAGCAATAGGTACCTACTTTATTCCGATCATAATAAATACATAGATTGAAAACACACTTCTTCAGAAAACGGAATATGAAAATGAGTTTACCTTTCATGTGACTAGACAGTATTGAATTCTTAACGTTGGGAAAAAATAATAAAGTAAATTTAAAACTGTACTTCTTCAATCTTCTTCTCACACCACTTCATTAAATAGGGCACGTTCTAAATTACCTCAGATGGCTTAATTGAATAAAGATAATTGGATCGTCAAGCTATTATCTTGAGGGTATCTCTTTAAAATTAAGATGCCCTATTACTGAATTATGGTGCGATTATGTTGAATAGAACGTTTGGCGCCTAACTTTACCATTTCATTACATCGATCCCGGAAAATCTGTGAAAAAAGAGAATTTACGAATTAACAAAATTTGCTATTTTTAATTGAAGTTAGTTCATATAAATAACGAAAGAAGTTTCATTTCTATTCAGAAATAAAGGAGCTAAAACATTATTAACCAAATAAATAAAAAGTTTGTTCCAGTCACTCAATATGTTCTACTTTTGTATTTTAATTCCTTTGTGTAATTTGAACAGGAAGAACAAATTATCCTTCGAAGTGAATCCTCAAATTTCCCCATTTACTTTTGTAATAGGATAATAATTATTGTCCCCGAAACAGTCGTAATGGATTTGTTTCAACTAATTTATTGTTTTTAGGGAACCGACAAAGATACAAATAAATCGTAAAGGAAGTATATTATTTCCCCAGAATCAGATTGTTTACAGTAACATAATAAAGTAGTAGATATACCATTTCTTCTTTATATTTATGTTCTGATCGAAACAGATAATTAAATCTTTGAATACATTTTACTTATACCATTAGGTATTTTCTTCAACTAAAAATATTGCTATAAAAGATTAAATGTTCTATAGAGAAATATTCCTTTAATAAGGTACGAAAATATTAATTAGTTAATATCACAAAAAAAATATCTTGGCAAATGTTTCGCTCAACAAAAAAGAACTCTGAAGATTTTAAAATATTGCTCATTAAATCTTGATGGAAAAACCGAAACGGCATATTGCAAACAATTTATAATGCAATAAATATTGTTTGTCAAAACCAGAAACTAAATTGGGCTAATGAACCAAGTTTGAATTTATTAGTTTATTTAACTGGAGTTTTCCTAGCGTTAAAAAAATATTTGTTATAATTTAAGAGGGCAGACGGTTTTACGAATATTAACATGCGGTGACATAATTATTCACAACGACCTTTTTAATCAAATTGTTTTTTCATCTGTATCTCCGTTTCATAGACTTGAAAAAGATTGAAATAATTCTCTCGTAATTGGATCATTTGTTAGAGCTATTTCTTTTGTGATGAGGTTAATCACAAGAAACAATTGTGCTGAAATATTGTTTTATATCTATTCATGAGTTGAAATAATCTATTATTTTTGTGAGTCAGATTAATGAGTTGTACCTAAAATAGACGGCCTTAAAAATGACGTTAATTAAAAAATATGCCATTTAACACAATATTTCAGATGAAAAGGTGTGATACCGATATGTTTGTATGAGCATTGAATGTAGCGGAAGGTGAGAAAAAGTACAATGATTAAAGTGAAAATTTAAACTAGATTCAATTCTGCACTTTTAATTTCATTTAGCATCCTTTAATGAAACTTCTGCTTCGTTTCGTTGGCGAAACAGTGTTTGTACTGGAATAAGTTGGAGGAATTATCCGATGTTTTACATATGCCGAGAGTTAAGTGGCATATTTTGCGAGCGGGCAAATTCAAGATTTCCCCGTTGGATGAGATGCCTCGAGACACGCCCGTATTTTTTCTTTTCTGAGTGCACGTGTACATTCCAAAGGTTATTTATTTACGAATACTCTACTCTCGGTACCTACGTGAAATTGTTGTGATGTTAGTAAATTGCAAGGGTTAAAAATATTATTTTGTTTTCTTGTTTCTATTTATTCGTAGAATTTTATAATTTAGTGTTTTGTGTAAGAGGCATTTCTATATAATGTTTACAGTGTTATTTTTAATTGCCTTTAATTACTCTGATAGTATATTCATCTCAGGTGTCATATTTAGAATAATGGCTACGATGTCGGTGTACTCCCATCTGAATTCATGGTATGGTGGGTTATTGGTAAGCTTAGGAATTTCCGGCAAGTCAATATTGTATGGACATGCCTACCTTCACAAAAGTAGGCAGTTCGCATGATCGAATGTAGTTTGAACCTTGTAATGGGTATTTCATTACAATTTTGGCATATTTATTACAACTTCTTCGGTCATGTTTACGCTCACGTTTTATTACGGCGAAGTTTTATCAGCCGTTACCCATTTTTGGAGGTTATACTTTGTCTTCAATCATTATTTTAGTGCCTTGAAAACGAAACTTCGAATCGGTTATCTTCTCATCGTTTTTATTCGATTTAAATTGACTTCGGTCAAATATCAAACTAGTACCGTGTACTATCTATTTATTAATCTACAGGTTGCGTCTGCCGCTGTAATAGTTTTGACAGTTATTGGCGTTGTTAATGTTGACCACATTAATTTATTATTAATTATTAATATTTTAGTAAGTAGGTGCTCCTTTCTGATTATGATTTAATGATTTCATTTGTTACATTCATCTCGAAAAAGCTTACCCGTGGCAAAATAATATGAAGAAATATATATTATAAACGAGTTTATTAAAATGCTATAATTTTTGCTTACACCTCAAGAAGTCTCAGACATGACATGTCGTAACGGGAGAAAATTCGCTAGTTACTCGCAAAGTTTGCACTTAATCACCCAATATTGGGCACCGAACTGCACTTCCAAACAAATTATTCAAGACTCGCACGTTTGCGGGTGTTTAAACTTGAGATGCGGCGGTTGTGTGCATTGTGCATGTGCAGTGTGCATGCACTTATGTATGTGTTTGTCGCTGCTAGCTCTAATTCCGAGATTCAAGAGTAACGGGTCCGAATGATAATATAATGAAAGTTTTAACAGTATTTTTCATCATATTTAGGGAAAAGGTCTAGTGTAATCGGATCATGATGTAAAATGGGGACCCTAGAAACACTAACTTATAGATTAACAATATTAGAGTTCGAGTTAGAGAGAATCGACTGCCTCTTCTCCTAATTTAGGCAATAAACAGAGATAATTTATTTGTTAACATATTACGTTTAAAAAAAGTATCAGCTATATCTATAATTAGCGGCCGCCCGCGGCTCCGTCCGCGTGGATTTCAAATTCCAATAGCCTAAAGCCTTCCTCGTCAAATAGACTATCGAACACAAAAATATTTTTTCAAATCGGTTCAGTAGTTCCTGAGTTTAGCGTGTTCAAACAAACAAACACTCAGACATACAAACAAACTCTTCAGCTTTATATATTAGTATAGATATAGATTAGTATAGATTTGAAATCATATTTTCGTTACAAAGATTGGTATAGGCTTGATCACCCACCAGGAACCCAGGGTCTCTAGGTAGACCATGGTCATGGACCATCAAGGCCACCTTTAAATAATAAAAATGAATCAATTGTAATAGCACACCAATTTCCCAAAATCAGCTTGAGATGCGAAGGTTGTGTGCAATGAGCATGCACTTATGTGTGTTTGTCGGGAGCTGCCAGCGCTTATTCTGAGATTCAAGAGACATCCCGTCGGAACGATGCAATGTTTCGCTGTTTGAGTAGACACAATTAACGCTAATCTGACTACAGTCGGCGGAGAGCCAATGATATACCGAGGGTTTGACAGTCATTTTCATCAAATTTTAAGTTTTGGTGTAATCGGATATTTTTTACTTTATTCTTTGACTGTCATAATAAATATTACCATTTGTTTGAAAACGAATGAACTGATAGGTTAATTACGTATTTCAATGCATATTGTACGTTCCATAGCATAAAAAGAAGATTAACTTTAGAATGAGATTTCAATGTTACAAATCATGTTACAATGAAATACTAAGTTACATAAAGTACCTACAATTTCAGATTTTACTATTTATTAGATACACTTTTAAAATATCACAAATGTGCAGGAATGCGTCGGAAGAGCTCTGTATTTTCGAGAATTAGATTATCATTTTGAAACAAAACAAATAGCAAAAATGTGAGAGGTTCTTCGTCGATCCGTCAGTATCAAATACCCGGCTTGATTGGACCGTGAATGCCAACATCGCCTATCGAGTAGACCCGGGGCCGACTCAATTACGAGTGTGTAGTTAGCTGTTAGATTTATAATAGAGGAATAGTTTCTGTATATAGAAAAAGACGGTTTTTTTTTAATAACATTTACTACCATTTTAAGATAGCAAAAGCTTAGCGGACCTTCATAACTGTTGTGCTTTGTTTCTGCTGGTGAGGAAGAGTGCCAGAGCTTAGTTGGGGAGTGTATGGAGTATTAAACCCTTGAACGGTTGTTGAAGTATAAAGAATAACAACAGCGCAAAGGCAGCCATGATTTCTTACCATCAGGTGACCCTTTTGTACATTTACCTCCCTATAACATAAAAAGTTGCCTGTTTTTGTGATCTTCTTTCCACTTGGCAAGCGTGGTGACTAAGCCAAAACCCAAGATTGTAACGAAAACCATCATCTCGAATAATGTAGGGCGTATACAGTATAGGGTAACAGCCCTGTAGTGGGGCAATATAGGTGGTGGATTAATAGGCTTTACTTTACTTTACCATTTTTAAAACAGTTATTGTGATAGCGGTAAGTTTACAGTTCACATAATGCATTTGACAAGAAGGTTTGTCGAGTGAACAACAAGAATAATAATTTTTCCAACTCGTTTGGCAGGAAAGCTTAAAAACATTTTGTAAGAGCTGTTATTCCAATCCTAAACCTACATTTTCAAAAAACAACTCGACTGTGTCAATTCACATTTACTCTTATTCATGTTAAAAGAGATCCGATCGAAGCTTTCAGACTTCATTGGTCAGACATTCTAGACAACAAAAACATTTTTATTTCAATATCCAATCCAGTAACTTAAATTGGTTTATCCCTACAACTCATCCCTATTGAAAAAAACATTTTCCTTTAACAAATACTTCGCCTGACAAAAGATTAAGGCACGAAACTTAATTACTTGGAAATTCTAAATATTTGGATCATCCAGAGAAAATAATAAAGTTGGGTGTTTATAAAAATCGATTGAATTCCTCTGTGCCAAGGGAGTAGTCAAAAACTCCAATCTTGCCGACAAAAATCCCTTTCATAGCAGCAGCATTATGAAGACGGTGGATGAATAGAGTAAATGGTGTGAAATAATCTGAGCTCTTAGTTCTACGTAGCTGAAAACGAATTTATTGGTCCCCGATACTCGGGTGGGATTTTATTGACACCTTTACGCACCAGAATATAAGTTCGGGATCGCTATGATCCGAAATAGCTTATTGTGCGTGCAAATAACTTTATAACACTCAAACCAAAGTTATATGTATAAGATTTTTGGTAAAACAGATATCATATATTTTTGATATATTCAAAACACAGGGAAATTTATCAGAATTATAAAAAATAAATCTACTTTTTTTTCACAACATAATATATTCCATTCTTGAACATTTACCAAAAATATCAAAAACCAACCCTATCGAAAATAATTCATGAGTCGAACGAATGTTTTTCTAACAATAAATAACACTGAATGGAATATCAATTGACTAAACCTAACAATACTTGACGTGGACCGATCGCTCACTGGCCGAGGTACGAGTACGTGCATGAATCGTTGCAATTTCAATCACTGTCAGATAATAATTTTCCTGAGGGCTTTTTATATTTCGGAAAAAAAATGTGTGTTCGAGGGAGAATTGATTGACATCATTACTTTAGGGTTAAGATTTACACAATGCTTTTTACTAACAGTTTAAGAGTGTTATGCTACTTTTCTGACTGCTGATTTAAACATGTTTTTACCAAAGTTATGCAGTTTAAATTGGCTATTCCATCTAACGGTAATGTAAATATTAATACTTTCAGTGAGATGATACCTAGATAGAACCTCGGGTTGCTAAAACTCATTACATGTTTCCCTTGTCACTTTTAGTAAATAAACGATTTCAAATTTTCTACCACCTTTTAAATTCACTTTATAATTCTGACTAATTTTCATTTTGAGCCTATAAATAAAATTAATATGAAACCTTAGTTATACTGTGAGTTGAAAAACGTCACAGACCTACCCACGCATTTAATACGTGAAGTTTAGCCCTAATTTAATAGGTGATCTATTTAATAATGTAAACAATATTAAACTACTACTCACAAATATGTACCGAGGTATTCGCCGTATGACAAAATGTTAACTTGATTATTCGTATTTACGATATAAATATTTTCGTCCCTAAAATACCTTTCAGATTCTAAATATAGATCTTGCTTTATTTGAACAGTCATCTTTACTTAGTGATTCAATTTGCTTATCTTATAACTGTCTAATACGTATAATATATTAAGTACATATTCAAGCGCCTGCGTTGAATCTTGCCTACTAATCTCTATAATAGTCCTTCGAATGTAGGCTAAGCCTAGTTTGGACCCACGCTTCAATAGGTATATAATATGTTACTTGTAGGTACATGTAATGTATTTACGGAGCTACGTAATAACATATTGTAATTGTCCTTTATTGTTTCATGTTCTCGTTACGAACTATTTGTAGGCAAACTTAGTGGTCTTTAGAATATGCCTTTAAACATTCCTCTCAATTATAGCTGATGGGTCAATCTATACGTGATTTAAAAGTTGTGCTATCACTTGAAATTAAACTAATGTAAAGAGAAACATACAATTAGTTTTAAGAAATTCTTATATATACATATAATAGAGTTCTATTAAGCTAACTCGTGAGTCTAGAATAAATCCTGCGATAATTGATCCAATTTTTTTTAAACCTCCTTAATAAAATAGCTTTCTTAATTGATTACTTCTTATACTTTTCCAAAAAAAAATTCAATGTTTACTTTAATCATATAAAAACCAAACAATTATTTCCCATTTCGAGTGTAACGAAATTAAACGTCATGTCCAATCAAGGATTGGTAAAGTAGCAGCGATGATCAATCTCCCTTTGTTTACGATTCTGGATAAAAATTGATTGGTGCTTGTCCCTTCTTCCTGAATTTGTTCTTGTTCACCCTGATTTATGAGGTTATTTTAAGGCGTACGTATTTAATTGAGTAATTTTCGGCTACCGAAAAGTACTTAACAATTGTCGTATATGAGAAGACGGATAATCTTACTTTTTTGTTTTAAATTATAGCTTAACTAGCATTCCGCCCGCGACTTCGTCCGCGTCCCGTCTGGACCCGTTGTCCCGTCCCTTAGTTTCGAATTTTTTCTTGCCTTATAATCCTGGACATAAAAGAACAATTTTAAAAAATAATTGGCTTATGCGCTTACCAACACATTTTGCGATCGATTTTTATATATAAGATATAGCACAACATCAAAGACACTCCAATTCAAAAACAACTAACATAAATTTTGCTAGAAAGTACATGAACTTTACATAATAAAATGTAGAATTGTTCATGAGCGGCGGTGTCCTACACGTACTTAACCGTACCGTCACTATCCTATTGCTTTATTGCCTTTTTTCGACCGAGATTTCTAATTGGAATTTGAATTTGAAGTTTTTAATCATCCTTATTGTAAATGCATAATAAGGACGTCCATCAGTTTAAGACATAAGAATTTTCATTATTTTTAAGGAATCAGAATTTTGGGCTTGTGCTTCGTAAATTCATACACCTATTACGTGTGACTTGTTGATTACCTATTCATTTTATAACACGAAACAGAACACAAAAATATTATATACTTTTTTATACTAAAGCATAATTTTTGGTAGTTGAAATATTTTTTATAACGAAACAATATTTTTGTCACAACTATGAATAGTTATTCACCTGTTTTTGTGAACAAATGATTGCACAATATTCACCACTGCACCTCAAATCCGTGAAACAATGACAAAAAGAGCGGACCGGGTTTTGCACCGCCACTTCAGAAAAAGTCGTCAAAAAAGTTTGACTGTTGTTAAAACTCGCACGTAAAGCTGAACGGACTTTTTCACGCATTCGTTATCCAGTTAGCTGCGAATAGAACTGCGACAACAATGTTCTGGTGAAACTATAAAGTTTTCTTTCGATGTTCGGTCGTGGACAACTTGACGCGACAATATTATTATGGGATGCTTTTGCGGCGTATATTCAGTTTAAACTTTGAGGTATTGTTTTTGTTCGTGCGAGTTCTGTTACCTTAATTATATTTTGTGTTATTCAGGGAAGCATTAAGTCCCATTTAATCGTTGAACTGATTTACTTACTATGTAACTAATTTAGGACCGAGGAATTAGGGTTTCAGGCTCGTTATAATTTTTTCTCAGACTATGATGAAATGTCAAACTCTTTTCTCATTAATAAATTCATGTATATTTCCCCATAAGCGGATTAAAAAAAAACAATTAAAAGTGTATGTATGGCAAAATATGTATTGCATAACAAAAAAGATCATGCAAGCGTGTATTGTTTTTTATCTCTAAGAGTTGTACAGGGATATTCCATTGACTATCAAAGAAAAAAAATGAATAATACACTCTCTTACACAAAAAAGAGGATTATGATTTTTCCAATATTTAGCGATTCATATCGTTGTACTTTGTCCCTCACACTCATTATTTCTACATTATCGTAGTTATAAGAACTACATTAGTGGTTTTCAGATATCCAGAGCTTCGTCATTCATAGCCAACGGTGGGGTTAATGGTCCTCTGTTCGAATAAGATGACTCGACACAGTTTTTGCGTTGACCTTCACGAAGCACAATTTGCCGCTAACATCGACGCCTGTTTGTTTTGGAAAAGAATGTTTTGCAAATGCATTTGAATGATAGTCGATTGACTGGTACAGAATGTCATGATGCGTGCTGTCCACCTAAAGTGTAACTAAGTTTAGGAACACACTATGCTGAAATTATCCAACCGAAGTTTGGCGCCAATGCATTTTCTACGCAAAAACACGCGACGTGTTCCTACACTAAGTGCATTTTTGTTCCCATTTTGTGCAATGAAGATGAAATAGATGAAGATTCTGACGATTAAGGTATCAATAAATACTTATGTTTCCTCCAAGGAAAATTTCAAAGCATGACGTAAGTTTTAATATGGGTGCACGTAACGGATATTTTCAATACTAACCATGTACTTACTCATAGATTTTTTTAAACATTTTTTAATTAATTTTCACTATCTCTAAAATATACGGAAGTAGGTATCTTTAAACATGAAAGTAAATGGAATTGTTTCAAATAAGATAAATGTTTATTTTTCTTATACGAAAATAGAATATTATTATAATGTTCTAAAAACAACCCAACTTTTTTTTACAAAGTACGTAACGTAGTGTTGATGAGAAAACTTTTCGAATTATAAAAGCAACGTCTTTTTTAACATAATGGACGAATAAAAAGTTTCACCACACTTCTTAGAAAGTAAAAATACGGATATTTTTATAAGAGTTTGTATGTATGCGTGTTGTCAGGATGTCAGGCTGTTGTATTTTTACACCATCTTTCATTTATAATTCTGATATTAGAAATACAAAGAATAGCCAAGATCAAAACCCTTTAAAATTATACTATTCACCATACATTTAAATCTATACTAATACGACCAACGTAACATAGCAGAAGAGTTTTTTTGGTTGAACGCAGTAATCTCACAAACTCTGGTTCGAATCGAAAAATGAATTTTGTGTTGTTTGCATCTATTTGTCGAGAAAGGCTTTGAGCTATAATATAACACTATGTGTTACGATAACTGAAATCAAGGCGGACGGAGTCGTGGGTCGCCGCTAGTCTTAAATAGCATAGATTAAATCTATGCTATTTCCAGCCAAATTGCAAAGAAGTTTAAGTTTGTTTTTAGCTCTGTCAAGTTATTTATAAATAATGACCTCTACAATACATGTCGTAAAGGAAATTAGAATGCGGGTGGGTAATCGTCGTGTACAATAATTGCAACATGCTCACTGCATTGTTTGCTATTTGCGACCGCCATTTAGCTCATTTAGATAAACGGATAAGCTTATGTCTCTAATTGGAACATAGCTTGTCTTTCAACATCAAAAACACCGATATTTCTGAATCCCTTTGAAATGGAGGCGGTTATAATTAGCAACAGTTCTCATTACGGTGTTCGATGTCGTTTATATTTAAAGAATCGTCATTGTATATTGTTTACAGCTAGATATATCTTATTGGTGTACGTGAATTACATAGAAGTCAGTACTTAATATGTACATTTAATTGGGTTGGGAAGAATAAAAACAATTTGATATGATTGAAAATGGTCATTCATTCGATGTTATTATTTAATCTATAATGCGCTTTGATCAACCTCATTTTAATATGTATTTGTATTTTGTGCGCACATAATATATTGCATTTTACCTCGTGTAGAAACTTTGTTTCTTAATGATATACAGAAGTTGAGAGGTTCAAACCTCTTTGCCTACTTCCTCAGAAAATTTCAACAACCCTTTAGCTGCGGAAACCGGTACAGTAGTTTGTTTTAAAAATAATGTTTTATTCAATAGCTACCACTGAGCCGAACATTTCATTATTCTAATACTTGCGGTCGCTGCTACCTAGATAGGCCAGGTGTTGCGAAGTAAATGTAAATATTTTATTGGGGAGGCACAAACAATGCCTGAGAGATCAATAAAATTTGTTTGTTTTGTAAAATGCCCTCCACTGTCTGCTTTATAGATTGTGTACATGAATAATTCAGGACTGCGAATGGAATGCTTCGACGCGTACTTTCGCTTAAATGTTTTGTTTGATGGATTGCGTCATGCGGGTTATGTTTTTTTATTAAAAAGGCCTTTATCTTGAAATTAACCGATGGTCATAGAATTTCACTAGAGTCAAATCTTCGGCTATAATATAAAGTCATTTATCTTCTTATAACATACATTTTAATCGTTTAGATTAGCCCTCGCCATTCTTCAAAAATTGAACTAAAATTAGAGCTACAGTCGCTTCTAAAATAAGAGAGACAGCACATTGACCGTCACCCGTTTAAATCATGGCAAATGTGGCTGAAAAATTAAAAATTAAAAAATCGTTGATATCTTGAGCATGGCAACACTTTTTAGGGTCCCGTAGCTAAATAGCAAAAAACGGAACCCTTATAGATTCTTCATGTCTGTCTTTCTGTCTGTCTGTCTGCCAGTCTGTCACAGCCACTTTTTTCCGAAACATAAGTACTAAACTGTTGAAAAATGTTGAGTAGATGTATACTGTGAACCGTATTAGGGCTTTCACGCGATTTTTTTTTCTTCTTAAGTGCATACTTTGCGTGCATACCTTCCAAAGTAGTAAAGTGTGTTCCCCCTCTAACTTCTAAAATAAGAGGATGATAAAACTAATAAAAAATATAAAGTGAAAAAAAAAGATCCTGAATTGAGAAGCCTGGTAATTACACTGGATCTGACTGTCGTCAGACCGCCGCAACCCACACAAGGCAAACCAGAAAATTTGGATCATAGTCGGGACCAACAGCTTAACGTGCCGTCCAAAGCACAGAATCATCATTCTTATTTGACAGTCGGGTGATTCAAGCATGCAAGACCTGACCAAAATTTCCGTTTTAGGAAGAAACCAACGTTAAGTTTATTATTAAATCTCTTGAAAGTGTAGACAGAGAAATTGATGTTCAATCAAATTCAGATCTTCAGATCTAAAGAGTATTTTATATGCTAATATGAAGGTGCCTTTTTATTGAATGAATAAATCTTGTTGATCCTCAGAGCAAAATTTATTTCTAAACATTTGATTTATGAGGTGATGTTGCGACTTAAAATGAAACATTAGCATCTTCTTGGACGTAATTTTGTTTATCATTCAATGTCATAGTGTTGTAAAAACAACCTAAATTAATTCAACACCTCGAATAGTTTTTTCGAAGTTCTGCTACTGGGCTTCGGATCCAATTTATATAATTATGTATATGTTTTTTTCGAAAATACAGGTTCTGTGCAACATTATAAATTATATGTATGTAATTATATAATTATCTTTTTTATCGAAAACAACCTGTAATCATGGCTGCAGTATAGGAATAATTCTTATTTGTGGTTTATTGTGCTTATAGTGATTTAACAGTAATAAACATTGCTTTTGGCCTAAAAAAATAATATATTTATACCTTGCGGGCCGATTTTCAGCGATGGCGGCCGATCTAATGATTAGCCAGGTAGGCAGGATATACTATAGTGCACAAGTGAGTGCACAGGTGCACTCCTTATTCCCTCACACTCATTGTTAATTGGGACGGTAATCTCACACGACCGTAGATAGATCCAGGTGCAGGACTAACGTCTTAACGTACCTTCCGAAGCACGGAAGAGCTCTAGGTGACTTTTTTTCGGTCACCCATCTGATGACTGGCCCCTGCAAACGTTGCTTAACTTTGCACTTTGCAAATGAAATTGCAAAGTGGTCTGTGCCATCGCATTGAAACAAATTTTGTCTAATGCGGGCAATGCGGTTATCAACTAGATATCTGATAGCCATCAGTACCGAGAATACATGATTCGCTAACGTGTATTAACATGACGAACGTTGACAACACGACTGCTACATCACATTCCAAAAAACAACCTACAGCAAATCATGCTTTCCTTAAAGCTGATATACAAAAACCTAGTAAGCTTAAGCTAAGTCTACAAACCTAGTTAACCCAACTGAATTACCTCCGTCATTACCGCTGGTACTCCAAGCTTCTAATCAAAAAGTTGCGAGTATGCTGAACAGGCATAATATTAGCTGAACCAGTTACCTAACTAACGCTCGGTTAACAGTAGAGTGGGGAACTCTGAACTCAATTAGCTATTACCGTGTATTGCAAACATTATCTGGTTGGTGCACATTCATTGGTATGGTAAATTGTACGTTATTTTTTAAGTTTAAATTAACAAATAACTAAGGTTCGGTACTTATGTACAGTATTGCACTACTACAATAATAAGTAGCGATTATTTCCATTACTTCTAGTAGATATTTGGCCCATGGAAGTACTGGATTTTTTGTTCTCGGCAACATTGCTTTAGGAGATGAAACCCGAGAACAAACATTCACACCATAGTCGATTTCAGCTAAGACTTCTTCAAGGCACTAAGCTCCACAAGCTTTTTATATGGTTTTCCATAGGGTTCATAATGATTTAGAATAGTGTTGATTTTTCTTTGCACAGTCAACTGTCACCGAGGTCATCTCGTTGAAATTGGATAGTCCACCCATGTAGGTAACTTTAACATGGTGGGGAAATTTTACAGTTTAATGTTGAAATCAATTTTGAAAATATTGCAATTCGATGATACCTTTTTCATATGACATTTTAGACTTTCGCGTTGCATTACTATAATGCAACGCAAAACCTTTTTTATGTTTATTCAACCGTAAGGGTTATTCCATAATCCAACATTTTCATTTATGGAATTAAAAACAAAACAAAATAAAAACGATATAAAAAATTAAGTTTATAAATGTTTTATTTGTTCTTACGCATCTACTGTTCAGTGTTTTGGCTAGCAGTCAACTCGCGACAGTTCGGCAGTTTGCCACCATTCAACGACTTACTCTAATTCTAAGAAAGTAAGTTTTCTTTGTCATGAGGTTCGATTCCAAATTATTGACAGTTAGAGTTTCCGTGGGCGGACAAAGCCGCGGACTTACGATGTTGTTTGGTTAAATGATTTTGCAATATCTTTGGCATTCGAATGAAGGAAAACTTGAAGGCCTTATGATGATTTACAATTATGTCACAGTTTTGCTTTAAATGTTTTGATAGAGCTGCTCAAAGGACTCGTTCAGTGTTTCGTCCCACTTTGCGTTCGTCCCAATGGGACGAAACACTGAATTCAAATATTATTATTTTAATATTATTTTTCATTCTGGATTCGTCCCATTTTGTATTTTTACTCATTTCTAACAAAGTATTTGCAAAGTAATATCAGCAAAAAAGTCAAACATTTTTGAAATAAATAAAATTATAAATATTACTAAGTACCGTTGTAAATTTGTCCGCATGAAAACGTTAATTTCATCAATAACACAATTGTGATTTAAAATCATCGATATTAAATATTTGATTCTGTGATTATATGCTGTGATTTCTTAATAATTTAAGTTGTTAAGTTTAATTGTGGGTGGTTAATATTCTATCAGTATATGCACGTGTTATAATCATTGATAATAAATATTTGATTCTGTGATTCTATGCTGTGATTTCGTAATAATTTAAGTCGTTAAGATTAATTATGTTATTTTTTTGACATTGAAGTGTAATAAGTGGTATTTTACATTATTTCAAGCAGTCATAATGTATACTATCACATACTTTAATATTAATATTTGCGACGAAATACCGCTTCAATATGTGATTTAAACTTAAGTTTTTCTATTTTTACAATAAATCCTTTATTTTTGTTAAATTTACAGTACTTATCTTCGTTATGATATAAGTATTAAAAATATGTTTATTTTTTTTCCTTTAAGTAAAGATATTGTTATCAAATTCATATTTGTCTTTTATCTCCTTGAATTGCTGACGGTACTAAATCTCATTGTGTTATAAGGATAATAAAAATGGGACGAAACGCAGAACGAAAACTAATAAATTTTTGAATTCAGTGTTTCGGCCCTTTGGGACGAACGTGTTGTGGGACGAAACACTGAACGAGTCGCTCAAAGCACATCAGGGTATATAGAAACTTGGTATTTTATTAATCTTCAATCTTTCAATTCTTAATTTTATCAGATGGCAACAAAAATGAGCTATACTCATGCTTACTAAAACAGCCTATTACCAATTCCAAAATCGAATTTAGTTCCGAGTCGAATGTGAGCAATAAATTTTTTTAATTAACCAACCGTGAATTATATCAAATGGTTTGTCTTCGCTAATCATGAGGTATTATAGCTGAAATCCGGCTAGAGACTTCACTTTTAATAACTTAAACCTTCCCCAATAATAATGACCACCGGGAACCATCATGCGGTAATTTACCCCAATTTTTCTTCGCTTATTTTAAATTGAAATCGACTAAAGCGCCGTTCGTTGGAATAAACGACCTCGCACTTCGGAAATATACTTTAAAAACTGACAAACAGCGAAATGCAACGTAAAATGAATGAATGCATAAAGAGGAAACCGGTTCACGTATTATTTCCCTTTGTTCATTTAACTGACAGTTCATACTCCGTACCATTTAAACCTCCCGAAATAAACTTACATTTTACGATTTTTAATTGTTAAATAATGAGAGCAAACAATACAGTCAAACAACGGTCGGATAGTTATGAGATTTCAACACTCATAAACCTCATTATTTTTCGACATTTTAAAGTAGCAGCAAGCTGTAAAAGTCCCAACCTTTAATCTTGTTTTAATTTATTGACGTATTTCATAAATACGTTTTGTTAAGCACATTTTCATTAAAGACTTAATCATTGCATTTTAAAATTATATTTACCAGAACTAATATAAATGATTGTGTATTAACAGAATACGTAAAAAGGACTGTAAGATTGATATTACTCACTTTTTTTATTAAAGTTACAATGGCATGGCTACGTAGAATTTAAAAATGACATAGATTTCTGTCAATATACTTTCATTCCTCCTTCGTTTTAAGGTAAAGCTGAGAAGATTTCGCAATGTTTAAAATTTTCTATTCAAATTTTCCGTACGTGGCTTGGGCACGCGTTCGTTAGTGAAATGCATAATGCAACATCATCCCTCGGACTCCCGCACGAGCCAAAAGTGAAATTTTAAGAAAAACCCCACCGTTTATATTCACACCTGATTTTATTCCGGCAATATGGACGGTATCAGCTTACCCTTAACTTTTATTTTATATTTTTGTAACGGTTCATCTAGCCGCTTTATACTTCAATATTTTAAGGAAAAAATTATACACATTTCTGATATCGAATTCGAAGAGGCGAAACTGGATACTGTTTAATATTTATTATTGTTTTACATTTGTATCGGTACTGCAATTTGTTCTAGATTTAGCGAAAATTCACATATTAGGTACTTTACGCGTTTAAACAGATTATGTCTGTTTATTGGGCAAAGCGGCTTATGTGGGGAATATATGTAGATAACATAATAATATTATTTTTGTATGTGCGTAAAACCATATCGGACTTTGTGCAGATGTATATTTAAATTTTGCATAGATTTTTTTATTTTACATAGCAACTCGATTTAGCGCTTAATTAACGTAACTTGTTAAAAAGTAGGTACATTAAATATTGAAAATCCATGTAAAACTTTATTCTCGTTGCCGATCAACGAAGTAAAAGAAGTCTTGGTGGAAAAAACTCTTAAACTGGAGACTGCCAGGATGCTTTAGGAAAACTTAATTATGTTTTCGAATATTAAATCTCGATGTCACCATGGAGAACCAGTGAAACGTGGTTTTGTAAGTCACGAGTAAGTTGTATTGGGGTTGGTTCTGAACAAAACCACATTTCAGAACTTTCCGCCGAGTACAAAGAAAATGTTTATCTAAGAAATGTATTTGGTCGGCTTCATTGCACATTTGGAAGTGTAGTGACCCTATTCCGCCCGGGGGCGTGTGTTCGAATGTCACCCAGTACAAAATATTATTCCGTTTTTGCTTGTTGAGCAAAAAAAATTTTTCTTTATTTGTCTTGTGTGGTTATTTGATATGACTACCACTAATAAGATTCACATCCGATATATAAATTGTTGAAGTATATAGTAGCTCGTTCCAAATGTTAAAAATCAATAAGAAATAAGTATCAAGCGAGTAAAAATTCTGTTCCGGAAAAAAGGCGTCTGGCGATGAAAATGTGTTTTCCTTACAAAGTCTTATATTTGAAACTAAGCTAAAAACCGCCCTAGTTATATGAATACAGTCATCCACTGTTAAAAATAAATGATAAATAAGTATCACCGAGTAAAAATTCTGTTCCGGAGAAAAAGCGTCTGTCGATGAAAATGTGTTATCGTTACAAAGTCTTACATTTTAAACTAAGCTGAAAACCGCTCTAGTATGTAATATAAATAAAGTCATCTACAGTTGGAGTAATTTTATTAGCCGTTTAATTGAACGGTCCAAGTGTTTGGCATTCGCATGGCACACACGAAAAGCTTTTAGTGCGTACAAAACTACTTACTTACCTTCCGCTACGTTCACGAAATGAATTTTATTGAGTTAGCTCCTAAAAGCTTTACGAGCAATTTAATCATTTGCTCCAAATACGGTGTATTATTGTGTGGACACGTAAGGTAAGACAAACATAGAAATAATGGTCGGTGGACTACCAAGTGTTTTAGTGATGGCGATTTACCTTAAACACGGAAATGTTGTGCTTTTGTATTTAATTTGACGGTGTTTAAATTGTCTATGATTGAGTTCATCATAGACCATGACATTAAGATTACGAAGGGCGGAAACCTGTATGAGGAGAATAATAAAAACTTTCCTTCGGCTACCTTGATATTAACTAGTGTCTCATAAAATAGTACTAAGAAAATATTTTAAACTGGGTAATCTGAGCCTCAAGTAGTTTTAAGACACTCACTATTATAAATCACTACATACTATCCAAAGGTATGTAAATTGGCATGGACCGTAAAAAAATACGCATTAATGACAATTTCTTTGATACACTTAATGATACAATGGTAAGGTTTACATGTTTAATACAAGTAGGTATAGTTTATTTTAGAAAGCTTATTTTAGAAGCATTGCACTAGTACAAAGCTATACGGGGCGGCTAGTATAAAGAACTCAATATACCAACCAAGTAACAATAAAGATTACCGGATCACATCAAATTACGGCTAACACGCTTAGCAGACGAAGTTTCTTATTGGTAATAAAAACAAATAAAGATATAATTAGATAAAATACTATGAAGAAGTATTTGCTTTCCTTTTATTTGTTGAAAATGGTGTCAGCTAAATTCGAAATGCCAACACTACGAGCAATAATAATACAATATGTATTAATATTCAAAGTAAACTGGTTCATGTATTGCATTGCTGTAGTGATAAAGATAAAATGAGGCTATGTCCATTGTTTTGTGAAGCAATATTAATTCACCAATACCTAATCAAATCATGAAATATTTTAGACGCACTGTATAACTATGCCTTTGCATTTGCATTTTCATAGGAAATATTATGACGATTTAGTAAATGGACAACACACACAATACAGGATTGTCACTATTATAGTGTCAAATTATGTACTCAATTATTAACAGAAAAATAAGTTTAACGAAATTTTAAAAAATCTACCAAATAATTATGAATTTGCTATAAAAATATTAAGTGCATCGATTTTGCAGTCTATTGAAATGTGAGGTGCCCGTGTACAGAGTACACGGGCACCTCACATTTCAATAGTAACCCTTCCAACTGTGTCGCACACTCCATCCCGAACTCCCTAAAATTATTTACCTTTTATTTCGCTCACTAAATGAGTAGGTTTATTGGATTAAGTCCAGAAAGCTTTGCCCTTAATTGGGGCTTTCCAACAAATAACTTTTCTGTTTTCTCAAACTCGGACAGCTCTTAAATAATGCTCTTAATTAAATTTGTGCACAAAATGAAATAGATTTTTGGCAATTACTTTTGGTAGTTACAATAAACTTTACATCCGGCTCCGCTTTCATTTTCTTAATTATTGCTTACGTCTCTTGAGTGTTTTGATCTTTTTCCCAGCAGGGGTGGCCCCGAATTTCATTTAATGGTAAATGAGACGGGCACTGTTTCACAAAGTTGAATCCAATGAATGAAGAATGATACAATTGTAACAAGAAATTGGTTACATCCTTTTTGTTATAGAGACTGACGGCTGTAGTTGCGAACTGCAATTGAATAATTAACTGAAGATCAACCACTGTAACGATTGTTAGGGGATTAAACTAGCTAACTTGTACGTACAAACTTATGCTGCCTCAAAAGGAGATTCTGGGAATTTGCAAATTTTGGCATTATTTTGCGAATGAATGGAAATCGGTAATGAAAGGCTTTGCCATTTGGTGTTATTTTTCGATGCATTAGCACTTTTGCTATTTGTTATCTGAAATTGGAATATCAATGATCTTAATGGATGATATGAACATACTTGAAACATTTAATGTTAATATTATTCTTAAACACATTAAACACCCCTAAAAAAATGGGACAATACCAACGAGGAAAAAAGCAACAAAAATACATTTTACAGTAAAAAATAAATACACTCAAATCCCCAGTGGAGTGTTTGTTTAAACAAAAAACAGTTAACCATCGAGCTGTCCCTTCAAAATTAAGTTTACAGGGCTCGTCCTGCTATGTATTCGTTTGTTTCTCACGGAATTGATTAAACAACGAGAAACAGACTCTAATTAATTTAAACAAGGATAAAACGCTAACAGCGAGTTGACGGGCTTGATTAATTTATTTAGTTACTCCATCGAGAGTTGTATTATTTTAATTTATGATGCTGAGTAAGACGTGTGTTAAGCCAAATTATTTAACTGTTTATATCATTCTTAAGCAGAATAATGAACAGCTGAGTTTTCGAAATTTTAATGCAATTTACGAGTAACAGGTAAAGATTACAAATTTAGAAGAATATTAGCCTAACAATCCAAAGTAAATGTGATATTAAAATCAGCGTTCCTCTTTATAAACTCACTTGATTGTTAAACTTTTAAAGACATATTTTTAAAAAATTGTGAAAAAGACATACATAATATGACACAATATCTATCGTATCCCCTTTGGACGAGCACGTTTCCATATATCTTTTCAACTACACATCGGATTTTAATGCGTAATTAATGAATAAATGATTCAGGTATGCTTTTAAATATAAAACACATGCTCAATATCGCATTGGAATACTAACCATTTTCGCAGGTTGCTACTACCTAATGCTTCAAAATTGCGTATAAGAATACTCTACACTTAAATGCATTTCACAAAATATTTTTAAAAATCTTATTGTCTCGCCAAGTTGTCCAAGTTTAATGGGCACTGACAACGCCTTTATAGTAAATAGCAATGAGTTCCAAGCACTTAAGCGTATTCCCAGATACAGCGGGTTGGTTTTCATACTACTTACCCACCTACCTGCCACTCCCAGAGATGAAATACGCCATAATAGCATTTACGGTGTTCTAGCAATATTAATGTGGGGGCCATTTGAAATGAAAGGAAGACTACGTGACTGTCGGCCAACTAAAGTTCTATAAAAATGCTTCTTTTTTCCACCGACACTGAATAGGCCTCATTCAGTAATGGAATCCACTCTCTTTAGTTTATCTTAACGGTAAATTGTTAATGTACCTACTTATTCTGCTCGATGTACTACATTCATTTTTACACTTCGGTAGTAAATTCTATTATCTAGATGAGGAAATTGGCCTTAATATCATTTCTTGAACTAAATTCTCCCTATAACATTTTCTTGGATATTGTCCAATGCAGAAAAAGTGGAAACAAAGTGGCTGCAAATAGACGACTTAACTTTTGGTCGGTTACATTTTTTCAACTTTATCATACATTATCTCACATTTTAGTTATTTCCATGCCGGGTGTACGTGAATTGTAATTGTATGCAAATTGTACACCTAAATAACTGTTAGCGTTACAGCAGACATCTATTAGTGCAAATGTACGTACATATTCTATTTAACTTTTTATTTAACACGAAAGCGACCTTAATTTCGTTGGGTTAAAGTTCAGATGCTTTCTCATTCTTGGAGTGTGAGTGTAAGGTTGAGGTTCTCTAGCAAGCGATTATGTTAACGTTATTTAGTGGACGAGATTGTCACGACGAAACAGTTGAGAGCACTCTGTATTCGAGGTGTGGTTTATAGTGGTTCAGTTACTCGGTTTCTATATATATTATTCTGAGGAATCAGTCTCAGAACTCAGTCCAAGTGAGGAATTTGTACACCAAACGTCATAATCAAATTATTATATTATGGACTAGCGGCCGCCAGCGACTCCGTCCGCATGGGTTTCGTTTCCGTACACAGTGTTACTATAGATAACTTAAAGCCTTCCTCGACAAATAGTAAGTGGACTATCCAATACAAAAGATTTTGTCAATTCGAACCAGTTGTTACTGAGATTAGCGCGTTCAAACCAATCTGTAACAGGATGTTACACGTGTTATTGTGAGTCAACCATGAAAGATAGACATATGCTGTTAAGGGATATTTTTTAGGCAACTTTATGAAGAATATATCCGTCGTACATGATTTTTATGTAACTTTAACCATTAAAGCTGCACACGCGACAGAAGCTTAAAAAATGGAGTAAATTCTCCCGTTTTCCCAATATTTCCCGTCACTACTCTGCTCCTATTTATTGTAGCGTGATGAAAAGTATCCTATAATATGCCCAGGAGTATAAAGAATAATTTTACAAAGTTTCGTCAAAATCCGTCCAGTAGTTTTTGTTTCTATAAGGAACATACAGACAGACAGACAGACAGACAGACAGACAAAAATTTTACTGATTGCATTTTTGGCATCAGTATCGATCACTAATCACCCCCTGATAGTTATTTTGAAAATATATTTAATGTACAGAATTGACCTTTCTACAGATTTATTATAAGTATAGATTTATTATAAGTATAGATGAGTAGTAATTAAATAAAAACAATATTATTATGTTTACTTTTGTACAGAATTAGACCGAGAAATTTTTTGTAAATGTTTTACGGCAATAAGAACGGCTGTTTTTTGTACCTGAATATAAGTTATTCCTTGCTTTATAATGGTAATTGCGTTTATTAACGCTCATCTAAAATGTAAAGGTCTAGCTTAATATTACAAAGGTTCGGTATCGGTTAAAGATATGTACCTACATATATTTTTGGTTTCTTTGGAATAAAATGTTGGTTTTTTCTTTTCATTCCATATAACGTTATCACCTACTAGCGGCCGCCCGCGACTCCGTCCGCGTGGATTTCGATTTCCAATATCCTATGTGTTATTCTGATGTATAAGCTATATTGTGGTAAAGTTTCATTCAAATCCATTCAGTAGTTTTTACGTGAAAGAGTAACAAACATCCATACATCCATACATCCACACATCCATACATCCATACATCCACACATACAAACTTTCGCCTTTATAATAGTAGTAGGATTTCCTCCGCCAACTTCTCAGCCGCAGCCGCCGTTTTATACACAGAAAGTGCAGTTAGCACGACACTAGGTCGGCCAATCGTCGCTGATAAAAACTTCTCCTGGCTATACAAACATCCGGGCTGGCGCACTCAATTACTAGAGTTTGTTGCACGAGAAAATTCCCACATTCAGTTTTTTTATTCCGTCTTATTGTGGGTTATGGGCATTAAATGATAAGTTCTCTTAATCTTGAATGCTTTAATTAAGTGCTTCCACATATATTAATGTTACAATTAACTTTGACCGCAGCCATTACATATTCAACCTTGACAGATAGTGAAGCATAGACTATAAACTATAAACTAAGGACTTGCATGCATAAACTATAAAGGGATGTGTAGTGTTGTCCACTCAACACTCTTCCTCAACACAAACATTCCTTTCATATAAACCCAATCTCTTACAAAAATTACAAAACAAGATCTTACCTAACGGCTTTGTTAAAATATCTACTAACTGTTCTTTAGTATTTATATAGACTACATTTACAATTTGTTCCTCAACCTTTTGCTTAATAAAATTAAATTTTACATCAATATGCTTTAATCTTTTAACATCACAACTTTTCAGAGACTTTATAGTACTTTGGTTATCTTCAAAAATAGTTACACAAGATACATCTATCTTTAGATCTTTTAACAATTTTATCATGAAACAAGCTTCCATTACAGATTCACATAAACTAACATATTCAGCTTCAGTAGTACTAAGTGCAACAGTATTTTGCTTTCTAGATTTCCATACAACAGTATTATTGAAAACTTGGAATAAATATCCTGATGTGGACTTCCTATCACAGTCACCTGCCCAATCGGCATCTGCATATCCTACAAGTGGTTTACTACAATCATTTTTAGTATAAAGCAATGCAAAATTTACAGTTTGTTTGACATATCTTAACAATCGTTTTAAGGCTTTCCAAAGTTCAACATTAGGTTTTGACTGAAATCTACTCAAATAATATACTGAAGTTGCTAAGTCCGGTCTTGTACCTACAGTTGCATACATAAGACATCCTATCAGAGATCTACACTGTTTTTCATAAGATAAATCAATTTCCAACTTGTCATTAAATTTAAAGTTATGATCCATAGGTGTGTTACAACCTTTACAATCTTCCATATTAAACATTTTCAGAATTCTTTTAAGATATTTAGTTTGATCAATAGAAATTCCCTCTGAGCTCTTATTTATTGAAATGCCTAAGTAAGTAAAATTATTGTTACCTAAATCTTTCATTTTAAACTGTGTTTTCAAGAAGTTTCTCACTGAATAAATATTATTTAAGTTCCCTCCGAGTAACAGCAGATCATCGACATATAAAAGTAAGTATAAATCCCCTTTACTATATAAACAATAGTCATTTTCTGATCTCTTAAATCCATATGATGTAATAGTCGTATTAAACTTCTCATACCAGTATTTTGGTGATTTCTTCAAACCATATAAAGATTTCTTAAGTTTCAATACACATTCTTCTTTTATATTCATTCCTTCTGGTGGTTTCAAGTATACTTCCTCATCTATTCTGCCATATAAGAATGCTCCTTTAACGTCCATTTGATGAATATGATAATCTCTCTTGGCTGCTATTGATAATAATGTTCTTAAAGTCTGCATCTTCAATACTGGTGAATAAACGTCTTCAAATTTCTCTTCCTGTTGAAAACCTCTTATTACAAGTCTAGCTTTACATATTTTTCCATTTTCTGTTTCTTTCTTCGTAAATACCCATTTTCCATCTAAAATTTTCTTGTTTTCAGGTTTCTTCACAATCTCAAAGGTTTCAGTTTCTTCTAGAACTTTAAATTCCTCTTTTATAGCTCTTAACCAGTCTTCTTTATCTTCCCTTTTTTCTATTTCCTCATATCCTATCGGTATATCATCATGATGACTACTCAGCAATGCAAACAGCGCTTCATCACTATCTTCTTCAAAATCCATAACATACTCCTTCTGCCACTTAGGTTTCTGAATGTTTCTCTTTGCTCTTCCTCTTTCTTGACGTTCTTCTTCCATATTTTCTTCTCTTTCTTCTTTTCCTTCTCTATTATTATTATATTCTTCTTTATCTTTCTTTCCTTTCTTCTTTACTTTCGTCTGCTTTGGTAGTTCTTTTCTCATTTCAGGTGACTCGTAAATCTGTTCTTCTTGTTCTTCCTCTCTTGTTTCCCATTCTTCGCTTGTTTTCTCTTGTTCTTGGCACATACTTTGAAGTTCTTCTTTTTTGTTACTTTGTTCTGTTGTCTTCTTATTTAATTCTTCTTGTTCTTTCTTTTCCAGGTTGGCGTAATCAGGGATATAAATTGTCTTCTCCGGTTTTCTAGGTCTCTCATCAAACACAACGTTTCTAGCTGTCACCACTGTGTTTTTTTCTTCATCATACAGTTTGTATCCACCTATATTGTATCCAATCATTATCATTTTCTTACCTTTAACATCTAATTTCTTCCTCAATTCCTTTGGCACATGATTATATGCAATAGATCCAAATACTTTTAAGTTTGAAACATCTGGCTTTCTTCCTTCCCATAGTTCACTAGGTGTTTTCTCTCTTCCTGTAACTGGACTCCTGTTGGTAACATATGCTGAAAATAAAACTGCTTCACCCCAGAATTTCTTTTCCATTCCTGAATCTATCAATATGGTTCTAGCTTTATCCATCAAAGTGCGGTTCATCCTCTCTGCGACCCCGTTCATCTCTGGATTATATGGTACAGTATGCTGCATGACTATTCCATTGTTATAACAAAAATTCCTAAACTCATTTGATAAATATTCACGCCCATTGTCAATTCTTAGTTTTGAAATGTATGTATTAAAATGTTTAGTTACCACGTTATAATAGTATAGAAACTTCTCAAAAACTTCAGATTTATGTTTCATTAGAAATACCATAGTAAAGTGTGTATAGTCATCTATAAATGTTACAAAGTAATTTTTATCATCCCATGTTGTAGGTGAAATAGGTCCACAAACATCACTATGAATCAACTCTAATGGTCTCTTTGCTCTATAACCTTTATGATTGAATGGTTGTCTAGTACTTTTACCTAATAAACAAGATTCACATAATTCACTCTGTATTGTTCTATTTTTTAAATCACTAATCCCATTTACCATACAATTTTTAGCTAATAAGTTTAAGTTATTTAACCCCAAATGACCAAATCTCCTATGCCAAAGTTCATAAATATCTGAGTTAGGTTTGGTTATTAAATTACAAAATTTTGAAGAAACACACACATCAACAGAATATAAGGTACCTGAATTATTTCCAATCATTAACAAAAAATTGTTTTTAAATACTCTAATCTTGCCATTCGAAAACGATACTGTCAGACCAGCATTTTCCATTTTAGAAACTGATAATAGGTTTTTTCTTAAGTCTGGAACATAATAAACATTCTTAATAGTACATGGATTATATCTGTTACCTACTTTACATAAAACTTCAAGATTTCCAACACCTATTGCCTCCAATGTAACACCAGTTTTTGCTGCTGCAATTTGTCTTGGTTTCTGTAATTCAATATAGTCCACAAAATGTTCTTTAGTGTTAATTAAATGATCCGTACAGCCTGAGTCCACACAGAACTTTATTTTATTTAACCTTTCCGCACTATTCACTCCACTATTATTTTCACTTGTCAGAAATGCACTTGGTTTGCTGTTATCCACATAGTTTGACTCCTCTCTCCTTTCTTGTTGTAGTTTGTAACCTCTTCCACGACCATGGCTCCATCCTCGTCCTCGTCCAGAGTTTCCTCCACCATAAGTTCCACGTCCATGCATTTGTTGTCCTCGTCCGGTGTTGAATTGCATTTGTCCTCGTCCGGTGTTGAAGTTCCTCCTGCATTGAAACTTCTTGTGTCCTGGTCGCCCACAACTATAACAATTGAATGCTTCAGCCTCTCTAGTATTATCTGTAAACTTTTTCTTTTTTTCTTCCTCCGCTAGCAATCTGTCTTTCACCATATTAAGTTTTAATTCTCCCACTGTCTCCAGCGCGGTGACCACGGCCTCATATGATTTGGGCATTGACAATAGTATGTAGTTAACTTTTTCCTCTTCTGATAATGTCGAATCCGCTTCCTCTAATTTTGTACATATCTCCTGTATTTCAGTGAAATGGTCTTTCATTGGTTTTCTTTCATTATACTTTAATTCGCTAAGCTGTCTTCTCAAAAATAGCTTGGATCTTATTCCTTTTTCCTTAAAGTTCTCTTCTAAGTTTCTTATCATATCAAAAGCACTCTGTTTCCTGACATATTCTAAATGACTATCTGCCACTGTATTTATTATGATCGCCTGGGCTCTTGCTTCTATCAATTTGTTTTCTTTTTGTTTGTTAAATTCCTTATTTTCAATGGCCTCCAGACAGTTCGCTTCGTTCAATACGCTTTTGACTCGAAACAACCAATTTGTAAAATTATCACCACTAAATGGGGCAATGTTGTATTTTATGCCGTCTCTTGCTGACATCGTGCCGTTCAAGTCGTATATTTTCGTGATTAATATCGATTATAATTATATGTTCCTTAACCTCAACCATTCACTGCGCGTGGTTGCGATGACGATTATTTTCTTGCTTTTTCGGCCAACCCTTCACTGGGCCCATAACTATTGTGGGTTATGGGCATTAAATGATAAGTTCTCTTAATCTTGAATGCTTTAATTAAGTGCTTCCACATATATTAATGTTACAATTAACTTTGACCGCAGCCATTACATATTCAACCTTGACAGATAGTGAAGCATAGACTATAAACTATAAACTAAGGACTTGCATGCATAAACTATAAAGGGATGTGTAGTGTTGTCCACTCAACACGTCTTGTAACAGCTTATTAACCTCGTTCCGAGAAACTAATATTTGCAAGGTAAACTAGATTGAAGTTTTCAATTTTAGTTTGTGTCATCGTTAACAGAAAGTGGAAAAAGTTTAATACTTTTTACGTTATAAGATATTTCAGGTCAGGTGATGTTGTAAATAAGTAGCAACGTACCTACAATTTGTCAAGACATTTCTGATGTAAAGACAAAAAGTACTATGTCCCATTTAAACAATAATATGTTAGCAAATTGTGAGCCTAAGACTTCTTAATTTCTATACTCTAACAAAACGATTAACTGTCAAACTTAATCCATTGAGAAAGAGGTAAGTAATCAAAATATTCTTATTAAATTTACTTCATCTTAAACTTCTGGTTTAAGCCGCACAACTTAATAATACTATACCGTTTGCTGAAAATTCTAGATTGGAGGCTTTAAACATTTCGAAATAAGCCACTGGGAAACGGCCTAATTATCAACTTTAACCCCTCGACGTTGAGTTGGCCTAGATAGAAAATTTGTTCTAAATTTACTTAGAAAATCAGGTGAGGTCATAAATTGAAAGTATTAAATATTTTTTAAGTACCAAATGTTTCAAACTAGCACTATTCGACTACATTTTTAAGCATACTAATGTTAGAGATGTGTTAATGGACATCGATTTTAATGGTTTCGAGAAATTGTTACAAGAAAAAGAAATTGATGCCGAGTAAATACGAAAAACTACTAAGTTGCCGCGTAATAAAGTCAACTGTACAAGATAAACATAACATTCTTATGATTTTGTTCCTTGGCCTAAGCAAATAATATAAAACAAACATCCATCCAAACTAAGAAAATAAACTTTCACTATCTTCATACGAATTTGTGGACATAAACTAACACATATTGATTCAATTTCATATCTCGTATAAGTCATAACAGTTTCAACGAATTGGTTTTCAATCCAAATTGCTATCAGTATATCACTAGTTTATTTGAAAATAAATAAAATAGGGTAGACACGACATTCGTCTCATTAGAGACCATTTGAGCACGCTAGAGCACGTCTCATTTCTATTCTATGTATGTATATAAATAAAACTGAATTACCTACTGTCTTAAAAAAAATTGGTAGTCCAGAAAAGGTTTAAAACTATAAGAAAATATGAAGAAGTTTTGAGAAAATAACTAACGATAACTTTATTTTATCTCATAACCTGTCAAACGTTATGACATTGACAGTGATACGAAGTTCACCGGGTCAGCAAGTTTAAATTAAAAATTAGTTATATAATTTTAATATTTAATATTTGACATAAAAATTACTAAAGAAGTAAATTCGTGAAAACAAGAAAGCCAAAATTAAATCATCATAAAGCAGAAAAGTGCATGAATAATAAAACTCGAATACATATTTTGCGTGAGTTCTCTAGCGTATTTCCTGCTTTCCCTTATTTCCCAGGGGATAACTCAAGTTATAGAGGACATAAGTTGTACCGATATCGAAGTAGAAGACGTTCGGAAACTAGGTATTCCTCTATTCCGGAAAACGATTGAAAATGTTTAAGATTTAAGTTATGTGCCGGTATTGTCCCATCGCTTTGATTTGATATGGAGGTTGAACAGAGCAATGAAAAACCTTTTTTTTTTGTATATTTTTATAACATTAATCTTCAATTATATTTAATAGTCTTCTACATTCACTAAATTTATTTAATTATATGATTGTAGGTGTTATGTTATGTGGCAGGATAAGAGCTCAGGAATCTGATAATGTTTAAGGACGCCGCTTCACGATTTTACTCAGAGTGTGAAGACGTTGATTCAAATCTTTGTACAAGTATTATCAGATAAAATGTGCGAAACGTAGACGTTAAAAAATTGTGCCCTCCCCGAGAAATAACAAAAGAATATCTAACAATTCAAAACAACAAAGCAAGGTATATGCTGCACTTTAGAATGTTATTTAATTTCGATTTCAAATGGTCCGCCTTAGTTCCTATTTTCATAATGCACAGCGGTTTATTTGTGAAGCTCTTCCGGACCGGGCGGTTGCAAACAAGAAGTTTCTTTCAGTACGTCATTCGCCAGGGGCCCCAGTCCCTTGCCATAAACTCCGTTATTTTAACAGGTTACGCTTTGACTACCAGATAATGAGCTGACGAAAAGCGTCTTCTTGGACCTTACTGGTGAAAAGATATTAACTTTGAGATATTTACTTGTAGAAGGTAGCTGCTGCAAGCTTACATTAAATGGGATTGTTCGAAAACTACTCGTAAAGTGAAATTGTGGTTAAAAATTAAGGAGTAAAAATGCGACTGACTGAAAGGATTCTATGAACTGCTTTTGTTATTCTTGTGTCTACAAAACATGTCTTTAAATAAAGTTCAATTATTCATTCAATATCTTTCGACATGCGATCAAATTCAAATCCACAATCATAAAACTTTAATATCGAAATCAAGACCCAGAAATATGATAATTCATAGGTGAAACAAGACACATTGAATGAAGGCTATTTCTATTTTCCGATTTGTAAGGAACAGCTGATATTAAGTGTCCCGTAAGATCCCGTCATTGTTAGTTAGGGAGCCCGTAGAAAGCCCGAAAACGATTCCCGACGATTAGTATGCTCCCGTCGTCCGCTACACACATCAAAGAAGAAATTCTACGCCACATTATCTCATAAAAAAAAAACTGGAACGTCCATATAAAACGGCGGTTTAAGACTCTGGAGACAGTGCCCCGCGGGATGCCTAATATATTTATAATAGCCTCTTAATTGACGACCAATTTTGTGTAATGGTACGAATTAACAAATAAAAATTTAATAATTCATGTGCATGAACATTGAACATGACAGGCTGTACTGGTCTGGGTGAATACATATGTATCGAGTTAAGTATAGTGTTAATACCACTATTGATTACGCTATCTGTTACATAAGTGCTTAAGCTACTTATCACGGAGTCAGATCAATGTTTGTGATGTTATGAGATATATTTAATTAAATCGAGGATATCGAGCGACAGAAAATTACAAAATGTTCACGGCTCCGAGTTTTTGTGAGACGTTACGGACAATATACGATTTCTTCGTCTCATTCATGTTTACTCATGCGTTACGTACGTATTGTGATACACTTCTAACATACAATGTGTGAACTGTTTTCACCAAAAAATTGGACTTCATATAATAAATGTTACAAACTCTAGCTATAAGTATGTTACCTTGCAGTACCTACTCGTAAGTTGTTACCTCATAATGGCCTCACAAAGAATGTTTTCTTTCTATCATTTAAAATTTAATACTTATTTAAATTCACTCAAATAATAAAGTAGTGCCGATTAGTCATTTTAACATTCAATTACGTGTTTTTTTTAGTAGGAAATACTTACATAATTTCCTTAGTTTTTATTTTTGTACAACAAAATTTTTGTTCACCAGTCGCCAACAATTTAAATGTTTGGAACATAACCCAAAAGTTTCGGAATAAGCAAGATGTATGTATAATGTTCAGCACACATAATGTAATGACCCAACTATAACGTGGAGTGGACCTTATTAACTATGCAGACCCAGTACGTAGTTAATATGACTTTTTAATGTAACTGCCACTAAAGCGTAACAAGAAAATGTTATGGAAAATTCCCTAGTAGACATTTGATACATAGTTGATGGAAATAGGACGTAGGACGCCAATAATTTCTTGAAATATATATTGCCATGTTTGAAGAGTAATTTAATCGGAATTTTCACATTTCTGTTACTTTTATATTTGTGATGCGTAGATAAAATATGTGCATGCACTTTAATTTTAATATCGACACTTTATTGAAAATGAAGGCTGAATATATTTTTGAATACTAGCGCACACTCGCAACTTCTCTCGCGTGAATTTCGGTTTCCGCCCACATAGTGTTATACTAAACCTTAAAACCTTCCTCGTCTTATGGTATATCCGTAAGCTTGTTTAGCGCGTTCAAACAAACTAACAAACAAAAACTCTACAGGTTTATTATAATTATTATAGATTGAGTGAAAAATAAAGTAACAAAATGAAAAGTGCTTATCGTTCACTATTATCTTTATCTTGTAAGAAATCCGCAGTGGAGTTAAAGCACATTTCAATCAATCAAAATCAAAAATATCTTTATTCAAATAGGCATACAAACAAGCACTTTCGAATCGTCAAAACTATGAAAAAAAATATATTCAATACATTTGAATACATATATATGGTGATATATAAAATATACTAATATAAATAAACATACTTAATGCGATTCTACCACTGGTTCGGAATGCTGATTCTGCCGAGAAGACTCCAGCAAGAAACTCGGTCAGTTGCTCTTTTCAATCGCCAATTTAGTACTACAATCATTTCAATACAATATTTTCAAAAAAAATGTTACTGGAATACGACGTCATACAGGTAACGGAAAACTCAATTATATAAAACAAAAACTTATACTCTAGTTGTTAGTGAAAGAACATGTATGACGACGTTTGCATAAAAAAAGCAAGTCAAATACTTATATACTATACAATATTAGTAACAAAATTATCCTACGAGGTGAAGGGCTTGATTCCATGCTTCTTTATCGCCGATATATTCCTCAGTAGAGTAATAACCTTTACTTAACAGTGTAGTTTTGATTGTTTTCTTAAACTGGCGAGTTGGTAAATTTAGGATATCTGCCGGGATTTTGTTATAGTAACGTATACCTTGACCCAAAAAGGAACGAGACACTTTAGCAAGTCTATGACGAGGCATCATAATTTTATGTTTATTCCTCGTGTTTTTACTATGTACGTCACTGTTCTTTTTAAATGTATTGAAATTATTACGTACATACAAAATGCAATTATATATGTATTGGGACGCTACTGTGAGAATACCTATTTTCTTAAACAGCTCCCTTAGAGAAGTACGTGCGCTAAGTTTATATACAGATCTTATAGCCCGTTTCTGAAGTACAAAAATAGAATTAATTTCTGCTGCCTTTCCCCAAAGTAAAATCGCATAAGACATAATACTATGGAAGTAACCAAAATAAACTAGACGAGCTGTGTCAACGTCTGTAAGTTGCCTAATTTTTCTAACTGCGTATACGGCAGAACTGAGTCTTTTTGACAGAGTGACAATATGAGGATTCCATTGCAATGTTGAATCTAATGTAATGCCCAAAAAAATTGTAGAATCTACTATCACTAGTTTCTCATTATTAATGGATAAGTTAATGTCCAAAGATTTGACGTTAGGAAGAGCAAAATTTATACATTTAGTTTTTTTGGCATTGAGTTGGAGGTTATTTGTTGTGAACCAATCTAATGCCATTGCAAGAGCTTCATTAATATTGTCAAAGTTACAATTGTTTCTCTCAAAATTAAATATCAAGGAAGTATCATCTGCGAATAATACAATATCGCAAATATCCTTAACGTAAAAAGGCAAATCGTTTATATATATTAAAAATAGAAATGGACCCAAAATGGAACCTTGAGGAACTCCCATCTTCATCGAAGAGCCCGAAGATTGAACGCCGTTGATGTCTACCTTTTGGACTCTGCAACTGAGATATGACACAATTAATTGCAAGTTAGCACCTTTAATCCCGTAATAATCAAGCTTGCTAGCAAGCGTTTCGTGATCCACGCAATCAAACGCTTTCGATAGATCACAGAACACTCCTAGAGCATTTTGCGAGTTCTCCCAGGCACTGTATATTGTCTGTAAAAGTGCTACCCCAGCATCAGAGGTTGAACGACCTCTAGTGAATCCAAATTGTTGCGAGTGGAGCAAATTATTCTGAACAAAATAAACTAAAAGCTGTTCGTTAATTATTTTTTCAAATATTTTACTAAGAGCGGGTAGGATAGATATCGGTCTAAAATTACCGGGATCTTGTTTACTTCCGGATTTATATAGAGGTAGGATCTTGCTTCGTTTCATCAAATCAGGAAACACGCCTGTGTCAACACATTCATTAAAGATATCCGCTAAGTAAGGAGCAATAATATGTATTACATGACTAATGAATTTCACCGACATGTCAAACAGATCACGAGTGTTTTTTAAATTGAGTGATTTGAATACTTTGACGATATCCGAACTATTAATATAAGTAAATTTAAAAGTGGAATCACATTCAGTAATGTTGTTCTTCAATAAACTGATTGCTTTCGAAGGCGAAGAATCTAATTTAGAAGTTACATTTAAGGGAATATTAGTGAAATATTCTTCGAAAGCGTCGGCAACTTGCCCATTGTTTCTTAGCACTTCGTTGTTAATATTAAGTTTATACGAAGTGTCCCTAGGTTTTATTCTTCCATTTTCCAGGCTTATGACGTCCCAAGTAGCTTTAATTTTGCTGTTAGATTTAAGAATTTTATTACGAATATAAATGGATTTAGCCTGGATGCACACTTTTTTAAATACTTTTGAATAATTACGTACATACAAGATAAATTGAGGACTTAAATCAAACCTTTTCATGTCGTACAATTCATATAGGCGTTTCCTACTTTTGAAGATGCCTGACGTAGCCCAGTCCCCAAAAGTCAGATGATCTTTATTGGTGCGTTCTTTTACCGGAAAAGTTTTATCAAATTCACTACTTAGCAAGTTAAAAAAGTTTGTGTACAGCTGGTCTGGATCCTTTGGCGTATAAGAAATCCTAGGTATATTTTGAATCAAAGAACTTTTAAATTTATCCAATTGGGTACTAAAAATTGGCCTGTATTTAGTCTTACTAATTCTAACACTTTTAACATTGTCATTAAATGAAATCATTTGTCCTAGGTGGTCAGACGTTAAGTTCGATATGACTGATTTCTGCACTGGTTCACAGTTACAGAAAATATTGTCAATACATGTTGCAGAGCTAGCAGCTATCCTAGTAGGCTCCAGATACTGACTGTGGAGATTAAAAGACTTAAATAATGAGTCCAATTTAATACTGATAGGTGAATTAAGCAAAATGTTAACGTTAAAATCTCCACACACTACAATGGATTTTTTCTTACTGTCCAGCTTCCTTAAAACCTCTTCCATAGTCACTTCAAATATGTTAAAATCGCCTGAAGGAGGCCTGTATACACATACTATTATGAAGCTCTTAAGTTCCACACAAGATAATTCCACAACTTGCTCTGATGACAAATTTACTATGTCCCTACGTTCCTTACATTGGATGTCATTTTTAACAAGTATAAGAGAGTTTAAAGAGAGTTATAATTTGTAACTGTCTTGGTGTTGCTGACGTCTATGGCAGAGCTAGTCACTTATCACTAGGTTTGTATTTTGTTTATTCATCTGTTTGTTAGTATTTTTGTTTATTCATCTGGTTACTGTATTTATTAGGTACTACATACTGATTAGTATATATGTACTTAGGCATAATAAATAAATTCTTTGGATTAACACACCAACTGCCCCAATAAAGCTCATAGCTTGTACTATGTAAGCTAGGGAACGTTAAGATATACTTAAATACTTTTATTAACATCTATGAGTCTAGTACAAATGCCGATAATCGCACAAACATTTGCCCCTACCGGGATTCGGACCTGCAATTCTTGGTTTTGTATCCAGGGTCTCTGACTACTCGACAAACGAGCCCGTCATAATAGGTCATAATAATAAAGGTGTATCGCTAAGTTAACCCATGTGCAGAAAGAATTTTAGTTCCCTTTGATTGTGCACTTTATAGTGCGAGAAGAATGCTTCAAGACCGGAGCTAACATCTACTTTCACACAGTTGACTAACATTAAAATTTGATGTTTTAGTCATTCTAGTGTATGCATAATAATGCACCGTTGGCCCCAAACATTGGTCATCTCGTGTTTGCACAATGCTCGTCTACCTACTACATAATATGCATAAAATTGCTAAAGAATATGTTTTATAAAAAATTGTAATTAATTTACAATTATATGTAAGCTTTCACATGTAACTAGTTATTAAAAAACTATTATAATTATGTTAATGTACTGCGTTTTAATTAAATTCAACGCAATCAACAATAAATAAGCTCATTTATAATGGCGCAAGCGTAAAAAATGTTTTACTCGCGAACGTACATATTTTATCCGCCACATTTCTACCAGCATGTCCTCTTTCATCCCCGTTAATTAACCCGAGCATGCTACTTCCACATTCGCAAACAAGTAATTAAGGGTAAGTAATTAATTGAAATAGCACATCACGGAACGGTGATAAATAAATAAATTTCTTTGGACTAACACACCAATTGTTTAGACCTAAATAAAGCTAGAAGGTTGTGCTGTGGATGCTAGGGAACGAATCTATCACCCAAATCTATATTTAATATTTATAATAAAGCTGTAGGGTTTGTTTGTTTGTTTGAACGCGCTAATCTCAGGACCTACTTCTGGAAAAAATATTTTTGTGTTGGATAGTCCATGTGACGAGGAAGGCTTTAGTTGAGCTATAGTATGTATAACCGTAATCCACGCGGACGGAGTCGCGGGCGGTCACTAGTATCTACATAAAGATCCATGGCTCGAGTACAAATACCGATTTTCACACAAATATTAAATGTTAACTGCTTTCTTGGTGTCGTGGGTTCAAATCCCGCGGTGAACACTTAGTCTTAATAAGGTTATCCCGGTTTTGGTTAGGACATAATTATAAGTAGTCACAAATAAGATATTGGTACATTCCATTGATAAACCTTAATTAACACAAAGAGTCAAAAAATGTTTTGTGCGAATTGAATTCATAAACCTCCAAAATACAAAGTCTGATATGAAATGTTTTAAAAGGTTTTATACTCTGCTTTATACTTTATACTTATCGGTTTTTATACTTGTTGTTATATTTCATTTCTACATAAAACATTTTTTTTTGTTTTACCCAGTTGTTCCTGAGACAAGCGCGTTCAAATAAACAAAAAAACTCTTCAGCTTTATTCTATTAGAATGGATGAAGGTCAACTTTTGTAAATATAACCCAAATATAGAAAAGAGCTGTGTCAACTTCATCTCTATTGAAAATCAGTAATAGAGACTTCGCCTTATTGATCCTAGCGCGATATTATTATTAATATACGAAAGACAATATTATCATGTGGGAAAGATCATTCGTGAATTTAAAAGAATGAATTTGCAAGTCAATTTAAAATAGATTTAACGTTTAATCCCTCACATGCTGTAAAAAATTATGACCTCATCGGAAATTATGCATCTATAGAAATTACAATTTACAGCAAATATCGAATCATAATAACGTTGTTGTAGAATTTTGTACATAATAAAATAAATAAATAAATATTTCACAACATCACATACATTGATCTGACCCCGTGTTAAGTAGCTTAAGCACTTGTGTTACAGACATCAGAATCAACAGTGGTATTACAAATATACATAAATAGATACATATAACACCCAGACCAGGACAAACAGACATGTTCATGCACACAAATGTTTGTCCTGTGCGGGGATCGAACCCGCGACCTCTTGCGTAATAGGCAACATCTTGACCATTACAACAAGCGGGTCGTCATAATAATATGACTGTGGTTTGATCATAATATACGAGTTTTATTATAGCAATAGTCGAGTACTTTTGTGCAAAGACAATAAAGCACTCCAAAAGTAGGTAAATAGCGTTGTATCTTCATATGAAGACGTTGCTTTATTCTCAGAGAGCACCATAGATTCTATAAGCTGTTTTATTACCAGTTAATGTGGAAAAGAATATGCAGAACTGTAAGACCTACATTCAGACTTGTAATGCTAACATAACGATAATTAAATCAAGAGATGACTTGCTAAGTATAGTAAAAACGAGTATAAAATAGCTTCAAATCACTGGAAGAATAATGAGTGTACTTGTTTTATTATTTTTTGGTCGAAATTGCTTTTGGGAGAATGCCCGATGCAGACGTTCCTTATTTGAATAGTGGAAGGAAACCACAAGTAGCATTCCTCGTAGAACTGTTGACAAATTGCAAGATTGTAAAGTACTCTAAAAAATGCAATGAAAGAATTTTATGTATTCTACATTACATTCCATTTGAAATCAAACTTGTTAAAGATAATACAAATGTCATGACAAATAAATTATTAACCGTATGTAGTTTAAAAAAAACATAGCCAAAAATGAAACTCAAAAAAAATTAACTTCATAACCACAAGAGAAAGTTATTTGTGCGCACAGGTACTGAACTACAAGATTAACAACAGCTATTAATAGTTCGGCAAACAAAATTAACGGAACGCTCGGTTCCCGTGTTCCGTGTGCATGTCTAACGCATTAGCGGCCGACTTCAAACTAATCAAGAACAGCGCCGTCCGCGTAACGCGTATACGTATGTAATTTATTAGCGTTTATTCCCATATAGCAATCTGTAGGGATGCCGTCCTATTACGCAGACTCCGTCGAGATCCCTGCTCCAGTCAGCTTTGGGAGAGAGGACGCGCTGGACGCCCCGTGTCGCACGAGACGACTCTCGGATCGAGCAGTGCATATGAAAGTTCGAAACTTGTTCACGGTTATCGCATAGACAGGATTTCACCTATTGGAGATATGGAGATTGAGATCACTTGAATTTTGCATCGGTAAGTTTTACGTCACTACGTATTAAGATTTATTTGAGTGATTTGTAAAAATTTAACTTTTTCATCTTCATACATAATGTACATTTAGTCTGGTTTAAAAGTTTACCTGTTTTTAAGTGGAAATCGAACCGAATAAAAAAATCTCGACACTCAAAACTTTTCGCACGGTAAACTTCGCGCGACCAATATCCGATAGGCTTTTTAGATTGATTAGGAATTTAACTCGGAAGAGAATTAATTACAAAGTTCCGGAATTCGAATCTAATTTAACTACAAGACCGTTAAATTTCTTTGCAAAATTAAATAAATTGAAAGGGACTGGTAATGTCCCTATATTTCATTACAAAAAAGTTATGTTCGATTTAAATAATGAAACTTTATAGAATCTGAAGCCGTGTTTTTTGAAAATGTAAAATACTGAAAGATACTTTAAGTACTACATAAATCGTCGCTCTGGCTATGAACAATTTCATCTTTTAAAAGCCCTTTCAGTTTTATTGAATTCATGCGTGTAGATAACATTACGTCAAATGTGATTTCAGCTGTAAAAACATCGAGGTCACGCGATATGGTAACCAAGAGATATAAAGTATCTGTAGACATATTAAGCCTATGAAACACTTTCAACAAAATCTATTTTCTGATCTCTGTAACCCGTTCGATAGTGTGATCTAAGTTCAATAATCTGCCGTATTGGTGAGGGATAAAGTTGAGAATAACACGATGGGGTTCGTATTAGTATAGACGAAATGACAAGCTCTGATACTCGACACTCGTCAGGCGCGTATCTCAAGAGTGACGGATAAGATCCATTTGTTGGCGCCGAGTGGAGTATATATCGTTCCATCCAGGCAGCAAAAAATATCACGCAAATTTCGAAAACTAGGAGCAAATTTGGAATGATTCCGACTAGTTCGTGTGTAAAAGTATTTCACTACGAGTAATATGTTAACATCGTTATAAATGTCTTACGGCAACATGGTTTGGCGAAGTAACATCGACATTATTGATGTTACAATTTGACTCGGAATCTCCTGATTCAGTGAAAACCGGATGTGTGGTGTGTAATTTGTTTACAAACCATGCTTTATGGAGCGTATAAAAGTGTATGGACTTTTTTACCTCCCGTAACCATAGCTGGTTAATAACAAAATATTAATAGCTTTTTTATTATCAACACGCTTGTTTACTGTCGTGGGCGGTTGATATTTGTACTTAAATTGGTAAATCGTTGTAATAATTATGCTTTTAAAGTTTGTGAAATACAGGGATGAATTTTGAATTTGCAATGAAAAAACAAGGTTCATAAATGGTACAATAACCGTTCTCCGTGAATATAGTGCAAAACCTAGACAATATTTTTATTGGAACTCTGAGGATTAACATATTAAATGTAAAATTATTATATCAATAGTTGATAAGAGTACAAAAAACATTTAGTCCATAGAGTATTCAATAATTTAAATACAAATCTGAATGCAGGATTAAACTCTTTCATTGTTTAACTTACCTTTAATTCTAGCAACATATTTAAAACCCTCTTCATATAATAAGTAAGTTTAAATTTTAAGGGCAAGCAAATAAGTCAACTTAATGGCTTAACACATTAATAGTAGGTACCCAAAATTCATCATATCAGAAATCCAAGAAACTCCTAAATACTTTGATATATGAAACGTACCTAATAGGGTGCCTTCAAAGGAGCTTCATAAGTCCCGATATTACGAAATAATAATTAAGAACCAAGAATTTATGGTCATCGAACTTTCTCTAACCCGTCTATGTTGTGAACCAGACCGGCATACTAATTTATAATAACTAGGCTTTTAAAGGTTTGATTAATCTGGGAGTTTTTTCAACTGTAAAGTCTGACATTGGCTCTAAAAGCAACTGTTAACATTCAGATTTCTGAAATTCTCCAAAAGTGAATCAGAGCGTAAGACACTCGTTTTTATTAATTTGGGAAGGTAGAAATCCCTACATAATTTTGAGAAATAGGTTGGTATTTTCTTTGCCTTTATTTGTTTCCCATTTAATATCTTTATGGCGCGTATGTTTAAAGACTCGGCAAACGTCACGCTTAATTTTTAATGAGTTTTTGCATACGAATGTTTGTGTTTTGCTTTGAAAATATTCGTACATAATTCTTAGAACGCTTACCCGGTTTTACAACAATAAAATTGATATTATAAAAATGATTTATTTCAAAATGATTCAAATGCCATTATGTTTTTTTTCCTCATAATATGTACATACATTTATGCAATTAGTTAAGGACCCTGCAAGTAACGCAGATAATGTTGTTATTCTCAAACTGTACTCTTCAAAAGTGACGTGAGTACCACTATTGTACATAATCAATAGATAAAATGTGAAAACAATTGTATTCATTCATATTGTTTTATAATGTACGTCTTCAGATTTTTTGTAAAAGTTTTCTATTAACATTTTTGTTTAACTTTGATGCCTTGAATTGAAACGCAAAAAAATCTCATTCGCATGATTAAATGACAAAATATTTGATCAAAACTGATTATACATATAATGCGAAGTACTCATAGTAAATTAAACATATCATTTGTTTCACTTCAAAGACTATGTGCATCAAACTAAAAGGTGTAATGAAATTCGCATTTATATTTTCAAACTCCGAATATGTTGGCGTGCGTAAAAAACAGATCACAAACTATTTTCCATTTGTTATGTCGCAATTCGCAATGTTATTGGCCTGGAAAGAAACTTGAATTTAAAAAAAACTTTATTACGCACACTAACAACAAAATAAAAGGTATATCTTTACCTGATTTTCTAGTTGGAAAATATTATGCATGCATCACAATAGACAAGTACTGTATTGGTCACAAGGAAGAAAAAATGGTCACAATGAAGAAGAAAACTTGATGAAGTGTATTCTATGAACATGGTTCTAATTAGGGAATTGTTATTAGTAACTTGGTGTTTCTAATGTTACAGTAAGTGCTTTCCAACATTAACACTATGAAAACTTTAAGATGTGAAATTGTTGGTGCACGTATGTACCTACGCTAAATTACAAGATTATTTTCGCAACATTATAATTGGAAGTTGAAGACTTGGAATTAAAATGTAACAAAAATAATGATAGTCTTATAAAATATAAAATAAAGTGACTATTCAAAATCATGCTGATGCACATACTATCGAAGTAGTGTGTAGGACATAGTTTGTGAAATAACGAAAGACAAATGATTATTTTTTTAAATGTCTAGGTTAAAGGAAAAGTTTTAAAAGGATCAAATAGGAACGGTATGTTCACTAGACAAAAGATTAAATGCTCAATTTAAAAATTGGTGGGCCAAACCACTTAGTCTAAAATCGCCTAAATGTTTACTGCATGAACTATGGTCCGTTGGCTTAATAGAAAAATCACTTATTTCCGGACTTCTCAATGCTAATATTACGAAAGCATGGCTCACCAGGTCTTTAAATGGTTTACATCGACTTATTCGAAAAAACCAAAGCACCCTTGGGAATTCACTCATCTAGCGAACGGTATTAGTGGTTTTTTCTTTCTAAATCTCCATTGATTGAGACGGATTGACGTGACTTCTACTGGATTAAGAGAACGGTGCACAGCCTTGTAAACAGTAAAAGGAGCATGCGCCTTTCTAGTATAGATATAGTATGAGTAGTTGTGATAACAAGAAGGATCCAAGGATAAGACACTTTTAGAAATTAATATGTAAATATTGACTATCTGAAAATATCTTACATAGCGGCCCGTCACGCGGTTTCACCCGCGTCCCGGGGGAACTACTTCCCGTACCGGGATAAAATATAGCCTATGTTACTCTGGGTGAATGTAGCTTTCCAACAGTGAAAGAATTTTTCAAATCTACCAAGTAGTTTCGGAGCCTATTCAATTCATACATACAAACAAACAAACAAAATATCAAACCTTTCCTCTTTATAATATTTGTATAGATTAGAACCAGCATAAAATTAGTTTAAAAGACAAGAAAGATAATAATACTAAGAACTTTTTTGATTTAAATGTTTGTTATTTTTTAAATTGACTGAGCAAATAGTAGGAGACCAAATGCTTTCAGATTAAATAATCGACATAACTCAAAGAAATTTAATGAACAAAAAAAATGATTGATGAATTTAATGAACGATTAATTATGACTATAATATTGTCTTTTCAGCAAAAAAAAAGTTGTATGTGTTCAAGTAAGCTTACAATATAAATACAGCGGATGATGTGACATTCTTCTCAGAATTATCAAAAAACATTCTCAAGCTCCCGTGAAAGTGTTAAATACCTACTAAATGTGTGACTCTGATATCGTCAGCTTCAGACATTCAACAATGCCAGAAAGGCGTCTGTCTAATTTCACTTTTAAACTTTCTGATGGCGCCTACACTCTTATTTGCTCCGACCAGTAACTTTTTTAATTGGATACTTTAAACGAGTGTCAGATTAAATAGCTCTCAGAAAGTTCCTTTAAAGATGACTATTGAATTCCCGCGATTGTGGGCCACGCAATCTTTTACAGGCAAGATCGGAAGCCTTATATTTTATTGCAAAAAGTTAGTTCAAACGTTAATGAAGGTTTGAATTAGTTAATTAGTAAGGCTTGATTTGCAGCTGAATTTTACACGGTATGAATCTCTCAGGTATTTGACCTGTTCACACTTTTAATTAATTTCAAAAACGTAAGCTGTAAGAAAAATTGTGTGAAACTTTAAATTGTGACGTCACCTCTTATACCACCTCAACTTACATTTGCAACAAACAAGCAACTCTGGCATTAGGCTTTTATAACCTCAAAATATCATCTTTAATTTTAGAGCCATTATATACACAGTTTGACAGTGATATTATTGAAGTATTGATTATCGAATAGGAACACACTTAAGTTAAGGAATCCCGTGCTGGTGACCCACGTAAACATCAAAGAATCAACACTCCAATGGATGTTTCTATAGCAAACTTCAACCACGCTTTTAACTTTCAATTGACAACTTCTCTCTATATATTATAACATGAAGTTTATAATACAAGTTATAATATATTTAAGTAGTGTTACATAAAAAGTACATAATTTTTTTGATGCATAAGTCAAATTACCAGTTACTTCTTTTGTGATTGAGACAAAAAAATATTTAAGTTATCATTTATAAAATAGTCTCCGTAATATAAAATTAATCACGTTTCAAGAAAGCAAATTGAATTTTCGAGAAACTTTTGGATCTATTTTCACGTTCTAATTTATAGTTTAGTAGTAGTATTAATTGATTTATAAACTACCTAATTTGTACCATTCTATCATTGATGAAAACATGGAAACGTTCTTAATCAAGTAAGCATTTAATTGTAAACCACAAAGTTAAAATTATTTTTGAAATACCTTGTATTGCCATCGTTTGGCACTAATTCAGGAATACTTTTGCCTAAATGATATAACTACAATAAAGAGGTCAGATCTTTTATTTTCAATACCGACGATTGATATAAAAAAGTTTATTACCTACGTCGTTGAATTTAATAATATCAGCAGTACGGGTTCTCGAGATATTGCTGACATCGACGGGACTAAAGAATCCCATTACAATAGGGCGCTCGAGCGATTTTATCAATATTGGGGACGAGCAAAGAATACTAATCACCCTTCCTTAAATTACACCAGATAACAAAAATACTAGAGCTGGCACAGTTATCTAAGTATTTTTTTTGCAATACGGATTAACCCTTCCTTGTGGGCGGGTCCTTGTTTCTCCTAATGGGTTCAACCCGGAACAAAGTTTGGTTTTTCCTTTTTGCTTTAAGCAGATACTGGGGCGATAAACGAGTGGGAGGTTTTCCTTTTGCCACATATCGTACAGGTGATAAAGTGCTAAACAGCGCTATCCAGATATAGTTTTTGAAACGAACGACGCTTTTATTTTAAATTTCCTTTGTGATGTGCGAAAGGCTTGAAGTTGAAAGTAATTGATGCTGGGGTTTGTCTGGATTTAGGCCCAAACCGCTTTAAATCCCGCGGTGACAAGGCTTGGCAAAGTTGGTTTAAGAACGGACGTATTGTTGTGAATCTTTTATCTTTTCAATTTATGAATATTTCAATATTGTAGATACTTTCCTTCACCCAAAAAACTTAATAATTTATTGCATCACTAACTGTCGCATTGCTAGTTGAATGCTCGAGCCGCACGAAGCGTCAGCCTGAGAAACACACCCAGACCATTGCTCAATGGGTATTGTTTTCCTCAACGAAACAAAACACGGGCCCTGAAATAGCATTCGCGGCGCCACTAAACAGCTAATCAACGTCTAGTTAAGAAAGTGCATACGAGTGGAGGTAATTTAGAAGCGACGCACTCGGAAACATCCCGGAAACACGTAATGGGTGCACATTGCACATTGCAGCTTGCATAACAAGGCTGTCTATGTTTTTGGTTTTCTTTGCGGGATTTCACCGTTGGGTGATGTTTTATAATAAGTATGTATAGGCGTTGTTGAACATGTCGCGTGTTTCGAAGAACATGTTGTATTACGGTACCATATATCTATTGTACTTATTTTATAGAATAGCAGTCGTCCATCCCGCCCGGCTTAGCAAAGCCTATGTTACGCAGCGATAATGTATCTTTCTGATAGAAAAAATATTATTGAAATCGGTCCAGTAGTTTTTGAGATTATTTGTTACATACAAAAATACAAATCTTTCCTCTTTATAATATTTTAAATGATTTTTGTGGCATAAAAGTTCAAAAACGTTAACAGGGTCTATTATAAGAAGAGAACTTGTACTGCACAAAAATGTATTTCAAAAATAAAATCCCACGTTAATTTCAGCCAATAATAAAATACGAAGCTCCGTTCGTTTACAACAAACAAGCTGCGTTCTCAACAAGAAAAATCGCAGTACCATTTTAGGCTATTATAAATCAACGTCTGGTCTCTCAGCTAATAACAGTAGTTGCATTTGCGAGTGTAATTTAGAAGTGCAGTGCACGCGGAAACCGTCAGCTCTGGTAATGGATGCACAGCTCACACATTTGGAAACATTAAGGAAACGGTCTCGGTGAAGCCGCGGCAGATGCCAATAACTGGCTTAGAGCATTGGCTAATGTCCGCAATAAATACCATTGAATATTATAAACAGAGTCGAAATGCTACAAAGCTTTAGTCGTATGTGTCCATAGATATTAGAAACAAACGGGAGATATAGAGTATCCGGGATCCGTCGTGATTATTATAATGTTTTCATTTTATGCACAAAATTTCAATCAGAATTGGATTGACAGGCATAGAAACAAGACACGTGTCGAATAAAATTCTGCCCTAGTAATTAAAACAGAAGGTCGTTAAGGAAGAGAACCTTCTCTTAGTAGTTAAAATAAACAACATGAGTAAGTAGTCTACATCTAGAAGTCCGTAAAAACAAAGTTAACAAGGCAATAAAAAGTTATCGCACTGCACAACGATATTTCCACAGGGACTGGCGCACGATCAAAACCTAAAAGAACTTCAAAGTGACCAATAATACTGAAATTTAACTACAACAAAATGCTTTCTAAACCATTCTCCGGGCTGTAGACAAATATGAGCCATATTATTTTCGTGTTTTGCTCAAGTAGAAAGTTATAACAATGTTCTGTCGTGCCCTATATTAAAACAAAATAGGACCGATAGCATATTTTCCTAATAGTGGTTGACAGATTTTGTAACTTGCGTTTCGCCTCCCAACGATTGTATCAGATTTCTCTCCTATCAGTAAGAGTGAGTGAGGAAAAGTAAAGTGCAGTTAATGTTTGACCATTTATTTGTGCACTAGGACGAATTCCACCTACTTTTGAGTTGCACGTAATTAATTTAACCAAAACAAGAAGAAGACTATTTGAATGATTAATTAACTGAATATACTTTTGTGACGGGGACCACTTTTACAACCGAACAAACTTTTTTATTTCGAGCGATACTATGTATTTACAATTAAAAGAGCGACTGAAATATATGTAGTATGCCATTTTGAAAGTATGAAAGATGATAAACCGAATTATGTATGGTAGAAATACTTGGTAAATACTCCAATGAACTTAGTGAATGAATTTCGTAATACGATTCAGCATTAATCATTCGACTGGGAAACTCTCGACACCTCACGGCAGAATTTCAGAACAGCTCATTGAAAGAACGCAATATTCAGTGTGCCTACGACATAGGCAGTTTGGTGCGACCTTAAAGCTCATTTTGAGACCCTTATATTATCGTTAGCGCAAGAGACACAGCCAAATTTGTTGCAATCTTCCACCGAAAATTGGTTTTGAACAAGATCAAGTCAGTAGTTTTTTTAAACGTCATAAATAATTTAATTTGTACGGAAACCTCGATGCACGAGTCTGACTCGGACTTGGTCGGTTTTTTTATAATAACTTACTATAAAACCTTTTACCGCAAAGAGACCTTAACAGAAAATTGGCACCAATCGTTATGCAATGCAAGTATAAAACCGATGGCAAAAAAGTCAAGCTTGACGTTTTTTCAACAATCTCTTTCAGTTAAGCGACTTACTGTTAATTATACCTGAGTAAAAAGTAGGTACACAAAGGGGTAACACTTTCGATCCCCGCACAATACAAACAGCTTTGTGCATGACTGACCATGTCTGTTTGTACAGGCCTAGTTGTTTGTCGTATTTAAGTATATTATGTCATACCACTGTTGATATTGGCATCCGTGACACAAGTGCTTAAGCCACTTATCACGGAGTCATATCAATGTATGTGATGTTGTCAGGCATTATATTACATACCAATAGATACCAACATTTCATGCACATAAATGTGTGTTTATTGTGGTGATACGGTCACCAGTTCCGAGGTAATATTTGTTTTCATCATCATCATCATCATCATCAGCCTATCGCAGTCCACTGCTGGACATAGGCCTCTCCTAGGGCTCTCCAATTAGCCCGATCCTCGGCGACTCGCATCCAGCTCCTGCCAGCCATCTTGCGCAAATCGTCACTCCACCTGGCCTGAGGGCGTCCTATTATTTGTTTTATTCGATGTTTATCTGTAACACAAATTACTTCTCATATACTAAATTGGATGTCAATGTACGTATTTCATATAAAGTTATGTAATATTAGTTGGAATATGTTTAAACTCCTGACGAATTTATACACATTTCCTCATTCCTCAGCCACAAAGTTAAACCTATCCTCACTTGATGAAAATGTATATATGTATATGATGTCACTTTCTTCTTCCCACATATCTTAGAGCTTATTACTACGATACGTCTGTCAATTTGAATCTACATATTTATTAGCAAGCCAAAATAGATATGGATAATAAAACGATGTATGATATAAGCATACGAGTAGATGACGATAGGGCAACAATAGCGATGCGAGTACCTTACTCAAGTCTCGGAGATTGGATTTCTATCGTAAGCAAAGTAAATTTTCCCTCTTATTCCAATAAGAGACGGTCGGTAATCTTACCAGACTGCTAATAGGTATTACTATTCATTTATGTCAAGAATATGCAAATATATCTTAACAATCTGTATTAAATCGAATAAATATATGCCTAAGGTCTTACTTGTTAGGTCAGGAATAGGTAATGATAGTAATTAAGTATACTTAATTGCCTCCGTATCATTTTATCTGGGCTCAAATCTTGCGTTTGGGAACATTCCAAAAATTAGTACCGTGTTAATCTAAATTTCAAAGTTTTCTCTTTTGACATTTCTCTGTTAAGGTATGTAAGAAATACATCAAATAAACCAGAGTACTTTCAGAATAGTTACACAGTTCCATATAGAACTATTCGGCACTTTTTCAAGTGACGAATAAAAGAGAACTGCATAAGACAATCACCAACTTCCGTTAAAGCATTTTTCATGAACAAAAATTGACTAGGCCATTATTTCTTGCTAAATTCAAAATATAATCTCAACAAGAATTTAATGTAACATTCATAACATTAAATATTGCCTTGAATGTCACACATACATTGTGTAGCACCTCTTAAGACGAGGGTAATGAGTTATAATAGAGATATTAATTTAATTACTGTGGCATGAACTTTTGAATTACCTGATTATTTTTATAAAGAATGTTAAGCTTACTGAAATTCTTCACTACATGTTTGAAAACTCATAAGGCAATAAAATGCTTTTGTCTCTATCGCACTTATGCGTTTTAGAAGAGTCATGCTGACGCAATGCTAGAGTCTCCTGTCTGTGGTAAGACATAAGGAATCCCTTTGTTCCCGTTGAGTCACCATATTGTGCGGTCGAACGTGTTTTTATAATTATGTATGTCAAGAACTATTTTTAAAAGGTTCATCAGTAAGTGTGAATGAAAATGGAAAGTTAATAAGTAAACAACAAGTTTACGATAGATATAGTTTATTCGAATACAATTGGTATCAAATTACAAGGCATAAATCAAATGGTTTTAATTTAGTAATGGTATCAAATAGCTTAATGACTTAATCTAAGATGTATTACAGATGACAACCTCGTCAAGAAATTTCTTAAACTTACAAGAGTATCTCTAATTTATTGGATGAAAATTTATCTCATGCAAATTAATCAAAATAGATCCCCAGATTCATGGAATATCAAAGAGCTATATTTTACCATGGAAGGAAACTGTTCGCTTTTTGCAGAGAGAAGCAGCCGTCTTTACTGAAATGAATAATGGAGGGCACAATAAATTAACTAACGTCACAGAAAAGACCTCCAATTTTGTGACCTCGATACACCGATCACCGTCCGAGTGGAAGAATCTTATTGTTTCCCGTAATTTTGCTGTAAAGGATTCATTTTATTTATGTCCCTCCTTTTAGATATATGGCATAAGAAGGAGACATTTATAGGGCGAGTAAGACACGCATGAAGGTACTGGTAACATCAATTATGTACATATGAAACGTTGCTCCGTAGGTAGATACAGCTAATATTTGGTAAATATTGGGATTTCGTGAAATATACCAAGCCATACAATTTCTATTTCAATGGAGAGCACTACTATTAACTATTTATTAGATCATCATTCATTCGATGAAATGTCATCGATGAATTATAATTCGACGAAAAGTTTATCGAAATGGAGTAGTGAACCTAAGCCAATTTGATTAACAGTGTGCCGTGACAAAATAATTTCATTACTTATATGTATAATAAATTTAAAAGTGATAATTGTTTTACGAAAAGAAATACTATTTCTTGTTACGTCAAGGTTATCCATAATATATGAATATTTTGATTATTTGAGAATAATATCAACTAAATTGTTCATTGGCGTTTTTAAATGGTTAATAGGAGCAAAATCACATTAGAATAGCGTTATATTTATGCAAAATAAACTTCCATTGTGAATATGTAGGTACTAAAGCAATCGGATAAGATTATTCATCACATTCGAATCTCCTGGCTAAACTTCTTTGGAACTTTTCCAATTCACAAATGTATTTACGTCATAATGCTAACTAAACAACCAGGTATAACTTAAGCTCAGCGAATTAACAAGTCGCAAACGTTACTTATGGAATTGAGATATATAATTGATTTTTCAATTTGGTAATCTCAACAAACAACGCCCTCAAATAAACAAACAAACTCTCTAGCTTTATTATATTACTAGCTGCCCGCCCCGGCTTCGCCCGTGGTACTTACTTACATGTATTATACATACAAACCTTCCTTAAGAATCACTCTATCTATAAAAAAAAACCGCGTCAAAATCCGTTGCGTAGTTTTAAAGATCTAAGCATACATAAGGACATACAGCGAAAGCGACTTTGTTTTATATGTACTATGTATTGATTGATGATAAGAGAGAATTAAATATTGCATTTTAGTCCTGTTACCAAAGTATTAACTTTAAGATAAAAACTAATACCTACTATACACTACAAGGATAACAAAATTTGTAATAATCGCTATAGCCTTCTTTCCTTAATGCTTCGTCAAATAGTTCAAGGACATTTTCCAGACATAAAGCATCTATTTCTAGATTGAGCAAAGCCTGCTCGTTCAGTGTTAATTATATATTTGCGAACCTCTTCAAGTTATATGAACAACTTCTTTGAGCTAACGTAGTTTAAATACTAGTTAGTTATGATCTTTGAGCTAACGTAGTTTAAATACTAAATGTCATTGTAAATCCATTATTATACTTAACATTATATTTTTAAAGGACTGTTTTTTTTTACATTAATAAGTTCATAAGTTTTTCTCCCTTAAAAAGTAAGAATGCATAAAGACTTATTACGAGTATGTACCAAATTACAATTGAAACCAGTTTCGATAGAAATATCCAATTGGTTTAATGGAATCAATCATGCTACGTATTTAACCCTTTCAAGCGTTAACAGTAAGTCAAACGTATACTAGATTTAAGTTAAGAACATAAACCAAACAATTAAAATTGTTCATTCACTGCCGACGTTAAACTTTTCCAATCTTCGCATTGCCCGATTTTACACCATGGGATAGATTAGAGAACTTTTCAAGTAATATCGAATGAATAACTTTTGATACTCTATTAAGTATTACGTAATTTGACTAGCCTTTTGAGGATTAAAAGAAGTTTACCATTATTTTTGTGCGATGGAGCCTACATGCAATTAGGTATTAGATTAATTTTTCCTGCGTAATATGTAGGATGTCGGCCAACCTGGTTATCTCACCTGTAGGAACTAGACAGGTTTTTTTTAAATACGGAATATAATACATATAATATCATTGCGGATATCAGGTTAATATGGTTAATTAGTGTTATATTTTCCAAATGAAAACTAAAATTAATTTCCGTTTTATCTATACTTATAATAAACTAGCGGGCGCCCGCGACTTCGTCCGCGTGAATTTCAGTTTCTTCATCTATTTTATCTCCTTAGAAGTGGAATTTTCGAATATTCTTTAACGGGGATGCTTACGTCATATCATCATCATTATCTTTATGAATGCAAAGTCTCAGCCCGATCGGTTAAAAAATTACAAAGTTTCATACGAAGATTAATCCCCTATTTTACCCCCTTGGGTATTGGAATTTATCAATATCATTTCTTAAGCGATGCCTACGTCATAGTAGCTTTATGAATGCAAAGTCTCAGCCCGATCGGTTAAAAAAGAAAAACTTTCAAACTAACGTTCATCCCCTATTTTACCCCGTTGGGGGTTGGAATTTATAGATATCATTTCTTAGGCGATGCCTAAGTTATAATAGCTTTATGCATGCAAAGTCTCAACCCGATCGGTTTAAAAATGACAAAGTTTCATACTAACGTTCATCCCCTATTTTACCCCCTTGGTGTTGAAATTTATCAACATCATTGCTTAAGCGATGCTAACGTTATAGAAGCTTTATGCATACAAAGCCTCAGCCCGATTGGTTTAAAATTGACAAAGTTTCATACTAACGTTTATCCCCTATTTTACCCCCTTAGGGGTTGAATTATTCAAAATCCTTTCTTAGCGGATGCCTACGTCATAACATCTACCTGCATGCCAAATTTCAGCCCAATCCGTCCAGTGGTTTGGGCTGTGCGTTGATAGATCACTATGTCAGTCAGTCACCTTTGAGTTTTATAGATATAGAAGAAGAAGAAGAAGATTTGAAAATTGTAGCCCGAAAGTATTAAGCGACATTTTTGTTATTTATTGTTTTCAAGCAAAATTGTCTAAGTAACTTTTTCAAAATATTATATTTCCTAACCACCAGAATGAAAAAAAACACTAAATATTGGGCGCTTAGGACGTAAAATTAAGGCTTCGAGCCTTAATTTACCAACCGCTTAAGCGACAAAAGCGGCAGCCCGCGACTCCGTCCGCGTGGATTTCGATTAGATTTTCAATAGCCTAAAGCCTTCCTCGTTAAATGGACTATCCAACCCAAAAAGAATTTTTCAAATCGAACCCGTTGTTCCTGAGATTAGCGCGTTCAAACAAACAAACATACAAACAAACAAACAAACAAACATACAATTAGTATAGATCTGTAGAGAGGTCAATTCTGTACATGGAATATTTTTTCAAAATAACTATCTGGGGGTGATTAGTGATCGATACTGATGCCAAAAATGCAATCAGTAAAATTTTTGTCTGTCTGTATGTCTGTCTGTCTGTCTGTATGTTCCTTATAGAAACAAAAACTACTCGACGGATTTTGACGAAACTTGGTATAATTATTCTTTATACTCCTGGGCATATTATAGGATACTTTTCATCACGCTACAATCAATAGGAGCAGAGTAGTGAAGGAAAATGTTGGGAAAACGGGAGAAATTCCTCCATTTTTAAAGCTTCTGTCGCGTGTGCAGCCTTAACGGTTAAAGTTACATAGAAATCATGTAAGACGGAAATATTCTAAATAAAATTGCCTAAAAAATATCGCTTGACAGCATATATCTATCTTTTACGGGTTACTCACAATAACCCGTGTAACTGATCCAGATAGGTTTGAACACGCTAATCACAGGGACTACTGGTAGGCGAGCCAAGATGCCACTTTGACGAATTCGCCATACGCTTTCGTCGCGACTTATAATATGTATTGCCACCCCGTACAAGAACTGCATATTTATGAGAGCGGGATGGAGATATAAGTCGCTACGAAAGTGGATGGCGAATTCGTCAAAGTGGCTAGCCTATCAGGTTCGAATTGACAAAATCTTTTGAGTTGGATAGTCCACTGACCGTTTGTCAATGAAGGCTTTAAGCTATTTATAGTAACACTGTGTGCGGAAACCGAAACCCACGCGGACGGAGTCGCTGGCGGCCGCTAGTTTTATAATAAAATTAATCATAGTAGTGATGCGCGAAGAAAATCGGCTCGTCTAAATGCGTTACGTAACTACAAAATAACAAAATGCCTTTGATGAATGTTATAAGCGTAAGATTACGTTTACGCCATCGCACTAATGGTCGATATATCCCGTTTCCTGAAACTTTTCCAATCATCGAATAGAGTCCATCCGGCTTGCGTAATAGGTACGGTTGTCAAAGCTAATATGGTCTGAAGATCCACCACAACAACACTAATCCGAATAACAACTGCAAAGACAAAACCATTTTAACTTTCCCCTAATGAGAAATCTTCGTTATAACATACAAGACAAAAGAATTCTTTACTAACCAGGAAACAATATTGTTGTATGGATTTTGCTCTCGTGAGTTCGAAAGGAAAATAATTATTTTCTCGGAGGTGTCTTGTGTTGTAATCATAGAGGCACATGTCAGGTGTAGGGAGAGGAATGGACATTATTTATATTCAGAGTATGGTGTAAGTGCTTTCACCCTACCCCCTGGAGGGCGTTCATCTTGTCGCGGTGGGGGGTTTAGTGGGCAGTAGCATTGCTGCCTTTTTTATAACGTTGGGTAATGCCTTTACGGATATCCTTTGCCAGTAGTCACCTTAGCGCTTCTCCCGATAACATACTCTTTGATTTCGACTATGATCTGACTGTTATTAACTTTTCTAATCTAATAAACCTACAAATTTTGTATGTTTGTCGTTTGAACGCGCCAATTTAAGGAACTACAGGTTCGAATTGAAGACTTACTTTTGTTTTGAATAGTCCATTTGTGGAGGATAACACTTCACACGGAAACCAAAATCCATGCGGACAGTGTCGAGGGCGGCCCGTAGCCTAGTAATAAGGGCTTTTTACTTGGCCTAATTTTTTCAGTTTTAATATTTAAAACGATCTGTTCTACAACTATATTTATTAATTTCACTAGGCATAATTTGACATCTGACGAGTTTAATAAAGTATATTTCAAAATAGATCATAGATATATGAACGTTTGTTTGCAATACATATTAATGTCGAGATCATTAGTACATCAAAGGTGTTCCGTTTACATTTCGCTCTTTGTGGCAGCGAACGTACTACTCGTATGACTTTTTAATTAAAAAGTCAGGATCTAAATACGTCCTTACTCACATGGGTATCTTACACAAGTTAACCTAGTTTATAATGAGCAACCATGATTATTTCTAATTTACCATAGGAACTACATATTTGTGAAAATAAAACTCAGATATGTATATGAAACTATTCTAAATGGCAAGCGAGAAACTCATAAAACTAGTACCTAGTATTGGGCACTAGAGTGAACCTTTGAAATCTAAAAATGTTAATTTCATAATTATATTAATCATTCTAACAATAAGAAATATTTTGAGTAGATATAAATGAAAAAGGAAAAGTTAGTTTGACGCATACAGTCACTTTGGCTCAAACAACTGATAAAATAGACTTTCATTTCAGAAACTGCTATTAGTGTTTAAAATCTTTTAAGAAATTTACATTTTATAAAGTTAATCTACTTGCTTCTAAAGACAATATTACTGCAAGTTGTTCGGCAGCATCGCAAAGCCTCAAAACTACCAGCATAGCAAGCAGGTCTTGCGAGAGTTTGCAAGATCTCGAGCTAGCGTTTTCTTTCGTCTTGTTTGAATTCTGGCGAAACTCTGCATCCCTTTAAGAAAAGATTACGAGATCCTCCGGATATCTGACGTTACCCATTTTTAGGGTTCCGTAGCCAAAATGGCAGAAAAACGGAACCCTTATAGATTCGTCATGTCTGTCTGTCTGTCTGTCTGTCTGTCTGTCTGTCTGTCTGTCCGCCAGTCTGTCACAGCCACTTTATTCCGAAACTATAAGTACTATACTGTTGAAACTTAGTGAGTGGATGTATTCTGTGAACCGCAACAAGGTTTTGACACGAAAATAAAAAAATAAATAAAAAAAGTGGGGGGTCCCCATAGTCAGAACTGAAACTCGAAATTTTTTTTTTTCATTGAATATATACGTGTGGGGTATCTATGGATAGGTCTTTAAAAATTATATTAAGGTTTCTCATATCACTTTTTTCTAAAGTGAATACTTTGCGTGACAGACCCTTCCAAAGTAGAAAAAAGTGTGTCCCCTCCCCTCTAACTTCTAAAATAAGAGGATGATAAAACTGAAATAATTATATAATGTACATCACCATATAAACTTCCAACGAAAATTGGTTTGAACGAAATCTATTCAGTAGTTTTTTTAATACGTCAAAAATAGAATTTGTACGGAACCCTCTGTGCGGGAGTCCGACTCGCACTTGGCCAATTTTTAATTGCACATAAACGCTGCTAACCAGCTCCAGAAGTTATGACCATTAAAAATTGCTTTGTCAATAATATTGTTAAAAACTTAGCGATTAAAAATCGAAATGAAAGGTCAGGATGATTATTAAAAATTATTATACGAGTATAATATGCTCTCAATAGATTCGTTCATTTTAAAATCAATTGTAGAAAAAAACCTCAGCAGTGAGGGAATCGACTAGAGAGAGAGAGTAGAAAAAAACTGTATGTGATAGTTAATAATGATTTATAAAATAATTCTAAAGACTACAAGATTAAATAATATTTTCTTCCTTTAAAAAAAATCAAAGTTAAAAGGACCAGAATCGACTGGATGAATGTAAAATTGGTAACAACGTGATTTGTGCAGCGTCTATTTTAGGCAAAACGTCCCTCAGGGCATTGAAAAACAATAAAGTGCAAAATTACCTTCGACTTGTAACTTTCCAAGCAAAGGCCAGCCCGCGGCCACGAGTTACCGTCCCGTCCCAAAGAAATATCTCATGGTAACCACGAATGTTTTACTACAGCCGTTTGTTGCGGTTCTTTAAAACTTAATAATCGATTTTTAACGATGCTATGTACGCCTCCAGTAGGTATGATGGTGGGTTGATGTTTGAATAACATTTTCGGCAAACCTTTTTTCGTTACTCAAGTGAATGCGTTTTGTTGTTTCGGGGTTTACAGGTTGTTTTGATATCCAACGCTATTACGTCTATAAACTTAAGAGTGTTATGTTATGATTCAACGTAGAAGAGATTATTTGCTTCTGTTTTAATCAAACTTTTTGAGTACTTAACTCATGACTCTTCATTTTGTCGTTTAATTTTACACTGGATTTTGAAACTGCACTATGGGACATGATTAATTTTTATTATTCTAAAATTCGTATGTGTCTATTAATAATACTTCAAGCTTTTAAAAATTAACTATCCAAACTACTGCTTTGACTACAACTCCTATTCCACTTGATAACAAAAATAATTTTTAAAATTTGCCTTCATTAAAAGCTCAAGAGAAGTTTTATGTTTTGGTTTTGTGGCAAAGACTAAATATTAAATATTAACTTGAGAATGACAATCAGATTTCCCTTTTTCTTAAATTTCCAAACACGGCAAACTTCTGTCGTCTTAAATCAGTTCGTAACAAATTCTAGAAATGGAAATTAGGTATTAACAAGAAACTTGACATTGTAGATAACAATTACGATGTCACCAAGCTGTTAGGGCTTAAAACGAATATTACAGCAATTGGACAGAAGTAGAAGTTGCCCTCGGACCCATTTATCACGCGATTATTCTGAAATCACAATATAATTACCCTAATGCGCGAGCAGCCGGCAATTCATCATAGTTAATGTCTCTAATTAAACTTTATTGGCCACATGTTTCATGGACTATGCTCATTTTAAATATTCATCAAATCTGTGCAGGATAGAAGTAATAGACTGGTATACGGAATCTAATTTATTTAAAATTAGAGCGGAGTAATGGACTGTATGGTTCGGTGCGGAGCGGTGTGTGGTCTATCTTCAGTCTTGCACATATAATCGGTGGTGGATCGCCGCCTCGTCTTCGCTTGGAAGCTTCGTGATGCCGGTGACGGTGACGGTGACGATGGTGCACGGAGTGCCGGATGACGGTGGCGCGGTGAGCGGTGCGGAGTGACGGCGAGTAGGCTATGGTGCGGTGAACAGATGCGGAGTAACGGAGAGTAGCGTGCGGTGCGGCGAAGAAGTTAAGCGGAGCGGTGAAGTACGGAGAACGAAGCGGTGCGGAGGTATTGCAAGATGCGGAGCGGTAGGCGGTGAGCGGTTAGAGTATCGGAGAGCGGTAGATATTCTTCTATTGCGAAGCGGTGAACGGACAGAGTGACGGTATCGGAGACGGACGTATTATCTTGCTGTAGTTGACGGAGTGACTCGGAGTCTTCTTGAACGGAGATCGAGAACGGAGTACTTCTTCATCGGAGGTCGGTAGCGGAGTAACGTTTCTGTTCGGAGATCGAAAGCGGAATGTCGATACTGTTCGGAGGTCGGAATCGGAATGAAGTGTCGGCGAGCAAACTTCTATTTATATCCCTCGCCGCGGCTACTCGAAGGTTCGGTTGTCGGCGTCGTCAAAGGATATTTTAAAATATATTCTTATTAGACTTCTATTCTGTTTACAAAGAGATACCGCCGAAACGATCGGTTTTGCCAGCCAAATATGCATTCTATTGCGTACGAACTCGGTAGGTTTTTGCGTGGCAAGGTAAGCGACTAATTAGTCGGCGTCGGCGCGGCGCGTCCCTTTGTAAGCATTTGCCGCCGCCTGCGCCGCCGCGGTGTCTGTTGGCCGGCGTATTCTACTGCGTAGTAGGCGGCTAAGTCAAAAGACGTATATTATGCGTCATAAATTACGATGTCGCCGTGCACACTACAAAGAGACGCCGCCGCCGCCGCGGTGTCTGTTAGTCGGCGTATTCTACTGCGTAGTATGCGGCTTATGCGTCATAATTTTTGATGTCGTCGTGCACATACTCCCGCCGTGCAGTGGCGGACTCGTCGCTCGCTGCATAAAATCCGCTGGAACGACGACATCTTCTGTATCGGTCGGTCGGTCGGTCGGTGGTCGGATCGGATAATTGATACGGTGAACTGTTAGCCGGCGCTTGCCGTCTGTAGTGCGGATAACACGATGTACAATTTGTTTCTTCCTCGTTCGGTTTTTCGAGTTTGGCGGAAGAATATTTGTACGCAGGTTTCGGGCCTCCCGCCGGTGTCGACTTGCGTTCGGCAAATAGATATTGCGCAGTTCGGTAGTTGCGCGACGTTGCATGACTTGCGCGGCGCGTGCGCTCCCGCCGGTTATGCGAGATAGGCGCGGTGGGACGGAGTTCGATTCTCGGTGGTGTAATTACTGTATGCAACTTTTGTTGTATATTTTTCTGTTTGTTCTGTTTTATATTTTTGACGATTTGTTCGGATTCTATTTGCGTATTTGTAAATGTTTTCGTTGTTTCTTTTTTCTGTCGGACGATCAGCGAGTTTTGTCTCGACGGTGCGGGTTCGACTCCCGCCGGTGACGTTCTGACGAAATTATTTTTTCTTCGTTCTTTTGCGGATAACTGTTGGTTGTCTGTGTTGGACTTCGGCGGTGCGGGCGCGGGTTTGATTCCCGGCGCGATCTCGGCGGCGGATAGCATTTTTTCTGTGTGGTGATTTTCTTTGTTTTGCTTCTGTGGCGCGGGTGTGGATTCGATACCCGGCGCGGTTTCAGCGACGTACTTGATATTTGCGGTGCGGTATTCTGCGTTTCTGTACACGTAGTGCACGGAGCGACTCATTCTGCGGGCGGATGAGCCGTGTAGCACCCATCCTAGTGGAGTGAGGGATGCGACGGGTTGGTCGTATTGACCTCGGCGGAACTGTTTAGTAGTTAATAAGTGCCAGTTGTCTTGGCCTATCAATACGGTCGGTTTGTCTTCGGCATATTGCAGTGCCTGTTCGATGCCCTGTAGGTGGTGGCATTCTTCGATGTCTGACTTGTTGACGGCTTGTGGTGCGAGGCGGAGGTTTTCTACGGTTCTCGCTTTTATTATGTATTCGGTGGCCTGTCCTTTGATTGCGATGTTGACGCGTCGTGACTCGGTGGCGGTGATTTTTGATCCGGCGACGCCTTCCAGGTGTAGTGGTTCGAACTCTCCCTGGGCTCCCACGCGGGCTGCTGTCTCTTCTTCGATGAGGGTTATTGTAGACCCGTCATCTAGGAGTGCCAGGGTGTCGACGTAGCCGCTGGGACCGGTGACTCGGACCGGTATCATTTTTAAAAATGCGTAGCCTTGGCGGGGCCGGAAGGTTGACGCGACGGTTTCGGTGCGGGTTTGGTTCTCGGACGGATGTGTAGCGGCGGTCTCGAAGCTAGTTTGCTTTTCGGTCGGACGGGAAGCGGTGTATTCGGTGTACGTTCGGTTTTCGGTTGAACGTGGAGGTGCGGCTTCGAAATGTAGTAGCGGATGGTGTGTTTTGATACAACCGCGTACATTACAGTGGCGGTTCTCGCAGCTGTGGCCTGTCGACCTGTATTGTAGACAGCGGTAACACAACTGGTGCTTTTTAGCTAGGTGCCATCTGCCGTTGTTGTCTGCGCGTTTCATTATATCGCAGTCGGTAATGTAGTGATGCTTTCTGCATACGAGACACGACGGTTTTCTTTCGTTATATTTTTGTTCGGTGACTTTATATATTCGGTGATGGCGTTCTCGATGTTCTCGATGTTCGAAGCGGTGTACGGAGCGGTGTTCGGGGCGGTGTTCTAAGCGGTGTTCTAAGCGGTGTTCTGTTACTATCTCAGGCGGTGCGAAGCGACTGCACTTTTCGGCTTCGGTTTCGATGAATCGACTAAATTTCTTTAGGTCTGGTTCGTCTGTCAGATTTTCTGTTAGGTAATCGAACCAGCGGTAACGGAGATTAGGAGATAGTTTTTCTAAGATGTTCTTCACTGTTTCCGGATTGAAGAGGTAGTGGGTTCGCTTGAGAGCTTCTAATGTCGCCACGCTGTTCTTCACCTTGCTGGCGAACACGCAGACTTGTAATGGTGAATCGCTGATCTTCGGTAGGTTTCGCAGATTTTCTAATTCTGCCATGGCGATTGAATCGGTTCTGCCAAACCTCATTTCAAGTGTTGACATGATTTCCTCGGGCTTGGTGTTCGATATAAGCAGACAGCTAACTGCTTCCTTAGCTTTGCCTTTTAAGGCCTGTCGGAGTCTCGCGACGTTTTCTTGGTCGCTGAAGTGCTCGGCGGATTCTGTGTAAACGCTCTTGAATGCGAGCCATTCATAATGTGCGCCGTTGAAGTACGGTAAGGTTCCTATGAACCGTGGCGGCTGGCCGGCGCGCGCTGCGGATGCAATCGCGGATGCCAGCTCGCTGAGGTTTATCTGTTGCGCGGTTACTTGCGGGACGGACGGTGGCGGTGCGAAGTGTGAAAACGGTTTTATTTCATCTTTGAAATCGGAGACAATGGACCCGCAGTCGTCTTCGAAGTCAAGTGCTTCAGCCTCGATTACCTTCATCTTGGCTTGTGCGATCTCGTACTGGGCTTCAGCTTCTTCTTTCTTGGCTTCAGCCATTTTGTGCATAGCTTCCGCCATCTCTTGTTTTGCGAGAGCCATGCGTCGGGCGAGTTCAGACTGCACTGAGGTGGTTTGTGACGGAGCTCGTGAAGGCGGTTGATCTTCAGCGGGAACTGTCATGAACGGAGTCGGAGGTGCGGTAGCTGGAGCCTCCAGGTCTTGGACGGTGACAGCTGGCCTGTCTTCCAACTGTGGGCGAACTTCTGCGGCGGGCTGAGCTGTAGTACGCCTTCCCTTTTGCGATCTTGCGATGGGCATCTTGATGCTTCTACTAGACGATGATGGTTTCTAGAAGTTTGTCGGACTTCTAGACGGTGACGACGATCCGGCTCGAAGGACCAGTCGATGTGCAGGATAGAAGTAATAGACTGGTATACGGAATCTAATTTATTTAAAATTAGAGCGGAGTAATGGACTGTATGGTTCGGTGCGGAGCGGTGTGTGGTCTATCTTCAGTCTTGCACATATAATCGGTGGTGGATCGCCGCCTCGTCTTCGCTTGGAAGCTTCGTGATGCCGGTGACGGTGACGGTGACGATGGTGCACGGAGTGCCGGATGACGGTGGCGCGGTGAGCGGTGCGGAGTGACGGCGAGTAGGCTATGGTGCGGTGAACAGATGCGGAGTAACGGAGAGTAGCGTGCGGTGCGGCGAAGAAGTTAAGCGGAGCGGTGAAGTACGGAGAACGAAGCGGTGCGGAGGTATTGCAAGATGCGGAGCGGTAGGCGGTGAGCGGTTAGAGTATCGGAGAGCGGTAGATATTCTTCTATTGCGAAGCGGTGAACGGACAGAGTGACGGTATCGGAGACGGACGTATTATCTTGCTGTAGTTGACGGAGTGACTCGGAGTCTTCTTGAACGGAGATCGAGAACGGAGTACTTCTTCATCGGAGGTCGGTAGCGGAGTAACGTTTCTGTTCGGAGATCGAAAGCGGAATGTCGATACTGTTCGGAGGTCGGAATCGGAATGAAGTGTCGGCGAGCAAACTTCTATTTATATCCCTCGCCGCGGCTACTCGAAGGTTCGGTTGTCGGCGTCGTCAAAGGATATTTTAAAATATATTCTTATTAGACTTCTATTCTGTTTACAAAGAGATACCGCCGAAACGATCGGTTTTGCCAGCCAAATATGCATTCTATTGCGTACGAACTCGGTAGGTTTTTGCGTGGCAAGGTAAGCGACTAATTAGTCGGCGTCGGCGCGGCGCGTCCCTTTGTAAGCATTTGCCGCCGCCTGCGCCGCCGCGGTGTCTGTTGGCCGGCGTATTCTACTGCGTAGTAGGCGGCTAAGTCAAAAGACGTATATTATGCGTCATAAATTACGATGTCGCCGTGCACACTACAAAGAGACGCCGCCGCCGCCGCGGTGTCTGTTAGTCGGCGTATTCTACTGCGTAGTATGCGGCTTATGCGTCATAATTTTTGATGTCGTCGTGCACAAAATCATATCACTGAAAATTAAAGAAACACTGTCTTTTAGGAAAACATGATGAATGTTCTAATCATTAGTGCTTTTTATGGTTTTGTCTTACATACGTTTCACTTCTATCTACGAGTAATATAACTCTGAAATAAAACAAACCGGAGAACAAAAAAGTAGAGATAGCTCAAGTAAAGAGAGAGGGAAGGAAATATAACATTGACGGGTATGCTTGTATTTCTTGAAACAAAAGTGCATAACATAAAATGTATATTAGAACATGTTTCAAAGGCTTTTAAATTGATTTTCCATTAAATATTGCAGCCTTCTTTTTCAAACAATGGTATTGCTTTGAATACGAGTAGTTTCGGATTACATTACAACTGCAAAGGAGCGAAGACTTTTTATTTGAACCTGTCTTTGCAAATTCTTTAAACAAAACAACCTTTATTGCATTTGTAAGACTACGGATTTAAAGAATATAAAACGCATGTATGCATGAGGCATCAGTTAACCTACTTTCTTTTAGCCTTAAGAATTTTAATGGTATCGTGAGAAAGCCACAAAGTTTTTTTTAAGCTGTATGTTCCCCTAACTTTCTGTAATTCTATGACGAGCCGACTTATTTGTTTTCATCGTATTCATACACGAAAACAAAACCATTTGATCATTCTTCCTCGGGAAAAATATAAAACTTAAATTTATTATTCTACTGCAATACATAGAAAAACAACGTAATTTAAGCATGTAATTAAACAGAATAAGTAGATACTCGTGAAAGTTGGTCCCTGGATATAAATGGCGATTAATTAATCCTTTTCCGGTTGAATCGCGAACCAACGCCATATTTCCTTTGTGTAATTGTCGGGATTAAATATTAACGACGGTTTCTTGTTTTATTGTTGTACAGGGCTGTTCAAAGAAAGATAGATGTTTACTTCAAAGCCAGAGTGACGAATCATATTTGATTGTATGGCGGAACGAATGATATTTTCGTTGTTGATTCTATGGAAACAGTTAGGAAGTTGTACGCGGCTTTGTGAACTAAACTATTGAGACCGGAAAATAGCTTTAACCAAACGTCACTATTGTTTTCATTAAAAACGTGTTTTGAGTTCAATATTGCGGAATAGCATTATCAGTTAAATTATATCTTTGGCTAAAGTGTCAGACCACGTTACTTCTATTTTTTTCAAATGAGATTTTTATACTTTTTTGTCACAAAATTTTTCTTCGTGAATTATTTGTGTCTACTGTAAAATTGATCTGATAAAGTTACGAGGTTGGACACTTTAGGCGATGAAATATATTGTGTTGAGTTGCTTTTTTTATTTGCCTATAAAAATATTTCTCCCCTTTTTTAGAAGCCAGACATCAGTCAACTTTATACGCTGAATGCACTATGTCATTGAAATGATGTCAAACCAATATGGGTATATTTACTCAACTCAAAGGCGGAAGATGCGGAATCTACGCATTTATTATTGCCATCCATATTCCGATACTGCAAGGAGAAGGGCAGCCGTCGTGTCCAAGTTTAGCCGAGAACCCGATTTGTCCTTGTTATAATATCAAGGAAGGTACGTAAACAGTAATTACACGAATCTATTTATGTGATATAGAGCATGATTTAATTAAACTTCTTATTTCAGGGTTATTTCTGGAATGTCCGAGCGCTACGCCCGGGGTTGTGAAAAATGTCCTTTCAAAAATCAAAGGATCAATACAGTCTTTATCAATATACGATCTCGAAAGTTCAACAACAGAACTCCGAGCAGATCTGTTTCCATCGAACATCAAAATAATAAATCTACAGATTTCTCAGTCCAACATAAACAAAATAAGTTCCAACGCCTTTTCATCACTTCGGGACTCATTAGGATCATTGAGTGTGATCTCCAGTAAATTGAACAGGATCCCACATGAATCATTCTTCGATTTACACAATATTGAAGCACTTGATTTACAACTGAACGATATCAAAGATATCCAAGCAAACACATTCAGAAATCTCAAATTAAAGAAACTGAATTTAAAGGGAAACAAAATACTAAATATTTCAGAAGATGCATTTCACAGCTTAGAAGAATATCTAACAGAATTAGACATCACAGAAAATTTTCTCAATGTTTTTCCTCTACAAGCTTTAGGAAAACTAAACAAACTAACTAGTGTACGGTTAGCATGGAACAAAATAGATTCGATACCAGATGGAGTTAATAATACAATACCTAACTTAGTATCTTTAGATTTAAGTTCGAATTCGTTTGTAGATATTAAAAAGAACTGGTTTAGATGCATACCAAAAATTAAAATTTTAACTTTTTTCAGTAATCGAATACAGAGGATAGATGAAGAAGCGTTTCACGCTTTAGGTGACTTAGAAACAATAGACTTGAGTCGTAATAAAATAACCAGTATTGACAAGAATATTTTTCAGAAAAATCATAAAATACGCACGATAGATTTAAGCCACAACCACCTCCATAAAATAAATGGACTGTTTTCGAACCTCGTACACCTTTCAGAAATATTTTTGTCTGAAAATAATATTCTGGAAATCCCGGATGACGCTTTTAAAAATACAATTGCATTGACCGTTCTTAATTTAGAACACAATGCAATCCAAAGGCTGCACCCCAATTCCTTTTCTTCTTTACAAAATTTGACTCAACTACACATGGGAACAAATTTTTTGAAAAAACTTTCACGAAATATTTTCCACTCAAATTATAAACTAGTAACGTTAAGTTTAGATAATAATGAAATTAACGAATTAGATGAATTAATATTTGACAAACTGTCTGAGTTGAGAGAACTTCGTTTGCAAAACAATAAGTTGAGTCATATAAAACGAAATGTATTCAGTCCGTTGCCAGGGCTTTTAGAGTTGCATTTACAGAATAATGTTATTCAAAATATAGACTCGCATGCATTTATAACTTTGAAGAGTCTTCAACATGTAAACCTGCAGGGTAATCGCTTATCTGCTATTGGGGATGTATTTCCAAACAGAAATTCATCATTAGTCTCTATTCAGCTCAGCTCCAATTACTTGTCTGTTTTAAAAAATAGCTCTCTGAGAGGGCAGGTAAATGTGCAAATAATGTGGCTTAGCCAAAATAATATTAATGTGTTGACTTTTAACTTATTCAATGATTTGTTAAATATTCAAAGGCTGTATTTAAAAAATAATAGTATTGTACATATAGAAAATAGGACCTTTATGCACTTGAAAAAGTTAAAATATCTAGATGTAAGTAATAATAAGCTAATGAAGTTAACCAATGAGACATTTTACAAGCTTGTAACGTTGGAAGAACTGTATTTACAATGTAACAACATAAACCAAATCGCAAAGGACACTTTCAGTTTTTTAATCAAACTAAGAGTCCTAGATTTGTCGCAGAATGAAATAATTGTGTTCGACTTCGACGTTTCAACGCTTCCAATTAGACAACTTCGACTCAATAAAAACTCAGTATCAATCATCGAAGCGGACTCTCTTAAAAGTTTGCCGAATTTAAGTGATTTAGAGATGAACAATAACTTTTTGACTTGGGAAGACATAATTCAAGTGCAAATATCTGGCTTGAAATCTTTGACATTATCAAGGAATAATTTCACGCTATTGGAGAATAAAACGTTCTCTCATTTGCCATCGTTACAAGCACTGTCATTAGAACTATCGAACATATCTTACTTGCCTCCTGCAACTTTTGTCAAGAATCAGAATCTTCTACGTATTAATCTAGCATATAACAATCTGAAAGACTTACATAAAGATGTTTTTGCGTACACGACTATACTGCAGGAATTGAATCTTAAAGGTAACAATTTTACCGAATTTCCTCATGTCGCACTGTTTAACATTACTTCTTTAGAGGTACTAGATTTATGCCATAATCAACTTCCAAGCATAGATTTTTATAAATTCATCGGCCTACAAAACTTGAGAACACTCAATTTATGTGACAATCGCATTTCGGTCCTAAATGGCTTTAATTCACCAGCATTAAAAAATTTGGTTAACTTGAACTTAAGTAAAAATGTACTTACCGTTCTTCCACCGAACTTTTTTCAACATTCAATTGGTTTAAAAGAAATCGATTTATCGCATAATTTATTTAAATATATCCCAAGTAATGGGCTGTCAGAAGCTATTCTTCCCACTCTTACCATGTTAAATATGTCATTTAATTCTTTAACACAGTTATTACAAACATACCCGACCAAGCAATTCCCACAACTGGAAGAATTAGTAGTGACTGGTACAAATTTAACAATTATAACTAGCAAGGATTTCGAAAACTTTCCATCGCTGAAAAGACTCGTACTTCAAAGGAATTCTATAGTTCGATTGTCACCGGGCGCATTTTCAAAGCTACACAATTTACACGTATTGGATTTAAGCCAAAACCAAATGGAAAACATACCCAGAGAAAGGCTCCAAGGATTATACTCCACACGTCTGCTGAATATTTCACAGAATATCATCAGAGAACTCGAAGAATTTACATCGGATTTGCAGAGTTTGCAAAAGTTGGATATCTCTTTCAATCACATAACAAGAATAAACAAAGATATATTCAGAGGCCTACAAAGTCTTACAGAGTTATATTTGCGTGGTAATTGGCTCTCAGCTATATCGTCAGACGCATTTCAAAGCCTGAATAAAATAGTTTTTATAGATTTGAGCCATAACTATTTTGAAGTAATACAGATTAAAATGCTATCAGTACTAGAGACTCAAATAAAAACATTATCTTTTGATGGTACGTATTTTTTCTCGTTCGTACTAAAATACCCAAACTCATGACTTGTTTGTATTTTTAATAAGCTTGTATTATTTTTTCAGATAATCCATTAACATGTAATTGTGAAACTCAAGGTGTTTGGAGATGGATGCAAGATCATTATAAGATCGTGTCGAAGCAAAACAACAACTTGCGATGTGAACATCCCGAGGAACTTCATGGCTACCCTTTCATACATTTGCCTTCGCAGAAACTGTGCGACGTTCCCCTTGTAAACCGGATCGCCATACAAGATATTCAAACATATTCCGTCGTCGTATCTTGGCAGGGTCGCAACCAAAGTGGCTTAAGCGGGTATCAAGTGGCTTACTTCAGTGAACAAAACCCGGGCATCGTAAGTATCACATTACTGACTCCATTATTCTTCATTTCTTTTCGGTCGTGTGTTGTCGCCTTGATTCACAATCCTGTTTCTAAGAAGAAATACTTGGCACCTGCTTTCTCATAAATTATACCTTATAATATTTTGAGAGGAGTTGTAATATAAAACGCGCACGGTTACCATTACAACAAACATTTGAATACAAAGGCTGTGCATCACTTCAATGGACCATAAAAAATATTTATGTTTCTCTCTCTCGTGGATATTCGGCTGTGCCGTGAATCCGTTTAAATCTTTCTTTTTAACAATGGTTCATAGCCGCAACTCTTTCAGCGTTCATTTGAAAATTCAAGTAGGTTTTAGTTTAAAGTAAATATCGAAATTATTGAAATAATCTCTCATGTCCAAAATTGCAGTACAATCTTTTAATAATGGCTTGAAATTTTCCACACAGCAAAATCCATTATCAATAGTAACCATAATCTACTCAATCATATACATTTCCGAGATACTGACGTTGCACACTATTCCTTTGTTACAGATACGAGGCAAGATACTCAACGCTACAGCGAGATACACACGTCTGAATCATCTGACACCAGGCTCTCGATATACTGTCTGTGTATTAGCTATTGGAAACTTTGGTCTAACCACATCAACCGGCTCATCAGTACCCGACGCGCGGATTGCTCCATTTCCGGAGATTGCCACCAACAATATCTACGGAGACGAGCAAGTATTCAGTCATCTTAGATCTTACATGAACGATTCATTGACTAGTAAGTGTACTACGGTGAGCACGATTGAAATATTCGGAGCTGCGATGGACAGCCCATTTTCGAACACATACATGGGGATTGCTGAAGTGTTGACAAGACGACTTAGCTTGGTTGTAGGGTGTTGTATCGGATTTATAGTATTTGTCGTACTGGTTTCCGCGTTAGGATACATAAAGACAAAGAAACGCCCTGTCGTAGGTAAAGCGGAGGTTCAGCAAGCGCCCCAGTATATTTCGTATGACAACTTTAATACGCCAGGTATAGACGTTCAAACAACTGATATGGACATTAATACTATAACGGATAAAACAAAATCGCAATCGAAAAGAGAGTGAGCAATAATCGCGTTTACATGTCTAAACTTTGGGTAAGTTCAAGAGCGTTATGGGATCGGGATTTTTCCAATTTGGTTCCCTTATGAATAGCATGCCACTCACGTTGGGATGGAACCTTTTATACCTTCATCGTCTTTGAAAGTTCTGTGGAAGTTTGACAGGAATGAATTATTGTAACTACGAGCTATCAATAACGAAATGTGTGATATAATCGAAAAAGTTTTCGTCATTCGCGATGTTTCATGTAACAGTTTATTTGTAACTAGTCGTTTTTACAGTAATATGTTATTTGTGCATATTTTCAATAGAATAATGAACTAAAATGAAATTTAGAGTTGTAAACCGATAAATTTAAACTGATATACATGTTATAGGTATTTCTTTCAAATAACTTTATATCAAAAATACAAAATATGGGTTATACTCACATACAAATAATTTGTTCTTGTCCTTGTTACCTTCAAGATTTGAGCTAAAACTCTTATAATGTTCATGATATTTTAAGTAATAATTATTATTTATTTACGGTATTGTAAATATCTATTTTGAAATGCCTTGTTTATTTTAACGTTATAAACATTTTTATTAAGAACGTTTAACGTCATCACATGTTATTTTACGAATAAAATAACTATTTATTGTGATTAATAGAATGAATAAATGTAACATTATAGAATTAATAATTGCGGTATGTTGTATATTATAAAATTTAATTATAATGTCTCTTGTAGATGATATTGTAAAAATATTAGGTATTTGAAATTTTTAAATTAAACCATGCCAAACGAATGTTTATACTAAAACAATATGTAACTATTATAGCTTTAGGTTAAATATTGTAAACGAAGATATCAAACTCATTTAGAATAATGGATAAACGTACCAACATATGTTGAAGTCTGTTTTAAATTCATTTCAATCCGTTTTAGCATAAAGACTGTAGTATTGATAATAAAAGTTTTAAAATAAGTAATTCGTTTCGCATACCCTCCTTTTCATTGATTGACAAATCATAACTATAGTCCATTTCAGCTTAAATCATCTCTGCGACAAGTATACTTCTTACAAGATATTGCAATTTATTTCAAACCAATAAGCTGGCCTCCTGTATATTCTCTATTCTTGAGAACAGTGTCGAATTTCCTTTGAACCGTCGACTGCCACGGGCAACATCTTAGTGAAATGGACTATAATTCGACTATCTAATCTGACGTGACAGCTGAGAATTTCACATTCAACTATGTGTCAAATTGACCTGCCAATAGTAATCTTTCATTTGCGACAAATTAACGTGTGACTAACGATATTGGCCTTAGAAATTCTCACCACGTTCCTTCACAAAACTAAGTTATGGGAGTACGTGAACAAATATCTAAAGTAAAGTGGGTAATTAGACAATTTCCGAAACGTACGTAAGTACTTTTTAACTAGAATCTTAGTCGACATTCATGACAGGCATTCACTGAGATTTTAGTGTAAAATACCCTCCGATATTTATGTGTAAATGATTATTTATTGTAATGGAAACGCCTTACGTGACACCATAGAAGTAGGAGATCTAATTTAATGCTGAATTCATAGTTAACTTGATTTAAACAAAGAGGGTGAGTTCCAGTTTTATAGACGGTTTTACTGACGGTTAGTAAACATTATTTTGGTACCTTCATCATTAACGTAACCCTGTATCTGGACCACTTCTGTAAGTGAAACTTCGCCTGATATAGAGAAGTTATGCCAATTATCTTCACGCTAGAGTGGTGAAAAATACTAAGGTACAGTGCTATCCATCCATCGACATGTCCTGTAGCCGCTAAATAAGTTACCTACCTATTGGATACATTTTGTGATTTTTTGTAAAAAAAAATTACATTCTACAAGTATTCATTCAGCGAATTGTGCAATGTGCATTCTTAATTAACTTTAACCACGGGCTCCCAAGGGTATTTAGTTTTATCGGAAACTATCCTTGCCATCGCAGACAATGTAAGTCACAAGTGCAAAACTAACAGTTTATGAGCATGGCACTGTCCTATTTAATGGATTAAATGAATTATTCAGGACTCCCTCGGTCTCGGGCCTGTGCTAAGATTTGTACCTTCCCATTTCACTAGCCGATACATTATAGCCGATACAATACATTTTGTTTATTAACGATAAATTACGCTTGTTCATTACCTAACAAAAATAAAACACGACCACTCTTTAAGACAACATTTATCATTTTTATATGTTTTGGTAATTATTGACGCAATGGGGAAATATCAAACTTGACGTCATCGTAATAAAAAAAAATACCTACAATTGAAATCATGTAAACTGCCCACCCTAAAATTTTCTCGAGTCACTTTTTAAGAAACCAACAAGGATAGAACTTTAACTCTTAGGCCGACACTATACACGTCATTCCTTTTATTTTTAGTAAAATAGAAACGCTTAGGAATAAGTTGGATGCAGCTGCAGGCTTATCTTGAAGGAAAACAATATATTTCCTTTTGTTTAAATTCCCAGCTACACGATACATCCGTAATCCATTAGCTTTCTAAAAGCAAAAACAACACTCGTTAGACGTAAGACGCTTAAAAGAACAGGTAGAATAACAGAGCAATAGCTCGTGAATGCTTTTCCTTTGCTAGTTTATAAATCTTTAGCGCCGAATGCGAACATAATATACCGAGTACACCAACATTTATTCACACTTATGAAACTTCTAAAATCATATTAGAATAACTAACTAATCGAGATCGACGATGAGAATTGATTTAAATAAATATGATCGATTAAGAATTCTTATGGCTCAAATCGGCAAAATTTACAACTACTAACATAGTCTTTTGCAGAACTTTGAAATATTATTTCAAGTTATTTCATCCCGATGTAACAAATAAATGTTGTCACCGTGGTTCAACCTCATAAAAGCACTTGCTTCAGTCAACTTCAAAATATAATTACCGTCTAGCTAATGATTTACTCCTATTGACAGTAAAATCAATAGCCATGCCTAATACCCACGAGCCGAGATTCGAATCAAACCTTTAACAAGTCTTCTAGACAAATATGCGAATGCATTCGCAGTAATGATCCCAATTTAAAAATGTTATAATTTTATTGAAGCAAAATACTAGCACTCCTTTTACTAGGTTTTATAGACATTTCTACTCATTAAAAATGTACGTTTGAACGCAAGTCACGGGGGATATAATGTAGATGCGAGTATGATCTTTTGTAGTGAACATGATTTTGTATAGGTTTATTATTCCTTCTTTCTATTTCCACAATAGCGCCTCACTAACATGTTTTTAAAATAATGAGGTCCTGGAACCTCATATAATTCAGTCTTCAGCCGGCAGTTCACGGTAAGAATACACAACAGAAACGAGTATCTTTTTTAAATAAATTACTTTGAATTCAAAAGGGGCAAAGTAGTCTCGTTATATTATTATTCCATGAATATTTTTGCATATTATAAATTTAAACTCAACTTCGTATTTACTATATCTGTTTGAATATTTTCCGCGCTTTTGGTATAATTTAAACTTTATACCGAAGTTTTGTAACTGTTACATTGATATGGTTGTTCCGGAAAGGTGTTTCTGATTTTTTCTCATGACGGCTAATGTTTTTTTAAAGAAATGGCTTTATAGGTTTTTAATAAAGACATTTTTACTTCTTTACAATAAAATATTATTCAATTTTCATAATAAAGCGTTACTGCATGTCTGGTTTACCACACATTTAAATAATAATAAAATAAAAATTTATTCACTATCACATGAATATAATTATTAAAAAGTGAACGCATATTAATAATTGAAAACACTAGTTACACCGAAGAATGAACGGGAATAAATCACAACTTTAACCCTTCCTACTAATTGCGTAGTTAAACTTTTGACTACGCTCAGACAACAAGCCATAAAAAGCCTTTCACGAGTCCCTCGAAAACAGGAATGTATGACTTAGCCCGTGTATCTAGCATAAAACAAAGTAAACACCTATGTTTGCGAACGGGGTGCCCGAAAATACGACTTGACTCGCCGCGTATTACCAATTAGTGGGGAACCTTTGCCTCTTTTCCGCGTGTTACAATGGCCATTCGTTTATTACTTCAATTATATTGACGTTGTCAATTCTCGTTTTTACTTGTTTTTTGATTTTCAGGGCTCTTCTGGAGATGGCGTGTCACAGGGTAGGAGAAATAAATTTTAAGGAATTTAAAAAAAGATCATCTTTAATTCAGTTTAAGAATTTATTTATATATTTAAAAGTTCTTTACTTGGGTTTTTTTCGTATGAAAATTTTCACTTTTAATCTCAAAAATTGTTCCAATAGCACAGGATTTCCAGTTATACGGAAAAATAAAAAAGAGAATAACAAAAAAAAACATGCGCGTACGCAAACACAGCGACATGGTTACTGCCTGTTGCGATAGGTTGCTTGTTGTGTCCGACTTACTTTTTCATTTAAATTTGTAACAAGACATTCTTTTTTGCATTTTCGTTCCATATTGTTTTATATTTTATTAAAATAATTCAAAAAGATTTTTAAAATAAAATTAATTGCTCAAAGGTGCCATCTAGATATTTCTATGAAAGTTATTCTCCTTTTTGACAGATGACAACATAATCATTGCAACACTTGTTTTTTTTTTTAATTGTGGGTAGTCTATTCGTTGCAGAGTTCAGTTGTGTCGTGGCGTGCTGCGGTCTTCTTAGACCCGAACCTAAATTGTGTGCAATTCATAAAATGTTCAACGAATACTTCGTTCTGTCGTCGCGAGTGGCGTGTTGTGTGTGTGTGTGTGTGTGTGTGTGTTTGTGAAATCAAAAGTTTCGTCGTAAGTAAAACACTACCAATTGTGTTTCGACTGTCGTGTACAACTGTACATGTGTTTAACCAGCGACCTTCCTGACTGCGGTTGTAACATCTCTGCACATCATACTCAGCTCGATGCAGAAGATTGCAGGTAAGTAAACTCTTTAATCACACAGTAACCTCAACGTGTCCTTTTACGTTTCTGTATAATGTAACCTTCTTTCTATAGTCAACAGGTACATAGTCGTAGAAAGTGTACACAAATATTATTTGACTGATACCGATCTTAATGTAAAATATTAATATTAATTTATAAAAAAACATGCGCGTACGCAAACAAAGCGATATGATGTTACGATAGGTCGCTTGTTGTATCTGACTTATTTTTTTTGCATTTTCGTTCCATATTGTTTGGCATTTTATTAAAAGAATTCAAAAAGATTTTTAAAATAAAATGAATTGCTCAAAGGTGCCATCTAGATATTTCTATGAAAGTTATTCTCCTTTTTGACAGATGACAATTTAACCATTGCAACACTTGTATTTTTTTTCATTGTGGGTAGTCTACTCGTTGCAGAGTTCAGTTGTGTCGTGGCGTGCTGCGGTCTTCTTAGACCCTAACCTAAATTATGTGCAATTCATAAAATGTTCAACGAATACTTCGTTCTGTCGTCGCGAGTGGCGTGTTGTGTGTGTGTGTGTGTGTGTTTGTGAAATCAAAAGTTTCGATAGTAGTTTTGATAGTAAAACACTACCAATTGTGTTTCGACTGTGTCGTGTACGTTTGTTTGAACCAGCGACCTGCCTGACTGCGGTTGTAACATCCCTGCACATCATACTCAACACGATGCAGAATATTGCAGGTAAGTAAACTCTTTTATCACACAATAACCTCAACGTGTCCTTTTCTTTTAGGTTCCCGTATAATATAACCTTTTTTCTACAGTCAACAGGTACATAGAAAGTATCCAAGAATATATTTTGACTGATATCGATCTTAGTTTAAAAATAAGCCAAGGTATAAAACTAAAGCATGTCGTCATTATTTCTGGTTTCATAGTCAAACTTAACCATAATATTATAGTTTAATGGTAAACTCATAAACTAGTTCTCGTGGTTTGAGGATTACTACTAATACACATTGAACCAAACACGTACGAGCACAACTACTCCCTAAAGAGAATTTACGATTGATTTGTCAAATATAATGCGATGAGAAAGTCACGTTTTGCTTCAAAATACCTTCGTACATGTTATATCAAAATGGTGTCTGACACGAAATAAGAACTTTTATCTAAAAAGATGTTTCAAATATTGTAAAATACGCTCGGTAGGTACATACTCTCAAGCTAAGCTGCAGCTAGATAGAAGTGAAATTGGGGTTATTATTTTCTTATCTACAAGGGTCTTAGTTTCAAAACTATGCTGTTAAATCCAATAACACAGACATAAATCAGTAGGAACTTTGCACTATAATGATGATAACATACCACTCGCAGTCCTTAGGAACACTAAATTATAATAAAGTTACAACATGCTTTGAACTTCTTATACGTCTAAATCTACGTAATATTATGAAAAAGAGTTTTAATTACATGTGCTTTTACCGAGCTCGGTGTAGACGTGCAATGCTCAGTCACAAAGGACGCTAGGTTAATTAAATCTAAGGAATGCTACAAAGACGACTAGATACACAAACCCCTATCACAATTTCATGCCAATGGAGATTCAACTCACTGAAACGAGGTTAAACCCGCGCAATCGTAGGGAAATGTATGGAAGAGGGGCGTTGAACAATTTTAAATCTTAAAACTTTCAGCATACGGGGGATTATGGTAAGTTACTTTCTCTGCTGACCGTACTCCGGCTGAGTCGAAACGCAAATGCAATCGGGCAGAGATCAAACTGGGGTTCCCCTACGTGTTTCCGTCTTTGACGGTATAAATTTGACTTATGTGTCGTTGCCTCAAGTCAGCATATTTAGCATATTCAGCGTATTAGGCGTGTTAGTCGTTTTAATGTTTTAAGTTTTTTACTCTTCGAAGACCTAGTGATTTATGTCCCGGGCCGAGGTCCTGTGTTTGATTTCCAGTTCGGGCAATATCGAACAAGTTTTCCGGATACAGGCCGGGGTTGTGCCAACTAATATGCATTTTGGCAAACGTGGTGTTTATGCCTTTGCCTATAAATGCTAATGCAAACAATATTACTTTAATAATAAGGCCGCACTTAGAAGTCTCAAATTTCGAAATATATGCCTTGTTGATTGTCTTATTAAATAAAACGATATATATATATATATATCGATACCTAACGGCCAAAATGGCCTAAGCGACATTTTTTGCGAAATCGACTTATATACATCATTGGAATCGCCTTTTTTTTCTGCGTCGTTCTATCTAGGTTTCGTCTCTCTAGGGCGTTATTTTTGTCGCTTAAGCGGTTGGTAAATTAAGGCTCGAAGCCTTAATTTTACGTCCTAAGCGCCCAATATTTAGTGTTTTTTTCATTCTGGTGGTTAGGAAATATAATATTTTGAAAAAGTTACTTAGACAATTTTGCTTGAAAACAATAAATAGCAAAAATGACGCTTAATACTTTCGGGCTGCAATTTTCAAATATAAGATATGGCGCTTAGGATTTTTTGCCCTATCACATATTACTATGCATTGTGGCGCTTATCCCATTTTTATCTCAAAATAAATGATTCAATCTATGGGTATTGGTGTCCCTGGTCGCAGACTTTCGCTGGTACAGGTTATCTGCGACACCCTGTATATTTAGTATTTCGCTAACACTAAGACTTTTTTGTCAATCACTTCTTATGTTGGCTTAATGTCGGTTAAGCAATTTTAATAAAAATACAGATGCAATTAAGTCGCTTAGGCTAACATGTTTTTTTTTGGTAAATGCAGTAACGACATTTTTGCTGTAAAAAAATAAATCCATTTGAGCATAAGCGACTAAAAACACCCTTAGATGAATGATTTGTAATACTTTAATAAATACATTTTGAAGAGAAGTATCTTTTATATTTACACCTAAAATTTGGAATCTTAGGAAGCAAAACCCAACGACTTTTTTTTTCGTAATTTTTCGTCTTTAATCCTCTCTCCTGTAAAGTTTGTGAACTGGCGGTTAGGCCTTTTTGGCCGTTAGGCATCGATATATGTATATAGTTTTATTTCATATATATATATATATATATATATATATATGAAATAAAACTATTAAATATTATTACGGGCAAGAGATTTTGACTATTCCAAAATGTATAGTAATCAAAGCCGCCAACTCAAGTTAGTTACCTAATATATAATGAAAATAATAAATCGTCACAATTTATTACGCTAACTGTGATTAATTATGAGATAAGATAAACTACCTTTCTTAAAAGACCTTTTTAAAATGGATCCACGAAGCGAGTAGCGCTATAATGGTGAGTTATCTATTAAAATATCTAAAGAACAGCTGAAAGCTTATTCCCAAAGTAGTTAGGTAAGTTCTTAGGAATTAATCTTTCATAATTTAAATATAAAATCAGCTCGCCATTCGTCCTACTTTTGAGGCATAGTTTTCGCCTTCTCTCTTAAGGAGAAGCGTTTGCCTAAAACCATTTTGTAATAGTGCGAAGTTTGTAAATGATGAAACGTAAATGATAACGCTTGGAAGTTATTTAAAAATTGAATTGAGTTGTCAGTAAAATAACGCCGGAATTGGTGCACTGGTTAAAAAATAGAACAGTTATTACGCTTCATTTTATAAGGCCTCTGTTGATACTGATATCAGTTATATACAAGTGACCTTACACTATGAATAGTGCATACAATATTCCAATTTATCAACATCACAATTAAAAGTTTTTCCTATATAATTTACCTATATATTTGAAAAAAAAATATCACTTGAAACTCAATAGAATAGAAAAATTAAAATTAGCTAATAAACACAAACGAAAGACAACATTTTTTTTAAAACTTCAATTGAAAAAAAATTATTGAAATTAAAATATACTTTTTTTATATAGTCCTCTTCCAGGCACATATAATTTGTCAAAAATAATATAACAATAGAATGACTCGACCACCGCCTTCGGAATGCAGTCATCTACAAGAAACTCGATAGTTGCTCTTTTAAATCCCGAAGGTCATGTGTTCGACGACCGCCTAGATTCTGATTGGAGTAGGGTTTTTATCGTCCAACCGCTAGTAATTAAACAATCTCAGAGCTTTAGGTAAGTTTGCGGTATAAAAAGAGACCTCAGATGGGCCGCACATTAAACCAAGTTCGTCAGCTACTCGTAAATGTCGCTCAATTAAATTCGCTGGTCGTATCGTTTGGAAAGAAAAAAAAATACCTTAGGTAGATACATAGTATGAATAAACACGTTGAATCCCTGATTTTCCATAAGTCAGTTAGAATCGTCCTTAGTATTTTATTTAATTATTTTTACTTTTGAGGAAAATAACACCGTTGTTTATTTAATTTTTGTCTTTTATTAATTGTGACTGCAAATTATCATCAAACTATACAGTTACCATTGTACTTTTTATATCTTAGTCCGAAGTAAAATAAATAGACTTCGTCATTTTGTAAATAAAATTATATTTGCAGTCAAAACTTAAACAACCGAAAAACCAATAATGTATCCTAACAGTCCGGATGAATAAAGTACTTGAGGGACATATTCACGCACTCGCACCATCTTAATATTTACATACCAGATGTCCACTCGAGTAAGTGCTAATGGATCATATCAATCCGGTTTACCTAGAACAGCCCACTTGTAATACAATATGTACCGACTCACGACGCTCCAAATTTGGGTCAAGCAGTGGTGATGTAAGTACGAGTACAATTCCTATATCGGGATCAATGGTTACATCACGCCTTTTTGTACACTCCTTTACAAAGGAAACTTTCGCACTGAATCACAAGTAACATAAATCCCCTATGTTGACTTTGGGAAGCCGTTTGAGCGTCCTCGTAAAGCAAATTGTGGTGGAATAATGAACTTTATGTCATTGCATTAGGAAAAACCGAACACAATGAGGTTTTTAACGTTTGAACGCAATTAATTTGTATTTGATATACTACCACAGAACAGTTACTCATGACCGGCTTTCTCTTCTCTTCCTAGCGTTTCTATACGGGGTTTATGGCAGTAAAAATTTCGTAAATGTAAAACTTAAAATATTTTAGAGTGTACCATTATGAACATAATTCCATCACATGTACTAAGCTTTACCTCAATTAATTAACACTAGAATATCTATGGCATCGTCAAATGAATAAAATCTGGATTAAAATAGATAAAAATACCGGGTTAGTGACATAAAAAAAACAATTCAAACAATTCAAACAATCTTAAATCTCATAATGCAATAATAGCCTTATAGTACGATAATTATGTTGCCTATAAGTATGTTGTGTGCGCAAAACAATGTCTACAAAATCAAGACCCGAATGAATAGACGTAACCGAGCAATATTATTCATTGTTCCCAGAGCTTAATATCTGTAGCTTTCAGCAAGACATAATAGGCTAATTCTTTATATTCCGATCCTGTCGTTAGCTCCACTGTAGATATGTCCTTAGACATTATTACACATACATACACACATATAACTTCGATGCTGTGATTAGTCTTAATGATGAATGTTCTACTGATCAACTAGACACCTAAATATTTATTTGCTATGAATATAATATGTAGCTTGTATTCTAATCGAGTTTATACTCTGTTAAAATTAAACGATATTTTCCGACTGCGAATTGTAAATTTCGAAAACCTCGGTTGTGCCATCATTATTACCCATTCACAAAAAAAAAACTAGAGTAAGGGTTTCATCGTATAAATCACATAAATAAGTGTTTGTCAGCGAAGAACTCTTTCAAAGAAACGTCATTAGAATCGTATTATGTTGCATACGCGTGCGGCAAGTATTCATTGCTAATACCCCGTCATTTGGCCGAATTCCGTGTAATGTGGGGGGTTATTGCCGGCACATCTGTGCTTTCCTCATTTATTCGATAATTTGCGCTGAGTTGGGAAACACATCACTCTAATAGCCCATATCTTATGTGTTTAATTCGACCGTTACAATAATTTATATTTACGCGTCAAATTAATCACCTCCAATTTTATGTTCGTCAGACGCGGAGGCTGCGTAATATCAGAATAAAACACGACTTTAAAGCATTCATTAGATACTAAAAGTAAAACTGAAAGCAAGCCGAAGTATTATCTGGGGATGGATGGAGGAAACGTAGGTTTATTTTGAAATGAAAAATGCAGATGATGTTTTTAACGAAAAAAGTTACGTTGGATATTATGTTTTACATTACTAATTATCCTTAATGGAAACTGTTTCATATTTTGTAGCCGCGTAAGGCATACATGCTATTTTTTAGTTATTGAAATCAGAATTTGATTTTCACATTCATATCTATTTTCACAAAGTAAAACAGAAAGGACTTTTTGCAATATTCTTTTAATGTGTTTTTGTCTTCTTCTACTAATCCTGCAATTATGAAATATAATGAAACAAATTATAAATAATCAAGTGATATTTTGCTGTGGTAAACCAATGTGGTAAAACACGCCATTACTCGTACTTTCTACAAGAAACAGCCTGAAATTGCATTCCATTTTGATCGCTTCTATTTACGCGGTAGCAAAAATCATTTACACATTTGCTACCCAAGTCGAAGCGAATAAAAAGTAACTTCTGTAAATACGGGAAGAAAGTGAATTATTTCATACTTCGGAGAGTTATGGAACTGGAATTGTTTCCTTAACGAATTCGCGGCATTGCTTCTGTTGTGAATGTAGGTGAGTGTTTGCTTGCGTTAAGTCAAACAATGAAAGGAAACTTTGCAAGGGAAAAATCCTATTCCCATTTAAACTTTTCAAATACCAAGATTGTTTTAAGGATGTAATCAGAGACAACAAAATATATCTCAAATCTGCTTAATGTGAAAAACATAGGTTCTTTGTCGTTCAAATACAATCCAATAATTTAATACAACTAGGTACGAGTACTTATACCAGTACTACGATAGCATTCGATATTTATCATCGCTAAAAAAACATTACTTACTTCAGTTTATGTTACCTTTTAATAATTTGATAACGAGTTTTCCTGAACGTTATAAAAAAACGTAGTCTAAATTTAATCAAGTTTTATGTTTTAATAATACCTACATTGCGCACTTTTTAATACCGAATACTTAATTCCGGTTTCGTTCGTATATACTCTTAGAACTTTTTTATAACGCGTTAAGTCCCGTTAAATAATACAAGGGTTTTTTATTATTATTATTGTTCATAAAACGATTATTGAGCAGCCTATTTTCTAAGAAATAATCAAGAAACGCGTGTATTAAATGTTTTGATATCTATACTAATGTAATAAAGCTGAAGAGTTTGTTTGTTTGTTATACACAACTATCAAATCATGTTTTGTTACAAAGATGTGTTTTGGCTTAATCACCACCTTACCAAATGCGGGTTGGTGCCATGCTGTGTTCAAAAAAGTCGACACAAATTTTGAGCGACCCTGAAATCGAATCCATTGTGTTTAAACGCGCTCATCTCAGAAACTGCTGGCTGCGAATTTAAAAAAATATTTTTGTGTTGGATAGTGTATTCGACGAGAAAGGCTAAGGCTATAGTAAAACACGATGTGGACGTGAACCGGAATCCACCCGGACGGAGTCGCGGGCAGCCGCTAGTTTAAGATATATAACGGGAAACAACTTTTCATTCTTCTTTACGTACTCTATAAAATCTTTCTAAATGTGAAAGAAATAACAAAAATAAATTGAGGCCTAATGAGGAAAACCTTCAGCTTTTTATTTATTTTCGTTGTTATGTCTAAAAGTAATACAGGCTGTCAGCAAGTAATTTTGTTAAGTAAAATGAACGTCTGCCAAATAAATGTCGCAATTTGATAGACACGTCTACTTATTTTCATTACTTTTGTCATCAGATACCATTTGAAATTACACAGAATATACTTTTTACCTAAATAAAGTCTGAAAAAAAACCGTGACATGAATACAAATAATTATTTTGTGTTTTATAAAAGCAATAACAGAAGACGCTGTGAACTGATTCTAATGAAAATTATATCTTAATAACTCCTGGGGTTTTCCTATGTCTTTTTTGTCGTTGTTGGTTTTTAGGGTTCCGTAGCCAAAATGGCAAAAAAACGGAACCCTTATAGATTCGTCATGTCTGTCTGTCTGTCTGTCTGTCTGTCTGTCTGTCTGTCTGTCCGCCAGTCTGTCACAGCAACTTTTTTCCGAAACTATAAGTACTATACTATTGAAACTTAGTGAGTGGATGTATTCTGTGAACCGCAACAAGGTTTTCATACGAAAATAGAAAAAAAAAATAAAAAAATGGGGGGTCCCCATAGTTAGAACTGAAACTGAAAAAAATTTTTTTCATTGAACATATACGTGTGGGGTATCTATGAATAGGTCTTTAAAAAATATATTGAGGTTTCTAAGCTCATTTTTTTCTTAAGTGAATACTTTGCGTGACAGACTCTTCCAAAGTTGAAAAAAGTGTGTCCCCCCCCCTCTAACTTCTAAAGTAAGAGGATGATAAATCTGAAATAAATATATAATGTACATTACCATAAAAACTACCAACGAAAATTGGTTCGAACGAAATCTATCCAGTAGTTTTTTTAATAGGTCAAAAATAGAATTTGTACGGAACCCTCAGTGCGGGAGTCCGACTCGCACTTGGCCAATTTTTTTATTATAACACAAAAGAAATAAGCTACGAGATATTTTATCATTTTAACGACAATGACAATCAATATCAAAATCTTATTAGATTTATAACAAAGGATGATGAATGCTGAATGCTGAGTTCTTAGGTTAATGTATATGGGTAGGAATAATAAAACCGAGAAGTATATTGCATTTTCCGCAAGCGTTTACAGTACACACATACAAATCCATTTTCACACCAAACATAAAACTCCGTAAGGTTTTATTTACATAAATCCAAAATAAATCTGTCTGACATCTGGTGAAATCCTTAAATAAACAAGGGTGTGGAAGAGCATATTATTTAAGGATTCGTGCTGCCGAGAATTGGGTCAATGCTACTCATAAACTCAAAAAAATCTTCTACTCATTTCGGAAACACGTTATGTTTTCTCATCTTGAGAAAATACAATTAACCGAATTAACTGTAGTATTTATTGGCAGCTCCGGAAAGCTCATTTGTTGACAAAGTTAATCGGAATAATTTATGCCGAAACACGACCTTTTAGTTACAATACGAGTGGAAAATGGAATTTAGTCGATAATAAATTGTTTGATTTCCCAAGATAGAAATATTTACATCTATAAATCCTGGGCTATCTAAAAGCCCCAGCTAAAGTCCAGTTTACCTAGAAAATGTATATTGTTCTGTTCATGTCACTCCGATACAGAGACACAAGGAATTTAGTAATTGCTGTATCAACTTGCCCGAGCAGTTCTATCCTGTGCCTGTTTGAGCAAAGCTATTATTTATTTGTCTGTTAGTAAGTGCGTTATAATTTAAAATATTTTTTTTCATGTATGCTTGTGACTAATCTTTGATCTGGATTGTGCTAAGGACTAAGGTACAACAACAATCATAACTTTGAAAAAATAACTATTCTTTGTTAACTCGCATCGCCAGTAAATCGTGTCATTTCAGTCAACTCACGACCATGATCATGCTGCTATGGTTCCAGGAAACGTCTTTATCACTGAAGATACATCGATAATAATACACAAACACTACAAGACGTATTGTTCAATTGAAGCATAAATTGAATCACAACAACCTAATTTCCACTGCAATAAGTAATGTAGCTGTAAATTAATCACCGTTTAAGTTAATTAATTTAATTGATGGGGGAGTATTGACCACTTTCACGGACAATCTGAGAGTTATGTAAGGGTTTAAGTGTGAAGGTCGTCTTTTATATAAAGTTTAAATGATTATAAGGATTATTTATTTAATTTAACTTTTATAAAACTGCATTAACTTTGTAGTTGTTTGAAGCTGATGTGATTGATTTTATTAAATTGCGATCACCTTTGTTCTGACTTCAATTTATATTCATATCTAATAACGAAATCATTCGATTATGAAAATGTCTCGAGATATCTCGATTATAACAATTAGTAGTTACTAATACTAACTACTACTACTAACTAATTTAGTACTATTACATTTATACGTATTAGTAGAACTAATATGAAGTCAGTCATGCACGAGCGGTTGCAAGTTACTATTAGTAGATTAGTATTAGTAACTTGCAATCTACTAATAGTAGATTAGTATTAGTAACTTGTAAATAGTAGTATTAGTAAAGTAACTAATTAGTATCTAATAATTTAGCACTATTAACTTTATACGTATAAGTAGTACTAATATGAAGTTAATGGTCAATCATGCACGAGCGGTTGCAAGTCGATTCACACTATTTACAGGCTTTTCAGCACTGCTGAGTAGTGCAAACAAAATTTACTTTAAATTTATGTAATCTAAATCTATATGTAAATTTACTAATATAGTATAACAACTATATAACATTTTGAGATCAAAAACAAAATGATCTTACATAATACTTAATCAAAATCAAAATATTGCAAATAATATTATCAAAATATTGAACAAGGTTTTTTTACACCTATGTTAATACTACGCCAACGCCGCTTTCGAAGCCTCGAATCGAAAACACGATTAGTAGTACTAATTAGTTACTAATTCATTCGATTATGAAATTGTATTAGTTACTAATTCCATAATCGATTATCAATATTAGTAATACAAAATTAATCGATTATGCCGATCAGTCATAATCGCCCACCGCTAATCAGAAATAAATAAATATTTCACAACATCACATTCATTGATCTGACTGCGTGTTAAGTAGCTAAAGCACTTGTGTTACAGTCACCAAAATCATTTGTTACAAGGGGTGCTTCTTAACCGAAACCTGGGTTATATTGAACTTAAGGACAGGGGTCAGGGATGTGTGAGAGCCCGTTGTCTGAAGCACACTCTGGGATCAAAAAGGACGGCTTTATAAGGAGTTTTCCCATTAAACCCCTTGGTAGTTACTATTGATCACTGAGATGATGGTTAAAGGGTACAAACATCGTTTATCCTCCACCATGGATAGATAAATAGAATCTGCCAACGCAACAAGTGTTTCTAAAATACATACTTACTTTTTGTTCAAAACATTCCTTTTATCACCACCATTTTAGTACGCATGTAAACTCAACAAGCTTCGCATTTTTAGTCTGGTTCGAGCAAGTTAAACTTGCAAATTAGTACGTAGGGAAACGAAACATCGTTTTAAGTGACGATGCTAAAGTTTTAATGAATTTGATGCTACGTTAAATGTAACCTTAAATGTAGGTTCACTGCCCGGAAAAAGTTTATTTTAAAGTAATCTGGACTAGTTTGGAAATGTTTCAAACATATCCCAAGTAAAACGACTTAGGTTTTATTGTGTGTCTTGTGGTGGATTCTTTATGGTTTTGTTTTAACAATAAAAGAATCTTGTAATATCTTCTCTGCTGCTTTTATCTCTCTCTCTCTCTCTCTCCCTCTCTGTTTTTCTTCTCGAACACTTTGCCACGTCGTTGAATGTTTGTTAAGTCAAAAGTTGCATTCAAAATCTATTCGCTTATCCAACATTTTACCAGTAAGTACATCAATAGTTGTTTTCCATCATTATATGAGGCAAAATGTGCGGAAATCTGATATAAATGTAATAAAAGATTCGAGACCCCACGTGTAGCTTTCATTTCAATAAATGCAGCGGAAATGTTTTTAATAAAATAACAAGAAGAACGAGTTTATTCTCATATTATTTGCTGTTCATATTATTATTCGCTTCATCTAGTTTGAAACTGTATATTTTGCTGTAGCTTATTTTGATGTCAGTTAATATTCTCTTGTGTTGCTTTTACAACCCACAAAAAGTTATCGAGCTTGGTTAAGAATTTTTTTTTAATGTAAAGGTAATTAAATAATATCAAAATTCAATTATTGATTTCTCATAGTGACAAAGGTACCAGGAAAAAATAAAACAAAAAAGATTTTATCATTTCAAAGCGCTAGATCTGCCTCGACGTGTAAGGTACTGAATGACGTTTCCCTCACTGTGTGAGTGCGGTCGAGTTACATTATATTGTGTACGTGTTCCTCATTCCTAGTAATAAGTAATGTCCACATAAATTTATTAATTACTCATATTGACAATAGTACCAGGAAAACCCAATACATTTCATCAGCACTTTAAAGCACTATCTCTGCTTTGACGTTTAACGTACTTAATGATGCTTCCCCTGACCGTTTGAGTGCGGTCAAGTATCATTATGTCCCGTATGTATGTGTTGCTCGTTCCTAGTATTAAGTTATAAAGTAATATCAAAATAACAAAATAATATTAAAAACTTCTCATATTCTCATATTGTCAAAGGTACCAGGAAAAAGTTAAAATTAATAGATTTTATCTTTTCAAAGCACTATATCTGCTTTGACGTGTTAATGATGTTTCCCTCACTGTGTGAGTGAGGTCAAGTAACATTATGTTGCGTACGTGTTGCCCGCTCCTAACACGTCCCAACAAGACGGCCTCGTCGATGCGCGCGTGTTATTGTATCAGAAATTTTGCTAACAGAGAGGTGTGATGTGGTGAAATACTGATGAAATTGAAAATTACATACCAGTACTAAGTGAACGGAGTTAATAGCGATATCGTCTTTGAAGTACTAGTACACAATTTACGAACACGGCTGTGTTACAACAACCGTGGCACCAAGCAAAGCGACGTTCGCTATTTTCATATTGACAATGACAGTACCAGGAAAACCTACCTATTTTATCATTTCAAAGCACTATCCCTGCTTTGACATGTAACGTACTTAATGACGTTTCCCTCACTGCGTGAGAGCGGTCAAGTAACATTATGTTGCGTACGTGTTGCCCGCTCCTAACACGTCCCAACATGGCGGACTCGTCGATGCGCCCGTGTTATTGTATCAGACATTTTGCTAACAGAGAGGTGTGATGTGGTGAAAGACTGATGAAATTAATAAGGAACATACCAGCACTAAGTGAACGGAGTTAATAGCGATATTGTTTTTGAAGGACAAATATAATTCTTACTGATTTGGCTGTGTTACAACAACTGTGGCCTCAAGCAAAGCGACGTTCGCTATTTTCATATTGACAATGAGAGTTCCAGGAAAACCTACCTATTTTATCATTTCAAAGCAATATCTCTGCTTTTAAATGTAACGTACTTAATGACGTTTCCCTCACTGTGTGAGTGCGGTCAAGCAACATTATGTTGCGTACGTGTTGCCCGCTCGTAACACGTCCCAACATGGCGGACTCGTCGATGCGCGCTTGTTATTGTATCAGACATTTTGCTAACAGTGACGTATGATGTGGTTAAAGACTGATGAAATTAATAAGGAACATACCAGCACTAAGTGAACGAAGTCATTAGCGACATCGTCTTTGAAGTACTAGTACACAATTTACGATCACGGCTGTGTTACAACAACTGTGGTCTCAAGCAAAGCGAAGTTCGCTCTCATATTGTCATTGACGTTACCAGAAAAACATAACTATTTTGTTATTTAAAAAGCACTATCTATGCTTTGACGTGTAACGTACTTAATGACGTTTCCCTCACTGCGTGAGAGCGGTCAAGCAACATTATGTTGCGTACGTGTTGCCCGCTCCTAACACGTCACGTAACCAACATGGCGGCCTCGTCGATGCGCCCGGGTTATTGTATCATTTTGCTAACAGAGACGTGTGATTTGGTGAAAGACTGATGAAATTAAATATGTAAGTATACACAAACACTAAGTGAACGGATTTAAAAGCGGTATCAACTTTAAAGTACAAGTATAGAACGAACTGTTACGGCTGTGTTACAACAGCCGTGGTCTCACGCAAAGCAAGAAAGGTATTCTCATATTGACAATAACTGTACCAAAAAAACCTACCTATTGTATCATTTCAAAGCACTATCTCTGCTTTGATTTAACGTACTTAATGACGTTTCCCTCACTGTGTGAGGTCAAATAACATTATGTTGCGTACGTGTTGCCCGCTCCTAACACGTCCCAACATGGCGGACTCGTCGATGCGCCCGTGTTATTGTATCAGACATTTGCTAACAGAGACGTGTGATGTAGTAAAAGACTGATGAAGTTAAAAAAGTACCAACCAACACTAAGTGAACGGATATAAAAGCGATACCATGTTTGATGTACAACTGTACAACTTACTGTTACGGCTGTGTTGCAACAACTGTGGCCTCAAGCAAAGCGAAGTTCGCTTCATTCATTGGCAATAACAGTACCAGGAAAACCTACCTATTTTATCATTTCAAAGCACTATCCCTGCTTTGACGTGTTAATGACGTTTCCCTCACTGCGTGAGAGCGGTCAAGCAACATTATGTTGCGTACGTGTTGCCCGCTCCTAACACGTCCCAACATGGCGGACTCGTCGGTGCGCCCGTGTTATTGTATCAAACATTTTGCTAACAGTGACATGTGATGTGGTTAAAGACTGATGAAATCAAAAAAGTACATACATACCAACAGAAAGTGAACGGATATAAAATCGATACCATGTTTGATGTACAAGTATACAACTTACTGTTACGGCTGTGTTGCAACAACTGTGGCCTCAAGCAAAGCGACGTTCGCTATTTTCATATTGACAATGACAGTACCAAGAAAACCTACCTATTTTATCATTTCAAAGCACTATCTATGCTTTGACGTGTAACGTACTTAATGACGTTTCCCTCACTGCGTGAGAGAGGTCAAGTAACATTATGTTGCGTACGTGTTGCCCGCTCCTAACACGTCCCAACATGGCGGACTCGTCGATGCGCCCGTGTTATTGTATCCGACATTTTGCTAACAGAGACGTGGGAATATGTGGCAAAATACTTATGAAATTAAAAAAAAACACACAAACAATAAGTAAATTAAATAATATGCAATAATAGTTATGTACATCTTCGAGAATATAACGTGCTGCTTGACGTTTCGGCTGTGTTAAAACAATAGTGGTCTCAAACACACTCCTTCGCTGCCGTCATGTTAATAATGATGTTTATAATGAAACGCTAATGTCAAAAATATTTTTAAACAATCTGTTTCTTTAACGATCAAAACTTCATAACACTATCTAAACGACCACAACTTATAGTTTTCTCTTTGCCGTGTATTTACACGGTCATATTGCGTGAGTGCGAGAAAATATGATATTTTTTCTTATTATATTAGAATATTTTTGCTTATTATATTATATTATATGAGAACTTTTTTGATTTAGAACTTAACATCATTATTGACATTTAAACGTCACTTGACTGTCAATTGTTTATTGTTTCAAGCATTACCAAATAATATACCTTCCTTATTAAACATCGTTGATGTTGCAACCAAATTATTAAATAATATTTACGAGGTTCATTCTAAACGTTAATTAATCAATTTCCAATATCTGTATTGGCCGTCCTTATCACCAGTTCATAAATAGACACTGCGTTGAATGAGCAATTTTCGCAGCTACATTATGAGAATTTGACACAGTGGACAGTCACTGTATAAACAAATTCATCGTCAAAATTCAATCGTCCGCTTCTGAAAAGATAACACATCAACTTTGACTTTTGTTATTTTAAATTACAGCAACGTTCTAACAATATTCATTTTTAAATGCACTTTTTAGAAACTTGTCGGTATTATCACAAAATTTAAATCCTTTTCATCAACATAGTAGCGCTTCTCCCGATTGAAACCTCGGCCATTGCCTAGGAGCCTAGAGTACGCTGCGGCTATAATCTCGAAATTACCAGCATGGTTACTACAAAGGAACTTCTGTCGTCTGACCTCCGTAACACTCACAAGAGAAACAATATTCAGGACCAACGGAATCATCATTCTAATCGGACAATCAAGTGATTCAAGCTTGTTCTAAGCGCACTGAAAAGTGGAAGTGTTCCCCGCTAGGTTTGAACCCACGACATCCGAGGTTTTAGGGCCCATCGCTCTTAACACTACAGAACGGAGGCAGTTGCGAAATTTAAAACCTGTTATGACCTACCATATCTGGGATTAAAAAAAAACGGAAGTGGATTAAAAAAACAGGCTTTTTATAGAAAATAAAATTAAATATGTAAATGTACATACGAGATCTACAAAAAATACAATAGACAAGACATTCATTCCATGTGACCTGAATAAATCACTGAAAATGTTACATTTACGAGCAGGAGTGTAAATTATAAATTATATGTATTGTGTATGCAAACAATGAGACATTTCGCGTATTTTGCTGGTACGAGGGCATTAACATTTTTAACGGTTATGATCTATTTACTTTTATTAAAATACGTTCATGATTCCATACGGCATTTTTCATGCTCCATTGGTGTTAATACGAGTAGTATAGTACCAAAAATAATGAGATATTTGTTAAATATGTATTTACATTTTCGGCTCTTTATACGTTAACATAAATTGTTTATTTAGTCAACATAATACAAAGACTGGCGGAAATTACTTTAGATTGTATTTAGACAGAGTAACGTTTCCTATAAACGTATTATACATACATTCTGATCCTAAACTAATATTTTGTTTGAGTATTTGTCATCAAAGTATGTTCCGTTACGATGTAGTGCTGCGTATGTAGTTTGTCTTTGAGTGTTTGTAAATACGGGTGTTCGAGTAGAAGACATTTGAGCAATAATATTGAAGAGTAATTTTATTCCAGCTCGATATTTTAATTGACGTTTAACTACTTGAATATGCAGTTACTAGCGGCCGCCCGCGACTCCGTCAGCGTGGTTTTCGGTCTCCGCACACATAGGTATGTACTAAGGTCTAAGCCTTCCTCATCTAATGGAATATCCAAAACAAAAATATTTCTTCAAATCTGACCATTAGTTCCTGAGATTAGCGCGTTCGATTTGCTCAAACTCTTCTTTACACCCTGGCCACAGCCCACAGCGGTGCGACTTGCGATGCGTCTTGCGCCGGCGAAAGTGGCGAGCGAAAAAATCAAATAAAGGAAATTGTATGAAGCATGCCACAGCTATCGGCGGCGAGATGCGCGGGGCGAACGCGCGGCGGCCATACCCACGACTAGGGTGGCCGTCGCCGGCCTCGCCGCGCCGCCGCTTGCCGCGCCGCTCGCCGCCGTAGCTGTGGCTAGACCCTTAGAATGTTCTGAAAAGCCTATTTCAGAACATTCTAGAAAAGAGCTCAAAAATCTGAAAAAGTGCTCAATATGAACTGTCTAAAATGTTGTGCAACAATTTCTGTTAACAATCCTCGATTCTTAAGCAAAGCGAATCCAACTCTCGCGCTCGGTCCAGCCTTTCGTTTGCATTTATTCGTAAATTCATGCAGCTTGGAAAGTTATTTTGTAGTTTGACTGGGAACGCAGGTTCTGAATGCAATTAGAAGCGAATATTTGAATGGGCTCGTGTAAAAGGAATAAAGCAATACACGATTTACACGGTCTTTGGAAAAACTAGTTGATTTTTGATAGGGGCGTAAACTAATCTAATGGGAGATTCAAGTGTGTGAGCAGTTTGGGCACTTTTGCAAGTGTCAAAAACACAAGAATATCCTTTGGTGTTTACAGAAATAGTTAAGTGCCATTAATAATTCTTGTAGTTAAAAAGATTTTGTTTTGTGAGTTGCTAAATTGAAACCGCATTTAGCGAGTTAATTATTTGCACTAGTAGTTGTCAGAATGAGGCATTTTCCATTGTGACTCTTCTACATGAAGCCCCAATTATCGGAAGGCTGATCAAAGTTGGCTCTTCTGACTTAAGCCTTCATTCTCACAAATGTATACCAACATCTTTTCACAAAGTACGTAGCAAATAACAATAATACAATAAAGGAGAGAGGGCATAACAAGTCAAGTTTTGTTTCTCGCACCAGTAGCCATCCCACGCTAACTGAATCACAACAATAAAGGACCTACCGGTGGTAGGCGAAGCAACTCGGCGGCAATCTAATAACAAATCGGAAGATAAGGAAAACGTTTCATTGACAAAGAATAAACAGTCCGCTCTACTGTTCATGCGATAAACGTATTACAAGCCTAATAAAGGAAGTTACCCACCCAGACATGGATAGATGTTCTTGTCAGGCGAGTCAGTGCTGTAATGACGTTACACATTGATAGAAAACGCACGGTTTTCATAACTTAATCTCAACCTCAAAAGCATTTCATACGCATGATCCATGACTAAACTCACTTTTCAAAGCTCCTTGAAATTTTACAAACAACTGATGTTAAATGGATTAGTTACATCCACGAATAATAAGTACATACTTGTCCAAATCCAATTTCAATCGTTTGCCTGAGTACAAAAATATGTAGGATTTTGAATCAACAAGACGAAATCAACGAGTTGAATTAACTGAAGTATTTACACTTTGAGGATAGCAGCCATGTTTAATTTCTCGAGAGCTTAAAGCGAACGCTACCCAGACATTTTAGAGACGTTTCGAATTTGCAGTACCATGATCTTCTTTTGTTACTTTGAGTGGGGATTTGTTGAATGCCAAATAGCTTTCAGTTCGATATAAATGTAATAATAACGTTTGTGTTTACGTCAATGATACTTAAGTTTGTTTCTTAGTAGTAAGAATGATTTTCACTGGAGCAATATTTGGCAACGTCACCAAACTTTGTGATAAACCAATTATTTATCAAAACCTTTATTAAATACGGGATTGCAATGCACTATTTGATGCAAAAATATCTTATTTCGGTATGCACATACCATTTCAGAACATGGAAACACACATTACCATTTGTATGTACCAATAAAAAATGCCTACAATATTGTTTATTTTTTTCTTATGTACTTTCAAACGGTACAATTTAAAAGATAAGGCTAAGGTGCCCAACACCCGTCAAGATTTGCTAAAGTGTACATACGGCTTATCAACACCTACTCTGGCAATAAAACCAAATGACGGGTACAGATAAACTTCATTTATTTCTGCGAACCCGGCAGCCAAAAATATATCTATTGGTTAGGTTTTTTCGTTTTTCAAAGATTTTTTCAAAGTGGTTTCTGTTTCTACGCGTAGGTATATTCCAGATACTAGGTATGTTGAACATTATTGGAAACCAAATATTACCGAATTATTTTGTTTTATTTTCTTCCGTATAATAGTTGCGAAGACTTCTTTAAACCAAATCTTAAAATGATTGTGACACTATAATATAATTTTATCACTCCTATGATTTGAAGATGGGAAGGTCCGTTGGTCTAATGGTCAAAGACCCTGACTGCAAAACCAACGGTCGCGTAAAATATGTCTATCCGTGTCCTAGCTTTCATAGTACAAGCTTCAAACTGAGTTTGGGGTTAGTCCAAAGACATATTTTTTATTTATTTCTTTATTATTATGAATTGTTATTAAAATTGCCAAATAAAATCAATCTCATATTTTTATTGCATGTTTAAAAACCAAATGTAACTGTAAGCTATGTCCCTTCTCATTGAAAGGACACGAAATAGGTTTCAAACAGGCTTATATCAAGTCGATGATTTAGTTTGAAGGGACCTTGTTAGCCTTGGAATTAATGGGTACAATTGGTTTGCGGAAATTTAATCAGAAACTTTGCACGGGTATTATAGCATCCGACTGATCGGTGGTCAGGAGTAGGTTAAGCTGCCTACCCACCTAATTTACTTTGAGTTTTGTCCAATTATAACTTATGTCAGTTATGCTTAAAACTGGCAAAAATAAAATAGGTTTGTTGAGTACATTAAAAAAATATTTTTAAAATACAAATAAGTCGTTTCTCATTCAATAAAATAATTGGAATGTGAACTTGATAGTTTTATGTATTTACCTTTTCTAACTATTCTCGGGCCATGCAAATTCTGTACGGATATATCTAACTCCTTTTGGGTATGTGATCTGTATTTCAAAAATATAACAGTATAAATAAAAATTCAAATAAATTAAATGACAACATCGATCTGTCGTTTAAGGCTTTTAAGGCAATACGCTTCAACTTCTAACTCATCTTACGTCCGTCATGTCACATGATCGACTCGCCACAGCCGGATGATTTACCGCCCCAGTTACAACAGTGGGGCGGCGCCCTATCCCGGGTCGGCTAATAATTGATGGCGGCCGTTTCCGCCAACTCACGCGCACAACGGAGCTACTGTCCGAACCTTCCCCATTCTCCCTAGTCTCTATTAGTGACTATTAACACTTTAATGTACCCCGAATTTCTCGTCCAACCCTTTGTCTAATTGATAAAGACTGAATGCAGGTTACAAATTGGTTTCCGTTACATTTGGGTCGCCAGTGGATATTTGTGAATAATTGCTTTTGATTTGTTTGTTTGTTCCAGTTTTCGAACAACTAGCTTTTGTTTGTTACGCTGTTGATAACATTGTGAATAATAGCGAAATGTAATGGAATTAAATAACAATCTTTTCAAAAGGATTTTAGTTGTTGTACTTTTATCAAACATACGACCGTTTAAGTTTGGTAATTTTAGCTACAACATAAGAGGTTGTGGGTGCACATTTGTGCAAATAAATATTGTGTGTTAATATCCTTTGTGTATCTCATTACTTCATATTTGCTGAATAGTTTTTTTAATTTAAATATTACAAGTTTTAGCCATAGAAACGTGTTAATAACACCTAATATTTATATTAGTATTCAAATAAATTCCCATTCACATGTTTACAAATTTTCGTTTCAGTATTGTAAGTACGTAGCGTTATTCATTCATGCCCTCACTCCTCAGAAAGTATCATAGGCGCCTTGATATTAATCTCTTTACAATATTCCAGTCTCAAAAGCCCACAGACTCCGCCTAAGTCGAAACAGCCGTGAATTTAAGGAGGGTGAAAATATTTTTTGTTGCTACGAGTATATCCGTTGATAATAATAGGCAGTCAAAGGAGCGTTGAAAAAAATATCGGTTCTTTTATTATTCAGCGCAAAGTGAAACCTGTCCAGAAAATAATAACAGATCATTTTAATCTGCTAGGGCCGCTGGTCCGCCCGAGGCGGCGTTAAGACGTGATCAATTATCCTCATGCGTCCGTCTTTCATGGCTCCCCTAGGGCTGGCTAAATTGGTTTTGTAATGAAACACAATAGGTATTTTATGGATATCATATTCTTGATTTATCTCGTTCACCCACATTTTAGCGGGAGGTCAGATTCTCAAGTTTTTTTGGAGAAAATTGTTTATTTTCCTGTATGGTGTATGGAGGTTTGATGCGGGAATGCATGCGATTTTCTATGTGTTAAATTTTTACACGTTTAAAGTATTGTATGAAGATTTCGTTGGCTGTAGGTAGCAAGTCGCTATAATATACTATACTGATGAGTGAAAACCACAACCCAGAGCGCGCTGTGAACAAGATAATTAAGCCAGATATTTTTAAGGAAGAACCTAAGAGGTTCTTCCTTAAAAATATCATCTTTTTTTTGGCGTGCTCAATAGATCGAGACGGTATTTCACTGCGGCCCATCGCCTGCAACTTTATAAGGCACAGGTTCGGCCGCATATGGAATACTGTTCTCATCTATGGGCAGGGGCACCCCAGTACCAGCTTTTCCCTTTGGACCGCATCCAGCGTAGAGCTATGCGCATTGTCGACTGCCAAGATATTTCAAAACGGCTTGATCCTCTGGCGCTGCGTAGGGATGTAGCCTCGCTCTGCATCCTATATCGTCTATACTATGGGGAGTGCTCTGAGGAATTGTTCGGACTTATACCTCCCACATCCTTTCGTCATCGTTCAACGCGACAACAGTTCCATCGACATCGTTTAGATAAATGGCAATCCACCACTGTTCAAGTAGACGACGCCGCGCACCGCCAGTTCGCTTGTGACCACGGCTGTAGCATCACAGCCGAAACGTCAAGCAGTAAGTACTCAGGTACTTATAAAAATAATATCGCGTTTAGTCCCGTTGTGTTAAATAATTATAATGCAACGCGAAAGTTTAAAGTTATAATCCACCACTGTGCGTTTCTCCAGAAACTTCTTGCCACGCACAACCAAACTGTGGAATCAACTGCCGCCTGAGGTATTTCCGGACCGATACGACCTCTTCACCTTCAAGAAAAGAGCGTACTCCCTTCTAAAAGGCCGGCAACGCATTTGTGACTCCTCTGGTGTTGCGAGTGTCCATGGGCGGCGTTGATTGCTTACCATCAGGCAATACGTCTGCTCGTTTGCTGCCCTATGACATAAAAAAAAATAAAAAAATCTTTAATATACATTAAAGTAAAGGCCAAAATATAAATTCCGTAAATATGTCTAGTGGTAATGTGACTTACACGTGTATCGCGAATCAATAACAAGTTCCCTTTAAGTTGCTTACTATGATACAAATATTTTATGTGGGAACCCTAGCAGGGGATTACATAAGATGGTGCCTCATACCATATTTTTGTTTTTGTTGTTTATATACTGATACTTACTTCAGAATTTTAATTTTGTTTACAACCTTGACGAAGTCCGAACGTTTGAAGAATACGCTTAAACCATGTTTATAAAATTTAATGAATTATTTCAGCGCCTATAAACGTGTAATTTGAGGAGAATTACTTTACACTTAGGTGTTACATAAAACCATTATATCGTTTCTAATTTTAAGTTGAGAGAGTATATTAAAGATTTTCAAAGCAGCAAGAAGAGAAGCAGCATAGATCTAGAGTAAAGACTGTATGTGCTGGATGTATTTCTTAAGCACTTCTTTGGCCAGTAAATATAGCAGTCAGTACTTTCAAAGACAAACGAGTAAACCAGTAACCAACAGACAGACATGTCCAATGTCCGTCCATGTTCACTGATGTTTGAAATATGGGAAGACCATCAAATCTTTTTATCCCACTCAACTTCAAAGCAATCACCAATTCTGTCATCAAAGTGATGGTTTGCCAAACTTTAACAAGTTACAACCAAATTTTGCCACTTTTATTTCACGAACTTTTACGGTCTTCATGAAGATTAGAGCAGATATAATACATCTTCCATGTAGATATTGTCGATGTGACTCCCTCGTGCCCCTTCGATTTTTGAACAGTTTTAGTATGAGGCTTATGGATGGCATCCATATTTTTCATTGTTGTGAAAGGCTATTAAGGACAAAAGAAAAGTCGAAGTTTATGGGTTTTTTACAGCACATTGACAGTTCGAGTTTTTACAACACTTTTTAGTACACTGCCATAAAAATACTCTGTAGATTATTCGTTGACCGTTTTTAGAAAGAAAACATTTTTCGATAGTAGGAAATAGGACCTATATACGACAGGTAATTAAATGCGTTCGTAGTAGTTGATCACATGTTTGGTTTAAGTACCCGAGAGATCCTGGGTTCGATTGCCAGGTCGGTAAAAACTTGCGTTCCTATTTTCAAAGACAGCTCGTGTTTGTGATCACCAATCCGCATTAAGTAAGAGTGATGAGAAAGGCCAAAACAATATTTGTTTGCGTGGGAAATTAATAGTCTGGTATTCTACTTTTGATTGTAGATCCAGTGAAATTGAATGGATCAGCTCACCGACCTATTTCGTTTTTTGGCGTACAGGACCTTTTGACGGAAAGACAGATACGAATATTTGTACGGACAGGTTTGAAATCGGTTATGCGTTGCGCCGAGGAAAATTGGTTACAGCGGTAGCGGCATTTTCCACAAACTGGATGTGCTTTTGGTGAGCGTACTGACTTTTTTCTTTTCGAATATACGCGGCGAGAGTTAATATTGACGTTGGACTGAAATTCGGCTTTACCGCTTCGAGTGAATCTCGAAAACCAATTTTTATGAGCTTATAACTAGAATGTTTTTAATTTTGTTCCTTACCAGTGAATACAACTGTTTCAGTTTTAATGATCTCGGGTCACTGCGCGTTTGCCCCTTTAATTTGGTTCAAGCTCAAATTTTAATTGTATAGCTAATTGTAAAGCTTCTATGGGTGTATATACTTATGTATAAATTACCACTGCATCTATTAACGTCACGAAAGTGTTTATTTAACAAAACTCTTCACGAATGTTAATTTTGTTTTTGTTGTTATAATACAAACTACTAGGTTTGAGGAATAATAAAGTCTTATTACAAATGTAAATTTTAGGCTGTGGAATCCATGAACAAAATATCTTAAGGTCTTTCAACCTAAAACTTTCTGGGTGGACTGTGACCCGACATGACCGATTTTGGCAATACGAGCGAATCCAACTTTCTAAGCAAACAAGGAAACAAAGAGTAAAGTTTGGACCTAATTGGTTTGAAATAACGAATTTCAAAGCATAAAGTGCATGAATACCACGGTCCCAATCGCCTTATTAATTTTTAATCAAGTATTTCGTCAGGCGAGTGGGACCACCCTTTTTTTTAGCTACCTACACTATCATTGTCTAAGCTTCAGTTTTAGTGCAGCTAGCAAAGTTAATGTCCGAAATAAAACAAAGTTTATATTTGCTAAAGATCTAAACTATTGTGAAACTACTCAAAATTGAATTCTGAGTAAAATAAGTTGATTTTTCTGTTAAATCTACATTACAGCCAATTAGTTTATGGTCCCAATCGGCCGATTCAAAAATGTTATCGGGCAACAGGGACCGTGATCCCAGTATCCCAGTATCCTTCTGGTAGAAGCCGAAACCACGCAAGTAGTGCGTAAGAGGCATTCCAAGGGAGTTGGCATGGTCGTTCTCCTGAAGACCATGGGCACCATCATCAGCAGACTGAAACAGTAAGATTGCTAAGCATGAAAAAGGAGGTACAAAATATTGATCTTGATCTTTCATGTGTGCTGTAAAAATGTTGGCTTAACCCCATCACACTTAAATAGACTATCCAAAATGTAATCGTGATTTATCTTCCAAGAGTTTAACAGAGGTAAGCAGACAATTCTAATTGTAAGTTCAAACGGTAACAACTAATCTGTTGAATTGAACGCGGCTCCAGAATCCAATATTGGCAGAGGAGGTGCACGCGTTGGAACACGAACGGAGAACGTGTTCTTAATTGAACTGCATAATTTAACAGCAAGAAATCAACTTTAACTGGTTGAGCAAAGTGAGTATGCATTTAAGAACGCCTCTATAGTATAGTGGTTTAAGTACGGGAACGTGGCTTTGAACCTCTGCATTCCCGAGTCGTTCAAATTTTTTGTTGATTTTTCTGAACACAGCCCGTGTTTGTGATCGGCAACTCGCATTTCCAAGCGTGGTGATTAAGACAAAATCCATCTTTGTAACGAATACATGATTTCAAATGATGGACCTTTGCCCTGCAGTGTGGCAATAATAGGCGGATACTTTATTTTAGAATGGTATAACTATACCATGCAACTGCATCTCATCGTTCTTGAGGAAGAGTTTTTGAACTTTTATTGTAATTATCTGAAAGTACCTATCTTTATACCTATCCTATATTAAAAATACTCTCTTCCTGTTGCGCTGTTGTAGTATGAACGATAAAAATAATATATAATTATATATTATTTTTAAAAGAGAATACTTGGAATAATGAAATAATGGGAAACAAAATAGTGATTTAACTGAAATTGATTTCTTTGCGAAAGATTTCACATGTTTTTACGAATATTAAAAATAAATCACATGTATATGAGAGTTCTTTCAATGTCAGTGCTAATAATATTTCTTTTGTGAGTTACATGTTTGAAAATATGTCAAGAGGAATTATATTTTTATTATTCGAGATATGAGTGGGAGCTATTGTGTTTGTATATGCATACTTTTACCTCCAACGAATGAGATTCCGGATTCTCCATGTTATGAAATTTGGGTCATAAATATTTAAAAGTATTTAATTTTGCTTTCAACATAACAACATTACAATGAGAAATCATTGGAATGTTTGGAAGCGTTATATATTTTTTTATAACATTAAATGTTGCATTGTGGTCTGTTATATGTTAGTTCTTCTTCTATTATAACATCATATAACTTATATACGTATTTCAATGATTGCCCGCAATATTGGAAGGACAAATTATCATCAAGTATGCTTTGATAGCTGCATTTCGTTGTTTCAACGAGTTTAATCGATACAGAACCACAGATTATATCCATCCTAATAAATGACCAGTCCAGTTAGTGGTTGTGATATTTACACAGTCCCATTTGTAAATAGGATCTTTAATTGAGTACACCTTTTTAACTACCTGGTGTAGTAGAGCGCTGGGCTCAAAAATTACTGATGTTGTATACATGGAAATATGTACTTGACAATAGTCGTTTACAGTTCATACTTTCTTGGCCAAATGTACCATATTTTTTGCTTTTTAGTTTGCCCACGTTCCAAGCTCATGCATGTGCTTTTGATCTCATCTCAACATTAGTACGGTCGTCGACCCGTTATCAATGACTGGACGGATTCGATCAATCAATTACCAAGATTTCCTCCGGCCCTTATTGCCGTTAATCGGTCGATGTATCAGCACCTTCCTCAGGCAAAAGCCGCCTGATATTACAACGTGATATAGGGAAGGAGCTGTCTAAGTGACATTGTCATTTGTCACTTCTTTTTCCGATTAGGAAGTAGTTAGGTTCGCATGTGTGAGGTAATTGTGTACAACAATAACTAAAAATGATAGTAGTGATAAGATCGCACAAAAGTATGTCTTCATTTAAATTGAATGTTGGTTTGTGCATAACAACGACGACTGATGAGTACACAGGCACAATGTACATTATGTGACATTTAACCAACATATAACCTTGGCTCCTTCAAGAGAAACATGAAGAAGTATCTTGAGGGCCGGTATGGCGATGCCAACGGAAAGGATACCACTTTGGTACCGCATACGTTGTCAAGGCAATTAGGGCTCTTTCACTTACCATGAGGCAGAGTGGAGCCAATTTAACATGCTCATATATAAATTAAAAAATGCGAATATAGTATCGACTGTGATCCCAGTTACTTTAGCACACGCAAACACTCCAAAAGGATATTAATCAATTCTTTCACGTTTCACAGCAAAAACAAAGATAAACAACGCCTATATTGGTGCAAGAGCTGTGGAAACATGCAAATGTTCTCATATAGCATTTGTTTTAAAAATGAAGGCAATTTTGTAAAATAACACCCTCGCGGCATCGGTGACGCCGCGGTCGATGTTTGCTCGAGTGCCTATGTTAATTAATACACCGACGGATTTTATTTAGCGCAAAACTCAATTTCATTCGCAAACATACTCGACCATAAAATTTATTATAATCATTACCAATACACATGGAGCGACCCTTCACATTTTGAGCCAGGCAAAATTCGTTTTTAAGCTATCACAAATTTTCCAAGTCTCGATTTTAGTGATCACACTATCGATAAGCGTAGCTTTATGAATGTTTGAACGTAAGAACTGTATTGTTCGAGACATGTCTAACAAAAGAGTATATTATCGATCGTAAAAAAAATATATAATTTACCTCCAAACAGTTTTATATTATATTGATTGATGATTGACTAGTTTTATTCATATTAAACGTAAAAATAAATGTCTCATGTTAAATAATGCACACATTCTTATTTTTAATTTGTAGTCATGCTAATGATTGTACCATAAAATATCCACTCCTAAACTAGGATCACCTGAAACATCACAATCTCAAGTCCCCAAATAACAATAATAAATGCTTGCGAAATAGCGGTTAAAGGACACATCTCGGCTGACTATCCTGAGCATAATTATTGCAAAATTGAATACACAAACTGTAGGTGCACTTCCCTTTCCCGTACTCTGATGGTCCTGGGGGACAAGGATATGAAAGCGGTACGTCCGTAGGGAAACTGAGGAAATACAGAACTAACTGCTTTACGGTCAACTTACAGAATCCCGAATGCAACTGAGAATATCTTAATAGGAAACTGCAAGTTCGGATTAGGAATCAAACATGTTGCTCACAGTGAAGCTGTTACAGTTGTTATGCATGGTCAATTAATGCATCAAATCCTTACATTACTAGTGGTTCTCACAGAAAAAAAATACCGCTCACCAGAAAAACACACATTTTAATGTAATTGAATGATGCAAGCTTCAATGAACTCTTAACAGAGTAAATATTCTAAATAAGGAAAATAACACATCCCAAAGTATGTAAGTGTTGAGTTCCACGCTCGGAGATCTAATACGAAAGAGCGCGCAATTTGTACCTGTTTCCCGAAAACATCCTCAATGTTTGAACATAAAACGCCTTTCTGACAAAAAGATTCGGACGGCAAAGGATTCTCGCTTCGACGAAATGTGGCAAGATTTGCACAAGTGGAGGCCCTTTGGGGGTTCCGTATAACGAATTCTAGATAGGGACGCTTCGTATCGATGTACCTACTGCCCGGCGAAAAACAGGATCAAACCACAGCACGTTTTGTATTGTTTTTTTATCATAAATCATGTGCCGCGGGGCTGTACCTATCACAAGGTTGTACTGAGTACGAATACCTATTAGCTCAATCGAGGGCTGACGAGAATACGACAAATAATCTGAATTTCTTCATCGAATGTGTGGTTGTGACTTACACATTTTATTAAGTACTAGCGGCCCGCCCCGGCTTCGCCCGTGGTACTTGTCCACTATTTAATGGATGATATTATACATAAAAACCTTCCTCATGAGTTACTCTATCTATTAAAAAAAACCGCATCAAAATCCGTTGCGTAGTTTTAAAGATATAAGCGTTCATAGGGACATACAACATACAACATGACAGAAAAAGCGACTTTGTTTTATACTATGTAGTGATTATCTGGTATTATTAAAGATATAGTCCGAAATCAAAGACGAATATTCAGATTTAAATAAAAGATGAACTGTAATAATAGCCTAGAATCTAGAATATTAATTCCCTAGTGATTCGTGACTTCAGGCTAACCTATTGCCATCCACTCTGGGCTCTTGTGCCCTTTTACGTTAATTATCTTTAGAACTTTGGACTCTTCTTGTCAATTTTACTGTCCTTATTCTGTCATTCCTCGACAAACTTCTTAGCAATTTTCAATTTACTGATTTATATTTCCATCAAATAAGGAAAAGATTTTCTGAAACTTAATATTCTATTTCTATTATTAGCAAAATCATTTTTAAAAATACATTATATTACGCGTGGCATATAATGCCTCAATCGGCTTTACGGTTGTTTCGTAAACGTAAAAGATAGTATTTCGAAAAGCATAAAATTCCTTTTCTTTTAAGACATTCCGGTGTTTACGTTTTTGTGTGGCAGCTTAAATAGCGGCCCTTTGGTTATAAGCAATAGAAATTATGTGAAGACTAGCTCCAGACCTCAATAATTCGTGATTAATCGAAATCGAAATAGAAAATGCATGATGAGTACTTACATAAATACGTTATTCGAATTACCAATCCAAGTCTCTTCTTGCATCAATAATTCTCGTAGTATGTATGTACAACAATATTACGTACATTAAATACCAACTAAGTAAACCGTACTTGCTATCGTAGAAGACATTGAAGCTAGTACAAGTATATAATAATACATATATTGTCTAAGGGTCTTTCGAGGACGGATATTTCGTACTAACCACGCCATGTTTACAGCTCTAGCCGACGCGCGGCAATCCAATAACCGCTCGCACTACGCATTATTTAAACCCTATGGATGCGGTGGGCTTGTACTCTACTCAGAATTAAATTATGGAGCCACCTTGTCGGTTTTGTTGGGTAACTTTAAGGTAATCGCGAATACACATCTCTTGTGGATGGACTAGTTTAAAATTTGGTACGTTTATGGTAAATTCGGGTTGATATGTTCTAGCTGAAAACTATTTTAAGGACAAGGGTCTCCGGGACCTTTTTTAAATTGAGAACCGTCTGATATCTCTATAATACTTATTATTGAAATATTTAACTATGATCTAGCGCCCGGACTCCGTCCGCGTAAATTTCGATTTCCGCACGCATAGTTTTATGCAATAGCCTTTCTCGTTAAATAGACTATCCAACGCAAAAATATTTTCCAAATCGAACCAGTTATTTCTGAGATTAGCGCGATCAAACAAAAACACTCTTCAGTTTTATTATATTAGTATAGATAAGTTATTTATAGAAAAAACTATCGCTGAGCTGGTTATTATTTTACGTCATTTCCTCAAACCAAGTGAATTTTCTCGCTACTCTCTCGTTTGAATTTAGAATGTATGTAATCCTAACTCCACGTAAGCCAGAAAAACAATTTGTCATACACCTCACACGGATTACGTACTGTTTTTACGATGTGGGCTGCCTTAACCACATTTTCAGTTCTAGTTGGAGCAGGGCAATCCAATAACGCTTGCATTCCGAATTATTTTAACCACATTGAGGTAGCCAGACAGTTCTGTGCTAAACAGCTACGTGATTGAGCCACATGATATACACACACAGTCAATTAATGCACAACTGATTACAATATTACGGTATAAATATGTGACGAAACTATGAAGATGAGATGTTTAGTATGTATAAGTGCATATTTGTAAAGCAAACTTCTATTATTATATTCTATTTTCTTCATGACAGAAGAGTCTCACCACTCGTGCCTTAACAATTCCCCAGAAAATAAGTTTATTTCTTACTATTGGGGTTTGGTTCCATTATTAGTAGAATAATCTTTTCAGGTTTATAGGCCACTTTAAACTGTTAGTTTTAAATAAGATAAGAAACACGCGTGTTAAAGTCGGGGTAGCATATTTTAGGGGCTGGGGGAGAATTTTCAAAAAATGGCAGGTATTTTTGTTACTTACAAAAACTTCCCCCCATTTTAGGGAAGTAGGAGGTTAGAAAGTGGCAAAAAGTACTATGTTACTCTCATCCCTTCAACTATCTCCTTAAGACTTAAGAATCACGTCAACTCGTCGCTCCATTTTGCCGTGAACGAAAGACAAACATACATACACACACTTTCCCATTTATATTATTACTAGCGGCCGCCCGCGGCTCCGTCCGCGTGGATTTCGATTTCCAATAGCCTAAAGCCTTCCTCGTCAAATGGACTATCCAACTCAAAAATATTTTTTCAAATCAGAACAGTAGTTCCTGAGATTAGCGCTTTCAAACAAACAAACATACAAACAAACTCTTCAGCTTTATATATTAGTATAGATATAGATTATATATTAGTATGGATACTGTAGCAAACGAACCATTGCCCTGTTTACGGCTACGCTCGACACGGGGCTATCCAATAATCGCTCGTTGTACGCCAATTACACCCTATCTACGAGACGGCCATGTCTGACAAGACACTATCTTACATATTAAACTCACTCGACGTGCGTAACCTAAATTGTGATGCAATATGCACAATATAATAACACTGTTATAATATTTTAACAGAGCGATGGTGGCCTAGTGGTATGGACGGCGCCTCCATCCTCCGGCGGCGAGGTCCGCGGTTCGAATCCGGGCTGGATTTTTAGAAATCTATGTGTGGATTTGTGCCATTAGCTCGGCGGTGAGGGAAAACACCGTGAGAAAACCTGCACATCCAGTGATTTCTGACTTTAGTTCAGTTAGATCTGAATGTGTAACCATGATCCAATCTGTCTGGTTCCCCTCTATGGGTTACGAAGGTCTGATGGCAGGCGCTTCACTGTAATAACCAGACTTGCCCAATCCTGGATCATGGTCAAAGCGGACCCCACATAGAAACGGGATAAACGCTAGGAAGAAGAATAACACTATTTAGTGAGTTATAATATTTTGTTAGAAACATTTTTCATAACTCAATTGATGACTTGATTTACCCATCGTACATTGATAAATAATTAACTAGTAATTATCGTGCACATATTGCGTAAAATAAATTAATATTAAAATGCAGATTTTTCAATCACTAACATAAAATTAAAAACCATTTAAGTAATGTGTGGTGTTTGATAAATATTAACATTTTTTCATCATGAACCAAAATATTATCAATCATTTCTTTATTGAAATCAAACACGGTATGTTTGCTGGAATTTAAATATTGATAGTAGGTATAATTTATGTAAAACGTAAATGCAATCAAAAGTCAATCAACGTATTATGTTATCGAAAATATATTTAGTTTGACTGACACAAAAATTCCTGCACATAATCTATTCATGCAAAGTTCGCATTATCAAACTTGAACGTCACGCTGCTGTTGACTTAAAGTTACGGAAAAAATATTATTATCAACAAAAGTCTATCTTTATTGATATATTTACTTTGGATACTGCCGTCCGGAACAATCAATAGTTAGTTACTCTTGTTATTATTTGTGTCTTTAACAATGGCATACCTACTTCTGCCGAAACTTGTATCTTATCGAAACTCCTCATTATGTTGTATGTATATTAGATACGGACATGACACATTCGTGACCGCTTCAGTGTACCTTTTAGCATTTCTATATTTCTTCATGTAAACATTCAAACATGTTTGCTGTGTATTAAAAAAAAATGTTTTAAAAAAAATATTTATTCATTTTAAATACATACGCAGACGTCACATCCACATACAGTTTAACATTCGTTCGATATCCAACTGTTTTATGGATTGAATATCGCCTAATCTTCCCGAAACGTAAACAATACGAACAGCCTCTTCCAGATATCATCGGTTTGATATTCGGAACGAAATCCGAGCGCGAGTGGAGCGTTTGTATGGACTATTTACTGCATCCCGGTCGTAGGGGCAGCCTCGCTTTGATTAAACCCTTTCGGCACCCCAGCGCTAGACGCTCGTTTTATTTTTATCTACTTTACTACTCCACTCGTAAAAAGACCCAGCGAAATATTTTCTCGGTGGACAAAAATTATTATGAGTCGGGTGCAAAATATTCGTATAAATGCAAGACTGACGGACGGTGGAAATGTTTTAATCAAAACATTTGGCTAGCAATGCATTTATTTAGTTGGATGAACCGCCCAACTGTTATTACCATAATGTTCGGGATTATAATTAGAAGGGTTATCACGGTAACATAGCGAGAGTAATGTGAATGTATTATGCAGATTTTCGTACGGAGTTGCCTTGTCGCTGGTGAACTAATGTATATCTATGAAGTATATCAATTTAATATGAGTCGTCTGGATCGCACGATGGGAAGGGATTGCTGGAATCAATTTGTGTAGCATTCTGAATTGTAGACTGTCCAATCGACTTTTTTGCAAATAGCTAACGGCGAAATGAAATGAAAATGTTCGATATGATTCTTTGAAACTGGAACTAAACAATTGTATTTCCCATATTCAATATTTCTTTTACGATGTGTTCTTGGTATAAGTTTAGAATCAAGACGTTCCCATTTTATCAAGGTAGTAGAAGGAAAAACATTCATCTCCATATTTGCTGTTTTCAAATGAGTCGTCTGTATTAAATTGTTTGGACAATCAATCAATGTATAATTAGACAACATTAGAACTGTACTAAACTAGAAATTAATTTTAAGAACTTTCGTACGATGTAATATGATATGTATTTCATGTCTGATTATGTCATTTCACGGTACGGTACCAAATCTTAAGGCTGTACTAACCCGCGTGTACATACTTACATAACTTCTTTGCAGCGTGAGTAAACCAACCGCTGTGAAACGCCAAGACTTTTTTGGGATTCCCTTTTCTTCCTACAAAGAAAGTCAGATTCATTTAATGAACAGCCTTTTAAGAGAGAAAGTTCTTTGAAGCTTATTAAAGAATCGTTTTGAGGATTAGAACCCTTAGGCTAAAGCAAGCATTGCATAATACATGCTTATTTTTGTATTCACCGGATTGTTCACCGAGTTTTATAATTCACACAAAAAGAACCTTTATAGTGTTCCTACATACATGAAAGTAAACTCGCTTATTAAGGGGAATATATTTTTATAATTCATTCATACATTTGGGTCCATCGTATTATTAAAATTTCACGGTTTACCTTCTTATTTATTTGAATCACCTGGTTTTGTTGCTGGTGCTTCACAATGACAATGAGGCAAATATTACACAATTTAGAATGGGGTGCGCTTTTGTATGCCTGGCACGTGTCTAAAATAAATAAATAAATAATACACCATAGAAACAGGAATTAACATTGCTAGTCTTGGGAAATGTTTACTCCCCAGGAATGATCTCGAGAGGTTCGACTCTTAAACCAAAGGAGTAAGCTTTTTTTTTAAATAAACTCTGCTTAAAGCCTACGTCTACTTAAAATAAAGTAACTAATTTTTAAATGAAGCAAACAATGAAGAAACGGCCAGCCGACAGCTAGAGCCTTTGTTTCTATTTCAATAGCTTTTTTGGTATCAAATCGAATCTAGGTTGGCCTTATATAAAAAACCCAACACACACACGTGTTACCCCTAAAGATTTTATCATAAGATAAATTGAGTGAAGGAGGGTATGTAGGTAAAGTGAAAATTCGATTTAACTCGGTCTTACCTGGCCACAATCGGCGTCTAGATTCGATTCCTCGCTACCATCAATGGAAATTGCTTTTGCAGTTCTAGGAAACTGTGCATTATGTTCTTCTGTAGATATTTTACAAATTACCCACTTCACGAGCTCATGCTTATTTAAACGACTTATCTAAGTGTCATTTCGGCATAGTTTGTTCTACTATGCCGAAATCACGCAGCCGAACTTCGGCGGCAATGCATATTCTTTACAAAAATACGCGACTTAATTTCGACATTGAGTGTCATCACCCATTTTAATTCGTTCAGTTTCAGCGTGATTGCCGGACAAACATCCAAACCAACAAACCTTTACATCTATTATTTTAGTATGGTACAGTGTGACACTGATTACATTATATTTTTTACAAAAAGGATGGTAAGTTTATCCGATTTATATATAGTTCTTTACAAACTATCTTTTTAATTCGTCACAACTTGTGGGTGTTTCGTAGTCTACTCATACCTACATTCCAAGCTTTGAAGCGCACAGAGGCATTAAATACAGACATGGCAAATAAATTATTCATCAAATTGCAATTTGAGGAGCAGACATCAAACACATAACTACTAAAGTGAACGATCAGGACGTAATTGGATGTAGCTATACAGAATAGTTCCAGTCGATATCGATAAAACTTAACGAACCAATTTTGTATGAAAAAAGGTATTTTGTTTCTTAAAAAGATCGGCGTCTGATGCATGAAAGAAACATATAGTGTGTGTATAATAATTCAACTTGAACCTCTTTGTAGCCTGGTACGTTTCTGCATAACTGCATCCAATTTAGAGCAACATCGGTTCGCTGGAAAATGCAAGCGCAACAACAATAGTTTATTTTTTTGTTGATCACACAGTGTTTTTTAGTGAACAAAGTTTCCGTTTCTATGTTAACAAGTTAATCTATACTTAATATAATCAAGCTGAAGCTGTTATTTTGTTTGTTTGATTGAACGCTCTTATCTCAGTAACTACTGGTCCGAATTGAAAAAATATTTTTTACGTTTGATAGTCCATAAGTCAAGGAAGATTTTAAGCTATAGTATTGTTATACGTATCTCAAAGCGTTGTCTTTCAAAATGAAAGTCAGCGAAAAGTCTGTGGCAATACTGGCAATGACCTTTTGTCTTCAGATTCAGCTGCCAGTCATAATACTATTTCCTACGTTATAAAAACGCGTCGCAGGTATTCTACAGATTGCTTAGGACGCAATGGCGCATATACTATACCTACCTAAATTGTACAGATTGCCAATAACATTTACACACTTGACTGATTTCATGTCAATTTTGAAACATAAGTCATTTAATCGCACAAAGAGTTTTAAAGGGCACAATAAATATTCTTTACTATTACAAAAGCTTACATCATCCGAATGCCAGACGTCAATCACGCGGCATATGTGGGCGACACACTCAAAATTGTTGCTCATGGATCAGAGAGAAATATTAAATGGCGCATTTTAATATCCATCACATCTCCGATAGGCGCCCACTCCGAAACAGCAAGTATTAAAACGGGTATCAGTCAGATACCGGGCAGCGCAAAAAGATTGAAAAGTTTTTTGTTCAAGTGAATTAAAAATACATGCCTGATCATTTGGTGCGGCCAGTCTGTGAGATACAGATATTTAACCGTCCGGCTCTTACTTGATATTATGTGTACTTTTATTCAGAGAGTCGGATTTTCGGAACATAGCTCAGTATTTACATTTATTCATGTGAAAGAAAACTGATCATTTCGAGCGGCTCAGTCCGTGATATACCTAGAGATACATATTTACCGACCGGCACTTGTAATTTAGGTTAATCCATTTAAGTATTTTCCACTTGCCGGATTTTTGAAACTAGATCATAATTCTTACCTAACTAGTCAAAGACTGACCCAATTTTCATGATCAAGATAATGAGAATCGGTTTCGAAAAGATGTCTATACCAGGACAATTAAAGTCCGACTTTAACGTTAGGTATTCTTTTGTATTTCACTGTACATATATTATTGTGACAAGTGAAACAGATACACCAAAATCGGTTTCCTATTGACTACATAATATCACATGTATTATTTTAGTTGGAAATGTGCCAAATCAAACAATTCTCGTATTTATTATGTGGTCGCAAAATGTTTTCGCAAGAATTAACGTCTAAATATGGATATATATGTTACGGGCTACGTGATTAATCGGGAATTATGAATAAGGGCCGGCCTTTATTAATAATTCCCAAGAGCGTTGGGCAAAGTGATTAATTTATCACTTTGACCGGCCCGTATTAATAATTCCCGACGCCTCTTGGTCCATGTAATAAATCAGTGTTTGAGATGGCTTGTATTTATCACTTGGACCGGGCATTATGATAAGAAATGTTTAAGGGTCACAAAAAAAAAATAACCCTAACCTATTTTAGACCACCTAAGAAGCGGAAGACTAATGGATGGATATAGGTTAGGGTTTTTTTTTATGACCTTTTAAAATTCCCCTAGTCACGAACATAACACATGGTAACGACTTTTCATCTTATGTAATATTTTTATCTAAATAAAAGTAGGAAGTTAATTATATCAATTATTGCTTTTTTTAGTGTTTATTTTTAAATGTTCAATTGATGTGTCCTTTAACTTTTCATGTTAATATTGTAAGTTTAATAAGATTTAATTAGCAAAAACACTTCAAATAACCTATTTTATCACTTTGCCCAATATGGGTTGGGAATTATTCATAATGGCCGGGAAAAGTGATTAATTTCGCTATTTTTATCACATTGCCCAATTGAGTAGGGAATTATTAATCATCATTTTCCTGCCCTTATCCCGCACTAGGCGGGGTCGGCGCAGCATGTTTTCTTCTTCCACTCGCTCCTATCATTCGTCAACTCTTCATTTACTCCTTTCACGTCCATATCATACTTCACGCAATCCATCCATCTCTTTCTTGGTCTTCCTCTGCTCTTGTTTCCATCCACATTCATGTTCATCACTCTCTTGGTGACATGCCATTCATCCCTTCTCATGACATGTCCATACCATGCTAGCCTTGCACTCCTAACCTTATCTACTATCGGTGCAACTTTCAGGCTTCCTCTTATATACTCATTCCTAATTTTATCCAGCCGGGTTACCCCACACATCCATCTTAACATTCGCATCTCACTTGCATGCATCTTTTTTTCATCCATCTTCTTCATTCCCCAGCATTCCGATCCATACATTGCGACAGGTCTGATCACGGTTTTGTAAATTTTCCCCTTAAGCTTAAGGGGCATCCTTGGGTCACACGTTGTTCCAGAGACCTGTCGCCATTTCATCCACGCTGCATTCATTCTATTCTTAACGTCTCGATCGATATTGCCATCGTTCTGGATGAGTGAGCCAAGGTACTTAAAATCGGAACAGACTGGAAGGGATACACCATCTAAGGCAATTCGCGAAAAATTGGAGGAACTAGCGAACTCGCAGAGTAAGTGTTCGGTTTTAGTGCGGCTGATCTTAAGCCCAACTCTCTCTAATTTTCCTTGCCATTTTTCCAGTCTGTTCTGTACCCCGGCTGCATCTTCCCCAACGAGAACAATGTCATCGGCAAAATGACATTGTTCTCGTTGGGGAACGGGCTTATCACATGGCCCGTAACATATACATATTGTTAGTGGAGTACCTACTCGAACCAAGAAAACATTATATTTTTCTAAAATAATTAATATACCTCAGGAAGATATTTTTTTTAATAAAAGGATGATCAAAAATTTATGTAAAATAAGCCCATAAATATAAAAATCGATTTTGCATTTTATTATTTTTTGGCAATTAAAATGATTTGATTCTTATGAATCAAAATTTTTATTAAATTAATACATAATAAACCCAACAAAGTGTAAAGCCTGTGAGAATCGCAAAGATAAAGTTCATAAATTCAAATCTAATTATTGAAATTGGTAAACAATAAAATATTAAAATTATCTTATTAAATTACTCTTACTGAGAAACGAGATATCTTAAAGCTTTTATTATGGGTATTCAAAGCAATTATACAATATATCAACATGTTCAGATTAAATAAGAGCACCATTAGACTTTTATAATAGCGTATAATTAATAGCCGAGGATTCCTAGAAAACCCTAAGTAGATTTTCGAATGATATGTTGTAATTGCTTAACTCAAAGCAACAAATTAGTCTTCTAAAAATTTGGCTTAAAGTAGGTTTATAAAATTGAAGTTTCATTCTTAATGTTTCTTGCATTCGGGTATTTCCTTGTTAGTGATTAAGTCTCATTTCATTGGACTCCTAATTCTTCCAATTGCTTCAGCTTTTGGTATCGTTGTCGGCTTCTCTAAAAGGGAACAATTCAGTTTAACGAGGCCTCATTACTTTTGCATTAACACAGTTCAAATTAGCCCCAAGTACTCGCCGAGCTATTACTGTATCGCTCTAATAGGCGTTAACGCTCTGTTTAGTTGGGTGACGAAATTTTTAAAGGAAATTAAATGCCAGTTAGAAGCTTTCAAGTATGAACTCTCGGTATGATTGTGAGCTCTTTAATTAGTGAATTTAGAAAACGAACTTGAAGTGAAACGTTTTTGTATGTATAGGAGATTTTTTTTAACTTTTATAGATTTTACTTTGTAGGATTCCTTTTATAGATTTTACTTTATACCAGTCTCGTGAGCATAAAGTTTGCTAGTCTTGCACGTACTTCACTTCGAAGCTATTGGTGTGTTTTGATGATTCGTGAAACCGTTTCACATTGACTCAAGCACGACAAACATGCATGTATTTGTTAAATGTAAAATCTGTTTGCGCTAAAAACATAACTATATGCGAAATGAAAAATTACGTAGTAATAATGTTATTTCAAATATTTTTATCTGGTCTTCTCGTTCATTTCGAAACATTACAAAGACAAAAAGACATTCCGAAATCGAGTTGCTTTTACGAGTTCAGTTTTATCGATAATGTTATTGCTCTTGACAGTACAATTTTAATGATGGCGCGGAGGCGACTGAAAATTCGTTTGGGCCACCAAAACGTATAAAGCTTTTAACCAAATGAAAGCCATATATTACCCAATAACGCACTCGTAACTCTGTGATATAAGCGGCTCAGAAAATTGCCTGGCACAATGTTACTGTGATAACCATCGCGCAGTAATAACTTGTTTGTTTTATGCAATGCAAGTTTCAGCTAATTCATTTTGCTTGAAAACACTGTTACCACTCAATTATCTTAATGCGCTGACGACAGTTAGCCCGCTTTATTGTACTTCAGCCAAAACAGTTTAACTACCATTCCAGTTCGGATACTCTTTCGTGAGAGAGAGCGCGATGCTTTTGTTTGTTTAGACCTAATATTGTTTGAACTGGTGAAGTGGTAACCCGATAGATATCATATTTGGCACGAATGGAGCATTTGCTCTGAATAAATTACCTAAGATGCGAATGCTTTGTACTTACGTCGAGTATAATAATACATATTATGTACTATCAACGTTAAAGTATGTTGCACGGAATTTGAGCTAATCGATATTTCTTAAAACTCAAATCAAAATTCATGGTTTTTTGTTGTCTTACGAAGACTTACGAAGACTGTGAAGGTATGTCTTTTACAAAACATAAATTATCTTTGAAACATATAAGTATCTTCCTCTTATTGTCTTTAAGCAGGGCAAAAACCTTTAATTGAATAAATCGATTTAAAAAAAAATTGTATTGTTTTCACTGCTAAATAATGTATTGATGATAACAAAATCGGGTTTGTGTAAAAGATTGAAGTCCCATTTACAATTTTTTATTAAACAAAATTAATTGAAAATGTTAGTAATTAATTTTAAACTGAAGCGTCACAAAATTAACCACACAAAAAATCACACATTATTATGTAAAACAACCCTTTGTCACGACATTGCCGGCAACCAATCTTTGTCACCTACCCTCAACCGTCGCGATGTTAATATGGGCCAGACTTTCTTAAGGTGAATTTTTCGTTCCACTTCTGGATAATATGAAACTTCAGTAATCCTTTACAAGCACGAAGATTTAAGGGCATTCGCATAATAAAAATCCGCCTCCACTTTATTCGGCGAGCGATCCCCTGTCGATACAATAAGACAGCTTGATGGATGTGATCACGATATTTTGTCGGATTCACCCAGCCTAACGATTGGCGACACAATTTTGTTTATTTAGCACTGGTGGAATTATTCTAATGGATAATGTTAGCGAAACGGTTCATTAAGTTTTAGATTTAGGACCGGTTCTATCCAGTGAGTGTTTTAGAGATGTGCATGAATTCAATTGGTTATATGCATTAACTCTTACCAGTACAATAATAATGTTAATCATTACTTCACTTTCAAACATGTTTTTTTCTTTTTGACACTGAACTTCAAGACACTGTTTGCCTAGGTATAACATATTTTTATGAATTTTATATTTTACGTTGTCAGACAGATTACTAGGTAAATTAAATGTCTCTTTCATTTAGCGCAAGCATGTGTAAAATGACTTCAAAAGAAAGATTTCATTTTTATTTGTTGAAATTAAGAATAGACATACTTCAAAAACATTCCAACGTGAACAAGGTTCATAGCAATTTTACGATATTACTTAGGAATTCTGTTGAGTTGTTGGTTTGTACGATAAGAAAGTTTAGTTCGTTAAGTAGGCACATTAGGGGAAACAGGAAAACATTAGGGGTGTCGGCGACAGTGGCGCGACGCCAGCTGCTATTAAAATATGCCATCCAATTGGTCGCACTGACTCCATTTGATGTCGCTCCCTTAAGAGACAGTCCGTTTGCACATTGTTGCGATTCGCTTTTGCGTCGGTCACCTATATCCTGTTTCTTTTATCAGATTCCTAACATTGTATTTCAAATTATAATTCATTGAAAGAAACCTTGAGATATAGTCAGTATTTACATTGTTGCGATGCAATTGACTGTGGCGCATGGCCACTTTTATCCTGATTCTTTTATCACATTTCTCATTAGTTCGATTTTAATTAACATGAAATTGACATTAAAATCAATGAGACGGATAAACGTATTTTTTAAATTAATAATTGATCTGCGCTTACTCTTTAAAAGTTGTCAGTATCATCTCAAACTCTATGATTTAGTTTTTGTCTACTTGTAGCATGCCCCTTAAATGCAGACGCCGAAATCTGAAGACAATCGTTTAATTTGCACGGAGAAATATTAAATGTCGAGCTGCTATTTGCACTTCTTTCGTTAACGCCACGGAGCTTTGTCTATTACGTATTTTCCGATTGAATACACGGGCCAATTCTTTTAACGAGACTTCTCTTTATTACGGCCAGTCTGTAGTGCTTTAGCAAAGAGAAAAACTTGTTCTATCTAATTCTGAGTGCGTTGACTATTGAGGCGTGAGATAGATTAATTATTCCTGTAGATCTGAGTGGATTCCATTAGTTAACATAAATGTTAGCACTCGATAATTATAAGAACAAATTAAAACGACTTACCTGACGGCTCATTAGGGATTGTTTCACCATTAAGTATGTCTTAATGAGCTGGCCCTATTGCACAAAGCTTGATCTTCAAGCCTTTTATTTTGAGCCTTTTGGCCTTTTAGAGTCTTACTGGCGGCTGTAATACGTTGGCACGTATGTCAGCCAGTGAGACACTTTGAACGGCCGTCTCCATTTTTTGCTAGTATATGCTAAAAAAGAAAGTGGACTAGCGTCCAATATCCTTAAAATAGAAGGAACAGCAGGAATCTTGAAACAGCAACGGTTACTCGGAGTGCTCGGTACAGAAACAACACCGTTTGTTAGGTCTCGAATTCCGCTGCATCGGAAACGCTATCGTCGCGGCACACTGAAGATAACACATACCTACCCGTGCATGGTATTGGCGAATACAAACTATGCGCGGAATTTTGTTCGCGATCAACTATCCGGCGAACATTGAACGCGGCCGGCGGTGTCGGAAATACGCCACTTCACCGTTAGAACGTACAGATTCCATATGAGAGCGTTCGATGCAAATACTAGCGAAGGTGCATTGGTCCCGTGCAGATAATTGAACGAGTACGTTACGCAAAACATCGGAGTTCGTGCCCGGATAAGCTAGTTTGAATGTAACTAGATAAGTTTGGTATCCTTTTGGGGATAACTATTATCCGATTGGATGATTGATTGGATAGAGTTTGGCCGGAAACAGGTTCCATTGTATAATAATAGCATTTCGAAATCCACATCATCAGTAGGTATCTATTATTATCTATACTATACTTACTATACTAATATAATAAAGCTGAAGAGTTTGTTTGCTGGAACGCGGGAATCTCAGGAACTACTGGTTCAAATTGGAAAAAAAAATTGTTGGATAGTCCTTTTGTCATGGAAGGTTTTAAGCTACAGTATAATATTAGTGTGCGGAAACCGAAATCCATGCGGACGGAGTCGCGGGCGGCCGCTAGTATCTTATAAAATACCTCGAGCAGGGAAGCTTAAGGATTCATGATTTCATATGCAAGGTTTATCTCAAAGTTTACAGTTCGGGAGTTAAGAGAAGGATGTGATAACTCGCCTCTCACTCGACTGGTCTGTTGCCACCTTTGTACTTAATTTTGTTTTTAAGGGCGAGCATTTATGAAGTTTATTTTAAAAGTTGAGAAAAGTTGTAATAAATGAATTTAGAAAACTATTTATAAAGCTTTTGAACTTATGTAGTATCAAAAACATATTACCATCAAAATCAAAACAATGCAATTAATAAATGTTTTGATATGTGTGCTGCCTAGATTTTACGTTCAGATCTTATGCATTATAATATCTGCTTAGTTTTTGTTTAATAACGCTGCTTGTCGTATTCAAATCACTATTTTGCTTAGCTACTTAGTGATTAAACAAGAAGTTTAAATGCTTCTAATAGCATTAAGCTGCATCATTATGCGTGCAAGCTTTGCGCGTTTGCGCGCAACATTCTGACAATATGCTGGCGGAATTTTGTACGCGCAACTAACTTGCAAATACTGAACACGACGGCGGAAGTGCGCCAGTTTATGAACATAATGTTAAGCTCCCCACACGTACGAGTGCCATTCAAACAGCTTACATGCGCCTAACATGTCGAATAAATTAGTGATAATACAATGCATACAATGAACCTGCAAATACGACGCAATAATTTTGATTTGTTGTAAAATTTTATTAATCATCTGGTTAGGAAATTCCGGAAAATATTCAGGAATAAAAACATTTTACCATGATCCTAATTTCCACAGTGTTTCTAGTGTCAAATTCCTTATACTTTTAAAATGATTCTCAATGCTTCATGATCAGTCAGACAAAGTCAAATGTGAAGTTATTTTAAGATCCTAAAAAGGTTGAACAATACTTTTATCTTAAAAAGTAGTCCCACGATATCCATTCCGATATCATATTTATTAAGCGATTATGTTTAATTAGAATAGGAAGCAGCACTATACTTGAATTCGATATGATTTAGTAAAGTTTTCATATCACCTAACGATTTTTTATAAAGTCTTTTCTGTTCTACATTTACTACCTGATCTCTTTACGTTCAATTTCTGTACGACCGAACTATGAAAGTGAAGAAATAAAGACTGCACTTGTGCACTAGGTATGGGACGGATCGGTCTGGCGCCCAACAAGGCGGACACCGACTCTTCCCTGCTAGGGTGCGAGTAAAATCGAAGTTTAGTTGATAGTAGGACCTAACGGAGCCTAACTAGCCTATATTCTATGGAGCGTAAAACATTCACCTGCAATATAAATGCTTTATTTTTCACATATAAATACGACCGAAATGTGCCGGTATATGTCGCAATCATATGTATTTATAAGATATCCTTCGAAATACATATGAAAAAAATAAAGGGACAGATAAGTGTTCAACAGTAATTGCACACTTGTCATTGTAATAAGGGATATATTATTAGAACACACGAGTGAGTGCGCAATCACAGTTAATTGATTCTGGGGCCGAAGCTTAGTTAATTAATCGTTAAGATTGGCCGCCCAGTCGAAACTCGGCTAGGAGGGAATTACGGCCGTGCTCATGCCTACGGCCCACCTGATAGTTACCGTCGCATATGGCCGCTTGGAACTTCAGAGGCATCAATTCCACATCGGTAGCACTGTCGCCATTATATTCTCCCTCATTTGAACCTCAATGGCAGTTACTTGAACATAAAAGTTTAAATCCCACTAATAATATAAATGTGAAAGTATATCTGTCTGTCTGTTACGCTTTCCTGCTAAAAACTCTGAATTTGGCACAGACAATCTTTAGACCCTGAGAAAGACTATGGGCTACCTTTTATTGCGAAAAAAAGGGACCTGAAATCCACGCGGACGGAGTCGCGGGCGGCAGCTAGTATTGAAAAAGTAGCTTTTTACTAGGAGTAGTATCAGTCTCTTTAAATGTCTTACTGCAGGGCAAAGGCCGTCATTATTTGAAAACATGTTATTCTTACAATAAATGTTTTTGACTGAATAACCACGCTCACAAAATCCGGATTGGTGATCACAAACCTCGTATGTAGACGGAAATACTGACACATGCTATGAACCGGCACTTAAAACACTAAAATATCGAGGCTTATAAGAAAATACGATTGCTTCATTCCAAAAATATTTAAATCTCTTATCTCTCATCACCGGATCTAAGGAAAATCCTCAAACCAACGTTAATGGGGCAAACTCCACCAAGACTTTTTACCAGTTGAATCTGCCCCATCATTTCGTATTCAGTGGGGAGATTCCCCTTAGGATTCTTCTTCTCTCAGCACCCTTGGTAGGGCAAAGTGAAGTCAAAATAGTACCGAAAGATTACATACTAAAGCTAAATATTTGTCACGTAAGAGTAAACTTTATTTCTCAATTCGCTCTTTCATGAAGAGCAACTGTGTTGTGAATTTATTCGCGTCAGACGCGGTACATTGAATACGGCTGGGTTTTTATCGGAAACGACCAACTCTAACGATAAGGCACTTTGTTAGTATTGCTTTCTTAATAACATCACATAATATGTAAGTTTTCCGTGCCAATATGTTTAACAACAGTGACGATCGATTGTGTTAAATAATATACTTATTTATACCTTTTATATTTCCATTATAGCACAGAACAGAGCTTAATGAATGTTTAATTGTATTAATTATTATTAAGTAATCAAATTGTATTAAATTTTATCAGAATATTTTTCGCATCTCAAAGTAAAATTGATGTTCGTTTTATGTTATGTTAGTTTTGATATTTTGTTAAACCTTCGCTGCCGATGTGATTCACGTTACTGATCTCAATATTTGAACATTCATAGTATGTCAACGTTTTAGTGCACTTACCACTGGCTTTACTCCGTACAATCTATACTAATATGATAAAGCTAAAGAGTTGGTTGGTTTGTTTGTTTGAACGAACTAATCTCAGAAAATACTGTAACTGGGAAAATAAACATATTTTTGTGTTGGATAGTCTCATTTGTCGTCGAAGGCTTTAAGCTATGGTATAAAACTATGTGTGCGCAAACCGAAATCCACGAGGAGTGGCGGGCGGCCACTAGTTCTATATAAGCACACGATGTTTAGTTTAGCGACCACGTCTAGTTGTTCTTACTTCACCGCTGGATGCTCGCCGTTTGCGAAGTTTACATACAAACCGTGTTATGAATTTATTTGCATTTTCCGGGAACAATGGACACGGCGCCGGTTGTGTCGGATACGCGCCATTTTGCTCGCGAACAGACTCCGTGAGGCTGATAAGGCTCACTCATATCTGACTGGCTTGGCTTGTTTGACCCTGTATTATATTTGTTTATAAAAACTTTATTAAACACACAAGTAAGGTACAAAAGGCGGACCTAAAGCTAATGGCGTTCTCTGCCAGTAAAAACAAACGAATTGTTTTAATGCGGCAAAGAGCGAACTAAAAAATTATTCGTAATTTAAAGATATATAAATTACCAAAACAACACATACCTAATATTACATCAGGGCTTGTGGGTTCTCATTTGGTTAATCCAGCATTATACACCAAGACTCAAGGTGGTATCAAATGTTTACCTAGACAAACATGACAGTAAAGGAATAATTTATACAAAAAGCTAGAGAGTTTGTTTGTTTGAACGCACTATTCTAGGAACTACACATTCGATCAAGAGATGTAGATACTACCACGTAACTCGTATCTGTTTAATGGATAGTAACGAAGAAATGTTAATATTGAATTTAAAATTACAATATATACCAATACGTACAATTTTAACAATAAAATGTAATACCTATGGAGATTCAGTTACCTATCAATATTTAGTAAGCTAAGGGTAACTGAATTGATTCTTTAACCGTAGTCAATCGCAGTGATTGTCGTTTTAATGTCTTTGCTGTCAAGTTCCTGCTAGATACAGGAAAAACGCCAGGAATGTTGCGATAGGAAAGATTAGAATACTGAAAAGGCCTGACTTAGATTTTGTGTAAACGTTTATTTGCCGTGCTAGGCTTGCAAAGTTCCACCACACAAACTCATGGTATTCGTGTTTGCAATACACAATAGAAACTTCGCGGTTGTTTGTTGTATTCTGCGAAAGCTGCCTTCCTCTACATTGGATGCAATTTAATAAGATATTTAAAGTATGCGTATTATTGCGTATATACGTATTCACAGGTGTTTATAGTTGAATTCCTCTGTGGCAAGTGTATTCTCTCTACTTCCGTACGCGTATTCTTATAATTATCAACCCATATCGTCCCACTGCAGGGCAACCGTACACAGTAAATAAGTCTATAATAATTTTAACTTTAATTTCAGGCTTGTTTGGTATTATTTGTTTTAATTTAAAGAAAACTTTGACCAATGATACTTCATTATGAAGTCCCTAATTGAAAACACTAGAGCATAACATTAGTTTGTTGAAATGTAACAAAACCCTTAGAGCTTAGTTAATGAAATTAACTGTTTGTTGAAATGAAATTCCCACTTGACCATCGTTTTAGAATACTCGTAAATGAAACGGACTTGCTAATTGGTACTGCTTCAGTACTGTACAGTACGAAGACTATTTGAAATTGTAATAGCCTGTACCAACTTGCTATGGGAGTATAAGCAAGCCCGTCTTCAGAATCCGCAGACAATTACAAGTATTTCCTAGCGTTATCTAAAATTGAAATCAGTATTATTGCCAAATGCTCCTATGGGATTAGACGCGCGCTTGCGCCTGTGAAAATATTGGAGACAACCAGTCTTTGTTACTCTAAGACGGGTCTCGGCCTTATTTTCCGCATATTTGGGTTTAAAATTGCTTAAAATTAATTTTGATGTAATCAATGTAATAAAATGCTACACCATAATCAAAATCAAATAGTCCTCGCCAAATTATAGGTAACTGTATAAATTAGCAATAAAACATGTTTAAGTCATCAAGTAGGTACATAATTAAGCTTTGAATCCATACTAAAAATAATTACAATAATTATCTTAATATGTTATCTTGTAAATAAATAAATAAAAAATAATTAAATCTTATTTTTTGGCCGTCTTAAAAGTAGACCAGATGACAAAGGAATAAAAACGCAAGTCCTTATCTCTCTCCGCTCTATTAAATAACAGAAATTCGAAGTTTATCTTAATTAATCAAATAAAACTACGCCTATTTCAGTATAAAGCAAAAGCAACAAGTAGATAAACGTTAGTACTTAAGCTGCGTATAAATTCCTGGGGGCTGGCCGCAGTATTTAGTCTATTTTATGGAGAATTTACCACGGGACGGTGGTTTGTCCAGCCCATGTTAGCATTCAGGTTATCTCACAGGTAATGTCGTCGGCGTATAACAATGAAACTTAGAAACTGAAGATTTTTTTAGATAAAATTATATTGACAATTTAAGAAACGAAACTTTTACAGCGATAAATCAATTTAAATTTTTAATTCATCGAATGTATTTTCATATCATTCATTTTGCTAAAAAAGCAACACAATACAACGGTAAATAATCTTTAATGCGGAATCCTTAAATAAATATTACAATATAGTTTGGTTTAAAGTGTTCAATACCATTAGATATTGTAAATATGACTAAAATAACGTTTTAAACGTACGCTCGATGTCAGTTTACTTATAGAAATACAAGAATTACATTGTTAAACATAACGAACGAAGCGTTTCAATATGCCCCTATCACGTAAATTGCTTAGAAAATTTATCTCTTAATTAGACGCGTGTTGACTGCGTAATTAAACAAAACACCCCCATTTACATTATTAATAAACATGAATGTTGCGTACATTATGCAGTTAATGTATAATTTATGCTGTCATATTGTTTTGGTGTGTTTTATGGGATGTATTATTTGTACTCATCACTAATATTGATTTGACTAATTTAAAAGGCTGGTCATATTCATACTATTGGTTTACGATGAGGATTTTAACATGTGTACTTTATAATTCGTCATTTCACAAGTTAACACTTGTTCACTATGTAAGCATTGTACTTATGAAATCCTCAACTAAACTTTCCTAATGGTTAACTTTTCCATTAGAAAGTATTTAAACCATTTTGCTAACGAGAAGCCAAGCGTATAAACTAACTTAATCCTTCATATTCAAACATAACATAAGAGCGATAAATACGAGAATAGAGCTCCGAAATATCCACAGTTCATGTTCAGGTATTCATGTTAAAGCGAACCATATTTAATGCCTGCCCAAAATTTAATACCTTCAAGTTCATGAAAGCACTTTCTCATAACAGATGCCACAAAACTAAACACAACATGCTAATAACGAAAGAGGTTTGTCCCCTAAACGCCGTCTAACTTGGTTGTAATCAGCATATTAACATCCTCATGACTCTCAAATAGCCCGCAACTTCTTAAAAGGATTCCACAAAGATTCCCGGATTAATTTCAGTAAGAAAAGTTTCACATCCCGAGACACGGTGAAGTTTGTGAGTCGGGGAGTCCACAGATAATAGTCGAGTAGCAAGTTTAATTACTTCCCGTGATACCCGCAGACGGAAGGCCAGCCTGACTTGGTGCCTCGGGCTGCGGTCGCCGCCGGCCGCTAACGCTACCTGCCTCAAAAGAGCGAAGACAACTTATTCTAGCTGTCTAGATAATCTTAAGACTGTAAAAACCTGTTATAGTTCACAAAAATTCGTGTGTGTTAATTAAAAGTGTTTCAATTGTATTTATTAGGATTATTTTTCTATCGTAAAGTCGGAAAGCGAATAATGATGACAATTGAAACTCCTTTTTTTTAGAATGTTAAATTCAAAGATATTCATTTTTATTTTCAGTTGAGTTTGCATTTTCATAAATTGGAGTCCAGATTCTTGTTAGAACATCATTGTTCCTTTATTAGTCAATATTGCTTGCATAGATTCTAGTCGATGCTTCTTTCCAAACAAGCAAGAAACAAGCAAAGTTTTAATTTTCTATCCTTATTTTTGCAGAGAAACGTCTTGCAAGCTCGATAACTTCTTACCAGAAAGTGAAAGTGCTTTCCCTCAGAAAACGTTCTATTGACAAAAAAAGTACTAAAGTAAATCTAATAAATAACAAAGACAAGCAATTTTCCCGGGAAAAAGTTGACAAAGCAACTATCTTGTTTCGCCAATCTTTGACTCACCTGACCTCGCAGCAAACTTTCTTAATCCGCTATTTCAAGAAAGCACAATCAGACACCGATGCGAATGAGAACCCTATCTCACTAGGACGCCAATTGGTTGCAAATACAACCTCTTTTTAAATTATACTTCCAATGAACGTCAAAAGTTAAATTCATGTACAAGCCATGGTGTAAATAATTGGAAGACGACCGTGATCACGAAAATAGATTTTCACTTCTTATATTTATTGGCGGAGGTGGTCATTTTCAGACAAATAAATAGGTATGGTCGTCGTCTTAATCAAACGTTTTGATTTTATTGGTAACAATATAATTATGTAAAAGACTTTCAATGGCCAGCCGATTCGGCTTCGGCGATTTTACGTACAGCAACCTAACCAGGAGAAATAGTGCACCAGTGTGTGCGCAAACACAGACAGTTATCAGGCACAAGACAAATTTGCCATACTATCCGTTGCAGGAGAAGTATATTTAATAAATAAATAGATAATTTCCTGGGACTAATACACCAATTATATAGCCCCAAACTAAGCTCGAAACTTGTACTATGGAAGCTAGGGAAGCGATAGACATACTAAAATACTTTTATTAACATCCATGCCTCGAGTGCAAATGCCGATTCGTCACACAAGCTTGACCCCTAGCGAGATTCAAACCCGCGACCGTTGGTTTTGTAGGCAGGGTCTCTGACTACTAGACCAACGAGTCTCTGCCAAATTCTTAACTCTGGAATATAGCTGAACTTTTCGAGCTGTAAAATTCAAATACTAATTTCCGGCCGCACTCAACAACAAGCAAAGGGAAGTAGATGCATTTTGTCAGTGCTCTGTGTAGTAATTGTAAATGTGCTAAGCCCTGCGAGGGCATCCAGGTGCATACACCTCGCACAGCCGGCCGGCTAATTGAGTTGATTGTTATTCAGATGCTGTTGTCGGCTGTGGCTAATTTGCGCTCCCAATTCTCTAGTTAGGCTGAGCGCGTAGCTTAATTCAATACAAACAGAAGCGTAAAACTCGCCTCGCTTCGTAATATGTAACACAACGCAATAAATAATGCAATATCACGTAACGCTCGCTTCGGGAAAATGGAATTTGGTAATGTCGCTCCGGCTGATTTGGGCGTACTTAACGAACCCTCAAATGGATGTAGTGGAACAAGTCAGTGGTGATCTGACTAACTTTTGTGTTAGTGAATTAAAAGTTTAATTGGCTCCGAATTGCTATGAAATGGGATCTTGTTTCAGTGTCCCAAGTGATTAGAAGGGTAGTTAAAAGCTTCCTCTGTTCTCCGCGTCAGATACAAGGCCGTCTAATGACAGGGGCTAAATAGGGGTATCCTTATTTTATGTTGTTGTAACACATACTGCGTATACCGAAATTACATGTTAAACATGTCACACATACTATGTGCGGTTTTCAGTAATAATAAGTTAGTACCTATCCTAATTAATATAAATTAATTCCTATAATAATTTTGATGATCACAGATGAAAATTATTTACGTTTTTCACTACTTTACGTTTTTTACGTTTTTCATTACTACTTTTGTTTCGACAGAGAAAGGAAGTGTTTTTAGCATGATAGTATCATATGGCATTTTAAATGCTTGTCTACACAATATTTCCTATTGAACATTGTTTTCAATTTATTAGGTTATTTAATAGGTATTTGCAATTATGCTCTAGTGACACCCTACAAAAACAAAAATTAATCGATACATGTACATATATAATAAAAAGTTCTATAGAGAAGATTACATCAATAATGATATTTGTTAACGGGACTAAACGCGGTTTTAATTATGTAGTACATATATACTACTTACTGCTTGACGTTTCGGATGCGTTACAGCAACCGTGGTCGCAAGTCCGCTTGCAAGTCCGCTTGCGACCACGGTTGCTGTAACGCATCCGAAACGTCAAGCAGTAAGTAGTATATATGTACTACATAATTAAAACCGCGTTTAGTCCCGTTAACAAATATCATTATAGTAATGCAACGCGAAAGTCTAAAATCTCATAAGATTACATCATTTGCATAGCAGATCTTTAATCTTTTTTAGTTTTTATGCAATCAAAAAATAATATATCGGTGAATGCAAGTTGGACATTTCAAAGTCGAGGATCGTCTGTTAAATGAATTATTCAAAAGCGTTTTTCATTCGCCAGCGACGCTCTCAGCAGCAAATTTTTCTTCCCAGTGTAGCTTGTTGGAATAAAAGAATGAAATAAAACAGTCAAGAGGCTAAGCTTATGGCAATATTAAAATATCTTTGGAATAAACTTAGTAGTTTTACGCTTGAGCGATACATGAAAGATGTCTCCGAAGAATTGATAAAAAACTATAAAATTGTCGCAAAAGATGTGGCGAAAAATACTGCTAATAATGTCGTTTCGGGATAATTTAGATAAGAGTACACAAGCAGGTCTACCTGAAATATATATTCCATTACTTTCAACAAAAGTTTCTGTGACACAGGCATATAAAATAACCTATAATATAAATATAATTTGTTCAGCCAACCCAACTCGAAATTATATCAAGCGATCTGAATCCAACATGTTTATGTTAAAAGTTAGTGAAACAATACCCAAAGCAAACTTTTCTATAAACCTCAACTGATAGGTATTCGAATAATGCAAAACTGAACGTGATAAAGGTAAAACTTCGAATTGGGCACGCACGTGTCGCTGATTACAATTTAGAATTTGTGCGCATAATTCGGAATGTTTTGTTTTCCATTCGTAGGCGTAGAGCTAATGGGAAACTCTGTTAAGCTGAAATCAGTTAACCCTGGAGTGAACAACCCACGTGAGACGAGTGCTTATTTTGAGATCAACTAGCATTTACAATTTATTTGATTAATCAAACATGGATTGCGTATTTGGGTTACGTAGACGACTTAGTCTTGCTTCAAACGGTCACGTGTCTGTGTTAATAATTAGTTGTCTAGTATAGTAATTTTAATATTTAAATTCACGCGTGAACGGCCCGAAGGTTATCACAGTTTTTTACCGTTGTTTTATTATGAAAATGTATCACTGAAGAAAAAAACTGAAGACCATTTAAATTTTCAACATTTAATCTCTATTTTTTCTTACTGAGCCTAAGGTTAAGTAAAAACTTTATAATAAAATTGCTTGTAGAGTTTTTGAACTTCCTAACTTTTAATATGAAACATCAAAAACCTCGCAAGACTAGTCAGCTAACATCATAAACAACATTTGTTCTGCGAGTTTTGATAATTTGCCACATTTTACCTTTCATACAAAATTTCTATTTTACAACTTAGCCTGAATGTACTTGCAAAACTGAAAAAACTCGACATACTACACTAAAACAGTTTCTAATGGTGTCAAAAAGATAGACGCTGTGAAATATCATCATCATCACCGGCATCATTAGTGTCAAATATATAAATAAAGAAATGAACATGTACAATACCATAACAAATGTGACCATATGGAGGAGAATAATAAAGTTTTCCTGTATAAATATTTGATGAGTTACATCCCCAGGACGCGTGTTTTGTGAATTGTGTTCGCATTCAAATTAGATATAACTTTCCCACTTGTACGAAGAGTCTTCCGTCATTAGCACAAACAACTTGCCCGACTTAACGCAGATAATTCAATTTCAACGCGGTGATTCCGTAATGGTATTGTGTAGAAGTTATGCGAATTGGATCTTGAATTACCTGTTAAGTTTTATTGAGAGTTTGCAGTTTATTTAATGAGTCTTCATATTCTTTTGTGAAGACTTGCATTGCAAAATAAAAGAAAGATATTGAGATTATAATTTTCCATTCATTTTTTACGATAAAACTGAGTGGCTAGTTCCGTTTTCCTTGTATATAAGTAAAGCAATGTATAGATGTCTGGGTGGGAATACCAAACACAGAGATAATAATTATCGACATAAAAGAAAAGTGTACTTCGAGGGCCACAAATTCGTCTGGAGGGCTCCTTTCCTCGCCGCAAACTTCAGTATGTTGATCAGGTACTTAGGTACCTGCTTATATACCGTGTTCCATTCATAATATATTTCAGAATAATAATTTACAGTGTATAAAATAACGATAAAAATATTATTTAGAATCGATTTCAGATATAAATCTACGGTTATCGGTTAAAATCGTGGTTTAATTAATACTCCATTTAACGTCCTGTAAAATGAAATTTCATTTTATCTCGTTAATTTATACCGTAATAGTAGCCATGTATACCCAAGAAAACTTTATCTTTTCAAAAAGTTTTTAATTATTTCTTCTCTAGCGTTCGATATAACATTTCAACTGGTCCTGAATATATTTAATTACGAGTATCTGAACTACACTTTTTACAAAACAAAACAGAAGCTAGGAAAGCGATGCGTCCAGTAATTGTTTCTTTTAATCTACAAAGCGAATAACGAGGTTGTGTGTAAGTGGTGGGTGCTTTGGTGCTTCCAGCCAATCAGGTCCGCCTTTGATTCGAACAACTTTGTGTGTTACTTACCCATTATGGGTAACGTGGAAAATTAACAAGGCGCCCTGCTCCGCCGCCTGCATATGAATTGGCTCTTACCATCCATTATTCTCTTCTCTCTTGGATTTATCTAATCCCTTATTGTCACGAATGCCAATGAATTGGTGCTTGTATTTAACCAAACTGTTTTGCTTTGAGTAATTTCATTTACAAAAACAAATACATTGATGTGGGTTAAACACTCTGGTGTAAACAAATGCTTAATTTTACTATCGTTGAAATTAAGTCAACGTGAAAAGTATGATAAGCAAATTATTTAAATAATTATTTAATAAAATAATATCACCAAAAATGAGTTATTTGGTTGCTGAATTTATATAATAAAATAATTGCTGAACAATAATTATCTCCTAACTCATGTTTGTACATGTCGTTTGCAGTATCAGTGTGGAATTAAATTCTAACCCTTCCACGGGCACCGCTGTCGGTTTGTCTATTTGGCATTAATTATTCGACCATTTACAGAATTTTGACAGCCTTATTAAAACCACAACAAATCATTTATGCATTCGATTTGCAGAAATCATTATAAGGTACTAGCAGCCGCCGCGACCCCGCCCGCGTGGATTTTTGTTTCCGCACACATAGTGTTATATTATACCTTAAAGCCTTCCCCGACAAATTGACTATCCAACGCAAAAACATTTCTGCAATTCAAAAATCAAACAAACAAACAAGTATATAGTTAAGGCAAACAAGTATATAATTAAAGCATTTCCTTAAAAATAGAAGGAATCAATAATTAGCTATTGACTATTGTTGTTTATGTTAAGAACAGTGCTTAATACGTATTAAACACTAATCTATTTATTACAAACACACAACACATTCCAATCGAAGACTAACGAAAAATATCTAATGGAAGTGTATAAGAAAGAACCAAATAAAAATGAAATCACAATCTCATGACAATACTCTTATAAGTAGGTCGTAGACCTCTCCGTTAATTAATGTTGTAATGACATAAACGTTTCCCCATTCTCAAACAAAAAATGGTCCCTGAATTCACTGTTCTAATAAACACAAGTAATTTGCTTCCGAATCATTTTCGCCTCGTTTACTTTTTCAACGTGGACGAAACTTTTATCGTCGCTAAGGGACAGCGGCGATTGAGGGTTAACTGACATCGATCCGTCAGCCAGCGATCTTTTTACAAATTATGACAGGTGAAAGACTCCGTGGTTGTTTGGAACTAAGGAGTTTTTATAATAAAGCGTCAATGATTTTGTACTATATAAATTGGGTCTAATTCTCGAAAAAAAAAAACTATTTTTTTAACGGTTGTACCTACTCTGGGATATGGATTTCAGTATTTACAGTCTGTCAACGAAATTTGTTATTTTTTTTAAACACCTTACCATATGCACCACATGCACATACAATTATCAGATATACTAACAATTGATCACCAATTTATTAATTGAACACAATATTATTCCGCTTAAAACAAAAAAATCTCCAGAATTCACTGATCCAATAAACACAAGTAATTTGCTTCCGAATCATTTTCGCCTCGTTTACTTCTTCAACGTGGACGAAACTTTTATCGTCGCCAAGGGACAGCGGCGATTGAGGGTTAACTGACATTGATCTGTCAGCAGCGATCTTTTTACAAATTATGACAGACTTAGAAATACTCCGTGCTTGTTTGGAACTAAGGAGTTTTTATTAATAAGGCGTCAATGATTTTGTGCTGGAAACTTTAAAATTGGGCCTAATTCCCGTAAAAGAAACTGGTATTTTGTTTAACGGATGCTCTTTGAGATTTTGAATTCAGAATTTATAACAGTCAACGAATTTTTGAATACCATACCTTAAGCATCATATGCACATACAATCATCAGATATATGTAATTACAATTTATTACCAATGTAACAAATTAGCAAATAGAGGCCTAATTAAACGAAATATTTTTCCACTTGAAACAAAAAATCTCCAGAATTCAGTGATCCACTAAACACGAGTAATTTGCTTCCGTATCATTTTCGCCTCGTTTACTTTTTCGACGTGGACGTAACTTTTTATCGCCGCCAAGGGACAGCGGCGATTAAGGGTTGACTGACATCGATCTGCCAACCGACGATCGTTGTACCGATATTGTAAGGGTAGCAGTTTATTTACATAGTAAAATTTTACATAGTATATTTATGCATTTTGATCTATCTATCTTATTTCTTTTTTCTTTACTTTTATAAATCAATAGTTATATTTGGAAGACGTCATTTTATTACTTTGTATGAATGGGACGTGATCTCAATTAGTATGCAAGTACTGCATACTAATTCGATCATAAAAAACCCATTGACATAAAGCTCAGGAATAACATTGACATGACAAGTCGAGTGAAAAAATTAACTCCTACACGTCATTCAATAAAAAAAGCGCCCAACGAAGGGAAATCAGCTTTGTCAGTTTCTTCTGAACTTCTCATTAATTATATTAAATTCCATATTAGATTTAAACTACATACATTTTTTCTTCTCTGTTTGTCTTCATTAACCGAACTTTTGTCAAAATAAATACAAAAAGTAACTATAGCATACTATTTACACCGGCCAAAACCACAACGATAATACCACATACACAGTCTTTATCTTGCCAGCCTGAGCTGCATAATCTATGCCGCCGCATCTTAAGCATGCATTTGTCAAAATGCATCTTAAGGTAGAGCACCTCCCACCAAGGTGATCATGGAGGAAATTTAATTGCAGGGTGGAAATTGAGGGGGGATTACGAGCGCTCGAGCTAATTAGTGAACCTTGAGGGTTAGCACTTATCGACTTAGTAAAATAACTTTAGAATTAATACAATGTATGACATAAGCGAAAGAATTGAAACGTCACAGTTTGAGTACCTACTTACTGTAATTAAGATCTTGTTGTAGGATATTTGCTATCTTGAGTGTTTAAGATTAATACGACTATATCCGTAAAATGAAAACACCAGGAGGTAGATAAATTATTATGTAAAAAATAAGCAGGTATTATTTTTACGATAAATCCATTATATCAAATACAACTTGTGTAGAACGATTATTGATAAAAGGGGTTTCTAAAGGCCTTATTGTACTGATAACAATTGCTCACAAAAACGAGGTAAAAGATAAACAAGGGTCCCGCAACAATGAATTCAGTAGTACCGACTAAGAGCGTCGATCATTCGAGTTCAGTCATTAGTACAATCGGATCGGAACTATCATTATTGCGTTTACCGAATAATCCCATTGAAAATTTAATCCTTTATAGCGCTACTCAGAAATTTAGATTCAGTCCATGCAATTAGGGAAATGCACGCAGATTTTTGCTAAACAATGGTTCCCACAGAGGCTATTACGTTTAAAATTAATTATAGCGGGAGGTCAGGGAATTACGAGTACGAGCGCTTGATCTAATTAGGCAGCCAAAGCTAAGCGATAATTTGGATCGGTACGCTTGCCTGTCGCAACAGAGGAAACGGAAGTCATGGGGTTGTGCTGACAGTGAATTATGAATGCGATCGATGTTGGAGATACAGCAACTACTCGCGTGTTTCCCTCATGTGTGTAGTGTTTTAAGCTGTGGTATTAGTGACTTAAGTGTGAACACAAGGAAAACACTATGCGGAAAAAAACGCGACCGAATTAACGCGGCTCAATTTACTTTCCTTGATGTTCATATTATGACACACTTTTAAATGGAAGATGACACACTATGCAGATTGCCGCCGAACTTTGGTCTCGTAATTTCAAATATTATAATTTTAAATGTATTCCTACTTTTCTTACGTTTACTTAAAATGCCAATAACCAAGTCTTCATCTTTATTATGTAAGTAACGATTGTAAAGGGAATCTGTAGTTTATTCCACACATTTGTAAAAGCATTAACTTAATGTAAATTACTTCTCTGGTCCCTTGGGGAAGTAATTTACAGATCGGCTTATCCAAACCTAATCGAGGTACGCTTCGACCAGAAGGCAAATACTAAGTTGAGTTTATCTATGCAATGTTGTCTATCTTACTTCATGATCCCGTCAGAGGTAGAAACATATTACCAGGAACAGTGTAGTCTGGGCGACTAATTCCCGAGAGGTATTGCGTTTTAAGAGACGTATTACAAACAACGTCTTACTGACTGTAAAGGTTTAACGGACGCTGTTCTCTACTATATTGTAGGCATGTATTACACGCATAAGTCGGTGGTAGATTCATTATATTGTGATATCATTGACGATTTATAAGTGCCTCACTGAGGCCTACATAAATAAAGTATATTTTGATTTTAATATTTTTAAAATTTCATCTTGTATCAGCCGTTCTTCTAGGGAAATACCTCCACCTTACAGAAGACCACAGTGAAATGGCACTTCGTAACTGTTGATCTATGTTTCTGCTGGTGAGTAAGGTGGCCAAAACTCAGTTGGGGAGGCTATGAGATCTTAAAGGCCGGCGAATCATCTGCGCTACCTCTGTTGTCACCGTCCATGGGCGGCGCTGATTGCCATAATACCATCTGGCGAACCGCTTGCTTTTGTCGCCTCTGCCATAAAAAAAAGCATGGAAATCGTTTGAATACTTTAAAAGATTTAAGCATACTTAAGGACATACAGAAGGAAGCGACTTTGTTTTATACCTACTATGTAATAATGCGCTATTAGCGTATCCAATATCCGATCATCGCGACCGCAGAATTAGACCTATTATCGTAAGACCTCCATCATGGCTACGCCGTCAATAGAATCTAGGCTGTTATAGCAAGTTCGTTCATAGAAGTTGACGTAGATAGATTTGACAGTCATCTCAGCTCTTTATTAATTTTGTACAGCATCATCTACCTACTGTTCTGTATTTTACATATTACAAAGTTGTAGTTGTCACAGTCAACCAAAGGTGTAAAGATTGCTTTTTTTTTATTCAGATGCCATTTTAAGCCATCACCAGATGACCTTGATTTATCGATCATTTGCCCTTTTGATAAAGTAAAATGGATTGCATTTTTATTGCATCTGCATTCGATACGCACATTGAATTCACTGCGCTTAGTCGAAAACAAGACTCGATTTTCATATAACACCCGATAGTTAGGTTAATCAGAGAGTTTACTCTTAATGCTTATTAGTAGTAAATGCATATAGGAGTATTTTGGACCGAAATTTGGACGGTTGATCTAATTAACTCAACCGAACTACTGGGTAATTTACATCGGTGCATTGGTTGTTGGCGGAGGAAGCGGAAATCATCGAACGTCGACACTGAGTTATGAACATCGGAGACCGATATTTCAACTAAGTGGAATAAGTGTTTTGTTTCACTAATTTTAGGGAGTTGTTATGATTTTTAGGGTTCCGTAGCCAAAATGGCAAAAAAACGGAACCCTTATAGATTCGTCATGTCTGTCTGTCTGTCTGTCTGTCTGTCTGTCTGTCTGTCTGTCCGCCAGTCTGTCACAGCCACTTTTTTCCGAAACTCTAAGTACTATACTGTTGAAACTTAGTGAGTGGATGTATTCTGTGAACCGCAACAAGGTTTTCACACGAAAATAGAAAAAATAGAAAAAAAGTGGGGGGTCCCCATAGTGAGAACTGAATCTCGAAATATTTTTTTTCATTGAACATATACGTGTGGGGTATCTATGGATAGGTCTTCAAAAATTATATTAAGGTTTCTAACATCACTTTTTTCTAAAGTGAATACTTTGCGTGACAGACCCTTCCAAAGTGGAAAAAAGTGTGTCCCCCCCCCCCCCTCTAACTTCTAAAATAAGAGGATGATAAAACTGAAATATTTATATAATGTACATTACCATAAAAACTACCAACGAAAATTGGTTCGAACGAAATCTATTCAGTAGTTTTTTAAATACGTCAAAAATAGAATTTGTACGGAACCCTCAGTGCGGGAGTCCGACTCGCACTTGGCCAATTTTTTTAATATAAAGCTAGTGACTGTACTTACAATTTTTAAATGTCAAGATTGTTGTGATAGTGAGAGTCAGAAAACCTCTTTGATTAAATTTCAGGAATAAATTCTAGCTATTCTATGTATTGTAGCGGAATTCGAAGTTCATATTATTCGTAGTTAGTATGCATTGTAACTACTACAGAAAGTTTAATATTTATGGCCCAAAATGCTTAAAACATGCGTGATATAATGATGTCAGCATCAAAACTTTGAATATCGAGTCAAACATCGAATAATTAAGAGAATGAACGGAAATTTATTCGCGGGTTATTATGCACACCGCCCATGTTGGAGTTCCTGAAATACTCTCTTGATTGCGGTATGTGTAGAGGCCAAACGATAATTTGAATTATTCCTTTGTTATTAACTCCTTCTTTCATGCGAGATAAATAATTGCAAAAAAAAAGTTGAATATTCTTTAGATTTATTCGATTAGAAGAAAACCCCGGAGAATACAGAAGCACATTTAATAATTCGATTTCAAAGTACTTAAAACTATGAGGTTTTGATTTCTTTGGTAATTCCGGCCAATTCACGCAAAGTAAAATTTTTACTCACTGTACTGTTTCCAAACATTTTTTGTATTATTTCCAATAATTCCAAAATATGTGCCTCTATCCTAGAAGTCATGTGTGGTCAGTAAAAATGTTTACATTTAGTTTTTCAATAAATTTTCAAGTATTCATTGAATTGTTCTGATATGAAAAATATTCTGTACTAATGAAGCACTCAATAATAACTACATACATACATTGTTAAATGGAAAATAAATGATTCGAATGAAAACTTCGGCTTAAATAAACTAGCGGCCGCCTGCGACTTCGTCTGCGTTGATTTCAAACCGATTGATTCAAAAATGACAAAGTTTCATACAATAAAGGGGGATTGTTAAAGGGGATAATTAATGTAAAAAAAATCCGTTCTTAGGAGTCCCTACATCGTAACGGTGCCGATTGGTTTAAAATTGGCAAACTTTCATACAAACTTTCATCCCCAATTTTATTGGGGGAAGAATTTATCAAAATCCTTTCTTCATTTCTTCTTTCATAGCATCTACATATCTGCATGCCAAATTTTAGCCTGATCCGTCAAGTGGTTTGAAGTGTGCGTCAGTCCTTAGACCTTTAACCTTTGAGTCACGTACATTTAGATGTATCACTAAAGAGGAAGATCAAGTTTGCCTTAAAGAACGTAAGAAATATATACAAAACCATTCTGCGGCACACATACGTAATGAAATAACAGTGCTTATACTGGAAAAACATTCCCCGAAGACAAATTTCAACTGGATTAAAGCCAAACAGATCACGTCTCGTGTTTCCGTAAAAAGGAAACTTACTTCAGGCAAGACAAGACTTTTCCTTTGCTACCTCGTTTTATCTTCAGTTCAGTTTTTATTTAGACATATTGATGATTGTTTGGAAAATCTTAAAGTTATTTTGTTTTACGATCCGTAGCATATTTTGTTACACATCGGTGGAATTATCAATACTCATAATACTTTAATCTCAGAAATTACATAATGAATCTTGCATTTTTCTTAGCCGCGCTAGAAAGGCGAATTGGTGACTGCAGTATTAGTAAGAAAAATACTAAAACGAGTTACAAAACTCTATTTTGAAACATAGCCTTTTATTCCAAGACAAAGTTTCTTGACGAATATAAAACATCCTTTGCATAACATTGCGTCCATTGAAGAAAAGTAATCTATAATGATGAATAATGTAAGTTTGATAGCTTCTCCAAAAGAACGACGTCTTGAACTGTTAAATTCACGTTCATCAATCAAGAATGCACGGCGAACCATAAGTCTACCCACAATACATTGCAGCTGAATTCATTTGAATTTATTTTGCTTGTATTTTATTTCATGATTTGATTTTACAAAGCAGCTTTTATTAAATATATATGCATAAAGCCACAAAAAACGATAATATATGTATCATATGATTATTAAAGAGTGGAAACTGCCATATGAAACTAAGATTTACAGTTGATTTTACTGCATTTTGAATTTGCGTAGCTCATCTACTCAACGAATTAACTCTATCAAAATAGAGTTATAGGTTTGCTTATCTGTTAATAACATATTATCACTTTTATAATTAATGAATCGCTCTACTTGTTACAACGAAGCCACATTAATTAACATAAACCCACTAAATTACTGCGACTAAATTTTTATTAATGAAGCAACAACATTAATTTTCGCGTCACTACGCATGCAAACAACATGCATTAATAATATATCAGGTGTTTAGGTCAGTGCGTATTTCAGAGCTAGTGAGCGAATAATAATTGCTATTTCAGAACGTCGAGTTGATATGCATTCACTTTGAATGCGATAAACCTGCTGTTAATTATTTGAGGATCATATTACGGGCCGACAATGATAGCCTTTGTTTAATTACCATCAATATTTTTGTGGTTTTCTCAACGTTTTGTCAACAAAAGTTTACACCGTTGATCCTCTACATCTGGCGTTGATAGAAGTTTATAAAACGACTCCTGCTTAGAATAATAAGCAAGATCTCTTTGGTTATCTTATCCTGGTATGAATATTCATGTTAATTTCCGTTTGAAATTGTCCTATTGACTTAAGTAATTGTTCTATATAGAGTAAAGATTGCTTTTGTTGATATTTCGCTACTAGGGAAGATTTTTCCCAATAGAAATGTCTTCATTTCCCCACAATATCGTCCAGATAAGTACATATTGTTTTATACAAGGTGAGCTAAAACTAATTGACAAAACTGCTGTAACATATTGTTAAGCGTATTAAGATAACAATATTTAAGCTTTATCATTCACCAGAGCAGTTTCTAGAACTTGAGAAAATTTCCTATGTGAAAATCACTTCAAGAACAACAGATTTTGTACCGATTTCACAGCTCTCTTTTCACCCAAATCAGTTTGTAATTTATAACAATATCCGCGCATTTGAATTCAACGTTGTGTGAAATCCGACAATTTCCGAGCGGAGTGGGAAAAATAACGTCACAAAACGTAACTATCTGTGAAATGATAGGAACATGATAAATCGTGATAGGTAACCGACGCCAATCGCATCTGAACCCCTAAAGAAGTCATAACTTTATCGTGTTTGCATTATTTCACGGATGAGTGATCGCACGGATCTGCGTGCAAATGTGACATGAATATTTCATTGTTCAGAATCCACAAACAAAATAGCATGAAATGCTGCCGCGGGATTCTGAACGATGGTAGCAATTTTCCTTTTTTTCAATCAGCGTCCTTTATAAAATTAAATATTTAAATACACATTTTTTGCATTTAACAACATTCAAATGATTACATACAAGAATAAAAGATAGAGCTGTCTTTGTATATATGGTGATAATGAAAGTTTCTTCTTACATTTCTACTTACGCTGATACTGACCTTTAGTAATGCAGATAACTACTATGACAGAGAATTAGTCACCGAACAGAATCTCCTAGGATCTGGTCTGGTTTTGAAGCTATATCAATTCTATAAAGTCTAACCAGCTAGTTACAACTCCCACACAAGGCAATAATTTAATCTATTTGTTAAATAAATCGTAGGCTATTTAACAATCCGCAAAACATGGAATTTTAAATAACAACGGAATACAACCCCTAAAGCATATTTGCCATACACACAAACAGGTGCATGCTCGCAATAGCTCGGCTGCATTTTTATCAGTACTTCTCTTACATTATAATAATAAAATACGGTCATAAAATCCTCGCGAGCGAATCCGACGTTATTGTACGTCATTCTTTCCACTGAACGTTTGGCATTTCGGAGTCTTATTGTTTCTCATAGCATTTTATTTACGACCACGACATGTTCGACGTTTTACATCGATGCGGTACCGAGTTTAGAATTTTCGGAAGTTTATTGTTATGCCTGCGTTGCTTTATACTGATAGGAGTATTCACTTATTATATGTATGCTTCCAATATGAAGAATATTTTGCGTAAATCATTTTTTTAAGAGAGAAAAAAACATTTCCAAATAACGCCATTTCATAGTGTTATACTTATTATCTAATTAAAACTGATCCGACTAATCAGATTTTTAACTGAGTTATTGGCAACATTTTCAAATTCATTACCATGGTAAAACTTTTACGTCCAATGGGACGATGATATTTTAACTGCGCCAAAAAATAACAAAGCAAGCACAGGTGCACTTCTTATTCCTTCACTCTCATAATCATAGTTCGGTGGGAGAGCCACCTCTTGAAAGATAAAGGCAGGACCAACGGCCACGGTAGCTTAATGAACTACCAATTTTGGCCGCTGCTTAAATGTAAATCATTACATAACCAGATTACAGTTTAGAAGGGTACGTGTAAAATTCCCACCACCACTGAACTAGTTAATTGGAAAACAGATATGTGATCAAAACTTTAGATACGCTCTGAAATTGGACTAATGACTAGGCGTTTTAATTCGCAGACGTGCTTAAAACAAGTCCGCTACCGCAATCCCGAACAATCATTAAAATTCCATTCGATAGCTTAATATAAAAAATCCCATTCTGCATTCATTTCATCGATTGAATATGGAAAATAGTAATATGTTTTTAATCTGCGCGACCGCGAAATAAATACGCATCCGCTTAACATTGCAGTATGAAGTGAAATGTTATTCAGTAAAATTGCATCAGGCTTTAATTTTAAAATTAAATACAAAGAATACGTACGTTCTGTACGGGCTGTATGATAAATCTTCATTCGGCGTAGAATACGCTAAAATCCGCTGTGGTATCGCTATTGCCATTGTATGTATTACAAGCTGACTAAATAATGTGAAAATAAGTTCAATCAAAAAAGGTGCACTTTAATTTATGTGTCTCACCAGGTATATGTGCAATTTACCAATTGTAGTCGTGCTAACAATCACAATGTGTATTTGATGTTAATTATTTTTTTGTTAAAATTAATGAATTAATTTATACAGTATCCAATGTAAAACTTCATCCTAAAATAAACTTACCAATTCCGTACTAGAATCAAATCGACGTTGGTTTAGGTCATTATTTCATTTATATAAACAACAGGGAATCTTGCTCTGAAAGCCTGAAACAAATCTGACAATTTATTGGTACCTACCACAGCGCTCTCACTCTGTCAATTAAATTCACGTAATTTATTCACTAAATTAGCATTTGAGAAAGTTACATTACAAACTTGATAACATTTTTCTTGTTAGTTTCTAGAGTTGGGGAAAGGGCTTCAAAGCTAGTTTGTCTCTCGTGTAACGAGCACAGAAAGTTTCATGCCATTATATATTTATTATAACCTACTGGTAAAAATAAACACCAGCGAGAGTAATAAATATCCTGATGGACATTTAAACGGAATTAATAAAGAACATTTAAGTCTAATATTTTGTTTATGAACTATTTTTGCTTTTAATCATCTTAGGTACCTAAGTAACAAGTCGTCCCATAAATGTTAAATGTTTTGTTATGTACCTACATGACTCGAAGAAATCAACAGAAACATTATCCGTACAGCGAACGGACGTAACAAACTAGAGGTAAATGATATTACACTAATGAAAAGTGCTTCATTCGATGAGACAACATTCTCGGAGGAATTAAACGCGTACAATTTAGAGGAACTAATACTAAGAAGCGACGACATTGTTACTAAGATCACGAACCGGTGACTGTTACACTTGACTTAGTTTACGTGGGACAGAGGTTTATGTCGTCGTAAAGTAATGGCACTACTTGAGCGAAATTACGGGGAAAAAGATAAACAAAAGCAATACCTTCGTATGGGCAAGTTATTAAATGATGGCACAAGTACAGGTGATCGATTGAGCGTTTTATTGTTTATATTGTTCCATTTGCTACTGCTTAATCGGTATTTTACATGAGTAGAACATAATATTATTATTTGAGATTTGACGATAAGCTGTGATGCGTTTGTTACCTACATTAATATACTCAGTCGGGTCATAAGTTCTGTCATAAACTTTTTAGGAAATTATTGATACACCTTTGGAGATATACATAAAAATTATATATGAAATGAAAGGTTATTTAATTTGCAATATTATTTTATTAACATCATTTGAATTGTCCTCCTCCATTTTGGACAGATGCCTTTAATCTACGAAGACAGTCAGCCATCACTGCACGCACCATATTCATTCACCTTTCTTTCGCTGATTTGACCAGAAACGCTCGGAGAGACACCAAATTCTGGTGAGGTCAAGTACCGACTTTCCCCTTCAAATATTGGTATAATTTGTAATACCATCGGTTTAAACGTGGACTAGAAGAGAGCCGGTGTTCATGCCTGGTGAAGTCAATTCCGCGCGCCGTGAACCAGTATTTCGTGCTTCGGGCCAAATGAGTCGGTGTACAGTCCTGTTGGAATGTCGTATGTCTGTTCATGATTATTATTTAAGATAAAGGTTGTACTACGCTTGTTAGGACATTATTTTTATTTAGTACGGCCTTGATTTTCCCCCTTTTTTACCGAAAAACACCTCAGTTATGCCTGAATACGAGAGTCCAAGGCAAATTATGAATGAGTAAGAGTGAAGACTGCACTGGTCCCTCAAAATACACGTGCTTGCTTCTTCACTAATGTGGGCATACACTTTATCATATTGTTTGTGATAATTTAAACCTATCATTAAAAAAAAAGACATCCAAAAAAATAATTTCGCAGTTTTTTTTCAAGCGTGCCGTCGTAACGGAGCCCGGGATCTTTCCAGCTTAATTTTCTTTATACGATCATTTGAAAAAATCCGGTCTTCTAACGATAAGCACGTGGTTTCAGGTTTTTATTCAGCACTCTTTTTAGTTTGGTTCTGTTTAGTCACAGCTGGAGGGCTAGCGTTTTTTGTTTACGCACGGGATTTTCTTCGTTTGACGCCTTCACTGCTCTGATGACCACTAGTGTTTCTTAAAGAGCAAGGTCTGCCGCTTCTTTTACGATTTTGAAATCTCGAGACTTCAGTGTATCGATTTATATTACAATAAAAGAAATAGGACGCTTTTTTCAACTTTTGTACGAAATTGAAAATCACCCTTTATGCGTTACAACAACGATGCAACGGAAAACCCGTGACTCTATTGTCTTTGATCGTCCATTCCATATTCAAATATGTACAATAATAATTAGTTCTTCTATTTCCGATACGAATAAATGTTCTATTTTTAAAATTAGTCGCAGAAAATCTGATCGGTCTTCAAAACTCAAAATTATAAGGTTGTGACAGAACTTATGACCCGACTGTGTACATTATAACGCATATTAATTTCCAGGTTTTTAATTATAATAGTCAAAAACTAATGTTTTATTCATCTAAGTGAAAAAATAATTTCACTTAGATGAAAGAAATTTAACTTAAAAGGTGATAAAGCTTTTATCTACGATTTTAATTTAGGAAACAACATTACCAGTTACATTTAAGTTGGTTACATTAGTTTTGTTTGATATTAACCCTTAAATTTATGTATGTAGCCACACTTCATTCCAGATGATTGGTGAGTAATATCTAGTCCATGTTTGTAGTCATTGCCACTAAAGCAGGACCGTAAATGCAATATGTTGCCACGCAATAAAAGAGTTATAAACAATGCCTACGGTGGTGTGTCCTGTCCTAGCCCGGCAATATTAGACAATATGACCCGATGCAGATGGCTCGAAAAGGTTTAGAGGTACTATAACAATCGAATCACTACATAGTTCTAGACAGATTTTACCGTTATGTTTGTTCATAAGTCCTTTTAAAAAATAAATATATTTTTATTACATATAGCTTACTACTTGCCTACTACCAATAACAGAGAAGATCAGGAGTGCAAGGCTGGCATGGTATGGGCATGTTATGAGAAGGGAAGATTGGCATGTCACAAAGAGAGTGATAAATATGACTGTGGATGGAAAGACGAGCAGAGGAAGACCAAAAAAGAGATGGATGGATTGCGTGAAGTATGATATGGACGTGAAAGGAGTGAATGTAGAGTTGACGGCTGACAGGAGTGAGTGGAAGCAGAAGACGTGTTGCGCCGACCCCGCCTAGTGTGGGATAAGGGCAGGAAGATGATGATAGCTTACTACTTGCAGGAAGCGTGTCATTAAAATAGTGATGGCAATATAGACTAAACTTGTACTAAAACATTATTTATTTGGGATAACTAGATAGGTATGTAACAAAAAAAATAGGACTAAAAGGATTTGCATAAAGGTTTTTACAACACGAATATTATCCTCAGTACTATGTAAGTAAACGTTAATCCTACAAGAAATTGCAAGAAATATTAAACAGTCCATGATAATTTCGCCTGCAACAAAATGTCCTACATCGTTTAAGCTCGCGCAAGTTTCTCCGTCACTTGTCATAATACGTATCTGGAACGTTTATACGCGTCAAAATTCCACCCGACAACGCGACATTATGTTTGTTTATCATTGTTCCTGACAGTTTTACGTCCCCATATTAATGATACGATCTGCTGTGGGCCGGGATTACCATAAGAAAAAATTGTTTTTGTCTAAGTTGCTCCGTTTCTTATGTCAGCCGCAGATCTGAACAAACAGCGTTCGGGATTGTTTGTTTTAAACTAAAAACGAGCGCAAAAATCGGTCGTGTTGTAATGAAACACCAAGTTAATTGGACAAAATATAGACCTCTGTTTCACTATGAATGTCTCCGCGGTACGGTGCATTTGTTTCCTAACTACCTTGTAACATACTGTTTGTCCATAATCTTTCTAGACGCCAATCGCTCTGATATTGACACACGCGAAGATTACTCGTAGTACACTGCTTTGATAATATAACTTATTGATCAATAAGTACTTGGAGTGCTTAGGTGTAATCTTATTATACCTTATGCTCGAATACGGTTTTTTCCATGACGTAGCCAGATACTTGTTGGCTCTTCTTTTCATCATTATTAGGTTGAGAAGTCACGGTATCTTTTAGTGAGGCTGACACGAATGGACTCTCAGAGTAGGTACTGCTAAAGGCATTGGACTCATATATTTCCACCAATAAAGCATCGAACTGTGGCTTTACGAGGAGTCTGCAAAATTATAAATATAAATAAATATTTCACAATATTTCATTTATTTATTTATTTATAACTGTGGCTTTACGAGGAGTCTGCAAAATTCGTCGCCTCACAGTTGTTTTACGAACGAGACAGATCTGTTTTGCGAACTACAAATACCAAAAGGTACGGCGGATTTGTGTGGTTTGGATCTTATGAACTTGACTTTAAAGTAACTACACCAGAGGTCGCGAGTTCAGTACCCGCACAGCACACATCCTTTTCTTATATACATTGTTCTGCACTTTAAACCGTGCCCTAGGTTTATTGGCAACGCTTTAGTTTATCATATAAAGTACTGCACAGGGTAGTACAACCATTTACGTAAAAATATAATGTTTATTTTTAATGTTCTTTCTGTGTTCGTTTCTTCATTTCCTGACCAGCAAATGCAATACATCATCATCATCATTTTCCTGCCCAGTTTCCAAAGCAAATGCAATACATATTCATAGAAAAAAAGTTTTGGATAAAGTACCAGAATATAATTTTTATTAGCACACGGGTAAAATGTTCGAGGAATTTCTAAGCAATTGAGGCTTGCACGCTTGGATTGCTCAGCCACTGCCCAATGAAGCGTGCGAATTCGGCGCATCAAAGGCGTACTTTAATTACGATCGTCTTTTATGGAGTTTTTATTCAAAAAGAAATTAGGCATGTTTGCGTCAAAATACGCAACTTCCGCGCTGCTAAATTGGCCCTTTACGTTTGAAGCGGTTTCATTAAGATCATGTTTCATGAATTTCGGAAGATAAAATAACTGGTGTGTAAATTTAACTTTGAAGTGTGAGTTGCGTCTAGGTTATAATTTTCTTCTTTCAGTCACTTCCAAGTTTTACGACGATGGGATTAAAGTTTCATTCAGAACTAGCTTTGCAAGCGAGTTTTCCCGCATGTAACATTTGTATCGTGACCTCATGAGACTATCTCGATTTCCAGGACTATTCCAAGCCTAGGAAATTCAAGAAAAATACTTTGTGTCAATACTTTTCTATCATTATATGTACCACCTCTACATTTATTTATTAACAAATTGCTTAATTCCGTAGAAGTAATAATTAAAACTTCCATTTGAATTTTTAAATGTTACAGATCTCTCTCTCTAGTCGATTCCCTCACTGCTGAGGATCGTGACTCCGTTTGATTTTTTCAACCAGCTGCCTCCATCGGGTGCGTTCCGTTGCTTGGTGAAGAGCGGCGCTGATAGGCATCTCAAGCTGTTTGGAGATTTGGTCTGACCACCGATTGGGGCTTCTTCCTCTAGGCCTGTAAATGTTACAGATAGGTATAAACAAAGCTATGACAATTAAAATTGATCGAATATTTGTTTGTACTAGTGGCCGCCCGCGACTTCGTTCACGTGGATTTTGGTTTATCCCTTGGGAGCATTAATCGGGATAAAAAGTATCTTATCACCTAAGTTAGCCCTACACCATACCCTGCCTGTATACCAAATTTCATTAAAATCCGTTCAGAAGTTTCAGAGTGATTGAGGGACAAACATCCGAACAAACAAACTTTCACATTTATAATATTAAAAATAAGATTAATAAGATTATACTTACTTAAATGTTATTTCCGTTTACACTCTAAATTCCCCTAAAAAAACCGTCTTGTTAAGAATGTCCAAATTATTAGCTTTAAGATGGTAAGATTGATGATAGTAAGTAAGGAAACACCATGTTACAGATATCAAATTGATAAATAAATTAAACGAAAAAATCCACGCACATAAAAATTTAATACTGAAAATGTTTTCTATCTCGTATTTCCGTCGGTAAAGATAATTGACATGTCTAAAAATATTGCGTACACTTTTCTAATATGACAGCTGACACTTGTTAAATAACATATTGGTTTAACCTTGCACGTGCTTAATGTGTGTGTCATTTAACACGCACAGTAGTGATTTTAGGCTTCAAGTTTTTACCAGAATATTGCATGTATATTCTGTGTAATTTAACCCAATTATAAAAAAACAAACGCTCTTAGTTAATCCACCGGTTAAGAAATTTGCCTCCTTGACATTTAAGCAGTTGTGTCTGGGGTCTTGAGAATTGCAGGCCGGATCATTGATTAGTGACTGACATTTTCTATTCGAAAATCTTACGAAAAATACTTTCGCATGATTTATAGCTATTCATATTAAAATATCTCCACAACATCAATTCATACAAGTGCTTTGAAAAATTGCCATGGCAGCCATCTACAAAGTCAATTCATATTTTATTTAAAAATTATAATTTCATCAAGCTACGTTTTAATCTATTATTATTTGACTAAATTACTTACAGTTCAGACAGAGTTCAAGTTATATTTTAATCCATTAGTATCAGAGTAAATTACTTATGAAAGAAATAATACAGAGAAAATGGCATCAGAATTCACGGGATAGACACAATAGATTACAACGTTGACATGTGATACCTAATTGTGTTGCGTTACTGAGAATAGTAAGTTTACTTTACTCGTATCTACACGCGTCGAGAATATCTGAGCATTGTAGATAATTATATTTTTGTAGTGGATTAGATTTCACCGTGAATAATATTCACTACGTAGAGTTTTCTTCGCTTTCGCTCGATTAAACCTTTTTGTGTCTATCATGTTGAGTCTGCGAAATGTCAAGTATAATTTTAGATTTTCTTATTATAGTAATTGATATTTTCTACCTTTTATAAGAAAAAAAAAATCTTGGAAGATACATGGATATTCTTTATTGTGTATTAAATACATTTTTAAACACACGCTATTGATACATTTTTATCAAAATCTGTTTATATTCTTTCTCTGGATTAAACCAGACAAAAAAAGGCTGTAATGTTCAATGAATATTTAAATTACACTTTTCAAAGACAAATTTAGTCACAATGTTCTTCAGACGAACATGAAGTAAATTTTAATAAACTTTTTTTATTGAAACTTGTCTTTATATTTCAGCAAAGTTCCACCCCGGTACATCTGTTAGGCACTTAAATAAAAAGTTGAATTTTGTGAGGGCCGATGGTGTTTCCAAGAAAAGTAAAACAAATTACTTGAGCTTAATAGAGTTGAAAAGAATTTCTTCTCTACTCAAAATGAAGAGTTGCGAGGGTCTGCAAGGAGACCCGGTGCGACCTCATTTACTTATAATGGCCACCTAACATTTGTTTTATGTGTTCTGGAATCTAGTTTCTGCTCTGCCACCTTTATTTTACCTTTTTTACAAGGTACACACAGGGTCATATCAACCATTCAAACTTTTGCATGCTTTAAAATACTTTACAATTAGTGTCACGTAAAAAAGACACAGGAAGCATGTCACGAATTATTAATGGAGATGATTAACTGCCCCATGGTAGAGTACCTCATAGTGTTATACTATACGAAGAACGCTTTAAGCCTTTTTCGTCATATGGACTATCCAACACATTTTTTTTTCATTTCGATCCAGTAGTTCCTGATATTAGCGAGTTCAAACAAACTCTTGAGCTTTATTATATTGGTATAGATTGTAGTAAAATAATAACTCAAACAGGGCTTCGTAGTTTTACAATGAAGTCTTCGGGACCTATTAGTTCAACAATGCAGCATTAAAGTAGTCACAATATATTTTGTTCTGGCACATTGTGTCTCGCATAAGCGTAGTTTACGTTTCTTGATTCTGGGCCAAATTATAATAGGGTAGTATTATTATGCATGCGTATTACAGCACTGTGTTCCTCATAGCAACTTTTGAACACTCTTTAAACGGATTATGTCATAAAAAATCCACTATGTTAATTTCTATCTCTTCCAAAAGTTTTCATTGTAAATTACATTTGTGATATGAATAGCGCCAATTAGCTCCAAGTAGTCTGTGTTTATATAATCTAGCGCTTACAAGCTGACATTATTTTGTTTGAATTATCGACTTAACCAAACAGACATTTCATTAATAGTTTTGAAGTGTGAGGATTGAAATATAGGGCATTGACCCGCTAACCCACCAATCTAACCCACTGGTAGGTGAAGGGGTAACTCGAAATTTTTAGTAGTGGCCGCCCACCCACCGCGTCAAGTATACCTATCATCGAACACTAACTGTAATACTAACCAATGCTATAATATCTTATTTCATGACATAGCAAGACTAGAAGCTTTTCTCCCCGGTAAATGGGATCTAGGCACACGAAAAAAACTCTAATAGCCTTGTACTTAACTGAGCGCAGTCCTTGGATCTTTCCGTGGTTATCCATCTTATTTGGATGATATACCTACCTGACCCTAGCGGAAACGTCGACTGCTATAATACTCCCATAAGCCCGCGAAACCGTCCGCGTGAATTTTGGTTATGCTATAGCCTAAAGTCTTCTTCGTCTCATAGACTATCCAACGCAATTTTTTTTTAATTCCAACCAGTAGTTCCCGTAATTAGCGCGTTCAAACAAACTCTTCAGCTTTATTAAATTAGTATAGATTTTGAAAATTGAAGCAAAATGTACGTTATTTTTTTAAATGTATCGCGTTAAGTCCCGTTAAATAATACTAGTGTCATAATGCAACGCGAAAGTCTAAAATCTTATAAAATGTACGTTAGTAAGTAGATGGTGAATTTGAAAAATTTAAAGTTAAGTTTGAAAAAAAAACAGGTGCCATCCAGCACGAAGCTCGACTGAATCGAGAACGGGAAGGTTTATTTTCATTTCCAAAAGTCACGAAACAAAAGTTGCTCGGGAACAATTTTCGTGAAATTCACTGGATTCCTGATCCCACTTTGTACTGATGCGCGTAGGCGCGCTTTGTGAATTGTCTGGACCTACAATCGTCATCCCTGGAGAGATCGTTCAATAGTCACATATTTCTGATGTAAGCACTTTTCTCATTAATGCAGATAATGTAAAAACTCAATGGACTTGGACTTTTTAATAAATATATTCCATGTGAGATGGTAAAGAATCGCTTTCGTATATAATTATATCCCTAGGGATGTAACTACATATACGAGTATTACTGCTTTATCTATCTTACTGCGACGGATGTATAGATTAACCAATGGTTTTTTTTTCAAAGATGTTAATGATAAGACCGTTTTAATTAAATTTAATTGCTGGAATAAATGTAACTGCTAAACGCTGAGTGTACTCGTACTTACTTTCAAAGATATTTTAACTATCTGAATGATTTAACATAATTCCTTCTAGCGGAATGATTAATTTATCCCTGTCCAATAGAAACGTTGTTGTATTCGAAAATGAATTCATTTTGTGCCAGCTATTATCAGTTGATACTTACATTGCTTACGTACGATTGTGACAAACTTCCTGCCGAGTTGTGAACTCTTGTTAAATTACGTGAAAAGTTGGCATTCTGTGTCCGTAAGATAAACAAAATACGATGGAAATATTTAGTGAAGTCTCAAGGAGTGCAAAATGTTGCCGGAGTCCGGAGTTTGGCCGTGTTCGACCTGACGAATAAATTCGGTAGACAATACACGCTAATGAATAAAGTTAGGTTGTTAACGAAGCTAACTCCGGAATTTCCATTTAGAAGTGTTCATGTTTTATCGGATATACAGCGCATATTTTGGTTTCTGCGGCGTTGGGAGTTCGAAATTTAATTATATGTGATTGATAACAACTCAACGATGGCTTATACGGATTAATTGCAAGTTAGTTTTAATCATCGAACGGAGTAAGTGATGTTATGACTTAAAGTGGAAAGTGTCTGTGCCAAGTTTGGTGATCAGTTTGTAACGTAACGACAACTTAAAGCAGTAGTTAACTTTAAGGGTTAACCACTAAAACTGTTGTTACACGTGTCGGAACTAACTTTGGGGGCGTCCCCTTGCAATTTATTGTTATGGATACTACAAAAATATGTAGGTATGTTTGCAAGAACTACCAAACATATTGTGCTGAAGATCTTACCGAATTCATAGTATAGTATAGCTGTCAGACCAGACGTTTACTTAAGATGCTCTCGTAAAAATTAAGTAATGTCTATGAGAATCAGCGTTCGTAAAGTTTTTTTTTATTATATCATAGGAATAAACATTAATTTTCCACTTTTTCTTGACTGTTTGACACTATGTGAACTGTGATATAAGAACTACTAGACTGTCTTCTAAACTATCCTACATAGTCTGTTTAAAGAAAATATTCAGAATCAGCTTAACAACTTAATCACAAAGTATATTTTGATAATTGTTCTGTCTTATTACTCCAGTCCCCAGTAAATCAAAGGAGGTGAACGCTTTTCACAACTTGCAGATTGCATTTAGCAAAGTTTTAACGTTTGTTTGAAGTCACGTAGAATAATTATGTCTCTTATGTTCATTAGTATGATGTTATTTTGAGGTGTTATTTGATTAAAGCAATAAATGCTTAGTTATTTGTCTTTCCCTGTATGGTGGTGAGTCGCTAGTGTAAAATGATTTTGCCAATTAGGATGGTTTCACACTACACTCCAAAAAAAAAGAAAACTTTTTTTTTTCTTTATCTAAAACAGAAAACTTCTGTATTTATGTAAAATAAATTATCATAAATAAAATTTCAGTAGAAAAATAAATTTAAAGTTATTCTTCTGCTTAAATTTTTAGTATAATTTAAATACCTACACATTTTATTTTAAAATTACTACTAAAAATAAAACAATATTCGACGTGAAACTATTCTCAAACAAAGTCCTCACACTTGGACAGTCGAGCACATTCGATCCTCTCGTAACCCTCCCCCGCGTTCGGCAATAACGCACATAACTCAGGCCGTATGTACTTGCGGTAATCCACGTTGCGTCTCGAGCAATCCCTGATCCCATCCAATTGGCAAAAAGATCTTTATTGGCTGAAGCCGAGGAAGGAAGCTATTTGGGGATCAATCGACTGGACCACTAGCTTGATTGTTACTCACTGCCGGCTACTATGTGATTACATGTTTTGATATGTTGCTGTATTTCCCCGATAAACTAGTACGTCGGGATGCGATGGGAAATTAGTTTCGGGCTGACGTTTTGGATTTGGCTCCAGGAAAACTTTCTGTTGCGTTTCCGACAGTTGTAATTGTTATTGTCAATTTATATTTTAACTTATGCGCTTTAAATAGCCCACGTGCACTGTGATAAGCACTTCCTCTAGTATAGGCGGTTTGAAAGGAGACGATCCATTTTGGGCTTGATTGTGCATGGATAAATTATATACCAAAAAAACTGTAAATTTTTGTTAATTAACCTCTATAAATAACAACGGAATAGGCTTTGGCCAACTTAAGTTAATTGCATAATTATATATTTTACATTATCAAACACACTTTATAAACGACTAGCACTATATTTTTTAATTTTTAACTGTCTTCAAAAACGCACCTAATAACATGACAGATTAAATAATCGATCAGAGAAAATCGATAAGCGGAGATTAAATTAAATGCATCATGTTTCAGTATCTTTTTGCTACATTTTGAGAAACTACAATCATTTATTACTTGTAATATTCGTTATATCTTAATAATGATCTACTTTTTACGTCTTCATAATAAAGACAATAATTAAATCAAACAATTGATCGATTAAACGATCAGTATCAATTGAAATGGAACCATTTTGGCACTGACCTATATCTTGTCTATATAGATCAGTGCATTATGGTTTTACATCATACGTCAATGTCAGTCCTGTCACTTGATGTCACACCATATAGATATGGCAATAATAATGAATATTCATGCATGATTTTAACATATTTGGCCGCTGAATTCAGCTATTAAAATTGGGCAAATGTAATCTTTTGAAGTGTTCTAGTCGGTGACCAATTTGTAGCCGTGCACATCCAGGCCCCCGTTTGTATGAGAAACGGATTTCTCCTTTGCTTCTTAATTGTTGTCTGTGCCCTAAAGGACTTTCACGTTTTTTTATGAAATTAAGTTCAGGTACCTTTTTAAATTGAATAAAGTAAAAACCTTTTCTTTGTCAAACAATATCCTTTGGGAAAATTAAGTTAACAGTAGGTACTGGAGATGGCGAATTTGAGCTTGAATTTGTTAATCAGTTGTTTCAATCACAAAAAAAATAAATACAGTATTCAAGGACTAATAGCCTGATAAAATAATATAAAAAAATGTTTCGATATTTAAATGTTTGATAATTCTTATCCGATCACATTAATCTAAACTCCAACCTGGAGTGTTAATTTGAAAGTCCATTTTTCTCCTCTCGAAGTGGGAACGGCGAGATTACCGAGCGAGGAGGCACGTAGTTAGGTGTCTCGATATCGCCCCCCAGTTAAAGACTAATGCCCGTTGTAGTAATTGCCTGTATCAATTCCTCTTCCCAATATTGGAGGGATTGGGAGAGCTCCGCCGTATCTCAAGATAGCCTATCGAAGATAACTACGCATACTCGAACGTACTTATGATAGAGATGTGTCAAATGCTCCAAAAGTGATGTAGAAAAACTTTAAAAAGGATTTACTATGAATTCGTTTTGAAATTATGAAAGTGAACGTCATTAGTTATAACGTTTTCTTAGGTTTACGCGACTGTTACTCATGGTATAATTTACATTAGTTATATTTCTTTCATCATAAATTTTACATCAGATGTTTTAAATGCAAAAAGTAACAATAAAATACTGGTGTTTTTTAATACAAATATGATGGTAACTAATTTAAGTTTAACAGAATTATCTACAGATGCATAAAATTAGACCAAACTTTCCATCTCATTTATATAAAAAGAAAAATGAAGTCACTCGACCCAAAAGCCATTGAAAACAATAATAAATTAATTTGATTGCATTGGAAGAACTCATTGATATCGAAAATGCATTACTATACCGAAGTTCATGATTTAATGGACTAATTAAATTTTACATCTCCATTTTACGATATTATAATTGCATTGGTAACATATTATTATGATCTTGGAGAAGCAATAATTTTTTAAAGTTTTTTAAACCATTCCATTTATTGAATAACGATTTTTACATATTGGGCGGTTTTAGACGCTCGTTTTCTGAATTAATTCATTTTAATAAAGACAATAATAGTCTTTGACTTAAAGACTATTCAACACTGAGTTTCAACATCAAAACTGAAAATGATTGGTGACAAAAATGAGATGTCAACAAGGTTAAGGCCAAATAATGGCCAATAATGAAAATGAAAACATTATCTTTAAACAAAAAAAAAAAAAAGCCCATCAATAACTTATGGGCAGTGTATTTATTATCTTGTGACATTTATTAGCGGTCACTCTTGATAATCACCGAATGGGATCGGCAAAACGTTCGTTCTAAAACAAATGGAATGCAAAAAATATTAATTAGAGGCGGAAGAGGAAGTTTTAAGGAGTAAAAGTCAATATTGGTGCGGTAGTTTGTGCCCAGTTACCGGGGCGTTGCTGGCGGCGCTTCCCGGGACACACTGCTCAGCCATTTGATGAATAATGGGTTAGGCATTTGGGAAGTCAGGAGGAAGAAACACTTACCTTAGATATATAAATTTTGACGAGCCGCTTGGTGTATTGGTCAAGATGATGACTATTAGACCAGGAGGTAGATCCGCGCACAGGATAGGCATTTGTGTGCATGGACATGTCTGTTTGTCCTGGTCTGGGTATTAGATGTATCTATTAAAGTATATTAGTATACCAGTGTTTATTCGTATATCTGTAACTCAAGTGCTTAAGCTACTTAAAACCGAGTCAGATCCATGTCAAGCATGAGCTTTGCGGCGACCAAAAATCTGCCTCAACGTTTGTGTTTATCTGTAACAATTTCATGTAACAATTTTAATATTACAAGTTACTTTATTACATGTTTCTTTGTAACATGCTACTTTGTTACACGTTACTTTGTAACATGTTTTAAGACAGCTTAAATTATTTATTTATAAATTATCTTACTTGCTTTTTGTGAAAAAGTATAGTAAGTTATGTACATATCCTAGTTGCATAAAAAAATGAGTTATTATATTCAAGTCCGACACATGTCAGAATGTCCTTTAAGTTTTCCAGGCAGGACGCGCCTGGGTCCGGCACTGTCAGTGGGCAGCATTCCAGCGAACCTGCAGTCCACGACGTGCAATTCATTCTAGTTTAAAATGGGTTACTCCATTTCTCGCTGACTACGCGGCTCCGTGACAACTCCCGCCCCATGCTCCCGTTTGTTTTTGCCCGCTCGAAGATATCGGTGCGATTCCACAGTTTTGTTTGCGGATATGTCCTGAGGGATATATTTTTCACGGCGTTACTCATCCTGGTTTTGTTTCGAGTTGCGTACAGGTACAGGTTTCTTTGATCGAAATATTGCGTCTTGCTTTGCAAATCTAAGTGTGTTTGAGTTAGAAAATTAGATGGATTTGCGCGCAAAGGTCATGGACCGAAGGAGAGTTGTATTTTATTTATGAACCTACGTTTGTTCGGCGAGGTGTGTTTAATAATACAACGGTTCCGCTTTTATATTATGAAACGGATGCATAATAGAAAAGTGAACTCCCGGAGCGAGCCTTGAGACTTAAACCTGAGTGTAGAATAATTATTGTATTTAAACATAGCAGTCTTTTTGCTTACCTTATGGAGATTATTTAATTAGCTATCCCAAAGAGACCACAATTTTTTGTTAAACATGAAGTATAAACTTAAATGTTTTTAGTGGAATTATCAACTCCTGCAAACTTATATGTGAGGCACCAAAAACATATCCTTAATTATTAAACTTTCCGCTGTCTCGGTCAAAATGAAGACGACAACTCTTTCGGGCACAAAGAACTTCAGATAGATTTAAATGTCTCCGGAGCATTTAGTGAAAGATAGAATGATAAATTCGCTCCAGACATAAGTTGCTGATAGTGGAGGAGTAAGTACAAAAATCTTTCAGATAATAAGCACAAGTTGAACTTACAGGGTTTGATTTATTATGTTGCTAGTTTCTTGACTTCTGTATTGTTAGCAGTTTGAAACCGGCGAGATAAGGCAATTTAGAACGTGATATAGGCGATGCTTCTTGATTCTCAGAACTTTTCCTCTCGTTATTAGTAACAGGGCTTGAACCAATAATTGTGCTCAATGTAAAAGTTGTTAGTGATACATTTAGAACCGATGGTGTTTTGTTTTATTTTAAAATTAATATGATTAATTAATTAGAAAGACGGCAGAGTGAAAAAACAAATTGTTGTCAATGCATTTCAAGCGGATCCAAAGAGGATGATGATAAACTAAACACATAAGGTTGCATCCTCGGCTATTGCCTCGGAGTCCAGTGTACCCTGCGACTATGATCCTGAATTGACTAGCCTGGTTATTACAAATCCAAGTTATGTGATATAACGCCCAAATTACACAGGTACTCGGTGCAAACGTTCGGATATAATTAGGTATCATACGAAGTAATTCCGTTTAGTGTTTATTTATCCCGATAATCTTATGACGCCGCGCGACCAATACAAGCAAAACGACAAAAAACAGCTTACCTTGAGACCGAGGATATTGAAAGGATTATATGAATTATTCAGCGGCAAAAGTCGCGAGCTCCGCTCTTTGGCTCGCCTCATTCATGCTGGCTTTCTGTCAAAGTAACCTTAAAATGCACATATTTTATTTATTTTTTTACTCTTCGCATAATAGCCTCAAAGAGGGCGAGAGCGGGAAATAATCCTTCTTATTAGCAGCGTACAGCGGGTCCGCGATGCTTAATGAGCGGACATAAACTGGGATATTCAATAAATACGATACCATTTAATACTTTTTACATAGACGAGTATGTGCTGATTAACTGTTTGATCTCTACTTAAATATCCTACGTGTTTCTAGATAGTAGCATTTCAGAAAACAGCTCAGATTTCCATTATAATTAGACAGATAATTCCTGTCTGAATAATACGTATGTAATTTCTATTATTACGCATAATTGATATCAATTATGGTTACTTTACTCATTAAGTGGTAAACTTAATTTAACTTCTTTTAATAATATGCTTTTGCTTTTGCAGAGCACATAAATTGACATTAGACCATATCATATCAATCTAATTTCTAAGTTCCGCTGCATGTTCCTGAATCAACAATAAACACTTAATTTTACGAACTTTTTTACTACTCTCTGTAACATCTTCATTCGTACGTACCACAATAAATTTTATGACTCTGATTACTTTCAGACACTGAACAAATATGTATGTACTTTCACCATATGTTCTTGACTCCTAATAAATGTGCTTAAAGTATGGTAGACATCTGTAACAGTTAACCAAAAAACTTAACATTTTAGATTTTGGTGTTTTATTTTCACAACTATGTATTTACTAAACATGTTCTACCTCTACATAGTGTAAAATCGTGTTCCGCCTTGTTAACCAATATTACCGAACAATGAAACTTGTTTAATCATCTTGGGTCATTTGATATTGTAGGATATAGCATAAAAGTTTCCACGACATCATTCGATTTAGGAAGTTCCCGTCTGCTCCACGAAGTTTGCGCGAAGTATCAATTAGCGGGCCTCACACATGCAGAGGGTAATAGTAATCTAGCAGTAATCCGTGGAATACTGTGGGAGATAGTGTCAAGAGTGTCCGTTCTAAGCCGTGTTACGACACTGTAATCCCTGAGGACTTTATCTCAGTCGACCCTTTACGGGATTAACATAAACTTGTTCGACGATTTGTCTTTATTTATCTTTGTGTTATGCCGATCGGGCGCGCGATAAGGCCGAGACACTATTTGCAGATTGTTAACATTAATGTTCTCCAGTTACGTTCGAGTGTAACAGTTGTTAACGTTGTTATATTTGTTATTGGAGTTTGTTTAATATGAAAAGTATTTTACTCTTCATATCGAGATAATTTTAGGTTCAAATTCATAATGCGAGTTTTCTTTGTACTTGTAAGTTCGTTCGGTTTTTTTTTCTAGGATTATTACACAGAAATGGCAGACTTTAGTCGCGTCATATTGTGTCTGTTGGAGACATTTATTTTACTAATGTCTTCTTCTTATAACTCCTACGGCAGCGTAAACTTACTGGTGTTTAATGTTAATCGCAATTAAGGAAATAGCGTCGCTAAAAATCTTGGTTTTACGAATATAACCCGTGAGATCAAAGTTGGTGAAAATATTATTTAAAACATATAACTGAGAGCAAAGGCATCTTGACCCTTTTTACCCTTGAGGGCTTTGGGTTGTGGGCAACTGACCGTTCCTGTTTATACAAACGGAGGACATAGATCCTAAACAAAATACTATGAAAATCTCTTTAATCTTTGACGTGTATTTCATCGTCTGCTATTACTGTGATTTCTAAGCGTAAATAGCGCTAACTATTATGTGAGTTTGCGTGAGTAATGTTGTGGCGACTACACTTAAAAACATATTAACCAAACAAAGTATGAGCATAATAAAATTGATTGTTAAGTCGGACATATATCTATGCAAATAAACATACTGGTACAAACACAGGCAATCTAGAAATAATCATTTAAGAGGAAGGTTTTTATTTAGAATAGCATCGCTACCTATTTGTACTACTAAGTATAAGATAGGGTCGGTAGTTTCATCCTACTACTATTATAAAGGCGAAAGTTTGTATGTGTGGATGTATGGATGTGTGGATGTATGGATGTATGGATGTATGGATGTTTGTTACTCTTTCACGTAAAAACTACTGAATGGATTTGAATGAAACTTTACCACAATATAGCTTATACATCAGAATAACACATATGATATTGGAAATCGAAATCCACGCGGACGGAGTCGCGGGCGGCCGCTAGTAATATAATATTGGTAAAACGTGCAAATATTAAATACCTAAGTAATGTTATAGCCGACGCTTAATCTGTTGTGTCCAACCAAATATGGCTGGGCGCGTGACTCGTTGGCATTCGTTCAGGCAGTACGGTGACATTTTTCAGCCCTCTTTACGAGTACATGGCGATACGAGGCCAATGACCCAATTTCGCTTTGGAAATTTAAAAACTTTAGTTGGCCCAGTTATTGGAATTTAGATCGCAAGAGGCACTTGTTCAGTAAGCTTGACGGCGGTCTATGTAGTTTTTAGTATTCGGTTTGTTGTCTTTACCAAAATTAAATTAACTCCTGTAGCAAGAAGTAGTTGTAGAGAACGACAATTTGATTAGTTTGGTGGTTTTTGAAAGTCCTTACTCACGGTCGGCAATTAAGTAAGACAACAGTTAAAAAGTGCTATAAGTGTTACTCTATTATACAAACGTATATTTTATATAAGGTACAAACATCTCATTCGAACCAAAATGTTACTTCTTATTAATGATTGGATGTTTTGTAAAAGTAGTATTTTTAAGAAAAATTGTGTTAACTATATATAGGCTACCTACAATGTTAACACTCAATAAACGATTTCTTTCTTTCATCTTTCTTTCTACCTGGCCTGAAATAAATGATTTGAATTGAATTACCGTTTCACAGACCTGTTCTTGGTCAAGTCCAGTAATGGCCATTACATTTTCCACACCAAGGAATATTAAAAGCAAAGACGATGATGATTTGCTCTAAGCGTATTTAAACTTACCAAACTTCTTACTAAACTCATTAGAGTATCTTGATTGGTGAAGTTACATAATGGCAAACTCGAGCTAGGCTGTCCTAAGTACGGGAAACCTACTGCAAACTGGGTAACTATAAATTATTGCTTGTTATATTGAGACGGAATTAGCCTATGACTCATATTAAGTTTATTAGGCAATATGAAACAAATTAGATTTTCTGAAATCTTTGATTTTAATATAATGAATACTGAATATGATAGAAGTTAAGTAGGTATGGACGAAGCAGGAAAATAGATTAGACACATTTTATTTCAAGGAAACTTGGATGTGGCTGAAAGGACAGTTCTTTAATACACAAACGCCAAGATTAAAAGCCCTTAATGTCGTTCAAAAGTAAATATAGAATAGATTCTTTGATCCCTTTATGTTACTTTCGCATGATTCTGCCTTTGTATTCCTACAATCTATCTTATTTTTTGTACTTAAGTAATACTTTCTTTTTTAAATAAATTATGTGACATATATACATACCGCGTGCTCAATCCTACTGGATTAAAAGGTATAATTACCGAGCATCCACAGAGTAAGCTTACATAGTTGGAGCTTGACAATCATTGTGTAAGTCCAAAAAAATAAATAAATAAATAAATAAATAAATGCCTTGGACTAACACACCAATTGCCTAGCCCCAAACTAAGCTCGAAGCTTGTACTATGGAAGCTAGGGAACGGATAGACATACTTAAATACTTTTATAAACATCCATGACTCGAGTACAAATGCCGATGTTCATCACACAAACATTTGCCCCTAGCGGGATTCGAACCCGCGACCCTTGGTTTTGTAGCCAGGGTCTCTAGCCACTCGACCAACGGGCCTGTCCAATGAGTCATTCATTATCGTTATAAATGTATCGTTATTTGTACTAAAATCATCTATTTTGTCAACGCCAATATTGGTTACTCTAAAATAGACTCGAATCATCCTCCTAGCGTTTATCCCGTTTCTGTGCGGGGTCCGCTTTGACCATGATCCAGGATTTGGCGAGTCTGGTTATTACAGTGAAGCAACTGCCATCAGACCTTCGGAACCCATAGAGGGGGAACCAAAAAAAATTGGATCATGGTAACACATTCAGATCTCACTGAACTAAAGTCAGAAACTATCTGGATGTGCAGGTTAAATTTAATATTATGACAAATTATTCTTCCTCCGTTTGTTGGTCAGATTTTCCTATCGGGTTAGTTTTGCAAAATTTTCCAATTCCATTTATTAAATTCAAGCGAAATCAGTGCGACTAACATCAGAGTATGGTGTCACATAAAACACTAAAAACTATTGAGCCCAGTCACTCCCGATTAGAGCGAGCACTTGAGCTGTCAATTCGAATTTAGCTCGTTTACACTTAGCTTGGTTTATGCGGGCAAATCGATTCGGGTTACACTACATTGATACTTCTAGATCCTGTATAAAGGATCAGCTGTATTAACGTTGTCCATTGGTAGGATTTTAGATGTATCGCGAACAAAGTACATTGTATTTAGTTAAGAGCTCGTCTACAATGTACGCACTTATACATCTCTACTCTAAAGTTTGCCGTTAACCACTTACGGGTATCATCATGATCGATGCTTTGACATAAAAAATACCTAGGGTTAAAAGACATTAATTTGCAGCTTATGTAGTTTATGTATCTGACAGTAAATATGTAAATAATAGTTATAAAATCGCGACCATCTACAACTTACAAGTCAGTAACCTGATTGATTGGCTGACAGTAAAATTATTTCGCTATAAATGGCAGACAATTCGCATTCCCAAACGATCCGGACTATAGTTAAATCCCGCCTGCGTTATTACTCGAGGGCTGAACCGAAGAAATTAAAAAGCTATTAACGTCGCTCAAGAATAAATCATTTCGCTTCCGTTGCAACATTCGTTCAGAATCAGATGCTTTCATTTACATAGACGATTCATTCAAGTACAGAAATTAAAAAGAGGTTATATTTTTTTTGGTAGCCTTTAAGAAAGTTTTAGGTCAGAAATATTAAGAAAATTATGAGAGTGACGGAATAGAGACTCCACCTATTTAAACATGTCCACTATAAGCACGGTATTATTAGGTATAGTTATTATAATTATTTAATTGCACTATCTGTGTCCGCGACTCCGTTCGCGTGGTTGTCGAAAAAACTGTTACACAAGTATTTCAATGTATAATTGTGTTGGTAAGTAGACATGTGCAAAGCTATTTTATTTAGTATTTTCGAGTTTGGCATTCAAAGAGTACCAAGAAAATGTTATCAAAGAAAAAACGCAAGCCCTATTTTTATGATTCAGCATGTTATAGGAAAAGTTTTAACAGTTCCGTAACAACAATAGGTAGTGGTTGTAATAATCTCATCGAAGTTTCATCCACCATCCTAGGAAGTTTCTTGTTGGTCTATTTGCTAATGAAAGCCACTCGAGCCAGGTCGTAACATGTCATGTTTATGGCAGCGTTTGTGCTAGGTACCTGACGGCCTGAGCAGTTCAGAACAGACATTTGATATGTGCTCGAAAAATAAGTACCTACTTGGTTTATATTGTCTATATTAATATGCATAGACATACATGACAGATTTAGGAAACTATCGATGTTGTAAAAATATCAAATTCTGAACCTAACCTCCAGGATTCAGTTCATCTTTATAAAATTTAAATTAATGTCGCTAAAGTTAAAAAAAACACGCAATAAATTAAAAACAACATTTTTGTCACCCTTTTTATAGGCTCGATGTTTCATATTGAAAAATATTCAATTTTTATTTATTTATTTATTTATTTATTTATTTATTATTTATTTATTTATTTATTAAAGGAAGACCAAGATTTTCAAAAACTTATCTATGGTAACAAAATGGTAAAATAAATTTGTGTGCTATGTTCTTGGTCTGTTTACTTTATAGCTGTTTACAATATCCTTTTGACTGCAGACACATGTTAGTTCAATAAACGTGCAGGGTCTGGAGATAAATACTTTAATTTTATTTACCATTCAGAGGAGCTTGAATTTGCTAACGCAAGGATTTGTTGGCTCTACGATAGTCAGAAGTGTGGAATAGCGCTTGCAAGCTACGTTGCTCTAGGATGGTTCTAATTTTGCTAAAGTTATGTCTGGGTATTTGGTAATCAAAGCTTGAGCAGGGCATACCAGAATTCGGTAGACACTATCTTAAGAACAGGGAATTTAGTTAAGTTTGTATTACCGTTCTTTAAAGTAGAATATTTTCCGACATAATTTGTTTATATAAACTACTTCGCATAGTTTTAAATATAGTTTTAGACTTGTAAGTAGGTAGGTACAATATGTGTTAATGATGACTTAAAAGTCATCACTTTCTGTGTAGACGATAATAGTTCTGTTGGAAATGTTTACATTAGGGGAAGGGTCATTGTAGCCCAATCTTCTGCCAAATGTAAGTTGTTGACTGCGCGGGCCGACGAAATATCCCACTTACATGGTTAGCTCGGGTGGTGCCAAGAAAAGATTTGAGCCAAGACAGTCAATATCATATTATTATGATGACTTCAAATTAAGCACTAGTTACCACAGAAACGTGTTGGTTGGCAATATCACGGTCAGTACAGTACGATACCATTTTTTTCAAATACTTATGTCGCCGAGGATCGGGCTAAGTGGAGAGCCCTAGGAGAGGCCTATATCCAGCAGAGGACTGTGATAGGCTGTTGATGATGATGATGATGACTTATGTATGAATGACCGCTCTCTAGCTCGTTTGCCTCCCTCTAATATGCAACAAACATGACTTTATAAAAATATAAGTAATTTTACTAGCACTCCTAATCTTTCTTTTTCTAGAAAGAATAATAGATTTGCGAATATTGTAAGAGACGCCGGCGGCGGTAGGAAATGGAATTAATTCAATATTCTTACAAAAATTCTGGAAAGGAAGATGTTATCACGTTTAAAACATATATATGACATTTTCGCTTTTATCACTACTGGTACAAAACAAGATTGAAACTATTGGGGATCAGTCGTCTGTTTTTGAAGTTATTGAAACATTGCAAGATGTTATTTCAAAAGAAATATTTTTTCCGTCCTCACGAAGCGAAATTGTGTTTGTGTAACATCGTTTCCATCCGTATTCTTGGTAATCACTCCAATTTCTAAGCAGTTTCAGAGACGTCTTTTTTTATTTTTAAAGGAAAATGATTTCCAGTTTGATAAAGAATAAAGCCTGAGGCTTTTGTGTCACGAGGGACCGAAGATTCAATCTAAATTCTATGTTGAAGTAGTTGCTTTTCTATATTTCCGTAAATATAATTACAGACGTTTCATTTTCTTTGCCTTTGCAGTTCCGTATAACTTAGTGTGCTACTATTTTGTTTCTGAAGTGCTGGAAGAAATATTGTTTGTTATAGATCTGCTTACTTGCGTCAATAATATATAAAATAGCAGACGACAATTTTATCAGTAGAATGGGCAAACATGTTTTTCACCTGCAGCCTATTATAGCATCTACTCGTACAACACAGAACGTCATTAAAATCCTATTTGCCTTTTCAAGGCTCTTACAGGTGTATGTTGTTTCGTTTATTGAATCAGAACATGCTCTTCGCGCTAAAAATGTAAGCCGTTTTTTTTCCCTTATAGTTATTTTTTCACATTTCCAGTAACCTGGCAAACAATAAAATCGTGCCAACACTGCACAACCACGGTAAAATACCTGTCACTCCGGGCATTCAGTTGGGTATTGGACGAAAATAGTGTATACCATTATATACGAGTATATTGAACTATCATAAATTGCGAGGTGCTTAAACGTTTTATCCACACTTAGCCAGAATTTACATTTTAATTAGATATTTAGTCAGCAATACGTTTGTTGGTAGTATCTCCACCACGTCAAAATATTAATTAAATGCGACATTTTTTTTTAAAACTAGCCGCCGCCCGCGACTTCGTTCATGTGGATTTTGATTTATCCCATGGGAGTATTTAATCGGGCTGAAAAGGTCTATCCTATCACATAAGTCAGTCCATACCCTGCCTGTATACCAAATTTCAACAAAAACCGTTCAGAAGTTTCAGCGTTATTAACGGACAAACATCCAAACTAACAAACTTTCACATTTATAATATTATATATATATATATATACATATAATAAGATAATAATGTTCGTATTCGTATCGATATATCATTAGGACTCGTATCGACTCGGACTTAATATTATGATTTAGTTCTCTTACTTATTAACTTTGTTTTGATAAACTTGATAAGGCATTTATTGTATTGAACTCAATTGATCTGCTATGTACAAATCGACTCATCCGTAGAACAAAGTCCGATCTGCAGGAATGCTAGTTTTCAGTAGAGGGCAAAGAAGTTTTAGATCTTTGTTTTCGGGCTGCGATCAAAAACGGTAAGACGTATCATTTTGAATTTTAGATATGTTTATATAGCGCAATAGCGTAATTAAATGCTCTTTAGTGTATATTTCTATTGCTTTTATTTCACGAAATAGTGAGTTCCATATCAACATCGGACATTTTCTAGCGGAAGACCGGGAGTCCTTGGTGAACATAACACGTTGTTTTACGGAGACGTCCGAATTAAGTGCCGTTCTATATGAACTTGGGGCGTTTTTTGATTGAATAATTTATCACTTTAAAGTCCTATGTGAATACTTATCTGGTTTGAAATGTGTTTTTTGTAATGTTAGCCATAACATAACATAACACAATCTTTTATTCGGGCTTACACAAGGTTTATTCGTTAAAAAAAACCGAATTAGGAACTTGATGAAGCCCGGTGACCTGCTTGGTGTAGTGTTCAAGAGGTTGGGTTGGGTTCGATCCCAAGATTTGTTGGCATGAACATGTATCCATTTAAGTGTATGTATTTGTATAAATAAAATATATTTAAGCATGTCTTTCAGTTCCCTAGCTTGCCATGGTACAAGCTTCGAGCTTAGTTTGCTGCTAGGCAATTGGCGTTTTCAAACCCATTAGGCAAGGATCTTCACAGAAATCAACTCCGTGCATTTATTTATTGCCAACTGAATGGTGATTTTTCATTTGGTATGAAAAATCACCATTCAGTTTGAAGATTTAAAAGTTCCACATCACAAATATTTCCCGGTTAATATGGAACTGTCAGTACCAACTCTTCCAAATATCCTTGCCTAATAATACCTATTCAGTCTGTGATAGTTTATTCTGGCGATATATTATGGAGAAAGTTTCTTTGTGATTTGTTCGTCGTCATTTAGCACCTCTAATTAACTAGAAAACCATTTAAGTAGAAAACCCGTGGCCCCTAAAACCAATAGAAAAATGCAGAGACGCCCTAAGTAATGAACAGACCGTAAGCGCAAATGGTTCAAGAAACATAACGAAATAATCGAAAAAACGATGGGACCATCTTACAATGTCGTTAGTCGTTACAAATCTTCTTCTTCTTCCTAGCGTTTATCCCGTTAGTCGTTACAAATGATCCAATTAAATATCTCACCAACAGTACTTGGTACAGTAAAGTTTTGGCAACTGGGAGATCGAGTTAAGCTATGGGATATCATCATCAAGTTTTCAGATAAAATCAAAAAGAAAATATGCCTCAAGTATCTCCTAATAAATTTCAAAGTATTATGGTCACAGGCACCAACCAATCTCACTGCGAGAACATTGAAGTATGTGAAACAATATTTATTACACTTAAGTTTATATACTTTTGCCGTAACAGCTTGTATCTTAAAGAATGTGTGAAATACAAAGGAGGTCAGCGTACAAATAATAAGATACATTTATAAAGCACTTCCATCGTACTTTTTCCACGCAGTCTTTAAGATACGAGCTAAAACGGCAAGATATTGAAACATTGTTTGATATACTTATATTTTCTCTCAAAAAGAGGTGAATTTTCATAATTTGATGGCACTTCTAAGGAAAACGTAAGTTGATTGCTGTAATGATCCACACCTAGTGTGCCAGGTATGGCGTTGGATATTAAGCTGTAGCAGGAAATTTTCTCGGTCTCATCATGGCCATCCAGATTTTTTTCCATTCTATCAGCTCATTATTTAACACTAGCGGCCGCCCGCGACTCCGACCGCGTGGTTTTCGATTTCCAATATCCTATGTGTTATTCTGATGTATATAAGCTATATTGTGGTAGTTTCATTCAAATCCATTCAGTAGTTTTTACGTGAAAGAGTAACAAACATCCATACATCCATACATACAAACTTTCGCCTTTATAATAGTAGTAGGATTACAACGGGAGTAAACGCGATATTATTTTCGCTTGTGACCACGCCACGGTTGTAGCATCACAGCCGAAACGTCAAGCAGAAAGTACTCAGTAATATATAAAAATAATATCGCGTTTAGTCCCGTTGTAATGTTAAATAATTAAAACGCAACGCGAAAGTATAAAGTTATATATTCTCAGCTGATTTTTCTTCATCAGTAGGTAGGCAAAGGTGACTATGGTGGAGTCAAGTTTTAACAAAATTCTCAATAAAAATAATAGAAAATGTATTATTACTAATAAGGCAAGACTATATACCTGCCTAGCAATTCATTACACAATGTTTAATTCAAATATTTTAATAATTGAGGATTTTTTTAATTGAACAACGTCTTATCTTATTCCGTTCTTCCAGTAATAACGTCCCATTTTACCATCGGACTAACAAATCGTCTCATAGATTCCGAAGAAAAGTGTTCTACATTCACATGCAACACTCAGAAGTACCATTAATTTCGTATAAAATGGTCCTAAGTTCTGTTAAGACTTCTACTTTTTACTATTTATTTTTACAGTTATAGTGGTTATCCTGCGAATATGCATTACAACGCATGTATTTTCGTACGAAAATTACGTTACTTAACTTTTCCATCAAAAAACGCCCTATATAAAAATCGATCACCCACAAATAGGAACGGAGCCAAAAAGTATGAATAAAGATTCTATATTCTAATTTCATTTTTTCGAAGAAAACCTAAGCCCGTGAAATGTAAATTTCCTTCCTCCACTGAACAACGGCCGGTCTCAACAACAGACGTGGCATCCGCACCGCCCCCACTGTCCCTTGGTCACATAAAGCGTTTTTTTACGGAAAGTTTATCACATGGAACGTTATTCCACTCTGTAACTCTGGAACTAATAAGATAGAAAAAAAAACAAAAATGTACGTCGATAGAGTTCGTTATCCTTATACTGTTAAGGTATTTAACTCATTTTTGCTCTATGATCACATCGGACTTTGTTCTACGGATGAGTCGAAATGTGAGAAAATATCCCTTTCCGAATAATTCTGGTTTGTCTCTTACCTGAGAAATAATAGAAAAGATAACTAACAGGAACAAAACTTAAACCTCCCACCAAGGCATAATCTTAGGTATTAACTAGCTTTGCTTACAGAAAATTTTAATTCCGAAACTTTGTTCGAGACTAGTTAAAACGCTTTTTTGCGTTATCTTAACTGGAAAGTTTAAAGTACAATTACGGGGGCATTAGGGGTTTTGTGGAAAATATTTATACTGCACCGCATATTGCGTGGAGATAGAATTATTTTTAAAGAAAGGTTCCGAGGCTTCCATGCGCATGGTAATGCCTTGATCACACGTACCGAGCAAACTGGCGAGACAGTATAATGTTTCTTGGCCGAGACAGTGTAGTAAGCGAATAGCTATTCACACACGTTTTGAAATAACGGCCGCGCACTCGGCGCTATATACGAGTATGTACGTACCGAGTACTCGACCGAGAGCATTGTCTCGCCGGTTTGCCCGGTACGTGTGATTAAGGCATAACCTCTTCGAGTATTCTCCACTATGAGTATCATTATGAAAATACCTGCATGAAAGTGAAAACATTGAAAATGAAAAATAGAAAAAGATGGTAGACATAAATAAATAAATATAAATATTTCACAACATCACATACATTGATCTGACTCAGTGTTAAGTAACTTAAGCATTTGTGTTACAGACATCGGATTCAACAGTTGTATGTATTACAAATATACTTAAGAAGATACACCCAGACCAGGAAAAACAGATATGTTCTTGCACACAAATGGTTGTCCTGTATTAAACCCGCGACCTCTTTTATAATTGGCAACATCTTGACCATTACACCAAGCGGCTCGTCAGACATAAATGTTAATAATTACCTACTATATATTTTTTCCAATTGAAATGATATGACAGTTATTTCAATTGAAAACACATAGGTTTTATACATCATGTTATAAATGTTTTACAAAGAACCAAAAACCGTCACCGCCGAAAATTAAAAAAAAATTATTTTCATTCAATTTCAATAGTTTTACAAAGTGACTGTCTAATTTAATAACTCATGAGACTGATCTACCCACGCTTTTATCGTTTTCTTGGAATTTCTAAGGATATTAAGAAAGATCGTATTACAAAGACATAAAAATTAATTTCATACCTTTCAAAGAAACTGTGCACTTCAAAGAAATTTTGTATTGACCTATGACAGTCTGTAAGCTTAATAACATATTACTAGATTTCTCCAAATCGTTTCATTGAACGACATTGTTTATACTTAAATAAACGTTAATTATTTCGAGCTTAAGAGAAGCAGGAATTTTCTTTGGGAATTTCCAGCGATTGACGTCAAAATGGTTCCTTAGTTATCCCCGCGGGGCAGGCCGACAGATAAATTTATTTGCATTTTTCTTAAAGACGGCCAGACATTTTTTTTAAAACTTAATGAGACATTCTCAAGTAACGAAATATTAGAGGCGGATCTCTTTATAAGGGCCTTATAAATGAAGGTCCCTAATAATGACGTCTTTGTACCTACATATATTCTTAGGTATGTTGGTTGGTGTTCGATAGTATCCTTATTATTCGTTTGCACATGAAATACTAAGACAGATCTTGTACAATAAAGAGCACTGATCCTCGAAAGCATGTCTATATAAGTTTACAATAACCCAAACATTAGTGCAAATGCCGTTGACAAATATTTGTGTGATTAACATAATTCTCTGAAGTGGTTTTGTTTGTCATTATTATTTAACCTGAACTTTTACCTCAAGGACTAAGAAGGTCCTCAAGAAATCTAGAAATAGAGCTTATAAGACGCTTGGACCAATCAGTGGTATGCAGATTCATAAAAAAGATAACATAGGGGAAAAATGAAATATTTATCGCCAATTCCTTTTATGGCGATTTTAACCGTAAAGCAAAAATTCCATAAATTATCACGGGGTATGTAGCAAACCAAACAACTACGAGAGAGGTGGGACACGCTAGACGAATTTATATAGGTATACCATCTATCTGATGAACTATTCACTGGGTGCGCTTTAAAGTTTTAAAGCAATTTTATAACTTCTGATTTGGTCTGGTAAGTTTTAATTATGTAAAAATGTAAATTATCAAAGTTTTCATTACATGAAAATAAGAACACTTATACATATTTCTTCGATGTATACCCATACGTTAATAATAATTGTTTGGTATAAAATCTTGGCAACGTTCACGGAATTGTTTTTGCTGAGATTAGAATTTAGCAAAGTTTTCACTATAGCTGTATTTTAACATCAAACGTTTGTAATACATTCATTACGTGTTCGTACAAAAGCTATAGTGAATATTTGTCAATAAACTCCAAATTCTAAGTTTAAAATAGACATTTCAATGACAAGTATTTGTTATCAAAGAACGAGGCAAACCATAGAAGCGTCTCTTTTCTGTGAAAGCAAAGGATCCCTGTGTAAACGCAAACGAGACCTTCAAACATATTTAATAAAATAATATTTGTGTCTATCGAATACTCTCGATATTCTAGGCTACCAAACTTCGTAAGGTTCATTATTGTTAGTGGTTATTACATTGTATTACAAAATTAGTCAAAGTCAACTCCTGTATAGCAATGAAAGCCCTCTGTGCTTCAATATTCATGAAATCATTAATTATTTAACAGCTGTTTACGGTTAGATCTGATTTACTTTGGTGTATTGTTGACATTTTAAACGATAATTGTATACACACATAGAAAGAATAATTGGGGAGCCAGCTATAAATATAGCCAGGTTTTCAAGTTTTTATGTAATACTAGTTTTTACCTGCGGCTTTGCCTGCGTTTTAGCATTTAATGGGGATAACAAGTATCATATGTATTACTTATATCAGCCTAAAACTTTGACTGTCCACCAAATTTCATCAAAATCTGTTCAGCAGTTCCAGCGTGATTGATGGACAAACATCCAAACAAACAAACTTTCACATTTATAAAACTTTATATAATATATTAGTATGAAGTATGATAAGTAATTGTATTCCAGCCAACCCTAATTTCCTATTCGTGTTCTCGTATGAAAATGCAGAATAACGCAATAAGGTCGGCATCTAGCATCTCGGCTCATAATGCTCCCTTTTTGTGGACCTAATTTATGACGCGGCCCGCGCAGTGTATAAAACGGGGACGTATACGAATATGCAGGTTTAATTTTGCGGTCTTTTGTGAGAGAGAATAAGAGGCTAGTCTTTAATTATGAAAAAAACCACTCGACGGTTGTGCGGCATTATAAATTAACTCTTATAACGAAACTTGTGAAAGGAAAGCGAATGCTCTTTTCAACGAAAACGTTTCACATCAGATGGGAAACGAATTTTAGTCCGCTAGGTTTAATACGAAAATATTCCCGGTTTTAATTCCCGTCCGGCTTTTGGAAATACGTAGTTAGATAGCGTATTGGGCGTGAAATGAAAACAAAATGTACACTCAGATAAAACTAACAGATTGATCGATGTAGTTTTGGTTTGTCCTGTTGAAACTGGTTTTCTAAATTTGTTTTTATATCCAAACGTTGAGTGTTGGCACAATCTATTTATGTGTGAGTGAACGGTTGTTTCAGTTCAATAAACATTGTGATGTGTAACGAAATTCCGTCCAACCAATTGTAGCAACATAGTTCGACGATGGAATAAGGCCCTCTCAAATTGCCTTCGTTTTTGGTTCGATTGACTTGGTCTCGTGTGATAGGAATTAACTATGCGCTCAATCCGAAGATCAGAGTAAGTCGTTTAATAAAAGCTTTTTGATGTGATATTAGCTTTATGATGTTTGACATAGTTTTATTGACAGAGTTTTCTACCCAGCATTATTTAGAAAGTACTGTACATAAAAAAATGATACATATTTTCATTTGCTATCCATATTTTTAAAAACACACGTACAGGTAATCAAGCCTTTTTTTATTCCGCAGAACTAGTAGATATTTATGGACTTGTAAAACAATATATGAAAAACAATACCAATACCTTCCTTCGTGTTTCTTTAATAATGTTTTAATAACAAAAATATTTTATTAGCGTTACCTACAGCTTAAAATAACTTTAATTAACGATTTACCTTTCCTCCGAACAAAAAGAAGCGGCACGTTTAAGAATCGCTTTGAGAGCGTTCTAGGGTGAGTCTTGAAATAAAAATAACGGTGAGACTCGGTGAGAGGAGGCACAAAGTGCAAGGAATTCTTTCACGGGATCTCCGTGCATCCGCATTCCCGTCGCGGATACATTTTCCCGCAGGTGGCGAATGTTTGGTTCCCGGTTTAATCGACTAAGCTCCATTGTGGGCTGTGGACAACAATGGATTACAGTGTGCGCACTCTCAGCGTTTTTCACAGGGATTTACAGGTCGAAACTCAAAGAGATTCCGCGATTGGAAGTTTTCGAATAAAACTTTTGTAAAGACGGAAGTTGGTTTGTGTTAATGAAACCTTGTTTCGAAATGATTCGTAGTAATGAGTAATAAATACTCGTATATCATATGTTTATTTGCTTTAAGACAAAATCATTGGTTTAAAGCCTTTAGTTATTTAAAAATAAATAATGAGGAACTCGATGACGCAGTCGTCAGCGCCTTCAGCCTGCGATTGCTAAAGTTAAGCAACTTACCGGAGGTCGGTCATCGGATGGGTGACCGAAAATTTCATCTCGAGCTCTGGTCTTCTGAAGGCACGTTAAGCCGTTGATCCTGCGCCTGATCTCTGTACGGTCGTGTCAGATTGCTGTCCCACCGAACTATGAGAGTGAGGGAAAAGAGAGTGCACCTGTACTTGCGAACTCACTCGTGCACTATAATATATCCTGCGTACTTGACTGATTGTTAGATCGGCCGCCATGGCCGGAAGGGTATTATTAATAAGTATAAATGTTAAAAAAACATCATGCATTGACCAGGCATGATGTTTTCTTCGACCATTCATTTTCTATTCCATAACATTCACATTCCCTTTTTGATCTGCAAAATTTTAACATGACAGCTTTCAAACCAGTTCAGTTGAGTGAAAAGTCCAATCTTTCGGAGCTGGGTTCGCCGCTCAAAATTCACTGATGAAAATGAACACAACCCATTCAGAATACATTCCAATACAAAAAAAAACGTTCCGATACTGTCTGATTAACATCGATGCGTTGAAATATGTGGCGTCGGCTTTTGCCTTATTCCGATTGGTCCTGTAGGATTCCCACGAACGAGATACGAACAAAATGTGCATTTAGGGATCATTTGGGTATTCGAGGAAATGCTAACTCTATCCTTTTTTACACATCTACCTTTTGGGGTTTTGTTAATACATGTTGATATATTAACCATTATACACCCGAGGCCTTATCATCATCAACTTAGCGCCTCTCCCGGTTGCATCCTTGGGCCATTGCCTCAGAGCCCAGGGTAGGCTGTGCGACTATGTTTATTAGAATATTACAATGGAGCGACTTTCGTTTAACCTCCGTAACCCTTACAAGGGAAACCAAACCTATGGATTGATCAGTTTTAGACAAACCGACTTATGTGGCTCACAAACTTAAAAATGCTGAAATAAGTTAATGAGTGCGTTGTAGTGTTTGTAAATAAGCCTGTAATCAATTTTCACACAATGGTTGTGGTTTGGTCTGCATACAAAACTGGGAGTTAAATATCCACTTAGTTAATATTTGTCAAACATGCCCATTTCTATTTATCCGGATATTTTATTCATGAGTAAATAATGAATTAAGGCCGAACATTCTATAATTACAGATCAAACTATGTTACGCTGTTTTGTAGTTACACTCGCATTTGTTTGGTAAATTATAGAATTTTCTCACTGGACCAATTAATTGAATTAATATAAACGCGCAATGTGCTCGGTGTTTTTTAATAATTATTTTAATTATAAGTTGAAATGTTAATGTCTATCTCAGAAAACTATAATTATTACTATGCAATCCTGAGGTATTTAAACGCGCCAGCCATTTTTATGGACAAGGCAATGTATAAAAATTGCTTACATCCTTTTTACGCCCTACTTTTGAAGAGCCTCATTACGCATTCTATTGAAGCAAAGGTATCATTTTAACTCAGGAACTAAATACATTTATCCTCTTTGCCGGCATCCATAGAGAGCGTTACACGGTAAATGCTGCAGGATATAATCTCTCATGCATCATTAAAAAGCCGCAAACGCATTGTAGTTTGAAATGGCCAGCCTACCGATACCTCGTATTATTCATATTGGTGTTTACAAAGCTTCCAAATTGTTATTCAAAATGTTTGAAACACGTTTGAAATTCAGTTCGCTAACCGTAACGATATTGCTTTGTCGGACCGTCAATAGTGAATTCTGTTCGTGTGTGGTTTTGAGTGTGATACTCAGTATCATTTCGTCGATGATCTAATTTTGTATTATGTTATATTTGTGCCTTCGTTTGATTCATTTGTTCGTTTTATAATTTTATTGTTACTGACAGTCTGTATTATTCAAGTATTCTATTCAATATAACCGCATTCGATAGAACGCCACAGGCGTGTGGCTTGTGTACGATATAATTATATTTTATTGTCAATTGCCTTCTGGTGCTGGTAATCGCAAAAAAAAACTGTACCTACATTGCCCAGTATTTTCAGTTTCTTTTTGTCTACGGGTCTAATTGACACAATTTTACGAACTAACAACGTTTAAAAATGCATTGTAAGTTTTCTCAGCACTAGAATAAAATCGAGTGGAAAGCTACAAAGCGAATGGATATCAATTGTTATTAATGCGATGGTTCTGTTTAATAACGATATCCTATTAAATTGTCAAAGCATACTCGGTGTCGATTAATATCCATTACGTGTGTACGCTGCGGCCGCAAGCTTGTGTGCAATTCTCGTATGATGAATTATCCGGGGCGCTAGTAGAAGGCGGCAAAAAAGAAATTAATCTTGAGAGGAACCGAGACAACGGTCCCGCGCCCGTGGCGTTTACCAATATTTATTATCGCATTGCAGGTATACCGCAATTAGCGATGTACTGGAGGAAAAAGATTGCTTTATAACTACGAGTATACGGGTGTCTGAGAAGTCAAAACTATTCACTGAAAAAAGAAAATGGTTGGTCTTGATTTAATCGCTTATTTGATGTGACGGTCGTGGTATAAAATTAATAACTTATTACTAGTAGGTTATAAGTTATATCTAGTGAACAACGTGGTAAAGCGAGCTAAAATCAAGAAAAATTAAATTAAGGTAGTCAGTCAACCGTTTTGTGTGAAAATCGTTGTACATTTAGCAGTTATGATCTTAATTACAGAGTTTCACAAGCTACAAAATAAATTAAATAATGTAGTCACTAATATTTCAAGACGCTATTAACAAGAATTGTCTAAGAAATGTTGAAACCATTTAATCTTAATAGCGCCTGTGTTTGTGGAAGGTTAGGTAAAAGCCTCAAAGTGCCCTGACCCTTTTTTAACGGGGCTAATTAACTCTTAAAACATCGTTTACCAGCCTGCACACTTTTTTTTTATACGGCCAATCGCTTCTGTAATCGACACTTCGGCCATGAATTAATTATGTTAGCGGCTAATTTGAATTGAGTGTGTTAAAGATAGTAGTAAACTTGTGGAAATGGTTCTGTTAAGTTTTTGGTCACTGCTAACTTAAGTAACTTTGACCTTTTAGTTATATAAGTTGTCAAAACTACATGATATAGTTTACATAATCATAGTACGAGTAAATAGGTTAAGAATATACACAATAATTTAAAAGAGTCCGTTCGAAAAGTCAGTGTCAGAAATAATCTCAGAATGACATACTAACTCGTATTAGTACGATTCAAGTCTTTGTACGATAAAAGGGTGCCTTTAATGAATCATTGTCTCGATTGTTTTCTTTTACATCATATTTGAATTCCGGTAAGTATTTCTTCTGGATGAGTTTTGTATTTGTTTTGAATGCTTCCGTACAGTGCGCATCGTATGCATCGTACTTAAGGACCTATCTAATGGGCTATTCCGCAGAGCGATCTGGCAGGCGTCTGGCAGGATTTTGCATTACTAATTGCTTGCACTTCCATTTGATAACTTACGTAAAGTTTCGTTTCGAATTTTGCTAAGGATGACAATTAAGTATCTAACGAAAAAGAAAAAAGTGCTGGTACGGTTGTTCTAAATGCGGACTGGTAGAGAATACAATTAACTGGCATTAAGTCCACCTTTTGCACCCCTAAAACCAACCACACTTGCTTGATACGGATTAGATATTTTTATTTATTATTATTAGAAATCTGAACTGAAAGTCGATATTGAAGTTTGACTTTTGTTTCGTGAATATTTTTTGTCCAGTGCTTGAACTTATCACTTCTGTCAGACGCATGGTCGAATAAATACATTTCTTAGTTACATTCGGATTGTCCCTTTTCAAGTTGTTTAACGAAAGCTACCCAATCCGACTTTGATTGATTAAAACAATGTCTCGTTTCTATTGATTTACTTTTTCTTTCACGTACTATTTAAATGTTAATTTACAACATACCCGTACAAAAGACTGATCTAATGATTAATTATGTCTCTCAAGTCTTTGATATTGACTTCGAATTTGTGTAAAAAAGAAAATGCTTATCACGATTATATTTGTACCGTTTTAATTAAAGTAAATAAATAAAAATAAATAAATAAATAAATACATGGGACTAACACACCAATTGCCTAGCCCCAAACTAAGCTTGAAGCTTGTACTATGGATGCTAGGGAACGGATAGAAATACTTAAATACTTTTTATAAACATCCATGACTCGAGTACAAATGCCGATGTTCATCACACAAACATTTGCCCCTAGCGGGATTCGAACCCACGACTTTTGGTTTTGTAGCCAGGGTCTCTAGCCACTCGACCAACGGGTCTGTCCAAATAATAACTAAATATTGACACTAATGTTATAAGGATGGGCCAGTTCCACTATCCCACCATCTATCTGTCTCCAGAAACTAAATGAAGCGAAGAGTCGAGAAAAATTGTAGAGGTCTTATTGACATTTGATAATTTTCGCAAACCACTTAAAGGGTGGTAATGAAGACTATAGAGTAAATTACAAAACAAACTTTCAATTTTAACGTCGAAGTTACACAGTTCGCCTATTTATCACTTATATCGACATTATTAGGGTGGGCTAGTCCCACTATCCCACTACCCCACTGTCTCCAGTAACCAAATGAAGCGAAGAGAAAAAGTCGAGGGCTGATTGAGTTGTCGCTGACGTGCTTGTGACCAGTCCTAATAAATCGCGTTTGTCAGTCGGAGCAACAGAGTTGATTTTATTATTAACTCCATATGATAACTTTAGTCAATTTATCACATAAAGTGGGGGTAATGAAGACTAAAGAGTAAATTTAAAAACAAACTCTTAATGTTAACGTCGAAATAATAGAGTTTCCCTTTTCTCCCTCTTATATTCGACACTAACATTATTAGGATTGGCCAGTCCCACTATCCCACTTCCCCACTGTCTCCAGTAACCAAATGAAGCGAAGAGAAATAGTCGAGGGCTGATTGAGTTGTCGCTGACGTGCTTGCGACCAGTCCTAATTAATCGAGTTGATTTTATTCTTAACTCCATGATAACTTTAGTCAATTTATCACATAAAATGGGGTAATGGGGTAATGGGGTAAAAAACAAACTCTTAATGTTAACGTCGAAGTAACAGAGTTTCCCTTTTTAGGGTTCCGTAGCCAAATGGCAAAAAACGGAACCCTTATAGTTTCGTTATGTCTGTCTGTCTGTCCTGGCTCGTTCTCCGCCGTTTCTGAACCGATTGCCACGAAAATTGGTGGAGAGATGTATAGTGATGATTCAAGAATTAGTTTTTAAAATAATCGAAAAATAATTATTTTTACCCCCCCTCCCATACAGCGAAAAGTAAATTCGAAAACAAAAATTCGACTTACCCCATCGTGTCGGGTATCGTTAAAAAGGTATTTTTAAATACAATAAAACTTGCCTTGAAACCATGTGGATCAAACACCGCAGTCTCGAGATATATTAATACAAAGTTAAAATTAGAGCGTCCCCCCCCCCTTAACTTTTGAAATACTATTACAATTATTCTGAAAAAAATGTCCTGTATACCTCCAAGTAAGTATTTCCCTCTTATATTCGACACTAACATTATTAGGGTCGGCCAGTCCGACTATCCCACTACCCCACTGTCTCCAGTAACCAAATGAAGCGAAGAGAAATAGTCGAGGGCTGATTGAGTTGTCGCTGACGTGCTTGCGACCAGTCCTAATTAATTGCGTTTGTCAGTCGGAGCAACAGGGTTGATTTTATTCTTAACTCCATATGATACCTTTAGTCAATTTATCACAAAAAGTGGGATAATGAGCACTATAGAGTAAATATAAAAACAAACTCTTAATGCTAACGTCGAAGTAACAGAGTTTTCCTTTTTTCCCCTCTTATATTCGACACTAACATTATTAGGGTGGGCCAGTCCCACTATCCCACTACCCCACTGCCTCCAGTAACCAAATGAAGCGAAGAGAAATAGTCGAGGGCTGATTGAGTTGTCGCTGACGTGCTTGCGACCAGTCCTAATTAATCGCTTTTGTCAGTTGGAGCAACAGAGTTGATTTTATTCTTAACTCCATGATAACTTTAGTCAATTTATCACATAAAGTGGGGGTAATGAAGACTATAGGGTAAATTTAAAAACAAACTCTTAATGTTAACGTCGAAGTAACAGAGTTTTCCTTTTTTCCCTCTTATATTCGACACTAACATTATTAGGGTGGGCCAGTCCCACTATCCCACTACCCCACTGTCTCCAGTAACCAAATGAAGCGAAGAGAAATAGTCGAGGGCTGATTGAGTTGTCGCTGACGTGCTTGCGACCAGTCCTAATTAATCGCGTTTGTCAGTCGGAGCGACGGATTTGATTTCGTTTTCAACTCGTTCGAACGGAACGAAAGATCTAATTGGTCGAATGAGGGATTACTTTATTCAACGTTATGTGAAGTTAATCGATACGGTCGTAATTGTGTTCGTTTCAAGTCGAACTATATTACGGACTTATCGTACTACGCATAAAGGGTATATGTATTTATTTAGGACATGAGTAGGTGGACAAACGAGCAGAAAATACTGAAAAATAAGTATGATATGATCGTGAATGGAGTCAGACATGACAAATCTATAAGGGTTCCGTGTTTTGCCATTTGGCTACGGATCCCTAAAACCGTTAAATGGTTACGAGTATAGCAGATTTTGACAGTGTCAATTTTATTAATATTCAAATGGAATATTGTATCACTGTAATAATTTTCAATGCAATTGATTTAACTTTAGTTGCTCAACTAAACAATACAAATTACTGCCATCAATTTAATTTATTGTTCAATGAGCATGGCTGAACTGTGTAATGGTCAACATTTATATGAATAGAAGTGCTCATTGGTCATACTTAGTTGATGAGTTGATGTTGAGAGTGATCAAGAATTGATGACACAAATGATTTCAAACGCTGCTTTATAATCTGAACATACTTAAGGTCGATAGCACCTCATCGTGATTTTTTTTAGATGTCTCCATCCTTATTGTTTCGTTCGTTTTTTAATAGAGCTAAGTTTTGAAATTGTGTTTCCAGTAATAAATTGTAGTGTTGCCTAAATAATTTGCAAGAATTATATGAAATATGTCTTACATTTCCACTCTAATATCCTGCTTACGATGAAGTATTTCACCCTTTTGTTATTGGCATTCACTACCTTCGCGATCGCTTCATACCTGTAATTCCTGGCGTTTATCGTCTAGCATTGATCTTCTGGACTCCTTATTCCATAATTTACTTCAAGAGGACGTCTTTTATTTCATATTCAATTGAGGAGCTTGTGTATCCTAAAATAGGTCCTAAAATAGTCCCATCATCCAAATGAGCAAATTTATCTTTTAATCTTATCTTATTTTTATAGATGCAGGGTACTTTATATGTCTTTGAGTGCCTTAGATTCAATATCAAACGTAACTAACACGCACTGTAGTAATTGTATGAGTTTTACAAAATCAATACATAGTATAAAACAAAGTCGCTTTCGCTGTATGTCCGTATGTATGCTTAGATCTTTAAAACTACGCAACGGATTTAGACGCGGTTTTTTTTAATAGATAGAGTGATTCTTAAGGAAGGTTTGTATGTATAATACATGTAAGTAAGTACCACGGGCGAAGCCGGGGCGGGCAGCTAGTCTATAATAAATGTAAGAAATGAAAACAGTCATAATAATACCCTTTCGGCCGGTTTTGACCATGGCAACCGGTCTTACGATCAGCCAGGTACGCAGGACATAATATAGTGCCCAATTCACTTGCATTGTTCGGTAGGACAGCAATCTGACACGACCGGAGAGAGATCAGGCGCAGGACAAACGGCCTAACGTGCCTTCCGGCACGGAGGATTTTGAGATGAAATTTTTCGGTCACCCATCCAATGACTGGCCGTACGAGAATTGCTTAACTTAGCAACCGCAGGCTTAGCACGCTAACCTCCGCACCATTGAGCTACTCAAACACAGTCATAATGCCATGATAATTTATTGTAGCGAAATATTTCCATCTTCAATATCAAACCAGTACATACTATAAAAAAAAACATTCAGTTTCCCGAACAAACGTTGTCATTCCAACTTGCAGCCTTTACACAAAAGTTGCTCAACCAACAAACGAGTTCACCACAGAAGCAGGAAATTACACAATACCGTACATGTAACACGCTTGAATTATAAACAAACGGGAATTCATACACAATCGTACTCGTAATAAGTTGATTGAATAAAATACCGTAAAAGACGGTTTGTTGTTTAAGCTTACTCTAAAAATAGCGTTTGTAAATATTGACGCTGGAATATTTCGATGCGGCGGCGTATGAATTTTGCAGGAGTGTAAGTTTTGTTTTTTGGTACTTTTTTCGATATCGATCGGAAGTAAGCTCTCGCTTTTGTGCTCGTAAACCTTTTGCTGGGTTCAGTCCACTTGTGCGATGGTTTTTTGTTTTCGTTTGTTACCAAAATACGTATGACCTTGCTTGAATCTTCTGGCCAAATACCTATGAATTATTATCGTTATGTAACATCGGGGACATTGTAACTGTAACAGTTAATGTCCCTTCAAAACCCATTTCAAAATTTCACCCTGTAGATATTGTATTTTTTGTTACAAAAGTTTCGTTTTTCACTTTGAAAACTGCCAAAATAAGTCTTATTCTTGTTACTGTGGACTAGATTCCTGATGACGACTTCTTGAAAACAATTGGAAGATCCCTTAAAATTGAGCATTATTGCTTTTCCCAAATAAATCTAACGTCATGTAAACACAGCAATACATACAACAAAGCAGTTAACTCACTTAAAAAGTGAGGCAAGCCCTAAATACTCGTAGCTCGATGATGATGTCGACCGATACCAGTCGTAGACAAGTTGACGGGTTAAGTGCCTACCAGCCAGTTACGAACACGCAACCGAACCGGCCTGCGGGAAATTCGATGTCTGATTTAAAATTCTAAGGAACAGTATCGTGACCCACAGTAAGTATAAAGTTAATGGAATTCCGATGTTAGCCTCGCTAAATAGGGAAGCAATCAAAAACCTTTTTTTTATGAGTTACGCATTACGCATAAGGTATGCGTAATGCGTTACTAAAGTTATGAGGAAAAGAGCGGGACCCTTAAACCCTTAAACTCTGGTCCTAGGTGGAAGTGCCAGTACCTAGATTTGCCTCTTATACAGGAACACTTCCAATTCCAAATGAGTTTCTTGCTCGTCGGTCTTGCAGTCGGTGGTAAAATCATTTTTTTCTAATATAAGTGCCTAACTGTGTGTAAGTAAAGTATATTATTTTGATTCGATTTTGATTTTTGAATCTGACTCGTCAATTAACCCAGCTAGGTAGAACCGCGTTACAAAGTTGACATAGCGTTTCCATCACTACACCACAATCCAATTAATCACATAAACCTAATAAATACATAAAACATGCGAAAAAAATATTAGTTTAATTGAAATCATTTTCACGAATTACATAAAACGACTTCATCACAAAGTAATCACGACTCTTAGCCTATTAAAAGAACCTATTAAAACACTCCTCGTCTCACAGAGGGCCTCAGCGCCCTTTCAAACGAATTAACATTCATTCTGCGTACCAAAGCTATTGAAGTTTGCTTTCAAAATCCTCCGCCTGGCGTACACTGACAAATATTGTACATCTGTCAAACGTTAAGATTACTACGCTCCATACTACCACCAGTGGATTTGAAGGAAACTAGCAAATTTATTCCCTCTTTCCTACACATAAGGTGGAAGTTTCAGCAAACGTTTTGTGGTAGCCAAAAAGAGTGTGGTCTATGGCACTTGATGGCGAGAATGGAGTGCTCTAGAAATAAAAGCCTTTTAAACCATCAAGCGAAATGTTGAGATATCCCCGCGTTATTTCATGGCTGTACTCGCAATATTTTGATTAGTTAGCAGCTCTTTTTGTGCTGTTTGTAATTAACAGGCAAATTGGATGAATTTTCGGTAATAACACTGTTACACTCATAGTTCGTTTTAACAGGTCGTAATAAATTTGAATCCACTTTGAGAGAACTCAAATTAACAACTGCGCATTACAATGTATGCCGTTGGGGAAAAGCATTGTACTTTTCACACCGCTGACAATCGCCAACACAAGCTCGACGTCTACCCACAACAATGAAACCAAAAGTAAATTTCACCCGTCGTTTAATATTTAAGTCTAGTTTACAATTAGAGAACAAAGCGAAACGGGAATATTTGCGTTTTGCCCGAATTCCGGGAAGTCTTATTAGTTTGGCAACTTTAACATTGGTTTGGTATTGTAAGACGGGCACGAACAATAACCGTATAACTTAAGATTTTTCGGTGTTTACCTACATTTACGTAAAAAAAGAATTGGGTTAAGTCGCATCGATATTTAGTTCGTGGATGGGGGTGGAGCTTAAAGAATGCACAATGTCAACAAAACAATATTTAAATTTCGTGTAAAACTATGATAAAACAGATGTACAAAAAAGTCACTTCTATTCATCACATATACGTGATGGAGAGTAGGGAGAAGTAATTCCTTCGTCATGATTTTGAGTCTAAATGGTCCAGTATGTAGGCACTAGAGCGAATTAACCGGGAACAAATGCGTTCACACCTAACGCTTGAGAAACAAAAATAATTTTATAGTTGCAAGTGAAATAGGGCCAGCAATATGCAGCCGGGACTTGACTAATGAAAAAGCACCTCAACCAAGGCTCAGGAAGGATTTATGGGCGGCACTTAGCAACTAGGAGCGCAGCCCGTGGCCATAGCCGCTAGAACATCGCTTGGTATTATTCTGTACATCGGATTTTTACGAGTAAGGCCAACCTTTTCTGTACGTCGGAGTTTTGTGGCAACCCCGAAGCGGCGCGCCGGCCATTCGCGATTCATTTGTAACTTTCAGTTTTACAGAGATTAGAACTTGGATTCGAGATCAGAAGTCCGGTCAAGTATTGATCGCTGGTTGTTGCTTTTGGGTTTGATTATAATTTTAGCTTTTTATGAAATTTAAATACACTTACTCCTTGTGTGACCCGCACTCATATCAACTTCGAACTAAAGCTGAACTTTTATCATCCGTAAATTGGACTATCTCCATTAAAAAAAAATGCACAATTATAAAACATTGATTTGGCTTGATTCTTGAAGTGCAGCCAGCACCTCTATAATAAAAGCTCTTTTCTTAATACACATGAAGCAAGTTTGAGGAACTTGCTTAAAAACAATATCAACATCACTGTACTGTACAGTAAACTTATTACTGTTATGAACTAACATACAAAGGTAATTTCACATAAATGGGTCGTTTTCACACTGCTCAGTTATTCTCTTTATAAGACGGTGCTTGCTATAGCCATTAAATTCTCAACCTGCTACAGAAAACTCCATTTAAAATCACTCTCAGTAACATACTTGAATTTTAAATCAATGGCACAAAAAGGGATTCTAAGATTACATTACCCGAGCCAAGATTTGGCCGCGCACTCTCGTATGCAAAGTGACGGCGCCTGCCTCTGACGTGAAATGCACGCTGCAGTCGAGTAAACATGGACATCCTTATTTGCAACATGAAAATCCGTCATGTTGACCCCAATAATACCTTTACTTTAAAGGTGAATTCATATTTGTTTTTGTTTCGGGTTGCGTTCGAAGTAGTGCAATCAGAAAATGACTGATGTAGTCATAATGTTTTCTTAGGTTGTAAGTCGTGAAATAAAACTACATTTACACGAATAGAAACGCGGAATAATTCTAAAACTTCATGTTTACAGGACAACTCGACGTTTCGGCTCTTTTTCAGAAGCCGTGATCACGGAATTACTTCTGACGGGTTTTCCTGTAAATATGTCGTTTTAAAATTATACCGCGATTTTATCCGTTTAAAAGTAGTTTTATTTCATGATTAATTCATTTCACAGTTTTTTTTTCTTCCGGCGAAGCAATTTGTTCGTTGCCATTTCACTAAATCATCGTCTTCATCGTATATTATTGAGATATTTCAATGTGTTTTTTATAGCTGTATTTTTTTGAATCAGTTTTCAATCAATATGGTCAACGCGCCACTTTAGACTAAGCTACATTTGTACAAAATACACATTAACGCTTCTTTTATAGGACTTTCCTGATTTTCTTTACACGCATTACTATTATTTTTAAGTGAGTTGGGCGGGGTGTTGTCTGCACTTAGCCTCATAAACGACTTGGTGCGCGAGGATTGCTTTACTCAAACCACTTTAACCCTTGTAGAGGTTCCGCGTATTAAGATCTGTCACAGATGATTCAAGTGGCATCACGCAAATTGCGACACCGGCGCTCGTGGCTGTACAGACCTATGCGGGAAAAGATTTTGCGTCCGCAGGTACCACAAGAGAACTGAGCGCTTGTTCTTGACGGAGTGGTCGCCGCATGCCGTTTATTGCGGTTTAATGTAAGCTTGTCAAACCAGGATTCGTCATGCACGGTCATACCCTCAGAAACTGTCCTGCGCCAAACTGGACGGTCCTCAGCGAGTCCCTCCCAGTCCTCCACTGCTATGTGGAAAGCATTCAAGTCTCTCTTAATACAATCTTTCCAACGTAATTTCGGCCTGCCAACAGGTCTTTTGGCATGTGCTACTTCTCCAAGCATGACCTTTCTTGGCAAACGAGTGTGTTTCATGCGATGCACATGCCCCAGCCATCGCAAGCGCTTCTGCTTAAGAATAGCGGTAATGCTGGGAAGCTGCGCAGTCTTCAGCACAGTCTCGTTGGTTACATGCTCTTGCCACGTTATGCCTAAGATGCTGCGGAGACAACGAAGGTGAAAGGTATTTAAACGTCGTTCTTGTTTAGAGTAAGACGTCCAGCATTCGGCTCCGTACAAGAGGGTACTTAAAACACATGTCTGATAGACAAGCATTTTTGTTCTAGTTGTCAAATGTTTATTGTCCCAAACTCTTGTACGTAGCTTGCCGAACGTCGTTGCCGCTTTGCCAATGCGCTGACCTACTTCAGCCTCTAGTGAGAGATTGCTCGTCACATGTGAACCAAGATAGCAGAACTGATCAACTGCTACCAGTGTCGTACCATTCAGTTCGATGGCTGGACGCTCTGCACAACCCTGGGCTAAGGTCACCGTCTTCTGAACATTAATTGTCATTGAAAAGAGTTTACACGCTCTCGAAAATTGGTCAATGAGGGTTTGGAGGTCCGCTTCCGAGTGCGCGAGTAAAGCTGCGTCGTCAGCAAACAACAGGCAATTCAGTACATGATCCTCACGATATCGTTTAGATTTGAGAAGTGAAATATTGAAGAGTTTTCCATCGGCCCTTGTGTGAAGATATACACCCTGCTTGGCATCGCCAAAAGCTGATTTGATAAGTAGCGAGAAGAATATGCCAAACAAGGTGGGAGCCAGAACACAGCCCTGTCGCACACCCCTCTTTACATCAAAAGGATCGGATGTCCTTCCATCGTGAATAACGGAGCCTTGCATGTTTTCGTGGAAGGACATAATTACCTTAAGAAGTTTCGGTGGGCACCCGATCCTGTCCAGAGCCATGCACAGCCCCTCTCTGCTCACAGTATCGAAGGCTTTATTTAAATCCACGAAGGCGACAAACAAAGGAGCCCGCTGCTCTCTACACTTCTCTTGCACTTGACGCAGTGTGAAGATCATGTCAACTGTGGAACGTTCTGAGCGGAAACCGCACTGGGTTTCCGGGTAAACGCGCTCGGCTAGCAACTGCAACTTGCTCAAGATGACGCGAGCAAACAGTTTTCCCACGACGCTAAGTAAAGCAATGCCGCGGTAGTTATTGCAATCGCCACGATCTCCCTTGCCCTTGTAGAGCGTGATAATGTTGGCATCCCGCATGTCCTGAGGCACGCAACCCTCGTTCCATTTGGATAGAAGTTTGTGCAAGAGCGGTAGGATAGAACGAACCTTGACCAGTTCCGTGTAAATTCCGTCCTTACCAGGACTCTTTCCATTTTTAAGAGCTTTGGCAGCCAGTATAAGTTGCTCCAAAGTAGGAGTTTCATCCAGTTCGTGCCAAACTGTTTGCCTTTCGATCTGTTCCAAAGCTTCTGGTCGTATATCGATTGGATGTGCATACAAAGAGTTATAGTGCTCTACCCATCTAGAAAGCTGACGGTTGCTATCGGTGATAACAGTTCCATCAGCCTCCTTTAAAGGAGCAGTTTTCTTTGCGATTGGTCCAATAGCTTTCTTTATGCCTGCGTGTACACCACCGATATCACCTCTATTCGCACTCTCTTGTATGCTGGAACAAAGCTCTGTCCAGTATGCGTTTATGCACTTTCGTACTGTACGCTGCAGGAGAGACTTCGCTAATTTGAGCTCTTCAAGAGTTCTGGAACAGGGGTTAAGGCGATGAGTAAGGGCAGCTTTCCGCTTGGTTTCAAGAAGGGGAAAAAGTTCTTCTTGGTTCTCACGAAACCAGTCCTGGGACCGCGGCTTTTGGTGTCCAAAGATATTTACTGCTTTGTCGGTGAGCAGAGACTTAATTAGATCCCAAGTCTCCTGACAGGACATGCTTTCATGGTCCCAACTAACAGCTTCAGTGCGCACCATCTTCCCAAATTCTTTCATCAGTGTGTCATTTTTGGTCTTTTTGACATCGACTTTTTTTGTTGGTAGCTTTTTAGACGAATGTACCTTCTTCGGAACTAACCTTATTTTAGAGACCACTAGAGAATGATCGGTGTCACACTCTGCGCTGTGAAACGACCTAGTATTAGAGGTGTAACCCAGGTCACCCTTCTTAGTCAAGACAAGATCTAACTGGTGCCAGTGCTTAGAGCGTGGGTGCATCCAGGACACCTTGTGAATAAATTTGCTTTTGAAGAAGGTGTTGGTGACGCACATTTGGTTCTTCGAACAAAACTCTAGCAGCCGTTGCCCATTTTCGTTTTGTTTACCAATGCCATGATTTCCGAGGCATTCAGGCCAAGCTAAGGAATCCTGGCCCACTCTGGCGTTAAAGTCACCCAGTATATACAAGCGATTTCCTGAAGCAACTCCGCGCACCACTTCGTTGAGCTGGTCGTAAAATTTATCCTTTGAATCAGCTGAAGATGTTAGTGTTGGCGCGTAAGCCGAGATAAGAGTTGCCGTGCCGCAATTCGTGGTCAAGTTCAAGAGCATTATGCGCTCTGAGACTCCAATAGGGCGGTCAATTGCATCTAGCAAGTCATTACGAACAGCAAATCCCACCCCGTGCTCCCGGGTTTCGTTAGAGTCCTTGCCTTTCCAAAAAAAGGTGTAATTGGCTTCTCGCAGAGAGCCCTCATCTGGAAGCCTAGTCTCTTGGAGGCCTGCTAAGGTGATATTGAGCCTCCTTAATTCTGCGTCGATGACAGCCGTTTTGCGGAGATTATTATATTGTGGGCTTGTACAGCTGGTCGTAAAGCCAGTTCGCATGTAGCGAACGTTCCATGTCGCAAAGCGCATGTTGGTAATGGTAATACGTTTTTTGCAAAGATTTTTTCTAGGAGCAGGTGCGGTCTATTTACAGCGCCATTTTCCAGCATCGAGCCAGTGCCTTGATCACCCATACAAGACAATTGACGCTGAGGCGGACCAGTACCTTATTGTCTGGGGGCTGCCCAGCTTAAAGCGGGCGGTAACTGGTCAGTGGGCCTACGATGGACCCTCCCACTGTCGAAAGCGACCCCTGGCGCCCGCACCTACGCCTATTTGTGCGGACTTATAACCGGTGACTGCCACTTTCCGTGTTGTTTCCCACCGTCAAGGACTGGTGGGCGAAGTGTCCTCTCCGCGGATGCCACTATGCCTGGGACATAGTTAAGGAAACACACGCTTGCCCACTACGTGTGCCACCCTCTCGGCCTCGCTGACTGAGTCCACAGGAACGACAAGTCGATACATGTGGAGCCAGGTTGGCTGCAGGCGTCTGCTGCTGGGATCTTGTAACAGCTGACGGAGACACCAGTTCCGGGTTTTGATTGGAGTGACCATCTCAGTTGAAGTGCGAAGATGTTAGAGCACTTTTGATTAACCTTTGTCGCCTTTTACGACACCTCGGTTGGAGAGAGGTTGGTGTTATTCTTAAACCGATCACCACACGGTTTACGTATGGTGATCGGTTTAAGTTACGTATTAAGATACTTTACTGATATTAGAGATTGCATCGGATGGGTAAGATCAGTAAGTAACGGCTGGATTGTCTGGTGGACATAATATGCTAGAAGTCCTTGATTCTTTACTTGGGTCAGACATTTTTTTTTTCAATCCTTTCTAAAAGTACCTGTGTGTATGATTGTATCCAGAAAAGCTCATAACATTTTTTGCACAATCTAGAATTTATGCCCTATCCCCCAGACGGATGCACTGATGCGGTCAAATGTTGAACGCAAATAAGATTCTCGACTACCATTTTGGTACAATCATGGCTCTAAAATACAAACTCACCTTTGTCATGATGCCCTGTCAGTATAAATAATACCAAGTCGCAAGGGAGTATTGTTCCCCGTCATTAAGTTATATTATGTTAATTAATATACTAAAACTAAAACAGCTAAAACAGTTGCAGCTTAAACTACCACAAACACCCTACTAGGTTACAGTTGGATAAGAACCTTCGACCTCATCTCATCGGGCCTTGCACAACTATCTTAAAACGATCTAAAATTCAATATAACCCCGCACTGCAAGCTAGCTTTGAGCCTTGAGTGAACGCAGTCAACTTAGTCGAATTTAATATCACCGAATAAAGTGGTACACTGCACTACCCTGGTTTTTAGTTTCTTAATGAAATGATAGTTGTTTCTGCGCGTAATACCTCAAAAATAGCAGACAGATACATTATGCTTTTGTCAACGTAGTAAAATAAAATGTCCCAATAGAAATGAACTTTATAGAACTACTTTAAAATTACAAATACTATAGAAATTCGTTTAGATGTACGGCTGTAACTACGGTAGATTAAGTGGGTATTTGATTTTACGGTTGTTGAATATTAAATTATACTGTTTCAATTTAAGCCGACATTTATCTTAATTTCATTTCTATTTCTACGGTTTGTCGCCATTGGCATTGGAAGATAATTCTCAAAGTGCCCCATATTGCCCCGAACATTAAATAAAGATTTATCCAGTGTCGTGTAAACATTCCTCTTCACAAGACAGCTTCCCTTGGGAATTACTCAAGGAAAACGCGGACTCGAACAAAGTTCTACAAATAAACAATTTAATAACAATGAAAATGCTGCAAAACTTAGATACATAAACAGAAATGATTTCTCCAAAATGAGCATCGCTGGATATTACCGGCGAAGTAATAGATTTATTATTGCCTAAGACTATCTCGGCTTCGGTTGCTTTAGATGTTTTATTACAATCTATCGGGCGAACGCGGATGCGTATAGGCTAAATATAACAACGGATTATTGAAAAGCACGCTCTTTGCGAATCATGATTGCAAACAAAAAGTAAGATAGGTACATATCTTGTAGTTAAATTAAATAAATCGAAATAACAATTTCAATCATAACACATACATGAATAACGGTATAGACTACATATTAATTTACTTTCAAACACTAGCGACCGCCGGCGACTCCGTCAGCGCGGATTTCGGTTTCCGCACAAATACTACTTATATAGCTTTGAGTCTTCCTCGTCTTAAGGACTATTTAACACAAAAATATTATTTCAATTCGAACCGGTTGTTCCTGAGATTAGCGCGTTCAAACAAACAGAAAAATCAACAGACTCTTCAGTTTTATTATATAAGTCAAACATGAGAAGGACTGTAATATTCGTTTGATTTTCATTGCTTGGAATGATATTTATCAGTAAAACGACATGTACCATCTGCAGATTTCATTCAAAACATCAAAATTGTAATAAAAATCCCAATTTGTTAAAACTCACGATTAAATCTTTTCAAATAAAAACAAACCCCATATACCCATAAAACGTCTATATCATCCTTAAGAATCATTTCGAGTTTCGAACATATTCTATCGTAAACGAAACTGATATCGCTATAAAACACGATATCCTTTTGTAGGATAACAAAAATGCATTTCAAATCTAGAATTGGATGTTTGAAAACCTTAGGAGAAGGATCTCTATTTGAGTTGATAGGTTTTCCACATACGCTACGCGGAAGCTCGGTTAAGGGAGCGTTTGGTAAGACACGTTCCCGGTACAAACGGAACGTATTCCGTCCCGGAACGGTTTTATTCCCGAGCTCCGGTAATATCGAGATAATCCCCGCTCTTACTGCTTTGCTGTATTTTTATTATTGTTTACTTGCACTATTAAAACAACTATTGTTAAAAAATCATCATAAGAAAGCCCAAAACATAGAAAAATTCTTGCTGTTGACTTCCATTTCTAAACATAAGCAACATCTCACTTTCGTTGACCGAAATATTGGTAACCGCCTAAGTACAAAAGCGCATGATTTTTGGATAGAAATCCTTTATACACTATACTATTTCTTTTTCCTTCCATCTTTATTACTCTGCAATGTAAATGTTTTTAATTGAGCCTCACAATCTTCCATATGGTTTTACAATATCCACTTATATTTCAATGGCATTGCCGCAGAACGGAACGTTTTCAAAATCTCCGAGTATTTTCAATGAAGAGTTAGGACTGCGCCGTGTTTCCGTACTCGCTTTGACCTCACCTCATTAGCGTAACTAGGATATTAGACGTCAGACTGCTGACTAAATAATGAGAGAGACGTTTCCCTTGCTTTTAGTGAGCCAGGGTTGAAATATACTACGAAACTAAATCTTTTTTCTCTTTTCATAGATTTTATGACTTTTGACGACCTGCTTGGTGTAGTGGCCAAGAAGTTGAATATGAGACCAAGCGGTCACGGGTGCGACCCCGCACAGGATCTAAATATTTAAGCATAAGGATATAAGCATCTTTGTATAACACTGTTGATTCTGATATCTGTAACACAAGTGCTTAAGCTACTTTACACGGAGTCAGATCAATGTGTGTGAGATTGAGATATTTATATTTATTTAAGTGTCTCAATCTCAAATACCATTTATAGTAATAAACTATTAGCATTCTGAAATATAATGTATAAAATAGTGTTTTAAGTAAAATAACTAGTATAATACCCCCACTATTATGAAATGATGTGTGAATGATGGAGTGACCACGAAGTCATTGGCTGTTTAAATTACTTATCCTACAAACGGATATGCAAACACCTTCCACGGTTATTAGTAGGAAAATAAAGAAGGACGTACGTACATACGAGTATGTATTTATCGCACATAACAAATATGTGAGAATTGGAATTTATAAAGTTCATAATAGTCATGTTCTTTTCAACACAAAAATATTCAGCCATTCATGCCCAGATTGAATTACTAATAAAACAGAAGTTTCTGCAAAGCGGTGATTGCCCAAAGAACCACCAATTCTGCGTAACTAGGATTGCATGAAATCCCACAAGTGAGATCGTTCATTTCCAAATTGTCCGCTCGGGAGTAAAGTTTTCTATTGGTTTTGTGAACTCATCCCATTGACGATTGTAATGTCTCGTTTTGTGCAAACACTGGGTACCTTTTATTGCCTTTTTTTTTCATCTTACAATCAATTTTTCGAATATTAATAAGTGATGCTTCCTATTTACATTTTAATAAAGTTTACAAAATCCTTCATACCATTATTCGTCTACCCAAAACATTACACTGCACAAGTGATTTTAACAAGCATAATATTTTCCACTTTGTTTTCCTTGTTTCAGAGAGAAATCGGACTCTAAATCACTTCCGAGACGCGGGTGTTTTATAGTGTTTTTCATAGATTGCGTTTTGAGCGTAATTACTTTAAATAACGGTTGTTTTGGCGTAAAAACCCTGTTTTTTTTTTTTACATCTACATTTTACAATGAAATAAAGAATATCACACAACAAAAACCTCCCAAACAATCACTATATAAAATGTTTGTTATGCTTTTAAAACGATTATTCCAAAATGATAGCAGCATTCCTCGAGTATAGTAGCATTCATTTAATTTCAAAGCAAAAACAGACGTTATTATCAACGTCTATTTGGCGAGGGTCGTTTATTCGCATATTCTAGAAACGGCGGCATAAAAAGTGGCTCGACTGCGTGTGACATTAGAATTGCAACTGCAGTAAAAATGTACACTCTTCTTGCTCCGCAGTGCGCTGCATAAGAAAAGACGCTTTTATATTTTTCAGACAAGCGGGAGGCTAAGAATTCACATGGAATTTTAAGGCACCGCTTCGTTTGTATTGTATTAACTTTTGGCTGTAACCCACTGGATGTATTGTAGGTCGTGATGTTTTACTTGGAACTCTTGGGAACCAGGGAATGCAAACTTAGAATCATAATGTGGGTACGTATTTATTCAAGGCGCGTGCATGACAATAAACTTGTTTATCCTCGTCATAATTGCTCCAAATTAGGGCTAACATTTGAACAAGCTCATGACCCTTCTTTACAGTGGCCTATTTCCTTTTTAAAAAACCGGCCAAGTGCGTGTAGGACTCGCACACCGAGGGTTCTGTACAAATTCTATTTATTTCAATTTTAGATATAAGTTTGCGTGGTTAATGTACTGTTCTTATTTAATAAGTTACAAAGGGGTGGTCCCTTACTTACAAAAAATATATATTAGATACCTCAAATCATTTTTGAAGATCTATCCATAAATATCCAAAAAGTCAGTTCTTACTACGGGGAAACCCAAAAAAAAACTTCTTTTTTTCTATTTTCTTGTGAAAATCTTAATGCGGTTCACAGAGTATCTATACACATAGTGTTTCGGAAAAAAGTGATTGTGACATACTGGCAGGCAGACACATGACGAATTTAGGACTCGGAACCCTAAAAAATGGCTTAAAATCTCCAATTTAAAATTACATATGAAAGAGACCTATATAGGTAGAGGTTATGAAAAGCAATGAATATTTAAAAACAGGACAATTTGTCCACATCCAGGAGGAATTAATTTCCATTTGAGATTGGATATGGTTATGAATGAATTGGTCTACCAAAACTGATTGCTCTATCAGAATATTTCGCGAGATAAAAATTGTAATTTTATTGGGTACTCATCCAATCTATCGGCCATTCAATAAAAATGATTTAAATAAGCTTTCACGTGCAGATGTGCAATAATTTTCGCCTGCCTTTGCTGACGTTTCACTTGGGAAGTTGAAACAAAATTTCCATGATAATATTAAATAAGAAAATCCTTCAATCCGTATGGCGTGTAGCCAAAAACGTGTATCTTGGTCACACATATCTCGCAAAACCAACGATTCAATTTAGTGGATAACAATTGTACGAGTACATGTGTATTATTTAGATGAAGAGTCATATTATATTAAACAGATAATTGTAAAGAGTAAACGTAACTTTGATAATAATCAACTCATATTTTTCTTACACGAATGATCTGATATGATTTTACATTAAACCCGATACCCGCACATTAATCTCCATCCTAAGTATTGTTTAAAACAAGGTCATCACAAACCAATTTTTTCTCCGTTTAGAGCATCTTCGGAAGATTCGAGGTCCATTTGCTGGCGACATTATTTTTGCATTATTGGAGACAAACATTATTTTCTCATTAGCCTCCACAGGGTTAGTTCGGGAAGATGTTAGATAGACTCATTTGTCAGATAGGGACGCAGGCACTCCAGTGTAGGAATTCTAATTAAACTTACACAACATTTAGACGAACTTACATAGTGTGGAGCGATGAGCTCCGTGAACTTTGACCGGGTTATTTCGCGTAGACTCACTAGGTAATAGAGGATCTAGCCCCAATCTATTCGTTAATTCTACATTACAATACAGCCCCAATTGCTGTACTCTGCGGTACTCTAGTTAATACGTATGGGATTAGTCGCAGGTAGGGAAAGTTTTAGTTATCATTACACTCATGGCATAGTTTACAACGTCAATGACGAATTATGCAAGTAGATAGTCAAGGAATAATAAAGTGTGAATGGAAAGTTAATATTACGTCATAAATTTCACCAATAGAGACATTTACTTTCACTATTTCGGATATAAACAAACATTTTAGACAATTGTAGAAACAAGTTAGTCCCCCAATTATAACACAATTGCTTTAACAAAAGTCAATTCATGTAACGGAACAATTAGTTTTAATTCAAAGATACTTCGAGCTCCTTCAAGTGCTACCCGAGTCTGGAATATTAATTACAGCTGATATTTTAACGAAAGCAATAGTTCCCACGGTGTAATGACAATCGACGTTTCCTGGACGCACCGCCTCCGGCACGGCATCGCATTCTATTGCAACTGCAGTAATACCAGAGCTCAAACATTATTAACTCTTGTCAGTTTGAGTTTCAAAGCTCAGGCCGGATTAATAGTAAACACGTCTCCCGCTCGGCCCGATCGGCTTGAATGAAGATAAACACATTTGGTCCCTGGATATTTTTAGCGACATTTCACTAACATTACCGTTCTAGGCGATTGACGGGGTTTTCAACTATGCTACGCAATCGTTTTGTTGATCTCGGAAATGTTTGACAACCGTAAGTGGTTGTTACGTACTGATTTAAAGGGTTTTACTTGATCGACTTTTATGCTTTATTTACAAACAAAAAACCCATTTTGTTACTTCACATAGTTTAAACTTCCTCCTGAAGCAATTTGATACGAATTAGGCACCGATGTGATGAAAACTTGTAACTATGAAATCAGCGAGTTATCGAAAAAAACATTTTTTGGTTTATTTGTAGTAGGTACTGTACACAATAGTTTACTACGTGTACACTATTTTTTCTTTTATTTAATCACCCAACGACGACCGTTTGACCTCATTCCCATTTCATAACCATTTGACTCCTTGGTCAAGAGGTCGCGGGTTCGATCCTCGCGCAGGACAACGATAGCATTGTTGTTTCTGATATCTCTAACACAAATGCCTCAGCTATTTAACACGGAGTCAGATCAATGAATGTTGTGTAATATTTTTTATTATTTATTTCTTTATTTAATACATACATATATTGTTCAAGTACAAGTCTGTCATCGCTGTTACCGGGTATTTAAGCGTGTATTCAAATCTTTGTCAATAATTTTCGCATAACCGGACAATACGCCCTCTGCCAGTTGATTTTCCTCTCGACTCAAGCGGAAAAGCTATGCATATTTATTATTTGTAAATGAACACCATACGTAAAATCACAAGTACCGGAATGAACAAATATGGAGATACTGTTTTTAAGACACCACTGACTGTGAGCATCGTTGGTTGAAGATAGTTATGTTCGTACATATGTGTAGTAGCGTTATGTTATGTGTTCATTCGTGTGAGTATAAAAAGTGAAGTAAATATAAATAAATAAATATTTCACAACATCACATACATTGATCTGACCCCGTGTTAAGTAGCTTAAGCACTTGTGTTACAGACATCAGAATCAACAGTGGTATTACAAATATACTTAAATAGATACATATAACACCCAGACCAGACAGAATATATATTATAAAGGAGACAGTTGTTTTTGGGCCCACCAACAATCGGTAACGTTTAAGAGAAAGAGAACCATGTTAAAAATTTATATATTTTTTTATGAATTTTGCAATTGAAATGAATTTCAAACGAAACCGGAGTCATAAAACCAAAATAAAAAGCCTTATTTTGATTATATCCGTAAAAAATCTGTCCAAAGATTAGTAAACAATGGCTGACATACAGATAACTGAAGGAAAAAAGGTTTTTATCAATAGAATTAAATTAAAACACCTGAAATCGAACATAAAGGAGACGCAATTTACTTTTGGAACGGTTTTAATGCCAATTTTTATCTAAGGCGGTGATTGGTAGTGACTTTTAATTATTTAAATAATGAAATAAAAATAATAATTAGAATAAACAATACAAAAAATCTGTATAACGGAACGCAAGTGCTAGTCTATTGCCGGATTTTGATTTTATGATTTTATTTAAAAACTGAATACAAATGTCAGAAACCTTCCGTCTGTCAACTGTCATTAATGGTTATACTATATAATTTAAAAAGCTGTAGTTTGTTTGTTTGTTTGACATTTGTGAAAAACCTTATTCCACGCGGACAGAGCCACAGGCGACCACTAGTCATATTAAATTAATTTATTTCAGATACATAGGAAAAACATAATGGAAAATCGCCCTTATGTGTAAGTCTTTACGGTTCAGGCGTTGAAAGTCAGGAAAGCAAATAGACAGATTAGTTAATGAGGTTAATATATATTTTCACATCTTATTTCTAACGATTCCGGTTAAAATATGAAAAAGTAATGTTACCACTATAATCTGGAGATTATAAGGAATAAATTGATACCCATTTCGTAAATAAACGCCAAAATTTTATGTGGGCCTAACTTTCCATACAAAAACGATTGACTCCTTTTCCACAGAAATGCGAAGCGAGATCTGAGATTAAATCGGTAGGTACAGCTTAACTATTATATCTAAAACGTTTTTTTTTTTTTTTGAGTGTTCATAAGGCCACTAATTCCGACCGTACAATGTTGCAACTTCTTTAATTGTATTGATAAGTTTTTGTTATGAAAGTACACAATATGAATATTAATTTCTATTAGCAATTAGTACCTAACATGACACCTACAATGTAGATTAAGAAGATTAAGCCTAAGATTAAAGATTATGCCAAGATTTGTTTTCATGTACAATTTACAAAAAAACGTTTTAATCTCTGTTCTTCGAAGTACCTTGTAGGTAATTTAATCTATTATTATATTCTTGGAAAAGGTTATTTTCAAAAATCAAAATGTCGAAGTCTTTATTTCAAAATCTGATAATGTAGCTATTTCCTAAATCCTGGAAAGCTCGCGAAATCTGATCTCTTTGTCTTAGCAAAAGATAAAAGTTAATGGTATTTGCGGTAACAGATATCTGCGTAAGTCTTCGTAATGCCGAAGGTTGTCTAAATACATTCTAATACCACAGATGCAATGAACGAATAAGTTCCTGTAGGATTATGGTCAATGCAGCGAACATAAACGACTGTACTCATTCTAAAGTTTAAACATTACCAGCAGACGCAATTTAAATTCCATTTGGAACTCGATACATTGTAATAGGTACTACTCGTAGATAATGTATTTAGGATAAAATGGAATTTTCCTTTTTCCGTTAAAATTTGTTCCATGAATAAAGCTGCACGTCTCTAGGGACAGTCATCGGCTTTGAGTCCTAAATTGGATCGGAGTTTTCTCAATCGCGATACGTCAGGGTAGCTACAGCTCTATCATGGATTGCGGACCGCTGCGGTATAAGTTTAGTAATGTTTCAAATAAAAACACTGCTCCGTATTCCGCTGCTCATATAACTATTTGAAATTATTTTGTTAGGATCAAAGTAAATTTTGACTGGGTGAATGTGATATTTTTTCATTACAATGGAATTCGCCGGGCCCATTCAGAAGTAACCTTTCGTTATGAGGGCTAGGATGGCTGCAAATCTGACATTAGTTAGAATAAACATTAATTGTGATGAGTCTATTTCATTTTAAATATTTTAAAACATATTCAGTTTATTTTAACAACTACATATGCTTAGTACACTGTATTAACCTTTTTGGCGTTGAAATAACTTAAACTGGTAATCGTGTTCTGTTTTCATTTTAATAAATTACGACATAGTTAAATTCTCCTGTTATTTTATATTTTTACAATCTTACATCGTATTTTGACAATTGTATTCAGTAATGGCCGCTTGTTAAATCATTTGTATGTTTTCCATGGTTGGAACAAGAAGCGCTTGATAAACTAAATACATATTTTGACATATACATACATTTATTACATTATGTCATAAAAATAGCTTTATAATTTGTATTGAGTACCCAGTTACTACTACTAATTTTGAGTGTGTGTACAACTACATAGGTGCATAATTGTCATTAAAACGGTATTTCTTTATACCAGCAGTAATGTAATAAAGTCTATGTACAAACACGACTCGATTGACGCACAACCGAATAAGGAAGATGCTTAGATACATATCTGGGTATATACCCAGATATCTACGAAATAGTAACGTAATATAATAAATCTTGAACGGGAAGGAAGTTTGCGTACGAAGGGATCTTTGTTTGCTTTGTTGATAGTATTTTGTTTTTGCGATATAATCAGGTAACTTATTTATAGCAATTTGAGATGTGATCCGATCGAGAATCCGTATTAACACATGACACAAATACGTAGAATCGATACAAATGTACTTGTGTATTTCGTGTAATGTTAAATGTATGTTAATGGAAAGAGTTCCCCAGCTATATGATAGTGGGGTGATTAAGATGGAATATCATCTTTACTTGATGACTATCTTTACTGCTCATTATAAATACTTCTTTATATTCTACTCTTAGTAATTCTACTCTTAGTTGACGAATGCGCTTTGATAGAACCATGAACCAAAAACAACATGAAATTGATAATAATGTGAATAAATTTGAAAGAAAAGTTGGTTTTTTGTAGAGTTAATATAAAACGAATTCGGTTTCCAAAGACATAGTGTTGTACTATAGCTTTAGTTTCCTCAAGTAATGGACTATCCAACGAAAAAAGGTTTTTCGTTGGATAGTCCTGTCCTGTGATTAGCACGTTCAAAGAAACAGTCAAACTCTTCAGCTTTGCTATACTAATATATATTACATGTTTGATCATTTAAAACACGCTTACACTTATTTAAATGCTCATAAACCTTTCGATACACTTAAAAGATATGGCGTTAGTAATGTCACCCACAAAAGTTAATTTTATAAGAAATGTCATAAAACACATAAAGTTTTGATAATTTTGTCTGTAGTAAAACAAAGGAATTAAACGCTTCTCGGATAAAACTTCGTACATCTAAGCGACTGTACATTTTCCACTACATAAACATCGTTTCGCTTCGTAAACTAAGTGTGAAAACGAAACAAATAGGACTTTAGCCCCAATAAATGTTAAGTTAATGGTTGTGAAACTCATAAACCTACCTCACGGGACGAATTCAGTGTTATAAAAATAAACCTAATGTTAAAAGAAACCGTTCTTAATTATTAATGTGTGGTGATTATTTTTTCCACAAACATACCATATAGATATCACATTTTCCCTGAAATATATGTAGAGCTATGTCTTATATAGGATTCCTCCAACATAACTTTACACCATACGCTTAAGGTCTTGTGCCGTGGTAAAATAATCTTATTTCTTAGAAAATTGTATTTTCACCTAGAAAATCGGACAAAGCACAACAAACCATAAAACCATAAACCAGTTGAAATCTATACACTAATATACTTAATTTCAAGAGTTTGTTTGTGTGTTTGTTTGAAAGCGCTAATCTCAGGAGTTATTGAATTGAAAAAATATTTTTGTGTTTGATAGTCCATTTGTCGAGCAAGGCTGTAAGCAACAGTATAAGACTATGTGGGCAAGAACCGAAATCCAAGCAAACGGCGTAATATTTAGAAGGTTAAAGCGTGTAATAAATACATAACATTGGCGAGCATAATTACTAAATAGACAACTAAAGTGCACGTAGCAGCTGGAAAATGCTTTCTGCAAAAATAGTCAATTCATTAAATATTTGTACCGCTAGCCGCGTTCAGTTGTTCCAATAACAAAACCACTCAGCCGTGCTCAACTTACAAATAAAAGCACGGAATGTATACGTAAAGAGGAAAAAGGGAAACACGAGAGTAAAGTGCATTCGGAAATCCAGAAAACGAAAACCACTGGGGAGCCACTTTACGTCTGTTACATGTGTGCCGGATGCAAACCACGCCGATGATGTCCGCGACCGTTTAAATACTAAATACTACTACTAAATTGTACCTGGCAGGTCTATTAACGCTCGATTCTATTATTTATAACTTTCAACGTTTAAATTCATTTCCTTGTTTTGTGAAACGAACATTATTTATAGCTTAGTAGTCATGAATTTGGTTCTTAAAAGCTCTCCATCAAATTCTAAGATTATTATAATAATGTTTTCATTCGCAAAATAACTTGGGGAATATCGCTACGCAATATCTCAACAACGGAACGCTGAAAATAATACCGCAAAATGTAGGTAATGAAAATACCTTCCTTAGATTACTGCTATTATTGATGACAGGGCATTTGACACGACATTATATTGGTCAATAATATTGTTTTCGATATACTTCGTAGTTTTATCTCTTTCATCTTTCTAACAATATTAATATTTTTGTTAGAGAGATGCTCGGGACTATAATATTAAATATTATAGTACCGAGCTATTTCCATACCATATAGTAAATTTTGACTGAGTGAATGTGATATTTTTTCATTACAATGGTATTCGTCGGCCCATTCAGAAGAAACCTTTCGTTATGAGGGCTAGGATGGCTTTAAATCTGACATTAGTTAGAATAAACATTAATTGGGATGACTCTATTTCATTTTAATTATTTTAAAAACATATTCAGTTTATTTAAACAACTACATATGCTGAGAACACTGTATTAACCTTTTTGGCGTTGAAATAACTTTTATACCGGTAATCGTGTACTGTTTTCATTTATTAATAAGACATCAGAAATAGTTAAATTCTCCCTGTTATTGAATATGTTTACAATCTTAGATAGTAATTTGATAACTGTATTCAATAATAGCTGCTAATTTGTGTTTAAGTTTAATCATTTGTATGTTTTCCATGGGTGAAACAACAAGCACTTGATAAACTAAATACATATTTTGACATGTATGTAGGTATATACATTTATTACATTATGTCATAAAAATAGCTTTACAATTTTTTCCATATAATTGCATTGAGTACCCAGTTACTACTACATATTTTGAGTGTTTGTAAAACTACATACATAATTGTCATTAAAACGTTATTTCTTTATACCAGCAGTAATGTAATAAAGTCTATGTACAAACACATGACTCGATTGACGCACAACCGAATAAGGAAGATGCTTAGATACATATCTGGGTATATACCCAGATATCTACGAAATAGTAACGTAATATAATAAATCTTGAACGGGAAGGAAGTTTGCGTACGAAGGGATCTTTGTTTGCTTTGTTGATAGTATTTTGTTTCTGCGATATAATCAGGTAACTTATTTATAGCAATTTGAGATGTGATCCGATCGAGAATCCTTATTAACACATGACGCAAATACGTAGAATCGATACAAATGTACTTGTGTATTTCGTGTAACGTTAAATTTATGTTAATGGAAAGAGTTCCCCAGCTATATGATAATGGGGTGATTAAGATGGAATATCATCTTTACTTGATGACTATCTTTACTGCTCATTTTAAATACTTCTTCATAAATTCTACTCTTAGTTGACGAATGCGCTTTGATAAAAACATGAACCAAAAATAACATGAAATTGATAATGATGTGAATAAATTTGAAAGAAAAATTGTTTTTTGTAGAGTTAATATAAAACGAATTCGGTTATCAAACACATAGGGTTGTGCTTTAGTTTCTTTAACTAATGGACTATCCAACGAAAAAAGATTTTTTCAATTCGAACTAGTAGTTCTTGTGATTTGCACGTTCAAACAAACAATCAAACTCTTCAGCTTTATTATATTAGTATATATTACATGTTTGATTATTTTAAATTAAAAAACACTTTACACTTATTTAAATGCTCATAAATATTTCGATACACTTAAAAGATATGGCATTAGTAATGTCACCCACGAAAGTTAATTTTGTAAGAAATGTCATAAAACACATAAAGTTTTGATAATTTTGTCTGTAGTAAAACAAAGGAATTAAACGCTTCTCGGATAAAACTTCGTACATCTAAGCGACTGTACATTTTCCACTACATAAACATCGTTTCGCTTCGTAAACAAAGTGTGAAAACGAAACAAATAGGACTTTAGCCCCAATAAATGTTAAGTTAATGGTTGTGAAACTCATAAACCTACCTCACGGGACGAATGCAGTGTTATAAAAATCAACCTAATGTTAAACGAAATTGTTCTTAATTATTAATGGGTGGTGATTATTTTGTTCCACAAACATACCATATAGATATCACATTTTCCCCTGAAATATATGTAGAGCTAGGTCTTATATAGGATTCCTCCAACATAACTTTATACCATACGCTTAAGGTCTTGTGCCGTGGTAAAATAATCTTATTTCTTAGAAAATTGTATTTTCACCTATAAAATCGGACAAAGCACAACAAACCATAAAACCGTTAACCAGTTTAAATCTAAATACTAATATTCAAAGAGTTTGTTTGTTTGTTTGTGTGTTTGTTTGAACGCGCTAATTTCAGGAGCTGCTGGTTTGAATTGAAAAAATATTTTTGTGTTTGATAGTCCATTTGTCGAGCAAGGCTGAAAGCAATAGTGTAACATTATGTGTGCAAGAACCGAAATCCAAGCGGACGGAGTTATATGAAAGATAAAGCGTGTAATAAATATATAACATTGGCGAGCATAATTACTAAATAGACAACTAAAGTGCACGTAGCAGCTGGAAAATGCTTTCTGCAAAAATAGTCAATTCATTAAATATTTGTACCGCTAGCCGCGTTCAGTTGTTCCAATAACAAAACCACTCAGCCGTGCTCAACTTACAAATAAAAGCACGGAATGTATACGTAAAGAGGAAAAAGGGAAACACGAGAGTAAAGTGCATTCGGAAATCCAGAAAACGAAAACCACTGGGGAGCCACTTTACGTCTGTTACGTGTGTGCCGGACAAACCACGCCGATGATGTCCGCGACCGTTTAAATACTAAATACTACTACAGTAGAACCTCGATAACTTAAACCTCGGTAACATAAAAACCTCTGTAACTTCAAAAAATACTATGTTCCCTTCCCATCAGAGCCCAAAACCTCTTAAACTTAAAATAAGCAACCTCTATAACTTAAATAAATAATCCCTATATTGGCCCTCAGTAACTTAAAGAAATGTTTCCACAACCTCTATAACATAAAATTGATTGTCAATGAGTCATTTTGAAAGAGAGATGATGAGTGAAACAAAAGGTTTCGGTATTTATTGCTTGCACGTGTTTTATGGTTAACGTAAACAATACATTACCTATTGTTTGCTTTATCTAAATTCTTCAAAGCTTTGGCGGCGGTTAGCTTTGTGACAACGACTTACTTGCATCAAATGTTTTCTATTGTTATCCTGGAAACATGGCTTTACTTACTGTGTGACACATAAATCATTTTGTCAAAACAAAAGGTTTCGGTATTTATAAATCGATTTAGAAACAGTGATTTTTTTAAAACAAAAGAAAATCACATATTTTTTTTAAGTAGACTAAACCTTTACTTGTTGTTTTATTTTTATGTAATGTACCTAAGTAATGTAAATAAATATGATAAGATATTTAATTTTCAGTATTTTATTGAACCCATCCTTCTGATGCATTCGAGTAAAATTAGGAGCAAGGGTACATACAAATATGTACATACCTCTATATTAACCTTTACCTAACATAGACCCTTGATAACTTAAAACCTCTATAACTTAAAATATTTTGTGTTTCCCTTGGACTTTAACTTATCGAGGTTCTACTGTACTAAATACTAGCTCTACAAACCTACTCAGTTCCTAGTTGCTACTCAGATACTCCAAGTTTACCTTATTAGCGTTTGAACAACCCTCACGTCGTGTGCATTTACACTTTGGGCATAATTTGTTGTTGATTTACGAGTAGGAACATGATCGTAGGTCGGCTTTCTATTTATAAGCGGATTACTGATTTATTTACGCAGGATCAAATTCGTCTAAAAACGGTCCTCAAAGTCCGAGAAAAGATTGAACTAATGAAAAAATAACTCATCTTATCATTAAAATGGAAAAACATTAAGCAATGTGATTAATCCATTATATGGGTCGAAATCTAACAAAATACGCTATGCAATTAAAGATAGAAGTGTATGCGACCCCTAGATCGTTACACGGAAATACAAAAACAATATCAAAATATCTGAGACAAAATATGCAATTCCATTGTTATTGTTATTCACACTCCACTCAGCCTCGTCTCGCAATATCCATACGTTGGAACGATATCTAGCTGCGAGTACAAAAAGTTCCAATACTAAAAATCCTCAATAATAACAGTAAAAAGAATCGCATCTTATCTCGATGGCGTATTTGGAAGATATCCAAGCCATTTACCACAACGCGACAGAACGACACTTCAGGACCCGAAATTAAATGATGTGAAAACTAATGTATACCTACAAAGGTATTTACTCTAGGAGAAACTGATTACAGTACGGTTGGAGAATTTAAACTTTTAGTAAAAATATGTTCAACATATTTATTGATTCTCTTTTACTCTCGGGTTTGATGTGTAAAATTATTTTACTAATCATTTTAAAAACATTTTTGGATTACTACTGGACTTCATTTGATATATTTTCGAAAATATTCTAAACCAAAAAAAATATTTAGACTACAATTCATGCCGTGGTGGCCTATAATCAAAACTGCACTTAGACTGTTATTTATTACTTAAGTTTCCTTTGTAAAAATATAATAATAATAGAGTTGGGTGTACACAATATAATATGTAGAAGCAATAAAAATATTTATTTGATTCTATTTGAGTACAGGAAAACAATGATTTTCTTTATGACGACGATATATTGTCAGATCAGAGATATGAGTAATAAAGTCAATGAAATCAAATTTTCACAAGTATAAGTGACATTATAAATATATAAGTTCGTATCTTATTGATACAAATACATTTTCACTGGCAAATGGGACTATTTTGTTTCCAGTTTCCCCCGATTTTCCCTGAAATTCCCATTACCCTCATTTGGAAAACTGAAAATGGGTCTATTTTAACTACTCTGAGAATTCGAAATCTCTTCAATTAATGCATTTCTGATGTTCATCTTTATATTTCCGTTGATTAAGTTTTAGAACGCTCGTTGACATACACATTATATGTAGCATACCTTCGAAGTGTGTACCGTAGTCTAGTAGTACATATTAGGATTGTAGCAGATATATTATAATTATGAATACATTTACAAATTCATTAGTCATATTGAATTAATTACTATTCTGATAATTTTCCTGTGACATACGTATACGCAAAGGATTCCTAACATTGACATCTAAATGTATTGAATTGATAGAGAAACAATCAAATGTAATTAATTATTATATCTATCCACGCTTACCGATCAAATCAATTTTTGTTTTGATCTCTAGTTGGAATGTTGTTTAATTTATCTTAATGCAAACCTAAATTCACTTTAGGCAAAATATGAATATTTTGAGTGTAAGCTAACACTTTTTTTCTGAAATAATTTACGTTGAATCTCTCTTGGTTTCATTCTTTATTTCAATAAACCTGCATGTGTTTTGCCTGTCACAAGCCAAGCGGCCTTTTTTGTGTTATCTACTACGATAGATTGCATAAAACAATAGCCAGTGCCCGGGTGGGTCATAAATAATAGTTTACAAAATGATTCATGAAAGGTTTTCATTATTTAATCAATATATCTTTCATTGTGTTGAATGTTTTTTGAAGAACCGATGTGTGGTGTTTTTGTCTCTCACGTGCTCAGTGTTACTGAATGGGTTCGTCGAAAGTAAAATGATATCTTTGTTTTGGTTAATCTCTTAATGGTTCAGTCACTCCTTTGTTCAATTGATTTTACCTGGCAGGTCTATGAACGCTCGATTCTATTATTTATAACTTTCTACGTTTAAATTCATTTCCTTGTTTTGTAAAACGAACATTATTTATAGCTTAGTAGTCATGAATTTGGTTCTTAAAAGCTCTCCATCAAATTCTAAGTTGATTATAATAATGTTTTCATTCGCAAAATAACTTAGGGAATATCGCTACGCAATATCTCAACAACGGAACGCTGAAAATAATACCGCAAAATGTAGGTAATGAAAATACCTTCCTAAGATTACTGCTAATATTGATGACAGGGCATTTGACACGAAATTATATTGGTCAATAATATTGTTGTAGATATACTTCGTAGTTTTATCTCTTTCATCTTTCTAACAATATTAATATTTTTGTTAGAGAAATGCTCGGGACTTTAATATTAAATATTATAGTACCGAGCTATTTTCATACCACACTGGATCATGTCCGTACATATAAACCGTACTCCATAGTAAGTTAATAAACATATTTTGTTTTTCTACTACTTATCTCATTCAATTAGCTTAAGAGGTCAATAAGTTAAAAAGTCTTACGAAATAATAAAGAACCAAAAGTACTTAATTGAGCACTTACCTTAAAAATATTATATTAAGTATTTTTTTCATAACGAACTTTAAGTATAATATAATTATAGTTGGTGAACTAATTAAATACTAGATAATGTGATCTTCATTTAATTAGAGCTATAAACTTGAACTTGCCATTAGTAAAAATTTTTTAAGGAGATATATTAACAGTAGGTATTTTAGTAGGTACAATTTGACGCATCTTTTTTGCATTTGTATATTTAAACCACTTGGTCACATAATTTACCAAACCGGTGAGATGTTAGTGTAACAACAATAACATCATAAGTGTTTAAAAGCTTCGGAGAAAATATACAACGTCTTGCACAATTCGGATTTACTGTAATATATGTATAAAAGTTGCTTATAATCTCATCCCTGGAAAGTGACTTGGCTTCAAAAACACATCGAAGTATGGTATATTATGTTAGTTTCCAAGAAAAGTATATTATTGATAAACTTCAGGGAATAGCACTGACTATAATATTATCTTTCAATGCAATGTTATTTATCAGAGTTGTTTTATTTTGAGGACGGTCTATTGGTTTTCGATACTTTCGGTATTTCGAATTTGGTCCAGTAGTTTCCGAGCTTTTAAAACGCAAACAATCAAATCTGTTCTGCCTGCCTTAGTAATAATTCACGCCTTTTCTATGAGAAATAACAAAAAAATAAGCAACAAACTTCACTTGTCCAAACATGAATCCTCATGCTTCCTGAATCGTATGTTAATCTCTTTGTGAATCATTGTCCAATCAAACGTGAAATACGAAATCGCTTTGTCACGTGTGTGATCGAGTTTTTTCAAATAACGTCCAGTCGCTAATGTCTTAGCAGAGCAAGATCCTCTATCAAATGAAATCATGTTATTGTTACAAACATGGCTTTTGGGTTTCTCACCCCGCTTGCCAAGTACGGATTGGTGAACGAGCACGAGCAGTGTTCGGAAAAATATTTTTTTTTCCTGACCCGGAAATCGTATTCAAGTCCTCAACACCATGGCCCGGTAGTAAACCACTAGACAATCGGCCGCGGTACAAGTTAAACATTTTCATACTCTTAAGGTGCGGTGATAATTTATCATTAGTACAAAGCGCGATGATAAGAGGCCAGGCACTAAGCGCGGGACAAAGGGATCCCGCGCCGCCGCGCAAAAACCCGCAGGATTACAAGGTTCCGTTACACTGCAGGGAACGTTGCAGTAAGCAATATTGGTAGTAGATTCGATTTTTTTCTATCACTTGTTACTCTGATTTCGGAGATAACCCAAAAGAATGGGCGAACTAGAAAGAGAGTCATTTCCAAGTAAATGGTATGAGATCATTCATCGCCACTTGTGCATATCCATAATCTCACAAAGGTCCTTCTAAGGGTAAGGGATACGTTGCACATGTTTAATTCGCTATGGCCTTTACTATTTTATACGAAAAAATATCTGATTGTTATTGACCCCCACTTAGAGAAGTGTATACTTAATTCAATTCAATGTACTTAACTTAGTTAGTGATATACTTAATTGAATGGGTACTTAATAATAAATTGACCATAAAAGAGCTAATGAACATAGTAATAACTTTTTAGTTGCTTATTTATTTTAATTACATGAGATCTAAAATATTCAAATATGAGAATGACATTAAATATATGTATTATCAATCTACTATCAATTCCTTACTTAAATTGATCAAACTGTGTCGTGGCTAAACATCTAGCTAACACTCGCCCGAAGCTCGCGTGCCCGGTAAACGAATAAAGCCGCCAAAAGAAATATTTTGAACGCTTGGGGTAATTTACCGTCCCAAGGATTATATTTATTAAGTGGACGAATTTTGTTAAGTATTAATTAAAGTAGGATCAACCGTTTCTGTTGAATTTACCTGTTCATTTGCGTGTTTTTGATATTTTGCAGGGTTCGGTGTTTTGATGTTGGAAATTTATTTATTTTGGCTGTTTTTGGGGTCTGAGGCTGAGTTGTAGAAATATTAATGTTAAGGGTTTGTACTTGAAATAAACAGTCGGAGATTCAGAAAACCTATAGTTACGTGCTTTCAGCTTTACGAAGATTCTTTATAAATAATTCTTAAGTAAAATACATAGTAAATGTAGTTACGATTATAAGGTAACTTATTTCTTAAATTCGTATTTATAGTACCACGTACAAACTGTACAGAAGGCGGACTTAACGCCTCATGGCTTTATCTACCAGTCATCCTGAAAGTCAAACAGAAAATTATGTATAGATGTTGTCCATATAACATAAAATAAAATTATACAAAATTGTTTTAGACAAAAAGAGTTTATTAAAAAAATACCGGTTTATATTATTTCCCGCAATCAACTTATACGAGACATCAATTGATTTTCATTGAACAGTGAACGTGACCAAGTTACGATGGGTTCGAGCTTCAGTAAGACACTTAATATGCAATATGTAGAACCGCTCTCGGCTAATTGACATATCATGCTCCTATAACTGCATACATAATCTACAAACCTCTTTATAAGATTAGAAGATTGAGAATGCTAATACAGGCTGTGTTTCGCAGCGTATATATGAGTAATCGACAGGGATATTAGAAAAAATCGCTTTCATAAGTTCTACACCTATGGCGATGTGGCTTAGCAATAGTATTGAAGTATAATACTAATAATCATCATCATACTAATATTATAAATGTGAAAGTTTGTTTGATTGGATGTTTCTCCGTCAATCACGCTGAAACTACTGAACTGATTGTAATGAGGTATACAGGCTGACTTAGGTGACAGGATACTTTTTATCGCGATTCAATGATCCCATGGGCTAAAAACTCCTGACCACTAGTAAAAACTAGTACCTATCCAATACGATATCTAATACGTCTTTAATGCATACAATGTTTTTATTAGTAAAAATTGGTCTAACATGGTATTGTGATGTGATTTGTGTACCTAATTTCGCTTTATATGCGTATAATGTGTAGTATTCTAATGATTCATACGCTGTAGACTTCATGGTATTATACTAAGTATAGTATTATAATTTTTACCATGTCCAAGTCATATTTCCAAACAAACAAATAATAAAAATACCGATGAATGACTTCGCGATGAGTTTCACAAAACATTAAGGATCAAGCATACTTCAACGGAGTACCAAGGAAGTTTTGGGCTCTCGATCTTTCGCTACCGTTATAAATATTCAAGATTATATAACGATAATTATGCAGCATAGCGACATAAAAACAACCAATTTGATTATTAGTAATGGTATTGACAAAAAGTTGAATATTTAAATGTGATGAGAGGTCGCCGTGCCCACACAATAAAATCTTTTTGGTCATGTTCCATCAACAATTAAATATTTTTAAGTACATTGTTGGTACTAATATTTGTATTGCAAGACATTTAGCCACTTATCTTGGAGTGAGATCATGTAGGTACTTTATTTTAATTATTACTGTGATATTATCAAAGTTTTCTTATGCATTTATAAGAACCTAAATTTTAACCTGAAACACCTAAATAGGTATTAAATAAACATCACAGCTTGGAAAACCAATAGGATGATTTCAAAGAATAAAGTGGAAGTACGAATCGTTCCGCTTGCGAACTATTTTAACTTCACAAAAATGTGGAATACCTAATCTCCGTTCGGAAATCGCACGGCTGCATTCGCGTTTGTCCGTGGCTTTTATACTAGACCGTTTATTTCACAGTGAACAGGTGACGTCATGAATAGATAGATGTTTTAGTCGGATATTTTGTTCAACTGAGTTTTAGCTTTGGTCCTTTTTTAGTTTTAGCTTTTACTACCTATGCTGTATTTATGCAGTTCAGTAAATACAATATATGGTTGAATTCTTTTCGCACATATCACTTTACTGTTTCGAGTTTCCGAATGGACAGTGTAAAACGTATATGTACGTGGATAAAATCGTAAAATGTATTATTTAAATCAAAGTAAAATCACTCAAACACATTGCTCAAAGCATGCGGTCCAACAGCCGATGAAATTAAGATAAAAAATAATTACCCGTAATTAATCAAGTGGCAAATCGTCGCTAAAGAAAATACAATTTGAAAACAAAATGGGTCCACGCGCCCGAGCCGCGCCCGCGACGGGTTAAGCGGCATTATTAAACACGGTCAGCGCCGGCTCTCAATGCGGCCGGTATTTAAGCTGATTTTATTGCTTGAGGAAGCAGAGCGGGTTCATTCAGCGCAAAATCCTTAATTCATCACGCGGCTTCCGAATCCTTTGCAAAATCTAGGCGCAGCGGGACGAGTGGCTAACAGCGGGAGGAAAGCGGCTAATTTGCTGAGCGGTGTGAAATGGACCGAGTCATTCCGCACAAAGCGCCACTAATGCGCGCCCGTCCGTTGCACGGCCCGCAATTATATTTGCATACGACCACCTCGCACGCACACACTGGTACGGACAAAAGGTAAAGTCAATTGCGTCAACAGGAAACCGAAACGGCGCAATCTATGCTCGCCCGCCGCTGCAGCTCCTGCGTGCGAATTCGAACCGGACTTTGACTGGCAGAAACTCAAATTGAATTTCCGCGAAAACCGATTTAATAAATATTTTTGATTTATTCACAACTTGTTTTTCGCATTTTTTCGAGGAACATGGCGTTTCGAGACCGTATGTACCTCGAAATACCAAATTAAATTTATTTTTCCCATTCGAAATATCATATTACAATTCGTCGGGATCCCAGATTCATATTACATAAAAAACGCTGTTCAATTGAATGATCAAAATAATTCAGATTGCACAATGAAGACCCAGTAAGGTCGATTACTATCATAATGAAAAGCTAGAACAATATCACATTATATCTAGTAGTTCTCTTTGCATATTTTTAATGGCGGATCCATCCAAAAAAGCGATTTATAACTGTAGACGCCATCTCATTATAAAAGACGAAAACAACCCTCGTTCAAAAATCTCGGATATGAAACCGGAACTCTGTGTTTTAATTTTAAGAGTCCGCTGTCGAATTTCTCTCGGTATGAAACTATGAGCTGAGAAAAAATATGGAAATTCAGTTTTTATGACTTAAAGGGATGTATTAAAAAAACTCTAGCTTTTATAACTTTTTTCCTGCACCCAATCTTTCCATGATCGTATCAAATTGCTAGTAATCCTACTATCCTACTACTATTATAAAGGCGAAAGTTTGTATGTGTGGATTTATGGATGTATGGATGTATGGATGTGTGGATGTATGGATGTTTGTTACTCTTTCACGTAAAAACTACTGAATGGATTTGAATGAAACTTTACCACAATATAGCTTATACATCAGAATAACACATAGGATATTGGAAATCGAAATCCACGCGGACGGAGTCGCGGGCGGCCGCTAGTGTAACATATTCGGATCGTTGGATATTAGAGGATGTAATAATATTATTTTTGTAACTCAAGGTCCTGTTCTCAGATTAATGAATATCAATAAATGCAGTGATAATTTAACAGTTATGCTATAATTTTTCTTTTTATTATGAATCACGTGTGATAGAGCAAGATAACCGACACTGAACTGTCAAATGTCAATAATGATGACAATGACATCATTACCGTTTGGCCATGGTCGTGTTGAGAGAAACAAAGACATAGGAAGCATCAATGGTATTCAGAAATCTCAGGTCCTGTTACTCTTACTCAAGAGAGGTGCAACTGCACTACACAGACTTCACAGTAGCTTTCCAGATTCGTTAACAAAACCCGTCCTTTCACCCCCGTTCACTCTAGCGCCACGATATTGACGTACTTATCTGCATCCACCTTAACAGCTTATTTCCATCCATTCACAGTTTATTTTAAACTAGCGGCCGCCCGCGACTCCGTCCGCGTGGATTTCGATTTCCAATATCCTATGTGTTATTCTGATGTATAAGCTATATTGTGGTAAAGTTTCATTCAAATCCATTCAGTAGTTTTTACGTGAAAGAGTAACAAACATCCATACATCCACACATCCATACATCCATACATCCATACATCCATACATCCACACATACAAACTTTCGCCTTTATAATAGTAGTAGGATACACTGACAACGTTCTGGTCCCGATAGCCCTTCGCAGAGATAAAGCCGACGGTTGGCTGCATCTCCTCTCATCGCATTTGCATAATACCTCCCGTATGAAAGAAACTTCCCGAGGGGATGATAAATGTTTTCTTAATAAGAGCCTCGAGTTGCCTTGTTCTGCTACTTACATCAATCACGCCTCTTGTTTGTGGTACGATGTTAAGGTGGAACATTATACCGTTTATACTGATACGGACACTTGTTCCCTTGAAAGAGAATGGATATGTTTTGATTAAGAAATGAAGGTGCATGTCGGGCGAAAAGCAATTAATTATTTTAGATATTGAAAGTAACTACTTCGCCAATACTATTCAAATTATTTTTTCTAGGCTTTCGAATTTCTTACACTTCTTAAATATGTAGACCAAGTATGTATGTTGTATGCACACACATCAAACAATTTGAAAATCACCCAGTTACTTCAATACGGTATTTGACTGACAAGTCAAATCACCTACTTTTTTAAATGTCAAAAACGTAACCTTGTGGGAAAAAATGTATGAAATATTGAATCGTGACGTCACGATGCAATAGTGTCAAATCAATACTCTTTTAACTTCAATTAGCTGTAATAATTTGTTAAAAGCTCAATAGTAACTGTGAAATAAGAATTGTGCCTAATTTTTGATTTCGTCTTTAATCTTAGAATATCATAATTTATTTCGTATGCAGTCAAATACCCAATTATTTTAAATATTAGCCATTTAAGTATTTCCATTTTTAATCTATTTATCAAGCTTCTTTTATTTCCTTTGATTGTAAATAATTCCCACGAATCTTTCGGATAATGATAACGGTACATAACTGTATGTATACAAAAAGAATAAACAATGACAATACCAAAACATGACTAAGTATGAAGTCGTAGCATGGATCATTTCGTAGTCGTAGCGGATAGGAATCAATGTAGCACAGGTGCTACAGACTACCTTCACACATGTGCTACGGTACGTAGCGTACGCGACATAATTTACTAGCGATTAAGCACTGATACTCGTATAATGCTTGGAACAAACAAAAGATAGACATAATTTCTGAACCTTCATCTACATATATTTACGTTATAATACATTTATTAATGTCTAGAAAATTACAAAGGAACTTTACTTTAAAACTAAGACAGAATCAGTTTGACATAAATTAGCGACGATACATCATATCTATTAATTGATTTATATCTTACACATTTAAAAACCTTAAACATTAACATAATTAATATTATTTCTGAGTAAAATCACGACAATACATTAGCTAAGTATGGGTTCCGCACCGTCTATTTAAGTTTCCTAATTACAACAACAAATAGAGTGTCAACTATCGTCACAACACTTAGTCAAATCGTTAGCAGTTACAAGTTGTATTACGGTGTTAATAGTAAAAGTTAACAATGGCAGAGGAACCGAGCTCTTGCGACTGTTTAGTCGTAAAAAGAAAGGAAAGATCTGATGAAGAGCAAAGTTCAGCATCATTGTTGCTTCTCGGGCTGGAACTTTTTATCTTACAAGTTCCAAGGCTTAATCAGGGTATATCTACGGAAGTTGGTTCGCCCGTGTGCGGTTACACATTTTAAACAATAAGCTTCTTTTACTGCACCGGGCTACAATGTTACTGATAAAAATATTGCAGCCATTTACTGTCGCTTCATTATGTGTCAGCGTTATTTCCAATTAGTATTTCTCATTGGTTGATCAGATGAATCAAATTCAAACTCAAAATATTCTTTATTCAGTTAGGCTTCATAGAAGCACTTATCAATCGTAAATTACAATAAATTATAACTGTACCCCCGATTCGGAAGGCAGATACTGTCGAGTAGAATCAGCAAGAAACTCGTCAGTTGTTCTTTTAAATGCCAAAACTTTTACATACTTCATTTTATTACATATTTTCGCTAAAGAAGAAAACAACGAAATATCGTTAAACATTACGGGTAAATTTATATTTTTTCTTTGATTCCACTGAAAAAGTTTACTCGAAAACCCTGATTTTGGGATCAGCCCAGATCACTGCGATGTTTACAACAACTCAAAATTTATTTATTTATTAATCATTAACAAGTAGGTGTCATTCGCACGCCTACCTATGTACATAATAGGCAGTACATTAATCATGAAAAACTTTCCCGGAATCGATCTTCGTTCCAAAAATAAATATTTATTATTATTGTTTACATTGTTGTAAGCATTCATTAAGTGGTTATTATACGTGAAACGTATAATATTTCAATAGATCGAACAATACAGAGTACAGCAACGATGAAATGAATTGACACAATACGAATTATTACGGCTTCGTAACGCGACACCGAAATTGAGTTCATAAAATGTTCCCAGAGTTGTGATATTGGCGGTAATAATATTATTTGTTTTATACACACGTCACAGAGGCCAATGTAAAATAATACAGATGTTTCCGAGGCGCTACGTGAGTCGACTGCATAGCTTCTTGCGCCGAATAGATCTCGTAATATAACAGTGAGAGTATATTTCTCACTGTTTTCCAGGGTATAGTGATGTAAGAAATCGCATCAGAGAAATTCGTATACTTGTATTGGCAAACTGAATTCAGAACAAGTAAATAAATCGGGACTAATAGAAAGACAGCTAAACCGTTTTTTGTTGCAAGCATCACACATATACAAACATTAATAGCATGTATAATACCGAGTTTAACTTTTAGTACTACACAAAAAATGAAACCTTAACATAACACGTTATTCTTTAAAGCTTTCAAGTTCTTATTCCTTCGTCCTTTAGTCACTAAAAGAAGGACAAAGGACTATGGAAAATAACCAACTTTAACGGTTGTAGCTTGAAACATACACAATTAGCATCATTTATATATAAGTTTATTATTATTGTTATACTAGAGAATTTTAACTACGAGTTTGAGTATTCATTTAATTGCTTCTGATTTTCTTTATTTTCTTTATTTTTATTCCTTATGATAAGAATTATATAAAGTAAACAATAGCCCTAGAATAATGAAATGAATGTTTTGCAAAATTCTAAGCGATCAGAATAACTAATCTATTTCAGTTTCTAAACATCTACTTGGCCAGACCCAATCTAATCGAGGTCTTCTTCAACCATGATCAAACATTTGAGAAGTCTAGATGATATAGCATTATTGAACTGCCGTCCGAGCTCGGTAAAACTTGATAGGGGACCTGACTGTGCAGATTTCCACACGATGTTTTCCACCGCTCAGCTAGTTGCAGTGTTTCCCACAGTAATCTATAGGTGCGTCTGCCTATTCACACCGTTGATTTCACATGTTGAGCGATAAACCGATAGAATTCCACAGAACTGTTTCAAATATAGTGTTTGTGTTGAAACGAAATACAAATATTATGACGTAACGTATTCAAGCTTAATTACAGGTTTTTGTACGCCAACCATGTGTAAAAGCGCCTGTGGTTAAATTTTTCTACTACATACTATAGTCTATTGCTACGTTCTGCAATATGTATTACTACATATAAATATCAAACAAATATATATTTGTATCGTTGAAACCAATACCTTGACTTTGATTTCAATACTTGGAACCAGTTATTGCATCTACATATATCATTAATTTAACAAGAAACTATATTTTAACATCGTGCAAAATCTGGTGCATCAACAATAAAAGAAGAAAAAAAATTGCAGAAAATTTACCTTCTTGTCAAATAAAATCCAAAATGGTACGTAAAATACTTGCCTTGCGCATTATTATGTTTGTTTGTTGCTGGTTTGTTTTCCATAAGAAAAATAAATTTAATTTCACTCAATGATTATTTCACTTCCCATCCCATACGTTATTCGACCTTTTCCGACAGCTTTTTTAGAAATCAATTATGATAAAACCTTCGCGTACGAAAATATTCACAAAACCTTTACTTATTTTTTGTTCATGTTGTGGCCCGGTGTATACATACGAGGCTTAATGGCGGCACCCCAAACCGCTAGCGAAAGTTAATACAAAATTTATTGTAATACCGCGTAAGTCATTATTGATAACATATCCGTGGCGTGGCGGACTTGGCTCGGATGATACTAATAAATATGCTAATGTTGGCGTCCCTGAAGGATTTTCTCGGATTTTCATCTTTCCCTACACCGATGACGCAGGCGAAAATAAAACTGCCAGCGCCGAGTGGATATCTTAAAATATTGCCGTACCTGCATCAAGTACATTTTACCGATTTGGTTATATAAGCGGTAAGCTACAATATGAAAAAAAACATTAGTGAAATTTCATAGTGAAAAAATCTATAACAATAGTATATTTTTTATAAAAAAACAACCATTCATGCCCAGATCAAACACAAATTATGATACTCGTACTTAGCGACATACATATCTATGCACATAACAATAACATGAGACATATTATATGTCTCACGTTGATTATCATACACAAAGAGATCAATTAATCATAACAACCTAATTACTAGTGGTTAGCTCCTAATTAGCTAATTCACCAAAGAGTAAGTCCAAAAGGAATTTTCAGCTAAGCTATATATATCTGACTAACGTATAAACTATGCAAATCTCCTTCAGCCATTTGCGAAGATTACCTTATTCCGAAAGTTATAGGTTAATCAATACTCGCCTTATATGGTATCTAAAAATGTTCTACGATACAGAAAGCAATTTGCAGTAAAGTAAGTACGCAGATAATAAAAGTGCACCGTTATAAAATCTTACGGGTGGGAACGTCTCGTGGATTTTTGATTCTAGGTTCACCGTGAGTGGTTTAGCGGGGGAAAATCCTGTTTACGACGTACGAAAAAAGGGGATTTGGCAAGCTCCGCAAAAGAGGAGCACCTATTTGATTATGTTGTCGTGAATATGCTGGGCGTGCGCAGGTGATCGCTTAATGAACCCGGGCGAACGCACGCACACGCGACAATCAAATTTGCATGATAGCTTATGGAAATGATGATTTCTCTCTAATATCCATATCTTCAGCCTCTCGCAACGACACAAGCGTTTTCGTAAATACGAGTTCTGATTCTTACGTCTGAGCGTTAACAAGGATGGAATTGTTCCACTGATATTCCAAGAAGTAGTCGTTGATTTTATCTTTTGTTTAGCGGTGGTTAGGTAATATTACGAAACGAAAGTTGAATAGAAGAGTTGAGAAAAGACGATCTGGTAAGCTAAATGTTCTGGTAAGGTAGGGAACCTATTTTTCAGAAGTTCAAAGATATTCATATCATTTGTGTTAGTTCGGTCTGTCTTTAATTGAATGTTGAAATATTTCTGAGAATATATTTTTAGATGATTAGAATTACATTTTTGCGATATTGCCCGGGATGCTACATATATTGAAAACAAACAGTGACTTTACTGCTACAAGTTATTATTAGGAAATGTACCTTTTAACTAATTATAACCCACGTATTTAATGTTATTTAACATCTGTAAATATTAGACACAAAACATTATGTTACGTTTTAAATAATCTCATTCCAGAATTGAAATCCTCCGAACTTTACGAAACGTCGAAAGGATATGAATTTCCAATATTCTTAACAACATTTCGAATTGATATTTTCTCGAAGAGATCACTTGACGCCTGGTAACAGCATATTTAACGTTTAAAGGAATTTAATATGTCATAAAGCTGCAATTTATACGACTTTTACGCGCTGAGCCGTTCCCATCCGAGAGATTTCATCTATGAGTACCTTTGCAAGCTTCTCCGTTCAGTTTGCTTTGCAAGATTGATACAGTTTACGTAACTACATAAATCTATCTATATGCAAATGCGTTGATTGGAAAATATTGGATTTTACCGTAGTCTGCCCTGTAAGTACGAGTATTTGCTCGATCTTCATACATACATACATATAACTCGAAGGTGACTGACTGACTGACTGAAAAGTGATATATCAACGAACAGTCCAAGCCACTAAACGGCTTAGGCTGAAATTTGGCATGCAGGTAGATGTTATTACGTAGACACCCGCTAAGAAAGGATTTTGATCAGTTCTACCCCCTAAGGGGATAAAATAAGGGATGAAAGTTTGTATGAGATTTGTCAATTTTAAACCGACGCGGCTGATGCTTTGCGTGCAAAAAGCCACTATGACGTTAGCAACCCCTAAGAAAGTTTTTTGACTCTCCCTCTAAGAAGATAAAATAGGTGATGAAAGTTTGTATGAAACCGAAATCCACGCGGGCGAAGTCGCGGGCGGCCGCTATTCAAATTATATGTCAATCAATTTAATATTATTTTCCCTTTTTAATATGCGAGTAGGTAACTCCGTTCTGTCAAAACCTGATGTAGGTAGGGAGGAGAGCAAAAATATCCGAGTAGGATATTGCGCGACGACCCGTATTAAACTACTCCATATTCCGATGTCTACTCAGCTTCTAATTCATTATTTGCACAATTTTTGATTCAGGCTGCATTAAGTGAAGGATTTTTTTATCAGTTTTTTTTTCTGTCCAATGTATAAGACGGACATATGTTTAAGAAAGCGGGCTTTAGTTACTCTAGTAAACAAACAGCGAATTAACCACGGTAACAGATCATATCCCATAATAATAATATTGTGAATTTTACATCATATATTTTACCAACTGAATTTGGCTATGTTTATTATTAAAATAACAGTACAATAACCATTACCGTATCAATTTCCAAAGAGGCGACACCTTATAGATTATGATTCGGAAGTTTATTCAATAAACCCATCAATGGCATTACGAGTTAGGCTCAACGGAGCGTCGACTTTTCGTAAACGTAATCGAGAAGGGGCTGTTATCCTGCCAATGAATTGCGTACAACTCCTCCAAGTTGTCGGAACTGTGAGCAAGAATGCCCAGCTCCCGTACCTACAACAGAAGTGAGCAGTCGACTGTAAAATAACTCAAACACAACGAATGTACTTACTCAAGCCTTCAGGGACGTCCCGACAACTTCTTTCCTGTTTAGATAGCAGAAATTGTTTCTAACTTTCCTTAACTGGCTATTCGGTCTGATGGCGTAAATAACGTGCAGCTACGCCTCTGTTCAATCAAAACAGAACTCGCAATATTCACTTTTCAATTAAAGGCTGGATGATTCGGAAGGGTTATAATTTTCTATCAAAATAAGACGAAGAGATTACAATAAAGTATAAAAACTTTGTATTAGCAACGTACCCAAATAAAATTGGAAAATGAAATTATGACACATTATTAAAGCATTCATAAAAAAATTGCCTACTATGTAGATGATTCACACATCACAGATAAAAGCTTAAGTAATAAAGTATTATTCTTTATTTCATTTTTTGAGTAATAAATCACACATTTTTAAGAAGCGAGCGACTTTCCGATAATCCTGTATTTTATTAAAAGTGAAACTTTTCACAGGTAAACTCTATTGTCTAAAGCCTATTGTTAATGTCGGCTTATATCTAACGACTATTAGTACAAAGGTTAAGATAAGATAACAGACATACTTTCACATTGTTTTTTGATCGGTGATTATTACAATAGTTAAAAGGGAAAGGACAGGCAGGATATTGCACGTGCCGATTTGAGAAAAAAACATGTTCCTGGAAAAATAATAGTTGTGGGAGCCATCGGTTTTTAGAATGTTTTCTTAGAAAAAATACTTAATACTACAACGCATTTTAAGATTTGTGGCCGTAATTTATTTATTACGAATCCTTGCTGACTCCACCCGCGTGGATTTCGATTTTAAATAGCCTTAAAACCTTCCTCATCAAATGTACTAATACTATCCAACACAAAAATAAATTTTCAAATCAGATCAGTAGTTCCTGAGATTAGCGCGTTCAAACAAACAAACAAACAAACAAACATACAAATAAACTCTTCAGCTTTATATATTAGGAAAGATGATATTAAAATGTTATTGATAACATTTAAACTACCATTTAAACTCGTAATGCATAAAACTCATCCTTGCAGAGCTGACTAAAAATATCAAGAATTGATTGATTTAATTACGTGTCTAATTTGCAAATTCTGTATCAATGTTTGGGAATTATTTGTAAACCTTTTTCTTGTAATCTACGTATAAAGTTTCATATTGATAAGCGTGTATTGTACGGTGAGCACACAACACCTACGTAGATTCTACGAGCGCGTAATCCACACCGTCTCTTAAGCGTTCAAAGTAAAATATTTCTTTTGGATTTACGAGCTTAAGAAGTAGAAAGATTTTTGTGTGCACGTCACAATCATTCCCTTCAAGGGGTTAGTGTTCATTGGGTGGAAATAACAAAGACGATAAAACTGTTCGCTTGGAAAAAGGATATTGAATGAGGTCAGACGCAGATATATTCGGAACGAGAGGCAAATGTCGGGGTGTTGGGGACAGCCGTTCGCGCAGTTTTTTACATCGTCTCCTGATCGCGTGTTTTGAGGTTCCTTTTTGCGAATGGAGAAAAGAGATTCGGCACACACGATGTTTTACAACGTTGGATTTGAACAGTTTAGATTATGGCTGTTAAGGTTAATTAAATCCTATCAAAATAAGTAAATGTCATATTAGATTTCCCTCCTTCCGGTATCATATTACTTGTTGGAACATTTTACTTGTATTTTGGTGAAATGTCGAATAAAATATTTACTACAAACTATCGCTAACTAACGAATGAATTTTCGTATACATGAGATTTTCATTTTATTGTAACTATACAGTTACAATAGAATGAATTCGTATATTCGTACATCCAACTAAATATTATTGACAGCAAAACATTTTTCTGTTATTTTTTCTCATGATACGACTAGTATTATTTTCATACAAATAAAAGTAGGACATGTTTGTACACGAAATAAAAGTTAAACGATAAAATAATTGTTTTATTAAGGTTTTATAAAAATGAAAGACTTTAAGCAGCACCAATATAAGATCGAAGAAATGATAGCACGCTGATCTGCTAGGAATATCTACGCTTATAACTAAGTAACACTTTCAATTCAATCCAAGACCAATCTAAGAGAGGTGCTTTAACGTGCCGTCTTTTATATCGTATCCTTTGTGTCGCTCTACTTAAAAAATAACTAGAACTCCTCTATTCAAAGCTGAATCTACTTAGACACTTTAAGACGGCGAGACCTACTCGCATCCAATACCCAGAGGATAGTACAACAATGGTTTGCATTGAAAAAAGACATATTTAATTCTTAAAAACGGAAGCCATAATATTTGTGTCCGTAACCGACTTTGGATAATATTAAGGTATTTATGACTCTTCAAAGCTCTGTCAAATAAGACAAAAAAGATTAAACAATGCTATAATCCCCTTACGACTGGGCAATTTCACATTTGTTTATTTCGTCGTGGTGATAATAATATTTTCTTAAAATCAATTGTTATTGCAAGCCGGCTTATTAGTAAACCCTAATTACCTGTTAGAGATAAGTAATACAATTAGCTTATTGTTTACCTGGCCATGTTTTTCGCCATTTGGCCACCTATAAATCTAAGGGATTCGGGATTTTAAATCATTACGTATTTTAAACTCGCGTGTGACGTGTCTCTCGTCTTATCCAAAGACAGTTTTCTTAAATGTGCGAGTGTAAACTGTGTGTTACGGAATAATTTTATTATTTCAAGTGAGCGCGAGACACCGTCGGTCCTCCCATTGTTAAGTCACTCCGGATAGTTAAAGTTTTCGCTGTGACAACTCGCAGTAACTTTAAATATTTCCGGCTAACTTTCCGTCTGAAGCTTGAAGATGAGGACTGCAGGCAAAGATGACGTCGAAGGCGTCACCGTCGTCTACGTGTGCGGCCGCTGTGACATGCTGTACAGGGAATACACGCAAATCGTGCAGCACCTGTACTGGAAACACGGCACCGAAAGCTTTTGGTGCAATAAATGCTTATTGAAACGGTGGCATTACGCAGAACACAAGTGTTATGTCCTCCCGTACAATGAGAGTGATGTGGTTCAGTTCGAAGATGACACACCGATGGAAGTTGACGAACCGACCCCCGAGAGTGCTGTTTATACCCACGAAACGGAATCATCTACTCGGGAAATGGAGCCACCTGGAAGCGACACTGAATCATCTGCCAGTGATGATGAAACACCTGAACGTGAATATGAGCCACTGATACCTGAGATGGTCACACCTTTACCTGAAACAGATTCATCTGCAAGTGGAACTGATCTCGAGTCGATTATTCGTGAATATGAGACATTTGTTCGCGAGATAGAGACTCCAACACGCGTATTAGAGTCTCGCGTTCCCGAGATCGAGTCACAAATAGGGGAATTTGACTCAGCCATACACGCATTCGAGTCTCCCATATTCGAATTTGAGGCACCTGTTCACCAAACTGAATCACCTGAAAGCGGATATGAAACGTGTGCTCGTGAACATCCAACTCAAGTTCATGCTTCCAACGTGGCTGCTGCTTCAACTGCAAGTGGATCTGAAGTACGTGTACGTGAAAGTGACTTCTGCTTGTGTGGCATTCACATCGAGGGTGCTACAATGATCGGCTGCGATGAACCGGAATGCGCTCTTCAGTGGTACCACATCCAGTGTGTGGGCATCGAGGAGCCACCAGAGGGCGACTGGTTTTGCCCGACCTGCACCAGACAGCGAAAGCTTAAAAAGGTTGTTATTCAAATATACGACTACCGATTTAAAATAATTGCGACCTGTTTCGATCGTGCTGATAAAGTGCGAGCGATTCGTGTGCATGTGAAAAATAAACCTACATTTCATTTCAATATTTTTTTAATTTACTTCAGTCTATTAAAAATACTGACGATGTACCAATATTTCCAGGCGGGTGTTGTATTTTTTTATTTCTTATTTATGTTTTTTCAATATCACTAATTCCTTTGATTTTATATAGTATGTATGTATCTTCTTAGATTTCCTTCCAATAAGATTCCCACTTGATAACGCAATTTGTTTAAATATTTGATCAATATATTACTCTTAATGCAAATTACTCCCATATTAACTAACTTTTATGGCTCAACGACCCAAAGTGTGTCTTGGCCTCCGAAACGAGAGACTCCCATATTAACTTAAATATAACATATATTTCATTATATTATTATATCGACCTATATATTATCTTCTTTACAGAAGAAAGCCAAAGGTCACAAAAGATCTCGAACCTCAGCAGGGTAAAAATGAGGGAAGACGGGATAAATATGTAAGTACTTGTATTTATTTATATTTATTATTATATGTACCTTTACTAATATACTTTTGTCCGTTCACCCACGCAGACGTAGTAAATAACATAATTAAATTAATTGACTTCTATTTAGAACTTTTAATGACCACACATGACTTAAATTAAATTGTGGAACCCTAAATATTATATTTTCAGAACTGTTAGCTGCACTTACTTGGCATTTAGCTAATTACAATTCATTATTTAATGTGCCTTATTTTTTTTTAATAATACATGTTATGAATTTATCCTAAAAAAGTTGTTAAAGTAATATGAATATTATTTAAAATAAATAATAATTAAATGTTTTTAACATTATTGAGCCTAACGTGACATCAGAAAACGAACCAAGCTATGTATTGATAAATCACGATCTGTTTCCAATTCCAACTCCCTATTGCTCGGGCACCATCACTTCATATTAACGTAGTTAAGTTGCATATAACTAACCTGAGTATTTTTTATTGCAGTTGCTGATTTGGCTGGCATGTCGAGGAATAATTGCATGTAAACGAATTCTGAAATGTATAATGGACCATGAATTTTATCTAATAAAAATTGTAATTTTTGTAATTTTAATTGTTTCTTTTTCCAATCATTACCTTTAATACTAATAGACTAATAAAATAACACAGTTTAATTAAATTAATAGTTTATTCATGCATTTACATAAATCTGGATATTTTCAAAGACCATTGCCTGCTATATAGCTGCTATAAGACGTCTTAGGGTTTGACCCACCAGTTAGTATAAGGCCCTTCTTTCTTCCGGTAATATTGAATAATATGGACTCTTGACTTGAAAGATTCAAAGATTTCAGATATTTGCAGTGATCACGGAAACTGTACGCTTGGGAAAAATAATACTGAGTATCTGTCAAGTGAGTAAAATAAATAATATCTACTAGAATAACCATGAAAACCACGACATCTGCATAAAGTAAATGATACACCATCAATTTGTCGGCATACAAAATAACAGGGCCAAATTATTATATTTACTGACGCCATATTTACTTTACCATTCATGCTGTACAAACTGGATAATTTGGTGTTCATTGTCGTGTTACGCAGCCACTATTTCCATACTTGATTTGTTTAACCATTCAACAGCAATCAGATCTAATAGTAGGGGAGGCGAAGCGGGGATTTTTGAAGTGACTCGAGCGTGTCAGATAATTATACAGGGAGAATCCTTGCACCCTTTAATGTACCTCTACCGAATATGAACCCCTCATATGGCTGGGTATGCTAAGGGGAACCCGTAAGATTAGTAAAAAAAAATCGATCCTCTGAAAAACTCGAGCGCGTCAGATTAAGTAAGAGTAAGTTAACTACATGTAGAAAAGTAAACTATCGAATCCAATAGGTCTCTAAGACGCTCGAGTAACTACAAATTTAGCATCCCGGCCTCCCCCACTATAATTATCTGCCAAACATTCATGTAGGTACTTCTTCTTGGACTCGTATTTCAACTAGTTAACATGCCAGATGAATATTGTTCCGTCTTTAAATAGTGTCTCCAGTTAGTATATTTATTAAGAAAGTTTTAAACTTCGACTAGTTGTCGTAGTTGTTATAACTTGGGCCTTCGTTGTTAAATAGTGCTCTCAAAGGGAAGAAAGGAGTTATTAAACTTCAAAAAGTACGCTGCAAAGGCAGATGAACATCATATTCATAGTTGTCATGTCTCTTGAACTAACACAGGCAAGGAAAACCTTGTAACTTTTGGGAAATACTAAGAATCTGTATAACATTCAAGTACGTTTCTAACAGATTAGAGAGATCGTGTATTCATAATTGAAAAACTTGATATACATAACTGAAAAATGTGAGTTTGATGGAGTTAGATGAACTTATAATCTCTACTAATATGTTAAAGCTGAAGAGTTTGTTTGATTATTATTTGTTTATTCGAATGCACAAATCACAGGTTTTGGGTTGATGTATACTGGAAACCTGTTTGGTTCATATCCAGCTAATCAGTAACACAAAAAAGTCTCTGAAAGCATAAATGAAAAGGTGTATCGTGCGGTTTATAGTAATTAGCCCTACATCATGCCAACGCTTCGATAACAAGGTTGCGGAATGTCTAAGCACATGAAACTTTTCACAACGCGGTAATGTTGAGGGGAACGCTGTATTTGCAATTTGGACTGTAGGTAACAGAATGCCACGATCAGCCGAGATTCCTGCGCCACCGGAATAAAAGGCCACGTGTTTTTTACACTTTCCCTAACTGTGACATAAGTCTCTCGTGTAGGACAGTGACAGTGAGTCACTAATACGAACGCCTTGATTTTAAGCATGTTGATAGTTTTAGGTTGGTTTAAGAGTTTGCTAGTATGTATTTGAAAAATAGTCTGACTAGAAGCATTGAGGTCTTGCTACTACGTTTAGAAGTGACATCTAGAACAAAAATTTTCTTACCCGCATTGTGGTCGATGGACAACAAAGTTGCCGTCTATTTTTATATTTTTAGCCATTTTACTATCGAAAAATACCCTGTGGTTTTTTGAAAACATGTATAATCATTATAAGACGAAATATTAAGATGGTGGCGCTTTATTTCATAGATAAAAAGACACAAAATATCACTAAATCATGCGCCCCCTTCCCTCCAAGTTGACGCATAACTTTTCTTCGGGAAGTCCACTCTATACGTAGTAGTAATACCTCAATGATTAGAAGGAATATTCTTGTTTCCGGCTAATCAGGAACAAATAAATGTCTTTGAAAGCATAAATGGAAAGATGTTTCGTGCGGGTTATATGTAGTAATTAGCGCAGAGCATCATTCGCCAACGCTTCACAAACAGGGTTGCGGAATGTCTAAGCACATGACACCTTTCACAAAGCGGTGATACTGAGGGGAATTTGTACCCTGTACGCGCACAAATTGGACTGTAACAGAATGCCACATCAGCGAATATTCCTGCACAAGCGGATTAAAAGACCACGTGTTTTACACACTTTTCTTAGCTGTTTTTTAAGTCATTATAACAGTGAGTCATCTGCTTGGAACGCCTTGACTTGAAGCAAATTGTAGTTTTGAATTTAAGAGTTTGCTGATATTTAAATTGTAGGCGTTGTATGCGTTTAATGCATATCAGAAGAGGCTTGTATTTTGTTTACTATTACGATTGGTAGTAACATGTCTGTAGCTAACCACCGAATGAAATTTATCTTGTTACAAATGTTACAGCTAACTTAAATGGTGATAAACGTTTAGTTTAGCCTAAAATGTGCAGATAGGTTTACCTATACATTATGCTGTAGATTCATGCATTACACAGTACAACCACAGGTGGCTAATCTCAATACATTAAGTATGCTCACAATGAACCAGAGCACTCAACATGGAGAGGGAACCAGTTATCCTAATAATTAGCGGAATTCATCACGCGCTAATGCATCGCTTTTGTGCTGAATGTTCAGAAAATATTTTCTATTTACTTTATTAATATTTGCACGACAACGTAAATAGAAGATAACTAATAAATGCATGACTAATGCCTCTTCCTGCCACTTCATCGATAATAATTATAAAATACGTGTAAGTAAGAGCATAAAAGTTTATGTATAAAGGTAGATTCATCGTCATTCATCAATAAATACGTAATGAAATAAATTTATTTCCCGAGATACCCAAGTATACCTCACCCATTAAATAACACAAGATAGATTAAGGTATATTGATATATTTAAGTAACGCCCTATTTTGTTTAAAAGAGGTAGAGCTTAGTGGGACTTCCAATCGAAGGGGCCGCTCATGTACCTACATATCTACTGGTGGGTAAGGTCGCCAGAGCAAAGTTGGGCAGCTGTGATCACTTATCATCAGCTGATCCTCCTGCTGGTTTGCCTCCCTGTAAAATAAAAAAAACATGACATGAGTCCTTCATTCCTTCCGTAAGTTTGTCACCATTTTAAATTAAAGATAAGAATATTTATATCCATCCGACTTGATCAATCCGTGAAACCAGTTCAAACAAAACCTTCATCGAAGTTTGAATAAAGAACTAGTCCAATAACAGCGGCAGAGCACGTAATTAGCGCAGTACATCACGCGGTAATGCGTTCCTAACGAGAATGTTAAATGTCTAAGCACGAGGCACTTTTCACATCCGCACCGGAATGCTAAGGGAATACCTGCATGCAAATAGGACCGTTAGCGAACGCGTCGATCCGCCGAGATTCACTCGGCCTTAAATGGGTCTCTACGTGTTTTTCAAACTCACGCTCCCCGAACATTGTGAAATGCCGAAACTGTAGTGATATGCAAAACATATCGAGTGAACGAGTTTAAATTCTGGCTGTGTTTGCATCTGGATTAGATTCAATTTCCTTACTGGATCGAAAATGCGGACTTTCGTAGGTCTCGATCTGAAGTTTTTATGGTTGGTACAGACACCTCTAACTAGATCAATTGTGGAAAGGTATTTGAAATGAATGGATATTTGCTCAGTTATTTGCGAACAATTCAGGACCGCTTTTTATCTGTTTTAAACCCTCTCGTACTTATGATAAAGTTTCCATTTAATTTCTATAAAAAAATGATAATTTGCTGCAAGTAAAAATCTTTGAAATAATAAGTGAAAGAAATTTGTATTTATTTAGTAATAAATCTTTCAAATCAACTTGAACAGCTAGTTATAAAATACATTTATTTAGTTTGCCTAACTGAATCCAGGTCTCTGACAAAGCCTCATGAATATTCCGAAAATTTTCGTCTGTCTGAATATCGATTTCATATTAGCTATCAACTATTTCAAACTGCGCAGTCAATTCAATTCCCTGCTCGATTTAACACTTAGACTGTAGACGGTCTTATTGGAATCTGTTGTTAGACTCAATTAAACTATGCGTTGATGCTCATGAGAACACAAAATAATTATATAAGTAATATCAGCAAGCAGCAAAACGGCATCCCAGTGGTAAGAGCGCTGCTTCTCATGCGTGAGGTCGGCCGTTCAAAACCCAAGAGGCACGCACCTTGGATTATCTAAAATCATTGTGAGTAATTTCATACCAGCGGTGCTTTGAAGCAATACATCGCGAGGAAACCTGCACACTACGAGTTAGTGTCTGAAATTGAGTAGGCAATGGCAAACGACTCCATTAAAATTGCCAAGACAGTTGTTGTGTTTCATTTCGTACAATGACACAGAAAGAGCACCGCTTTTAAATCTGAGATATCAGCACGCGCTTTTTCAGAGTGGATGTCTAAAATATAATTATTGTAACTGTCAAAATGAATCTATTCAAATAAATCATGTAACGTTCGGATTGCTGACGGTCAAATATTTGACCTAAATACTTGTATATTCGGAAAGTGAAATGACTTCAAGAAGACTAATCCCTCTTAATAACCTAAGTCTCCTGGGCCCCAACATTTCGATCAAGACGGATTAATATTAAGCGGCCAATGCCTAATTTATTCAATTATTTTAAGTACATTAACTATAAATGGAAATCCTTTAGCGAAGTGAACCAACACCTTAATTAAAGAGAAATAAATCACTAACTTATTTAGATCTCAATCTTAAAAGTTTATGAACCTAATTCAATCTCGTAAAAAATAACAAAAAAATGGATTGGAATAACTTAACTAGGCTTATGAATAAATTAAATTCAGATTTTATTTTTATTTTCGACTTATCAAGTTTCAATACATGGGAAAAATTATAAATGTTTTATATACAGTTCGTTATCGTTGAATGAAAATGCAATAATAAACGCTTTTGTCGTGGGATTACACTGGACTGCGTTCGATGGAATATTAATACCGAGAGAATTTTAAATTGATTTGAATAATCCAAAAACAGCACCCGGCCGATACCCCTTTTCAATAATTCATGTAATTTTAATACTATATTTGTTTGTTTAATATTATTATAATTGACGAAAAATTATACTCGCAGTTAAATGGTGCTGAAAATCATTAACAAATTACTGATTACTAAAATGTTTTCCTAGGTTTACGCGGCTGTTACTCAGGAAATAAAACTACTTTTTACAACAGAATTTTCATGTAAATATGTAGGTACTTTTTAAAATTATACCGCGATTATATCCGTTTATAAAAAGTTTTACTTTATACTTATTACTATGTTAAATAGGTATTTTTCAAATGAAATGGTTTGAGAGTGTAGTTTGATATGTAGTTCAATAACTCAATCAACAGCACATACATTTATCTGACTCCTCGGTAAACAACCCTTATGACAAAGCCTAGTTGTGTTTTTATATTACTATGTATATGTCGTGGCCATATCGTTGTAATGAACATTTCATGAAATGGCCAAATCAGTTTGATCAGATCGTGAAATCGTCTTCATTTCTTTGGGACGGAAAACTTGTTTGATTGATGTAAGTTAAGGTTTTTTAAACCCTTTAAAATTTTTCCCTTTCACATTATTTGGTGGATGCGATAATTATTATTATTCTGAAATGTAGGCGATTTCACGACCTGGTCAAATTGAGTAGTAAGTTAAGACTTGGCCATTTCATTAAATGTTCATTGCAACGATATGGCCACGACATATAAAACACAGCAGGGTTTTATCGATAAATCGTGCTTAAGATAAAATTATACTACAACAACCCTTACTTCAATAGCGGCTTCATTACGTCCTCACATATTAATGCACGCTCAAATGATCCCCAACTCACGTAATGAGAGAGTTCCGTAACTTGTTCTAAGACTTGCACCGTGTTTCGGCATGCGTAAGCACTAAGCAGTTAACTACTCGTACCTATCGAGTTTCAGCTAATTCTGCCAGAAATTGTTTTATCGTTAAGTAAGTTATAACACTGATGATGACTTTGCCTCACGTACTTGGTTATTTGTTGTTTAGGAAAATCGCCTCGAACGGAATAATAGTTTTACTGGCTGATGGATATGTCTATACTTTGTATGTCGATTTAATTTTGTATGTACTTAATTTTGTACCTCCTCTTATTTATTCTATATAAAAGTAAAATATCACCCTTGTTAATGTCCCAATGCAGTGTGAAGGCCTCCATCATTTGAAATCACGTTTTCGTTACAAAGATGGTTTTTGGCTTATTCACCACGCTTGCCAAATGCGAATTGGTGATCACAAAACCGGGCAGTGTTCTGAAAAACCGGGAATCGAACCCAGGACCTCGACACACGGCTCGGTACAATAACGCAGGCGTTCCGCGTTACATACCTAGTGTGATTGCACAGAGTTTAGTGACCTTTATTTTATTTGATGACTTGGTCGTGGTAACCTTAGTGATGTGAATACTGTAAAATAACAAGTCAACAATTATAGTAGGGGAGGCCGGGATGCTAAATTTGTAGTTACTCGAGCGTCTTAGAGACCTATTGGATTTGATAGTTTAGGTCTCAAAATGAAAAAAAGTTCATTACAAGTTTTGTATTTTAGCGATGGGGAGAGCGTGTAAAAAAAATTTAAAATGTAAAAAAAAATTGATGTATGGCAATACTCGAGCGCGTCAGTCATTAACAGTATAAACGCGCTTTATATTCCTGATAACCATTATATATTAATCTGACGATTAATGTGAGGGGGTTGCCTACAACAAGGAGTTTAAAAACGAAAAAAAAAAAAGTTACTCGAGCGTCTTAGAGACCTATTGGATTCGATAGTTTAGGTCTCAAAATGAAAAAAAGTTCATTACAAGTTTTGTATTTTAGCGATGGGGAGAGCGTGTAAAAAAATTCAAAATGTAAAAAAAAATTGATGTATGGAAATACTCCGGCGCGTCAGATTTTTATGCAGGGGGTTCATATTGATACAATAGTACCTCTGTAGAATAATCTGCCAATTATATTGAGGGATATCGTTATTATGACCATTTTTAACGAAATTGAATAACAAGATATTCGCATATTCATATAAAATAGTTATAATTTATTCATATACAAAATTAAAAATACATCATTACAAATAAAAACCCTTTTATGGCTCAACAAATTCACTATTATTCGAATGATGAAGTAATGCTTTAGGTAAACATAGTTTATATCGGTATCGTTAGATACCCAGACTTTAGATAGATATAGTTTATTGGTAAACATGTTGAAGTATTTTTTGAAAAGGACTCATTTCTCAGTTTGAACTTTTTTACAAGATTCGGTTATGATATTATCGATTCCCATAAAAAAGTCCAAACTGAGAAATAGTCTTATTGAGAAAATACTTTAATAAGTTTACTTTGTTTAAACTGATTATATATCTATCTACAGCTATATAGGTACAGGTAGCTATACAGGTCAAGGTATCTATATAGTATCTATAGGTAGCTTATATAGGTATATATAGGTATACAAATTTAAGTCCGGATGGCGATAATAGATGTCTCTAACTCTAAGTTACATTCAATTTGACATAAGCGGTTTACAAAAAATCGCGTGTGAGGGCTCTTTATGCCCAATATAGATTATGTACTTTACTCCATGACAACCACGCTGTTGTGATCAGCTGAGGTGCCATCATGGCGGCGAACGTTAGTTTGGGAACGGTGCGAGAGAGTGGGAGATAGAGAAAGAGTGAGAAAGAAAGTAACAGGCGGAGTGGGTAAGATACAGCTCTCATCTCAACCGCTGTACGCTTCACCTTTCCACCACGATTTTACCGACATCGCCCCATGGAAACCGTCAGATTAGTAGTTTCTCATGCTTCTGACAATATTTCCTATAGTTAAAAAAAAACAGAAGCGCGCTCGAGTATTTCAAGATGACGTTTTTTTTTTGCAACTTTAGAGCTCGCTAATTCCTCAACGCCACGCTGAAATCGTCAGATTATTTAGATAATATACACTTTTCTACATGTAATTAACTTACTCTTACTTAGGGGCCATCCATAAAGTACGTCACACTAATTTCATGAGTTTTTGAGCCCTCCCCCGTCCTTGTCACAGGTGGTCACATTTCTGAGACCCCCCCCCCTCCCTAGTGTGACGTCACATGTTTTGCAATGTAACATCGAAAAATTATTAAATTAAAACAGCAGTTCCGAAATAGTTTTGTTACCATTTAAATTAAGTACTTTTTTATGAAATCAACAAAGTATCAAATATTTGAAACAATAACAAAAAAATAAACTAATGAATATAAAGAAAAAGAAGAAAAAGAAACTCAATCATCTTCAGTCCATGGACTTTGAACCCAGTCCTTTAAATTATTTTTAACTGGCATGGCAGTCACTTCACAGTTCACTTTGTTTTTCACGTCAGGAACATTTGTGGTGTCAACATCTTTTTCATCCAACGCGATTAGTACCTCTAGATTTTGAAATGTGATGTCACGAAACTTAGGACCCCTCCCACCCCTTGTCACACCATGTCACACTTTGTCGACCCCCTCCCCCCCCCCCCCCTTTACGTGTGACGTACTTTATGGATGGCCCCTTAATCTGCCGCGCTCGAGTTTTTCAGAGGATCGATTTTTTTTTTACTAATGTTACGGGTTCCCCTCTGCATACCCCGCCATATGAAGGGTTGATATTCGGTAGAGGTACATAAAAGGGTACAAGGATTCTCCCTGTGTAATATCTGACACGCTCGAGTCACTTCAAAAATCCCCGCTTCGCCTCCCCTACTATTATAAACACGTAGCAGTTTAACGATGTATATTTTTATACGTCGAATACAAAAAGTTTGCCGTTTACCATACTTCGGAACATAGCGTGAGCAAACAATGCTCCTAGCAGTCTTCAGAAGAATACGAACAAATTCTATTCTTCAACCAATTTCAATATGCTAATGTTGCTAGATAGACCCCAGGTCTCTTGGGAGATGCCGCTGTTTAAGATCCGGGATTTCAAAATCCTAGTTTGTTACTTGAAGTTTTAAACCGGCTAGATATAAAACTACAGTTAGAGCGGTTTCAGACTATGTTGGGTCCGAAGATCTGAACTCTTGAAAATATGGTTTTCAAACTTGATTTTGTTATTATTTTATGTAAACTTTTTCTAACTAGTAATTTAATATTGCACATAACAAAATGATTTGTGTAATTAATACATAAATAACATCTTACGATGATTAAATGTCAGAGATACCTAAACGTTTAAAACGTTTAAACTTCCTTTGGTTTGCCTGCAGTAATAACGAATATAATTAATTTTTAAAATGAATAATGTGTGGATATAAAAGCAAATTAATGAAGTCAGAAAAATCAGATTATTAATTACCTTTGTTTGTAATATAAATATGTTGTGTATCTAAACTTTTTAGCATCAACATTATTTCTCATAACAAAACCAGGTATTACGAAGTCTTCAAATTCTACATAAATGCCAAACTCAGTCAGTCCTCCCGTAAATGACCAAAGTTAGACAAACTCATGAAACCGGGACAATATTAACTCCTCCGAAATCTGAACACAAATACGCTGTACCTTGATGAAATACCATTTTCACCGAGTTCCAAATGAAAAGGATTAACTGTCACAGCCTCTCTGAACGTCAATATCCTGTAGATAATAAATAGGAAACACAATTCAAGAAGTACGTAGACTCGTGGTCCATCAATTCCAGTAACAAACGGGTTAACGAATCTGTCTGCTATTGATCTACGGGCAAGATTGGTCGGGTGAACCCTGAAGATGAAACGGAATTCGGGAACTCGAATAAAATGTAACAAACGAGTACCTGCGCGATACCTTATACAAAAAAGTACTTTGTTACATTACAACTTTCTTTTATACAAAGAAAGTAATTTCGCGTTTGCATTTCTGTTATTACTAACCGGATTAAGAAGTAAGCTTTCAGGTATAAATATCCCTTGACAAGTAAAGGAATTGCCACATACTCGTACATTAGTAACAATATTATCGTTGAATTAGAAATTTTCCTTATTATTTCCGCACACATAATATAGCTTTAAACCTTCCTCGACAAATGAACTATCGGAAACACTAAAATATTTTTTCGGTTCGAACCATTAGTTACTAAGATAAGTGCGTTAACAGCAACAAAAAATAAACTAATAAACAAAGTTCTTCAACTTTGTTTTGTTAGTATAGTTTAGTCAAATAAAGTTACATTACGCCCCTTTCTTCGATTAAACTGACATAATCATTTCATTACCTTGTCGTTACTAATAAAATATAACACAAACCAAACCGAAACACGAAGACAATGGTAGCGCGTAGGCAAAAACAGAGGCAGACGTTTCGAGTGGCAATTAATATTTAAATAAGATCTACTATCTGCACAGATTAGATAAATAATTCAAGCGTTGTTGGTCTACTAAGTCACTTTTAACAGCTGAACAAGGGCGAGGCGTTGTCTGAGCGGAGTAAATCGTTTGAGACAATCACGGGCCACGTCGGCATCCGACGCGGGAGCGGCGGTCGTTATACGAAAGTGAAAATTTATCCGGAGATATCAAAAGCGCTTTTATCTCGCGAGATGACGTAACATTATCGCAATATCCGTGCGTCGTCGGCTGTCCTGCGCCCTGAGAATATCAAGAAGATATATTTTCACGGAACAATGCGTCCCCGGTATCTCAATTTTCATTTCCCCTCGGTGGGACATCCGGTGTGATTTGTAGCATGAGATAATATACAAAACGGTGGCTTCGCGGGACGCTCCGACACCGTCAGCGGAAAATCTAGGCCCTCTATCTTTATCTCTTATACTTTAACCAGTACATTTTTCTTTATCGAATGCCGAGCTGATCCTTCCTTGCTTTCCTAACACAAACAGATCCGTATCCGCGGTCCACTTGGTTTAGAAGGATAATATTTTTGCAACAAAAGTTTTTTCACTAAAATCATCCGACAGCCGACTGAATTCGCTTATCCAAGCAGTTTATCCCGTTGAGATAAATAAATACACTTATTCGATTATTAAATTATATTTATTTCTCTTTCCTAAAGATTTTTAGTAATTAAAACTTGTATATCCAGGCAAAATGTAAAAAAAAACATATTTATTATTTTGATATATTTGTAAACTCAAATATCTTGATGTTCTAGGAAATTATAGGTACACATTAAATATTATGATGTCTAAGAGATTCGAATTTATGAAAATCCTCGCAGCTCATAAACTCGTTTATCGCACCAAAACATTTATTAGCAATAAATTGCTATAAAAATAAAAACTTGATAAAAAATGAGTCTATTCAAAGCTCACAGAATCCCGAATCTCTTTATCAAATTGTCGAGGCTTCTTACATACCTACACCACAACTGAGATAGAGAGTGGCGTACCTAAGTCCTAGTCTCAGTTGATTTAGGACACACCTTCCATATTTCATAGGTTATTAGATTAGATACATACATAATAATACACACAGAGTACACTTGAGAATCTCGTTACTACTTTGATTAATTTACCTAGTGGTCCCAGCCCACAATGCCTACAAGTTAACCATAAGACTGTGCCCTAAGTATAGATTTAAATCTGTTGCCCTAAGTATTTATCATAACATTCATATTTATCGTAGGACATTACTTTTAAATGTTATAAAGCTAGCGGCCGGCTTGGCACACGTAGACATAAATAGGTACAGATATGTAGTTTCATCAGTCAATCATACTTTGATAACAAGATCTTTTTATCATCTGTTTATTCATTGGCAAAGTTCCTCGATGTCTTCTCATTATTACTTACATAACACTCGTATAACTCTCAAGGAATACAATACGAGCGCCTTCGAATAAACAGTGCAAATAATTCGTAGCACTTCTCCCCCAAACACAAAGCAATAGAGTTTAAAAGACATGAATTATGTAGGACGGAAACAGACGAGTCATTTTGCACCTTATTCGACAGGACACGAGTACCAAACGTTTTTAAATTTACATTTGCCAACGGTCTGGAGGCTGACAGTAGACGGCATGTAACTAGCGCATATCAAGCACATTCTTCTGAATAATCGCATTCTTTTCTGCTTTATTGAATTTTGACTTGGTATCTACGACGTCTGATATATACTAACGACATCTGAAATCTAACTAGATATCAGACGTCGTTAGGTTATGTGAATTATTAAGTAGGCTGATCTATGCGAATAATAACGATCTCTTCGGCAATGTACATATTTATACTCGTATTCCAAATAATAAATTGACGCAGCGCTCTGTAAATCTGTGAATATTTTATTTGCATTCTTAAATAAAATGAGTGCTCAGGAGAACCTTCACATTAGTAGGTAGCAGCATAACATATACAAAAGATGTTGTAAAAATAACTTTGCCACAAATCATTAATGTAATTAAATTTGAAACAAAGGACGCATTAACAATTCAACATAATGCTTCATAACTAATACCGTAAATATCAAATGAAACAGAAATACGCAAGCGGCTCAATCGTCACAAATGAAACAATCCGAGAAGCCCAAACGAGACCAAATAGCAATAACTAAGTAATATTTCTTGCCGAATAAGTGTTCCGATCGTATTTCCTCGTGATAGAAAGTCAACTGAAACGCGCTGCGTACAGGCGCGTAGAAAACGTCTACAAAAGTAGTTTTGCCGTGGTGTTGCCAAGTAGGGAACTTAATGGGACAACTCAAATTCAACGCCAGAATGCCATGTTAGGCATAATAAGTTTATTCAGCATATTAAATAATTACCTATGTGTATAATCTTGATTGTTTCACTAAGAAGGCGCGGTTTCGTTTCTGGTTCGATCACCGCAATGAACAAACATTTGCGTGGTACATGATCAATCACATTTTTGTACAACTCTGGGTCTTTATTTATAGAAATGTCTTGACTAGGTATTTAATATTTAATTTCTCGAGATTACGCTGCTTTTTTTTTTTTTTTTTTTTTTTTTTTTTTTTTTTTTTTTTTTTTAAATATTTAATCTAGTTTTATTACCTACTTGAACAATAATTGTAAAAATATGTACTTAAAAGACATTGCCAGGAGGTTCATTGATCTTGCTTTTGATTTCAACGGAGTTGATTCTCAGTATTGTCTGTTGAGCTCGCTGGAAGTTAATGCGCATGAATTGCTTCCTCCTCTTCTTCTTGAAATGTGTTCTTGTGTGTGATAATCCTTTGGAAATTATAGTAGCAGTGACATCCACTAGGCCTGGCTGCACAACTGGCCTTCCAATCAAAGAAAAGTCTTTAGTAGCAGCTAGCAGTACTTTATCTAGCTTTATTTTATCCCCAATGTTAGGTGGCCAGTATCCCTCCACAACTAACAAATCACCGTCAGTAACTCGCCACTGTTTGCTCAGCATATTAAATAATTACCTATGTGTATAATCTTGATTGTTTCACTAAGAAGGCGCGGTTTCGTTTCTGGTTCGATCACCGCAATGAACAAACATTTGCGTGGTACATGATCAATCACATTTTTGTACAACTCTGGGTCTTTATTTATAGAAATGTCTTGACTAGGTATTTAATATTTAATTTCTCGAGATTACGCTGCTTCCCACGTAGACATGTAAAATGTGATATTTTCAGATACTTCATATTTATTGCTTATAATAACTCCGTATGGTATTGACAAACATGTGCTTAAGTAATGAATAGGAGTACATTTAGATGGCAAAATCATATTCGTGACATTCGTTTTATCTTTAATGTTTACCCATCGTGGCAGTCGGTATTGAATGACTCATAATAAAAATACGCAGAAAAATATACAACTACATACAATCAACATTCCAAGAATATGTGAATAACATCAAAAGATGTGTTTACTTTCCGTTAGTAAAAGTATATGTCATCAGGCGCGGATCCACCGTTGTGGGCACTGTGGGCATGCCCACAACCCTAATTTGCTCATGTAATTATGATCTATTAATAAGATCGATAGGCTGATGATAAAAACGGCTGACTGATGATCTTTAAAAAAATCGAGCGTGATTTGGAACACAGCCGTTCCACTAAAACGCCGCCGCCACCGACCACTTGGCGCTACTAGCGCGCCTGCCCAAGTCCAGTAAAGAAAAAAAAAACTAGAGCGCCGACACGATTATTTTGTTGGTAACTTACTGCACATGTCTTAAATAACTCCTTAGCCAAGTCATCAAATGTTGCTTCGTGTAGAAACACAACTGGGACCATGAAAAAAATCGTAGCCTTTGCCAACGCCTCTGCAAAACGGCATAGAATACCGACTCTGGACGACCAAATGGAAAAGGGAATCTCAAAATAATTTGGTCATACCAGAGACGATAGCTTATCTTATTGAGGCGTGCGACCCAAACATTAAAATATCTATAAATTTTGGCTACACTACCAGTCAGCGTAGCTACCGCGGAAAGATCATTTTCAACGCTTCGTAGAATCAAATCTTGGTTGCGCGCCTCAATGGGATAACAAAGATTATCAGGGCTTGCTCTCTTAAATATTCATAAAGATGTGCACCTGGATGTCGACAAAATAATTAATGTTTTTGCCAAAAAGAAGCGTAAGCTTGAATTTGCAATTTAAGCATTTATATATAAAGTACTAGCTATTGCCCGCGGCTCCGCCCGCGTATATCCCGTTCCCGTTAGTATTCGAGGATAAATTGTAGCCTATGTTTCAATCCAGTGTTTAGTCTATCTATATAATCTGCTCAACGGTTTAGGCGTGATTGAGTAACAAACATTCAAACATCTAAAGGGGGATGCCGGCTGGCCATAGAAGTTTAGGCCCACAGTGCACACATATGAAAGTACTATGAAAATATAGAGTAAATAGTCATTAGTTAACTGGCGAAAGAAAGGGTTTAAAAAAGTGTTTTTGGGTAAATGCATATGTATTATTTTCCATCAGTAATACAATCTACGATTTCCACCATATTAGCTGTTGAAGGTTGTAAAAAGTATTTGTTTACCTGCTACGGCTGAACCCGGATCGTCGGAGTCAGTATTCATGTTGTTTAGTTAAACGCACGAAATAAAACCGATCATTTTGTTGATGCAAGAAAAACACAATTACTTTTTGATATTTTGAATTTTGACAGTTGAATTGGCAGTTAATTTAGTGTTTCCATTGCGTAAAAAAATATCGATATTCGATTTTAGATCTATTCGATTCTAATATAGTTTTATAAAATAATGCAGCCTTAAAATATACGTTTGATTGATTCATGAAAATATTTTACTAAGATTATAAAATATTTAAAAGATAAATAGGATAATGACACTGAAATATATTTATTTTTTTATTTTAGGCATGCTACCCCTAATGTCACGATCGTACGGGATCGTACGGGTATCTTAAAAATTGCAACCAATTATTTACCTCATTTCTGTAGATAAATTGTAAGTGGTATTTTTATTTCTATTTTAGCTAAGATCCACCAACGTAATAATATTCGAAATTCTCTTATAATCGATTATCTGAAATTATATTTCTGTAGTGGCAACTCTTAACACACACGAGCCCGCCGCGGGTCGGCTCGATACACACGAATTTGAGCTTTACTTCAATGCTGATAGGGGGTAGATAGATTTGTTTACACATATCTGTCAAAAGGACGCAATTCCGGTGGGGTTAATAAATAGTTTAATTTCTTTTAATATTTGTTAGATTAACCCCAACTTTTAGCGACATACGAATAGCGCGAATAATTAAGAACGAATATTTTAGCAATTTTTATAAAATGGAACATCGTGTGCACTTCTGGGCCTGATTCCGGCATCCCTCTTTTCGCACTGATAAGTAAAATAGTAGGAAGTTGTGTAATTTAATTAATACTACAATAAAATTTGAAATATTTAATTTCCACCTTTAGAATAGGTACATATGTACCTACTATATTTTTACTGATTGTAAGTAGAATAAGGTATAAACATAAATCTTCACTCGTGTGAAGCAGTTTTGCTAATTTTTGGTAGTTATTTAATGTAAAATGGTGTGTAATTTAGTCTGTAATCAATGTTATCATCTGATGATGTGAAAAATATCAAATTAAAAAATTGTTCAAAACATAGGTAAGTCCATGATTGTTCATGAGTGAGTTCGTACTCCAATCCAACTCTCACTTTGCTAATTTTTGGTGGCTGTGCCCACAACCTTTTTTGAGGGCTAGATCCGCGCCTGTATGTCATTTAGTAAATAAAATCCTATTTACAGGCCCGTTGTTGGTCTAGTGTTCAGAGACCCTGGCTACAAAACCAAGAGTCGCGGCTCCGAGCCCCGCTAGGGTTAAATGTTTATGTGATCACTCAGTTGATTTTAAAAATAATGACGTCACAGGGTGTATTCTCATACAAACTTCATACTTCGGAATCGTTTTGACAGTTAATAATAAAAGAACGTCAAATGACTCGTGGTGTCAAAAACCCTATTAGCGTGTGTGAAAGTGTGTTAGTCCAAGGCATTTGGACTAACACACATTTATTTAAAAAATAGGAACGAATATTATTTAACTGTCCTAACATATACAATAATGGCCTTGGTAACACTACTTCGCCGGATCGTAAACAGTACAATAAAGTTTAGTGAGCACTTATGCGAGCTAGTCGCCGGCCCGGTCGCTACTGTCCCTCCTAATCTATCTAATGTTTGACCCGCAAATAACTTGTATGCACACAACTCCATTTACACATTATTAGATAAATGTACGCTCGGATGCTGTTGTAGTAACAAATAGAACAGTTTTATGTGTATGAGAAAAGGTTATTGTTTATGAAACTTGTATCTTTGTCAAATACTAGCATATCAGCGTTTATCTACTATATTATTCATATCTATACTAATATAATAAAGCTGCAAAGTTTGTTTGTTTGTTTGAACGCGTTAATCTCAGGAACTTCTGATTGGGATTGAATAACACTTTTTGTGCTGCATAGTCCATGTGACGGGGAAGGCTGTAGGCTATAGTATAACTGAAGTCCACGCGGACGGAGTCGCGGGCGGTCGCTAGTATATCCTATGCATAAACCTTCCTCTTGAATTACTCTACGTAGGCATCTGATAAAAATCGCATTAAAATCGATACTCTTGTTTCAAGTTTGAAGCATACATAGGAATAGACTAAAGAAAGAGACTTTGTTTCATTAAGTAACAACTACATTGATTTTACAATCAGGTGACCTGAATATTAACAGGGACTCAACCCATGTTAATATTCCAAAGTAAAGCCAAACCTAAAATAACAATCTTGAACAAATCAACCAACAATGATCTCATAAAATGAGACCACGAATTGAACATCACTATTAATATATCAGTATATCTACAACTTTACTATGACTATAATCTTCTTACAGTACCTAGTTGATATCTTTTCAATATATTGTCGGAGCCAAAGAAAACATTAAATAAGATTTGGCAACGGTTATAAATATTTTTTTGTGTTTTATGCGATTTTGCTTGGACGTTAACAACGTAGCACTGAGAAAATGCAATATAAAGCCTTACTTCCTGAATCTACGACTTTCTCCATTAAATCATGTAGTTAAAACAAGGTTTATTGAACTGTCAGTCTAAAGTCATGTCGTATCAGGTCATCAAATTCAATTACAGGCCATATAATTCGAAATACAGTCTTATGGTAAAAATCACCTAAAAAACGTGTATGGTCTGCTCCAATGAGGGTGTTAAATTGTTTTTCTAACCAATAGTGGTGTCAGTGCGACTGCGATGCGTTGTTATACTATGCGTTTTCAATATTAAAATTTAGTATTTATTAATATCGCGTTAAGTCCCGTTAAATAATACTAGTGTCATAATGCAACGCGAAATTCTAAAATCTTATATTTATTAAAGGTTAACTAAACAATACCTAATCGAACAAACTCTAAATCTACAAAATAAACCTGTCGAAATTAATTCTCTAAGACTAAGACAAAAGACTGTTGAAAAGTTATTTAACAAACTTAACAAGTTATAATGGATGGGTCTAGCGAACTCTAGCTAATGAAAAACAATGAGCATTAAATCGAATCGCCACCAAATCTGCGTAATCCACCTTCCCAATAAATTGCACATTTACAAACATCAGATTAATCTGCCGTCGGTGGCAAATTTATCCCTCACATAGGTATCCGCGCTGCATTTGTTTTCGTTAATTAAGCCGCGTATGCACATTTTATTACATTACTTTTGCTTTGCACAGTGGTAATTAAAATTAATAATTATACCTACTGGGTGCTCACATATAAAACGAATAGTTTGCTAGCAGTTAACTTTTAATTGAACTACGGGTACATTAATATGTAGTTAGGTAGGTACTTCAAAGTTCAAAGTATTTTGACTAATCAAAAACGACTTCTCTTAAATGATTTCCATGCCCATATAAATAAATAAAGAATCATTGATTTTTGGCATTTGATACAATTGTGAATGAGTAAGCAATGCAACATACGCAAAAAAGAGAATAAACAAATAAAACTTTTCACATGAACAAACATTGCAGACGGACGGAATTAAGCAAGCGAATAAACAAGAATTCCTATTTGCCGAACTTGGATAATGGGGACGATCTTTCTTCTACGCAATATTGGTTAATGGCCCACAAACATTATGTAAGATAGGGCCCACCTATTAGCTACCTACTCACCTAATGAACAGAATTTCACCTCGCCGGATTAGAGAGGAAAAATCGGGCCCCAACTAGTCAAGTTGAAGATTGATGGGTATCTACGGTAGTGTCTATCCCTTAACGGTTTGGCCTTTAAGAAACCCATGGTTATGTCGCTTACACTTTAAAATCTACATGTGGTTGGTAATACGACTCCCTTCAACGTTAGTTTACCACCACTCCAGTAGGAAACATAGTTTTGTATTTGCTATTTCGTAATAATTTTGCATGATTCCACCGTATCTTTTAGTCGATTGGACTACATAAAGAATTGTTAAAAACTGTAAGAAATAACATAATCTTATGAGGACAATGGTGATCAATCAATCAATATCAATTATTAGCAATCGGAAATTTTCAATCACTCAGGATTCAGGATATTAGATTTGAATTCCTAGAGAAATTAATTTCATAGCGGGCAGTTAGCTCACGATGAATGCAAATAATGTGAAACGTAAATACGAGTTCAAACAAATAACGCGTGCGCGTATTATCTTTGGAAATTATACCTACTGAATTATCACAAAATCGCTAATCATTATGTGCCACAATAAATATTTTTGTGCTATTTACCAACGTTATATTAAAGACACAACTACTACCTTTACTACTTCGTTCACGTGGATTTCAGATCCTTTTTTTCGCAATAAAAGGTGGCGTATGTTCTTTCTCAGGGTCAAAAATTTGCCTGTGCCAAATTTCATTGAAATCAGTTGAGAGGTCTAAGCGGGAAAGCTTAACAGACCGACAGACAGAGTTACCTTCGTATTTATAATATACTAGCGGCCCGCCCCGGCTTCGCCCGTGGTACTTCTACACTATTTAATGGATGATATTATACATAAAAACCTTCCTCATGAGTTACTTACTCTATCTATTAAAAAAAACCGCATCAAAATCCGTTGCGTAGTTTAAAGATTTAAGCGTTCATAGGGACATACAACAGACAACATGACAGAAAAAGCGACTTTGTTTTATACTATGTAGTGATGAAGGGATTTCTTTATCTAAAAACATGTTCCCCACGTCGACGCAGACCGAGGCGCGTGTAGAAAGTAAGACCAAAATTCAATGTGGTAATGATTAAATCGTTACATATCAGTCGTTAAGTGGCATATTATTATTTCTTCGACTCGGAGTCCCACACGACACAGCTGCTGAATTCTCACGGCAGATGATATCTCTCGCTTCATTTATTTAGTGCGCTGACAGCAGCTGTCAAATGAGGATTCCAAAAGGACTCCTTCCTAAGCTAGGAGGATTGGCTCAGAACACTCACGCATAATAATATCGATAATCCTTTACATACAGTGCTCCTTCATACTTGAGTATCATTTTGATGACTGAAATATATCGAAAAGATATTGTGAGTAACAACATTTCTGCTATATAGCCAATTTGCTTTTGACTAGGTAGGTAGGTTGGTATTATGGGAGAGGGCTTAGCACAGGGGCAGATTTGAATATTTAGATTTCTGACCGCAGCTTTATTTTAATCTATTTTGTGGCTACATTTTAATATAGGCAACACTAACTGTAGCAATCGTTAAATCACACACGCATGTGTTTCGCAGGGTTAAACGATAGAGCATATTCGTCGTTTTATACCGGAAAAAATGAAATAAATAGATTTACAATCATGTGTGTAAATTTTTCTGCTTATTCTTTTACAAAATTGTGATGTACTTATTCGTTTTAAATCCACCTTTTTGTTTTTCCAAAAGTATCAAGCTGAAATCGAATTCATTAATTTTGCATAGTAATATAATAATATAGCAATAATCATATAATTATATAAGCAACCCAATATTTATGTAATTAAATGATTTACCAATTCATTTGTTCTTATAATAACAAAACTAACCAAAACCTTGTGTACCAAGTACCAATACTGAATCTTTATAATAACATTACCCGTAAACTGAAGTAGTTAGAAGAAGTTTGGGTAAAGTTAAGCAAGTTACGCCCCAGCTGTCGAGCTCGTCTATTAAAATTCATCAGTAAACTTCAATTCTTAGTTATATTAAGACCCGTTCGATTGGAAGCGACAAAACAAATAAAGAAGTTAGCCGTTTTGACTAACCGCATCAAATTTAGAATGAAACAACCATCGTACAATTTGCTTTATAAATCTGGCAGCAATCTACCCGCAATCTAAGTTTCAATTCTATTTCAGTGTGGATCTGAATATAAATTGAATTTGCGGGCACAATGGGGCGAGCATATTGTCCTCAGCAGGACTTCACTCGGAGAGAGTTTGTGCTCGACAAATTGATTTATTAACCTGACTGAAATCGCTCGCGAAAAAATCACAAATTCCTCATGTATTTTTTTATTTGTTACCAACAAATATTTTCGGACATTGACTGATTTATTTCATCATCGCAGTACGCTGCTCTCACGAAATTCAAGCAAAATAATAAGTTATGTGTAAAGAATGTACGTTCACTGAACTGAACAGCAACTCAATTATTTAAAGGGATATTATTATTTTAAATATGAATTTGGAATTTCAATAACACCACTGTGCTTTATTCAACTTTTCCCCACTATCCTTTATTACCAGTAGATGAGTCACATTCGCAGTTATTTAAATTAAATATTATCACTTTATTTAATGAAAGATCTAGATAGCATTCATTGTGAATCGTATCGTAACATAAACATTATCCTGATAATCTTCCCTGGTAAATGCCGCAATTTCGCCATGTGCTGATGATCGTAGCAGCTTAACAATGACAATATTAATACTAAATAGGCGACACAGCAGTAGAAGTTAACAATGTACTCCATTCAAGCAGCGGCATTTAGGAATTTTAGAGTCGCTTACCGCTCCCATTCCAAACTTAAACGCAATAGGTATTATAAGGAAGATACTTCCAAACAATGTCACGTATGACCCTATTACAACACACGATGCAGCGAATGTTCTGTCAATGCATTGAATTGTAACACACACGCGTACTATCAATGGAATTCGTAATGCTGGTTTCAGTACAAAGTTTCGAACAAACGCTGGCGAATTGTATTTCAGTCAATTTAACGTAAATGAAAGCAAACAGAGACCAGAACTTGCTAAGCGAGTAAAACAACAAACAGAATAGGCAATTTCAATACAAAGAGAATTCAAGTCGGTCTTATGAGTTGCGCAGAAATCATTCATGGGCAATAACACCCATTTCTGGTGGGCGCCACCTCAGTTATTGCCTCGGGATAGGATTATTGGCAAATTGTTCCGTTCGCATTCCGGCCCCACTCGCACATGAAATATTAAGCACCTACGTACCGGTCCTGTCGGCGCTGGAACTCTGAAACACTGGAACATGGAACACGGAACGCGGACCACGGCTAGCCGCAGTGAATGCGTTAAGTACTTGCCCACAACAATAGCCCAGCTGATTACACGGTAGGGTGAATTAAATAAACTCACCCTAGCACGGCACTCAATCTTCCTTACGGTTTTGATTTTCAGCAAAATCCGTTTATACAAACATTTGCCGCTTTCAAAATACGCCGACGATAAATACGAGTGTGTTGTGAGGAAAATGTGGAATGTCTTTTTAATTGAGGGTATTCGAAAAAATAGGGAACAATCCAATGGTATTGTTATTGTTACGTTAACTCTTTTATGAATCTGATGAAACGTTAGATTGCTAGTATATGGATTCATTGTAGATACCTTTTCCCCGCTAAACACCGAGGATTACCATATTTATTATATTTCCTTTTTTAGGGTTCCGTAACCAAATGGCAAAAAACGGAACCCTTATAGTTTCGTCATGTCTGTCTGTCTGTCTGTCTGTCTGTCCTGGCTCGTTCTCCGCCGTTTCTGAACCGATTGCCACGAAAATTGGTGGAGAAATGTATAGTGATAATTCAAGAATTGGTTTTTAAAATAATCGAAAAATAATTATTTTTACCCCCCTCCCATACAGCGAAAAGTAAATTCGAAAAAAAAATCGACTTACCCCATCGTGTGGGGTATCGTTAAAGAGGTATTTTTAAATACAATAAAACTTGCCTTGAAACCATGTGGATCAAACACCCCAGTCACGAGATATATTAATACAAAGTTAAAATTAGAGCGTCCCCCCCCCCTTAACTTTTGAAATACTATTACAATAATTCTGAAAAAAATGTCATGTATACCTCCAAGTAAACTGTATCATACATAGTTATTTTCGTACAACTCGACCAACTTATGACGTGCAGTTGCCCTTACTAAATGGTGTCTTAAGCGGTCGGGCCATCTTTTTTGTTTTAAATAATCTATCTATCTATCTATCTATCTATCTATCTATCTATCTATCTATCTATCTATCTATCTATCTATCTATCTATCTATCTATCTATCTATCTATAATATATAAAGCTCGATTACCACTCACTGACTCATTCATCGGGGCCTTTTTTCGCAGTGTTGCCAGCTTTTGACTCGCTTTACATGTATGGGAGTTTTGTTCGGATCGCCAATCAATCTGGAAATTTTTCTTTTTTTTTCCAAAAATCCAAGATGGCGGCCATGTTGGTGGTGCCATCTCCGCAACTATTCACCCTGGAGCTGTCAAATTTTCTGGGGTCGTAGTCTGTGGGGAACGGTCGGGATTTAAAAAGAAAAATGTCAGAAAAACAAAATGGCGGCGCCGCCATCTTGGCTTGAAAATCGGAAAATCGACCCCTTTTTGCGGGGCTGTGTCTCTGGACGGGGCAGAGATTTTTTTTTGCTGTTTTTTGCGTTTCGTCAGAAATATAGTCTATTTATAGATCAGTGTTGCCAGATGCAAAAATTCAAGATGGCGGCGCTGGCAGAGACGATTTTGTCTGTGTCAAAAATTTTGCAATTTTTTGAATCCATTTTTTTGGTGGATGGCAACATCGGACAGATTCGGTTCTTTACAGTTTTGGTGGAGTATTTATCTGAGAGTTGCTAGAAGGGAAAACATTCTACCACGTTCGTAGTAGATTTTTGACATTTGGTCCAATTAGTAGAAAATGACTTTTTGACAGCTGGCCAAAATCCGAGTATGCAGTTTGGTGGCAACTTTGGTAGTGAACGACCTTTGGGTATTTTTTTTGAAATCATCTGGCAACACTGGGAGCGGCGGGAAAAAATCGTTTTTTCGGACCTGGTGACTTTGAAAAAATCGTGTGGCAACACTGTGTGACGTAGGTGAAAAAGTTTAACGGTATTCGACGTGGTATATGATGTTGTTTTATTAAAAAAATTGGCTGTCAAAAATCCAAGATGGCGGACGCGTAGGCGGCCATTTTGCAAAATGAAAAATTTTCGGAAAAATTAAATTTGATTTTTCGGGTAGTTCGCAACACTCTACGCGAACATGTTGTATGGCGGCATCGCGAGTTTTAGTACGAAGTATTGCCAGGTAGAAAAACATCTTGGTAGTTTTTGGTAGTTTTCGCTCCAGGGGCCCAGAAAGGGTCGAATCGAAAAACTGAGTTCAGGGGAAATTCGAGGCCACGAATCCGTAGTTCGGAGGGTGTCTATTGACCTTTTGGTAGTTTTGTCTCTTTACGCTGGCAACACTGGCAGTGAGGATTTTTTGAATTTTTTGGGACCTGGTCGACTTCCCGGACCTCTCGGGGCCATATTATAAAAAATACAAAAAAAGTAAAAATTACATTCGACGCTGTCTATGGTCCAGAATTTGGAAAAAATACGCGCTGTCAAAAATCCAAGATGGCGGACGATCGGGCGGCCATTTTGTAAAAAGTAAAAATTTTCGAAAATTTCAAACCCCTTTTTGACGGCCTTGGCAACACCTGGCAGAGTTGGCTTGTATAGCGGCCACGTTTGTACAAGTGCCAACTATTGCCAGGTGGAAAAATGTTTTGGTAGATTTTGGTAGATTTTGCCGAGGGGCCTGAAAATGGGTCGAATTGAAATACGGTATTTGGAGAAAAATTAAGTATAAGCGATTGTGGCATCTAGGGTCCCCAGTGACGTTAGGGTAGAAAATTGAGAATCACCTGGCAACACCGGGCTTGAGGAGTAAAAGAAAATTTTCGACATGGTCATCTACCAAGACCTGTTTGGCCAACTAGGTGCGGCGGAGGAAAAAAGTTTGAATGCAGTTTGATTCGGTATATAATGTAGTATATGGGAAAAATACGGGACGACAGAAAACCAACATGGCGGACGCGCTGGCGGCCATTTTGTGAAATTTTCACGTTTTCAAAACTTTCAACTTGAAATTTCGGGCACTTGGTGAACCAAACGGTTGTTTGAAATATAGTAGGCGTTTGTGTGTTTTAGTGTGAGGTATTGCCAGGTGAAAAAATATTTTGGAAGATTTTGGTAGTTTTTGAGTTGAGGCCCAAAAACGTCGAAAATAGAAATAACGGTTTTTCGCAAAATTCATTCCCAAGGCGTGGCAGATTGGAGGGTGTTAAATGACATTTGACTATTTTGATTTAAGTGGTCTGGCAACACTGGGAGGTACGACGGCTCAAACTTTTTCGGAAGGGGTGTCTTTGAGGATCTCTGGAGGGGTCAACATTGGCCTAAGACGAAATGTGAAAATGCGGTTATTTGTGTTGATTAGATTTAATTCTAGGAAAAATATGAAAAAAAATCCAACCAAGATGGCGGGCGGGCTAGCGGCCATTTTGTGAAAAGTTTTAGTTGAGAAATATTTTAAACTGATTTTTCGGGTAGATAAAGGCGTGATAGGGGAAAATATTGCATGACCTTTATTGTAGAGTAGGCTTTTATCTACAATGTGGTAAAAGAGTTTACCCCATTTTCAGGGTAATTTACGAGTTCTAGGGGAAAATGTCAAAACTCGAAATATCAACTTTTGGGCAAAAGTTTGTATGAGGTACTGTCAAATGTCGTCTTTTGTTTCCATTTTGGCCATATTTTCATTCATCTTACTTGTAACTTTGAAATAATTAAAAAAACAGTTTTCGATTTTCCCCATACATTTTGTACTGGATCGAGCTTTATATGGGGCACACGGTACTGTGACTTCTTATGGAAATTTTACAAGTGTTTGAAAACTGTTTAGTGGTACTGAAATACTTGTTGGAGAAGTAAGTTAACGCTGTAAGTACTGCATTTGAGGTATGTTTGGTTTGTATGCGTTTACTTGCATGATTTTAAATAATAATGTGAAATATTTCAAACGTTTTAATTGCAGACTGGAGCAATAAAGAGTTATTGGTTTGTTATATTGATGACATTATCATACAAAGTTTGCTTTGAAAATGAAAAGAAAAGGTGTTAAAGCAAATAAATCTGCGAGGCCGCAGGCCGAGCGCCGCGGAGGGCGAAGCCCGGAGCGGCATAAAGTGAATCAGTAGGTCTTAGTTGATGGCTATCAGGGCGTCGAAAAAGGACTAGGAACCCGCTGACGGACGGTCCAAGCCAGCCATGTAATTTTGCGAGGCCGCAGGCCGAGCCACGGCGAGGCCGAAGGCCGAGCGCCGCGGAGGGCGAAGCCCGGGAGCGGCCCCCGTCGCGGAGCGACCTAGCTCGTGGGCGCGACCGCGAAGCGGGCGGCCCCGAGCTAGTCTATAATATATAAAGCTCGATTACCACTGACTCACTGACTCACTCATTCATCGGGGCCTTTTTTCGCAGTGTTGCCAGCTTCCGACTCGATTTACATGTATGGGAGTTTTGTTCGGATCGCCAATCAATCTGGAAATTTTTCTTTTTTTTTTCAAAAATCCAAGATGGCGGCCATGTTGGTGGTCCTATCTCCGCAACTATTAACCCTGGAGCTGTCAAATTTTCAGGGGTCGTAGACTGTGGGGAAAGGTTGGGATTTAAAAAGAAAAATGTCAGAAAAACAAAATGGCGACGCCGCCATCTTGGCTTGAAAATCGGAAAATCGACCCCTTTTTGCGGTGCCGTGTCTCTGGACGGGGCAGAGATAATTTTTTGCTGTTTTTTGTGTTTTGTCAGAAATATAGTCAATTTTAATCGCAGTGTTGCCAGATGTAAATATTCAAGATGGCGGCGCCGGCAGAGACGATTTTGTCTGTGTCAAAAATTTTTCAATTTTTTGAATCCATTTTTTTGGTGGTTGGCAACATCGGATAGATTTGGTTTTTGGCAGTTTTGGTAGAGTATTTATCTGAGAGTTGCCAGAGGGGAAAACATTCTACCACGTTCGTAGTAGATTTTTGACATTTGGTCCAATTAGTAGAAAATGACTTTTTGACAGCTGGCCGAAATCCGAGTATGCAGTTTGGTGGCAATTTTGGTAGTGAAGGGTCTTCAAGTTTTTTTTTTGAAATCATCTGGCAACACTGGGAACGGCGGGGAAAAATCGATTTTTCGGACTTGGTGACTTTGGAAAAATCCTGTGGCAACACTGGGCGTCGTAGGTTAAAAATTAAAACGGCATTCGATGAGGTATATGATGTAGTTTCAGCAAAAAAATTGGCTGTCAAAAATCCAAGATAGTTTATGCGTAGGCGGCCATTTTGTGAAATGTAAAATTTTTGAAAAAATTCAAATTGATTTTTCGGGTAGTTGGCAACACCGTACGCGAATGTGTTGTATGGCGGCTTTGCCAGTCTCAATGACCAATATTGCCAGGTGGAAAAACATCTTGGTAGTTTTTGGTAGTTTTCGCTCCAGGGGCCCAAAAAGGGCCGAATCGAAATAGTGGATTCACGGTAAAATCGAGGCCACGAATCCGTAGTCCGGAGGGTGTCTAATGACCTTTTGGTAGTTTTATCTCTGTACGCTGGCAACACTGGCACTGAGGATTTTTTGAATTTTTTGGGACTTGGTCTTCCTTCCGGACCTCTCTGGCCCATACTATGATATTTAGAAAAAAAGTAAAAATGAGGTTCAACGCTGTCTATGGTCCAAATTATGGGAAAAATGCGCGCTGTCAAAAATCTAAGATGGCGGACGAGCGGGCGACCATTTTGTGAAAAGTAAAAATTTTCGGAATTTTCAAACCCGTTTTTGACGAGCTTGGCAACACCTGACAGAGTTGGACTGTATAGCGGCCACGTTTGTACGAGTGCCAACTATTGCCAGGTGGAAAAATGTTTTGGTAGATTTTGGTAGATTTGGACGAGGGGCCCAAAAATGGGTCGAATGGAAATACGGTATTTGGAGAAAAATTGAGTATGAGCCAATGTGGCATCTAAGGTCCCCAATGACGTTAGGGTAGAAAATTGAGAATCACCTGGCAACACCGGGCGTGGGGAGCAAAAGAAAATTTTCGACATGGTCATCTGTCACGACCTATTTGGCCAACTGGGTGCGGCGGAGAAAAAAAGTAAAAACGCAGTTTGATCCGGTATATAATGTAGTATATGGGAAAAATACGAGACGACAGCAAACCAAGATGGCGGACGCGCTGGCGGCCATTTTGTGAAATTTTCACGTTTTCAAAACCTTCTACTTGAAATTTCGGGCACTTGGTGAACCAAATGGGGGTTTGAAATGTACTAGGCGTTTGTGTGTTTTAGTGTAAGGTATTGCCAAGTAAAAAAATATTTTGGTAGATTTCGGTAGTTTTTGAGTTGTGGCCCGAAAACGTCGAAAATAGAAATAGCGGTTTTTCGCAAAATTCATTTCCATTGCGTGGCAGATTGGAGGGTCTAAAATGACATTTGACTATTTTGATCAAAGTGGTCTGGCAACACTGGGATGTACGACGGCTCAAACTTTTTCGGAAGGGATGTCTTTGAGGTTCCCTGGAGAGGCCAACATAAGTGGTAGAGAAAATGTGTAAATGCAGTTATTTGCTTTATATAGATTTGTTTTAAGGAAAAATACGGAAAAAATTCCAACCAAGATGGCGGTCGCGCTGGCGGCCATTTTGTGCAAAGTTTTAGTTTAGTAAAATTTTAAACGGATTTTGCGGGTAGAAGGCGAAGGTTTAGGGGAAAATGCTGCATGACCTTCATTGTAGAGAAAGGTTTGTTCTACAATGTGGTAAAATAATTTACCCAATTTTCGGGGAAATTTTCGAGTTCTAGGGGAAAATGTCAAAACTTTAAATATCAACTTTTGGGCAAAAAATTGTATGAGGACCTGTCAAATGTCGTCTTTTGTTTCCATTTTGGCCAAATTTTTATTCATTATATTTGAAACTGTTAAATTATGGCAAAATATTTTCTTGATTTTCCCCATACATTTTGTACTGGATCAAGCTTTATATGGGGCACGCGGTACGGTGACTTTGTATGGAAATTTTTCAAGTGTTCTGAAAATGTCCAGTAGTACTACAGTATTGGTTGGAGAAGTAAGTTAACGCTGTTAGGAATGTATTTGTGGTATGTTTGGTTTGTAGAAACGAATCGCTGCCAAAACCGACTCCACGTAGTCTTGTTTGCCCTACCCCTAGAGTGCAATATAAGCCCGCGTAGGCGCGGAGGGGCGAGGCGGCCCGCGAGCTGAGGAGCAGGTGGTTTGGAAGCTCGAAGCCGCGACTGAGGCTGGCCGGCCTAGCCGGCCAACAAGCCGAAGTTGAGCCGCCTGAATTGAGTAGCCTGAATTGAGAGCGTAAACCATCTGCGACGAAAAGATCGCGTGGGACCGCCGGAGCCTCGCAGCGCCGGAGCCGTGACAGAAGCCATGGCTGCTGCATGCCGTCTTGCATGCTTTTAAATGATAATGTGAAATATTTCAAACGTTTAAAATTGAATACTGTAGCTATTGGCATTATTGGTTAGTTATATTGATGACATTATCATACAAAGTTTGCTTTTAAAATGAAAAGAAAAGGTGTTTAAGCAAATAAATCTGCGAGGCCGAAGGCCGAGCGCCGCGGAGGGCGAAGCCCGAAGCGGCATAAAGTAAATCAAGTAGGTCTTAGTTGATGGCTCTCAGAGCGTCGAAAAAGGACTAGGAACCCGCTGACGGACGGTCCAAGCCAGCCATGTAATTTTGCGAGGCCGCAGGCCGAGCCACGGCGAGGCCGAAGGCCGAGCGCCGCGGAGGGCGAAGCCCGGGAGCGGCCCCCGTCGCGGAGCGACCTAGCTCGTGGGCGCGACCGCGAAGCGGGCGGCCCCGAGCTAGTCTCCAAAGCCATAGCCTCTGGAGCTGTCAAATTTTTAGGGGTCGTAGTCTTTGGGGAACGGTTGGGATTTAAAAAGAAAAATGTCAAAAAAACAAAATGGCGGCGCCGCCATCTTGGCTTGAAAATCGGAAAATCGACCTCTTTTTGCGGGGCCGTGTCTCTGGACTGGCAATAGATAATTTGTTGATTTTTTTTCTGTTTGGTCAGAAATATAGTCAATTTTAATCTCAGTGTTGCTAGATGCAAAAATTCAAAATGGCGGCGCCGGCAGAGAGAATTTTGTCTGTGTCAAAAATTTTGCAATTTTTTGAACCCATTTTTTTGGCGGATGGCAACATCGGATAGATTTGGTTCTTTACAGTTTTGGTGGAGTATTTATCCGAGAGTTGCCAGAAGGGAAAACATTCTACCACGTTCGTAGTAGAATTTTGACATTTGGTCCAATTAGTAGAAAATGACTTTTTGACAGCTGGCCGAAATCCGAGTATGCAGTTTGGTGGCAACTTTGGTGGTTAAAGGACTTTCGGTATTTTTTTTGAAATCATCTGGCAACACTGGGAGCGGCAGGGAAAAAACGATTTTTCGGACCTGGTGACTTTGAAAAAATCGTGTGGCAACACTGTGTGACGTAGGTTAAAAATTTAAACGGTATTCGACGTGGTATATGATGTAGTTTCAGCAAAAAAATTGGCTGTCAAAAATCCAAGATGGCGGACGCGTAGGCGGCCATTTTGCAAAATGAAAAAATTTCGAAAAAATTAAAGTTGATTTTTCGGGTAGTTGGCAACACTCTACGCGAATGTGTTGTATGGCGGCTTTGCCAGTCTCAATGTCCAGTATTGCCAGGTGGAAAAAAATCTTGGTAGATTTTGGTAGTTTTTGCTCCAGGGGCCCAAAAAGGATCAAATCGAAATACGGAATTCAGGGGAAAATCGAGGCCACGAATCCGTAGTCCGGAGGGTGTCTATTGACATTTTGGTAGTTTTATCTCTTTACGCTGGCAACACTGGCAGTGAGGATTTTTTGATTTTTTTGGGACATGGTCGTCTTCCCGGACCTCTCGGGGCCACATTATCCAAAATACAAAAAAAGTAAAAATGACGTTCGACGCTGTCTATGGTCCAGACTATGGGAAAAATACGCGCCGTCAAAAGTCCAAGATGGCGGATGAGCTGGCGGCCATTTTGTAAAAAGTAAAATTTTTCGGAATTTTCAAACCCGTTTTTGACGACCTTGGCAACACCTGACAGAGTTGGCTTGTATAGCGGCCACGTTTGTACAAGTGCCAACTATTGCCAGGTGGAAAAATGTTTTGGTAGATTTTGGTAGATTTGGCCGAGGGGCCCGAAAATGGGTCGAATGGAAATACGGTATTTGGGGGAAAATTAAGTATGAGCGATTGTGGCATCCAGGGCCCCCAGTGACGTTAGGGTAGAAAATTGAGTATCACCTGGCAACACTAGGCGTGAGGAGCAAAAGAAAATTTTCGACATGGTCATCTACCAAGACCTGTTTGCCCAAATGGGTGCGACGGAGGAAAAAAGTAAAAATGCAGTTTGATCCGGTATATAATGTAGTATATGGGAAAAATACGGGACGACAGAAAACCAAGATGGCGGACGCGCTGGCGGCCATTTTGTGAAATTTTCACGTTTTCAAAACTTTCAACTTGAAATTTCGGGCACTTGGTGAAGCAAACGGAAGTTTGGAATGTACTAGGCGTTTGTGTGTTTTGGTATGAGGTATTGCCAGGTGAAAAAATATTTTGGAAGATTTCGGTAGTTTTTGAGCTGTGGCCCGAAAACGTCGAAAATAGAAATAACGGTTTTTCGCAAAATTCATTCCCAAGGCGTGGCAGATTGTAGGGTCTAAAATGACATTTGACTATTTTGATCAAAGTGGGCTGGCAACACTGGGAGGTACGACGGCTCAAACTTTTTCGGCAGGGGTGTCTTTGAGGATCTCTGGAGGGGCCAACATTGGCCTTAGAGGAAATGTGGAAATGCGGTTATTTGTGTAGATTAGATTTAATTCTAGGAAAAATACGAAAAAAATTCCAACCAAGATGGCGGACGGGCTGGCGGCCATTTTGTGAAAAGTTTTAGTTGAGAAATATTTTAAACTTATTTTTCGGGTAGATAAAGGCGTGATAGGGAAAAATATTGCATGACCTTTATTGTAGAGTAGACTTTGATCTACAATGTGGTAAAAGAGTTTACCCCATTTTCAGGGTAATTTTCGAGTTCTAGGGGAAAATGTCAAAACTCGAAATATCAACTTTAGAGAAAAATTCGGTATGAGGATCTGTCAAATGTCGTCTTTTGTTTCCATTTTGGTCATACTTTTATTCATTCTACATGTAACTTTGAAAAAAATGCAAAATAGTTTCCCCATACATTTTGTACTGGATCGAGCTTTACATGGGGCACGCGGCACGGTGATTTTGTATGGAATTTTACAGGTGTTTGAAAAATTGTTAGTGTTACTAATATTATGGTTGGAGAGGTATGTTTACGCTGTAAATAGGTACAACATTAATATGAGGGGAAAAAACTTATTTTTTTTAACCCTAAAATTTTTATGATAGACGCGGCAGCAGCGGCTGACGAGGCCCGCGAGAGCTACTTATTACTTACTACTACCTGTCTGTTCCGCTGAGGAAGATCGCTTTTACCAAGCGGATAGAATAAATGAATGTAAATTACCTCCAATTAACTCTTTTCCTTTTTATACTGTACCTAAACAAACATATAACAGTGACTTTCTATGTCAATAAGTAGGTAGGTACCTAATATCCTTCCTCCATTTTTTCGACCATGGCGGCCGACCTTACGATTTGGATAGATGGAAGAATAGGAAGTTAATATAGAAGTCTCGGTTATGTTAGAACACAGATAATTTGTTAAAAACATATTATTATACGAAAACAAATCGCTGTCAAAATCGACTCCACGCAGTCTTCTTTGCCCTTCCCCTAGAGTGCAATACAATGCAATACGGAGCCGTGACAGAAGCTATAGTTGCTGCACGCTTTCTAGCACGCTGTTAAATTATAACGCGAAACATTCCGATACGATGACATACGATAACAGTTATTAAGAACAATAATTTTATCAAGTTTTTGAACTGTAGGTAGTTAGTTCTATTATAATAGACACCCATTTCACAGCAGGAAGCGATTTTGTTTACATACTGGCTACTCAAGTGTCGATAACTTAAAAGTCGTAGTTTCGTACCAAGTAAGGAGGGTACCTACAGTACGTTTAATGAAAAAAAAAAAGCATAAAAAGGCTGCCCTGGGTCAATATACTGATACCTACAGCTTTTTGCATTGATTGGTTACCTATAATAAGGTAAGTGTATCTTACCAACATAGTCTCACCACTCCTTATAGTCATAGATAGATAGAAACAATATTAAAGGACATTGTTATCATGCTCACGACTTATTTTAGTATTATATATAACAATATGGGCATAGCATTATTCATTTGTAAAAAAAACTTAATCATGATACACGATTGACAATAATTTGCCAACGTGGCGATTATTTCGGTAAGTAGGTAGGTACCTATTAAGCTATTATTCTTAAGTTGTTATGATTCATTGCATTGCTAATTAATAAATAGGTAAATAAAATAAAATACAAGTACATCTTCTAATCACCATAGTACCTACCTAAAAGTATATAATCAGCTCTCCATGGTTTGATCATATAACAAATTAAGTAAGCTGTGAATTCATTAGCGACCCGCCCCAGCTTTACATAGATTTTTCTTCAATAATTTCATTCTGTCTATTAAAATATCGCACCAATAAATTAAAAAAAAAACTTAGTTTGAAAGATCTAAGACTACTTTTATATGTACTAAGAAAAACAGAGAATACTACCTGCTATACCTATGTGTAACAATAGTGATGTAAAAATTGATTATGATGGGTTTTTTAACTCTCTAGGTAGACACACTTAGATATAACACATGATATAGGTATATCATGATATAATATATTATCTATCATGTTAATCATGTTGTCTTCAAATCAACCACTAAGATTTTAAATAAAAATAACTCTATTTTTCTCATAACATTACTAAAAGTTCACCTATAATGAATTCATTTTAGTTCAATCAGAAATCAATACGAGTATGTATTTATTATAGGATATCAAATTCAAAAGCTATGAACCCTCTAAAAATAATTAATATTGTAAAAGTGTGTTATAATTTTGTAGTCACCTACAATAGTTAAAGTTAAAAGTAACAATTAATAATTGTTTAGGAGAGAAACAACTTTTAGTGTGAACAAATTTATTAAACAACAACAAGAAAACAAAATTTTGAAGGCTTGATGCGTAGGTACTTGAGATAAAAAAATTCAAAAGTTAGTAAAATACTTCACAGAACTTGATGAAGTGCAGTTTATTTTAAATGACAGCAGTGACTGAAAGGCTATCAAATCTTCAGGACACTTATTAATCAGCGTTGGTCCTAAAATAAATATAAACTATTAAAATAAACACAAAAATAATGATAAATAAACTGAAATACTTTGAATTTAATATAAGTTAATACCAGAAAGTTATATCTAAGTGGGTTTCTCTTTATTATAAATACTTGGTTTTTTTTGGTTATATAACATAAACAAGCTCGTATAACATAAATGTTCTACATAACTCCCAACACGTTTCTATTTATTAATTGAACTAATACTTTGATATTTTTTAAGATAATCAACTCAAATATGAGAATTTTACTTTATCCAAAAAATTTATTGGACTTAAAAATTTTCTTAGCAGCATGTTTATCACATTTAGGTAGGTATCACATTCAAAACTTCTTCATCCTCTCATTTATCCTGCCAACATCTATGTGGACACTAAGTATACTACGTATAAGATCTTGATTTGACCAGGCTGGTTACTACATAGAAGTTACTGTCATCTGACCTCCATAACCCACATTACGAGGGAAACAGTGTCGTTTGTGTGAACTTGGTTTGGATCATAGTACGAGACCAAGGGCTTAATGTTTGCATTCCAAATGAATGAATTTAGTTATTATTATCAGACAATCAGGTGATTCAAAATTGCAATGTTTAAACCAAACTGAAAATGACTTCACAAAATTAAAGTGTTCCTCATGGGGATAAATCTCAAAACCTCCTAGGATTTTTTACAGTTCAATGCCTAAACACCACACTAAGTAGGCAATCAAAATCACATTCAGAACTACATTACATTACATTAAGAGCCTGTAGTGTCCCACTGCAGGGCAAAGGCCTCCCTACCCTTTTTCCACCAATTCAGAACTATATTCTGTAAAAAAATAATAAACTTTAAGCTTTCACTATTCTAAACTATCAATTAGTTGTCCTTTAACATCATCATTTTCTTAGCGTTTGTCCCGGTCGCTTCCTGGCAGTCCAGAGTTCGCTTTCGCACATTTTATACTCCACATCGCACGATCGTCGGCTTTCGATGTACATAATATTTAAAGCATTGGCAAGCATGTCATCCCCTACCACTTCAAGCCAGCATTTCTTGTGTCTTCTCTGTCTTCTGGGACCCAGTGGGGTCAGCATGGTGAATAAGTTGTCCTTAATATTTCTTTCAATAACCACAGTGCATGTATTTTGTTTTATTGACGAACAGACATCATTCGGTGCATAAATATGGATTTGCTGTATATTTCAATACGAAACATATGATATTATTATACACATCGTAGGTTTTAGGTAACAATACTCTATTATATTACATATTAAATGTAAACACAATCTTAAACGAAACATTGTTTTCAAAGAAAGTTTTGCATTGTTGTCAAACTATTTTGACGGATGAGTTGTCAAAATTAATTGAACTTTTTTAAGCAAAGGTTTGCCGTATTATGCCAAGTTCTGGTTCATGTTTTATTTTATACTCCAAAATAAATATGAACCATTTTGTACTAAATTTTTGTCAACGAAATATTTAAGACATTATTTAAAAAATATTACGCATATTATATAACATGGGCAGAAATCGTTAAAAAGGAACATTTTAAATAGAAATATTGAAACAAAGCCGTTGATTTATATTTAATTTGGTTATAAATGAATGCTTTTAATATATTATTTCTATAATTAAATTTTTATAGTCTTTCATATTTTTTATTTAAAACAAAATTTAAAATAACCGTTTTTTACAAAACACTTTTGAAAACTACAATTCGTGGAAAGAAACGCTGTCCGCGACGCTTCCTTCCTTCCCGCGCTTCTGCAAGTTCAGCACTTTTGTGTCGACCGCTGATCTCGAGTTTTGTCAAGGTGAGTGATTTCGTTTTTCTTTAATTTAATCTAATAAGATTTGACTCAAGTGTGTTTAAAATACAAAAGTATCGAGTGTTAAATAATAATATAAAGTATTTGTTATGCAATTCATCATCAACCAACATCATCTTGGCTTGTGGCAAGAGGACTCTGCTGGAGGTTGGCCTGTGCCTGCTTTCTTCTGATTTAGATTTTAGATTGCTCATAGTCACCACGCTGGGCTTACGGACGGATTAGGGACCGCAGTATTTTGTATAATAGGTAATGCTGCACATCCCCCGCCGTAATATTCTTTATTCCCTCACAACACCCACGCGGGAAGAAATGTCCAACTGGAGGATTCTAGGACGGCACATAAGGCACCTTTATAATCTTGAACGTCTATTCTATTTCTTATGCTTATTTTTACAGGATTACATTAAATTTTCCTTAATTCAGAAAACTGATTGTCTTTTGTTTCTTGTAGATTTTCGATTCGAAGAAGCATCTTCTAGAAAATGGCCGCCATGTTCAACTGCATTGCAACAGGTATGTAAGCAAGTTTTATTTTAATTTATCATTTTTGAACCTTCTTACTAACAATTTCTAAAAACCTTTAAAATTCTTATTAGAATGGCGATTGCTTCAAAATTCAGATCTTATAATCAGGTGGCAAATTGGGAGTTTGCCACCTTTCCACCACCTACTAAATTTTATTTTTACATTGCAATCATAATTATCTTTATTTGTATAGGTACCCATAACAGTATTCACTATTTTGGATCACTTGATAAATACATTAATAAATTAATACACATTTGCTGCATTAACTATTTATCATAAAGAATACTAGGTACAGCCAGGGCCTGCTCAGGTTTGTGTAGAAAATATTGGACATTGATTGGCAAAGTCAATTTTAAACCATTATTTTTTATTATGATCTTAATTAATCAATCAATAATTTATTGGTAGACATAGATTTCATTCAAATCTTCATTAAACACTATATGTTTACTGCAATCAATAAAATGAAAAATTATTAATTCCTTGATGTATTAAAAAAAGCACAATTATAATAATGTGAGTTGCGCTAGATACATTAGATGTATTATATTTGTGAGTAAACAAACCTTCCTCTATACTTTATTTAATGATTAGTTTTAGAATTTTATTAATTTATGTACCATATTTTTTGAATGCAAGTGAAATGAGATATACATAGTGCTACTTATAGTAAATTGGTTTTTCTTTGATACCGTTGCTGTTGTCACTAAGTAAAAAATCAATTTAATTATTTATAACAAAGAATTTAAATTATTTCAATATTTGTAAGTCTTCTTACTATTACTTTTATAACTTATTGGTTGCTATTAGATGCTGTTGTTACTGAGTAAAATTCTAATTAATTACAGTGGTAAAAAAAAGTTTTTTTAAAATCTTCATCGTAAAAGTGTCCTTCTTAATTGAGTTTTTAAAGATTTAATAATGTTGTATTAGTAATTTTAATATTGTAAAACATTTGTAATGAAATTATTTTTTGTACTATATTTTATTAAATTATAATTCTTAAAATTAATTAAGAAGTACTAAAAGATTTAGGTACTACCAACCATGAATTAAATATTTTAATTTGCACCTACTTATTAAATGCATAAAATAGTCACTGGTTCTAGACAAAGTTCATAAATTTATTTTAATTAATATTAGGTATATTATAAAAACATAATTGGTAAATGATTTTATATAGGTATAGGTATGAGGGGAGGTGTTTCCTTGTTAGGCTTACTAGATATAAACTTGTTTTCTCTCAACTTTAATGTGATTATAATACTCATTTACTCATAGAACAAGATTTAATATTACCTCTTCTTTATAAAATCATAATAGGTATTCAAAGTTATTTGCTGAAAAATGATAAATCATAATTGTTTTCTTCACATTTGAGTTAGGTAATTTGTTTTTGGTTTACTTATATTGTTTGACATGACACATTTTCAATAATTTCAAAGTATGTGGTAGGTTTTTTTGGTAAATACTTCTATAATGATTGCCAATACAGTTATATACAGTTATAATTAGTTAATGCAGTAAATATTTACATTGCCTATATGAATAATAATAATGAAATAACTAGGTAACTACAAAATTTACCTATAACTGATCATATTGAATCTGTGTATGGTTGAATGGATCCGCTTCACCGGTTTGTACCTATTCGATTAAGTTCCATATATTATTTGGTTTTAATTTAAATGATATCTGGCAGATAAAGGCTAAATAAAATAATGTGTTTGTTTCAGTTACAGTGTAAATTATCAAAACTTTAAAAGCTACTTTGACAACCGATTTAGTATAATTGAAAAGAAATTGACTTTTACACAAAGAGCGCGGGTTCGACCCCCGCACGGTACCTACTTTTGTCCTGTGCATGGACATATCATTTTGTTTTTATTGGTGTTAATGTATTTTTTTTTATTTTCATATAAATTTATTGTTCGTTATATTTTCTAAGTGCTTAAAATGCTTATCATTAAGCCTACTTAAAATTACAGTTTTTAATTTTCGTCAAGTTAAACTATTTAAACTATCTTACATTGATTCTCTTAATGTTAGCTTCTGATGATTGCCATTAAAGTATAGATTTGACAGTCTTTATTTGCCAGCGTTTTCAACTCACTTGGAAACTTGTGAATCTTGTGATACGGTTCCAAAAAAGATAAATTAGTTTTGATTTTCGTAACAGCGTTTTTCATGTTCAGACGGCCGTGACAGATTTGCTTTGCTGTGTTTTGTTTATCTTATTTTCAATGTTTAATAGGCAGTACCCATCAAGGGGACCGCCTGTTTAGAGGTAATAACGCACAATGTGTGGCTATGTCGGCATGCGCGAGCGCGTATTCTGTGATTATTGGTAGAAATACCTTTACCCCACAGGATATAGATGTCATTTTATATAGCGGTGATGCTTTATACATGCGTTCAAAACCGGCCCAAGAAATTTTTCTTCTACCTGAAGAATTGCCCTCTGAATTCCGGGTAGGTAGATATTCCACCAAAATTGAACCAATGGACGACAGCTGGAAGTTGAACGGTTTGTTTCCGAGCGGCTCGCGTGAATTAGACATTAAAGTTTTAGAGTTGGAGCTTTTGTTAGGTAATACTATATTTGACGCGACTCACCTTGATTGTTCTGATAATTATCTTTTTACCGGGCATAATTATACTGTTTCATTTTGGAAATCGGGCGATAATTATTATTCTTTCAATAGCCACGCGGTAGACCACGCGAATTGTCTTGATCGCGTAAATCAATCAAATAATAAAGCCCGATTGTTTAGTTGTAGTAGTTTAAAAGACCTGGCACGATTACTTTTCTGTAATCATCCTTCTGATGGAGCGGAGTATTCCATTCACAAGGTTAGGGTTTTAGACCATTCGGATATGGGATCGCGATCAGAAATCGAACCCGATACCGTCTTCTCGCGTGCCGTTAATACCGTTAAATTAAACAATCTCCAACCCATCGTAGTTCTTGAAAAAATCGATGTTAATAAATTCATTACAAAAAGAGGCCGGCCTCAGAAGCGTAAAATAGTGTCTACCGTAGGGCATTCTCGGGCGGGTAAAAAGTCAGCGGCAGCGGTCGCACACAAATTTTCTGATCCGAAACTCTCTATGCAACCGGTCGTGGTTCTTAGTAAAAATAATATAAGTGCGCCGCGAAAAACTAAAAATACTGACCCCAAATTAAAATTAAATCCAGTTGTCGTCCTAGAAAAAATTGACATCAGATCATCATCATCATCACGGGTACAGAACCAGGTGGAATTTAAAGATCCGAAATTAAAATTAAATTCAGTTGTCGTTCTTGAAAAAATAGACCATCTTATTGACACTAAAAATAAAAAAGTACGTAATTACGAGGCCGTGCAACGTTACACTCGGAATAACCCTTCAGTTCACCGTAAAGCTGTGAAACGGTATTCACAGAACAATCCTAATATTAATAGGGAAGCCGTCGCTAGGTATACTGTAAAAAATCCAGAGGTCCATAGGGAAGCCGTGAACAGATACGCGGAAAAACATAGGGAGGTTAATAGAGTATCTTCAGAAAGATACAACACAGTCCGGAATATTGAACCTGATCTTCGAAGATCAGAGACTTTAATTGGCCAGAAGCATTCTGACCAATTAAAGCAGATTAAATTGTTTTCATTAAAAAATACATTAAGTAATAGTGTATCGCTTTGTCCTCATTGCCACGCGCGTCTTTTTGTCGAGGAAAAGTCTCGTTTAAAGTGGTGTTGCGGTACAGGCGCATACAATGTACAAAATTTCGAGCCGCTCACTGAAGACTTTTATAGTCACCCTTCGTTTTTAGATAGGAGTCGCGCGTATAATAATCTATTCGCGTTCAGTGCTTTGGGTGTTTCGCACGGTTTTCAACACCCAGGCTCTGGAATATCGTTTTTAAAAATCCAGGGTCGTATTTATCACCGCGTTTTTGATTTAGCTTATACCGATTCAATAAATCCGATTGGCCTGTACATTCACGATAGTGATGAACGGGAGCGGATCGCGGCGGGTCAACATTTAGACGTGCAGGTGGTGCGTAGTATCACTCACTATATGCACGAAGTTAACCCGTATATAGAATGTTTCAAACGTTTGAGTCAGGAAGCTTCCGAAGAAGCTCATCTAATTTTCGAACATACATCGCGTCGAACTCATGGTAACATTCTTGGTGACATGCCAGTAGGGTCAGAAATTGCCGCCATATTGAGTACAGAACGGGAGCGTTTTGTACCAAAGGCAATTGTTATTTGGAGAATAGGAGCCCGTAAACCTCATACTGTGGACATTTTACATCCACTGTATGAAAGTTTTCAGTTTCCTCTTCTCTATCCTCACGGTAATCCAGGATGGTTACCAAATAAACTAGATAACAACGGATCAAAATTAACGCAAAACAAGTACGTGCGCTGCTTGTTACTTTCGGAACCACGATTTTCTGAAACAAGTAGGCTATCCGAGGAGTGGATAGTCGACATGTTTTGTAGGATATCTGAGGAACGGCTGCGTTATTTAAGTAACATGCAACGTTCCTCAGATACTGCTCTTCGAACTGCACCGCTGCAGGAAATACAACAAAATTTAGAGTCGATTAACACCGACGAGACTATTCAAGGGGAAGGTGGCATTCTACCGGGACGTGTTTACTTGCCAAACACTTTTACAGGAGGTCCACGTTACATGAAAACAAAATATATGGATGCTATTGCATTAGTTAATAGATTAGGTACGCCTTCTTTCTTCTTAACAATGACATGTAATCCAAAATGGCCCGAGATCCAACAATCCATTCCACAAGGTCAAAGGCCTAACCCATTAATTTGTGCTCGCGTTTTTAATTTAAAATTAAATCAACTTTTAAGGGATTTAAGGACAGGTGCGTGGTTCGGTAGGTGTGTTTATATTATGCATGTCATTGAATTTCAAAAGCGTGGGCTGCCACACGCGCACATTTGTTTTAGGGTAGAAGGTGGCGGTCCAGTCCAAAATACGGACATTGACTCATTCGTGAGAGCAGATCTCCCTGATCCATCAGAGGCTCAAGGTAGACTGCGCAAGGCCGTGATTGATCATATGATACACGGCCCATGTGGACCTCAGAATAATAGAACGGATTTACCGTGTTGGGATAAAGATAAAAATAAATGCACAAAATTTTTCCCAAAACTTGAAACACCTACTACTTTTTGTGATGATAGAGGGTTTGTTCATTTAAAGCGAGACAGCAAAAATGTAGGAACTATTAAATATCGGGGTAGGGATGTTAGTATTAGTGATTTATGGGTTGTCCCGTACAATGCCGCCTTACTCTTGAAATACGATTGTCATATTAATTTATTAGTTTATTCTGCTCGCGCAATAGTTAAGTATTTATTTAAGTATATGACTAAGGGACCGGACGAATCACGCGTAACTGTCGTTGCGGATTGCGACAAAAACAACGAAATCGAACAGTATGTCACCAAGCGTTACCTGGGATCATGCGAGGCAACATGGCGAATCTTAGAGTTTGACATCACCGCGCGCGAACCAAACGTGAAACAACTTACAGTCCACCTCGAAAATCAACAGTCCATTTTTTTTAAACCTGGTACGGAAGTAGAGTCAACGCGTCGCGCAACGTCCGATCTTTTAACGTATTTTAGGCGTCCAAACACCGCGGAATTTGACAATCTCACTTATTTGGATTTCTACGAACAGTTCATAGTGCATACGCGTCGTCCCAGCACTAAGAACGTAGAAATTCACGATTTAGGTAACGGCAAATACGTAACAAGACGACAGAGGGGGGAACTTGTATCGCGTTTGTTCTGGTGTGCGCCCAATAGAGGTGAACTATTTTATTTGCGACTTTTATTAGCGTCACGGCCGTGCAGGGGTTACGAGGATTTGTATAGACTTGGTGGGCAAAATTGTAATACTTTCCAAGAAGCCGCGAAAGCTTTAGGACTCGCGAACGACGAACTAGAGTACGAAGTAGCAATGGAGGAGGCCAGCACGTTTCTGACTGGTCCACGCCTTAGGTCGTTTTTCGTACTTCTAGCTGTTAACGGAATTAGGGTCGCGTCATTATGGGAGAAATATAAAAATGCGCTTAGTCAAGACATCTTGCAACGCTTTCCAGAAAACGAACCCAAAGCCTTGACGTTAAGTTTAATTAGTATCGACAGGTTGATGCGTAAGCATGGGACGTCACTTGTCGAACAAGGATTGCCCGAGGTCACAGACGATACCACCGAAGTAGGTCGCGAACGTATCGAGTACGACCCGAACCGTTTAGCAGCATACGTCGCCGAGTGGCTGCCGCGTTTATCTTCCGAACAGAGGTTAGTTTACGACTACGTTGACAAACTCTTACGCGACGAGAGTTTCCGCGATTCAAACGACACTGCAATCTTCATAGACGGACCTGCCGGAACAGGTAAAACATTATTACTGAATGTGATAACTGCACACGCTCGCGGAGATTTAAATGGTATAGTTTTATGTACTGCCAGTTCGGGGATTGCTGCACAAAACTATGAAGGCGGAACAACCGCTCATAGTATGTTTAGGTTTCCTTTAAATCCCATAGATGACTTAGGTTACTGGAACATCACAAACGGTTCTCAACGAGCCGAATTAATTTATCATTCAAATACCATCATTTATGATGAAGCACCGATGGCTCATAAATATCTTATTAATTTGTTAGATCGTTCACTCCGCGACTTGATGAAATCAGACAAGCTATTCGGTGGCAAAGTAATTATTTTTGCTGGCGACTTTCGTCAGATTCCCCCGGTAGTAGTTAATGCAAAAACAAGTTCAGATGTCATTAATTGCTCCGTCAAATCGTCTCCTATTTGGCCTAAAATTAAATCGTTCACTTTGAATACATCTCAAAGATGTAAGAACGATTCTGAATTTTCAGATTTTTTATTGAAGTTGGGTTCTAATCAGTTACCTGTTAACAAAGTTAAAGTAAATAGATCTATTCTAAATTTAGTTGATATATTATCCTCCATATCGTTCGTTACAGAAGTTAACGAACTGATCGATTTTGTTTTTCCACATGTTGTAATAGACGAACCCGACGTATGTGCGCATCGAGCCATTCTGAGTACACATAATCAAAATGTTAAAGAAATTAATTCACTAATTTTAAGTAAATTACCGGAGGAAGTTTTACATTTTTACTCGATTGACGAAGTGGTTACTGACAATGCAGATGAAATATTTTTAGGCGCGGACACTTTAAATAAAATTCACATTAAGGGTGTTCCAGATCACGATTTAGTTTTAAAAGTAGGATGCGTGTGCATGATCATTCGTAATCTTAGTTTTTGTGATAGGTTAGTGAACGGTAGTAAGGTTATTGTGGTTAGGGCTTCACCGCGTCTGATAACTGTTAGGAAGCCAGGCGAATCGGTCGAATATGTCATACCGCGTATTTTATTTAAAGCTCCGATCGAACCTAACAGTCCCATCGAGATGACCCGAAGGCAGTTCCCGTTGCAAGTATGTTACGCGATGACTATCCACAAGAGTCAGGGACAGACGATAAGTCGGGTAGGCGTAGATTTGAGATCGGACGTATTTAGTCACGGGCAGTTGTACGTAGCGTTAGGTCGCGTTCAAGATAGGAGTAGTTTACGTATTTTAGTGTCCCGGGACAGAGTTGTTGATGGCAAAATAATGCTCAACAATATTGTGTACCCGCAATTATTGTAGGAAACCTTTCAGCGGCTTTTTGGTTAAAATAGTTCACCTCACCGGAAGGGAATTTTTCATGTAAATAAAATCATCATCAAATTAAAAAATCATGTCGACACAACCCTATACATTGTGCGTTTTTTTATTATTATTTTCTTTTATTTTGTTATTACTACACTTGACATATTACATTCTACACAAAATGGATTTAGATAAAAGAGTCGGGCTTGGTTTAAGTATCGAATTTCTTATATTATATCTGTATAGCTTGTGTATGTATTCATGAGCAAATATATTGAGATCATTCAAGATTGTTATTACACGAACTGTTGAATGAATCGGTGTATTGGTAATCGCTTGGAAAGTAAATCCACTGCCATTGATGCATGATGCGAGCAGAAGCCTTCGCAGTTATCTTTCGGTGGGGAGGGATCGCGCTGGGCAGGCTCACCGGGAAATGGGTAATGTTTGGTTTTGGCGAAAGGCCGGCATGGGAAATGGTTAGAGTGGTGTTGGTGGGTAACCTGGGGAAAATGGTGCTATTGGAGTGATGAGTGTAACGTCGACAGGGGGGGTGGGGGGTCACGGGGCGGGGCTGAGATTGGTTCTGGACTGGATTTGTAATAGTGGAAGCGATCGGCAGGATGTTTGATTTTACTGCCCTCTGTAATTGATGTGATTTATGTCTATATACGAGTACTCGTCATTGTGTATCTCATGCAGTTTATTGGATCAAAGTTACTCAACCACACATACACATTTGAAAGTTGTGTCAAGAAAAATGTTTTTAACATTTAAATTCTAAGACGTCGTCATTTGTACTAATCTTCTATTTGATTAATTAACAAATATTTTTGGTGTGTTTGTCCCTAATTATTCTGCAAATATAAACCAAATAAAAGAAAAACAGAAAAATGTTAGATGCTGATTAAAATAAATAACAAATTGATTAATGACATGGAAAATATTAATGTACAAAACTATTTATGGTTACGGTGTCCAACGTTGTATACATATTTTCAAAATTGAGTCTTTATTTTCTCTCTAATGATATGTCACTTATTCAACCGGATTGAGACTTCTGCAAACCTCCCTCTTCTCTATTTCATCATAGAGTCGAGTGTGACGGTGCATTGCATACTGAACTGGATTGAGACTTGTGCAAACCTCCCTCTTCTCTATTTCATCATAGAGTCGAGTGTGACGGTGCATTGCATACTGAACTGGATTGAGACTTGTGCAAACCTCCCTCTTCTCTATTTCATCATAGAGTCGAGTGTGACGGTGCATTGCATACTGAACTGGATTGAGACTTGTGCAAACCTCCCTCTTCTCTATTTCATCATAGAGTCGAGTGTGACGGTGCATTGCATACTGAACTGGATTGAGACTTGTGCAAACCTCCCTCTTCTCTATTTCATCATAGAGTCGAGTGTGACGGTGCATTGCATACTGAACTGGATTGAGACTTGTGCAAACCTCCCTCTTCTCTATTTCATCATAGAGTCGAGTGTGATGGTGCATTGCATACTGAACTGGATTGAGACTTTTGCAAACCTCCCTCTTCTCTATAATTTCATCATAGAGTCGAGTGTGACGGTGCATTGCATATTGAACTGGATTGTGACTTCTAGCAAACCTCCCTCTCCTCTATTTTATCATAGCGTCAAAAGTGACGGCGTACTGAATAAATCAACTTGGCTAAGACGTATACCTCACTTTCAAATTCGTTTGGTGACCCATGTATTTTTATCATGTGTAAAGGCAAATACTAAATATATATGTTCTGTATATCTGTGTGTCTAATATGTGTCTGAAAGAAGAAACAAAGTGAATTACAACTGTTGCAATCTTCTACTCAAAAATAACACAAAACATACGTATTTAAAAAATCTGTAAAGATATCATTATGTATTTTCAGTCAATATCATCATAGGCTTATTGTGTGGTAGAATGTTCTTGGATGAATTTCGGCTCGATAACTGATTTTACAGGTGAAAGTATTTAAAAATAATGAAAATATTTATAAACCATTGGTGTGCAAATTCGGCTTCCATTTGGCCGGTTATGTTGGTCGTGGTCTTTAATTTAATAATTGTTAGTAAATCTTAAACTGTAAGTCCCGTCTTCCTCTAATCTCAGGGCTTGTACTTACCCAACATTTCTCTATATCCCAGATGGTCCTGCTGCTGCTTTATTGAAATAAACTAATAATTGTTATGTTTTCAAATTGAAGCGAAAAACACTAAAATACAGAAATAATATACATATTTATTTATGATGTCGCCAATCAACACCTTTCAATTGTCCATTTTCGCTTGTTTGTTTTGGTCGTGGTACATAAAATTTGGTATAAACATAAATTATACATACTATAAGTCCCAACCTCCTCTTATCATTGGGCTTGTACTATCCAACATAACTTTGAAATTCTGTTTGTTAATAACTCCATAAAAAAGTGTTTGAAAATGAAAAAAAAAACTTTTATGAACATAAAATGTGTATAACTGTGTGTGATTTTATTTCCAGGAAAAAAAAACGAAGTTGTCCCTAAATGACAAATTATAGTGGGAATTTCTGTTGTATATAGCTATTCTATTTCTTCAATTTCCTGCGTGAGAAAAAAAAATGACCTGCAACTCATTTTTCTACCTTACGACTATAGGGTAATAGTAACCATAGACCTCTCATTGACGTCAGAAAATTCGTTTTCTTTTATTATTTACCCTTTTCTTCTTCGATTCCTTCCCCTTAACATCGCTCTCTTTCTTTTCCCTTTGTACTATTGTCATAGGCAATAATTTCAATGCGTTTAAATATACAGTCGTATAAATATTATTCAACAATTAATTATTGTAATAACACGAATTGGTGCAACAATATAATATTCCACGAAATTCGCTACTGAAGTTCATGATATTGACTGAATTACTATTAATGTATTTCTTAATCATATGTAATTATGTCGGCTTTTCATAAGCTATTACAAATTTTAAAAATAATATATAATAAATGTTTTGTGACCTCTTGGTATGTAAGTTCGGCTTCTACTCGGCCGATTATTCACGTTGTTAATTTGTCTTGATCGTAATATCTTCAATACAAATACTGTAAGTCCCGACCTCCTCTTATATCTGGCTCTGTGCTTAACGACATTCCTCTGACACACTGATTGTCAACTGCTGCTATATGATACCAAGTTAAAAAATATTTTAAACGTCAAGAAAGGCATAAAAATAAATTTTAAGAAATATGACGATTAAACACTGTAATTATTATATTTAAGTACAATTAATGAAAAGTCATCAAAGAACAACGAATAATCGTTTTTCATCAGATATTAACAATTCTACCGACAAGTAGCAGTAATACTTGCAACGATAATTCTAATGTGCGCTTCGTTATTATGCCCCACGGCATACACCGTTGCTCTGGCTGTTTGATTCATCTCCCTTACCAACCTAAGAGTGGAATTGGTGACCCCGACGTGATCAGAACCTTTCCGTCGTGATCTGAACCATCTGGACGAGATCTACTGTTTCTCCGTGATTGCACATTTCAATCGGCCTTCCACAAGCGGATCTCACCGATTGAAATTTCAAAAGGCATAAATACACGGAGATGCCGTCGCCAAGAAGACAAGTTGCTACCATCTGTATACAGCATTCAGAATAATGACGACCATTGTAACAGCGCTACCGCAAATTTAACGCCGGTACATACACCACGCTGCTCAATTATCCAAGTCCTACAGGTCTGACTACGCCAAAACAACTGGACACAACATCGGATGAAAAACTCATGTTCTGCACAGAAAGCATACAAAGCGCCAGTATGTAAATAATTATACCATGTCGTAGCACAAATATCTATTTGGTACATACACTTTAAACACCGCAAGATTACAAGCCAAATGACTTGAATGTACGTAAATCGTATACTATGGGGCAATTTACTTCTTTTATTGTTGGGGTGATTACATAATGTGAAACAAAAGTGATTATTGTTTTTTAAAGTTCTTCATCTTATAAAGCATCTTAAAATTTATTTATATAGGTACATTTTGAAGGGTCGATTGGTTCCTTCCCGATCAAAAATGCTAAATGATGAGCACAATCCCATTGTCGTTATAAGTCGTTTTATTCAGCATATTGTTTGATAAAATAAGCTTCCCCTTCCATCATGGAAATGCGTAAATCACATAAAAACAACAATGATGATAATGACTTTTTACCCTTCTGCACTTAGAGTGCACTACACTGCATACCTACCACAAATTTAGTGGTCCACTTAGAAAACCTTGATTTCAATCAGATTTTTCGCATACATAACAGAAGCTTTTAGTTTGTTGGTGGAGGTCACATTGGCATGTCATGAGAATAAAAAATACATTTAATGACTACCATTTTCTTTTCAATGGTACATTTTGGAAGAATTTTGGTGTTCCAAGTTTAAGGCGTCCGTTTTGTGCATATTATGCACGTGTTTTGGCATTTTTGCTATTTGCGGCATTGTGAAGGGGATTGGATTGGTTTGGATTTTGGGGATAGGACATGTCGATGTTACGCTCCTTACTTTGATTGCACCGCTTTCTTCCCGTCACCTGCTGGCGCTCTCTGACCACTCTCGTGTCGGCTCTTCGTCTTAACCACCGACAGCCCGTTCCTCGGAAGGTCTGTCCAACGGATCCCGCCTCATTCGGGGATGGCTGACGAAGGCCTGTTTTGTGTCGTGACTCAATGACGGGTGGTATTTGCAAGTTGTTACGGTATACGGATGCACTCTTCAGGGAAGTAATAATAAATACTTGGTGGTTTTACTATATTTTTCATGGGTTCATATTCATACTATACATTTTTTTTATGTCATATTATAATATATTTTATTTGATAATTGACTCAATCCGGATTCTTTATTTCTTATCCATTTGCACACACACTCAGAGACATTAAGCAAACAATTGCTGGTGTAGATATGCCTGACCACATTGCTTTGTATTTTTAGTTTCTTCTTTCTGTAAATAACCCTATTAAATAATTAGTTGTATTTATTTGTTTGCTTGCTTTTTATGCTTGTATTAGTATATAGTCAATAGTTAGATGGGAAGCAAAAGGGGATGACACAGAAAACAATAATACGAATAAAGTCAATAATTAAAAATAGTTAATACTTTTATTATTCGGATTGTTGTTTTCTGATGACAAGTAATAATGGTATTTTATAAATTTCTTTCGCACGTTATGTTAAATAATTTGCGAACGAAATAATAGAATATTATTTATTAAATGCAGGATTTTTGTAATTTATTTGCTATTTTAATCTTATTTCGTTTTGTTTTTCTCACTTCACGGCAATTATTGGCCAAATTAATTTTAACATTGAATCCTGCAGTGTGAGTCCAGTTTTGCAAGGAATAAAACTGTTGTTTATCAAACATCTTACCCATAAATAGAATATATGTAACCACCCTGGACTCACTCCCTCAACCCATGTGCCAACCTCACCTGCCCGCGGTGCTTCCTGCTACTTACTGACGAGGCTCTGGTTTTTTGTACCTTATGATTTTTATTTGCCTTTCCATGCCTTTACCAAGAAATTAACAGATGTTCTTATGTTACAGAATTATACTCATTACATTTACAAACTGAGTAAGGAATGAATGACGAATTAAAAGTATTGTGAAGAAATTATTACTGAAACTATAATTCAAGACAATACATAAATATAAATAAATAAAGCAGAAAATTTATGGAAAAATATAACTTAAAGGTATGTAAATAAACACAATTATTTACCATTTTACATTTGATATTGTAGTGTAAATGTTTGAAACTATTTAATTTACGAATTATTCAAATCTTATTTTATTATTAATGTTTATTTTTATTGAATAAACGAATGCTTGCTAATGATATGAAATGTCCTATCATCAATTACTACATCCTTTAAAGATGTCAAGTTTTAATAATTGTATCGTTTTTTGTTTTCAGGAGAGAAGAAAATTTTTGTAAAACCCTACACCAACTACTTGAACCGACGACTTGCCTATCCTATCCTGACTTTTATGTAAGTATTTTTAAATCTATTTTTTTCTGGTTCAAAAGAAAATTCACATAATACCCGATTAGGGTATATAAAGTTTGTGTAAAACATACTTCACACAAGTTTATAATAATTATAATATTAGTTAGAAAGTTAGTGATTTAAATGTTTACCAATTGCTTGAAAGGAATACAGGACTAAATCGAAATAACTTCTAACTTTCTTGTTTCGCACGCGTCCAAACTGCAATATTATATCAACATCAATTTAATGATTTGATGAAATCATGGCATATCATCTTTATAAAAAGGCTTTATCGTCGCCATGTTTGCTGAATGCAACTGGACAAATCCAATCACAAACTGGTCAATGTCTTAAGAGTTTACCTAGAAATTGAACTTGCAACGAGCAAGACCACGACTGATTCATTAAATTATGAGGGGATATATTTTATTTTTCCACCCTTATTAAAGTGTTTATTTTTGTTTCAGATACCTTTGGTCAATTGCGCTCAAACCACTAATGCACACTGGTCCATCGAGGTGGTTTAATGCTCGATCTCCCTATCCAACAATGGGAACATTAATGAGCTTATGATGGAGATGTAACCACGAATTGAAGAAACTAATTTTGCTGAATGGAGACTGCGTGAAGAAGATCAATTCTATACATCCATTAATGATATGTAAATTAATATTATTAACCTAAAATGTGTAACAAAATTACATTGGTTTACTCAATGACATGATAAAAAAAGAGGTAGATGGGTTATTTCAATACTGTTCAGCATCAAAAATAGGTATACCGCTTCGCTTGCAAGTCGGCATTTCTGTTAACCCGTTGACTTAGCTGGGCGACAAACTAGAGAAGCGATGCGACGCGGAATATCGAATAGTATTTTCTATGTAATATTGTCATGAGTACCGCCATATGGCATTGGTACGTCACGCCATGTAAAGTATTGGTCGCAATAATTCGCATCACGTCACGTCGCATCCCGTCCCGTTACCCACCTAAGACAACGGGTAAACCAAATTTAAAAGTGACATTACTTTCAAGTACCATATTTTGAGCCTATATTTACCAGTCTACCTCATTTTAATTGAAATCAAAATAAGAACTTGTACTTAGCTTTTCTTAAGAGTTAGACCTCGTAACACCAAATAAAAAAAAAACAATTAAACTTTTGTGTCTCGAAATTATTCGTAGTGAAGATTTTTGTGCCTCCCTGTAAAATTTGATCTGATGGAATTACGAGGTTTGACTTTTTGCCGACGATATGTGTGTTACAATACAATAACACATAATTAGCCAATTATAAAAGAATGTATAACATTTAAATTATCTTTTTGTCTGTAAATTTCTCTCAAATGTAATAGTTTAAATGTCAAGAAGAAATAGTTCATGTACGAACATTGATATACAAAAACCATAGATGCACAGTCTCGAACAAAAGTAACCTGTCACCAAAAACTCAAAGTCAAACTATGAACATTATTATTTGCAAATTAAACCTTACGCAGATTAGTTAAGATTGTTTTCACAAGGGAGTGTTCAAAATTGCGATGACGCTGGTGACGCAAGACTTATTGAAATAAGTGCATTCAGCACTATTTTTTGGGGACGTTTTTGAGACGTTGATTGTGTATTTTGGGTATTTGTATATCGATGTGTACGAATCTCAATATTTTCAACATTTGATGACGTCTTATTTTTTGATAGTAAATAAGGTAACTTTTTAAATATTCGTGGTACTATGCTTGTGACATTTTTAACAAAAAGAAGCGGTTTTATGTCAAGATGTAAAACATTCTTTATATTTAAGACGTTTGCTCTTTATTTTTTAAAATCTTTTAAAATTTTTATCATTTATTAACACTAAGCTTTTTCATGGATATGTAGAATGCAAATTGAATGCATAAAATTAATGTCTTAAAATAAGGTTTGTAGTTAGTTACTTTGATGTTACATGTAATACGAAGGCCATTTTGAGCCCTGCAAATCGTTTCTTTTTCTGTTGATTACCCCCAGAAAATGGAACTAACGTACATATTTAGAATGTGACATAAGTATAGTTAGCCCCGTACAATCATTGCCGATTAGTGGACTTATTGGTTAAAAAAAAAAAACTGTCGAGAGCAAATAAGTAATGTAAATGTAAATTAAATGTAAGGGGACCAAAATCCCCTGTTTTTTGCTTTAGAAAATAATTTATTACTTAATTTTATGTCACATTGACTTTGTTCTACTCAAAATTGTTTGAGAGCAATAAACATTTTATATTATTATTTGTTTTTCATTACAAAGATAAGCGCATTTAAACAATCAAACTTTTCAGCGTTATTATATTAGTAAATAAAAGTTTAAATAAAGTATTGTAGAAATAAGCATTTTAGTGTAATCGAAAACAATATTATATAACAAGGACTACTCTAAAAATGAAAAGTTACGGTGTTAAGAAAACAATAAACAATATCTGCGAGGCCGCAGGCCGAGCGCCGCGGAGGGCGAAGCCCGAAGCGGCATAAAGTAAATCAAGTAGGTCTTAGTTGATGGCTCTCAGAGCGTCGAAAAAGGACTAGGAACCCGCTGACGGACGGTCCAAGCCAGCCATGTAATTTTGCGAGGCCGCAGGCCGAGCCACGGCGAGGCCGAAGGCCGAGCGCCGCGGAGGGCGAAGCCCGGGAGCGGCCCCCGTCGCGGAGCGACCTAGCTCGTGGGCGCGACCGCGAAGCGGGCGGCCCCGAGCTAGTCTATAATATATAAAGCTCGATTACCACTGACTCACTCACTGACTCATCGGGGCCTTTTTTCGCAGTGTTGCCAGCTTTTGACTCGATTCACATGTATGGGAGTTTTGTTCGGATCGCCAATCAATCTGGAAATTTTTCTTTTTTTTTTCAAAAATCCAAGATGGCGGCCATGTTGGTGGTCGTATCTCCAAAGCCATAGCCTCTGGAGCTGTCAAATTTTCAGGGGCCGTAGTCTGCGGGGAACGGTTGGGATTTCAAAAGAAAAATGTCAGAAAAACAAAATGGCGGCGCCGCCATCTTGGCTTGAAAATCGGAAAATCGACCCCTTTTTGCGGGGCTGTGTCTCTGGACGGGGCAGAGATAATTTGTTGTTTTTTTTTCTTATTGCTTACAAATATAGTCAATTTTCATGTTAGTGTTGCCAGGTGCAAAAATTCAAGATGGCGGCGCCGGCAGAGACGATTTCGTCTGTGTCAAAAATTTTGCAATTTTTTGAACCCATTTTTTTGGTGGATGGCAACATCGGATAGATTTGGTTTTTGGCAGTTTTGGTGGAGAATTTATCTGAGAGTTGCCAGAAGGGAAAACATTCTACCACGTTCTTAGTAGATTTTCGACATTTGGTCCAATTAGTAGAAAATGACTTTTTGTCAGCTGGCCAAAATCCGAGTATGCAGTTTGGTGGCAACTTTGGTAGTGAAGGACCTTTGGGTATTTTTTTTGAAATCATCTGGCAACACTGGGAGCGGCGGGGAAAAATCGATTTTTCGGACTTGATGACTTTGAAAAATTCCTGTGGCAACACTGGGCGTTTTTGGTTGGACATTGAAACGGTATTCGACGTGGTATATGATGTAGTTTTAGCAAAAAAATTGGCTGTCAAAAATCCAAGATGGCGGACGCGTAGGCGGCCATTTTGTGAAATGAAAAATTTTCGAAAAAAATGAAATTGATTTTTCGGGTAGTTGGCAACACTCTACGCGAATGTGTTGTATGGCGGCATCGCGAGTTTTAGTACGAAGTATTGCCAGGTGGAAAAACATCTTGGTAGTTTTTGGTAGTTTTCGCTCCAGGGGCCCAAAAAGGGTCGAATCGAAATAGTGGATTGAGGGGAAAATGGAGGCCACGAATCCGTAGTCGGGTAGGTGTCTATTGACCTTTTGGTAGTTTTATCTCTTTACGCTGGCAACACTGGCAGTGCGGATTTTTTGAATTTTTTGGGACCTGGTCGACTTCGCGGACCTCTCGGGGCCATACTATGAAAAATACAAAAAAAATAAAAATGAGGTTCGACGCTGTCTATGGTCCAGAATTTGGGAAAAATACGCGCAGTCAAAAATCCAAGATGGCGGACGAGCGGGCGGCCATTTTGTAAAAAGTAAAAATTTTCGAAATTTTCAAACCCGTTTTTGGCGACCTTGGCAACACCTGGCAGAGTTGGCTTGTATAGCGGCCACGTTTGTACAAGTGCCAACTATTGCCAGGTGGAAAAATGTTTTGGTAGATTTTGGTAGATTTGGCCGAGGGGCCTGAAAATGGGTCGAATGGAAATACGGCGTTTGGGGAAAAATTAAGTATGAGCGATTGTGGCATCCAGGGTCTTCAATGACGTTAGTGTAGAAAATTGAGAATCACCTGGCAACACTAGGCGTGAGGAGCAAAAGAAAATTTTCGACATGGTCATCTACCAAGACCTGTCTGGCCAACTGGGTGCGGCGGAGAAAAAAAGTAAAAATGCAGTTTGATCCGGTATATAATGTAGTATATGGGAAAAATACGGGACGACAGAAAACCAACATGGCCGACGCGCTGGCGGCCATTTTGTGAAATTTTCACGTTTTCAAAACTTTCAACTTGAAATTTCGGGCACTTGGTGAACCAAATGAGATTATCAAATGTATTGTGCGTTTGTGTGTTTTAGTGTGAGGTATTGCCAGGTGAAAAAATATTTTGGTAGATTTTGGTAGTTTTTGAGCTGTGGCCCGAAAACGTCGAAAATAGAAATAACGGTTTTTCGCAAAATTCATTTCCACGGCGTGGCAGATTGGAGGGTCTAAAATGACATTTGACTATTTTGATCAAAGTGGTCTGGCAACACTGGGAGGTACGACGGCTCAAACTTTTTCGGAAGGGGTGTCTTTTAGGATCTCTGGAGGAGCCAACACGATTTGTAGTAGAAAGGTGTAAATGCAGTAATTTGCGTGAATTAAATTTGCCTTCACAAAAAATACAGAAAAAATTCCAACTAAGATGGCGGACGGGCTGGAGGCCATTTTGTGAAAAGTTTTAGTTGAAGAAAATTTTAAACTGATTTTTCGGGTTGAAGGAGTAGGTTTAAGGGAAAATGTTGCATGACCTTTATTGTAGGGAAAAGCTTCATCTACAATGGGGTAAAATAATTTACCCCATTTTCAGGGTAATTTTCGAGTTCTAGGGGAAAATGTCAAAACTCGAAGTATCAACTTTTGGCCAAAAATTTGTATAAGGAACTGTCAAATGTCGTCTTTTGTTTCCATTTTGGCCATATTTTTATTCATCTTACTTGTAACTTTGAAAAAATTGCAAAATTGTTTTCTGATTTTCCCCATACATTTTGTACTGAATCGAGCTTTATATGGGGCACGCGGCACTGTGACTTTGTATGGAAATTTTACAAGTGTTTGAAAACTGTTTTGTGGTACTGAAATACTTGTTGGAGAAGTAAGTTAACGCTGTAAGGACTGCATTTGAGGTATGTTTGGTTTGTAGAAACGAAGCGCTGCCAAAACCGACTCCACGTAGTCTTGTTTGCCCTACCCCTAGAGTGCAATATAAGCCCGCGTAGGCGCGGAGGGGCGAGGCGGCCCGCGAGCTGAGGAGCAGGTGGTTTGTAAGCTCGAAGCCGCGACTGAGGCTGGCCGGCGGAGCCGGCCAACAAGCCGAAGTTGCGGTGAAGAGCGTAAACCATCTGCGACGAAAAGATCGCGTGGGACCGCCGGAGCCTCGCAGTGCCGGAGCCGTGACAGAAGACATAGCTGCTATGCGTTTACTTGAATGATTTTAAATAATAATGTGAAATATTTCAAACGTGTTTCATTGCAGACTGGAGCAATATAGAGTTATTGGTTAGTTATATTGATGACATTATCATACAAAGTTTGCTTTGAAAATGAAAAGAAAAGGTGTCAAGGCAAATAAATATGCGAGGCCGAAGGCCGAGCGCCGCGAGGGCGAAGCCCGAAGCGGCATAAAGTGAATCAGTAGGTCTTAGTTGATGGCTCTCAGGGCGTCGAAAAAGGACTAGGAACCCGCTGACGGACTTTCCAAGCCAGCCATGTAATTTTGCGAGGCCGCAGGCCGAGCCACGGCGAGGCCGAAGGCCGAGCGCCGCGGAGGGCGAAGCCCGGGAGCGGCCCCGTCGCGGAGCGACCTAGCTCTGGGCGCGACCGCGTAGCGGGCGCCCCGAGCTAGTCTATATCTATAAAACTCAAAGGTGACTGACTGACTGACATAGTGATCTATCAACGCACAGCCCAAACCACTGGACGGATCGGGCTGAAATTTGGTATGCAGGTAGATGTTATGACGTAGGCATCCGCTAAGAAAGGATTTTGAATAATTCAACCCCTAAGGGGGTAAAAAAGGGGATGAATGTTAGTATGAAACTTTGCCAACCTTAAACCTATCGGGCTGATATTTTGCATACATAAAGCTACTATGACGAAGGCATCGCCTAAGCAATTCTATTGGTAAATTCTAACCCCAAAGGGGGTAAAATAGGGGATGAACGTTAGTATGAAACTTTAATCTTTTTACTGATCGGGCTGCGACTTTGCTTTCATAAAGACAATATGACGTCAGCATCCCCTTTTAAAAAAAGCATTTGTAAATTCCACTCCTAAGTGGATAAAATAGGAGATGAAGAAACCGAAATCCACGCGTACGAAGTCGCGGGCGCCCGCTAGTGTATTTATAAATATACATACATATAAGTGAATGTCGACTGGCACTGGGAAGAAATAAGAAGACGGATTGCGTGAACATGAAATTGTATGTAGAAATGAAGACTGGTAAGAATGGGAGGAAGGAAAATAGATGCTGCGCAAACTCTACTTAGAGTGGGGCAAGAGCAGGAAAATGATAAAAATTGATTTCTTTAACATTTTCCGTCCTACAATCTTTCAAATGACTGAGGAGTATGCGCGACAATCCAAAAAAATTTTTCATATAAAAAGGAATAAAATAAACCGTTAAATGCCTCGATTTGAACACATGCACCGATCCGACTTTTTAACACATTACACTTATTTAAATACTAGCGGCCGCCCGCGACTCCGTCCGCGTGAATTTCGATTTTCAATAGGCTAAAGCCATCCTCGTTAAATGGACTATCCAACACAAAAATATTTTTTCAAATCGAACCAATAGTTCCCGAATTTAGCGCGTTCAAACAAACAAACATACAAACGAACTCTTCAGCTTTATATATTAGTAAAGATTTACAACTAGCGCAATTGCTGCCCAATATTCATGTAGAAATAGCCCGTTAAATTTTAAGAACCAATCTACTATTAATATACTTATAATAAAACTTTACTTTTAGTGTTGTATAGATCGGAAATGATCTGTAGTACAGACCGACAACACACCTGCATGTTACCGCAGCCCTATCGCAGCACAATGATTAGTAAAAGGTTGTTTTATTGCAAGAATTAATGTTCCAGATGATCGTAACTTTGCTTTGTTCACTCAAGTGCAGACCGACAATATACCTGCATGTAGGTACTCGTATTTACACCGAAGTGATTGTAGTGTACATAGGAGAAATTGATTTGGACACATTCACCGGGAGCTGCATCCAGGTGTTATCTCCCGGTTTACGGCGGCGGCATCCGCTCTCCCCGCGCCGACTATTCAACACATATTTAAATATTCCTAGATAGAGCAATCGCTGCACAATCTTTATTTAAAAATAGACCGTTTAATTTTAAGAAGCAATGTACCAGCATATCATTACTTTTGTGTTTCGAGTCTTGTATAGATCGGAAATTATCTCTCTAATACAGACTGACAACACATCTGCATGTAGTGTACATACCTAGGTGAATTTGATTTGGACACATTCACCTTGAGCTGCATCCAGGTGTTATCTCCCGGTTTACGGCGGCGGCATCCACTCTCCCCGCGCCGACTGTTCAACACATATTTAAATATTCCCAGATAGCGCAATCGCTGCACAATCTTTATGTCCTATTTGTAAGGAGCGTCGATTTGGTTTCGCTTGAATATGAAATGGTGCAGAGAGACTTTTAAAAATGTCTTCATTTTAACATAAATGTTGTTATATTCTCTTGGTTGCTAGAAGAATTTTGAAAAAGATATACGTTCTTAGGCCAGGCGAGAATGCCAGAACAGAAATCTCTGTTTGCGCATGCAAGTATAACGTATTATCAGCAGACTTAACTCGGAAAGTGCCATGGTTCCGAACATGTGGAGTTATTTCAATAAATCATATTGTATCAGAAAATAAAAAATCTGTGACAATCCCAAATAAAAAAAACAACTTGTAAAACTTTATAAAACGACATAATTATGAACAGTCCGAACCTACATCAAAATGTCATAGTAATTTGTTTTGTTACTTGTTTACGATCTTTTAACTGTTACAACATAAAAGCTAGGATACTTTCACGGACAGTGTTTCGATAGATGATTGGAAATCTACACGGATTATCCTTCGTGTTTCGGACTGTGGAGCTAACGTTAATATGCTGTTCTCAGTCGCTCGCTTCTATTTCAAAACAGTCGTAAAAACAACTGGCCTGAATAGACGTCTTGGAAAGCCCTGGCACTGAACTAATTGAGTAATTAATCATACGGTGAAATAACAATACCTAATACGGTTATTGGATTACATAATTTAGATGCAAACCTGATGAAGTAAAGTGGGCTCTACTGGCTAATCCCTTTAAAGTTCACACACATTACTAATACTCGTACTTCATCTTCAAAGTCTGATATACTTACCTAAGCAGACGACAAAGCACTAGTAGAGTTTTACAAAACATCGATAGTAGAAACCATTAGTAGTATACATTTGTACTACCTACGAGATCAATGAAGACTTAGCTCCGCCCCATAAAGAAGGGAGAGATGTTATGATCCCACTAGATCTGCACTTGTTTGTTCTGCTAACAAAACCTACACTCCGAAGATCTTCTACGCTGTTATCACAACCCTCTAGACACTTGAAGCAATACTTGCCATTAAAATTTAGACGCTATTGCGTAATATAGTAACACAAAAACGGAGACAATAAGCTGAAAGCACCCTCCATTGTAGTTGCACGTCTTTGTTCACGTATCTTTGAATCCTATCGCCTCCCTTATTATATTTGACTGTGCTCGTATTTATAATGGAATGGAGGTTCCCACACCTAATATTTGTTTATTTGTTGCAAACCGGTGATAAGTCACAAGGGAGTGACCTCAACTTGCTCCAATATCGTTGCTTTAATTGAGGTTTTGGAGGCTTTCATGTAATCGGTATTAATTTTTGGCGCTCATACTCCTACTTTATTTATTAGGTTGGGTGAGCAAATAAAATTTTATGGACCGATAAATATATTCGTTTCGATCGTTTATGCGTACCTATCGCGATTCTCTAAATATAAACATTTTAAGCGACCGTAATTTCAAAAAAGATAAATAAAAACGACGTGTTATCTAAATAACTGATAAATTATTTAATTACGCCAGTGTTCTTTTTTACAAACAACTTTCAAATACAATATGTAAGATAGGGTCATTTCGCCTGTTTGCGTCCATTTAGTGCAGTTCCCAAGTTTGACGGCGAAAATAAAAATATCCCAGCACTAGTATCTATCTCAAAATTATTTAATAAGTCCATTATATAGTCTATTTTAAGATTAACTTTCAAATTTGCCAAAAACACTCTGTATTTATTTCGAAAAAATTAAAATATCGGAATTTGGCGTTTTACCCAGTTTGCGTCCACAAAATACAGATTGCGTCCACCCATGGACCAGTTTGCGTCCACCAGCTTAGTAAAGGATAATAGGGGTGATATGAAGAAAAATGAAAAGAAAGATTGTATTCTATCAGTGTCTTTATTTAAGAATAAATATAAATATATAAAATCAACATTGTAATCACTTTCAAAAATTAATTCGCTACAAATAATGAACTTAAAATAAGATAACTATGTAGTAGCAGGAACCTAACCAGTGCTGGCACCTTTAAAGATAAACATTATAAGTTCTGTTAAGGGTTTATCATGTGATGTTTTTTTGACCACACCCCTCCCCCTTGGTGAGGTTTAAGTCGCCCCCCCCCACTACAACACTAGATGATTATAATTTTATTAAGAATGTCTTCACTCACACCACAGATTTAATGCCGATTTTTGGATAAGTATAGCATATTTGAGGGAAACAAAATAAACATGATATACATATTACTACGCCCCCACCCCACTTGTGACATTTCGTGATTTTTTAAGGACACCCTTCCACGGCAATGGATGGCTTCTAATTATAATCTAAGTTCAGTATTGATTAATAATAACGCGCGTCCTGCTTTTCCTTCCTAATACTTTCTTCATGCAGCAGAAGGTATGGTTGCTGGAGTACTGGGATTATCTTTTCCAGCATTGTAAAAAAATACTGGTCACCAGGTGGTGTTCAAATTAATCAGTAGTTCCCTTTTGTGTAGTGGCTGAAAATAGTTGTAATTAAGACTCTGAGGGTATAAAGATGGTAGCGATACAGTTGGTGCTGATGATGAAGTCAAAGGAATTTCTGGAGTAAGTTCCTTCACGAGAGTTTCTTTTTCATCAGTTTATATTGAAGTTTGATGCAATATCTTCTATTGGTAGAATTCTTTTGTCGTCTAAGAACACCATAGAACGAACGTCGCAGTTACTACCAGAAAATCAAAAAGTTGTTAGTGAAGACAAAATAAGATTAAATGAAATTTCGTCAACTTGTCATTTAAAAATTTAAGCATTTAAATTATTTTTACAAGAAAGTCAATTGCTTTTAACAAAAAAACATAGTGGACGCAATTTGGTCTATTATGTTTATAGTGTGCGTCCACCCGGACGCAAAGTGGAAATTTTGAAAATTTGATGTAGTAATTTGCGTCCACCTTATTTTATTAGTTAAATATAAAAAAAATAAACAAATTCATAATAACTATTATCCCTTTTTTCATTATAAAAGTTTAGAAACATTTAAGTTTCCCAAAATACATATGAAACAATAAAATACTTACCATCGAACGCGCCGCTGCACACTATTTTTTTTCTTAAAATCCCGCGTTCGCGCACTTTTTGTTGAACAGCAAGGACAAATATTTTTTTCATTTTATTTTGGTTTGACGTACGGACCTTTTGTTTATATGTGCTAGCTTCTTAAACATACAGGTTTAAGTGGTAAAGATTTTTCGTTTGATTGGTGTAGCAGTTTACTTATTTTCGAGGATTTAAAAATAAAGTGGACGCGAACTGGGTGATGGACGCGAACAGGCGAACTTACCCTATGTATTTTCTTTATTATGCGAAACGCGACCTGGAAGTACTATTATTCGACGTAGGTACTATTTGTAGAAAGTAACTATCACATAATTTAATCTTTCCCGTCTACAAAATATACCACATCGCTAAATCGCTGAACCCCTAGCGTCAAAATCAAAACCTCCAATGTTAGTTCTTTACGGCAGGAAGCGCTGATGCGCCGAGCCCGAGAAGGAAATGAAAGCCATAAGTCGCCTCGTACGACGTCTGGTTCGTTACGCCGCGCCATCACCAGCGCCCATGTTACGACCCTTCGAATTTGCCTACAAATAAAATTGCCTGCTGTTTGTCCGAATGCAAACTCCACTCCCCGAGAGACCACGTAAAGTGGGTGGATAAAATGTGGATTCACCCGACTCATCTCCGGAAGTTTGCCGGTCGGTACATATAAACAAAACAGTCCGGCAAGATTGTTACAAGATAGGTCTTCGTACATAGTTTGCTTCGTGTCCCATAAATCTTTGCTTCCTCGCCCAATAAACGGAAATTTGCTTTCATAAAAGAAGTCGCTGTGCTTCGTAAAAATAGAAAATGTCATCCATTGAGGTATAAACTTTACGCTATTAAACATGAATGAAGTGAGGTCCATCGAAGAACATAGCGATTGCGATGATATCTACTCGCCGGCGTACTTTTTATCCGGCCGTTCTGCGTGGTCGCGGTAGGAGATTTTATAAGGCATAAACCCAACAGATAGCGGCAGTAAAACTGGGAACTGAGGCAATATGCCAGCTCTCTATTGCCGGTCCTGCTTTGTTTTTAAACCGACGAGGAGGGTAACAATGTCTACACAACCACAGTATAAATAAAGGATGGAACGACAATTTCGCTCCGAACAAATCGTTGGGACTATCAACGCGGTACGATTGTCAGCACGATATTTATTCACTTGGATATCGATGGCTACGTCTTTGTCTTAAATTACGCTGAGCAAAGAGATAATCGATTACGTTAAAAGAATGTTGAGATGTATAATAAATATTTACGATAAAATCTTCTTTGAAAGGTAAATGAAGCACGTATGAGCGTACGCGTGTCACAAATGTAAACAATACAATAATGTCAAGGCATAATGCTTACTTGTTCGAATTTCACCATAATGATTCATAATTAATGATTTGCTACAATTGTAATTTCGTAGAGGTGTAACTTATGTTATTTTCCATATTATGCTAATTATTATGCTAAGTAGAGCGGGTTTGACTCTTTTCTATAGTAGGTATTATGCACATAATTATGCACTTTGATAGTGATACACTACTTTCAGAATCTTATGTATACTTTTATTTTAATTATTTATTAAGCGTTCCTGTTATTTTACACAAAATGTAAAGAACAGGAAGGATTAAATAAAAAATATGTATTTAAATGTTGTTTGTATATATTTTTATTACACACATTAACTACCAAGTGTTGTTTACTAAGGTCAAAAGGTGAAGACATACAATGATTAGACCAAAAAGCTGGCGAGCTATTATGTTCATAATATTTTGATGCTGCAAATAATATCATAACTTTTTATGGCAAAACCAAATAGTGTCATCAGTTTCCCAAATGGTCCTAAAGAAGTATCACTCTATTACGGCGGTATAATACCGTCCCTCCCAAATCCGTTTATCGCTACAGTGGTAAGACTCTCTGGGAGGCGTTTCGGCCTGTTTAGATACATTGCACTCGATATACTTCGCTCAAATGGCGAATTTCGCCTCCCTTTGTACAATTTTGTCGGGACGTTCCGACAACATAAAAACAAAATAACTCGCGCAACAAAATTCGTTGGAAACTCGTTTCTTCGTTGTTAACTCGAGAATTAAGTGTGAAGTTAAATTAAAAAACAATTCCGTGGGCGGAAGATCTCGAAAACGGCAGCTCGGCCGTTTTGGAATGGGCATTTTCGCAGGAAAAGCAAAAACTATCCGTGAATTTAGATTCGCCGCGATACTCGTGTATTGGTAAAATATAAATCGAGGGTACACGAAGCGTGACGACAGCGATACTAACTCCCGACTATGGGCGGTCGTAAATTGAGGAAGTAACCGACCACTAGCGCTCGGGCCGCGACCGGGCCTTCGGATTTGCGTACAAATAAAAAGACCACTTTATCAACCGGAAAATAAAATGCTAACGTAGTGGAAACAAGCCATGAAATCTACCTAAAAGTAGAAATAAATGTGGATATTAAACGAACCCAAAAAGATCCCGGTGTACCTAGTTACTTAAGTAATGTCGCGTAGACGAAAATATAGTTTTCTAAGTGATTAGGGTAATTTTGATAGATAAAAAAGTTAGTTTTAAGAAAAAGGAATAAAGTAGTCAACATAACATTAAGATATTAATTTAAATTAATTATTTATTAACACTAACCAAGTAAAGAGACCTTTACAAAGGAAAAGGCATTTACTACCCCGGATTTTTATTTGGTCATTCCCTAAATGATTCGCATATCGCATTTCTACATTGCCTAAGAACCGATTTTCTTAATGGTTTTACTGTTACGTAATACATAAATATATTATTTTTCAAAGATTATTTGTTACAACTTGCAAGAATAATTCGTTTCCATCCAGCTAACGAATACTAAGAAATTTTATACAACTTTTATTACCTTCACAAACGAACGGGGACATAAATAAATGGCATTCCGAGGCACCCAATCGCAAGTAACTCTATACATTATTAGGCGAGCTCAATTGGCATTATTCTTATGATTTACTCGTCCATAAGTCGTTCGGCTTATCTGACTGTTTGTTGGGGTTGCCGCAAGGCCACTTTAGTTCCACGTAAAACCTCCCGCACCGCGATTAAAGATTTCATCCTCCGATATTGGACGATCGTAATATTTTAACGACGCCCGACCCTACAGCGACTCCTTTGTTTTACTGCCCTTATTTTATTATTTATCGAAACATTTGATATAAAAGTGCCATTATCTGCAATTTTATGTGATAATTTATTGCCCGCCCCAAATGTATCAATGTAACGCTATGTAAAGATACAGCAGGTGGGTTTTCCCTGGGAGCCTTCTCAAAGTTACGCTTACTTCATATTTAGGTTATTTAGTACCTACCAAGAACAAACACAAGTTAAATTATAAATATCTAACAATTACTATAGTCCTTAATATCAAGTTAACATATCGTGTTGAAACCACAATCGTATTTATTAAAGTAATTGTAGGTATGTGTTGCTCATTCAAAACATTATTGTTACTTTTTATACAGGCGTACCCAACACAAATCTTTAAGATTAACGAGCAGAACTCTCTCTGAGAAATCATCGATTTATTAAAGTTAAAACTAATATGCCAATTAACTGAGACCTAATTTTAATTCCTGTGGTTTTATATTGAACAAAAGATATTGACCTGATTCCTCGCAATTCAGTCGATTTTAATTGCCACTAATTTATTGTAGTTGGCCTCAGCGAGAGAAGATGTTTAAATAATGATAAGTATAGCAAGAAATAAAGTATGAATAAAATATATATTATTACTATTCTCCCTCATATTTTAATGTGAGCTCCGCTAAGCTCCGGATTCCTTAGTCACCGACTGAGTGAGTCATTAGTCCCCCATAGCAGAGAAAAAAGTCGAACATTTGATAGGTAGTATGTATTTACCATTTTGCTATTATTTTGCCACGCATGTTTAATTGGAACTGTGGTCCTGAGATAATCCAAAGAATGATGATATTAGGACATCATTATCATATGCAAAATCCGTATTCTTCCTGGCCTCCTGGCATCAGGCTATTGATGGTAAACAATAATTAAATCTAAATCTAAAACATTTCTTGCATGGCCGGCCGACTGAACAAAACAACAGCCACACGTCAAACGAACGTGTTTGAAGAATTAAATTCCGCGTGAAAGAGGAAGCAAGTACGTGTGCATTATTTACGACTCAACAAATACAATGTTAACTTTTCCCCTAATAACATTGCCGTCAAAAGTGTCCATTGTACAAAAGGAAAATGTTTTATGACGGCGGATAGTGCTGAGCGAGTGCCGCGTGACGTCATAAAACACGCCGTGTCGGTGAAGTGATGTTCATAATTTGTAAATATTTTGTAGTACTGTTTATTATGACAATAATGTTTTGTGTGCGTTAGTTAAGCTTTTATTACCGTATGAGACGCGCGCTGGTAGGAAATTATTGTCTCAGATTGCCCTACTTATTTTAGGCTTCTTAATTTTAGGCAATCCTACTAGGTACTATGATAAAGGCGAAAGTTTGTAAGTATGGATGTATGGATGTATGGATGTTTGTTACTCTTTCACGTAAAAACTACTGAATGGATTTGAATGAAACTTTACCACAATATAGCTTATATGTACATCAGAATAACACATAGGATATTGGAAATCGAAATCCACGCGGACGGAGTCGCGGGCGGCCGCTAGTAGCTACATAAAAATGCGCGTTTAAAGATTATCAAAACAAAAAGGTCTCACAACATTTTTAGAAAATGAGTTACTGAACCAAAATGAGGGATCCCATAAAAACTCGGAATCAATGAAAAATTTAAATAAGTATGTAGGTAAATATTACAGGGACGTGTTTTTCATTGAAATGCTAATTTTCTTCAACTAATTGACACTCAGCACCTAAGAGCCATTAATTAAATATATTTTTTTTATATTGAACCTAAACTAACAAATTAAACTAATCAGCATAATTATGATGTTGACATCACGTACTATTACAATGGAAACACGCCAAGCACTCTGCTAATTCAGCGTTCACCGACGAAGGTTATAAATACAAATTAATACGACAGTCGCGATTTGCATAATTAACAGTTTATATAAAGACTTAGCACAAAGGGTACAAAAATGTGTGAAAATGGAAATCCGAAGATGGCATTGTTATCTTGCAATTAACTGTGTCCTCATTATTCCATGTAAGTGATTAAGAGATATTACGATTTTGCCTAGATTAGGTTTATATTTTTTAAGTGTTAGGTAAGTGTTTTTATATTATTTTACCAATGTTTTTTTGAATTTGGCCGTAACCCGGACTAACTGTTAAAAAAAACCGTTTAAAAAAACTCGGTGGTGTTGTAATCACACCATTATGTCCTCATTGTGAATTTGTAAAACTAAGTATTGTTAGGGGTAAATTAATAAAATACCAAATGAATCTATTCTAATGACAATACAACGTTTATCATGCAATTGTTTTCTAGGAAAGGAACTTCTTACATAGTTCATTATAAGTCAGAAAATAACGTAATACGAGGTTTTTTCCCGGATTATTTTACATCACAATATGCCTAAATAATTTTGTACCGTCAATAAAATTATTCCTTACGGTCAGGTCAATTACAACGTTTATTCGCCATTTATGGGGAGTTGGCGTTATTGACCTGCTACCCTGGCCTCTACAGACACAATGGGAACCCACTTTCCGGCAAGATAATAGCCCCCGGGATAGAGTACAAGGATCTTGAATTAATTGTTAGTTCTTTATTTCGCGTATGAAAAAGTACTCCTACCTACAAAAGGCTTTTATACGCCCCAAAACTTTCGCAAGTTTTCTACGCCTTTGTTGTGAGCATTTAGTTTAGGATTTCTTGCGGTTATTTATTTTCAGTGGAGTATTGGCCGCTTTACTGATCTAAAAAATCATTACAATATGATGTTGGCGAATATTATGTTAAAACATGATAGGTGTTGCAAGTTTTCTAACAAAAGGTAAATATGTACGTAGATTAAGATACCTAATAGAATCTTCTTTTTTTGATGTAACTGACCATTTCTGTGCGAAGTCGGGCTCGCTGGCATAAACAAAGTTGTGATAGTAAAAGCTCGTTAGCGGCAAAAGGGTAGTGTGTCTCCTTTACTGGCATATTATGTTGGTAATAATAAATAAATAATTCATTTCAGTGATATCTGCCAAGCCGTTCTCGATAAACGAAGCAATCGCAGCAGAATCAAAATCACGGAGAACGCACACGGCGCCATCGCCTATTTCTACAGGTAGGAATTAATGAATTGTATAATTATGAAAATTGTAGGTATAATTTAAGTCTGGTCCTGGGTTCGAATCCCGGGTCTAACTGAAAATGTGTCTGAGTTTTCCTTTTCGGATAATGCAGATAAGTACGGTCCGCAGTTTTTAAGTTGGCGGGTGAATCTCCAAAAATATTTTGAACATAATTCGTGGATGCGAATGAACCTAAGCGCATCGCAAAAAATGTTTTAAACTATTCATAGGCCGTTTAATTTTATAAGATACTTATTAGAGCATATTGAAAATAATAATTTAGTAAAAAAAAATTTTTATTACTGCTGTTGAGGATTATGATCATCAATAATATTCGGAGATTCACCCCGCGACGGTGTACTTAGTAATAACAGTCTCGTGCTCTTTGCTCCTGCGCCTGACCTCTCCACAGACGTGTCAAATTACTGTTAGGAAATAATCTGTCTGTGTTCTTTGACTTAAACCGGATCTCTCATCGGCCGTATCAGTTATTTGTCTCACCGGGCCATGAGAGGGAGTAATTTTTAATCCACAAACACCACCCGCATTCAAAATTCTGCAAGTAGAACATTACGATTATAATGACAATTCGATCTTTAAGACACGAGAACCATTTTTACATATGTACTACCTACCTACATACTTTGCCACATAAATTCATTCAATGATATTAAAGTACCATATTAAAGTATATTAAGTACCTACAAAAACTGTATTCGAAGACTGATAAAATATACCTGATAAAAAACCGGCCAAGAGCGTGTCGGACACGCCCATGAAAGGGTTCCGTAGCTAAAAGATGGCCCGACCGCTTAAGACACCATTTAGTAAGGGCAACTGTCGAGTTGTATAAAAATTACTCTGTATGATACAGAGTTCGCTATAGTTTTCGTTGAAAGTACTTACATGGAGGTATACAGAACATTTTTTTCAAAATTATTGTAATAGTATTTCAAAAGTTAAGTGGGGGACGCTCTAATTTTAACTTTGTATTAATATATCTCGAGACTGGGGTGTTTGATCCACATGGTTTCAAGGCAAGTTTTGTTGTATTTAAAAATACCTTTTTAACGATACCCCACACGATGGGGTAAGTCGATTTTTTTTTTCGAATTAACTTTTCGCTGTATGAGAGGGGGGGTTAAAATAATTATTTTTCGAAAATTTTAAAAACCAATTCTTGAATTATCACAATACATCTCTCCACCAATTTTCGTGACAATCGGTTCAGAAACGGCGGAGAACGAGCCAGGACAGACAGACAGACAGACATGACGAAACTGGTTCCCAGTAGACTACGGAACCCTAAATATGAAATTTTATGTGTTCAAATATGTTTAATTTTCAGAAACCACTACACGGTTTTCCTTGAACAAGGGGCTTACTTCAGAGCCTGAACACAAATTTAGAAAGTTCACGTCTAAGAAGTCCTATTCGAGTAAGTAACTACCTCAAGTCAAGTCTAATTAGAAATGACAACATTTACGACCATGTATGTAATAGGGTATTGCTCTAAGGGTTGTCCCTTTCTTATCACTCATATTTCTTGGCGATTGGTGACCGTCGGCAGTAGCGGTTTTAGGGTAAGGCGCGATTGGGCGACGGCCGGGGCCCCGGATGAAAGGGGCGCCATCACAGTCGCCCCCAGCCTATCCTTATAGTTCGAACTTCATTAAGTCATAAGCGGCGCCGTAGAAATCTCGCTCAGGACGCGCTGGTACAGTTAAAACCGGCACTGACCGTCGGCTTCTGGACGATAAAACACAGGGAAAAGCTACCGGATTAGAGGAGAATGCTAATAGATATTATGGGGAGATCCCAGAATATCTATTAACATTGTCTTCTAACGATGCCAATGGGAGCGGGGTAGCACCTATCATAGGACGTCTCTCTGTAGGTAGTAACTCATTGGTAACTCATTCATAGCCAATTCAATCATCATCTTCTTATACTCTAAAAAGTTGATTAGAATTTACTTTTTAATGTAAAACAGAACTTTTTGGAACAATTATAAAATGTTTTTCAGGTCCTTTCACCCTGAGCAAGTTTCCAACACTGAGACCCAAAAGATTGTCCGAAATCACAAGCCATCTTAAGTCGAGAAGACTATCTGATTTACTGCAACCGCTCCAAAAACGCAAAAGACAATCGAAGAAACGCGAGATTTTCAAAAATGACCAAATTGACGAGAAATATTTTCCACTTTTTAGGAATTTGGGTTTATTGTTCGATAATCTTCTCAATGAGTCGCGCGACTCCTATGAAATTAGTAAAAAGAAATATAAACGGCGGATGGACGGCAACGAGGAAGGGCGCAGAGTTGTTTGCTCATGCGCTCTCAAATCAAATACCGATACAGAACCTGAAGAGTCAAAGCCGTATAAAAAGACAATTGTTTCTGCCAAGACTGCCTCTATCCCCTTTAAGCCCTCTGAGCTCTCTGAGAAGACGACTACCGCCCCGACAACCACTGCTACTCCCCTTGGTAACTTCGGCAGTCTCCGACAGGATAAGGACCTATCCTCAGTACTTTCAGGAGATCCCTTTAGCAGTCGGGGAGACGATAATGGATACAGTAAGAGAAACCGCCCCACATTTCACAGAAGCACTGAAAGAGATATCGCCAGGAATCATAGAAATCGTAAATATGCTACCAGAAACAGAAAATACGCATTCAGTACAGAGGATGATGAAGAAGATACCGACAGTGCTCCACGAGACGATGCAAGTCGCGATGAACACAGAGGAGGACGAAGTCGAGGAAATACTAAGTTTTCCTACGAGAGAGACAGAAACATGGACGCCGCGGAAACCATATCGACAATCGAAAAAGCCAATGACACTTTTGGAGGACACGACCATGAACTTCCAAGACAAACTAAACTTAAGACTAGAAGAAACGAAACAGAAAGCAAAGAACTTATACCAAAACATATTCGAGGAATACGAGAACCCCAATCCGAGGATAAGATCGGCGATATCGCAGAGCCCGTACAGTCCGAAGAAGATTATGAAAAAAGCATCAACAGTGTCACATTCCATAACACCGATGATAAGCGACTCACTGACAGAAATAGCGCATCTTCCAGAGAAAATCAAGAAATTCGTCCAAGGGATGAAACAGTAGTTTCTATTAATGATATATCCAATTTAAACCTTACCCAACAAAAAGGTCCTAAAATAAAAATACCTTCTGTGAGTATCATTGATGGATACAGTGTAGCCAGAGATAAAAATGGTCAGAACAAATTTAACGAAAAATCAATCAGCTTCCATATTGATAATAGTGAATAATTGTATGTTACATAATTTTATACATGACAATGTTAGGAATAGAGGGCTTTTATTTGGTACACAAATAAAAGAATGTACTAAAATAAAGAACTTAGAATTTAATACAAACTTGCTTTGTTACTTTGTGGATAGTCTAAATATTTTACAATAGTATTCTTTATAATAAAGTGATAAATATTATCGGCGTCCTTTCTTTCCTTTACTTTGCTTACTCGCCTGGGCAGCCTGTGGCTGCTGATCAGCTGGCCTGGAACAGATAAATAAAAAATAAAAACAACTTTCGATAACTGAATATACAAACACTGTAATGTCTACAGGCAGTAAATTAATGTCAATTTTTATGTAATATATCAAGGGGTCCACTGCAATAATGATGAATGTCCAAAAATATCAACATGTGAATAATAACATTAGGTCTACAAACTTCTTTAAAACTAGGTAATTAATTTTCATGCTGTTTTTTATAAGATAATTATAAATCAAAGGTTAAATTCATGTACAGGTTTATGTTAGGTTTGTGGATAATATATGCATAATATAGTAGAGAAACACTGATATATAATTTTAGTTGCCACCTTGGGAACCAGGGCGTGTTGCTAGTTGTTTACAAAATTGAAAATCAATTATCTAATAACAAGGCACAACCAACATTGACCATTATTGAAATGGACCTTTTATATACTATGCGTAACTAATGTTTATTTTTATATGTTCTGCAGTCATTTATATTCATTGCCGTGTCTAAAATTAAATAAGCATTTTTTAAGACCAATTAGCTCCTAACATTTATTTATAGAAACATAATATGACCCTTACCTGTTTTGCCTGGTCTTCAATTTTGGGATGGCTTCACCAATATATTTCATAACAGACTCCCTCGTTGGGAACTCAGACTTAATAGGAGTTCCATCATCATTTTTGATTTGTACTCTTATTCTGCCTCGAAACAGCATTTCCTGTAAAACATACAATTGATTGTTTTCAAAAGCATTATTTATTCATTTACTCAGTACACAGCATTATGAGTTAAGATATCACTTTTATCTTTACAAACATTTTTAAAAGGTGGAAACTCAGCCATTGGCTGAGTTTTAAGTGGGTGAGTTGCCACCAAAGCCGAATATATTTGTATTTGTTAATGTTTTAGATCAAAACTTATGTTCTTATATCATTAGCAAGGTAACTCATAACAAATTACTGGATACAAGAAATTAACTGATCTTATTAAATGGATGTGATATTCCAAACAATTTTTAAGTTGAAAACTCCAACTTTCTTGTAGATTCTGTACCCACCTTACTACGCTCGCGAGGGTACAGTTTGTTTTCGACGCCAACGTGTAACCCTGTGGTAACCAACACGTCACGAATTTCCTGATGAGTAGGGTTCTCAACACAATACGCCTTCGACAACTTTCGTCCTTCTGCAAGTGTCTTTTTGCTGTTAAGGTACGCAGGATAAATGCATATCCATCTATAAATAATAAACCCAACATTTTATTTATTAATACCTACATTAAAATAACCAGCATATAAATTATTTAGCAAATCGTGCTTACTACAAACCTTTCTACATCGCTATGCTTTTTTTCTGGAGTCCAAGATGTTAACATGGTTGTAAATAGATATTTTTTTAAATTGGAATGACAATATTTAAAATATTATGGATGGGTTATTTAGTTATCCAAGGGGAAATTATTAACAACACAACTCATGGATATCATGAGCTTGACTTGACATTGACAGCCGTCCCGTCAGCCACATTGCTGACATATGTCATATCTGTCAAATCTTTATAGATAAGCAAAGATCTTAAATACTATGAGGTAACACACCATAACACATAGCTTAGTCAAGAGAAGCAAAGTGACGGATGAGAAATCGGGAAACTTTCTTGTTTTAGTTAATGCTATTGGAAACATGTGGTTATGGTAAATGGTTTCTTTCAGATGTTATCTAACTCGTATGGAAAGCCATTAATAAACGTGTAGCCAAAATATCAATATTTTAGTTCAATGTTGTATGTGAGTGACAAACAATGAAACCGCATTATGCAGCAGATTATTTAAACCTAAAAATAACCCGATGTTAACGGAAGGAAAGTGAACTGTTAGAGGTAAAACATCTGTGAAAATATTAATTTATAATCATAAATTAATTAAGATGTGAGGTGATATGAGCTCTATTTTTATAAAACTTTATTTTACTGCTTTTTGAGAAACACAAAAATGCACGCACCATGCCGAAAAAAAGCCTTAGAAATATTTGTTTATAGGAATGTGTTGCCAGCCATAAAATACGATAAAAATGTGCCGCGCCGGTGCCAAAGATATCTTTGTTCTTGTTCTGTCAAGTGTCATTCTAACCTAAAACTTCCTTTTGACATTAAACTAAACTAAGCTCAGGGGGGTGACACTTCCATACATAGTGCTGAATTTCAAAGAAGCTGCCGCCATCTACCACACTTAACCGAAACTGTAGTTTACTTGAGCGTCGCTAGGTGTCGCTAATGCGCGAGTGTTGCTATCATAGGCTGTTTTATTCCTTTAATAATATGTATAGTTTTAATTAAAATACTTTTAAATTAAAGTATTTATAAGCGCAAATTAATAATGGTATAAGATAATAGAAACTTCAAATAAATTGAATTCAAATATTTTTTAATGGCAATGCCTAATGCCGGTTCCTAATAAAAATAAAATGGCGTCCTTAGTTTGATAATCGTCTTCATCTCGTGCGTATGCGCTTGTTGTGTTTTCGATTATTATTGTGTTTTCTAAGTGTTTTCCCTGATATAGACATTGAGTTGAGATCGATCTCCTCCGTCCTAGCTAGTATTGAGTGATTACACAGTGATTGCTATTTAGACGCTTTTCAACTTGTGTTGTGTCGTTTTGTGGTTAGTTTATTTATTTTAGTTTATTAATGATGAGCTATTCTATGTCAGAACTTCTTGTATGTTTATTTGTTAGTACGATGGTTCAATAAATGTTATCCATATTTAGTTAGTTGTTTTATTACATAATGTCCTTGCTGAGAACAGATATCTGGTACGAGATTAGGCTGATTCAAAGAAAAGAAAGAGAAACTGAGTAACATAAAAATGCTACTTTGTTTCTTGTGGACTTATTTATAACATTTACCAAATACGATTTTTCGTTAAGTGCACTGGAACAAAATAGTTTTTACGAGTTTATATGCATATTTATTTAGTTAATCTTTCTTTTTTGGAATCAGCCTAATCTTGTACCTACGAATATTTATTTTATAAACTATAGATACAGGTAGGTATGTAGGTGTATGGAGCTAGTTTCGGGTTAAGAAATGTAGAGGCGCTGCAAATCAAACAGGTTGGCCAAAATAATCCGCAAGAGGTCTCTCTTTGCCCGTATACTATATTACTCTTTGACTAAGCTCAACAAACTCAACTCAACACAAATTATAATATAAACTTTTCAAAAGTTCGTAGTAATAAGGAAAGTTGGAATTCGCGCAAATAAACTTATAACTTATTCCTTCAGTGTTAACATGAGCCGTATTGCTGTCAGCGATAGATATTTAGCAGTAACCAAATGTCTCCACATTGACTGTTTTGATAAAAAAGAATCAAGCCATACATATTTCAACGTGTCTAAACCAGGAGAGGAGGAAAATGATTACATTACAGATATAATTATCTCATCTGATAATAAATATTTAGCAGGTATAACATGCTCTTCGAAACAATTAATAATTTGTGGCTTACCACTTAACGGGGACAACAAATATGTTACACTCCCGAGAAGTGCTAGCAAGATAAGGTTCACCGCAAATAATTCGCAGATATTAGTGGCGGATAAAACCGGAGATGTTTTATTATATGACATAGAAGGAGAGTCCTCGGGCACTAAGTTACTGGGTCACTTAAGCCTTCTTTTAGATATACTGCAGACCAATGATGAAAAATATATTATATCAAGTGACAGAGATGAAAAGATTCGTGTGTCATGCTTCCCAAATACATATAACATTGCGACCTACTGCTTGGGACATAAAGAATTTGTAAATCACATTGAGCTATTGCCACACAATGGAAAATACCTAACAAGTTCATCAGGCGATGGGACAGTTAAGTGTTGGGACTATGAGAATGGCAGACTTGCATACAGTATTGATGCCTCCCTAGACATTGAAGATTCTGGATTACAGAATACCTTTGCCAAGATAATGGATGCTGAGGGTGTTGAAGTAACCACATTGCCAGTAGTCCACTGTACCATTACATTGCTAAATAAAGAAAGCAGTTTATTAGCAGTTGCTGTACATAGTTATAACAAGTTATTAATTTACTCAATGCAGACAGTCAATGATAAGTTTAGCCACAAAAAAGAAGAGGAGTTAACCATTGAGAAATTTCCCACTGCTATAAAATTTGATAAACAAAACTTATATTTATATGATGAAGCAGAAGCTACAGTCACCATAATGAAGATTGTGAAAAATCAAAACAAAATCAATTTAGAATATGAAAAGAAAATTAAAATGTTTGATGACAAAATTTTAAACTATACACCAAAAGCAGACATTGAATCAATTAAAGTTTTATACAAGAGGAAATTTGACAATGTCCAAGAGTATCATGAAAGGAAAAGACAGAGATTAGAAAAAACTTCACAGTGATTCTTTTCAAATATAATTTGTTATATTATTAACATATCTTTTCATTACCTTCTCTTATCCTCCATTAATTTAAGAATGTATACCTACCTATATTTTTTATTAATATACAGGTTGTCCCTAAAACAACTAATAAAACTGTAACTTTTGCTAATGCAACATCCTGACCTACTTGATCTCAAATTTTAGGTCCAGTAAAAGTATCTTAATTTCAAAGCTATATGGAGTTTAATTTTTTTTTTATTTTAATTTGATTTTTCCATTGTGGTTTTATTTATTTCACAAGTCATATTCATCCTATGAAGATCTTTATTATGTATTTAGAATTTAAATAGAGATTAAGTAGGATATGATGATGCTTATCGGTAGTTACAGGATATTCCATCATTTTGGGGCACCCTCTATTGCCAAATTTAATTTGAATTCAAGCCTGTGTTTGTTAATTATACAGATTAAAAGAATGGCCATCTTTTTTACCCTTGGACCCTCAAGATCTGACTGGTTTTCTCAATAACAATAACAACAAAAACGAGGACTTTTAGATTTAGATTTAATTATATGCATTAAGCATTTTAAGACACTAAAAACAGTGTTCTCCATAACCGTGTCACACTAAGCAATACTCTTGCATAATACAGACTACCTAGGGTTAGTAGCGGTTCTAGGGTAGGCCGTAAAACTTAGCAGTTTTACTCAGTAGCCTGAGTGCTAGTACCTGTCTTTTGTTCAAGAAAGCTCTCTCGACCTTGACGTCCAACAACAAAATACTTCAACAGTAAACTAACATAATGCATGTTTTCTGAAATATATAACACGAGTACAATCATAATATTTACTAGAAAGATTCTATTTATCATGTAGGATTGATGTTATATAAAAAACTTCATAGTGATAGGATGACCCAGCAAAGTTGATAGGGATTAGCTTATTACAATAAAACAATGTTGTTAACCAGGTAATTTTTTATTATTTTTCATTACAATTCAAACAAGAAATGTGCAAGTCTTATTTAGTTGTACAAAAATAAATGAAACCTAAATAATGTTTCAACATTATCAAGCTAACAAGTTAATAGACTAAGCGATGTTTTTTTTATAATAGGTACTAACAAAACAAACTAAAAATCACAAATATCACAATTTTAACTAAACACAACAAGACATGTCCATAAAACTAATTAGATTCTGACATTATAATACTTATTGCTTTTAATGAAGAGGAGCAATATTTCATTACCTGGTGAAAGGCTCGATATTTCATTAAATCTTAGTTATAATTTGTATTTCTAATAGTTAATAATACATAATCAAGTGTCTATTTTTTTACAACCGCCATAATATCTAAATGCAATAAATACATCAGGGCCATTTATTATTTACCTAGATTTAAGCACGTTAGCAAAGTTTCGTAGTTGCGGTTGCAGGTTGTCGATTACATTTAACATGCTGTCTACCTCGTTCTTGAGATCCATTAGGTCTGGCAGATTGTTGCAGTCTGGCACATTTAGGAGCGTCGTGAATATCTTGTCCCACAGGCTAACCTTCATGTACCTGAAATACAACAAATACAATGCATTCAGTCTAGTTACATATTTTCTCTATGAAATCATGACTATATTCTTTGTTATAATCGTGAGGAGGACTGTTACAGAATGTTATTCTGTAAAACAACGAATTAAAGAACATTGTGATTCAAAGGAGCATTATGTAATGTTGGTAAGGGTTAGTATATTATCACTCTTATTTTTATTTCTTTACTAACTTTTAAACTCTTTCAATAATTAATGGGTAACAAGAGTACCATCATGACTGTATGTATTGTATATTAGGTTGTGTACATACCTTGGCAATTTTTTATCTATATTCCATTGTCCTAAACGATTTGCTACTTTCATATAGCTACCCATGAGTATCACATGTATTGTGCCAGCAAGACAGTAGAGGTCAGTTTGATAAGTCCATGGCTTCCCTTCTCTCATTTCTGTACATGTAAATCCTTCTGTGGCGATTAACTGTTAACAAAAAAAAAAGTGTTAAAATGTTTCGAGTTAAAAGTTTACTAAATACAATATTCAAAGAAATTAAGTCTTCAAAGCCAACCTCTCTGAATATAAGATTTTAGACTTTCGCGTTGCATTATGACACTAGTATAATTAATATCGGGTTAAGTCCCGTTTAATAATACTAACCTCTCTGAATGTCGTTTTCTCAGGAAACAGAGACATGTCAATAGCACACCCTAAGTCAATCAATTGAAGAGAAGGCGTCCGCCATTCCTGTGTAGGACTGAAATGCAAACATTTTGTTTTTTAATTTGTGCTTATAAAAATCCAAGATTCAAGTATAACTGAATCATTCTCAAAAATGTACATAAATAATCTAATTATCTACCAGATAATCTACCAAGATTTGAAGGTGCTGGAACCTTACATATTGCAAACAAACAAAAATATCCAACCAGCATGTCTTATAGAAATATCTACACTATTAATTTTTAAGTATGTAGTCATAATAATATTTGATTACTTACATTTTCATCAGCAAGAAATTGTCTGGTTTGATATCGGCGTGAATAATTTGCGCTTTATGAAGGTAGTGAACAATGGACAGCATCTCAGAAGTTAATAAAATGACAATAAATTCATTGATACATTTCGAGGTAGCCACTCGCACTTTGTTGGCCACATCCAATAGTGAACCATACTTTGAATACTCTGACACAAAAAGACTGGCATTTTCTCCTATAAATGCTGTTGTAATATCCATATACCCTGGAAGCTGAAAAAAGATTGAATTTGTCAAATTCTATTCCAAATCACTACATAGTATAAAACAAAGTCGCTTTTTCTGTCATGTTGTATGTTGTATGTCCCTATGAACGCTTAAATCTTTAAAACTACGCAACGGATTTTGATGCGGTTTTTTTTAATAGATAGAGTAACTCATGAGGAAGGTTTTTATGTATAATATCATCTATTAAATAGTGGACAAGTACCACGGGCGAAGCCGGGGCGGGCCGCTAGTTAAAAATAAATAATAATGCAAATAAAACTAATACCATACCATGAATGGATCCTTTATCCTTGCCTTAATTTCTTGACAAATGTAGAACTCCCATGGACGACTTGGTTTTTGATATTTTACAGCTACAGACTTGTTAGAATGCTGGTCTACGCATAAGAACACTGCTCCATAGTTTCCTTTACCAAGCTGTTTCTCAACACTAAACCTATTGTTTCCAACGTTAATTGTTCCAGGTTGCAACTTAGGAACAGATCTCATTTCTAAATACCCTTCAGCATGGGTTTTATTAGGAAATTTAACATATTCTAACAAAGACGCAATCATTTTTTTATTAAATGGATCTATGACCTTTGGGAATTCAATATCAGCAGGTCTAGGTATGTCACTAGTTTCTACTAAGGAAATGGAATGCGTAGACTTGAATTGCCCACATTCCATAGAATTCTCACTATCTACGTCCATGCCATAACCATCAGAGTGGAAGTCTGATTGTCTTGAGTACACTGATGAGATTCTGCTCTCTTTGCTGACAGAGTCTCTGCTGTCTTCCGATTGGAATTCGAGTCTATTATGTTCAAAGTCCAACTGCCTCTTAGAGATATCTTTTTGTTTGTCTGCCACACTGTGTGATACTTTTGCAGACTGAATAGGTGTCACTGTCTGTGCAGTCATGCCATCTTTACTATCAGAGTCTGAAAGACCTGAAGATGGTGGTATTTGAGCTTGCTCTGGACTAGATACATAAAGATTTTTATGCATCTTTTGAGAAATGCTAGGACTGTTGGAGAATTTCGGAGTATTTGCGGTATCTTTTGGCTCATTTCTATTAGAGATAAAGTTAAGGAATTGATTCGAAAACCCAATGTCAGGCGAATTTTGACCAAGTTTTACATTGGGTTGGTCATGTCTCACAGTTCTCAGAGCTGATGGAGGACTCTTATGAGCTCCTACATTTTTAGTCTGTGGGGTCAGTTTATTAGTATTTTGTTCAGCTGTAATAGCCTCTTGTACTTTTCCATGTGCCTCAGTCTGCTGTGGACGCTCTGAAGATTCGTTAGACATACTAGCACTGTGGCTTGGTGCATTTCTGTAACTGTTCTGAGCTTGCTGGGGACTTTGGTAGATTTGAAATGCTTGATTATTCTGAACTCCATATGCACCTTGAGTATTTTCTTGTTTAGGAGGCTGTCTATAAGAGCTTTGCATTGCATTATAGCTTTGGTTGTTAGGGTGATGGTTGGCCTTAGTATACTGATTATGCATATTGTTATACTGGTTATGCACATTCGGATAGTTCTGTTGGTTATAACTTTGATTTTGTGAAGCAGGCACAGGACTGGGTCTTTGATAGTACTGATTGTTTTGGTATTGCGTCTGATGAGGAGGACTTTGGAACGCCGCAGGGGATTGATGCTGATTAGCGTAAGTGTGCTGTCTTTCTGACTGACTAGGATAATGGAACTCTTGCCGACCAGAGTACGCATGTTGAGGACTCATCATTGCCTGACCCGGACTATGGTATCCCACTTGATTGGAATAAGTTGGACTTTGGAAACCAGGAGGAACTGCAGGGCTCATAGCATGGGGGCTTTGCATACCTGGGTGCTGGGGACTATTATAAGTATTCGGATTTGGACTGGCATAACCTTGTTGTTGATTCATCATCTGGTTGCCAGCATATCCTTGTTGATAGCCTTGCTGGTAATTTTGCTGGTAGTGTGAATGCATTGACCGTTGAGGCGAGTATCCATTATAATTTGATGGCATGGGCTTCTGATACTGATGATCATGAGATAGATAAGGCACAGCTGTGGGTGGAACAGGTGGTTTGGTTTCGGGTTCTCGTTTCTGTGGATAAGCCCTTGCAAACTGCCCACTAGGAAGTCGCGGTTGAGTAGAAATGGAACTTCTTTTAGAGGTAGTTGGTTGTTGAGAAGGATCATTGTGATTATTGTACATAGAATCATAGTTAGTAGTGTATCCTGTAAAATTTGTTCTTGTTGACTGGCCAGAAGAACTAGAGCCAGATTTACTGAAATAAAATTAATTCATATTCAAATCAATTCATTATCAAATAAGGCAAATGTTTTCAAAACATAACATAATTTTTAATCGAAATATTTCCTACAGTTAATAACTCACCTGTTGTATTCCCGAGTAGCTTCCATAATAACAGAAAGGCCACCGCCTTGGTTGTCTACAGTAGCATGTTGGTCAGGGCCAAGCTGCCTTGAGTTTTCTTCTTTTTTCATAGCACTTGCGTCTACATGTTCAATTACACTTTCATCTATACTAAATTTGGGCACAGAAGGGAATTTGGAGGACTGATCAATACAACTGTTTGGTTTTTTAAACTGCGACATATTTGGAGTGCTTGCATCTTTAATATTAAAGTTAAAAACTTGAGTACAAGAAGGTTCTTCATAGTAAGCAGTTCTGTTTACCTGCAAATACAATATTTGTACATTATTTTACTTATTAAAAATCTGAATAAAAAAATTGCTTTTTTATTCAATTACTTATTAAATACTTACATTTTGCGGCGGCACTGGGACTGGAGCAGTGAATTTGTTAGCATTTTCCTTATCTTCAGGCAAATTTCTAATATCAGGAATTTCTTGCTTCTTTTTGGTGTTGATGGCCATAGTGATCGACCGATCTTCATGAATATCAAAGTTTGGAACTTCAAACTGCTGCACAACAGGTTGAACCATTGATGGTTCTGTAACATTAAAACACATAGAATTATTTTATTAAAATTTTAACTTACATCAGATCTAATTATTTAGAAAAACTAATTAATATTTTCATTTTCATTTTATGCACCCAGTGCCAGAATAAAAAAATTCGTCACAATTAAAAATAAGACATTATTCGCAAAGTTCTTCAACTTACCATTATCATTAAAAAGATTCCTAAGTTCCCATCGAGCCTCCTTTGTGTTAACTGTTACTGAATCTCCCAAAAGATTTCCCATGAGACTTCTATTGAATTCTTCCATCAGATTGTTTTTACCATAATTATTCACTGCATTTTCATTACCATAATTTTCTTCAGATGGAATTTTGCCCAACTGGTTTTCTTTATTGGCACCATGTTGCCTCTGGCTGTCATCATTTTTCTTAGCACTTAATTCACTGAATTCCTTGGAGTCCAGATTGACCAAAACCTTAGGTTCCCCAGGAGAATGCATATTTGTAACTTTTGTTATGTTTTGCAATGTAGGCATAGTCAAGGGCATCAACTGACTTAAATGGTCTTGTTCAGTGTCTAGAGCACAATTAGCTAATGTTTCAAGTGCACTGCACTGTGCAAGCGTTTCATTAATGTTATTATAGCTTTGCTGTGCATTAGTCTCTGGAGGAGTTTCAGTCTTGGCCTTTTTAACAAGATTGTATTTTCTTGACCTTATTTCTTCTAAACTGTATTCCTGTTCATTGATATAAACCTGAAATTCAAACACCAATTTAAATTGTTTCTGTTAAAGGTTATGCTCATGAAGAAAAGTAAAGTAAGTCCATAAACAAATAAACATAATAAATAATTACCTGAGATTTATTATAACAGGGTATTTTTGTTGGATCCGGAGGATCAGGTACACACAGAGGTACATTGAATGATAAATCATCTGTACAATATGCCATGTGATTTGCTGGAAGTCGCAGAACATCATCTTCATCTTCATAGGCTACAAATAAAGAACTCCATTAGGCTCCAAACCGGATTTAATTGTCTAAAGTTTATTTTTAAATTTCATATATACTTTTGTACTGTATGTAATGAATCAATTTTTTTAGCTGCTCCATACATGCTTGTATATAACATAGGGCAGACAAAAAAACAAAAATCTATGAAAATCATAGACCTCCAGATGCTGCTGCAAAAGCAAGCCCCTTTCCTCTCCCACATGAAATTATATCAATCATAGATAAATCTTAGAATACAATTTACAATTTCAACTTCCAATCAAGTTTAAGTAATTTTCAACAACAAAATTAGTTTATTTGATTACTTTCAGAGAAGCTAACAACCCTCACATTATTTCTAGGAAACCGTTACTTAACAAGTTACATAATAATTAAAATAGACTTACGAGTAAATGGCAGTGGCTGGTGTGGTACAATATTTGTATGCACCATTTTAGTCTTGGGATTTGTCCAAATTCCTACTTCTTTTTCATTTTCAACATTACTACATGCTTGGACTAGAGATGCTGGCCCAGGGTTTTCCGCAACAGGAATAACAGCTTGGGAGGTTGATGGTACATCCTGTTAAGCCATATCACAAAATGTAATTTGAAAAAACAACAATATTTTAATCTTAGGGTTACATACTAAAATGACTGTGCCATACGCTACAGTTAAGCTTCAAATGTTTAAACTACAAACAAAATTGATTGTGATGATAGTAAAGTTAACAGAGATGCTAATGGCTTTATGAAAAACCATTGAATTTTTAATATCCTTATTATTGGATTTATGCTTACATCATTGTTATTAAAAAAATTAAAATATACTGTAATGAAATTCGATCATAAATTTCTCACCTCAAAAACATTAACCATGATATTAGAATTTGGCATTCTATTATCAAAGTTATTTGTCTGTTGTCTAACAACACCAGGCATTGTGCTTCTAATATTCTCACCAATCCTTTGGACTGGCACATTGGCAATATTACGTCTCTTGAATGATTTTAAAGATGTTAATGCCATTCTAGTCTCAGCCAATGCTGATGCTGCCTTCCTTTTAGTTGGAGAATCATCATGTAACATTCTCTGAGCAAAAAAAAGTTGAAAGTTCCTGAAAGCAATTGACATTATTATTTTTCTCATCTTCATCAGATAAAATATGTTAATTTAAATAAAGTATAACATAGTTGTTACATATTTTTATTACTTCCTTCCTTATTTATTAATTTCAATATCAATTTATTGCATTTACATACATATTTCCAAAGAAAAACAGTAACACATCCATAGGGCATAACAATATTATTACATCTTTATTTATGTAATATATTGTATGTTGATTGGCATTAATTTGTTATAATGGTATTAATTTGGTAAGTTTAATTTATTATAAGTCAGGCCAGGACCTACAGAAATAGTTAATCTAAAAGCTGGCTCTTGATTGTTTAAATCATTTTTCATTCACTGTTGTACAAATAAAATCATTGAAATTTAATCATTACAAGAGTGGATTGATGTAGACAACTTACATATGGGCTTGCTCCAGTTCATCTAATGGCTGTGCCCTAGCCTGAAGCCCCAACATGTACACTTGATTGGCTTTTTTATAATCACCCGACTCTTCACAGTAGCATGCCCATGCTCTATAGAACTCGGAACATTCCACCCCAATCCCGGTGTTATATAATCTCTGATATATCTCCAGAGGATTAGAAAGGCAGTCAACCTAAAATTACACCTTGTCATTAAGTACATTATGGTGAAAAACAAATTTTATGCAGGACATGAAGACTGTATGACTGACATATTTCATTATAGTTTTGTCAACTTACATATTTAATCCATAGTTTAACAAGCCTTCTATCTTGAAAATACCTTTCGTCCTTCTCAAACAATTGCAAGCAGTCTTTGATTAGCTTATCAATGTTACCCTCATGACCATGTTTAGGAAAGGACTGCTCAACCCACTGAATGTAATTGAACCATGGATCCAAGGGGTCTGGGCCCTGGTAATGTCTAATAGCTGCTTCGTGTTCCCTGTGAAACGAAAAATGACACTTGCACTCAGCTCACTTGATTTCATAACTATTCAAACCTGCTTCTGAAGATTTTTTTGGATCACTTCGAATATGCAACTTTAACTATAACCTGGCTTCAACAGAACACAAATTTACTAGGCTTCACAGGCAGATAGTTGTTTAAAAGGAACTCACTCTTTTTGTTGTTGCAGCTGTTTTTGGGCATCAACATCCGACTGGGCTTGCAGTGCAGTACCCAGTTGCACGAGATTTCTGCCGCCTCTTAGCGGCTGGATATTCTCCTTACTGACATCGATGTCCATCGTGGAATTAAAATAGAGCCGAAATATCACAGCATGAGGAATAAACACGGGTTATTTGGCCACAAATAAGCAATCTTTGAAAACCACTTTTCGGGCAACAAAACAAGATTTGTTTGTCAGTTATCATAAACACAACTAAACCAAGTAATACGAAATTATTTGACGCCGTTTAGATACAAAATAACATTATTTTTCAGGTTTCAAAATCTAAAAAAATTGGTGTCTTCCAACTGAAGCACCAAAGATTAACCTGAAACTGACAAACGCTATAGACGAATAATTGTCTATGATTTGATTCAAAAATTACAAACGGCCGCCGTTGGACGCGCTAAATGCCTCAAAAAGAGTGTTCGTTGCACGCACACAAAGAGAGTGTGGGTTAACGGTTACTAATCCATGGGTTGATTGAGGAACATTTTAGTAATAATTTGAAAGCTACCTTAGGGTATTTGACTTTAGTCGATAATTAATAATATGATTTTCAATCAATAGATTATCCTAGATTATTTTAATTTTTATTTAATTATTATGTAGAAGAGTTCGCAATTTTGTTTACCTTCATCATTTAAATAAAGCAAACCAACGGGTTTTATGTAAAGCAAACCGCGACGCGCGGCTACATTTTCTACGTTTTGTTTGAAGATTTCATGTTTTTGTTTCCAATTTGTTTTGACCACAACAGTGTGTGCTTCATCTTATTTAACTTTTCTTTCTCCCTCAATGAAATGCAGTAGATAAAGAATAAAAAAAATAGTAAACCCTTCATAAACTTCGTATCCGCCTTACTAGCTGCGTTAAAAAGTAGGAATACTGCAAAGTTGTACGTTACTGTGAATCTTCGCTATCACAGAGAAAAAACAATATATTTGGTCTGTCACTGTCACTGTCAAAATGTTAAAAGTGAGTGATGATGTCAAACAGTAGCAGCAAGCAAGCAAGCAGTGTTCAAAATATTTTATTTTAATACATAAATAATCGAATACTTAATCGAAATTGATTAATAACTTCATTTTCTACAGTCAAAATACAATTAACATGACATCCTTGCGCTTAAAAATGGATAAAAAGAAAGCCCAGGAAGAAATGCGTAGATTGATGGCCGAAAGGCGAAAAAAAGATCAAAAGCCAGTTAAAATTGATAACCCTCTTGCAAAATACAATAACGCTGGACAACTGATGTGCATCCTTTGCTCCTCTATTGTAAAATCAGAGCAGGTTTGGACAGTCCACGTAAATAGTAAACAACATAGAGAAAATGTTAGTAAAGCAAAGCAACTGAAGGAACAAACAAATAATTTCACAGTTGGAAAATTGAAACATAAAGGCGCAAGTCCTCCAAGGGATGCACCTCCAGAAAAGAAAATAAAGGGCATTTTAAAAAATGCATCACCTCTCCCTATTGTGGCAGTTAAACCGAAGAATGATGCACCGCAGGTTGTTTCATATCATGATGAAGAAATAAAAAGAGTACCTTTAAATATTTCTTCTGTGAGCTCTGTAAAAAAAGGTAATATTCATAAAAAGGTATATTAAATACTAGTTTTTACCCATGGTTTCCCAATCAAGATTCCTTTTTTATCCCTTGGGAGCATTTTATCAGGAAATAAGTATCCTATTACCTAAGTCAGCCCATACTCTGCTTGTATAACATTTGATCAAGATTTGTTTAGAAGTTTCAGTGTGATTGATGGACAAGCAAATTTCACTATTGTATTAAAGAATAAAAAAATAGAAAACCTTTCATAAACATCATATCCGCCTTCCTAGTCGCGTTAGAAAGATTTGTTTAGAAGTTTCAGTGTGATTGATGAACAAGCAAATTTCACTATTGTATAATAAGTATGATTTCACAAATAATTATGTTTTTTTTTAATATAATATTAAAGGTCACTTGCCATTTTAGTTTCAGAAAGTATTTCTACGTCTAGTAACCAAGAACCAGAGCAAAAAATACAAACGGGCCCTGATCAACCCATACCAGAGGGCTTTTTTGATGATCCCATATTGGATGCTAAGGTAAGTGCATATTTTTTATTTATTTCATTTATTAGGCAGCTGGTGGTTGATACAACTACCTTAATTTGCAAACAAGTCAACTCCATATGAGTAAATTTTTCAGGAGACTAAAACTTATTTTTCTTGTAGACTTAAAATAAAAGAAGAAGATCCATTGGATAAAATGGAATTGGCTGGTTTGCAAATCTAGATATTGTAATGATAGTATGTATCTTACTGGTTTCACCATATTTCGTTGTTTTAGTAGTAGTTTGTGTAAAGTTTCACTATGAAAACGAGTAGGCATTGCTAGGTCATGAATGAAATAATAAGTTAATATTTATTTTGAAATAAGGTGCCATATCAAAATAATGTTTTTTTAATATTTTATTGAAAAATAATAGTGGGTTATGGAAATATTTTGTGTTTTAATAAATTAAAAGATTATAGTAATATATTATTTGTTGACATACATTAACTATAAAAAGTGATATACAAATCTTCCTTAACAAAAGCAACCTGTACCTTTTCTTAAAACTATTATTTTGACCAATCAACCATTATGTAACATTATTCCCTGTAAGATGTCAAAAACATTCTTATAAACCTTTTTACTGGCCATGAAGTTCTTCAAAAGATTCATGAATATATTCAATCATGTCAGATGCTAGCATGCTACGGCCTTTAACTTTAAATGCTTTTTCATTACATTTCCTTACTAACATTGAAGCTGCATAACATGATAAAGAAGCAGCTGCTAGTTCTTTGTTCTCGACATTAACATTGATGTTATTTTTATTTTCTAACATCCAGTGTAAGAAAGTTGCAATAGATCCGGATAAAATGTCCCCTTGTCCGCCACATCTTCGGCCTGAACCACCAGGGTTTGATTTCCATTGAACATCTCCAGCACTACTGATCACTTCATCCAGTAAACCTTTTCTCAAAATAACCACATTATTTCCCAACTGATTCAAGCCTGACTGGCCGACCTTCTCCTTGAGCCGTTCATATTCAATCTTGTTTGGTGTTAGTATAACTGGTGATGAGAAGTCTTGAATCAGTTCAGGTTTTTCTGTTATGAGAAATAAACCATCAGCATCTATGATTAAAGGTATTTTTCTGTCTTTAATGGTTTTGATTAGTTCAGTGACTACTTGGAATGTGGTAGTTTCCCTTCCTAGACCAGGACCAATTACGATTGCGTGCAGTCTGTCCAGCCAAGGTGATATTTTCACCACGGCATCTGTTTCATTTAACAATGGATGAACTATTAATTCAGGACTGTAGGATTTTAAAACAAAGGAAGCTGAGGAAGTACAAAATATATGTACCAAGTCAGCTCCAACCTGGAAAGAAAAGAGAATTCATGTACTTAAGGTCTTGTCTGACATAGACGTAGAGGCCTGATAGAGGAAGACCGAACCCTTGGTGGACCAACTATTTTTTTGACTATAACCAGTTAATACAAATGGAAAAAATGGGAAAAGTATTTAAATTTGAGATTTGTATTGATTGTACTACAAGTCTTGGAGGCTTACTTTTAAGGCGCTAATTCCAGCGAAATATGGAGCTCCTGTATATTCCAGTGACCCTCCAACTATTCCAATTCGACCGGCTTGACCCTTGTGTCTGGAATCGTCCAAAGATGGAATACACCCCTTAATAGATTGTACCATACAAGCTTGGTCCATTATATTTCTTTTAAAGTAAAGGGGCAAAAACAAATAGCTTCCTATTTTCCTTGTTGTTCCTAGAATAATCATTTATAGCTGTTATCAAACTTAAAAAAGTGAGATCTTAAAATTATAAATCACCAGGCTGAAAATGTCACTGTCACTGTCACTGTCATCATCATTTATATCATGAAAGTTTTTTCCTGATAGTGTAGGCAAAAAATCCCGGTCCATTCAGCCAGAACCATTATTTTTAGCGTTGCAGAACTATCGATAGTTAATCTCGAAAATCGGATGCAATACTATAGGCACCGTGCAGAAACTATAGAGGGCGCTAAAATCCCGATTTTTTTTCTGTGGTTTGACAGTAAAATTTGTCATTTACCTTGGTCAGTTCGAATTCGAGTCACTAGATGGCAGAATAAGGCACGGTGTTTTCCGTGGTTTGACAGTAGAATTACCGACATTGAGATTGACATTTAGCTTGGTCAGTTCGAATATGAGTCACAAGATGGCAGAGTCATCGCTACGCACGGTGCCTATTGATGGGCACCAATATTTTCGATACTTTCGAATTAAGATACTATCGATACTATCGATAGTCCTATCGATATTGTTACTTTTTATCAAGGTCACAATAGTATCGATAGACTGTCGATATTTTATACGATTGGTTGCAACGCTAATTATTTTGCAATGCTAAGATACGCACGCCCCTATCGGAGAAAAAGATTATTTTTAATTTTTAACAATGAATTACTCAATATCAATTTTTCATTTCGGTTACGTACTGAAACCAGATGTACCTACTAACTTTTATTAAAATTTAGTTGTAATGTGCAGTGTGGAGTGTGTGAATTATATCGTTTTCATTGGTATTTTTCTTTCAGGTTAGGAATATTGAATACAAAGATCCAGTAGAAGAAGAATGGGAAAAATTCCAAAAAGAAATTAAGGAAGAAGCCACCGCTTCTGCTGAAATAATTGCTGGAGAACAAGAAGAAGCCACTGCAGAAAGGCAAATCGATGAAATAGATGAACAAATTCGTAATTGGTCCAGGTAAACCGCACATTAAAAATTATGATAATGTTACCTATACAGAGTGGAATCTTGAAATGGGTTTTGTTGGGCAGGTACATTAACCGTTACAGTTACAAGAAAACGTCGTTAGGCAACCATACCTAACTTTTGAGATATTATGACCTACATTCACAGATTTTGGAAAAATGTTACAGTCAGCAAAAAAAGTGCTGAAACTGGCAATTTTTTTTTTCATGCCAATCGATCCTATTTCATGTAAGGATCAAATGACTCTATGGGACCATTTGAGGTTTGAGTACTAGAAATGTCAGAAATCGCAAAAAACTTTTCCCATACATTTTGTACTAAAGATTCCGAAAAAACTACTAGAAATGTGAGAAATAGGTTTCGAAAATTTCAGTACCAAATGTATGGGAATAGTATTTTTTGCGATTTTTGCCATTTCCAGTACTCAAACCTTAAATGGTCTGATACAAAGTTTTGATTCATACATAAAACAGGATCGAATGGCACGAAAAAATTTTTTTGGAATCTTTAGTACAAAATGTATGGGAAAAGTTTTTTGCGATTTCTGACATTTCTAGTACTCAAACCTCAAATGGTCCCATAGAGTCATTTGATCCTTACATGAAATAGAATCGATTGGCATGAAAAAAAAATTGCCAGTTTCAGCACTTTTTTTGCTGACTGTAACTTTTTTCCAAAATCTGTGAATGTAGGTCATAATATCTCAAAAAGTTAGGTATGGTTGCCTAACGACGTTTTCTTGTAACTGTAACGGTTAATGTACCTGCCCAACAAAACCCATTTCAAGATTCCACCCTGTATATTGCTCTTATACACTGTCGTTTTTCTAATTTGAGCACTAACTACCATACCATTTTTTTGTTTAATATACTTAATAAGTACTAAGTCAATATTTTATCAATGGCTTTTATTTATTTGACAGAGTATTGGACTTAGAATTGAAGAAGGAAGAAACTAAAAAGAAAACACAAGACTTGGAACAAATGAGTGAAGATGAAAACAATGAATCCGATAACGAAGAAGATATTGATGAGTTTTTGGATTGGCGGGCGAAAAAGTCATACTCCTAGCTATGGATACAGTTGTTCAGATATTATATTTTATTAAATTACATACAAACTTTATATTTTTCATTTAATGCATTTTATGAATAAATACTTAAAATACTGGCTTTTAGTGTTGGAGTAACAGTGAATGTCTGATCCAATGTCGTCACTCCCTTAGGGGTTCCTGGGGGCTTACTGTCAGCCGTTATAGCAGGACGGATTCCAGTGAGTAAGAGAGATGCCGCTTTACATCATGTAAAGCGGCATCCCTTATACTCACTCGTTTAAAGATCGCTTTAAGACTTGATGGTAAGGCCTCTGAACTTTAACTGTGGGATCATAATGTATTATTCATATGTAGAAAAGTACCATAAGTGTAGAACACCCTATGCCGAAAAAAGGCGACCAAAGTTCGGCGTGACAATGCGTATTTCTGTTGCGTCGCGATCGCCAATGTCTTAGGTGTGTCGTCAATCATTAATACAACATTTCAAGCGTTATCACGCCGATCTTCGGTCGCAGTCAATGGGACAGTCATCTCATCATAGTGCATTGCATCATTGTTAAATCTGAACAATGATATTTTTTATAGTATCATTGGATCTATGTTATTCATCTAAATAAAGAAAAGAAAATCATTAAAATGATGTTTACTTTACAATAATTTAAAAAAATAGTCCGGCTCAAAATAAGTTCTACCAAAACAGAACTGAAAGAAGTGCAGTCTAGTGCAGAGCCAAAGGAAAAAGAAAAAAAAATTGAAAGTCATTCAGCTTGAAGTTTCTCAAAGATTTTGAAGTTTCTTGTCAAATTTTGTTTACAGAAAAAAATTTAAATTAACTAAATATATAAATAAAGTTGTGCTATTAATCCCATCAAATAATTTGGAAAAAAAGGATTAAAGGAGTACTTCAAAATGGCTTCTCATGACACAGAACAGTACCGGGAGTTTTTAACACAACTGCAACGGGAAGATCATAGACCGGCTGCACTTATGGAACTCAAAAACTTTCTTGCATTTAAACCTGCTGGAGAAGCAGTAAGTGCGATAAAGGATGCTGGAATAACCAAAATAGTTCAATGCCTTAATGTACCAGATAAGTATGTGACTATCTGTCTATAATTACTGAAAGTAAAATCTTGATGAATGTTAATTTCATGAACTGGCAATGTATTTTATTTTTGTTTTAGAACACATGTAGATCTGACTTGCGAATTATTGAAGATTTGTTTCGATAAATTTGAACCCGGAGAAGTAATAAAAAATTATACGAGTCATATTATGTACTTGTTGCGCCATGAAAAGAGTTGTGTACGAAGAATGGCAGTTGATGAGGTAATGTACAAGAATAGCCTTGGTTTTCCAGAGCGACACCATTGTAGTTGATGAGAGTTTGTCAGTATTGAGTCTAATTGATTAGTCTTTTGTAACATAAAAGCATGTGTGACATAAACGTTTTCATGATAATTGCATTAATTTGTACACATATTTAGACCAAGTCAAGAACTCTCCCGAACTCTATACAGAATTTAATATCTTATTTTTCTTATGAAAATCCAGAATACCAACTTTCTTTCTTTACACATGTTTCTTAAACTAAGTTTTAAGCAGCACTAATACTCGTAAAGGTGATTACAGAAAGGATAGACAATGTTCCGCTTGAAATTTGAAGTAATTTCACTTTAAATCCCTCTTTGTTATTATTTTTCATTAGTTAATTTATTTATTTTACTGTTACAGGTATACAAGGCTGTTACCTTTGATATGGCTCTTTTACCAATACCAGAGTACATTGATGTTTTTGTTGCCGTGGCACAACTTGTTCTAGATTCAGACATTGGTATAGCAAATAAAGCTATTCTGATTACGTCAAATTTACCCTTTGAAGCTTATCCAAAAGTACTGGACGAAATGAAAATAGCCCTTGATCACAATGCTAGTGTCAGATGCAATGCTTATGAGGTAAAATTAAATCTTTTTTACTACACTATTGTATTCTACAACATATAATCAGTTTATGAAGCTTAATACCTTGTTATAAAGTTTAATTTCTTATAAGAAGTTTACCTGTCACAGAGATCATCTTAGCTGAAATGGACCATATTTATAATTAAATCAAAATCTATTTTAATCAACTCTTTATTATGTTGATAATGAATTTGCTTTTATGTTTTTATTACAGGTTGTTGTCAATGTATCATTAAAATCATTTGAACTGTTCAAATTGTGCAGTGATTATGGGTACATTGACCATATGGTATCTCAGCTACAGACCGATGATGTACTGTACCAGTTAAATGTTCTTGAGCTCTTATCAAGATTAGTTGTTAAACCACATGGTATTAGTTACCTTGTTAGACAAGGCGCACTGAAAAAGATTACAGATCTGATTGTTGATTTACCAAACAACCCTTTGGGTGGCTTATTAACACCAGGCAAGTTATATCAATTTATCTTTAGAACTTTATTATTTTCAGTTGTAGAATGTTTGTTATATTGTCTTCAAAAACTGTATTTTCCTTCACAGGCTACATGAAGTTTATTGGAGCAATAGCGCATTATTATCCAAAAGAAATATTGGACAAATATCCAGCACTGATTGATGTTATGTTTGACACATTTGAAACTGGTGATCCAACTATCCTACCCGTCACTTTAGACACTCTTGGTTTTATTGGAACTACTATTGAAGGAAAGCTATGTTTAGCTGCACTAGGTAATAACCAACATATTCTGCTTAATTATCATCGCTCATAGACATTATTAGATAGATTAAAAAGTGGTAACAATTTACTGTAATTGAATATATTAACAATAATTGGATTGCAGGTAATATAATATACTTTTACAAATCATGGGTAGAATTGAGTTTTTAATAAATACCGACGAAACTATGTTAGAACAATTTTATAATTGAAATCAAAATAATCGGACTTAACTAAGAGCTAGGCAACCTAAACGACTAATTACGACTACTACGACTGATCACGGAAAAATACATTTAAGTGGAATTTAAACTTCATCAGTATAATTGATCATATTCATTTTTTGTAGGGAGTAAGTATACCCAAGCTGTTGCAAGAGTGGGCGAGATAATAAAAAATAGTCCAACAGAAATAAAAATTCGCGCTCTTAACTGCTTTGCAAGTCTGATCAGCATTGACAGGGATCCTAATAGACCGAAACAGGGACCTGTTGACCACAGAGTCACATTGATGACCCGAGAATGGTTTAGAAGTCTTAGTTCCCAACCAAGTTCTATGGAAACTCTATTTGGCATTTGCAAGAATCCTTTCCCTGATATAAAGTTAGCAGGGTTTACTTTGTTGGATGCAGTTTGTCAACATCAGTGGGGGGAGGAATTGGTAGCAAGGACTGCAGGTAAGGAAGTAAAAAATGTTATTTGCTATTAAGTAAAAAAAACTGCTAATTAGATTCTATATACAAATGCAGCAATCATACACTTCTTTGAATTTTCACAGGTTTTGTAGAATTCTTATTAGACCGCTCAATCGATTCAGAAAAAGAATCAAAAGAAGCACGCTATGATATTATCAAGAGACTTGCAAATTCTGTGGCGTTTGATACCAGCATCATTACAAGATTACAGAAATATATAGAGGAAGGACCATTCTTCACTGAAAGTGTATTTGAAGTAGCAATGGAGGATGGAGAATAAAAGTCTAACAACATATCTTTTTCAAAAATTTATTAAAATAAATAAGTAAACAAGGTGGAACTATTGTTTGAGATTTTTTTCATATGCAATAAATATTTATAACAAACATTCATTTCCTTTTTTTGCTTTTCGTAGCTGTTTCTGTCTTGGGGGCTGCCTTTCTTTTACTAGCTTTAGCAGTTTTCCCTCCATACTTTGCAGCAAGGTCATCAATAAAGGAATCCACATGTTGGGCTCTTTGTTGTTGTTTTTGTTTTATCATTAGTTCTAAACTATTATCTGAAACAAAGAAAATAAAATTTAATAAGACTAATAAGGATCAAGCATATCATTGATGAAAGAATTTGATTTTAAGAACGGACGGACCCTCTTTAAGTGCATTGGACTTGAGAGTCATATGGAGGAAAAAGTACACCAGGATCCATCACGGGAGCCATCCAATGGATCCAAGTGGACAGAGGGCATAAATCTCTATTATTTGAAAAAAACAACACTTACTACTAAACAAGATATTAAATAAAATACTTATATCAAAGTTCAATAAGATAATAAAAATCATTCATACCAGAGCCCATTCCAAGTTCCTTTTTCAATTCCTCAGCTTCTTTTGCTTCACGGTTTTCTTTTGCTAGGCGGCGCTTGCGCTTTTTCTCAGGTTCATTTGTAAATATTTTATAAGCAGGTAATTCTCCCTCTTCTATCATGTCCTGTACAGATACAAAAATAAAAAAATATAACTTAATGACTTAGTCACTGATAAATATAGAATTTGAGCTAAGCAATACTTACACTAAGTATTTTCCTAATTCTTTGCTCCTGATCTGACCGCGCAAATTGTACATTATCACAAATATAGTCCATGTCACCTTTCCCAGCCAGGTATGCAGTTTTGAGATCAATTTTTTCTTGCTCCGAACCTTGAAATTGAATAATAATTCTATTTTACAATATGATATGTACAAAATAACAGTCAGAACGTGTATTATGCTCACTTACCAGTGTACTCTTTTTCATAAGCTATTATGTCTTCATCAGTTATTTTCTTAAATACCATTTTCCAATATATTGTCCAATCACGGTCCTGTACTACCATGTAATCATCATCATCTACACTCTTAGTCTCATCATAAATGGCTCGTTTGTTTTTATCACTAAGAATGGTGTGAATACTACCAAGAACTTTGAATTTTTCCGTAGCTTCAAGTTTTTCATTTTCATCAACACGATCAGGATGTACTTTTAGTGAGAGTTTATGATAAGCCTTTTTAACTGAAACAATAAAGATACAAATTATTTTACCTACACTGAAATATTGTTTTGTTGGTTAATAATTATACTTTTGAAATACACAACGGCAAGAATTTTAATTCGTTATGAATTAAGGAAATAAAAAAATGAAAACAAATAATTTATAACATTGAAGTACCTTCTTTGTCTGTAGCTTTCTCAGATATTTCCAAAACCTCGTAAAGGTTAGTAGTATTAAAATACTTTTCACATAAATCTAAAAGCCCCATTTTATGAATTGGTTGGTGGGGTTGATTTTATTTCTGTGTAATTTAAAAGAACAGGCAATGTGCCGGATTGTGCCGAATTGCCCAGAAAATCAATCTTAATCCGTTTGCTTCGAGTTTTATTTACGCGCGAAGGATTGACATTAAAATGAGTAAAATGACGTTGTCTGACATATGCCAAAGCCAATTGTCATTGCATGGTTTTTAAATTGTTACAATCATAGCGGCAATGATACCATTGCTTACTTGACTTTATTTTCATCTCTCCCCAACGTTTTATCCGAGATAGAAAAAGCTTTTTATACGTTATTCCCATTGATATACAAAAACCCAAGATACACAATCAACGTCTATAAACCGTCAACATCAGAAAAGTGCCCAATTTTAAATCCGGCACCTTTTTCAAATAGTCTTGCGTCACCCGCGTCATAGCAACGTTGTTGACAATGCCGAAATGCGCAATGAAAAATTGCACAAAAAGTACGACAAGAACGTTAGAAAAGGGCGGGATTTATTATTTTCGGTAAGTTAAAATGTTTTAAGATTCGTTTTAGTGGATTTTATAACTTAATAAGCAACGTAATATATTATTTCAATTTAATTTGTTTCAAAACGTCAGTCACCGGCTCCAGTCTAATACGGCAAATTCCAATGGCCGTTCTTTCATTGTCAGAACGATGCATTACAATCCCCTTTTATTTTAGTCGCATTATAATAAGAAGGCTCTGTTCGTATTTCAAAGGAGACGATATTTTTTTGTGATGTTTATTTTTTTAAATATGTTTTTGCACATATCGTTTTGATATTATAACAAGTATATTTATATACGTCAATTGTATTTTTTGTGTTATAATATTGTTTTTAAGCGAATCCCTTAAATTGTTATGGATTTTTTTTTCATTTTTGTTTCGTCTCATCTCCAACCATTCAATTAGATTTCAGTTGGAACTTTGTTTATTAATCATATGTTCTTATTGATTTTTGTGCATCATTTTTTAATTTATGATAAACAATAAATTTAGGTGACGAAGACGAGTTCTATATTTACATAATGTATTTCTTATTCATTTCTTTTTAGTATTCCTTGTGGCCCAATACCATGCTGGCAATGGACATCAATCGTCAGCCAACAAAGGCGTGAAGATTCATTAAACACATTTTAATTTTAAGTTTACACATGTAGTTAAATAAGGTTTTGCGGTACTTTGTTAAATGACTACTTGCCATTTTTATGTTTGTATGTACATATTATTAATTTGCTTTAAAAATGCTTGTATAAAATAATAAAACAAATATTCGTCTCCACTCCTAGCTTTGTTCTATCTGCAAAATTATGTCATGTCAAAGTTTGACTTTTGGTTTTGGTGACACTATTTAGTGTTACTTTTGTTCGAGACTGTGCATCTTGGGTTTTTGTATATCAATGGTTATTCCATTCCATAGCTTGAATGAATTCGACATATATCTTTGATAAATGGTAAAACATAAAAAAGAAAAATAAAGTAAACACTCAAGACAATCAATAAGAAAAAAAAGTAGGAGCTTGTTTTTGAGCACTGGCAACATCTCAGATGAAAGAATATCAATAGATGAAGGGAATAATTTGACAGTAATGCTATCCTTTTTCTCCATACTAAGAAAAACGTGTGATAGAGCAAGACAGCAGAGACGTGTACTCTCGCGGCCTAACTGTCAAGTAGATTGTGATGTGAGAACTTTGGTGAGAACTCTGAGTGGAAACCAAAGATTTTGGAAAAATCCAAAATCTTTGGTGGAAACAATGGGAAACAATTAGGTGAATTTTTGACGTTTTGGGTGCTACTTGGGTGCTACCATAGAATAAAGTAAATATACCAAATATACACTCAAACGTGACTTAAGTTATGGTATTTATCATACAGTATACAAATATACCTGAAGGAATACCGACATAAAAAAAGTTGGGACATTTTTGTAGATTTTTAAAAAGAAGCGATATTTAATTTAAATCAAATATGTGTTGTTAATGGTTGAACAACATTTGTATTGATGTTTGCTTTTGAACGAGGAAAAAAAGTGAGTATTATTATTCGAGGGTTGGCTGAACTGGCTGATCAGATTAGTTAGATCATTATTTAAAAAAAAAATTCTTTGGGTTTTCTTTCAAAAATCTACATAAAAAGTAAATTGTCATTATATGTTTCAAAAGAAAGTAATTTAATAAAATCGTTTACAAAATTTCGTTTACCTATTGATACGTTATTTAATATTAATGGATTCCGTAAATTTTGGATCAGGAGATAATAACAATTCTCCGAAAGTAGCGGAAATTGAAAAACCTGTAAAGCAAGAAAATGGAATTCTTGACGAAGAAGATACCGAATATCAATCTAAAGAAATAACGCCAGATATCATAGAAGATAATGAATTGAAACTGAAGGAGAGAATTACACAATGTCGAAGTATTATTGAATCCCTGAAAGTGGAACTGAGTAAAGAAAAGTCTAAATTAGAAAAAGAAAGCAAGACACCGGTTTTATACCCAATGCAAGAAGACGCTCGGCCCTGTTACCATAAAATAGAGAAATCACATATCGACACAAATGATATCTGTTCCGCAAATATTTTCAGTGCTTGTATAGACAGTAAACTAAATTGCGATGAAAGTCTCATAGAATACGAGAAGCAATTACAAAAGTATCAGAATACTTTGAACATGGCTCAAGTAGAAAAAAAGAATGCTATTAGAAAACAAATGCTTGCAAAAGCCTACAGACTCAAGTTACTTGAAGTTGAAAATCAGTGCAATATTGAACTACTTCGAGTAAAACAAAGTCTGCAATGCTTAGAGCCATTGCAAATGATAGTAAATAAATGGAAAACTTCTAGCAACGATTCAGACTCAGATTTGAACAATTACGAATTAATCCCCAGATTCCCGGAGTTGAGTGCGAATTCTGGTACTGACATCAACTCTTATAGAGAAGACTGTGAGGATAAAATTTTACCTGAAAAGTCTGTAATATGTGCCAAAGAAGAATCTTCTTCATCTGAATTTTTATAAATTTAACTTAGTTGTTTACAAAAATATCTTTGCGATTATAACTCTTACTTTGATGTTATTTTATTACAAATACAATTCAAAATCTTACGGCAGTGAAATTTTTACGGCATTTTAACTTTTGCGTTATTTTTTTCCTACGTGTGATGTGTAATATCTGACTGACCCCATGTCATAATACCTACCACCAAAAGACTGTATTATGCATAGATAGATACATTTGATACCACCCAGTTCAACCTTTGTTGTAAAACAGCAGTTCAAGGCGAAACACCTTCATGACTTGAGCACATAACAGTACCACGCTACACAAAGTATGTAGAAATTGAGGAAACTCGCAGACCGAGTCGTAGTCACACCACACAAATAAGGAAATCTTCCTTCTAGCTGTAATAAAACCTAATTTATCACAATCATCAATTATCTCAAAGAGACAAACCTACTTAGTGATGAAACATAATGAAATACAAATAAAACATCGTTTAAAAGCAATAATAAACCATTATTAAAAAACGTTCAACATTTAACAAACTGAAAATCTGCAAGCAATAAAAATAATTAGCGAAAAAACGGTGTGAAAATTTGATTTTAATAAATCAAAAGGCGAGGAGGACCTCCGTAGTGGACCACACACATCGAGGCACGCGCTTCGAATGCTGGTGACTTTTTGTTCTCGCCGCCGCGGATCGATCGTGCTCGCTCGGCTATCGCCGGCACCCGGTCGGCAGCGCTGACATCACACACGCTGCCAGCGCGGTGCGCTCGCGCAGCGCCCGTGCAACGTAGCGCCCGCGCCCGGTCAGTTAGGAACTTGAACTTTATTTTAATAAGATTCCAATTTGTCAATTAGAGGGCAGTGCATGGACAAAACTGGTTTGACTTCTTTACAAGCTAAGCTTTAAAAGTACTCGAAAGCTACGTGTATTGACATTTATCCGAGTATGTTTATGATTTAAGAATCTATTATCATTTCTGTAACATAATTACCTATGACAATATAATGATTAACGTCTTATTATAATGGACAATAGAAAAGGCTAAAGTGAAAAGGTAGATAGGTTAAAAGATTTCATTGATCAAATAAGATTTGTATTTAAGTACATAGGTAGGTATATAGTGTAAGTACCAGTAAGTAAGTACCTATACTTAATGTGTATAACAATACGAGACTATACTATTACTATTAAGAAATGTTTTTCTTACTGTTTTTACACATGCAAAGATTTCGCTCTCAGAGAAACAAAGGAAAAAATAGATGAAAAGGAAGATAACACAAAACGAATAGGTACTACCTGATGGGATTCGCGGTACGGGCTGAATAGGAGAGCTTTTTTGAAGAACAATGTAATAATAATTACTTTCTTTCTTTCTAATGAAATTTCTACTATCCATGATGTAATTTTTAGTGAGATAAATCATTTAGCTATCGTTGACCCAACTCAGGAATTCCAATGAGTTCAAAGGTCACAAACAAGTTACTTTTACAATTTTGAAGTGCAGATTTTTCTGAAGAGAAAACAAACAAAATGGACATTCCTTTCGCGACGAAGCTATGCAGCCGCTACACAAAAATATGCAAAGTATTTTGGCAACTCCAGAGTCTACCTTTTAATCTTGAACCATTTTAGCTTTATTGGAAGCTTTGAAATGAAATGTTTTAGATGCAAAAGACTTTGCATCTAAAACATTTTATTTTTGGCGGTTCGCAATTAATATTTTTGGCGGTTCGCAATTAAGTATGTTGTTATTCTTTTTCTATATTTCCAAATCATCAGTCTTAGAGTCACTATCTTTTTGCTACAATACTGTAAACTGTAAACTATGAAATACGAGTGAGGTCATATTTGGAATCCCTACAAAACTAATTTCAAATGTACCTTAGAAGAAATTTCTAGTAGGTAGGTACATACCTACCTACTCGTATGGCAATATTTTCTCGGTAATAGTTAAGTCGCCTGCTGTTTCGCAAAAGTCCTTTTCTATTATAGATTATTTGTTTTATCAATTTGAAGATTGTGGTTTCGTTACCACAAATACTGAGATTAACTTACCTACTTAAATTAGCGCGGAATGATGTGTAATCAGATATCTTACAAAGCTATAACAAGACTGTTTCAATTAGTAACTTACAATAGTTACTCGTTGAATTAGTAGTAATATCTTATGGTTAGTAATTGTCAATCGTCAATTCAGAGTACCTATACCTACCTAAAACATTATCGATTTATTTTCTGTATCCCTATACAGAACCGCTTCCCGTTTGCAAAATGACGACGCCATATGTAAAAAGACCATTCTTACAAAATGCCTGCGACATATGCATTAACCCTGTAAAACTGAGCAACCAATTTTCATGCGGTTTTCATATAGACTGATTCAAGAAGAAGGCTTATGTGTACCTATGATACATGCATGCGTAGCCGGGGTAGGTCGCTCGTCATTAATAAATTGAATTGGTCATATATAGGTACGTATGCGAGTATGAGCGACAGGTCAGTCTAACTACCTGATGTCAGCGCGTACAAACACGTAGATAAGCACACACACCCTACCCGTGTTTGTTTGCTGCGGGGAGATCTCTTCATCCATGGCGTGGGGCGACACGCATCCGCGTGTGAACTCGAGAGCTTTATGGAAGAGTAAACAATTTAAAACACTAGAGACGGGCATATTGGTCCAGCACTCCCATCCATTAGCCTGTACCGACACCTCGGACGGTGCTTTGTCGAAAATGATGTTTGCTTTGCCGGAGGTGCCGGCGCGACAGTGACACTGCCACGGTTTGCTTTGGCCCTGAGAGCTCCATAATTGGCTTGTCTGAGGCCTAGTTGGATCGTATTTTGGGTGCAAGCTGTAATTAAACGCTAGAATTACTGATTTGGTTATTAAATATGACCAGATTTTGATGTGACATTATTTTTATTTGTCTTTATTACTATCGAGTCTTCAAATTACGTAACTGTCCACGAAAATGGGAACGTTAGTAGAAGTGAAGAAATTGGGGATACGAAAACATCCCAGTGAACTACTTACTTATGGTATTCAATTTCCTTAATAATAAAGCTTATGAAAAAAGATAGTAACCTAGTTTGTATTGTAATCATGTATTACCCGTAGCTGCTGTTTTCGCCTGTCCATTGCATTGTATTAATATAAAAAGTTATTATTATTATTATTAATAATCGGATTTACTTATTCTGTGTCCTAGGACTATTTGAACTTGCTTTTGACTTTAAAAAGAGCCGAGTCATTTCTTGACCAAATTCGATATACTTTGTTTACTTTATTTTTCGGATGCGTAGTTCCCTTTCCTCCCTTTAGTCGATGGGCAAATCTATGAAATAATTTGCAATTTATCGTTTAAAAATCAATGAATTCCCTAATATATTTATTAACTGTTCGCTGGGCTTACGAGGCATTACACCAAAAATTCCTATGTTATGTACATATAATTTAAAAAACTTGGAACATGGAAGTCGACCAATTCACAACGGATATTTGCTTTCGAACATTCCCCAAGACCGTAATCCCTTCTGACATCCTTTTGAGAGTTATGAATGAGTCCGTAAAGCCACGAATTAAAACAACAATGGCCGTTTATTGGGTTAGTTTATTGTGTGTGAACGATGGTATTATGCTCTTGGTCAGTTTGTCGGCAGGCGAACTATCAGGGATGGCGCCAGGAAGGTGTAATAAACTATTAAAATTAGGGTGTAACAATGTCCTTTAGGGGTTGTCATGACGCAATCGTAATTTACTTCCTGAATCCATTACTTTCCGTAAGGAAACTAAATTTTTACTTTGGGGCCCAATTCTCGATCGTAGTACCTACCTATGCCGGAACTAAAAACTTTGATTCAACAATTAACATCATCATCACGTTACGGTCCACTGCCGGCTTACAAATAACATTTAAAGTTTAAAGAAAAAGATAAATTACTTCATAAAAAGTTGTGGAAGTGTAAATATATAGGTAGGTATTACCTTTATGACAATTTGAAAGTGGTAAATTCTAGTTTCGAAGCTGAGTAACTAGAGGCCTAATTGGTCGGCCAGATTAATAAACTTAGACTTTAAATTGACCGCTTCATTCATTAAGACAAACTAACTATGAAGTTACGAGTGACTCATGCAGTTTCGGTGGCAAATACCCAAAGTTGCATTTGTACATTATCTTATCATAGGTTCGAATCCTTTGTTTAGGCGCGAGTTCTTTTGCTCTTTCTTTTCGAATTCCGGTTCACACGCGTCCTTTTCAAATTCTTAGTAAAATAATAGGCAGAATAGTTATGAAAGCGCAACAGAGATAAGGATGTGTGAAGACTTGTATTTGCAAGTTCACAAATCAATATTTGTAGATTCAGTTTTAAATAAGGTATTTCCATAACGTTATAGATCTTTTCAAGAAGACGTGAAAACCACGTAGGTAGGTATGTACATTATGTGTGAGTTGTTGATCTCAAATCCTAATGATTCCGAAAATCCCATAATAAGCCGACCTAGAACTGAACTAGCAAGCATTAGATCAAGCGATAATGAACTTAGCAAACGAAGTAAAAAGTGCTAAATGGGTAATTTTATTTATTTATTTGCATTCGAACGACGTTGTCTAACGAAGGCCGATTGATTCGTTACAAACTAAAATAGATGTAGGTACCTATATCAAAATAGAAAAAAGTTTTTTAAGTAAACAAATCTTTTTATATATCTAAGTTACATGATTAGATATATAAAAAGGTAACATTACATGATTTCAAATATTTTACATTATAATTAGATAACCGTACACCAAGAAAGGTATCGGGTAAGCTCATAGAATACGGCTTGAAAAAAATTACAACTCGCTAAGTAGTTTGTATATTATTGTTATCGTAAACGACACCATATTTTTCATAAATGACCCGCCGAAAGGAAAACAAAACATGTACTCTTATGACTTATGGGCAGTTTATGCAGTATGTGGTTTTATTGTATTGAGATGGTGTTGCGTACAAATCGTCTCAAATAGGTCGTCTCTGTTATGCAAATGTGCAAATAAATTTTCCTGTTGAAGAAGCTTTTCCGGGTCAAAACTAAAAGGGAATGTGAGTAGTTATTGTTTCGTCACATGAGAGTAACGGGGAACAGAAAGTTATAGATTATGATGATTTTGATTTTAGTTGACTGACCCATTTTGTTTGAGCCAAGATTTTTCACCTAATACATTTTGAAGAGACATTTGTATTAGTTACTTTATTTAAATACAAGCGGCAGCCCGCATTTTCGCTTCAGTTCCCTTTTTTCCTGATTAAATAGCGCAGTCATTGAAGCGAAAAATATGGTCCAACCTCCGAATTTTTTTACTGTGAACCGATTTGCATGAAATTTTGGAATTAGTTTCATTGCACCCTTAAATTCAAAAGTGAAAATGATTTGAACGCCGCAACTACCCCTGGAGCGGTTGCCACCCCATCTCGGGGGTGAGTATTCTTTTTTTAAGATAACCACGTATATTGATAGGAAAACTAATTTTAAGCAAAAAATCATCCATAAAGTTTTTCGATAAATCTAATACTTTTCAAGTTATTGGCAATTGAAAATTCGCAATTTTGTCACGTTTTTCATCGGTTTTTTGCAAATATCTCCAAAAAAATAACTTTTATCGATAATGTTATGAGGAACAAAATTGTGGCAGGTAAAAAACTAAACAATTTTGTTTATTATAACGTATTCTAAGTGCAATATTAAGTTAGATATTGAAGATCAAAGCCGATTTTTATTTTGTCTGCATTTTAATCGATGTGGTCAATGTCATCTAGCGGCGAGCAGATGCATTTATGCATTCTAATAAAAAATAGTTTTGTAGTGCTTGAAATAAGCTTTCAAATGAGTACTATTAAAAGTCTTTTGCACGTAAAATAAGTAAGCTGTATTACAAATAACAGGATCATCGAATGCTTTTTCTTGTAAATCAATGGGTTTCACAAGTGCCATTTCCAAGCTATTCATGCTATCACAATTTCTAAAACAGCATTGAAAAGGTAATTAGGAGAACTACAACATCCTTTATTGCAATATATAATTAAAAACTTTTTTCGAAAACGATGAAGGGTTGAAGGGTTTAAGAGAGACTGTGATTGCCGCTGCCACGCGCTCTTTAAACAATCATATCTCCGTCAGTTTTTGTTTAACAGAAATAACAAAGTTTCTTAATTTTTTGTCAGAAAAATACCTACATTTTTTATTCCTACACTTTTATACGCATCTGTCGTAATTTTTGAGATATTATGATAAGAAGGTGGGATTTTTTAAAATATGAGATTTTATATTTTTATTTTATTCCTGTCTATTTTGAAAAATATGTGTCCTAAAGCAGCCAAACTGATACAATTTATCAAACACTTCATAATAAAGTTAATTCTTGGCGCAATACGAATAATTTCAATTCTGGTGGAAATGGCACTTATGAAACCCATTGTTTTAAAAGAAAAAATATTGGATGCTCCTCTTATTCGTAATACAGCTTACTTATTTTACGTGCAAAAGACTTTTAATTGTACTCATTTGAAAGCTTATTTCAAGCACAACAAAACTCTTAATTATAAGAATGCATAAAATGCATCTGCTCGCCGCTAGATGACATTGACCACATTGATTAAAATGCAGACAAAATAAAAAACGGCTTTGATCTTTAATATCTAACTTAATATTGCACTTAGAATACGTTTTAATAAACAAAATTGTTTAGTTTTTTACCTGCCACAATTTTGTTCCTCATAACATTATCGATAAAAGTTATATTTTTGGAGATATTTGCAAAAAACCGAAGAAAAACGTGACAAAATTGCGAATATTCAATTGCCAATAACTTGAAAAGTATTAGATTTATCGAAAAGCTTTATAGATGTTTTTTTGCTTAAAATTAGTCTTCCTATCGATATCCGAGGTTATCTTAAAAAAATAATACTCACCCCCGAGATGGGGTGGCAACCACTCCAGGGGTAGTTGCGGCGTTCAAATCATTTTCACTTTTGAATTGAAGGGTGCAATGAAACTAATTCCAAAATTTCATGCAAATCGGTTCACAGTAAAAAAATTCGGACCCAAAATGCTTCATTGCCTGCACTAAAAGGTAGCCTATTTCTTTTATGAGGGTCTAAAGATTGTATGTGCCAAATTTTATCAAAATCGGTTGAGAGGTTTAAGCGGGAAAGCGTAACAGACAGACAGACAGAGCTACTTTCTCATTTATAATATAATATTAGTAGGGATTTATTTTGTTAGGACAGCCATTTAGAAAAAAATGTTTTGCAGTTGGATCAAAGTATTTAAAAGTTCGTCCTGCACAGATCCTGTACGAGGGCGTTATCACAGCATGCATAATATCCCGCCCTTATTATAATGATGATCATAAAACGGCGCGCATCATAAGGTTGATAGTGACAAAGTAAGGCGCTAGTGGCGGTTAATACGGCTGATTGGCCGGCGTACCACACCCGTGACATCGCACCCTATAATCAGCATTGCATTATCATTAGCCTGGTGTCGTTAACTGAAGAGAAATAGCACCGGGGTTATCACACCACACTGCCTTAATTAATTGTTCTTGTTCTCATTTGAAGCGAATCTGCCATCCCGAAATTAGATTTTGACGTAGAAAAACGAATTTTCAGACAGTTTTTTAATCCGTCGTTGACGTTAATAACTAAGTACCTACTACCTATGTACTTAGTTTGCATAGATTTTTTTTTAAATAAAAAATAGTTCTATAATTAAATTTAATAAGTTGTGTTATTAAGAGAAAATTAAAATAAAATTAAAATTATCAAATTAAATTATTCAATTAAAATAAAATTAACTAAAAATTAAAATTAAATATAATATAATTATAACAAAATTAAAAAAGTTATGTGTAATGTTACGTTACGTAGGTTTAGTTATAAGCGAGGTGATAATGTTTGCAGGTGTGTTCCGGAACCGTCAATCAGGAATAAAGTTTTTTGGTCCGTCAAAATTTTCAATATCGTTTCTAAGTCTGAAAGTTGGTGTGGGAAAAATATCCTGATAATAAAATATCAAAACGGTATTGACGACACCGGAACTTTGATTACAAAACTTTCTAAATATTGTATTTAAACTATGCATCTAGTGCACGGGAATAAGGTGATGGCGAAGGTTAAGAAGTTGATCTTACATTGCATTTTATTTTACTGACCCATCAGCCACAGGTACCCAATTCTACATTTATTTCGTAAACAGAAACAAATTATTACAATCCCGCACCCACATGTTTGTTACAAAGTGACGTTTTATGAGCGGAGTGAGACAAAGAGTCGTTAGCTTAACAATAACTTAGAAGTGATTTGGCGTGGCTAAATCTAACTGTTACAATAATTTGCAGAAGCATTTGACGATTCTGTTAAGACCAACCGACAAGCAAACCGCAGAGTAGATACAGTCGTGGTTATTAAGTTTCGATGCCAACATTCAATCTCTTTTAATTCCTTTTCAGATACTGGATTTTCTATAGGTATTGTAGTCATAAGATGAATGCGGGGATTTAATTTTTAATTTAAAAATTTTTGTTGATGAGACAAAAAATCTTCTACTAGTCTCCTTTTGTTACTTTCACACATTACATAGGGATCCGTATATTATGTAGGTATCATAATTTTAGTGTTTTTATGGATTCATTAATTTTGAAGACAAAAACTTCCTTTTAATAATTATTTGGTTAGAACTTTTCATACAATAGAAATTTTGTAACAGCGTTTTTTTCACAGTTTTAAAAACGGTTTCACACGCAAATGAACATTATTTTTATGAATGACTGTCACAATCATGTAGGTATATTATGCTTTCCACTTAAATACCTATACCTAAAGTTATGACGACAGAAAGTAATTCATAGCCAACCAAGTAACAGAAAATTGTAAACACATATTTATCCGTTTCAATTCGAGTGATTAACAAACCTATCACATGCGGAAAAAAACATTATTGAAATAAAGTACCTATTTATGCGTTAATATTTTTCTATGCGGTTACCATGAATGAGCACAAATATTTGTAAAATGGATTTTTTTTTGGACATTTCTCCCTCGTATTAGTCTGACGGTAAAGGCTACTAGAGCGATCACAGAAAAACAATATTTAGTGGAATTGCCGACGTACCTAAGGGGCCATCCATAAAGTACGTCACACTAATTTCATGAGTTTTTGAGCCCTCCCCCGTCCTTGTCACAGGTGGTCACATTTCTGAGACCCCCCCCTCCCTAGTGTGACGTCACATGTTTTGCAATTTAACATCGAAAAATTATTAAATTAAAACAGCAGTTCCGAAATTAGTTTTATTACCATTTAAATGAAGTACTTTTTTATGAAATCAACATAGTATCAAATATTTGAAACAATAACAAAAAAATAAACTAATGAATATAAAGAAAAAGAAACTCAATCATCTTCAGTCCATGGACTTTGAACCCAGTCCATTAAATTATTTATAACTGGCATGGCAGTCACTTCACAGTTCACTTCGTTTTTCACGTCAGGAACATTTGTGGTGCCAACATCTTTTTCATCCAACGCGATTAGTACCTCATTTTGAAATGTGATGTCACGAAACTTAGGACCCCTCCCACCCCTTGTCACACCATGTCACACTTTGTCGACCCCCTCCCCCCCCCTTTACGTGTGACGTACTTTATGGATGGCCCCTAATCTGCCATAGATGTATTTTTATTATGAGAATACCATCCACTGCACTGCGCGATAACACATTAAGGTTTTCATGGATATCATGTTTTGTGACCTTAATTATAATTCTTTCGTAAGTTTCAGGAAATAATTGAGCAAATAACTACTATCAAATTACCTATTTGTTTAATTTTTTTGTTTTTGAACCAATAACGGGAAAAGGAGTGTTAAAAATTGGCAAGCTATTAAAACAAGTTATTAGAAAATGTATAAGACAAAGAGAATATTAAGTAAACAACTATTACAATTTAAATTAATTTAATTCAACACAAGCACTAATTAGTAACACAACTCCTACAACCAACTCGATTAGAAATGACAAAAAATATATATTTTATTTTAGAAAAAAAAAACTGTCATTAAGACATGATAAGAATGTAGTCGCTATAAATAACGCGGTTTCTTGCGGAAGATACACAAACAAATGGTTCAAAGTCCTATTCATTGCTTCACACAAGTACCTACCCCATCTCAAAAATTGTCGACTTGAATTACTATCTCATTCAACAAAAAACTTACAAAAATGGCGTGTGCAACAACAAGGCGAAGGAAACAATGTGATTTCCCGGCGAGATGAAAGGCGAGGTGATGCGAGCAAGGGATGGTGCCGAGCGGTGGTGAGGATCGGCTCGGCGTGCCGGAGCTCTCAGTGTCGCACTATTCGCGGCGCGCGTTGGTCGTGCGTCGAGCGCGCGTGAAGTGATGCTTGCGAGATGAGGCTGTCGCTGGTGCTTCTGTGGCTGGGCGCGGCGGCGGCGTGCGGCCCCGGCCGCGGCTTCAACCGCCGCCACCCCGCGCGGCGCATCTACCCGCTCGTCTACCGCCAGCACGAGCCCAACACCAGCGAGATGAACAAGTGCGCCAGTGGGCCCCCGGAGGGCCGCATCACCAGAAACCACGAAAAGTTTAAAGACTTAGTGCCTAATTATAACCAGGACATCGACTTCAAAGACGACGAGGGCACCGGCGCCGATCGCCTCATGACCCAGGTGAGTGTCCATTGGGATCCGTCTCCGATTAAGTTAATGAAACGCATCGGTGTCCTAGTGCAGTGTGGACGAAGTTTCCGGGTCTTCGAGTCTGTTTCTCGGGAAGTGCTGAATGCGGCCAAGTTATACTTGTTGGATGTCGTCTCGGAAACAATAGCTGTTGAAAAGTGTCCCCTGTTTTGAAAACAGCTCCTTAGTGCGCGGGTAGGGACAATCGGCGATGTAAACATTGCGCCCGTGGAACAATGGGAACAAATTGCGGGCGTTACGGTAGCTTCGTAGCGAGTGTTTCCGATTGTAGCACTGCAATTATACAGGCTTTGACAACAAATATTTTGGATCTGTGACTAATGGATGAATGATGAATTCTTTTCAATATTGATGCCAGTTTCGGTGGATATATGGCCGCCATAAAAGTTGGTGTCGAAGGCATTCTCCGTCATGCGTTTCGTTCACGAGGCTTTGTAATGCTTTGAGATAACTTACGGGAAACTTATTGTTGGGTAACTTCATTGTCATAAACTTCGTTGGCAAAAAACATTTTATTTCATTTACTTTAATTATTAGTCAATAATTAGAAAGCAGTCCGTTTGAAAACAAATTTTTAGTTTGATGTTTAATCAATGACATCAATATTTGGAACATTTTAAAATATGACGGTAGTTTTAGAATATTGCAAGAAATTAAATGTCAAATTGTGTAAGGAACGGCTACCTAAGAGAATAACCATGCGGGGCAGCATGATCATTTCGTTTAGGAACATCGTATTTTTATTTTTTATTTTTTTATTCATCATAAATTTTCTGTCATTTTTTTACATAGTTTTAAACTTGAATTTTCTTTAAAGTGTTTCTTTTGACTGACGTGAATACCTTTCCTAAACGTTAATTTCCTACCACCCCTAGTGATAGACCGCAAGTAGGTGTCGGTACTAAACCTGTCCAAATGGCACGTTCCCTGAGTTTAGTGCTACTTCTGAGCCAACAGAATGCCTAAGCGTCCCTAGGTAGTTTGTGGAACATTAACAAGTGAAAAAATCAAAAGTAGGTTTTGCTTTTACTAATTTTAAAATTCATTATACTCATACTCAATGAAAAATTAGAAAGTTCAAAATATAGATAATTTTATATTTATGGGAGATACTTTACCAAAGAAATAAGGCTACTAGAGTCCATATTCCCAAATTAGAAAATGGAAAAACGCTTGAGAGACTTCCCTGTCTTAGGCTTATGAAAGAACCTATAGCCTGGTGAACTAATAAAAAGCGTTAAGCAAATAACAAGGAGAAATTCGTCAGGACTACTAACGGTCTCGGTAGCTTAGTGGTCAGAGCGCTTGCCCGGATTGCAAGAGGCGCTGGGTTGATTCCCGCCTAAGCCACATGAGATCAGATAAATTTTTCTTTGTTTAAACATTATAGTTAAAAGGTATAATAATAATTAGCATTTAAAAATTCTCAAATAAAATATAGAAAAAGTAATAAAAAGTACATTCTTACTCTGCACGATTTGTTTAGCTCGAATAAAGTCCACACACATCACAAATTGGTGATGTATTTTTCAGTGAAATAGAATTACGCTAGTACCTATGTTGTAGAAATTTGCGAAGAATATCAATTAAGTGATTGGCATATACTATAATAAGAAATGGTATGCAATTTGTTTACTTATTTAATGACTATAACTTTGTACAGTAAATTTATTGCACTTCAAAATATTAGTTATGAGCAGAAACCGCGATGAATTACCTCGTACGGGTACAGTGTTGTCCATATAAGTGCTAATAAGCATTATGCAACATTTTATTGTACATATATTGTTATATTTGTATTCGGAATACACCAATGCAATAGGAGTGTAACTTAAATATTTTGAAAAAAAAAGTCTTTTGTAAAAGACACATGTAGGTAATATTCAAATGTTCTTTTTATAAATAATAGGTACCGCCTGAATTTAGCAAGAAACACCAAAAAATACACTTTTATTTTAATTAAAAAATATAATCGTTGAATATTAACTATTGCAAGACACAATAATATTATATGTTGGACTGATTTTTTATAAGACTTTATTTAAATATTGTTTTGCCGGCACATGTTAGGTAGGTATACCGTTTTAATTAATTTATACTTGTGGTTTAGACACTTTACTGAATAAAACCAAGGTAAACGTCATCCTTAGGTATAAACACAGGCGAATGAATAGTAAATGTTTTATAAATCTGAAAGTGTAATTATTATGATCATATAATAACTCCTCCTGGGAATTGTTTGCCGAAAAATATCTTGACCATGCCCCATGTAAAATTACCAGTTATCATAGTTAACAGATTTTTATTTGGTTAAAATGTTTATTGAGCATTCATATTGATCCTCTTATTTAACAAGCCAATTCCAGTAATCCTATCAGTGGAAAAAATCAATTTTATTATTATTTACATGTGTGTTTTGTGCGAGTTCTCTTGAACACGACCGCCAATGTACATAAGCAATGAACTCGAATTTACATAGCAACTCACGTCAAAGGTGCCGCTTAATTTATTGATATTCATAATATAAACTGGGTATATATTGACAATTGAATAATTTTTAATATTTAACTTATGGCGCTTTAATGAAAGTAGGTACCTACGCCTACGTCATAATCTTGAAAACGACATGATTTTCTTTGCAATTTGCCGTCGTTATCCAAACATTATTTTGGTTTTGTAGTTATGAAACATAGGTATAAACTTTGCGTAGTATTCATATTTTTATATTTTTTTTTATTTGCTTTTACGATAAAACAACAACGTAGGAAACACCAATTACATTTTTTCTAACTGAATCTGTTTATTTAATTACTTGTTAAAGCCTTGGGTTCCCTCATGATTTTCCAACAAGCTGATGTTCCGCCAGATTCTGGCTCTGGTTTTCACTTTCAAAAGTAAAGTGATATAGATTATAATATAAATGATATAAAAATAAGAATTGTGCGCGTTTCTATACAACCACCCGTGGCACATAGAAACAACATAGTGTGTCACAGAGCCTTTCCTCTTAAAACAAATAATATTGGTTCTTCTTCCGTATTGTTGGTTGTTGGTGTAAACTTCTTTACAATTTATTGCTTCCAAGACATCGCATGGATTTCCCCTTTTGATCTATGATGAGCAAAGTAGATACACGTGCAAGCAATGAGTTATTTTTTTATGACAGATTAAAGTACGCCACACCGGTTGCATCCACTAGTCACATCAGAATATTAGTGTTATAGCCTAATATTCGCCGTTCCATTTGTACTTACTGGATCAAGAACGCATTTAATGGTTTACCAAACAATAGCGTTATGTTGACAAACATTTCGGTTTGGCGGTCACTTGTTTCCTTTGCTAGGTTCGCTATGTAGGACAATTATTATGTCATTCAATATTACTGCAAGCATACTGCGGCTGAAGTTTGAGTTTACATAATAAATACGCCGATATTAGAAGTTTGCACTATCAAATACATACTTAGTAAGAAATCTTGGATATAAATAGTTTCTTAATTCCATCCCAGATATTCATCTCGATAAAACCTTACAATCTCACTTTAGCAGACTTTGGACTATGCGAAGGAAGTGAATAAACTTCTAAATTATTCAGCAGGCATGTAGACCACATGTGTAATATTGTAACATAAAATATTTCCAAGAATATTATATATGCTTGTGAACTGCATATTCCCCAGTGATTTATTATTCTTTGTACATTGACACGACACCGAAGAGTAGCAATTTACCTGTTACATTGCAGAATTGTGCAATTTGCTATATCTCAGTGTAATAAAATATGGCTCACACTTAGGTATAAAAATAATTGCATACCACGAGTAGACAAAACTGTACATAAAATCTGATACCTTAATAAATGCAAACAATATATTTCATAAAGATGAACAAACTGGTAGTTATACTAAAAGGCTACTTCAATAGCACGTCATATATTCGTTGGCAAATTTTGCCAAAACCTCAACGTCAAAATAAGTCAAACATACGATAAGTTTATTGACTTTGCTATTTCAGTTTTGCAGTTTGCAATGTCAACCGATATTTACCGATTGTTTGGCAAAATGCACTCGATTTAGCAATGGAGACAAGGTGTTTACGCGCCATGAACTAGAGCAAGTCCAAACTTTACTCCGGGCCCAGGGCAAGACGTCATCACAGCAATATTTCAATCTCCGTCAACCCGAATACTGAAATAGTGGCCCGTTCAGAGGATGCTATTGTTTGCCCACTCATTTGCAAATAATGACTCGAATAATAAGTACGAACGGATTTGCACAGCAAATATTTTAATAGCCTAATGTACCTTTACGTGGAATCCAGTTATATGGAGATAATAATCGGTATAAGATGGGCCGTACGGACGATCAGGCGCGGGCGCAGGTGTGTGCGTGGAAGAAAGGCCGGCGCGAATCCGCCGATGGTTATATGTTATGTGCTGGCCGCGGGCGCAGCACATAGCCCAAGCCGAGCCGAGCAGCCTTGCATTCGTAAAAATCTCCAAACCGGTTCGATGCGCCTCCATTACTTTCTTTCTGCCTCCGCCGTGCCTCCCATTTTAACTCGGTCCCACTTTTTATCAGGAATCGGTATCTCCGTCTAATAGTATTATTTATTTCTCATAAATAAGAGGGAATATAAGTAAAGTTAATGCGCACGGGAAGCGGTACGTTACAAGCCGAGATGGTTCAGAGATAAATGTGTTCTGCTCTTTCCTATGAATGTTCTACGGGTTGCGTAACTTGTGCGGTGACAGTTTGGATTTATTCATGTCGATTTGGAACTTTGTCACCTTTTTTTAGACTATTACTTCCACATAATGCCGATAGATCTGACTAATGAGACGACATAATAACTATATGGGATGTAAATATATAGAATTTGTGTTCTTTATTTAAGTCAATTTAATTTTTATTTCTTTTCAAAACAGCTAGTGCACACTCTGTGAAATTTTAGTTTATTTTTTCATACACTCTCTCTGACCGCAAGAAGAGAACCTTTTATGCGGCTGGTATTCTATTAGTAAAATATCAGTTGTTTTTAAAAAGGCATTACCGATTTGAGCGGCCGGCGTGCAAACCGGCAAACCGCAGAATAGACGCGCGACCGCATCGCGTTGCGCTCCTCCGATTCCAATCGGAATTACTTACCATTTTATGTATGTTTTTATTTAATATTTTATATCCCTGAACGCGAATAAGGCCCGAGCGCGGGAGGGGGTGCGCGGACGAGCGGGGGGTGAGGGACATAAATATCTCGGTGATTTATGGGCAAGGCGGTCGCGGGATAGGTCAGCATTATTCAATTTCGTATTTGAGGCTCGGGTTACAATGAGCTTTTACTGCGGTGCGCGCGCGCAGATAGCGAGCAAACCCAGTCGCCGCACCAACTTTTGTTATCTACTTTTTAAACCCCATTGTAATCCCGAGATTAGTTCGTGTCAACTTTTTCTCGGTTGACGAAAACGTCCATATCTAAATCATTTACGCTTAAAGATACCCTCTATAACAGACGCAAAGTAAACAAAACTTTTATAAGTCGAAATCGTTTTAAAGTCACTTAATTATAGATTGTTAATATTGATTTTTATTTCATTAACAGATACGCTAAAGTGGTTTAATTTGTTAGCAGCAAAGACACCGCCGTCCAAATTAGATACTTTTCGGCTTATTAGCGCGGGATAAAAAACGGAACGAGGGCCGATCGCTTTGTGAATAATTGACCATAATCAAATTACTCCTAAAATTCTACGGTGGGTTTACAACGCTGTAAAATGTTATAAAGACTTCTTAACAGCCGAATTAAACATTGTATGTTGATCCCAACTCTGAAAAGTCGTATCCACCATTTTCTATAGGGAATTTTGGTTTGGAGCAATATCAAGATAGGTAAATATAATTTATTGTTTAGGTACTACCTTATAAAAAATATATTAACTTTCATAATGTTATAAAAAATTAACCGTTCGTCAAATACGTTTTTCAATTGGGTCTTACGGTTTCAATGGATGATAATTGATAAGCCATATTATTCGATATCAAAGATATAAAAGCAATGCCACATCGATTTTCCACAAACCTAATATGTTCATAACAGGAGCAGTTACTTTAGAGTTTAGTTGAATATTTTCTTAGGACCTAAAGATTTGCAGGACCACATTGTTATTACCTGTGAGCGTTTGGAGAAAGCTAGGTCAACCTACACGTTTATTTGGACCTACATAATCATTTAGTACCTACATATTATTACCCAATTTATGCAATTTTAATGCTCAAATATTAAGTTATCGACGATGAGAAATTGATTATGTAAAGGATTGTCAAGGTATTAGCGTCGAATAGTTGGAAACCAAATGTTTACTTTAAACGCATAGTTAAACTAAACTCAGCTGTATAATTGGATTTGTTTAGCGATTCCGAGTAGATTTGCGAGATCACTGAAATAACAACGTGATGACGTATTATTTTTACGTTGAAACTAGAATGCAAAAAATATCGTATACGAGTGTTGATTGTAAAGACTCCTTTGAAGTACGTTTAATATTCACAGGTGCTACTTTACCAAGTATGTAATAGGTAATTCACAAAATTAGTAATCTTTAGTTATTTTTACAGATTACTGAAGAAGTTGCTCTGATATTTTTTTAAACGAAGTTTACTCGAATATCTTTCAGTTCTTTCTTGCAAAGTAAGAAATCGGAAGTCTCTTGCGTACTTCGAATGAACGAGCGAGAGTTCCGAATACTCGGTCCTACTTGAAGGAAGTTTGTAATAGAAAATCAGGCAATTCTTCGCAGAGCTGCTAGTAGGTCTTTGAACCGTGCCTGTTTGCGGTTTGTTTCATATGGTTGCTTCATGGTGACGATGAATTAACGATTCGCATCTCTCCTGGAAAGTAAACAGCGGTAATGTATGTAAACACAAGTGTTAAGCTCTTCGGAATCTCGGGAATACTGGGTAATGCAACTAGACATCTGTGTGGGCTATTTAAACAGCCAGCCAGCTGCACGGCTTCGTGTGAACTTGCTAAGTACGTTTGCGAAGTTGAGTAGGATGCTGATTAAATTAACTACCTATATAAGTAGTTATTTATAGTGACTAATAAATAACCTTTTCCAGTTTCGTTGCGTTTCTTGACAGAAATTGCTTAGCTATTTCGTCAGTATCTAGACGTACCTAGGTTTATTAAAGCTGATTTCTTGATTTATCCATGCTATGCATACATTAAGTACCTATATTATACCAACTAAACGATTCTTTTAGACGTTGATGTTATAAAAACTGCTTTACGTACAGCATCTTAAATTCCGCCCTGAACAGTTTAAGATATACATACTTACTTCAATAAATTCCGTTTAAAAGTCTGTTTCAATAACTGTTAGCGTATTCTATATACCTGTATTTTTTATACTTCCGTCTCCCTTTCCCTGTTTGAGGACATCGAGGGCAACAGCTACTCACTGAATTGACAGAGTGGCAAGTCGAATCGTTCATAATATTGCAGTTACATTTTCCAGTCGCTGCGAAGATCGCTATCAAAGGTATAGATAGACGTCTTCGGTTGTCTATTTAATTTTATTAATGCTTAATTTGACTCAAGTCGACGTGTTTATTAGGTATCGGTAAACGCTTGATTTCTATCTGACGGTATCTCCGATACTCAGACGTTTATAGGCGCCGCATTAACATGTTATTTAATATTATTAAAACGATTATTGCAACACTATTGAAGGGCCGGTTCTTTTAAACATAATATTATAACACATTTGAGGAACGTGGCAAAGTTTGTATCTTCTTATTGATGATCGATAGGTTTCCTTTACGAATTATCAACTATGTATATTGTAAATAGAATATCATTAAATATGAAGTAGTTTGACAGATCTCTTGCAAAAAGCGGCTTTCTATGTTTGCGCGCGCAGTCAGAGAGATGCGTTTGTTTTAATTACCAGAGTTAATATTTGCTTTGAGTTCAGATACCGTCAGCAGTAGATATTCAAAAGGTCTAAATATGTTTGCTGCTTATAAACTCAATGGGATATTGTGCTGTTGTTTTAGCTAAAAGGCACCAATAGCATCACGTATATTTTATTATTTTTAATAATTGCTTTTCACAACTGGTTAGTACAGATATTAAGGTTTGCCTTTAATGTAGGTAAGCAAGTGATCATGAACACAAACCTTCTTGTCAAACTCTTTTTTTTTGGATGATTGGTTTAATAACGGCACCAATATTTTGAAATTGTGATGGTATAATAAAGGCCATTATTTTCCACATTTTTGGAAGCTTGTTTTTCTGACCTTCCCGTCTAAGTGGTTATCTTCGTCTTATCTGTCAAACCTCAGTCAATGCTAAGTCACGGGCCACGAAACAGACAAATCCTAGAGCGTACAAAGATTAGCGAATAAACATAACTTTTTTACATCTTTTATCTTTATTGTATAAATTGTGGAACAAGTCAATATTAACTAAACTAAATATTTTAAATGCCATGCGTTTGAAACATAAGATAATATTTGTTCATTACAAAATCTTCATGATTACATAAGGAGTATTGATAAGTTAATTTACACTAACGTGTGTAGGTAGTGTTAATTAGTCAGAGGAACATACTTGTTAATTTGCAACATCTGTGTTTGGCTTATTAAGTTATGCTAGGATATTTTTAGTTTGGATTAATTAGCATGTAACTAGTGTTTATTTTGGGTAAATAAGCATCCTAAATGAAGTTTTCTTTTACAGACTGAGTAAGAATCGCTCTGGCATTTACGGATGACAGTTCAACAAACTATTCATATCTGTCAAAAATCTTTAATCGATTTTCAGTTTATTACTTACTTAGGTACTTATTGCGATGGCGCAGCGACTCAAAGTGAGTCTTGGCCTCTAATAGCAGACGTCGCCACCTCGATCTGTCCTGCGCCACCTCCTGCCAGTTGTCGGCCTGGAGTACGCGCAGATCCTTACAGTTTATTACCAACCTATTAGTTGAGGTTCAACATCCATTGACAGTTTGTGATCTGATTTGTGTTAACTGTTTTATTCATGTTGTCTATTTTGTTCCTTCGATACTGAGATGTGGGACGTGATGTAAGATCAAAGAAAGGCGTTTATGTATGTTGGTAAACGCCGACACAGTGACAGACTCAAACAATGTAGGCGACTAAACATCACTTAAACTGATTTACATACTTTACTTGAATTATGCTGAACAGTATAAATATGTACTTAGTACTTATCAGGCCAAATTGAGTGAACAGAAAGTGAGTCAGTTTCACATGTAGCAATATTTAATCATGAGTATTTTCCCGCCTTCAGACATCTTGTTTCTTGGCTTAGCTAATACATCACGCTGTTTATTGAATGACTAGCCAATATCAGTTTTAACGAGGAACCTTTCTTTTGATAAACTGGAGCATCTATTCAAGAAGTCATACATCAGTGTGTGCATTACACTGTTTATGTTCTTCAAAGTGTTATCCGCTAGTATGTTATCGATGGCTATTAGTAATTTATTGCTTTCAAATGGTAAGCGCTCCCTTCCGTGCTTTCGCAATATGTTATGCTGCCTTTGATATATGTAATAAAGGTGATTCACCCGGCTAAACGATTGATTTACGGATTTAGGGACCGTTTCATAATCGAAAAGACTACTTGGAGAGATGCTCTTTAAAATAGAATGAGAATTGTAAGTGTTTATTGGCTTGCGATCTCTTTGAAGACTACGGCTATGATGTCAATACGCATTGTTTTTAAAAAAATCTGTTAGCAATCATTTTGGTCAGGGTTTTTGAATCAAAAGGGCATTTGTTATTCTGCGTACTAGTGTTGTTTTATTTCTCGATTAAGCTTTGTCAGGACAGAAAAATTACAATGCAAAAGCTGATTTTGGGTTATAGGCATCTACAGGCTTAAGTGGCCGTAAAAATCAGGCAGGGCCTCGTCTCTCCGTGTCGATCGGCACTTAAAACTTGCACCCAATAAAAGTGCACCTCGCAAGGCACTGGTCCGTAATTGGTCCCGCGAACAACTACACTCCTGAGCGCGGGCGCACGCAGCAGACATGCATTTACGACTCTCATTGGTCCCGTTTAATGACGTGTGACAAGTCGATATGAAGAACAATGACCATGTAATTGCATTTTTACAACTGAACGCCAAAACGAATTTTATTGAATTCTAATTTGGTTACATGCTACGTGGAATCGTTCATGTTAAGGGCGATCTATACGTAAATCGTGTCTATCGGTAATTTTGTAGATCTAGTTTAGAAGCCATTGATTGTTGTCATCATCAGGACTAAAAGTAATCAATTGACTTTATACCGCTCGGGCTGTTAATCTATTTCCCCGTTTGGGAGCATGCTATCGTATTCGAACATAATGTTTTAGGAGTGATCTACTGGTTGCCCATGGGAAAAAGCGATCTCCATCTTAAAAATGTAAATGATGAACATCGAAACGTTAAAGACCGTTGGCGTTAGGAATAAAAACGAAATTCTTTCAACACATCCCTGATGCTGTTCGGAAGGTCGGCGCAGTGGATGCGTGCGCAGGCGCCGCGGGTCGTCCGCCCCGCACCCCTGCGCCGCCATCACCTTTATTTATATTTATTTACCTTCCCTTCATTCACCGAGGGCCGCCCTTTCGGCTCTTTTTGTCACACCGCAATATGACCGAGACAAATATTGTGAAAGAACCTGCGTCTTTAGTGAATTTATTGTACATTTTGCCTTGTGGATCACAATCCAGAAGTAACTTTTAGTGGTTGATTTAAAATTTCTAATAGCGTTGTCACACTATATTACTACTTGTTCTACAATTTAATTTTACTTGTACGAGTAAACATCATTGTACAAAAAAATCATAATCTCCCATGCATGCAAAGATAAAATCTCTAGACATCGTTACTACTGGTAGGATCTGTTCTATGTCTGTCAGATAAACCTCGCACTACAACTTGTAAAACTTGGTCCTTTGTCGACAAATTAGCACCCAATTAGATAAGTGCACTCAACTCACTCGCTGCAGGTTTGACTCGAAAACATTCGAGTATTTAAATGGTTGAGTCTTTTCTTTTTGTTGACCTTTGTCGGAAACTCAAACACTTTAAATATTTTCTACCTTTTAATTTTTCGTGTAATATGTTAATTCTTTGGCATTGCCCAAATTAAACCCATGAATACTACTTTTAATTTGACTAAAATTAAAAAAATAAACTATATAGATTAATAACTTGTTTCCAAAGACAATATTGGTTAGAAAAAAGATCTAAACAAAATTGTCTAAAGATCAAATCTTCACCCCATCTGAATGGAGTGACGGGTGACGTTCACGTGCATCGGTTATCATGATAAATGGCGTATTTATTTATCCGACGAGCCTAAATAGCTATGGTAATATTGGCCCTACAACAGCACAAAAGGTAACAAAACACAAAAGTTGAAAAAGGTAAACCGCGCTATTTACAAAGTGGCTAGCGTGGACCACACAGCCACAATCGAGCCGCGCGTGCGACTCGCCCGCTCCACACTAAAAAAAATCATTCCCAACTTAGATCTTTTTCGGTTATAGATCTCGCATTTTGGTGGTGTGATTTGTGACTTTCGGAAACGTCAATGGCACCTTTAATTGTCTTTTTCGTTTTCGCATCGTTTCAAGCTATCGGTTTGATTTGGTGGTAGCTGTTTACTGCGCTCTGCAAAAGTGTTTTAATCTCTAGATTGCGGTTCATTTCGATTTAATAAGAAATCTGAATGATTGTTCGTAGAGTAGAACGCACTCGCACGGTTTCTTGTAAAAACGCGAAGTGTTTAGTAAATGTGCGCAAGCGGCGTGTTTACGCGGGCGCGCAGGCGCAGGCGCTGACGGACGATGAACAAACGCTCAGTCTTTGACACCGCAGCGGGCCTCGAAATCTGCTTCTGGCTATTTTTAGTGATACTCCTTCCCGCAGACAATGTATTGTTTTTTCGCTATTTTATCTTCACTGCTTCTAACATCGCAAAATGTAACCATTCCGTAAGATGCAGATGTAGCATCTGCTACAGCGTTTACTACTATTCAAACAATATGTAGACAAACTTTATTAAGCTTTCATCATAAATACTGACGTTTACGGCCATAGCTGGGCACCGTTAATAATATAATTAACTTCGTTAATCGTTAATCCGCTACAAAAAAAGTTAACTTCGTTAAACGTTAAAGCGTTATATTTCGGAAGAATTAACGTAAGTTAAAGTTAATCGTTAATCCGTTAACTATGTGTAATATTGCATTTTTATATCGTTGCGTTAGTGAAATTATAAAACCTGTTGGTTGGTTTCGTTCCTGGAAGTTAACAGGTTAGGAACAAAACAAAATACTTGTATAATTCAAATAAATGTGTAATTGAATCGTCGGACATAAGGTGCATACCTATTACCATTCGTAAACATTAACATGTTGAAGTTCTCGTCTGAAAGCGAGCCTCGTTTTGGTGTTAAAATGTCTTTACCCGTGGAAAACAGACGTTCTACAGCAGCGCTTGAGGGTATAACAGTATTGTATTTAATAAATAGATTTATAAATATCTGTTCCCCAAGGAATGCAGCATCGTTGAATGAGTCTTTCGATCTCAATGATCTCATGTCCAGCCACATTTTAACGAAACTGTGCGCTTTACTCTTTAAAGAGTTGGAGCTCTTTGGTTTTTCTATAGACTGAGTGACAGAATTAAAAAAGTCTTCCACGTCATCATCGTTGTTACTCGTATTGCTCCGGCACTGTCTACTCCTGGTTTTCGCGCCTCGTCCCGTGGAGCCGCGAGCCGTGCGGTAAATAGTGAGGCATTGGATTAACGATTAACGGACTTCTGCATAATTAACGGAAGTTAACATGTCCGTTAACAATTTTTGAAGTTAACTTAAAAGTTAATCCGTTAATCAAAATGTTAACTTCGTTAATTAACGATTAACGGATTAACGAGTTAATGCCCAGCTATGTTTACGGCTTTTAACCCGCCACCAATTAGAGTACGATCAGTCTGACGTGTTTACACTGATTTATATTTAACAGTATGATGCAGTAAGCCGGTAGATGCGACGCGCTCCGCCGATTAGAGTATCGGAGATCTTTCCGTAGGCGGCCCCGTAAACGTTGTCGAAACAATTTACGGTATGCGGTTGCATCAATGTTTCTTCCGAAGATCATTACACGTGGAAGTTGATAGGTACATGTTATTAGTTGCGTTTACATATGCACACATGCGCTACTTTAGGGTTCGTCTAATTGAATGTGGGCGCGGCGGTGGACTAACCTAATTTACATTAATGCAAACGAGACGCATTGTTCAGGTGTGAAATGCCAGTGTCAACACGGGGCCTCTGCTCAAATAGTTTATTAGCTCCACCCAGCGGTGTTCTGGCGGACAGACCTTTGTTACACTGACAACCCTTTAAAAGACATGCATACTTAACGCTTAAATATACCTATTCAACATGCCGCGTCGACACACACTGGTTAAGCAACACCCTGCACCTACTTGTCGCGCCTGCATTATTTTAACATGTTCCTTCGAAGATGTCAGGATTCCGAAAACAATGCTTTAAGGAAAGTTATACGTTTTCATGAATGAAGAAAAGATATGTAAGATTATGTAATTTATTAAAGACCGAGTTGACTGATTGATGAAAGTTAAAGGTTTCAATTCATCTTGTCAATGCATTGTTTTAGTAAGAATTTCTCAAAATGCATCAAACCTTTTATGAGCAATCACATGTTTATAGGTCCATTTAAGAGACAATTTAACGCCTGTAAACGAATGCAACAATATGTGCCGGTGAGGAGCCAGGGTGTGTCGAGGTCGATGACTGAGGGTGGCCCGCTGTGGTCACTGAAACACAAGGAGACCGTAGCGGTCACCAGTTTTGTATCACAACGTCAACGGAACGCGCAACTGACCGCGATGTGGTCGATATAGAAACATCTCACGAGATAGCTTGCGAGTATCCGAACCTTGTACAAATACGATGTTGGTCTTTGCAAATAAACTCAATAAATGTTTTAAATTTTGTAAATTATGTAATGTAAATTATGACTTCAGTTTTTTTTAATGGAATCGTGACTTTGTTTCTCAATGTTTGTACCAACCACAGTTCCTATTGTGTCAATTCCATTCATGAGTGAATAAAATACACATAGGTACGTAACACTAAAGACAACTAGGTATATCATTATAATATTTGCCTCATGTTCACAAAATAGCATTCAAAATCGGATTCAATAATACAATGCAAAATAGATTAAAACACATGTGACCTACAAGATTAAGCAATAGATATAATTTATCATTGCTTTTTATTAAATCCAAAAACCGATGATAGCTAATGACATTGTATTTGATAAAGACAAGTTGTAATATAATCGGATGGCGAGTTTTGAGCAGATGATGTCACTTAAAAAGACAATGGTCGATCATAAATTATAGTGACAATGTGCCACCTCGGAAATTAATCTTTGCATGTCGACTGTCATGTGTATCGCTAAGGCTGTCCGGAGCAGAAAAAAAATTGGCGATTGACTCTCAGCGGAAGGTAAAGTGCATTCTTGTGTTGTTGGTTCAAGTCAATTCGCGGGAACGTGCGAATGTGAGTTATCGTCAGTTGTTAATGCGTTATTAGCCATCAAAACGAAGTATTAATATATTTTATAGTTATGAATCACGGTGTATTTCAACGTAATTTAAACATTTACATGATATGGGTTGATGATAGATTTGGACAAGCTGTTGAAAGTACGTATTGTTATTGCACTTACTAATATAACTCTGTTAGATTTATTGAAAATTAGCCCATGCGGTTGGAACGATTGTGGTAGTATTGCAGGAAAATATGAATGAAACTAATAAAACAATTATTAAAGAAGAATGCTTTGAGAACAGGTTAGGCCAGATTAAGATGTAAGTTTTTAAATATTGTCCAATATCAAAAGCCGCAAGTATGAAAGGGCTTAATTCAGAGATCTGTGATCAAGAGCGATTTGCAATTCCAAGGAGCAGTTATGCAGATGCCTCGGCTGAAACATTGACATTGGAGCTAAATGTTTGCAAACAGTGTTGTCTATGCCTGTATTCTAATTCAGTTTAAATAGCACGATGGACAATGCGTTGAGCTAAATGTTGATTGGCCTGCAGACTGTAAGTAACTCAACGGTGTGGGCGCCCAGTCGGTACTGTTTACTTTACAAAATATTCGATTATTCATCCGCATGGTACGCTTACTACAACAATACCTGTGTAAATCATTGATGTAAGGAACAGTTACCGTTTTGGTTATGAAAACTTGTGTATTATTTTCGTTAAGTATGTTTGTACTGTACCATGTCCTAATGGCACATTTTGAGACAGGCGAAATGTATGCACGGCTGAATGTTTATTTTTGAAAGTAGCATGTTTTAGCATTGTTTGTTGTACTCGTATGCAATACTTGTAGGCACATGTGGTCTAACGTTACTTGTAACCGCTCGTAAAGACGTAATAACTAGCTCAGACGTAAATGCTGTGTTATCTATAACAAACAATCACACAAAATAATGTCAGCACATTATTAGCGGTTGTGTCATATCCATATTATTATGACTTCATTTCCCCTATTGTACCTATTCGTAGGTAAAAGTAATGATATCATCAACAGGTAACTTTCATTGAATATATTCATGTTCCTTATAGATTGACGTAAATGGTCATTGCTGCTTAAAACTAGCCGAAACGTCGTGTTTTTCCCATAAACACATAGTTTTATTAAACTGCAATTTTTATCTGTACATGGTCATATTTAATTCTAATTGTAGGAGTTAAATTAATGACAACGCTTCTTTTTATGTATTAAACTTATATAATAACTTTGGTAGGAATGTTATTGAGATCAGAATGATTATTGCTTAATTTCAACTAAAGTACACATAAATCAATAAATCGCCGTGTAAGATGATTCTGTGTTTTCAAAGGGATCGGTTCAGGAAGTTTACACACAATCTACGCATCTGAAACAACTCGAGAAATAGGGCACGATCGCGATAGATTTATACCTAATCTCGACAAGTTCGCGGCTATAACTGTTTCAAACTTCAATTTAATTGGTTGTAGTGAAATGTGGAGGTTATATACGGATGGAAGCATAACATTTAGTGATTGTTGTTAAAGTTGTTTCATGAGCATATAATTGGTTTTCTTCGAGGCATTGTTGGTCATATGAACAGGCATTCATGCGACGCTTTGCTTGTTTATGACCGGCTACCACATCGTCGAATATTTGTGGACGTACCACATTCAATACGACTTGGAAGTTACTGCGTCAATTATCCGAGGAAAATTGTGTGTGCATACACTTGTTAACGGACCTTGAAACACGATGGAATTCGTATAAAGGCGTTTGTTCGGGTATATAGGTTATTTACAAACATCTTCGCGATAGGTGGAAACTCTTTTAAGAAACAATTCCCGTATTTATGGGAACTCGGGTGCGGCGCGCGGCCCATGTGAGGCTCGACCGCATGCGCTTGTTCTCACGGTGTTTGGTTTTACGTCCCACTCACTCTTCCGATCAACCTTATTGCGCAAACATCTTGGTCATCTGAAACATTGTGATAATAATCCATTTTTTACATCCCAAATTAACAAAAGGATACAAGTAGGTAATTTTATCGTGCGGACAAAGTTATTTAATTTTACGTACTTAATTGAGGCGATTTAAAATGCCCTTTACAGATGTCAAATGAGTTCTCATTAAAAATAATTTAACCCCGAATTACCTTGAAACCGTCGGGCAGCGGACCGGATTGTAACGCAATACGCCTTGCGTTTAGTTTTTCTGCCGCCTCCTTAGGTACGTAAACTGAGCCGTCGTTATTTGGTCTAGCGACGATTGTCCCCTGCAGAACAATGCTTCACTCGCCCGCGATTAATAAACTAATGGGTATAATTGTTCCCCCGAGGCGCCCGGAGAGCACGCGTCATTATTTTGACTATGACCGATCGACTTCGTGCCCCGATAAGGCATACCGTGCCTCGACACTCATTTTATTATATAAACTGTCCCGGGAAAAAGAAAACTTCCGTCCTAGTGTAACATAACAGGTATCGGGCACCTTAAGCAATAAACTTAAAGTTTATTCTACAATTCTGTAGGACCCAAGTTCCGACTACGTTATGTAATCAATAGGACATTCAAACGATTTTATTATTCGATTCATTACTGCATTCTAAATAAAGAAGTCATTGAGCATTATGTATTAGAAAAGTTCAGCTACACAAGAAATGTGAAATTTCCTTATAACAGTCTGAGGTTCCTGCTGATTGTGTCATAGATAAGAAGACTTCATTCAGGTAAACCGAATGCAGCATAAATATAAAGTTATTGGTCATTGTCTTAATGCGACGCAAGCTCATCGTCTTTGTCGTAACTATTATAGGTATTAGACTTCTAGCTGCATTGACCTGAAATGCACTTACGGAATCTGCAAGTATTAATTATTTATTAGCAATTGTTAGAATTGTTAGCGTTCTACAATAGTATAAAACATAATATGTTATGGTGAAAAACATGAAAGATCACATTTGCATCAGCAATTAAAGCTATCATCTTTCCTAGCTGATATCTTTCGTACTTCACACTTTAGTCAAATATTTTTTAATGAAATTATGAATCTCATATTGTTGATTGTTACATAGTGAGTGCTAGCTAGGGGTATTTATGCCTGTGACTTACCGTGAACTGTGCAGATGACCTAATTAGTACAGCCATAAACATTTAACATGACCAAGAATACAATACACATTTAACGCTAAGAGTCGATATTTCACACTTATTAGGTAAACCAGCAAAATATGAGTAATATTAATTTTAAATGTTGGTATGTGTGAGAACCACCTTGCAAGTAAGACTATGCTTTACGATTTAATGAGTTTAATAATTGACTCAATTATTTTTTATTTTACTTTCTATGCTTTCCCTGTTCATATATCGTTATGTAGTAGTGTAGTACAATTATATCAGTACTTTACATAACATAGTATTATCATATTTATTTACATACATAAATTAAATATAGATGAGAAATGGAAAGTACTTGTAAGTGATACGCGATTTAGAATTTGAATTGAAGGGCGTGGTCAATTCATATAATTTCAAATCGTGGAATTATCTCGGTCGGTTTGTAAGCGCAACGTTTGTTGGCAATAAATTATGGTGTCGGAACACAAAAGATGGCATTGTGAAGTCGACAAGGCGACGTCCGATAAGCATCGCGCGGGACCGCCGGCACACTCGGCACACTCCTGCGCAACCACTCGCTAATCCTTCAAATTATACACCCGATGTCACGCTAAATATAAATTATACTGCATAATGTGACCATTAGTAACATGATCCGGTGTATTTATCAATTATCACCTTTGCATCGTAAGGGACGGAAAATCTAAATTCAATGAAGGTACGAGTAGAGACGTGTCGTTCATCAGAATTACTCGATCCTCGTATTTGTGATCCATTTTGCGGTGTTGTGAATATCTAGGCTTATTAAGTAATAGTGAGTCTATTTATAAGGATTTGAATTCAAACCGAGAAAATCTTAATCCAGTGTCGAAGTTTTTTTAGTGAAAAATATTGCACGTAAAATCGCACCTGTAGGCAAAATGTTGCCAGGATGAATTAACGTTTCATTAGCTGAACCGATGAGATATGCACACGAGTGCGTGCATTGTGCAGTCCGGCTGAGTGTGAAGCGCGACAGAGCGGGCGGCCGCGCGACAGCCGCGCGACGTCGCGACACGCTCGCGTCTCCGCGCATCGTTTTATGTCCAATTAATTTAAATAATAGCCGCTCTCCGACCTACCTGAGCGACTACCACGACCCTTCTCCCGTATCATACTCGCGCCGCTATTTTGAGACAACATAAATATTTTGAATGCAACTTTTTAAACGGTTCAAAAAAAAAAGGATTCCTCATTCAATTTGTCGGATGGGAACTCGTTCGCGACATGTGATTACGTTCATAAAAGCTGCTAGCATAGACTTTACGACCCGAGCCATGAAACAACCAGTTAACCCGATATTTAGCTTAAGTATTTAAACCATTTTCGCTGTTGAAAAGTACTTGTAACTGTATAGACTCACGACAAAGTAGTTTATATCTAATTTTATTATTTTTAAAGTATCGCAAGAGGCAGTTCTTATTCATATATGCACTTCATTAGGACCTAAATAGGAATAAAGCGCTCTAGACTTTCAAATTAGCATGTCTTAAAAGTGAATTGATCGTTTAGAGGTCGCTCATTGTGTTCGCTAAGGGGGACATTCGTCTGCATTATTATTTGGTGCCGGTTTTTTCATGTACCTGCCTACATGGCGCCTAACTATTCATATTCAAATTGGAATTTTGTGTTGGGTAATTTTTAACATTTATTTACAATTGTGTAATCTGATAGCCTGAATGATAAATTTGAATGAGGCGATCTAAGTGAGATAAATTGATACTTTGCTATCCACAATTGGCCGTTAATATTGATGTTGAGATCCGATATTCACAGTGAATAAAATTAACTTTTCTATTTTATAATGTTAAAGTTTTTTATTAAGCTATTTAAAACTAATTTAGGACATTAAAGGAGGTCATTGGCGTAACGACCTGTCGTTCTTTGAAAACCTAATCAGCTTTCGTTTTCTTTCGCTTTGCTTCTTAACAGTGTTAGGAAACCCAGCCGTTGTGGTCTTATCACCGTCGCCTATGGATATTTTAAGCTAGAGCTAAGCTAAGCTAGATGCATGCCTGTTGCCATTTAGAAAAAATAGAATATCAAACAAATTCCATATAATTATTAACGACGAGATAAAATATAAACGAACCAATGGACTCGGTCCTGGGCCGTCGCTAGCTGTTTCGGAGCGCGGTGATGGCGGTGATGCCCCGCTGCGGAGCGGCGCGGGCGCAGGCTCGCTGCAGTATTCATTAGCGCGATGTTCCTCCCACCGACGTCGGTCATTTTACTTTATTTACGGCCGCTGTGCCGAGGTGAGACCCCAATTTCGCATGCGCCTCTGGCTCGATAATTATACCCTAGCTACGCCTGAAAAAGGACGGCCATTTTATATTGAATATGAGCGCCTCCTCGCGCCGACATCCTTGAATTCCATATCGTGACTAATATGCACATATAATCGGTTTTTCGGCAACGTCGGAACTCATGTCCTTTAGCCACTTTAGTTTTGTTGGAACTAATGAATCATATTGGTCAGTTCGTACATATTTATATGGTTATATACCCGCGCATACAAAGCTTGTGTTTTTATATATGTAAAAAGTATGTTGAACAGTAATAATTTTAACCACTTTCAGAACGTTGAAATTTATCAGGGAGAACATGCATATTAATAGGTTATTTTTTACCATGCGCGGAATGTAGTCCGCTAGTAAGAGTAAAATAGGCGTCGAGCAAGTTGTTAATGACAGAAAAATCAACAAGTCGAAGAAGCTCCATGAAGCTACAATTTGATTATTTCAAAGTTAAACATTGCGCGTGTGAATCATTCCGTCGATTCGGTGAACGAAATGGCTTGTCTCGAATATGGGATTTATTGTAGAGCGATAGCCTGATTAACGATGCAAGAAGGTCAGATCAAGGGACTCGGTGGCAAAAAGCTCTCTCATGTCCGCGATGTTAAGATAACCTTAAACTGGACATTTGTTATCCTTATCTCGTGTTGGAGCGTGGCTAATGTGGCCGCGGGCAGATACTCCGATCGATTTATGTCGCCCTGGCACCCACGACAAATTGATAATTAATTTTCGAGAGACGCCTTTGAGCGTGCCGTGTTATTTGCAAGATCCTTTTGATGATTTTTGACTACCGTTAAAAGAGTCAATAAAGAATTAACCAGTTGCATTTATGTTTGTTTATTTTTTGTTATAAATAGTCGTGTCAATACATAAACGAAACCGAGTGTTGTGTGTTGCCTGTTTTGGCAAGGCTAAGTTTGGACTTTGCAGACTTGATTGTAGAACAAAGCATTTGTATTTTTCCATAATATTCATGTAAATCTCTCTGAGAAGACAATATATCGATACCTTAAATCTCAAATGGCGTAAGCGCCAAATTGGTCAAAATGACTTTTGAATGCAGTTTTATTCAGTTTTTTTTTCTCTATCGATCTGTATATTTAAAATCCTGAAATTCGCAAAAAAATGGTCATTACGACCCGATGTTTTTTATAGATTTGAACACTTTTTATAAGGTAAAGAGGTCGTAAGCAGCTATAAATTTAATGCATGAACAACGTCAGGGCGTAACGAGATATTTTAATACATTAATATGGCGTATCACACATAGCCAACTTTATTTGGTGGTTACGCCCTTAGAAATTATTGTAAAGTGAAAAAAAAAGTAAAAACACACGGGGGTAAGGGACATCATTTTTCGGTTTCGACGTTTACACCACACACAATTTTTATTATTGAAAGGCGTTTACACCCTATAAAAAACACGATTTTTTTGAGATTAAGGTCGTATCTCCCATAAATTCATAAAAAAAATACAAAATAAGGGGTATTTTCTACATCTTTTATTGAATTTGGTACATTAAACGAGTAAGAGGATTTTAGGAAACAAAATAAAATCTAAAAAAAGCCAAGGCCGAGAGAATAAGAAGGCCTAATTCGATTAAGCAGCGTAGTGGTAGAAAAACGACCCTTATTCTTAGCAACAATGATTTCTACTTACATATATTAATATAATATTTACGTAATAATCAACTTTAAAATTCAATTAAAGAAAGTCCTAATGGAGTTAGAAAAGATTACAAAAATTGAATTAATTTAAGAATCAATGAATCAAGTAGCTACGTTCAAAAAGTAAGAGATTTTAGAAAGCCTTAATTTAAAATAATCAGTCAAAAAAATTAAATTGAAACTATCAAAAACAATCAAACATAAAAAAACAGTATTTTTCTGTGTCTGTAACTCCGTCCTCTATATCAGTGCCTGGTAAAACATCTGGCACATCTTCTGCTGTTGGTAATCGCGGGTGATATTCTTCATGATATGTTTTTGGGATAATGCCGTATGTGCACAATTTTAATAATAATTTAGGAAATCAGAGTGAGCCGATACGACGACATTATAAGGTCGTGGTGTCTTTCTTGCTGATTAAAAGTATGTCGGCCATTGCAATGGGAGGTAAGAGCCCATCGCAATGGTCGTGGCGTAGCTACTTGATTCATTAATTCTTAAATTAATAAAATTTTTGTAATCTTTTCTAACTCCATTAGGACTTTAATTGAATTTTAAAGTTGATTATTACATGAATATTATATTAATATAAGTAGAGTTGCTAAGAATAAGGGTCGTTTTTCTACAACTACACTGCTTAATCGAATTAGGCCTTCTTATTATCTCGGCCTTGGCTTTTTTTAGATTTTATTTTGTTTCCTAAAATCCTCTTACCCGTTTAATGTACCTAATTCAATAAAAGAAGTAGAAAATACCCCTTATTTTGTATTTTTTTATGAATTTAATGGGAGATACGACCTTAATCTCAAAAAAATCGTGTTTTTTATAGGGTGTAAACGCCTTTTTGTCATATTTTCAGAAGTCGTAACCGACTTCTATTTTTTAAAATATAAGATTTAGGTGCAAGTAGTTCTAACTGAAGCCTTCATCTCAAAATTCTAAGAAATTTGATGTATAAAACATTTTTATATTATTAAAATATATAAAGTTATGATTTAAACAAATATTTTTTTTTTGTTTTTTTGCTCTCCTGAAAAGTTGTGTTTTGGTGGTTACGCCATTTGAGATTTAAGGTATCGATATGTGTGATTTGTTTACATATAAGGTAAACATTATGTAAACATGAAGATTAAGAACAGGGCGTCTCCCATATTGAAAGCTTTATACGTCATTAATCGATGGTCGTTTTGTTGTATAATTTATCATTTCTATGCATAGAAAAAATGCATGTCGTAAATAAGATAAGAAACACGTCTAGTGCCTTAAATAAATACCGATGGCGTTCCGGGTACGATATTTTTTGGGTTCTACAAAAATTATTCCTAATCTTTCTAATGTACGAGTATTTTTGGGTTTGTATTTATTTTTTTATTTTGACGGCCCGATGGTCTAGTGGTTAGAGACCCTGGCTACAAAACCGAGGGTTGTGGGTTCGAATCCCGCTAGGGGCAAATGTTTGTGTGATGATCATCGGCATTTGTCTCGAGTCATGGATGTTTATAAAAGTATTTATGTATGTCTATCCGTTCCCTAGCATTCATAGTACAAGCTTCGAGCTTAGTTTGGGGCTAGGCAATTGGTGTGTCAGTCTAAGGCATTTATTTATTTATTTATTTATCAATATGCTTTGGCAAGCGTGGTGATTCAGTCAGTCATTTATTTAAACAAAAACTCATGGAGGCCACTGCCCTGCAGAGCGTTACACCCATGTGTTGAGACTTTTAAGATTTAAATAAAAATACGCTTGAGGTCTCTAATGGACTCCTATAAATCGTGACGAGCTGAAAGAGTTTAATTTAAAAATGGCTGAAGTGGTCAGATTCTCAGCTAGGTAGCAACGATAGCGTTTGACTGATGCCCGGTCAGGTGGGCATTGTTCTCAGATAAGCGGAATAAATAAATCGGCCCCTCTCCCACTGATGGACAGCCTTACGGAATGTTTATGTTATGAGAATTGTTTTCTATTTCCTTGGGACACGACTGCGCTTTATTCGTTCGTTTTGTGCCGTGAGCTCTTCAGAGATTATGACTCCTATTGTATGGTTCTCTTAAATCAATTGAATTGATATTTTGCGATCTGCCTGATATGTAGGAACAAATATTTTGTATCCGTTTAAAAATCGTGTCATGAAATACCACCTCAATTCCTTTACGAGGATAGTTAAGCGATCCATTCCCGCTAAATTCCTCGAAAGTACCGAAGCGAATGCAACCGCAACATTATAGTCATCTCCGATGTCAAAGTGTCTGTTTAATAAAACATCAATTGGGTTGAAGCGCGTTACTACATGTAAACCAATATTCCGGGACCTTCAAAAAGATGTCCTTGCCGATTAAAGATCTCGTCAACATTCAGGCAGAAGGCAATAGAGTTCAAATTTCCAATATTGCAAGTGTTTTCACAGACGAACAGGTGACGTGGGTCTTTACAAAAACGCTTCGCCTCTGTCGTCGGGCAATTTCATCAAATTACTTGAGGTATCGGTTTTGATTTGGGCTTCGAAAACATCTGAAAAGTTGGTTCTTTTATGTAACGTGACACCGACCGCGGGCGCAGGCCGGAGACAACGCGGTCACTAAACTAAAAAAATAAACTCAAAAACTTGCCATTCGATGATGTGACTATTTGTTTAAAATCTTTTTCGAAAGATAACGCGTTTTAAACTAACGACCTCATAAGAAGACAAAAAAGAAAAACATGCCCTGCCTTATCCGGGCTTCGGACACGGTAGTCATTTCACACCGATTATTGAAAAACAAAACGACATGTGTCATAAAAATATGCGTGTCAAGCGACACGTCGCGTCGGCCGGGACGCGCGCCGTAAACGCCACTCTAATCCCTTAAAACAATGCTAATGGATCTACGTAAAGTCGCCGCCGTAAGTCCTGTCAACGCGCTCAACACTCCCCTGATCGCCTTAACGCTTCGCTCGCCACCAATAAACTCGACTCTAAATTAGAACATTCTTATTCCTTTTCTAAACCAAATCACAAAACTGTAAATAAATATTTTATTATACGTGCTCACTGGGCGCATTTTAGTGTGAGCGATGAACACGGATTCACGTCAAAACATCTTTATCGGGTTATTTGTCTTATAAAATATTATCAAGAGGCTCTTCGGGACCGTCAGCAAAAGAGGACGTGCGATGTTGACTTTACACCCACGTGATGTGATCACTTCTGCTCCGGGCGAGGGATAAACAATGAAAGCGGCGATTACATGTCAATGGCGTAACAAAGATAGTTTATCTTTCTTCGGAGATGGGTTCTTGATGAGAGCTGTTTGTAAGGTGTGAACCGTGGAGGCAGCGCTGAGTGGGATCGCGCGCGGCGACGCGGCGCAAACGCGACTCGACAGCTGTCTGCGGACACTGTCTGATGTGCTGATAAATCAATAATTCTTATCCCGACACGCTATTCGTCCCGTTTTAAATACAACTTCTTGATTTGAATATTTACTAGCCTATCAAAAATAATATAAGAGAATGTTCGTACTGTACATATAATTTTTACACTTGATTAATCGTGAATATTTTTACATGCATGAATGTTAAACAGTTATTTGCTTCATCTATTAAAAGCTCATGTTCAACATGTAAGGCACGTAGCATTTATAATTACGGCGAATTTATTGCTGCTACAGGCGTCGTGTAGATAAGTTGTTGATGGCATAGCTTATTTTGTCGAGAGCTTTCGCAAACTGGCTTACTGCAGTTTGACGATATTATTGCTTTTCAAGGTATGTATATGATATTGAAAATGAAATCTTTTGAAAATGTTTTCCTCATGATATTAGAAGTGCACGTATCCAGTTGCAAAGTTTTTGTATTAGTTTTCAGTTTAAATTTTCATGTATATGTTTATGTCTTTGTATTACTGATAAATCGGTACATAATTTCTTAGAAAATGCCTACACCTTGGTTAACGCGTACATGACTTATGTACAAAAACTACACTCACACATCCCTCTTGCGTTACAGTTAGTAGTGCTGTCCTACTTAAAGTACACGATCGAGATTGGAGATGGTTTCTCTTGATTAGTTCATTAGGCAGCCGTTGGGGTTAAATTAAAGCGCAAGTCGTGAAGGGTGCTGGCGGCCCGGCGCGGTAAGTAGAGGCCGCGCGCGGGCGCGACCGGTTGCGTCGGAAGGGGCGGGCGCGCCTCCCGCAATCACGCACTTGTCGCGTTTTCATCACCTGCCTGCTAAAAGTGACGTAATTACGGATGCAAATCGATCAACACCAGTTATCGGCTGGACGAGGGTTGACGCTGTAAATTAGCACGATACGCCAGTTAATGTTTATAGCCTTCCGCGCGAAAAGCGATTTAGCGAAAGGGTAATTGCGAGCATAGGCGTGTTTCGTGTAACATTTTTAAGTTTCTTTTTTACACGCACTTAACTCACCTTATTACGTTCAAAATGATATAGCTAACACCCTGATACCCCCACTGTAATCGGTTTGAAATTAAATTGAAGAGCATTTTTGAGATCCGAAATTGGTGTTTGTTATGACACCTCCAATAATAAAAATGGATTTATGATTTCGTAGCGGCACGTAGCTAAATATTTCTTATCGATATCGATAGAGAATCGATCGGTACGAAACAAAGGGTAAATACGTATTTGATCGATGTCGGAAGCGTGGATTCCATCGCTCATTCGGATGACTTGCAACTAGTGAGCATGCTCTCATTGACTCCGCCATTGACCCCGCGTCAGCCAGCCTTAGCGATCACAATAATATAAATAATGGAGTCACATCCGTCCCGTGGGTATTAAACACTATAAACATACACATTTCGAAAGGAATACTTGGGTTTAACTGATCGTCCCCCAGGGCGAGGTCCACAATTGGGACAAACGAATTGTGAATGGAATAGAAACAGTTTTTGCACCTGGTTCTACGCCATGTGTTTTATGAAGTATTTTGAAGTCTCCAGACACCATTCATTGAGTGCCTCATTGATGGTCGTGTAGGGATCTATTGTGGCAGTAGTTTACATACAAGTGAGGTCGTTAACTAGCTTTGTTTACTACGCCGCTGCCGCCTCCGTAAGTTCTGTTTCGACGCGAGCTGCCGTAAACATTCCGCCTTTTTCTAACATATGTACATACATCGTGGACTCCATTATTGTATAGCCGCTTGCTCCAGTTGAGTGAATGAAGTGTAACGTTTCATTAACAGACGTCTGTGGCCCAACAAACACCGCATATCGGTGTCTTGTTTCAAGTTTTTTTAACGGGTGAAAGGCGCCCGCGTCTCCTTAAAAGCCTTGTGGACTGTGTTCGTTAGCATGCCTTTATACGATATAGCGCTCAATGTGTAAAAATGCATTTTAAAACGCATAGAAAAGTGCGTGCTTCGGCCAAGGCTATAAATACTTCTGAGGATTTTGTGTCTGAATGAATTCTCATATTATTTTTCATTAAACCTCTTAGTTATTTAAATATTAAAGAGGGGATTTTCATTGAAGGACCAAAAAGTTAAACGAGTTTTCATTGCATATTTCGAAAATTGTTCCAATTATTCGATCCGTACTTTCTAACATACCACCCCTTGTGAAATCTCTTGAACAATTTCGAAGATATTTTCATACTTAAAAATGCGTCTTCATTAGTAAGTATCCTCCAGCGATTCTAGCATCCAGTGTCGCTAGTTCAACGCAAGGGGAATATTTCCAACGGCATTAGTGCTCGGAGTCATGAATGCAGTGGCGCGGCATGCCGACGACAGCCGCATTAAGACAACAAAGGGTGATATTTTTCGTGAACAAACATCAAGAGGCTTTGAACATACACGGCACAGGTGATGCATCTCCACGATGCATATTTATTATGTGTTCGACAGCTAGCGCGACACTAGGGCTTACCGTCAACAAATATTTGAACTGTGCCAAGGAAACTTCGTGATACGATATTAGGTTGCTGTTGAGATGTTTCTGTAAGTAATTATTGTTTTAACACAGTCGTTCTGTAAGTATAGAACAAACAGTTGTGGTATAACAATTATTAAGAAGGTATCGGTCGTCATTTTAGTTAATATACTTACCGTACAAGTTTGTTATTATAATAAAAATATGATTGATTTAGAATGACTAACGTTTTTATTATGTGTTCAATCATGTGACAATACATCTTAATAACGTCCTTATACCGACATAAGTATCGCTTAACATTTTACAATCGGTGTATATGACAAGTTATTATCCGAAATAGAAATCATCTGCGTCCACCATAAGAACTCGTATTCAAAATGGACGCCGCGTGAGTCACAGGCTGTGGTTTCTGTAACTATTTAATGAATGAAAGAATGTATTGCGAGAAACCGTTTTGGTCCCTCCCAGCCCTATCATCCACCAATACGAAAAAATATTCCATTGCCATAAAAACAAGGTGTTACTCAGACACACGGCATTATGCCGCCTAAATTATACTTTGCGTCGTCGAAAATGTTGTTTAGATTCGAGTCAACCACACATTTTAGGAGCACATTATTTTGCAGGTAGAATCCTAAATATTATTATGAGAGGCAGAACGAGATTACTTAAATGCCCTTTTTTATCTTTTAGTTGCCTCTAAATTATCATTTATATCAATTTGCTCATGTTTATGTGAATTAATAAGTTACACATTTATTGCTCTTAATTGATTTAAGACTGGGCAACGTACTACGCTTACCTACATATATTTCGTTTCAATATCATTTATATGTAAATTGAAATAAATTAATCAAAAGCATCTTAGAGACTTTTAAGTAAAACAATTAAAAGGTAGACACGGCATCTTCCATTTCATCCTTCATTTTAAAATATACGAGCTCCTTAAATTCCCATGTCAATTTATCATAATTGCTGTTTTGACATGTTTGCAGGAAATCCAAAATCACGTTATACCATATAGGGCCGAAAGGCGGTTCGCGTGAACAAAATGAACGGTCGGTGTTACAAAAAACTGCCCTTAAACTATTTGTTGTGGTTGCCATAAGAGAAAAAAAAAATGGAACATCAAAAACCAGTCAGCATTGGTCGGTGCTTTTCGACTCCAGTGGCCTTGTACAAAAAACGATGTGTTAAGGAATGTAAAGAGCCATTTAATTATCCTAATATATTGTTATGGTCGCAGAGGGAGGCGGTAATAAATTAACGAACCGTCCGGGCGCGCGAGGTGGCGAATGGTGCCTCGCTAAACGGCTTATCTATCTAATATATTCCAGCCATCATATATTTTTATTTAACAGTCTCCGCCGGCCAGGTTCGAAAGATAGTCGAGTCCGTAGATAAATACGGCTCGGCCGGGGCCGTAGAAGTGATTCGCGGCGCACATTCTCACGTTACTGCACCCTGTTTCAGTACGATGATCCTTAGTGTTTTTATTCCATTTTTACCTCAATTCCATCGGGCGGCCTTCATTATGCGTCCGCAAGTGCTTCGGTCGCCACCGGTTCAGGTAGCTCGGCGTTTCGCTTCAAAACTTGACCTTAGGTATTCGATTCGCTTGTTAATTTTTTGTTAATCAATATGAGCTTTTGATGTGGTGTAATTTGATAATTCGCGAAATTGAATTTACGTGAATCAGGTCGTTTGTAAAAAGTCGCTTAATATAAGTCAGCGTTTGGGCGCCTATTGGTGGGTCGGGTGCGCGGCTGATGATAATCTCGGCGAGGGTATGTAGATGCGCGGCCAGGCGAGGTGGCGGAGGCAGGGCGCCCGCTGCGCGACAGCATTGTGATCGACAGCTTGTTTACTAAAAATATGCATAATGAATTTATAATGGCCCGCCCGATCTGTCGCGTCGCCTCATGCCCGATCGAAACCCGCTTACACTATCAATAAAAATAAATAAGCACTCGTTACAATCCTATTTATTTAAACGACCGGTACATAAAGATACAACAAAAATTTCGATGGTCGATGTAAACAATGGGATCGAATAGTGGAACTAGTTATGAAAGTAAGAATCCCAGGGTTATGATGGGTGCAATGTGGCTAATTGCGGCACCGATGTGTTCCCACGTTTAAGTGCACGAAGTGTTTGAGGTTGCATTTAGCATTCGATTGTTTTAGTGCGCACCGAGACGTCTGCGGGAGGCAAACACTCGGTTTCCTGACCGCGCGGCGGCTGCCTACTTCAGCTATCTCTCCGATGCATCATGCATCCGTAAATTATTACCTATCTCTGATTTACGCTTACTAAGTATATTTTCTCCATTGTTGCTTTATTCAAGTTCGACTTGATCTATAGAATAGATCTTTACTTGTGAGCGTAAAGTACATTCATGAGCCGGTTTAATTGTATTTATTAACTGTAAACATTATCTTGGTCCAAGAATTTAACGCAAGTAACACCTTTTATATTCCGAGTGAAAACACAATGAAGAATAAGACATACGCAGTCTAGCACCCAACACAAAGCGCATGAGCGGAAAATTGCATTTAGTAAAAAGGCACCGTAAAGAATCAGGAATCACTGGCAAATCCAAACATGTTGAAGTTCTCGCAACTCTTTATTAGGTGGTTGGACGTTCGTAGAAATAATTATGAACGGTGCTCCAAAGTATCTGGTACGTGAATGCGTCGTCCGACGGGGCGCCCGGTCGCTCGATTCGTTACGTCAATCTCCTAAATTTTTTCTCTACGAAATCTGCATAAAGTGAGTTGACATCGCGCGACAAAGCCGACACGCAGCGCGCCCCGCATTGTCCGCATTTCTTTATAAATATTTTGACATTTCCTTTATTTGTTCCGCGGAGTTTCACAAACGAAATTGTGTCGATCCTTTCGTGCGGTGCGTTTTAATTTGATTTATTCCTTCACGACAAAATGTCCGACATCCTGTGTTGTCCGGTCGTGGGGCGGCGGCGTTTGTCAATTTGTTAGCACATCTATTGGTGTTTTCTTTAGTAGGTGCAAACAAAAACCTTCGCATGTGTTTAGACTCAATATTGTTTCTCGACTCGGTCGTTCACTTTTCAATTCTATTTTTAATCGAATAAACATAAAGGCTATAAATGTCTACTCAGGTTAAAGTAGTATATGTAGTAAAATCTGAGATGTTTCTTAGCATTAAAATGAAAACCCTTTTGTTACTATTTGTAAAATATGTAAGTGATAAACAATATTATAAACCAAAAAATCTTCTTGGTAAAAAATGAACGTACATTTATGTATTTGTTTTTCAAACAAGCAGATTATACCATAAAACCAACAACTCTGAAAAACAAAACACGCTCCTGCCATTCTCTAAAACACTGTCTATGCCAATCGAAAGTCAATTTCCCTAACTTGTCAGTGTCACCCCTAAAACAAAACACTGTCTATACCCAAACTCAATTCCCATCTAAACGTTCCAGAGATGCAAAGAGAAGCTCAACTCTCTCGCGATCAGCGTGATGAACCAGTGGCCGGGGGTCCGCCTGCGCGTCATCGAGGGCCGGGACGAGGAGAACACTTACGGCTATACTATGTACATAAGATAATCGAATAAATGCCTATGGTTGACAAGACGAACTTACCCGCCACCCCTCAAAACACAAAAACTGCAAAACAAAACGCTCGTCGCCATCCGTACCTAACCTGTCAATCTCTAAAACAAAACACTGTCTATGCCCAAACTCAATTCCCATCTAAACGTTCCAGAGATGCAAAGAGAAGCTCAACACTCTCGCGATCAGCGTGATGAACCAGTGGCCCGGCGTCCGGCTTCGCGTCATCGAGGGCTGGGACGAGGAGAACACTCACGGCGAGAACTCGCTGCACTACGAGGGTCGCGCGGTGGACATCAACACCAGCGACCGCGACCCCGCCAAGATCGGCATGCTGGCGCGTCTGGCGTACCAGGCCGGCTTCGACTGGGTCTACTACCGCAGCCGGTCCTACATACACTGCAGTGTTAAGACAGGTGCGTGTTTTGTTATTTAATTTAATCATCATTGCAGTACAATGATGGACGTAGGCCTCCCTTTAACTGGTTAAGCAGTAGTTACCACCAGTACACTGATGGACCTATGACTGATTATTTATCAAGTAGTCACCACTCAGCAGATGTACCCTGGGTAGATGGGTTAGTGGCAGTTTAAACTGTAAAACATAGAGGATCGCTTCTTACGATACTCACTTTTGAGAAATGGGGCAGTACCTACTATTCTAGACCGGCACCAATCGGCACTTATTTATTTAATAATGTTTCTTTTACTAATGTAGGGATATAAATTTATAACAACAATCATATAAACTATCGTAAAAAGAAAAGATTTCTAAACAGTAATAATGTTGATGAAAAAAACTGCGTAGCGTCGTCGTAGCGTCTCTGCCGCGTTTATGTCTTTTCAACGGAGCTATGTGAACTTTGCTTATTTCCATTATGTTTGACACTTAAACTTTTTAATGACAAAACTTGATGTAGATTATATTTAGATGAAGGAGTATATATTTAACAGTGACAATGTATACAAATACTTTGTGAAAGATTTTCATATTTGACATGTATACCTGCAATTTCAAATTAAATTTTCCTTCAAGGTTCTTTTCGTCAAAATCAATTTATAAAAATTTAAAACTAATTGATATGTGTATACAAAATCTTTATTTTAATCATTCGAATTGGATAAAACATATCGTGTGTTTATATAAATATAAATGCTTATGCTTAATACTTTGAGACGGATGACAAAAACCAACACATCACGAGACTATTAATAACGTTTCAAATCTGATGTGAGCGTACAAAGTTAGCTTTATCTCTGGCTAAAAATAAAACGTCTACTCAAAAGATCATCACAATTATTTATCAATAACAGTCGTGTGAACGTAATCGAAACAACCAGATTCCATCATTCCGCACGCATTGAGAAACTTAAACAGTCAGGTTCCATATAAGCCGTTTTTAGGAACTTTTCAGGAGACAAAAAAAAAATGATTTTTTATACTGCTTAAGTAAAAAATATAGAATCCCAGAACGCGATGTGATTTTACTTGAGCGATATTGACGCGGCCTCTTCAAGCACTTATTGAATTTAGTCTTCTTATTGGCAGTCTATAACATGTGACCAATGGATAGACGCGCAATGATTAGATCTCAAATGACATCAAAAAGTCAAAATAGCGAAATGTCATCGGGAAAACTCGGCCCAGTCACGTGAAGGGTTTCATAACTGTTCCAATATATAGTTGAACGAAACCTAAACCGCTAGATTCCATCATTTCACACTCATCGATTGAAAATGTCAACTGGGAAAACTCGTCCCGGTCACGTGACGGGTACATAACTGTACCCGGGACGTTCCAAATATGTATATAGTTGAACTTTACAAGAAGAATGCATCTCAGACAGCTTCCCGCGCCCGCGCGCCGGCGGTGTCGATCAAACGGACGAACGAGCCTCTTGTTAGCGCCCGTCCCGCTCGCACCCGACCTATAAACTATTCCCCTCCTCATCGCACACCGCCGCATCGGAGCCAATCCCCCACTTCTATAATTACGCCGGTGATTCAATGGCTACTTATATCTATATGTGTACCTGTGTACGGCATAACGATGAGACCGTTTGTATGTATGTGTGTGTTTTTAGATATTATGGAGGCATTCCGCCGTTCGCATAGTTCCAATTAATTTTGCAGATGAGCTCGGAGAGCTTGGCTTGGAAAGCGAAAGTTTACTCTGGAAAAATATGTAACTCTCCAGATAGATAATACAATAACTTCAAATATAATTCACCTAGATTCCTGTGAAAATAATATTAAATAAAAACACAGACTGTTATTAACGATCATAAAAATTTGTGAAGTTCTGACCTAAGAAATCGTCGTCATTATTTATATTTTCCAGAATATCATATTCTTATAATTTGTTAAATTTAAGTTGTATTCGATTGTATAAAATCTTCTCAAAGCTTTAGTCCCTATAAATTATTTCTCAACATTTCATAACATGTAATTTACTCATGAATACGAGTACTTTGATTTATTACTTGGTTAACGTTTTGAAACATTGAGGAGAATCAGTTAATCTTGAATGCTTATCTTCATATTAAAATGCATAATTTGACTTTATTGGCCACTAAAATAAATGTACAGTAACCCAACAAAAGTATCACTTAATTTCGGTATAAACGCATTTATGCAGCAAGAGCTGTTTGTAAACACAATATAAGGAATATTTCTAACTAGGATTAAATATTACTAAAATAACCAAGAATATATTATTTTTACTCTTGATATTGCTTGTTTACCTCTCTCTTACACAAAATAAAGCTCAACCGAGGGTGTCGCGAAATCATTCATGTAACTTCTAAGCTGTAAATTCCTATCCTTAAATAGCTGAGAAAATTACTGACCATCAATCAAATACGTGATATTTTAATTTATTTTAATGTCAAACATTTTGTCAAGTAAATGTAGAATTTATATGAAAATACATTTGTGTTGCATACAAGAGGTCAGTTTATAAATTTATGATAACATTAAAAAGGTTACAAGGTTTAAAATATACCTTGCTTGCTTACTTGAACTTTAAAATCACGTACTGGAAGTAACAATTAAATAAAACTGTACGAGTAATACCTGATTCAGCTTTTTTTTCCAAAATAAGATTTAACTTGACAAAAACGTGAACTAGTTAAAAGTTATCACTAAAAGTTATTATAATAAATCTTTTATGTATAGGCAATAAAAAAATACTTTACCATTGCACAATATTTACCAAAAACTCCTTTTTATTATCAACACATTAAGCATTTCTAGACCAACAAAGTCCTAGCGGTACCAATCGATAAAGAAAACTTAAAATACACAATAAGGTAAAAATCCCTCGTATATAACAATCCTGCTTGAAATTCCTGCAGCGAAGTATTTTCAAATAGCATTAAATCAATTAGACAATCTATTCAAAATACAAAGATCGATGATAGGACGCTCGGCCGACGGCCACGGTCACAGGCTCGGCCGGAGTCAATTTGTTTCAATGTTTATTCATTTATTCCGGCGTTTTGTTCGAGCGTGCTCTTTTAGTATTAATTTGGAGTTTATGAATAATGAATGGGGTGTAGGTATGCGCTGATACACTAGGCTTGACCTGTATGGAACTGATATGGTTACTAGTTCCTCATCGGAGCGATATCATAAATACCAGTTAAATTTATACTTATGTCCTTTCTTCATAATATATCTTTTGATCGGGATCTTTGCAAACCCTCAAGATGAGATACAGATGTATTTATTAGTTACTACTCATAGTTCCTTTCCGAATTGGCAAGTGACTTCGTCATTAGTAACAGTAATAAAAGAAGCTATGAATGCTTATTATATTTGTAAAAGATCTCCAATTAGTCATTAAGCAAATGTTGAGTATTCATATGCAATACCTGCAGTTTGAAGTTCTTTATTGTTTGGGTAAATAATTAACACATAGTTTAATATTTATGATGTATTATTAATTAGCAGATTTATGTTATTATCCTAGTGTAATGAATGACGCAAGTTTTCCTTAGGTAAAACAAGTATCACTAGTTAAAACCAGTTGTACTTCTAAATGAATTCTGATATAATGAAAAGTTATGACGTTAAAGTCTTTATTATGATTAATTTTCTTGTTAACATCTTATATTACTAATTCAAAATGATTAACTGTTTTAATATCTTTTCTACTCTGCTTATATTTTCTTTCACCTGTTGAACCTGTATTTGTCTCCAAATACACACTATACGACTACTATTCTCAATTTACGGAATGGATGATGTAAGAAATATCAGAACTGCCTAATTTTCATACTAGTTAGTCCAAGTGGGCCAATGGCGTACAACACTAGCAGAATCTTGAGCGTGGTCAAGGTCGGCGATATTCACCACACTCTTTCTGGAAAATGTGGTCAATTTGATATACGTTGTATGTTATTTGTATATTATCAAGATAGACAATACCTTAACTTAAACTAAAACTACACCTCTAGAGCTACTCTTTCCCATTCCGGGCTTCGTAATCTAGGCTTACGTATGTTCCCCCCCATCTTAAAATACCTACTAACGCACGTTCCGTAACACAGGATTTTCCTACTAAGACGATGACGAATGCTATGATCAATCGGGATTTACGGTTTACATGAAAGATAAATAAGAATTTCTTGGTAGGTATTGTTAGCGTTAGCACTTTGTATTCTTGGTAAATTAACAGCGTCCCACGTTAGTTAAATATTGAGCCTGGTCAAAACTTCCTATTCTCATTATTTTCTTTTCGTAGATTTCCGTCATAATCCATTCAGATTCATAGTGTAAGATAAATATAAACAAGGAATACTTAGAAACGATATTGTTATTACTAAGATGGCCTATCAAGTGGATAGCACCACATTTGTTGAATCGCGAGATAGGTCTAGGGGTGACTCTTATCATTTACTCTCCATCCATGGGATTTGTGGTCATTTGAGATTTCATCATCTTCTTCTTCTTTGTCCTAGCTTTATCCCATCATTTGGGGACGGCTATCCTCGTGCTGTGGCTCTGTGGTGTCATTTCAGATTTCATCTTCAAACAAATTATGGATTTTAAAAAGAAGCAATATCGATATCGTTACCACTAGTTGTTGCTAGCAAGTCGCCACACTAGTTGGATCTTGAGCGTGGTCAAGGTCGGCGCACGCACGCTCGCTACTCTCTCCGCTCGGCTCTAGCCAATCTGTGTTTGCACGAGTTCCGTGACTTAGGGAAATGAGATACAAGCAGCCGGTTAATTTCCGTAGGAAATAGAAGATTCAACTGTTATTGAGATTTTTGCTTTGTGTTCTCTGATTAAATGAGATAGTCGGTATTGTTTAAACCGGCTAACTCGGACCAGTTAGTCTGGTAAATTACGGAAAGGTTAAGTCGAATTGAATCTGTATTTCTAGTTAAATTGTCTTGTTTATATCAATGGCGTGGATCGCTTTTTGTTTTAGAAATAGGAATTGATTTTAAACATTTATTTTTCTGTTATTTTTTTGACCAAAATTGATAAATAATTCTACATTTTCCTCTTTGGATCTGGTTGTGTTCAAGTACTCCAAGTAATCCATACTAACTAGTTGTTGAAACCAGTATTGATGTTGGAATTCTAAAAAGTTATTCAGATCTTGTCTGTAAAAATTAAGAGTGACTCTCGGAGCATTTTTGTTCGTCCATCTTGGTACTAATCGTGTAATATTTCAAACGGTTATTTGATAATTATTTTATTATTGAAGAGTTCCTATCAATAAACTTACGGCAACGAATGTTTATGGCTTGTACATTATATTCTTAACGAGAATCCTGTATTTCCTAGAGCGGGCGGAACAGAGACAATATTCGGGCATTACGTTAATAGGCTCGTATATTAAATCAAAGTATCGCACCGATATCGTCCCGCGCTATAAAACCGATAGTTTTTATGCCGCCTATTAATTGGTTCCCATTGCTCGGCATCGGCCGCTCTTTTATGTAAGCTGTGCTATTTTTTATTGGTCCATATGTAAGGCTCATTTACATTTGTTTTTTGTAAATTATTAATTGGTGTAGGTATGTTCTGGTTTCGTCGACGCGTTTAGCTATATCGAGCTGCCATTATAAAATATAGTTATTCAAGAAAAGTGTTGTTGAACTTTGTTGAGATAGTTATGTGGTAACAAATTTGCATTTATTTGAAAACATTTCAACTTCTATAGTAAGGAAGTCGTTTCTGTGGCATTTGTGAGCTTTAAATGTATAACTAAGTAACATAAGACTTTACAAGCTATACATAGCTATGAAAGACTTCAACGCGCCAGTCCGATTGTGTCGAACAAAATTACAGTCAATTTGTAAGCAAACAGTCAGAATGTGGCGAAACGGTGAGCTTTGTAGAGGTTTGTAGAACAATGTGATGGGGCAGTTAAAGCGGCCGACATGAGGCAAATGGGGCGTGACCGCCGGTGACCGCGGGTCACGACGCCGCCGACTATGTCCGCTTCAAATATTTTAAAATTTACTAGGAAAAAAATAACTCATGCAGGTACTTTTAAAGTATTAAGTTCGATTGCATGCTCATATTATAATATCATCAGATACTAAGTGATCATGTAAATATTTCTTCTATAGGTACTACGTGGTGTGGTATAGAGGATATAAGCCACTGGGCACTGAAAACTTGCTAATAGACAAATATTACCATGTGGTTCCTTTTACGTCTGTAGGTACATGATTTTTAAGAATCGTTAAAAGTCAATTACTGTGGTGTTATTGACCTCTGATTTTTGCTTGAGCAAAGAGGAAGAATGCAATATACTTGTAGCAACGAGTAATAACCCTAACATGTCGAATTTAGTATGTGAAAATTGTCAAGTAATGTCACTTTTATTCACGATTCATCTCTGCATGCTCAGTCCAATAAACCTGCTCTAAACTCCATCTCGAAGCGTTAACCTCTCGGGTCAAGTTGCGTTCCTCCGGAACCTCCTTCCACACGATTACTCCCTCAGCCGGGACTCATCTCGGTGAGTGCGCAGCGTGCGAATGCGTCCCGCGACACCCGAGCCGCGACATCCCGGAAGACTGCGGCCGGATAGCGTTCCCACACCCACCACTGACGAAATACAGGGATTCATCTTAGTGAATGAACTCAGAACTTTGATTAATGCCAACTACTGATGATATACCTACACGCAGGGATTCATCTTAGCTTACGCGTCGTGAGCTCTGAACTTTGGTAATTCTGAGTTTTGATAACTATGAGGAGTATTTTTTCATGGAAAAAGGATCGTTGAAGTCACATAATCGTTGCAACAGTTACAATCATAGTTGGGGTTGGGACGGATCGTTGAAATGTCGTAGTTCTAACGATGAGATTTGGATCACTTTTAACCCCATGTGACAAGAAAATAAATAAATAGATTACTTAACAAGTTAACACGCAAGAAGAAAAAACTTACACAAAAATTTATCATTAAAAGTTAACAGATCTATAATGTTAAACTACCTATTTGCTGAATAACCTACACCTAGACTTAAAAAAAATTAAATGAAAACTTCTGACCATAAAAGTCAACACACATTTAAAACTTACCAAAACAGCACTAGGTATGTGCCTATGACACACATTTAATCTTAAAGCTATCGGAATTGCTAGATGACGTTAATAAATCTTTGAATATTTGTTTTGTACGAGGTGTTCATCTATTTTAATGTACCTATTTCCAAATTTGCCGCCTACTAGCCTAGATGAAACCAGTTCGTCAATCTACTTTTGCTGCCATTAGTCATTTTTATTACGTAATAATTGCAAGCCGTATTACTAATTCAACTGTTATAAAATCGAAAGAATTCTTGTTAATAACATTTAACCCAGCCCATCTGTAAGCATGTAGGCAATTTATACTAACACAATTGCAATGCATTATCATTTGCTAGAAAATATTATTCCGCAAGTCGTAACTTTCAAGGGGCAATATCTCAGTAACTTATGGTAATCCGAGACATAAATACGTATTACATTAGAAAGTCAGTGTGGGCATCTTTGCACACTAAATCATTTCGCTACCTAGCCTGTTATTATAAATACACTAAATTGAACCATAGATTATGGGATTACGAGTTTGCAATCAAATTATATTGCATATTACACAATCTGATTTGTAGTTTAGCTATTCTAATGACATGTAGTCGTACTTTATTTGGATTCAAACGTACGTGGTATAATTCAGGATGAGGGAAAACTGATGTTCAGCCGTAAACATTAATTAAGATTCATATTTCCAAGTAGATAATTTAAAACATTGTAGCGATATTGTAATGAGCGAATGTCGGCACATGAATCACGGCCGTCGTATCTGCATTTGCATGACCACGCGTCGCCTAATTGATATTCTATACGATATAAATCAGAGTTTCGCCGATGCGGGAAAGTTTACATTCTACGTTTCGCAAGGACAAAGGGGGAATAATGTGACGTATCATCCATTGAGGGGATAAGTTATGAATAGTGTCACGTGCGTGCATTAGTCGAGGTGGTAAGGTGCGCCTAGCGCGCGGCGCGGCCGGCCGCTGGCGGGGCGCGCCGCGTGCGCCGCCTAGCTCTCCCGGTGGTCTCGGCGGGGCGGGGTCTGCGCGGCCACTCGGCTGCGCCGGCGCAGCGCCCGCCGCCCGCGCCCCGCGACCCGCGCCCCTCTCCCCGCGAGACCCTCTTATCGCCGCATCTTCAGCCCGCCGTTACGTCACTGTGAAATCGTACTTTGACCGGTTTTAAGGCTTTGGATTCGTAAGCTTATGAGGTCGGGAATGCCGATGTTAATTTATGCTGCAGAAACAACCTCTGTCTGGGTACTTTATTGCACTGCATTAGCATTCCCTTCAGCGAACCAGATCATAAGGGACGTCGAACAGATTAACTTCCACAAATACCTATGCATCTTCTTGTCTGTCCTGCAACCTATATAATGTATGCAATATTTTCAATATTGACGATTTACAAATACCTATTAAACACAATATTTTTTTGAGTATTGATTAAGTTATTAGGTACCATACTTGTTTACCAATCTACAAACCATAAATTACTGATTTTTCATTAGGAAAATACTATTTTATTATTATTCTATTATATTATATTCTACTATGTATTTGACTTTTCGAGAAAATAATCATTGTTTAATGTTGAACATAGTACCTAGTCACTATGTAGAAGTTACCGAACAATACGTGTAGCTTTTACACATACCTTCTCAAAAATAAATATGTATTTAATTTTCACGATAATTCAATCTTTGTTATGTATGTACCTACATACCTTGTTTAGTAAGAAGTATGTATTTGTATTATTACTACAAACCTACAAACATTACAAGCAATTAAAATCTCATAGTCATTCTTCAGTTTATCCAACAAAGGATTTGTAACTTTTAAATAGACAACATTTGTGTAAAGATTCGCCGGAAACCCAACATTGACGTCAATAAATAAAGTACCTACAAGATAGATAGCACGCAAGCTGAGAGGAGGGGTGAAAAAAAGCGCAAAGGTGGCCGACACCTATTCAATGATTCGTGTGATGTGTTCGACGACAAACAAAATATCGACAATAAGCGCTTGACTTTGAACGAAATCTAATTTGTGCGGTTATTGTGTAACGCGAGCTGGCGATTCCATTGTGCACAGTTTTGTGAACGGGGATCGGCTGAATTTATCGGTCGGTTACACAACAAATCAAAATTTAACGAGCTCGCGCAAACGACGCCAGCGGCTTTGCGCCGATACCTCAGTCGTGTTCATTTGCGCGTGTAATTACACCACCCCTGGTAATTGTAAATAAAGGTGGGATGAGGTTTCTGCGGCGACTGTGTACTTTCCATTCCTCCGTCGAAACTTACGCGCCCATTGTATTCGCTCGCTTCTGCTGCGGCAGTCCACGTCACCGGCTCAACCTTAATCCATTTCTACTTATCTTTGAATACCATTTGGTCGCACGTAAATAGACAGTTTTTGTACCATCGCAGAACTGGGATTATGCACAGGTACAGTTTAAGAAGGATAAAGATTTAAATAAATACTATTAGATAATAAACAAACAAGTTCACCAGTAAGGCTCGACGTCAATCGAAATTTCGGACAATGGTTAAAAAATGGTTACAAAACGGATTGAATTTGTTTATCGCCTTAAAAAGTTTGTCTAGCAGCTTATGATTAGATGTTTCCTCGAACCGTCGCTATTGTGTGCGGTTTACGTAGTCTGTCGGATCCTGGTGGCACCCTGTACCTGGCGGGGAGGCCCGCGCAGCGCTCGCCTCGCGATAACCCTCCACCGGCAACAGGCATGCCCCTGCGATTCTCTTTTGTTTCGTATCTTATCCGATTTTAATTACGAGCGTAGAGAAATCTCGTTATTCCTTAAAGGGATATGACTGCTCCGAGCTAATTTACTATCGACCCTTGCACGATTTTATGTTCTTGACTTTATTTTATTGCTTTTGGTTGGACTTTATGTAGGTACGGCACGCACGTATTATGCTCGTTTGATGTATGGTCTTTACATATAATATTTTACGGGTGATTCAATTCAATAATTTCAGGTTCGATTGCTCGTATTCTTTATGGAGCAGTATTGTATACGAGTAAATAAAGTAGGGATCGGGGTTGCTTCGGTAGCCTTGTGGTTAATGTACTATAAACATCGTTTTATCTAATGCGGATTTCGCGTCATTTGATATAATATTCTCGTGATTCTGCTTTACGCACAGATTATATCGGAATCAGTTGTCTGTAAAAAAAGGCAAATGAATGTTAAAAAAATCGAGTTTGGATAATGTTGTCTAACTATTACATAACTAATAGTGTTATTTCATATGGAAAATGGTTAGGGAACGTAGGACGCAGTAATACAGTTAGGGCCGTTGGAAATTTAAAATGACAAAAATATGTTACATAAAATATGTAAAAAGCCTTGTTTCACCGCATTCACTAGAATGATGTAGCAGGCTTGTCAAATAAAATCGATAAAAGACTATCAGTCTCTATGAGTATTCCATAGTATTGCATCCAAGGATGGGAGTTTGTGTTTACAAACCCGGGCTGTGTACAGAAAAATCCACGCAAATTCCCGACCTAGAAATCGAACTCAGGACCTCGAGACCACGGCTCGGTATTTTAACCACTAGACCATCGAGGCGTCAAACTTATCTGATTGTTTCCTTTTTCCAGAATCATCAGTGGGCACGGGCGCTGGGTGCTTCCCATCTGGCGCGATGGTGCACACAGAGAGTGGACTAAAGGACATCGCCACGTTGACGCGCGGCGACAAAGTGCTGGCCGCCGACGACACTGGCAAACTCGTGTACTCAGAGGTATGTATAAAGGCTTAGATCTATTTTAAACGCGTGCTTGTTATGTAGGCAAAAGAGAAAGAGAGACACCTGATGCCATCGATGGTAATGATCACCGCTGCCCATTGGCATCAACAACCCCACAAGGGTCGTAAATGCTTTTTGCCTCCCTTGAAAATACTTTCTTCCCTCCCAATCTGAGTCCTGGGGATCTTATGCACCAGCAGAAAATAGCATAGTGTGCTAAAACGTCTTTTTTTCCAATGAAGTGTCCTTCAATGAAAGTCAGTCAAGACACAGTAAAGATTATGAAGCCAACATTGTTTTTTTTTACTACTTCATTATATATACCTAGTATGGTCAGGTTACTGAATTTTTAATTAAGGAGATAACTATGTTGAACTTATTCGATGCGAATCGTTAAAAAACTCTCAAACCCTAGGCTTCATTGTTGCACTCACACTAATGCTATTGTTAATCCCAAAGATTAAATCCACTTTTGTTTAGCAAGGCTATAGGTATTGTTGAACGTAAGCTGGGTAAACCGCACTAACTAATGCACATTGCAATTAGAAACACGAACAAAACAAACTTGCACCCAACTAACTTGTCCTCACCTGTGTTATTTCCCACGATTTTATGCTATCTCAGTTTCCAGACCACTGAGCTTAATTTATCTGATCTTCGACTAAGATGTCAAGTGTAAACAAACTCAGGCATCTATAATCACAACAGTGCCAAAGCAATTAATACCGTAAATCCCGGGGGTTCTCCGCATCTTTTAATCAGACTTTACAATAGTTTCCGTAATAAGAAATTGCACGTAGAGAATCTGGGAGCACTGTAAACAAATCATGAACCTCAATTTTCGCTGGATGCGGTAAAATATTAAAGTATTGTTTTTTTCCAGGTGTTGACATTCATCGACCGCGACCCGAACACAACGCGAGAATACATCGAAATACGAGCTGAGAACGGAGTGGCCATCACGACCACCGCGTCTCACCTGCTGCTGCTGGCGGCCGCGGACGGCTGGCGGGAGGCCTTCGCCGCCAGCGTGGACGTCGGCGACGTGCTGCTGACGCACGGGCCCGCCGGCGTCATGCGCCCCTCCCGCGTGGTCCACACCCGCGTCGTCACCAGGCAGGGCGCCTTCGCCCCGCTCACCAGGTCCGGCACCATCATGGTGGACGACGCGCTTGCGTCCTGCTACGCGCTCGTGCGGAGCCACTCGCTCGCGCACGCCGCCATGGCCCCGCTCCGGTGGATGGCCGCGTGGACCGGCTCCAGCGAGCAGCCCCGGGGCGTCCACTGGTACGCCAGTGCGCTATACTCCTTCAGCGAATTCGTACTCCCAGCGACCTACAAGTATCCGTAACCGTTCGGAAGTGCGAAGGGACAATGTGAAGCGCGCGGGACGTGCCGACTCGAACGTTTTGTATATAATTACTACGTATATGTGTAAATAGGATGTGAATGCGGACACTGTGAACTGATGATATCATTCGCTCGCGATCATTTCAAATGTTTCTCGTAAATGAACTCGTCGACAACGATTTATACTTATCCACACTGGAAATTATTTATTAAGTAGTTGTAAGACCATATTTGCAAATTTTGCACATTATTTAGTTGAAATATGAATATTTGTAAATTGTGTCGGTATTTGTTATTCTGCACAATGCAGAAATACTTAAATGTATGCGCTTATGTTTTTTAAGTAACTGTATAAATAGGTATTTATAGGCATTAGCAAATCCGAGGAATCTACCTGTTTTTCGAATTCAGTCTTCCTTGAAGCAAATCAGTATTTCCTTTTTCGCGTTAATAGCCAAGTATACCTAACTAGACATTCCGTTACTCTAATCTTCTAAATCGCCTGCCCCCTAGAAAAGATTAAAATGTGATCTTGGTACCTAAAACTGTGCCTTAAGATTTTATTTATTGTTATTTATAAGCTAGGTATCTACATATTTATAAATTGACGCAAATGTTTAAATCTTATACATGGAAGCAACTTATTCTTGTATGCATTTATCTATATCTTATAAGTCTTTACCAACTTCAACTATACTACAAAGCTAACATTTAATTTGATCATGTTCTTATATTTAACACGTTTCATATTCCTCTCTCTCTCTCTAACTTATATCTTATTTGCATGATGTTCTATTTCTTTTGTACTTAATATTTATACTCGAATCAATTATTATATAGGACTGTATTTTGTATACAGGAGTACCGTAGTAATGGTCGACAGTCGGTGTAACGAGTCGGCAGTATTTATTTTGCGTCTCACCAAGTGACGCACAGATCGCCTAAAGATCTTGAACTGAAGCTTGGGTTCCTATAGTATGAATTTAGTGGAATGAAGTGTGGAAGTTGCAATCGATTTTATATTTTGACGATTATACATGCTTAATTCTTCGATTTGTAATAAATACTCTTGTGTAAATTAAAAAAGTTCACATCTTTTAACGTAGTCTGTAAAGGTTTAACTTTAACCATAAGATCTATTTATTAACCTGACCAAATTTTGATAAATAAATAAAATTACTGTATAAAACTTAATATTTTTAAATAACGTAATTGCAACTTAAATGTATGGTTTCAACATGCCACGAATTCGGATCGTTCTTTAAATAAATTGACATGCTGGCAATTCTCAGATTACAAAAATGTAGAGCAAAGTCATTCTGATGTATTGAAAACGTGATTGAATAGGAAATAATGTTTTTCCTGAATTTATTCAATTTATTCTTGAACGAGTTTACTTTAGTAACAAATTGTTACTATACTTGTACATTTAGTAGTGCAGTTACGACATCAAAGCGCAGACTTCAAATGTACATGACATACCGCTAAAATAGCTGTCCTTTTATGTTTCATTCTAATTAAATTAACTGACAGCAGAACACTTCAAAATAACAATAACTTTCAACGCAGTACTATCATTTAGGTATGTACTCCTTTACGTTACTTTCATAAAATTACTTTGTAGTAGACTTGTATTAATTAACAATATTGTAAATGTACCTATCGGAAAGCTTTAACTACATAACGTTCTGACAACACAATTCGCCATAAATATTGCCATATTTTAATTGTAAAGTGGGCCATTGCGTCTTCTGTTTTGAGTGACTTAGCGAAGCACAAGTTATACCTAATTATATAAGTTCACGTACAATGCATTACTTAGGGATAAGTAGACGTGTTGGCATATAATGTACTTTTGTAATTAAATAAGTATTAAAAAAATGAGTCTGTCAAAAAATGATGCATTTAACAACAAAATGAAACGTTTCTATGTGAGGCGACTAGATAATATTACTATTAGATGAGTATCAGTATTTATAAACATAAGTAATTAAACAAACATTTCTACTGTAACTATAAATGTTTGGCATTCTTTTTTGATAGACAATTTTGGTAAATTGAATCCATCATGTAAATTAAATACAATATGTAATGAATGTGCTTTTATATTATTTATTTATTGATGTTATTTTTGTATTGATAAAAAGTCGCTTCATAGAAAAGATGTATTATTTCTTCATAACCCATGAATACGAGAAACTTATTGGTATTTTCAAATATTTTGTATAAAATCATAATACGTATTATGAATATCAACATCATTGACATTACGCATTATAGGTAATTGCAGACTAAATAAAATGTTGGCTTCGTGGAAACTGCAGCTTTTATTTCCGAAAAAATAGGTTCGATTCAATGTGTTGATGATATCCTAGTTAAAAGCATTAATCACCGGAATATAAATAATGCAAACTTACTAAACATTAAAATATTAAGCTAATGCCTTGTCTGTCAACAGTTTAGATGTTATGACTCATACCAGTTTAGAACAATACTAAACGAAGAGGAAACCACTATATAATTTGTGTACTTCTTAAATCTTAGCTTTTAGAAAGATTCGTAAAAATTGAAAATGTTCTCATGTATTTCCAATAATACATTTAAAAATTACAAAAGCAAATACACGTTGTGACTTCAAAACAAGGCGAAAACAGTTTAAATCAGTAGGTAAACCAATTCATAACAATAATTACACAACTGTCAACTATCTCTGGAGAACTCAACGCTTCATCACCAAGTTCTCTATGAAACATTTTCGAATTACAGGTAAGATGGTTCTAGTTTAAGTTATATAACTTTCAGAGTTTCCACTCGCGTTTAAACTTGTATCTCAAGACTGCACTTGGAAGTTGCAAGCTTGAGATATTGTAAGTATGCTTACGAGAACTAAAAGGAAAATTATGCAACTTTTTATTGTATACCTAGTTGCTTCTCTACGCCGCCCGCCGTGTTCAGTAGGTATGCGTACAAAAAAAGAGTGAACATTCAAAATCTGGACCTCAATTATTATTCTTTGCCGACTTAGTTCTCTTTGACGGCATGCACAATGCACATATGTACTTATATCTACACAAAACAAACGAATGAATAGTATAATTAAATAGGTTCAATTCTAAAACTAATTCTATCTGGTCTGGTCTAACTCTTATAAGAAATGAAGCCAGTTGGACTGATTATTGACATATAAAACTGAATGTAGGTAAATTAATAAATTGAATTATAACAACAAATCGTTGAATTATAGAATACTCGGTAACCATATGCGAAGTTCGACCCAACGACCTCTGGTGTAATAGTTTAATTCTATTATTATCTCTTATAAGAACACAATATATATACGAGATAGATGTACAAATTCATACGTATTTTATTTGCTTTTGTTCAAGCGAAGGCGATTACTACGCTCGATCACTTCTTGGTCGAGTAAGGCGTTTCAAGAATTTTGTCATTATGTATAATATAAACATACTCAAAATAAGGAATTCTCCGTTTATGAAAAACTACCCTGGGAATTATTGCTCGTCTCTATAATACTGTCGCTTTTGTCTGATGACCGTATCTGGTTTATGTTTTCTTTACGGCTATTGTTTCCTATGATTATTATTTGCAAGGAACTTGATAGTTATCTATTGTTTTCATTCCAATACAGCTGATGTATTTGTGGCTCGCAGCCACTTCAGTATCCACGCGGAAATGGAAAATGGATCAAAGCGATGTCGTTGCTACAAAGTTTCCGTTGTGAACGGCGAAGTAATGGTTTGTGTGTACCGAATCAGTACCAATGCCGGCTCGCTGGCGGGAAGACGTTAATCCAGTTTTATAGAGAAATACGTATTCATTACAAAAAAAAACTTAAGTCCGTTTAAAATTGAATTAGCGCATAGCCTGTTCTGGATTGTTGGTTATGTCTTATAAACGTTTTTTTTTCTAAGAATAAAATCAGTTTGCATACAACGGTTTTGAATTAAACGCTAGATTAATTAATTGAGTGACAGGTTCAGTTAAATGCATACCAGGGACAAGAAAAACTGAACTAATATCGTTCTAAAAATGAGGTAAGTTTTATTTTGTTCATATTTAACGAAGAACAGGTCGAGTACGTTGATATTACTTTCCTTTGATAATAAGAAAGTTTGGTCTCAAAGGAGTGTTTTCCCTGTATTTTTTCTAACGAACCCAGGCAGGTACGTATCTCTTGTTTTCAATGTTTATATTTTGTACGCTTTGATTTGATGGTTCGGTAAATAGCAAATGGGATGGTTAGTAAGAAAATGGAGGGAAAATAAATTATACTTATTTGTGTTAAAGATATATAATTTTTTACAAAAGACTAAAGTAACTTCGAGAGCTGAATTTAGGAATACATTTCGAGACCAGACTCTTGTTTAGTTTTATACTAGCGGCCGCCCGCGACTCCGTCCGCATGGAATTCGGTTTCCTATAGCTTAAAGCCTTCCTCGACTAATGGACTATCCAACGCAAAAAATATATTTAAATTCGATCCCATTACTTTCTAAGATTAGCGCGTTCAAACAAAAAACAAACTCTTTAGCTTTACTACATAAGTAAAGATTAAACCGAAATTCATATAACTTAAAATCCTAGTTTTAGTACGTCTAGATGTTACATTGATTGAAGTTGATATGCAAGGGCAAGGCACCTTTTCTGCTGCTATGGTTATGTTGGTTCAATCTTCTTTCACTCAAGGCCTAGTATATTTCATTATTTATTCTTAAGGAGAAATGCCAATGTGAAACTAGAGGCAAAGGAATATTTACTGCGCTATCGGGTAGTCATTGCTAAGACGGTTACAACAATATCGAGTACAAACTAACAAATCCCTTTCGTACCTAAGTGCTCACGGCAATCACTTTCCCGTTAATTTCGGTAATACATGAAATTTCAAAGAATTAAGGTCATGAAAATATAATTCCGAAACTTATTTTCTAAAAGCGTTTTATCGATAAGCTGAACAAGAATGAACAACAGATCTTTCAAATACCAAGTTCTAGATTTTGGCGATAAAGTTACTGAATTTCAATTTCAAGTACAAAAGGTACAATCATTTCCAATCAACACTGAGAACACAAATGAAATAACTAACTTGAATAGAAATTTAAATTAAACTTTAAGTCAAGGAATATAAATTTTAACTTTAAATACAAAGCTGCGGGAACTTAACCTTTCCAAATGATACAATAATAATTGTGTATTCGAAATACGGCATTATTTGTTGGAATTTGTTCTTCGGATTCCGAAAAGCAGAATTTAAAAATTGATTTTCTGGTCCCCAGTTTTAACTGTGATAATTTAGTTTGCATGATATGATTCATACAATGTTTAAGAAGAACATTGTTATGTTGAATTTTGTTGCATATCCCAACTAATATTATAAATGCGAAAGTAACTCTGTCTGTCTGTCTGTCTGTCTGTCTGTCTGTCTGTCTGTCTGTCTGTTACGCTTTCCCGCTTAAACCTCGCAACCGATTTTGATGAAATTTGGTACAGACAATTTTTAGACCCTGAGACGGAACATAGGCTACTTTTTTACCCATTCCAACCCCCCACTTCCCCGAAATGAGGGGGTGGAAGTTTGTATGTAAAATCTAAACTACTTGAGTTAGACGCTTGAAATTTGGCATGCAGGTCCCTTAGTAAACTTGATGCTTAGTTGCAAAAGGATATTGCAAAATTCCCACGGGAACGGGAGTTAGCGGGAAAAACATTCGTATAATGAAAACCGATATCCACGCGGACGAAGTCGCGGGCGGCCGCTAGTAACTTTATAATTTTGAACGTTCCTTAATAAGTGATGTAAAATAATAATACCGAATTTGATATTTATGTAATAAATAGTAATGATTGAGTAAGTATACTCAATCATTACTCGTCATTAGAAAAAAAACATGTACGAGTATTTCACACTTTGTACATTTTGTACTTTCACAAACATAATGTTTGACAAATAATTAATTTCTTGATTGCGTTTGCTTACACAGAGAAACGGGATATGGTTTCTGCAGATAATAAATTGACGTGCAACTGTGAGGTGGGGAGTATAACTCGAACTAAGGAAAATAATAATCAACAATCAGAAGGCAAAAAATAAAGCTTCAAAAACCTGTTGCATTAACCCTTATGTTTCGTTTAAAATCATTGTATTTTACTTCATATTGAAATTGGGTCATAACATCTATTGTCACTGATAACGGAAATCATAGAGAATTTAGATTTTTGCACCTAGTCGTTTCCTACCATTGGGTTCCAGTTTTCAATTTTAATAGGCTATTTTAAAAACTGCTGTGAATAATAGTAATTAACAGAATTTCTTTATCAATACGATACTAATTGTGTAATTTACCCAACCACTAACATGTAACTCTATTTTGCACAGTAAAACTTGAAAAGTGCTTACGTAATAGATAAAAGATAAAACGCTACCCCATTTGTCCCAAAAGATTGTGTCAGCTAAACAAATGTCTTTTCCCCAGATTCTAATTATGAAGGTGATAAACATGTCCAAGGGCGATAGGGAATACTCGAAGATCAAGTAAGAAATACCTATTACCTATACGCAAATACAAAGATGTTCTTGGAATGTATTCAAACCAATCAAACAAACTCCTATAAAATTACCTTATAGTGAAACAAACTGTTTGAGTAAAGTAAACAACTTGCTCATAAATTGTTAAGGTTGGGTGCAAATGACAACAAAATATTCGTGACGTGTTTGTTTCACGTAATTATCTTACACATTCGTTTTCATTTCGTATTATTCGATCACCACTCTCCTGCCCTTTTCCCACATTGTCACTGTCACATTCAATGTTTATCCAGAATAATTTAATCAGTGAACGGTGTATCACGCTTGCAAAATACCTAAACAATTATTTATTCAAAAATGAAAATAAACGGAACATAAATAAATTGCACATACAACTTAACTTGTACGTACAATCAACGTAAGATAGAAAGTGACACTTAGGGTACTGAAATAAATAGACGCAACCAATAAGTCAATAATATGCAAAGTTTCCATATTGTTCACAATAATGTTGTGAACAATATGGAAACTTTGTATCGTTCTAAAAGTCGACACTTTAAAATGCCATAGGTACATGTAGATCGGTTCAGTCAAACCGCCAAAAATATGGTAACAGTAATCGCGGCAATTGTATCAAAGTATTCGTAGTCGGATGCTTACTGTACCACTTACCAGCCAATAGAACCAAAACGATACTCTGATACTCTGCTAGTGGAGATGCGATCGATAGATAATATCAGAGGGCGCCCAATATAATTCACTTGATACTAGCATATTATGGGCTGGGCTCAGTTTACAATATCATTTACGTGCTCGTGTTATTCTCACTAGCAGATGTTCCAGATCGTAATTCCATATCGTCAGTGAACACGCAATTGCTGATAGGAAATCCGACGTCTGCCAAAATTAATTTACTTATCGGCCAAAATTCAATGTTTGCCTACGTGAGCAATTACTGACATAGTGCGCTTCCACGCTATCAGCTAATTGGAAATCTGAATACTTATTAGGTGGGTATTGATTTCGTATATAACGAACGGTCTACTCGATAAGAGTATTATTGGAAGCTGTGGTCAGAGCTTGTGCATTATAAAATGTATTTCTAACTACAAAGATAAATTGTTATGATAACGGATGTTCATAATACTTATTCAAAACAGTTCCTAAATAGTATGTGTGTGTATTCAATGAATGATGATTATTAAGATATTTTACCATGTGCAAGGGTATTAGATAAGTTTCTGTAGCTTAAGTACTTTTAATCCTTAGTTACTAATTAACACTTTGGGTCTGTCAAAATACTGGCATTTACCCCAAAGAAAGATTCAAATTGTTAGAGTTACGTAAGTAGTTAACGTTTCATTGACCTTAAGAGCCCGAATTATAACGTCCCAGTGGACTTCTTTGAAGCTGAATAACTGGATAAAATGATACAACAAAATTCTGCTAAATTGAAAATTAATAATTCAGGATTCAACTTAATTTTACTATAGTCAAAATACCTTAGGGTCTTTTTTTCCGTATCTCCCGCTATGTTAAATCTTTTTCAAAGGGAATGGCTCAACTCTTAAGACGGAGATCCATCGATAATCTATTCATTCCGAATGGAAAAATTGGAATATTTTTAACGAACAAAATTTTTCTGCAACTGGTACCACCAGCTGTCTTCATTGATTTCCTGACACATCAGAACAAAATGTTTAACGAGTAATGTAATAAATGGATAAGTATCTACCCAATGTAGAGAAATCTCATGTCACGTCGATTTAGATATGGGAAAGGCCTAATATAAAAGTTACCAACTTATATTAGTTACATTCCATTCGTTGACGAACGTTAGGTATATTCTATTCGCTGACGAATAGGATATTCTTAAGTTTGGAAGTAAATAGGTCAGTAAAATATTCTCCCCATGCTCCACAGCCAAACCTCACTTCATCGTTCATCGACCTCTAGGTTCGTCCACGGTATAAAAGCTATAAGGAAATTTTCATTCAACCAACTTTAGAGGTTTCACTGAATAAGGACATTTTTATTTTTATTACGGTGGCTTAGCGAGATTATTTTCAGTTATTGCATTGTTATGTTTGTAGCCTAAGAAGATAAGTACTTAAGATTTATGGAAAACATTTATATGATAAAATGTTATACAACAACGATCGTACCATCAAATGTTAAGCTGAAAATGGCATGAATTTCACCAAAACGAATCGACGTTCTATAAAGTTCCACATTTCAAAATGTCTTAAATTCTAAATGCAAGTGTACCCAATACAAGTACATTTACTCGTATCTTCCTACAGTGTGTGTTTCGAAAGCTGTTTATTCGAAATAATAAATCATTCCCTGCGGTTTCGGTCTACAAAAACAAAGCTTGTTATTAATATTTTTTCTTTAAACTTTCACGTGATTTATTGCTGACGTTATTTATAGCATAAACAACAAATACCAACTTTTACGCAGCATAGTTAATGAAATCAACTAAATCAATTTTCCTTTGGTATTATAAGCCCCGTTTTCCTCTCTGCGAATATATATTGTCATGCAATTAATTTATTTTAATGAATTCTGTTAATTCACGTTATATTCCCTCCTTTCACCGCTCCGGTTTTACTCAATTTATTTACTCCGTTAATTATTTTAGTAATCCAATCGAACGAGGCTTTTTGCTTACGCGGTAGTGCATTTGTATGACAAACACTGTTAGTAACAGTGTTTGTCATACATTTATATTTTCCTCCGAGCGTTTATCCCGTTTCTGTGCGGGGCCCGCTCTGACCATGATCCAGGATTTGGCGAATCTGGTTATTACAGTGAAGCGAGTGCTATCAGACCTTCGTAACCCTTAGAGGGGAACCACACATGGTTATATATTGGATCATGGTTATTCTGGCAGATCTAACTGAACTAAAGTCAGAATCTATCTAAATGTGCAGGTTTCCTCAAGGTGTTTTCACTCACCGCCGAGCTAATAGCACAAATCGACACATAGATTTTTCGAAAAATCCAGATGGATGGGCCCTGATTCGAACTACGGACCTCACGTATGTGAGGCGCAGTCCTTACCACTAGGCCACCTACGCGCAATATATATACATTTATATGCTAAGTATAAATAGCTAGCTACAAAATATTTATTAAGTAAATTATTTGTAATTACAAAATAAGTGTAAGAAGGTACTTACTACTTACTTTATAATAAAATATCTACTTAGACAAAAAAGTTTTCAGATCTGGAAAATAGTAAACAAATCAGTCAATTACACGTTAGTAATGACATACGTAGTTATGTCATCAACGAGTAGTGAGACAAAATTAGAAAAGTTACATTGGCTGAAAAGTCATGTGAATGTAAAATTATGTATTTGTCTATTGAAAAATTGTAATATCAATTCATATTCATAGTTATAACGAAGGAATAAAACAATCCTCGATGCTTTCATTGTTTATGAAAGCTTCGAATACTTGACAGAATATACAGCCGCGAGCAAAAGTATTAGGCACCCTACTGAACTGTTAGTTTTAAGTGTTTGTGTAAGGTATTGTTAATGAAATGCTTTTGTTTATTTATAAGCTTTATTAAAATGTCATGTTTATAAAAATTTAGTTGGTCCACCACTAGATTTGATCACAGAAACTACACTTATTGGCATTGATTTAATCAACTTAAAATATTCGTCAGGGGTTATTTCATTCATTATTTTTTTAACGCTGCTTGCCCTGATGTTTTATTGGGTATAGAGTGTCTACGTATCTTTTTCTTCAATTTAACCAAATATGCTCCATTGGATTGGGCTCTGGTGATTGTGGTGGCCAGCCTAAGAGGTCCACTCTGCTTTGGTACAGCCAAGCCATGGAGTGAGCAGATTTGTGACTGGTGGCGTTGTCCTGTTGGAATTTGACACCTTCACAGTTCATGTCGCCATAAATCTTCGTTATTGCTGGTGCTAGAGCTCTTACAAGGACTCTTGTGTACTTTTCACTGTTCATTCACCCCTCACACAGCAACATTTCGCCCACGCCATCGGCTGCCATGCAACCCCAATTCATGATGGAGCTTCCACCGTGCTTAACAGTGGGTAACACACAGTCCTCGTCGTAATCTTCACCTATTCCTCGTCTTACATCGGTTGCACCGGGAGTTCCAAACATCAGTTTGATAGGGAAAAACAGATTCATTTTTGAAACAGTACAATTTACATCAAGAAGTAAATTTTCAATGGTTTTATGTTTTTTATGTAAGGTATGTAAACTAAAGAGCCGTACATTAAAGTTGAATTGGCCTGACCACCACACATTGGATCAGTCTTCCACCATCCAATTTTTATGTTTCAGGGCCCAGTCCAGCCAAATTTTCAAGTTGAGTTCTGACAGCCATGGCTCCTTTTTTGCTTTGCAACCTTTTAATCCAGCTTTAAGAAGTCATCTTCTCACCGTTTGAACACTCACAGGTGTGCCTTTTGCCTCCTGAAAATTTTCAGCGAGGTCAATAGCAGTTTTTTTTGGGTTCCGCAAAGACTGTCTAATCACTAGCTGGTTATCTCGATCAGTTGCAACTGTTTTTCTGCCTGTTTTGGCCTGTTTTCATGAGATCGGGTCTCTCGTAGCTGATTGATTAAATATTGCACTGCGCAGCGAGAACATTTCACTTCTTGGTCTATAGTCACTAGTGACATGCCTTGTTCGGACCAAAAAAAAAAACTTAGGCGCTGTTCGGCACTAAGTTTCGTTTTTTTTGGCATAACTCACGGTAAAAATGTTATTCTCCAAAAATCAGCTAAAAACACTTGCATACAGAATGTATATTTTCATAAAAAAAAAATTAACTACTACATTAGAGATTTTGTAAATAACGTATTTCGAGAAATAATTAATAATTGAACAACTGCATGTCATAAAAAATGTTTATGGTGTTTTTTCAACTTAAATCATACCCCTCAAACAAAAGCATAGCCATTAAAAGCCTATCACTACATAAGTTTGCTGTTCCAGTGTTTTAATAGGGGTGCCTAATACTTTTGCTCGCGGCTGTAATTGTTAACTTGTATAAAGACAAAGGTTTTACTGCTTAACAATTGTATTCATATTACGTATTTAATTAAATCACTTCAGTATCGGCTTGGTAAACTTGTTTTATACCCGACGGGGTAACGTAGTAAAGCGATTTAATTTGTTCCTTGTTTTGTTTGTGACGAAAATGAAATTGAGGAAAATAAGTGGAAAAATCACCGCTCCTTCGAATTCTTTCATGTATTTTTTATTTTAGCGAAGTATTTTTTGACTTACTAATCTATAAAATTCCATTAAAAATTCTCATCAAAACTCAGCAGCACGCCTTTCGAATTAAGTTTCATTAATATAAATGTATTCTTGTTTAGTATGTAGGTTATACTCGTAGGTTCGTCGGTTAGAGGAGCTCGATGGCGCAGTGGTAAGCGCACTCGGCCTGCGGTTGCTAAAGTTAAGCAACGTTCGCAGATGCCAGTCATCGGATGGGTGACCGAAAAATTTCATCTCGAGCTCCTCCGTGCTTCGGAAGGCACGTTAAGCCGTTGGTCCTGCGCCTGATCTCTCTACGGTCGTGTCAGATTGCTGTCCCACCGAATTATGAGAGTGAAGGAATAGGGAGTGCACCTGTGCTTGCGCACTCACTTGTGCACTATAATATATCCTGCGTACCTGGCTGATCGTAAGATCGGCCGCCATGGCCGAATACGGCCGGAGGGTATTATACTCGTAAGGATTTTCACACATACAACCTACAGGGAAACCTGTTGCATTGATGGCATTGGCTAATGTTTGAAATCTTATTGTTAAAAGAAAGCCCGTTACAGTTGAGAGTGAGTTTCTCATTTATGTTGGTAAATTCATGTGTGGACTGAGCCTTTTATTGGCACTCTTAACAGGTAGAGTGGGTTACCTTCTTATCTCAAATTTAATTATCGTCATCAATTAACTCACATCCTTGCCTATATGCAAGCTCTAGTATTTAAAGTTTTATATTCATTAAAGTTGTTATGCGTCCTTTTTGTTCTCAAATGTTTCTCGAAATTCTTGTACTCTCGTTCAAATACAGGAATTTTAACAAGCCGGGGCAAGTTTTAATGAAACCGAGAAAGTCCAGTTCCTGGCGAAACAAACCGACAGACGGTTTGTTAAATAACTACTGTAATAACTATTTGGCATTTTTATTTGAAGTCATTTCATGTACCAACTACTCAAAAATGGTACCATTTTCTGTTTTGATAAGGCAATTTAATATTAAAAACGAGCGAGTGACAGTTAAGTATTTTGCGTAAGATGTAGGACGTATCCAGACGCTTAGTATACTTGTTCACTTTAATATTCCCTTTATAACTCGTATTACTCGCATAATATTTTTCTCGTATACGAGAATATAATATTACTTTTCAAGTCTTACATATGCAAATAGACTACATATTTACCCAAAGAAGAATATACTTAGAAAGTCGTTTTCGAGAGTATATTTGTTGACTATACGTCAACAGACAATTCCCTTTTACATACATTTTTCTTGTCCAATCTAGAGGGAGTATTTTCGCGGAAGCCTTATTTTTTCGTTCAACCTTCAATAGCACGAAAGTCACGTTTTACTGTTAGACATTCGAATGAACGTCGTATTTATCATCGATCGTATTCTCCTCGGTTGAAACTGTTTGTGGTCGTTTCCATCTCTGCGGCGGAATTACGGGTGGTGGGTAAATGCAATTATCTGAGCACTTTGTCTTAGACGCGGCTGTAAGTGTCTATCTCGCTCCAGTGACGAGCGATGCAGATTCTCGCACGGTCGCGTAATTACACTCGTTTAAACGAGCGGAGGTTTTTATAAACGTACCTAAGTGAATTGAAGCTAAGAGCGTCTAATTACCAGTGAGAGCTTATTCATTATTCGTTGTATTTATTCTATAACCCCAGTATCCATCCAATAAACAGTTTGGTTCACAAAATAATACAGCGCGAAGAGAGTAGCAGTTATAACTGATCCTTAATCACACAGCTCAAAAGACTTAAAGTAACGCTTACAAGACTTTTTCCACCCATATGGACTGAATTCCAATAACAGTTCTGTCCATGTTCTAGTCGTCGATCTTCATCGAACCTTTCAGAGGACTGTCGTCACATAAATCAAGTGGGATTTACTATCTACTGTGCTATGGAGGCGTTACTTTCATAGACTGCCTGAAAGGATGCATTGATCGATTGATATGCAAGTCCCATTTTGACTGAATCTGTGGTGCACTGACTTATTGGTTACTTTTGTGGCTAGCGATCGCATTTTTTAACCTTTTGAACGCCAGTGCTCAAACGCATCGGCGCCCTTCCCACGCCAAGCCATAAATTCAGAGCAAATACCTACAAATAAAATAGGAATGCCAACGATGTTATCGATAAGTTGTCAATAACCGATTTAATCTCTGCTATTCGTCACATATTTTTGAAATAAAATATATTTGAAATAAAATAATTTTGATTTCGTATTATTTAACAGCAGTTACAAAATTCTATACAAAGTAAAAGTAGACATTAGAACTACAAACGAATAAATCAGGTAATAATAAGATACATCACTAATCTCGTTCGTGTAGGCATTCGCTGTCGGGAAGACCCGACTCTGGCGTGGTTGGCACGACCTTTGACAGCTTTCTTGCGTGCGAGGTAGTGATGTGACATTTCAAGTAAACTTATAATTATTATTATAAATTATAAACAACAAGGTAAAGAAAGGGTTGTCTATTAGAGTACTAATTAATTACTTAGCTTTCGTTGATTTTCTCCGTTTTTACTTAAAGAGGCCTGTTACATCTCGATCATGATTTTTGCGTAAAATGCCCCTTTTCACATTTTATAGTAATTTTCCAGTTGTATTTATCGTTTTTATGGAAAAAGGATAATAAATTTATGCTTAGTATAACAAATTTTCACTCTGCGAGAAAAAGCTGAGTTCGGACGGCCGGCACATATTTTGTAGTAATTTTGCAGTTGTATTTATAGTTTTTATCGAAATAAGATAATAAATTCATTATAAAATATTATGAAGTAACAATTATTCTGGTATAAATTTTGTTCAATAATATTATCGTATAGGTGAGATTCACAGCGATCTTAAAGCGATTTTCGACGTTTATTGGTTTAGAATAATTTCTAAGTAAAATCAATAACATCTAAAAAATCAGAGGCCGCTACGAACTATTCGACTATTTTTTATTCATATTACACTCCCCGTTATAAATTATAATAGGATAGGAAATCACTAGCAGTCTCCCGTAGCGCTAATGACGTCACCGCTTGACGTGTCTTCCCGACTGTGGCGTACAGGTAACTGTCTATGCGCTGTTCCGTAGGGATGCGCGAGAGTGAACAGTTAACTATCGATCGATAGATATAAATAGTAATCATTTTTCAATAATTTCATAAATATTACGCATTAAGAATATTCAGATACAAATAGTTGCTATTAAAAAATAATTATCGATGTAGTAGTAAGCTGCTTTCAATAAAATATTTCATAAATTCAAAATTTAATTAACCTAACTTACCCATCACTAGCTGTCGTGTCTTGCCGACTGTGGCGTGAGGAGAACACCATTTCGGTTAGCAATATTTAGTGATAATTTTTGCTAGTGAAATGTAACTGATGGATATATCTTCGTGCCATTTTACAATACATCATTAAAGTACTTTTAAATAATAGGAAAAAGAAACACAGAAAAGTTGATTTAGTATGTTTATTTTGTGTTTTAAAAATGTCGTTTTCTCGTCGGCCATACACGTCGGTGGCGTGTTGGGCACTTTTTCATTTGTCGTCCAGTGCCGACCGTGGCGTTCAAAAGGTTAAAATCGCAAGAATAAAATTTGAGGCTATGTTTTTCTGTTATGTATTCTACGGCTTTATGACTATGAGTTGGCTTATCGTTAAGGATTCGTTGCCGTAGCCGATATTCCACTTGCACGATGGTACTATTATTTTTCTTTGGCAGTCTTATACGACTGTTTTTTTTATGAAGAATTCTGTCTATCTAAAGGTTTCTGAGAGAAACGCGGTTATCGAGGCATGCAGATTGTAGGTCGAGAGCGAGACGTTCCGACGGACGAATAATGAATAAAATTTCATATTACGAATCGTGTCTGCGCAAATATGCGAATAAATATTGCTCTTCTTTTGTACGACGACGCGGTGTTAACTATAGATCTAACATTTTATCAATTTCGTGAATTCCGTACTGGATTTATTGTTTTTGTTACGCCCACTCATAAATTCCGAAGTCGGGAGCAAAGTATGTTTCGGAATCCTCGAACATAGTTCAAGTTTCTAAGTACCAATTCGCCAATACAAAGGCAGCAATTGGGCGAGTAACTAATCTCATCAGAGTACTTAATTGATTTACAGATTGAGACGATTATTGTGTTGTATGAATACCGTTACAATTTTTCACCCCTTGACATACCTATGTTTTGTTTAATTTATTGATCTTGTTAAATAGAGTGATGAAACCCCGACAGTTGCAGAAGGGGTACTGATATTTAGGGCTGTAGATTACAAATTGTTATTTTGATGGGTTATTCTATTATTTTATCATGAAAAGACATAAAATACAAAATGTATCTTTAGCTAAACTTTACATTTACATTCACAGTTGACTGTTATTATATTACAGCAGATACAACAATGTTTTTTTTTAAAGCAGGGGGACATTAGTCAGAATTGTTCAAGCAAAAAAAAAAAGGAAAGCAAAATCATGTTTGAACGTTTCGACATATATGTTTCAAATTATTTCGGTCACAGAGAAGCGATTCATCTATTCATGTGAGCCTAAAATATTAATAAGGTCTGGGAAATTAAACACGTTTCCGAGGAATCTTTATCCGTTGGAATTACGTCTGTCAATCTAGTGGCTATCATTTCCAGAAATAAGATAGTAGGTATCCTCTTGATTTTGTGATTAGCGCGAGGGAATTGCTAATACCTAAATGCTTTCTATTAATTGTTGTCTAATAAGATTCCAATTGAAGCTTAGCTGGGGTTTACTACGATGATTTTTAAATATTGGAGTTGTAAGAAAATCTAAAATAGTTGTATTGTTTTCGTTTTCACGGAGCATGTGATTGACAAGTTTCTTATTTTTGTTCATATGGTTTATATTGTATTGCTCATGTCCCAATTGTTTCAACTCCCCTTTCAAGGTCTGGCGTTTGTCATTTCAATACACTAAGCGACTTGCTAAGGAGCGTAGTCCAAGCGTTGGTCGATTAGGGTAAGTTCGCCTGTTCGCGTCCATCGCCCAGTTCGCGTCCACTTTATTTTTAAATCCTCGAAAATAAGTAAACTGCTACACCAATCAAACGAAAAGTCTTTACCACTTAAACCTGTATGTTTAAGAAGCTAGCACATATAAACAAAAGGTCCGTACGACAAACCAAAATAGAATGAAAAAAATATTTGTCCTTGCTGTTCTACAAAAAGTGCGCGAACGCGGGATTTTAAGAAAAAAAAATAGTGTGCAGCGGCGAGTTCGATGGTAAGTATTTTATTGTTTCATATGTATTTTGGGAAACTTAAATGTTTCCAAACTTTTATAATGAAGAAAGGAATAATAGCTATTATGAATTTGTTTATTTTTTTTATATATAACTAATAAAATAAGGTGGACGCGAATTACTACATCAAATTTTCAAAATTTCCACTTTGCGTCCGGGTGGACGCATACTATAAACATAATAGACCAAATTGCGTCCACTATGTATTTTTGTTTAAAACAATTGACTTTCTTGTAAAAATAGTTTAAATGCTTACATTCTTAAATTACAAGTGGACAAAATTTCTTTTAATCTTATTTTGTCTTCACTAACAACTTCTTGATTTTCTGGTAGTTACTGCGACGTTGGTTCCATGGTGTCCTTAGACGACAAAAGAATTCTACCATTAGAAGATATTGTATCAAACTCCAACATTAAGTGATGAAAAAGAAACTCTCGTGAAGGATCTTACTCCAGAAATTCCTTTGACTTCATCATCAGCACCAACTGTATCGCTACCATCTTTATACCCTCAGACTCTTAATTACAACCATTTTCAGCCACTACACAAAAGGGAACTACTGATTAATTTGAACACCACCTGGTGCTGACCAGCTGACCAGTATTTTTAGGGTTCCGTAGCCAAATGGCAAAAAACGTAACCCTTATAGATTCGTCATGTCTGTCTGTCTGTCCGCCAGTCTGTCACAGCCACTTTTTTCCGAAGCTATAAGTACTATTCTGTTGAAACTTGGTGAGTACATGTATTCTGTGAACCGCAATAAGGTTTTCACACGAACTCAGAAAAAAAATGGGGGGTCCCCATGGTTAGAACTGAATTTCGATTAATTTTTTTTCATTGAATATATACGTGTGGGGTATCAATGGATAGGTCTATAAAAATTATATAGAGTTTCATACGATCATTTTTTCCTATAGTGAATACTTTGCGTGACAGACCCTTCCAACGTGGAAAAATGTGTCCCCCCCCCCCCCTCTAACTTCTAAAATGAGAGGATGATCAACCTGAAATAAATATATAATGTACATTACCATAAAAACTACCAACGAACTACCTTGGTTTGAACGAAAACCAGTCAGTAGTTTTATTAATACGTTAAAAATAGAATTTGTACGGAACCCTCAGTGCGCGAGTCCGACTCGCACTTGGCCGATTTTTTTACAATGCTGGAAAAGATAATTCCTGTACTCCAGCAACCATACCTTCTGCTTCATGAAGAAAGTATTAGGAAGGAAAAGCAGGAATCCTGTTATTATTAATCAATGCTAATCTTAGATTAAAGTTAGAAGCCATCCATTGCCGTGGAAGGGTGTCCTTAAAAAATCACGAAATGTTACAAGTGAGGGGGCGTAGTAATATGTATATCATAATTATTTTGTTTCATACTATGCTTATCCAAAAATCGGCGTTAAATCTGTGGTGTGAAGACATTCTCCATAAAATTATGTTCATCTAGTGTTGTAGCGTGGTGGGGGGGCGGTCTTAAACCACACCAAGGGAGAGGGGGGTGTGGTCAAAAAAACATCACATGATAAATGGACGGCCCCTTAACAGAACTCATAATGTTTATCTTTAAAGGTGCCAGCACTGGAGGAACCTAACCACTACATAGTGATCTTATTTAAAGTTCAATAATTGTAGCGAATTAATTTTTTAAAGTGATTACAATGTTAATTTTTAATATTTATATTTATTCTTAAATAAAGACACTGACAGAATACAATCTTTCTTTAAATTTTTCTTCATATCACCCCTATTATCCTTTACTAAGCTGGTGGACGCAAACTGGTCCATGGGTGGACGCAATCTATATTTTGTGGACGCAAACTGGGTAAAACGCCAAATTCCGATATTTTTATTTTTTTGGAATAAATACAAAGTGTTTTAAGTAAATTTGAAAGTTAATCTTAAAATAGACTATATAATGAACTTATTAAATAATTTTGAGACAGATACTAGTGCTGGGATATTTTTATTTTCGCCGTCAAACTTGGAAACTGCACTAAATGGACGCAAACCGGCGAAATGACCCTAGTTTAAAATGACGCGCCCGGGAGAGGATGCATTATCTTGTTAAAAATGTGGCACAGAGGAGAAAGAATGGATGAAGTGAAGCGAACGGTCGTATTGGTAAATAAATATCTAGTACTGAATTGGGTAAGGCTGATCACGATCTACCTATGATGATAAAAAAAGTGGTTTAATAAAACAATATAATTTTTTAAGGCACAATTGCAATTAATTTACGAGTATTTGATCATGGCACTTGATGATGATAATAAAGCATACCTACCTCTCATAATACCCTACGGCAATTGATTATGATATATATTAACTCAATGTGAGGGTATAAAAGGTTTCTCTGATCTTTGCGTCTTTTAATGTGTTCTTATATCCGCTCCGGGATTCAATGTTACTGTGGAACATTGAATCGGAGGACATCCATTTATCAAGGCAAAGGAGTCAATCGTTTTTGTATGGAGAGTTAGGCCCACTTAAAATTTTAGCGTTTATTTACGAAATGGATATCAATTTATTCCTTATAATCTCTAGATTATAGTGGTAACATTACTTTTTCATATTTTAACCGGAATCGTTAGAAATAAGATGTGAAAAAATATATAAACCTCATAAAGTAATCTGTCATTTTGCTTTCCTGACTTTCAACGCTTAAACCGTAAATACTTACACATAAGGGCGATTTTCCATTATGTTTTTCCTATGTATCTGAAGTAAAAGCAATTTATTATGAGTAGTGGCCGCCTGTGACTCTGTCCGCGTGGAATAAGGTTTATGCAAGCATAGTCTTAAACTATAGCTTTACATTTTTTAGTTTAAGCCCGCCTCGACTAATGGATAATCCTCGCCAAAAATATTTTTTCAATTCGAACCAGCTGTTCCTTATAGTAGCGTGTTCAAACAAACAAACGAACTACAGCTTTTATATAATTATTATATAGTAACTAATGACAGTTAACAGACGGGAGGTTTCTGACATTTGTATTCAGTTTTTAAATAAAATCAAAATCCGGCAATAGACTAGCACTTGCGTTCCGTTATACGGATTTTTTTGTATTGTTTATTCGAATTATTTTATTTCATTAATTAAATGATTGAAAGTCACTTCCAATCACCGCCTTAGATAAAAATAGGCATGAAAACCGTTCCAAAAGTAATTTGCGTCTCCTTTATGTTCGATTTCAAGTGTTGTATTTTAATTATTTTGATTAAAACCTTTTTACTTTAGTTATCTGTATGTCAGCCATTGTTTACTAATCTTTGGACAGTTAGTTCACGGATATAATCAAAATAAGGGTTTTTTATTTTGGTTTACTGACTCCGGTTTCGTTGAAATTCAATTCAATTGCAAAATTCATAAAAAAACATATACATTTTTTACATACTTCTCTTTCTCTTAAACGTTACCGATTGTTGGTGGGCCCAAAAAAAACTGTCACCTTTTATTAGTATGTGTTTTAATTGTCAGTAGCAGAAATCTAGTTTTCCTACATCTAATATCTAAACTTTATGTTATTTCCTTGTTCATCTTTGTACTCGTATTTACATTCCGTAGAAAATCGTCTTCAATGTTATGCACATTGTTTATTTGACAATAGTTCAGCCTAGATATATGTTTGTGCGTGAATGTTTACGTAAGTAGTTATTCAATTTACGAGGGTCATTCATGGAGTCTATGAATAAATCTAACAATAGCCCGACAATAGTGTTAACTGCATTAGAAATCAGGATTGTAATTTTCCTATTTGAACTATTCCACTACAATTTCGCAATTTATTTGATCCATTTATCACTCGTTTTGCTCGGAACTCTACAAAATGAGTCCCGAACCCAAAGAATCTAAGCATAAGGAAGATAAAGGCATTGAAATCATAATTAGATCTTACTATAATGCTTTTATACATACAAATTTAGTGGTTAGAGACCATGGCTACAAAACCAAGGGTCGGGGGTTCGAATCCCGCTAGGGGCAAATATTTGTGTGAACATCGGCATTTGTACTCGAGTCATAGATGTTTAAAAAAGGTATTCAAGTATGTGTATCCGTTCCCTAGCTTTCATAGTACAATTTTGGAGCTTAGTTTGGGGCTAGGCAATTGGTTTGTTAGTCCTATACATTTATTTATTTATTTATTATTTGTGCTTTGGCGCTTTGCGGCACAATTTTTACCTTCGATCTCCAGATATATAATAATAATACCCTCCGACCGTATTCGGTCATGGCGGCCGATCTTACAATCAGCCAGGTACGCAGGATATATTATAGTGCACAAGTGAGTGCGCAAGCACAGGTGCACTCCCTATTCCTTCACTCTCATAATTCGATGGGACAGCAATCTGACACGACCACCGTAGAGAGATCAGGCGCAGGACCAACCAGATATATATACCTAAGTACAATAATTATGTATTATGTATCTATAGACTATTAGATCCAAATTCGTTTACAGAGGCTACCGGAATCCACGTTATAAGTACATATATGTACCTACTTCACGTTACGTATGTAGGTACTTCTCCGGAATAGATTAGGTCCTTGTAAACTATTCGTCTCAAGAGACTGTAAGCTAATACATGTCTGAATTAGTATACGTTTGAACAATTTAATACTATACATTACGCAAGTAAAGCTCGTAAACCAATAATTATGTAGGTTATAAAATTTGAAAATGCTAATTCATTAGAAGTGGAGGAGAAATGTTTTAAATAAACTTAAATGACAAAACATAATTATGCGAATTCTTTCGTTATGTTCCGATTCTGTGCACGACATTTTATAAAGCAGAGAGATGAAAAATTAAACGAGTTTTAAAAATAATCTTCAAATTCAAACAACAGAATTGTGAGTAACTAGATTCAATTACGTCTAAAGCACTGAGCGAAGAGAATTAACGTAGAACAGACCACATACTCATTTGTGCGGACATAACATTTGTACGTTGAAAGTTTCAGAGAGACGCGGTACTCTGTCGGAACGTCCGAGCAAACAAACGATGTTCTAGTTTGTATGAGAAGAATGGTCAAGTGTGTTCCGTTTGATGGGATATTAAATTATTCCAATGCAATGACAGGATTCATTTATTAATTATTTAAATCCTATAAGATGTTGAAATGCCCATTTCAATCACAAATATGATAAGATTCTCGTTGATCACGGATTCACGGGTGATTGAGAAATTGATTGCTAAATCCCAATTATCCAGTTTTTCGTCCTAGGATTTTCGATTACCTATATTTTTTTTTCAAATATCCTGGTAGATGTAAAATACATTAATTGAATAATGCGAGAATTAGATAAAGAGGGATGCCGGAATAAGGCCCAGAAGTGCACACGATGTTCCATTTTATAAAAATAGCTAAAATATTCGTTCTTAATTATTCGCGCTATTCGTATGTCGCTAAAAGTTGGGGTTAATATAACAAAAATTAAAAGAAATTCAACTATTTATTAACCCCACCGGAATTGCGTCCTTTTGACAGATATGTGTAAACAAATCTATCTACGCCCTATCAGCATTGAAGTAAAGCTCAAATTCGTGTGTATCGAGCCGACCCGCGGCGGGCTCGTGTGTGTTAAGAGTTGCCACTACAGAAATATAATTTCAGATAATCGATTATAAGAGAATATCGAATATTATTACGTTGGTGGAGAAATGAGGTGAATAATTGGTTGCAATTTTTAAGATACCCGTATGATCCCGTACGATCGTGACATGAGGGGTAGCATGCCTAAAATAAAAAAATAAAATATATTTCAGTGTCATTATCCTATTTATCTTTTAAATATTTTATAATCTTAGTAAAATATTTTCATGAATCAATCAAACGTATATTTTAGGCTGCATTATTTTATAAAACTACATTAAAATCGAATAGATCTAAAATCGAATATCGATATTTTTTTACGCAATGGAAACAATAAATTAACTGCCAATTTAACTGTCAAAGTTCAAAATATCAAAAAGTAATTGTGTTTTTCTTGCATCAACAGAGTGATCGGTTTTATTTAGTGCGTTTAACTAAACAACTTCATTATTAATACTGACTCCGACGATCCGGGTTCAGCCGTAGCAGGTAAACAAATACTTTTTACAACCTTCAACAGCTAATATGGTGGAAATCGTAGATTGTATTACTGATGGAAAATAATAAATATGCATTTACCCAAAAACACTGACTTTTTTTAAACCCTTTCTTTCGCCAGTTAACTAATGACTATTTACTCTATATTTCCATAGTACTATCATATGTGTGCACTGTGGGCCGAAACTTCTATGGCCAGCCGGCAACCCCCTTTCTCAAATACAGAACTTGTAACGGTTTTAACTAGTATTTCAAAGCACGAACAGTTTGAGAAGGAACCCCGACTGCTGTTTGCGAATGAAATCTAACATAATCCTGTTGATTTAAAGTATGTATCCCGCTCATGAGGACGTGAGTGTTCTTTTATAAAATATATTTCAAAAACTCACTGCAGTATTTATATCAGTTCAATTCTCAAAAATTATAAGAAAAGTAACATGAAGGTACCAACTATGGTACATAATGCCATAGTACATTTTGATAGACTCAGATCGTAAGAAGGGATCACAACACCAATGTAATTACACCTCACGTCCAAAAATATTGAAATAATCATACAACAATAACATTGTTATAACAATGAATGTATCAAGATACAATTAAGTACATCATGATTCGGTAGCCTTAATTCTCTTCGCAAATTGTGTAGGCGTAATAACATGCAAATAATTTCAGTTACCATCGCAAAACCATCACTTACAGAGCAGTGAAAATTATTTATGAGTCATGTGAAAACAGTTGGGAGCGCCTGCGTAATGTGACGTCATTAGAATTGTGATGTTGTCGCGATGGTTGTGTTGTAAGGTTTTCCGTTGCTCTGACGTCGGCAATATAGCCCTAGGAGCTTTAAAGTTACTGAGACTATACTCGCCCTTGTCACTAGCAGCATGGAAAAGTCAGGGACTGATAAGTCCCTCGTATATCTTCGGCTAAGTGTCAGACCTCGTTACTCCGTTTTTTTGACACTTTAGCCGACGGTATGACGTTTTATAAACCTGAGTTCACTGGTGTTATGTTCAAGACGGTTGCCTATTAAACCAAGAGGTCGCGGGTTCGATACCTACACAGGACAAATATTTGTCATGAACATGTCCGTTCATACTGATCAGGGTGTGGTGGGATCAGGTGTATTTTTTATAAAAAAAATATTGTAGTTGTATGACTATCTGTTCCCTAATATCATGGTACAAGCTTCGACCTTAGTTTGGGGCTAGGCAATTGATATGTTAGTGCACGGAATCTATTTATTTATTTATTATTTACCAAATCATATCGAATTAAACAAAAACACATATCACGCGCCAATGACGATCACTGAGTGTTACTATGATTGAGACTGTACGTTCTAATCGAGTACGATTCGTTGCTCAGTCATCCGACTTTGCTAACTAAAGCCATGCCGTCTAAACTGAGTTAACTCAATTGAACCAAGCAAGGAAGTAAGAAGAGCTACCCAATACTCTAGTATACATACTAAATTGTTCAGACGACCTTCCGGCTACATTCATCAGTCAAAAAACACACTTCGCAGACGATTAGAAAGAAAACAAGATTTATTTAAGATCATCGTTTTGAAACTCTTTTGTTACATTACGTACGAGAAAGTGGTACTTTACCCATATTTGGTGTTCTAATTATAATAATAATCTTTACAAGTAAGTAGATACATATATGATATCAGGAACTTTTGAACCCAGTCTTAATTTTACAAAAAATAAATAATTCAAGATTCTCCAGCGTTTCGGTTTACAAACGGAGTTTTCCAGAGAGTTTGCAAGTTATTACACATCGGAGTGACTGCCGTCCGACCTCCGTAACTCATAAAAATGCACATACATACATGTGGTAAATCCGTAGCTACGTACCTACGTAGACGCTGTGATTCCAAGCATCGACATTCCGTATCTTGGAGCTAACATTTTCTATAAATGTTTACTGCCGTTCGTTTGAAGTTTCAAAAAATATATGTTGGGAAAATGGATGGAAATAACTTTAAACAACCTAAGATTTTTAATCCTCTTCTTAAGTAGTTATTGTATATTTCCTAAGTTGGATCAAGATGATAATGCCTTTGTAAAGCCGTTCAAAGTGGCAACTTCAAGTGGCAGGATTACAGGAGCGACGGAGAGGAATGGATTTAAAAGTTATTCATTTGTATCATTCTGTTTTTAAGTAGTATTTCTAAGACTTTATCAGAAACCAAATGATAATTGAGATTTGATCTTTAATTTCATACGACTGATGTAGGTACGGTCTTTATTATCTTTCCCGATCGCGCCCGAGGAAAATTATTGAGATGGTAGACGATTTTGAGACAGCGCCAACTAGCCTCAATGTAAACGAAGCTGCTATCACCTTCCAATGCAAAATCGTGGTTTAGGATAATAAACACATGCCTAATATAACCCCACGCTTAGCATCGTTATAATCAGATGAACTAGACGTAAAAATCGAAATAACATTTAAAGGGTCAACGGACACTGGATAAATATGTTCCCTTGCCAATATATCTAGTGTTATTTTGTAAGTACATAAATAAATAAAAAATAAATAAATAAAATAAATATTTCACAACATCACATACATTGATCTGACCCCGTGATAAGTAGCTTAAGCACTTTTGTTACAAAAATCAGAATCAACAGTGGCATTACAAATATATTTAAATAGATACATATAACACCCAGACCAGGACAAACAGACATGTTCATGCACACAAATGTTTGTCCTGTGCGGGGATCGAACCCGCGACCTCCTGCGTAATAGGCAACATCTTGACCATTACATCAAGCGGGTCGTCAAAAACATAAAGTTTTAAAATAACCATTCTATAAACTGTTAACAGAAGAAACGAGATGATCGATGCAGACCCTAATCAAAAGTTTAAAACTATAACCGCCCTGTTCGTTGTAGTGCGTGAGTATGACGTGAGTGAGCGATCCGAGGAATCTATCTTCGAAACTATTCGAACTAATCACCACTTCGCAAATTAGTTCCTCCGCCGCACAATCCTGCTGGCATGGTGAAATTAATAAATTATATAATAAACAATATCGATGAGGTTTCTGAAAAAGATTAACAAGTTTGTGTAATGGTAAAATAATGAAAAGTTTCGCTGTACATTATGTACAGCGAAACTTTTCTATGCATTATAAACCTGAACAAAATGTGACCGTTCTTGCATTTTAACATACAATCATACATAACATATGTGTAAAATAAAAATAATGAATTAGATTCAATAGAAGATCTCTCCAGCAATTTGGATTTCTAGTTAGTTTTTATGTGAAAGATCTTATGATTGAAAGATAGGTGAAATATACGAATGGTATATTTAATACTTACTTTCTAAGAAAACAAATAGACACCCTATCTTGTTTATACAGGTTAGGGTCCAACTTTATAAAGCGTAGTTATTATTTACTCTAGTTTAGCTGCTTTGATTTCTAGCCTCCTTAATAAAACATATAACAACATGAAACTTTTGGCTAGCCAACAAATTTAATATTACCTCTTTGTGGTTTACGCGCAGACTCGCAGTATAAAAAGTTAATCCTGAGGAAAATTCTTTGCACATTTTCCTGCTGGATGCAGTAAGCGCCATTTAATTTTATGATGGACTTGTTCAAATATGCGCTGACTTTAGCATTGTGACACGAATTTCTTGTGTATAAAAATAAAACATGTTTCATACTAATCTATTACATAGAACAATCAAATCTTAAACATGAATGACCTGACTCATAAAGACATAGTCACAAAAACATATTGATTCTCATATCATTTTTTCATCCACAGATATGGTATATTATTTGCATATTTTACTAAAACATCTTATGTAGCTGACGCTTGTAAAAAAAATAATGATAAATTTCAGCAAGTCGGCTTTTACCCGTCTAATGAAGATTACTTTTATTTCCTCAAAAGGGTCTCTATTAATCCGTGTCTCTCGCAGTTTTAGTTTAGTACGTTTGTCGGTTTTAAACAAAAACTTCAGTCGTAATAAAGTGACCCTGCGGCGTTAATTAAGACCAAGCTAATTTACGATCCTATCTTTTATACCTAAAACTAGCTTTTGCCCGCGGCTTCGCCCGCGTTAAATTCGGGGTAGCACAATTTTCCTTTTCTGGACTCAGAGGAGAAATTGGAACGGACTTTTACACGTTATACGGTTACTCCCGTTCCTGTACGAATTTTGCAATAACTTGTTGCAACTAAGCTAAACGCTTACTCAGCTATCTGCATGCCGAATTTGAAGCGTCCAACTTGAACAGTTTCGACTTTTTATACAAAAGTTTTTGCCTGCTAACTCCCGTTCCCGAGGGAATTTCAGGAATTCCTTTCTTAGTGTACCTCTACGGTACCTAAGCTACGCCCCTTTCAAATTTAAAAGTAACTCCTGTTTCTGTGTTTTTTTTGGAAAATCCTGTTGCAGCTAAGCTTAACGTTTACCAAAGTACCTGCATGTCAAATTTGAAGCGTCAAACTTGAACGGTTTGGACTTTTGATACAAATGTTTTTTCCTGCTTACTCCCGTTCCCGAGGGAATTTCGGGAATTCCTTTCTTAGTGCACCTCTACGGTACCTAAGCTACGTCCATTCCAAATTTCAAGGGCCTACGTTAAGCCGTTTAGGCTGTGCCATGATATGACAATCAGTCAGTTTCTCCTTTTATATATTTAGATACCTATGTATGCGGAAACCGAAAACCACGCGGACGGAGTCGCGGGCGGCCGCTAGTATAGATATAGATATATATTTATAGTATATACCTATGTGTGCGGAAGCCGACAACCATGCGGACGGAGTCGCGGGCGGCCGCTAGTATATATATATATATATATATATATATATATATATATATATATATATATATAGATAGTATATACCTATGTGTGCGGAAACCGAAAACCACGCGCGGCCGCTAGGCCGCTACATATGTATATACATATAAAATATATATAGATATCGGATTTCTTGATACAAATGTTTTTCCCGCTAACTCCCGTTCCCGTCAGAATTTTGCAATATCCTTTTGCAACCAAGCATCAAGTTTACTAAGGGACCTGCATGCCCAAGCGTCTAACTTAAGTAGTTAAGATTTTTCATACAAACTTCCACCCCCCAGTTTAGGGAAGTCGGGGGTTGGCATGGGTCATAAAAATTTTTACAAAAAAAACCGATTTCATAACAAAAACCTATTACAAAACAAACTTAAAAGTAAAAAATAATTTTGCTTTTAAGAATTTGCCACTTGCATTAAACAAAGTAACTGAAGCTGGTGCTTTTTTTCTTTCGTTTTTAGACAGGCACCGAAAATTATTTTTTACTTTGAAGTGCAATTAAGTTTGTTTTGTAATAGGTTTTGGTTAGGAAGTAGTTTTTTTTTGTAAAAATTTTAGTAAATTTTTTTAATTTTCTGTTAATCTGAATAAGGTAACTAAATATGGGTAGACCTAATATTGTATTGCTCATATGAGACAGTGCATTTTACGGACGGTCTATTTGTTGAGCACGTACTTAATGTAAATTTCAGTCTTTCAGTTTTTTCACGGATGCCCCTGGACCAGATTGCTGTGGGACCAAATTGGAAGCACCAGCTTTCAAATAAAACCACAAAAATCCAAATCGGTTCACCCAGGCAAAAGTTATGAAGAAACGAATTTAAAAAAAAAATACAGTCGGTCAGAAGTCAGTAAAAAAAAATATTTAGTAGAACTATTAGTAAAATCACGCAAGCGGCCGCTAGTACATATAAAACACACATATATTAATACACACACGTTCATTTGACGGGGAATGCTTTAGGCTATACCTATGTGTGGGGAACCGAAAACCACGCGCGGCCGCTAGGCCGCTATATATATATATATATACATATATATAGATATCGGATTTCTTGATACAAATGTTTTTTCCCGCTAACTCCCGTTCCCGTCAGAATTTTGCAATATCCTTTTGCAACTAAGCATCAAGTTATCTAAGGGACCTGCATGCCAAATTTCAAGCGTCTAACTTAAGTAGTTTAGATTTTCCATACAAACTTCCACCCCCCATTTTAGGAAAGCAGGGGGTTGGGATGGGTCAAAAAGTAGCCTATGTTACTCTCCATCCCTTCAACTATCTCCACTAAAAAAATCACGTCAATCCGTCGCTCCGTTTTGCCGTGAAAGAAAGACAAACATACAGACAGACAGACACACTTTCCCATTTATAATATTAGTATGGATTGATACAAATGTTTTTTCCCGCTAACTCCCGTTCCCGTCAGAATTTTGCAATATCCTTTTGCAACTAAGCATCAAGTTATCTAAGGGACCTGCATGCCAAATTTCAAGCGTCTAACTTAAGTAGTTTAGATTTTCCATACAAACTTCCACCCCCCATTTTAGGAAAGCAGGGGGTTGGGATGGGTCAAAAAGTAGCCTATGTTACTCTCCATCCCTTCAACTATCTCCACTAAAAAAATCACGTCAATCCGTCGCTCCGTTTTGCCGTGAAAGAAAGACAAACATACAGACAGACAGACACACTTTCCCATTTATAATATTATATAGTATAGTATATAGTATATAGTATAGTATATAGTATATAGTATATAGTATAGTATAGTATATAGTATAGTATATAGTATATAGTATATAGTATAGTATAGTATATAGTATATAGTATGGATTCACGGTCAACATAGATAAATGGTTTCATCTGTATTAAAAATTAAATACGTGTCAAAAATTCACCTCATAGGTAATTGAATATTAAAATAGCTCTTACTGGGAATGTTTCCTATATTGATCTGACATGGCATCGAACTTTTATCTTTGTTTATTACGAGCACTTTTCGCTATTGAGCTGCTAAGAAAATAACAGTTGCTATCGAAAATGAATAAACATCAGCATAAGCTCAGGCAATATATTTTCCTGAACTCAATGCAGTTGCCCTCTCGCTGTGCTATAGTCGTAAATCGAGGCCAGATTGAATATAAAAAAATACAGCATCGTTACTAGGGATAATTTTATCGTCTGTAAGAGGCCTCAGTGGTATAATGTGCGTTAATATTGTGGCACGTAAATAGATTGTTACGCTCCATACCGACGCTTTGACGTGCACCCACAAACACCGTTTGATGGATTGACGAAACGCCATTGCAAAAGCAATAACAAAAGATGATTAAAAAGGTGATGTGCGATTATGTGTTTGATAAATTGATATTTTCTGGTTTGATAAAGTGTCATCTAGACGACACAGTTAATTACTTTTTGTGGGCATTTTTAAACTGCCGACAGGTGGTTCTCTTGTATTAAATATCCCACGTACAATTATTCCTAGCAATCCTGTGGATTACGGCGTTTCCTAGTATGTTCGATAGTATTTACGGTACCTATCAACTTATCGTTTAAATGCGATTGAAAGAAAGCTCACAGCCAGAGTTATTTTCGCTTTTATAACATTAGTATGGATTTTAAAACTATTTATTTCTTCATGTCAATGTGCCAATAAGATCGAGTAGAGACGTACAAAAGAATTTGGTATTAGGGATACCTTCTCGTATTTTGTACTTCACTAAAGTTTTCAGAAAGCCATTTGCAGGTCTTACTTTCCCTTGATTTTCAGACGGTATTCCGAATATCCAACTTATTTACGGATGACAACAGCACAAAATGAAGCTACTATTGTGGTTTTTGGAGATCTGTTTACTTTAATAATGTCCACAGTATAATAAATAAATATTTATTAATTTGTTCACAAATAACCTTGCAAATAAATATACAAAACAATCGATAGTATAAAGTACCAGAGTCGCCCCCCCCCCCTCACCTAAACTTCTATCAGTATAATTATAAGGCAATAAAATAGAACCAGTGTTCTATTTTATTGTTTATCTAGTATTACACGTGTACCATACGAGTTCGTTAAGGATCCCTTAAAAACGAAGTTGTCCGACTTTTTTGTATTTTCTACAAGAAATTAATGACTTTCGGATTTCCTTTAGATGAGCAGTAAAACTTCGCTTCTTTCGAAACTTTATGAATGTAGGTCAAAGTGGAGCACAAATAGGAGAAATAGATTTGAATGCGTGAGTAAATGTACCAAGCGAAAATATAAGGCAAATAAATATTTCTGATCATACATTCATGGTGTCTCTAATAATATCCAACCTCATATCAAACCTATGTATTTATTCATAACTTGCTGGTAAATGTTATGTTGGTTCGCTGGGTGGAAGTCGCAAACAGTTTGTGAACTTTAATGCCACTTCAGAGTGGTACTATGTACGTCCACAACCCACGTGAACGTAGTCCCGTTTACAATCACGTGGGTTGAACTTGATTTACACACTTTATAATTGATCCAACTAGACCCACGACGGGGATCAGAGTATTTTTCACGCATAATTTCTTTCTGGATGTACCTACTTCGTTTAAAACAAATTCTACTAAGAACTTTAATTAAAGTTCACGTAATGTCATCATAACTTTCGAACTACGGCGTAGCGCCGGACATCTTTTTTTTCGTAGCCGTGACGATAGCGTTAACGAAAGAATTTTTATTAGAGGTCTGTAGCTACTTTATTTGATAAGGTCACATATTGTAGATGCTGTGGTGAGCGGGCCTTCACTTCGATAAATAAATAAATCACACAGCAAAAGTATGATTGCACGAATCGTTGGACTCGCATTTGTGTTTGTTGTATATAGAACTCATGTAACTATATATTTGTGGTTTGCGGATTTTGATAACCATAAAACCTTTGAGTAACATGTAAATAAAACCTTCATAAAGTCACGCCATGATTTTAACATTATAATGATCCTTACAATCTAAGCTTAATTTACCTGTGTACCTTCTGAAAAGTATTACCTAAGCAAAAATAACAAAAAGCGGCAATACCAACTATAAACATACTGTTAATTGACTTCCCTATCTGAGACGCTGTCAAAACATAACGGAGGGATTACTGTAACGCAAAATTAGCTTTTCTCATCTTCACGGCAAAACGAAAATAGATTTGTATAATACAGCTATTGTTTTTGACTTTAATGGTGTTGCTTTATGAAAGTAAAAACATTAAACAATTTGTAGGTTAACTTGTAATAAAATCTTTGAACGTAATCGGATTATTGTAATGAAAAATTTCGCTCCCTCCTTTGAGCAATCATTATCATTTTGACATTGAAAGAACTTCGGTTTATTTGTTTACACAAACTCTGTTACCCAGTCTTAACGACGTTTTTTAAATAAGAAGGTATTAGTCACAAGAGTCACTGGTCTTTCGTCAAACAATTATGTTTTCATTCAGATTCGATTTTTTGGAAAGTACCTATATTCGGCAGGTCTCCTCGATAAACTATTGATACAGACTTAAGATGGCTCAACTTAAGCTCATCTTTCTATTCAGTGCTCTACAATTTTTTTTTACAATATCTTTCGGCTATTGGATATTCATCCAAAACAGTTCGATCTGACGTTCAACCGCGATATCAAAATATGTCTCTGGCTTCTCCGTAGAACTTACGCCAAAGCCTTTTACCGCCTACATTAAATAAGCCCGACCTCCAGGGGGAAGCTGTTGACCCCGTTTGTTTTACTATTATGATCGTAAAAACTCGTGAAAGTGATAGATACTCATGGCGATTTATTAAGCATAAACATCGTTTGTACTAACGCTATTATCGGGTCAAGCGACAAACAGGAAAATAAGATGTCTATTTTTTACGTCCAGCTATGTTAATAGCAATCTGTCTTTGACCCAAAAGACCTCCTTTACTTATGCTATTATTTACCGAGCCTTTTGTTCCGATCTAATGGGAATTCCTTTTGTCTTGGATATAGTAAGTATGCGTTTTAGTAGGCCCGATTATTACATTAAGTCTGCTCTCAGATAAACTGGACCGAAAAAGCCTGCGTTGCTTAATTATTATTATAAGTTATAAGGGTGCATCAAAGGAATGATTTTCCACTAACACCTAAAAAGCTGCCTGACAGTAGGACAAATAGCAGTAATTAATGTAAACGAACAATTAGAAAAATATATTAATAGCTCTTGTATCATCACGGGTATTAAAGCGGGAACGACGCCTTTTGCAAGTTGGCCTTAATTACATTTTAAAGAGGCCTGTATTTATAAGATGGTTAATCTTGAAGAGGCAATAAATTTTGTCATTTACCAAGAGCTTTCTTTCGATCACTTAAGCAAGTCCGGATATCAGATGCCAACCTTCGGACTTTTGTGACCCTTGATAGGGGAAGCAAAAACATTGTGCTTCATTAAAATAATTGACATCTGAAATTCGATCGCGCTCCCCGGACAGCTAAAGGTGCCTGGTGTGCGAGATTTATTTTTCTTTGTTCATAAATAAAAAATCGAATTTTCTTTCACAGATGAGACAGTGTTGACTCGCAAAAATGGGTCGAAATTCCGGTGGCGGTGTGGCCGAGTCAAATGGCGAGCTGCGGATATTACTAGTGGTGACGGTCGTGGTGGGGTTACTCCTGATGCTGTCACTGCTCATGTGCTACGCCTGCGTGCTCAAGAGACTCTGCTGCGGAACACCGAGGGAACGCGCGAAACACGTGGCTTCGGGGCGAAGGACGGAAAGCTACCCTATGGGAGACGTCACGCTAATATCACAGCCTACTGAGAGCGAACGTGTTTGAATGTCTGATGTTATACTTAATTGCTTTAGAGTATAAATAATAAACATGAATAAGACACTATTACAAAGTCTCAAAAGTTACATGAGACAAATTTTGACTGGAACTAGGAACTGACCTGAGTCAGTATACATTATGTCTGGAAGAATTGCATAATTTTATCATGCTCAGGCCAAAGATGTGTCGAGTGCTAGATGATTTTGTAATGAATGCAAACCCGCAGTTACCTACTTTAAATAGTCAACTTTGGGTTTGATTTTGTTTTGTAGTGTTCCTGTAAAATGGATATTAGGAAAGTAAGTAACTACTTACCTAATTGTTTTCAATAGCAATGCTGTGAATGTCATTTGATAAATGTTTTTCGATAACTTAAATCTGTGTCTATATAAGTAGGTTAGGTGATAAATTAAATTATACAAAACTATGCTAGCCAAATAAGGTGTTAGATACCTAAATTGTAGTTAAAAATTGCATAATATGTAGATAGAACAGTAGGAAAATTATATGTATCCTCAAAAGCTACATTGATTGAATTGTGTTCTCATCAATTGATTAAATACCTTTACTTGTATAAAAACGAAAATATGTAATATGATTTTAACAAGATACGTAATATTTTATTGACAAATAAATCTAAAATGATATCTATAACCAATCACGAAATGACGAAACATATACATAGATACTATCCTGTTAAGCGGCAATTTGTTACCGAAAAATTCAATATAGGTATGTATAAAACAACCTTTCTGTTCTAAAAAAACTCTTATTTAACATTTTGTATTCAAGTACCAACCGCGTTAAATTGTGTATTTGCTAAGTCAACATTTTATGGAGGGATTGGGTGCTAAGTTTAATTACAAAATATACCTAAAGATGTTAATTACAAGCCCAATTGGCAACATTCAATAAAAGCCTGCAATGGAAAACAAAAATATACTTTATTATATTCAAATTATTCCTTAATATTATGAAAACATTTTGTAAGGCGAACATTTTTCAAAGGCACTTATTATATTGTCTTCATTACTGTATAAACTGTATATAGGTAAGGCAATAAATGTTTTTGTTTATTTCTTTTTAAAAGTGTTTCATTGTAGTTTTTATGGTACAGCTATGCTAAATAGTGTGAGGCTTACACGATAATTATACAGCTACACATTTATTTACCTACTTAATAAATCTATCAACAAAAAATAACACTCATTTAATATATTTTTTCTAATTAATAACCCAATTACCACATATTTTTTGTTTTGCCTCTTGGCTGAAAATTATTGAAAACAAGAATATTGAAAACTAAAATTCTTAGTATTTCTCTTTTTTGAAGCGTACGAATAAGTACATTGTCATATTATACCTAATACGGAATTCCATTTACAACTTATTATCAGTAGGTATTTTCTTTCATTTAAGCAAAATTTTATGGATACATGCAACTTCAGATTAGAAATTGAAAAAGACTTGAATTTCTAATCTGATAAAATGTTCATTCATAAGAAAGGCATAGACTTAATAATTATATTTCATAGCATTTATAGGGCGTCAAATTATATCTTAAAAAATATGCTATTGTTAAATAACAAGAAATTATACGTTTTGACATCGTCAAGAACAACAGAAAATAGTAACTGAACTTTTAGAGTTTAGAAGGATAGAGAATTATTAAGAAATAAAACTATAGGAAGACAACCATTACGTTCCTCAATGATACGTAGGGGCCCACTATAAACTATGGGCTCAATGCATTTAGCAAATATAAAAATATGTTTCATAATTAAAAACTTTGTTACAAAACATAAATTGGATCACTATAATATCGAGACTAAATGCGATATCTATAATGTATGAAGAACACATTAAATATTTCCTATTAAACTTTTCAACAATTGTGTAAGCATATGGCTTGAGACCTGAATCATGTGACACAATTTTCATGCATTTAGCCCTGATAAAATATTTATAACAACACAAATATCTAAAATTTAAGAAAAATATAAACATTAACACTATTCTTGTAAGTTACCATTAAGGGGTATAGTTTTGTTCTCTTAATACATCATGGACCATGGTCCTCAACGATTGTGGCTTGCAGTACTCCTCCAACCAATTGAACACACCAGCTGAGAACTCTGCAAAGTTGTTTACTGGCACAGTTTCGAAGGAGTCAAACAACTTGTCCATTATTCCCTGAAACTGGAAACATAAAATGTTTTACACTAAATGTGAATGATAATTTGTGGGGTAATTTATGGTTTATTTTATCAACAACTTCACAGGGAAAAAGTTTACTTACAGGGCAGAAATAATAATAAAAACTTAATTTATTCACTATTTCGGATTTTGATTACTTTTTGCTCCATTAAGATTTCTTTCTTATGTTAAAATCAAATAAATATGATAAAAATTACTTTTAATTGCATCTTGCACAAACTTTCTATCATTTCAAATTCGATAAACATTACTTTTATTTTAATTTCATCTTGCACAAACTTTCTATCATTTTAAATTCAAGTTCCCAATACCCAAAAAACTTATTTGAAAATATGTTGTGTTTTAGTAAGATTTATGAAGATGATTATTATGTCACATGAGTATGCTTTATTTTTTGAACCACATCAAATATGTGTTGTTTACAAAAAAGTGGTTTGCATTATACAGAAAAAAGTTGTTATGACAAAACCACTTTCCTACCCTTAATCGGACATAACATGACCATTTTTTCATTGGTTTTCGACCTTAAGTCAAGGACATAAGGTTCGATTTAAGGTGGGAACTATTTTCCCTATATCCGATTAAGGGTTAAGATCTTAGTCTATGTTACTTACCACTTGGAATTTATCCTGATCCGTAAGCCTCTGTTCATTGTGCCCAGGGACAGAATGTTGAGCCTTCACAATTTGTTCATAGTTGGCCTGCATGATGCGTAACGCAACAACGTCTTTACGCAAAGCATTCCTCTCCTCTTCCTGGCGTCGGCGTTGTTGAAGAAGATATTGGATGTAGTCTATGGACTTTTGGAGTACCTGGAGTATAAGAAAAACATCTGGATGATATGGAGAAATAAAAATATTTATAACTATGAACCCTTATTAATGGGACCAGAATATTAAAATTAATTTATGATCTGATCCTACATTCAGTGACTACAGTAGATAGAAAAATTGCGAGACATTTTGTACTTGAAAGGACATTACGTATTCATAATTGGACTTAAATTAATATTAAATTAATGCAAATAGAACAACAGAATTGTCTCATTAATTTGAATTTGTTGAATTTACATGTTTGTCTGATGTAATATAGTACAATAAGTGAAATCAGCAGAGTTTAAATGAAGGATTTAGCATAAAAATGTCATCCAAATACTTACAGCTGCTTTACTTGGCTTGTAACCGGATGCATCAGTCTGCTGGCAGGTAGGCACTAGCTCTTGCAGGGAATCATATCCTTTCTTGATTGCATCTCTTCTCTTCTGTTCTGCCTGAAGATATATATTTGTTAGCTATTATAGTTAGTATTTTTCCCATACCTTATTTATACAAAAGGTGGGGATGTGACCTAAAGTGATTCTTGTACTCAGATATTGCATGTTTCTAGATTAAATTTAACAGGATTCTTATTTATCTGTGAGGATAATGCAAGGCTTATCAAGTAATTTTGAGAACCATTATTTGAATGATTTAGGTACACTGAAGCAACATTATTATATAAAATTATTGTCTCAACAACAAATACTAACTTGCGTGTGGGCTTCCCTCCTTCTCTCCTTGAAACTCAGTGCTGATGCCCTGTTATCACCACTGTCGTCTTCATCCTCTGTAATTAAAAAAATATTATTTGCAAAAACTTCTTCATAAAATCAGTACAGTCTAAAATTCATAACAATTATGGATTTGAAATATATATTAAATATATTAGATGTAATCAAGAAACGAACCAAAAGATTTAATTGGTGTTTACAGCAAGTTAATATTTTAACAATGCGTCGCGAAAATCAAGCATGGTAAACAACTATTACCATTTGAATATATAGGAAATTGGATAAAATATTCATAATTGTACCAATTGTCCAATTAATCACCAATTTAATGGGATAATATTTTTGATAACATAAGGTACTTGCCTGTGTTTTGATTTGAAGATGATGGAGTTTGATGTATATTTTGAATGGAACCACTACTTCCACAACGCGAATACATTATACTAAGTCTTATAGTTTATAAAAACGAAAAATTATACATAAAACGTAATTACAATGAGAACTAAATGAATGAATGTACAAGTCGCAAATCTTTATCAATGTTGATAAAGTCTTGTTCTGTCAATATAGTGTCAATGTCAAACAAAACAGTAGTGTCAGTCAAGTTGAAATAGTGCTGTGGACAATAATTAGTAGACCTTGCTTATCGTTTAATGATATTTTATCAAATTATGTAAATATCGTTGCATTATTATGCAAACTTTTAAGATTCTTCATATAGTAAATATATGTAAGTTTCTCCCGGCTATTCTTCCCAGCAGGCCTTTCACATCGATGTGCAAGTAGGGTAAAATTGACGAGCAAAAGACGTTTATTACGTTCTATAACGTTTATTCTATTCTATTCTAAAGAATTTCAGTGTTAGTTGCAAAATTCATTGACTTCGAAATGTATTTTTACATAAATTAAAAGAGGAATATCGTTTTATATAACTTACACACATAGCCCTCACATTGGAAGTAAATGAGCGAAGTCAATCTTCATAACAGGTAATTAATAAAATTTATTGCTTATCAAAATTAAGTTAAAATGTTCATATCGCAATCTCTGTGTTATATTTTAATGATATCACAATGAGAAACGGCTTGGTAGTATTTGGGAGTTTATTGAGTCGAAAACTTGCAACATTGTGGTGAACTCCAGAGAAGCTCTCTCTGCTCATTTCAACCAACAAAAAAACATTTTTTGTGAAAGCGTACCGCTTTGAAAAGTATTGCGTCTCATAATTTAATTTGTTATAAAATATTATCCCTATTATTTAATAAAACATGTGCATGTACTCTTGAGTGAGTGATTCAACCTAAATATATGTTTTATTTGTTTGATTATGCATCAATATCATACATAAATTTTCAAGTGATTAGTTGCGATCTAGCCATCCATGGCCTCCATTTTAGAATTTGCTCGGCGGTGCACTGAAATAATTTGTTTTTATTTTAGTGAAAACTGTGTAACGATGATGTTATAAATCATTAGTTTCGGTTCATTACTTAATGGAGAATCGCTGTGATCGTTCATTTATGGATTATATGTTGCGGAATTATCAATTATTTCAACGAATATGGATAGATCAAAATTCGTAAAGAATAAGTTTAGTTTCAGATAAAAATATAAAGTAAGCTGGGCAAGATGGTGTCAACGAGGCAGATGAGTAGTGTCGTGGGCAGTAATGGCAGTAGCGAAGGAGCGAGTCCTTCTCACTCTGAGCCGGTGGCGGTGTCTCGCGTGACCCGCCACTCAAGTGCCTTGCTCCCCGGCGGCTCATCGCCTCACGCTTCTACTTCCAAGTGTACTTCTATAGTACCAGCTCCGAAAATTTTCAACACTAATCTGCTTGACCTTCCCATTGAAGTTATTGAGAAGATTTTCAGCTACTTGGGATTCAAAAGTGTATCTCATCTTAGAATGGTGATTATCTTTCTTTACCTACAATAGTGAAATTTTATACGAGTTCCTTACTCTTTCTCTTCTTTACTCTCCCAATGTGAAAACAATTTTAATTGTAAAGTTATTTTAGGATCTTTTTTATATTGATTCTCTACTTTTTTTTACCTATTAGTATGACTGGTGTCGTATGATCTGAAAATCTACTTAGATGGCAACTTTTTTTATTTTAACTCAAGTCAGTCATTTCTGTTTCTAGGTAAAATATTTGTCAGCCATTGCTGTTAGAATAATTACAATAGATTTGATACAGGATTTTTCTAAGAATGCTTGAATTTTCCAGGACAAAAAAACATGGTCATTGGTTATTGTTTATTGCAGGTTAACCGGCAGTTTAATACTATATGCAGTGGAGTTCTTAACTCTACCTTTCAACGGTTGCAAAATCAGATGCTGCATAGATTTCAGTCTATCAAGGCGAAGATGCCTCGTAGGGAGAGTGCTCGCAGGAGCCATCCACTTGCTTGCGAATCTGATATTATTGAAACTTTGCATATGCGACTTAGTTTACTGCAGATGACATTTGGGAAACACATTGAGAGGAAGCATTGCTGTTTCTTCCCAGGAGAGGTAAAAAACAACTTTTTTGTGGTTTCTTTAACTTATCTATTTTTTTTGCTCTGGGTTCCCTTGATTTAACATCAGAAATAATATCTAGTTTGCAGAACATTGTTCAGTTCAGGTTTGTGATTAGTAGCAATGTGTCTTTTGCAATGCTAACTAGCACTCATTATTGTAATGATGATTAGCTTACAATGATGCATAACCTGCAGCAGGAAGTTAATAGGCTTGTACATTTTTTATGGTTATATTAACACATGATGACACAATATGCTCTATGTCCCACATCCTATTTCTTATCACACACATAGTTCATAAAGTAACATTAGCATAATATGCATGTGAGCTGTCTGGGAGATTTACTGAGGAGTCTTTGGTGTGTATTTGTGTTTTTGTGACTATTAACTATTGCAAAGATGAGGCTATGTTTTGTAGTTTCATAGTTGACAGGCAAGTTGGTCTAGTGGTCTCACACCTTGGCTAAAACCCAAGATTTGCAGGTTCGAATCCCGCAAGAGAAAAATGTTTGTGTGATGAATATTGGTCTATCTGTCCATGGCATCCATGGTCCAAGCTTTGATCTTAGTTTGGGCCTAGGCAAATGTATTAGTCCAAGCAATTTTTGCATGGATTATAAATCTGAATTAGATACTCAACAAAGACCTTATAGAAACTAGGTAATTAAATGATTGTTTCATTGATTTTAAATTGATGCTTGGTAAAAAAGTTATTGATGGGGTGTTAGTAGAAATTTTTTTGGTGTTGGTGTTCATGTAAACAAAAGTTTATTTCTAGGCATATTAAGTTGCAATTATAAACACTCTGTGCAATTTTCATCAATAAATATAACGATGGTTATTTGTTTTATAGATATTAGATGAAGTATACAGTATTCTATCTTATCTTAAAACAACAACTAAGCTAGCAAGGCCTTATAAAGTGACTGATGAGCTTTTTGACTTGACCACAATGGCTATGGAGTACTTCAAGGAACACATTGAACCAAACCTCCCAGAGATTACATATTTTGGGACTGACTTCTTTGATATTACTACAGCATTTTCCCGTAAGTATTTTACTAAACTATCATAATTGTTTAATCTGAACGTACCTTCTAATACCCTCTCTCAATCATCATCATCATCATCATCATAAGCCTATGGCAGTCCACTGCTGGACATAGGCCTATCCTAGGGCTCTCCAATACCTATTATGAAGTTACTTTATTGATATTGATATGCTTTTATGGAGTGAACAATATCAATGAATGCAATTGACTTTTGGTAACTATTCAAAGGTATATGTGCCAATCGACATGCTTCCAATTCAAGCTGATTTTGAATTGAAAGTGTGCTGAATAAAGCTTTAAAACTCTTGACGACAGGCAGATTTTTCGGATTATTCCACTTTGCCCTACCAAGGCGCCCCACTAGTGGGGCAGATTACATTGCCTCAAAGTTTGCAGTGGAATATGCCCCACTGAATCAATTTATGCACTAGAGTTGGCACTTAAGTGTGTAAGTGGGTTTACTCACTGCCTTGGTGGGGCAAAGTGGAATTATCTGATTTTTCGTCATAATTATGAATCCCATAAATTGGGAATCCCATAAATTGGGGAATCCCATTAATTGTAAACTATTTAATAAAGTCACTCACAATAAAGTCACGTGGAAACAATCAATGTTTCAAAACTGTATGCATATTAACTTTGCAGCGGGTGAGAGCAGTAAATCCTACATGTGCCTGGACTCGCCACCGCCGAGTGGTTTCGACTCGTCGTCTCAGCAACAGGGGGACAACTCGCCGAACGATCGCCGCGTGTCCTCCCTCAACATGTACATGGAGGAGAGCTTGCCCCCGTCGCCGCCGCCGCCGCAGAGCAATATGGTCCTCAGGAAACGGATACACAGGATTAAACAGGGAATGAAGAAGTGAGTTGGTTTAACATATTTAAATAAGCAAGGAACAGATCTGCTTTGCCTTATGCAGGTTTCCCTTGCTAAGATGGCTTGATATTCTTCTTAGAAGAGCCAATTTCTCCTCTGTGTAGCTGCAGCTTGATATTATTGGTATAAAATAAAATTCATCTTTCTGTTCTGCTCCCAATTTTGTTCAGGTCGGCGCAATATTATATATGTTACGGGCAACGTGATTAATCGGGAATTATGAATAAGGGCCGGCCTTTATTAATAATTCCCAAGAGCGTCGGGCAAAGTGATTAATTTATCGCTTTGACCGGCCCTTATTAATAATTCCCGACGCCTCGTGGTCCATGTAATAAATCAGTGTTTGAGATGGCTTGTATTTATCACTTGGACCGGGCATTATGATAAGAAATGTTTAAGGGTCACAAAAAAAAATAACCCTAACCTATTTTAGACCACCTAAGAAGCGGAAGACTAATTTGATGGATATAGGTTAGGGTTATTTTTTTTTATGACCTTTTAAAATTCCCCTAGTCACGAACATAACACACGTTAACGACTTTTCATCTTGAGTAATATTTTTATCAAAATAAAAGTAGGACGTGATTTATATCAATAATTGCTTTTTTAAGTGTTTATTTTTAAATTGCTATGTTCAATGATGTTTCTTTTAACTTTTCATGAAAATATGGTAAGTTTAATTAGATTTAGTTAGCAAAAACACTTCAAATAACCTTTTTTATCACTTTGCCCAATATGGGTTGGGAATTTATCATAATGGCCGGGAAAAGTGATTAATTACGCTATTTTTATCACATTGCCCAATTGAGTAGGGAATTATTAATACGGCCCGGGAATTATTAATACGGCCCGGGTTTATCACATGGCCCGTAACATATACACAATAAAGATCGGCCGTCATTTAATAATATGTTATTCTATAATTTGCGATAGTTTACTGCTGTCAATTCAACGTGATACGACGTTTCTTCCGACACAGAAATATTGAAAATACTAGAAAGAATATTTAAGTAATTTAAACATAACATGCAGGTCACACAAACCAACTTTAAAAACTCCGACTGGCTTCATTTGTGGTTTAAATTTATTAAACTATGCTCGAGCTGACCGCACGCGCATATTTAAGGAAATAGAGAATAATCGATTCACAATGGAATATCAGAAATTGAATCATAGTCTGAATCGTATTGAATGCCTATAATCGTATTGAAGTACAGGCACATGTAGATTTTTTTAAAATTTTTATACTTAGCTCAAGGAACTGTATGACTTATAGTCCAGGAATTTTAGATTTCATCTGCGGAATAATTCCTAGTGAGCTGAATTTTTGTATACACCTTCATTATGATATTGTAATGATGATGTGGAAAATCGACATTGATATCGTGCCGGCTAAAAAAGTTATAGGGGTCCAAACGTCACGAAAATCAGTTTTTCGCAAATATCTCGCGATCTATTGCTCAGAGGTCAATAATGGTTTCATAACAGTTGTTCGTCGTAAAATTGTCTACAAAAAAGGTCTCTTGCATTTTTCTGTACAATTAACCGTTTTTGAAATAGAGACTAAAATGCACTCACATATGTCATAGTATACCGTACGGCGCATACCAAGGCATAAACCCTATTGTTTGTTTTTTTCCCTTTATTGTTTGTGTGTTTTTTGTTAGTATGATGTTCTACATATAGAAATATAAAGGACTTGAAATACTAGTACAGTCAGGAAAATAGGAATATCAACTATAAAAAACTAAGTGGCAATTTTTTTTGTCACTTTATAACTCAAGAACGGGCTCACCGATCCAAACCAAATTTTCAGGGTTTGTACAGACTATTTAGTATATGTTTTATGTGAAGTTTAAACAAAATCGGTCGTTCTTTTTATACGTAGCGAAGCACGTACCGGGCCGCTAGTAATGATATAGATATGCAATGTAAATTTTAGCAATTTTGATCCACGATCTGCGAAAAAATTCCTAGTGGGCTGAATTTTTGTATACGCCTTTATTATGATATTGTGATGAAATTGTGAAAAATCGACATTGATATCGTGCCGGCTAAAAAAGTTATAGGGGTCCAAACGTCACTGGACATAGCATATCTATATCATTACTAGCGGCCCGGTACGTGCTTCGCTACGTATAAAGTGAAGCTACCGATTTTGTTCAAACTTCACATAAAACATCTACTAAATAGTCTGTACAAACCCTGAAAATTTGGTTTGGATCGATGAGCCCGTTCTTGAGTTATAAAGTGACAAAAAAAATTGCCACTTAGTTTTTTATAGTTGATATTGCTATTTTCCTGACTGTACTAGTATTTCAAGTCCTTTATATTTCTATATTAGAACATCATACTAACAAAAAACAAACAAACTAAAAAGGGAAAAAAACAAACAATAGGGTTTATGCCTTGGTATGCGCCGTACGGTATACTATGACATATGTGAGTGCATTTTAGTCTCTATTTCAAAAACTGTTAATTGTACAGAAAAATGCAAGAGACCTTTTTTGTAGACAATTTTACGACGAACAACTGTTATGAAACCATTATTGACCTCTGAGCAATAGATCGCGAGATATTTGCGAAAAACTGATTTTCGTGACGTTTGGACCCCTATAACTTTTTTAGCCGGCACGATATCAATGTCGATTTTTCACATCATCATTACAATATCATAATGAAGGTGTATACAAAAATTCAGCTCACTAGGAATTATTCCGCAGATCGTCGTTCAAAATTGCTAAAATTACTGGACTATTAGTTAGAGTACGTAATAAAATTATTGTATTGAAAAAATATTGTAATGATTGGCGATTTAAAAGAGCAACTATCGAGTTTCTTCCCGCTTCTTCTTGGTAGATGACTGCGTTCCGAAGTCGGCGGTAGATTCATTATTTTCAGTGATATCATTGACGATTTATAAGTGACTCACTGAAGCCTACATAAATAAAGTATTTTTTGATTTTGATTTTGAAGTTAATTGTTGTAATGTGCTTGTTTCTTGTGAGATTTGACTTTCTTTATTTTTATTTTCAGGTACAATGACCAACTTTCGGCATTGCGTAGCGATCTGCGCAGCTGCAAACGCAAAACTGCCTTACAACAGAAACAGATAGCGGAGCAACAGAAGCAAATTGCCGAACAGCAGAAGCAGACCTTGGAATATGCGAATCGTCTCGACGATTACGATAAGAAAAATGAGGAAACCAGCCGGAAATTTCAAACTCTACTTCAGGTAAATCATTTTAATATGTCTAAAGCACTTTTAATATTTAAGACATTGCATTCATCATCTGCCTATCACAGCAAAGTGCACTGCTTAAAAAGCTCCTCCTAGGGTTCTCCACCCAGTCCGATTGTCAGGGACTTACATCTAGCTACTGGCAACCATCTGGTGCGGATCGTCATTTCGCCATTGGCCTGAGGGCATACACAATTGTTGAACGCACAATTACTTTAAAAGATTTATAAATTACTAGCTGCCCGCCCCGCCGGCTTCGCCCGTGGTACTTACTTACATGTATTATACATACAAACCTTCCTGAAGAATCACTCTAACTATTTAAAAAAACCGCGTCAAAATCCGTTGCGTAGTTTTAAAGATCTAAGCATACATACGGACATACAGCGGAAGCGACTTTGTTTTATACTACGTATTGAAGCTGTGATTAGCGTTTAAATAGTATATTCAAATACGTATTTCATTTCCAGGAGCTGAACAAATGCAAGACGGAGCTGCAGTATTGGCGCTCGCGGTCGCCCGCCGTGCCGCCGCTGTGCGCCGAGTGCGGCGCCTCGCTGCGGGTGTCGCCCAACAGTTCGCTAGCCCAGGTAACGACCGGAAACATTCCTGCACGTGTTCGCCCTCCGAGTCATCGTTAACTACGAGGACGGCCAGTCTAGTCCGTTAGCAAAAATAATATTTACCTAGTGGAGAAATTTGATGTAGTAGCTATGAATGGACAACATAAGCCTACAAATCTGTCCAATATCTTCAGCTGATTTTCAACTTAATATCTGTCAGGTATGGTTTTATGTAAGGTGAAGAATTCGTGCACACGTAGGACAGCTTGGGGAAGCACAATGTGTTTTCTGTGTCGTCGGTCAACGACCCGATCGCGGAACCTCGTCCGAACAATACTTAATATAAATACGGTATTTGACTGACAGGTCAAATCACCTACTTTTTTTAAATGTCAAAAACGTAACCTTGTAGGAAAAAATGTATGAAATATTGAATCGGGACGTCACGATGCTGTAGTGTCAAATCACTACTCTTTTAACTTCAATTAGCTGTAATAATTTGTTAAAAGCTCAATAGTAACTGTGTGATAAAAAAATGTGCCCAATTTTTGATTTCGTCTTTAATCTTAGAATGTCATAATTTATTTCGTATGCAGTCAAATACCCAATTGTCTTCGCAGTGGGCCGCGACAACGAGCGGCGAGTCGAGCGAGGCGGAGGCGGCGTCCGGCAGCGCGGCGCCCGCCCTTGCCGTGACGCTGCCCGCGCCCGCGCCCGAGCCGGCCGCCGCCACCGAGCTGCCGGCGCCGGCGCGCGCCGACGAGGCCGCCACGCCGCCCGCGCGCCGCCGCGCCTCCGACGACGCCGCGCCGCCCCACGCCACGCCCGAGCGCAAGAAGCGCCGCCTCACGCGCCCGCGCAAGCTCTGAGCGCGACGCACCCCCACCCCTCCGCGAGACGTCCGGAATTCTGAGCGCCGGCGGTAACTTACCGAGTTATTCTAAAATCTCGCGATCGGGCTCGTCCGGGGGGGCGATTCACTAGGCGCAAATGTCATAATCTCCCGGTGGTATCATCGTTGACAGTAGAAATTTAGTACTAACTAGCTGCCCGCCCCGGCTTCGCCCGTGGTACTTACTTACATGTATTATACATATACAAACCTTCCTTAAGAATCACTCTATCTATTAAAAAAACCGCGTCAAAATCCGTTGCGTAGTTTTAAAGATCTAAGCATACATACGGACATACAGCGAAAGCGACTTTGTTTTATACTATGTTTTGATTTAGCACTGTCAGCGATGACACAGCCGTAAGTTCACGACATTGGCGCTTAGTGAATTCAACCTCTGGAGTTTGGCCCCCGGGCCCGGGTCCGGGCGGTGGAGTTCGTTTTCTCGGTCCTCCGGTCTCGACCGGCCGACTTCCTCTAATCTTCGTTCTTTCTTACTATCCCGGATTAGTTGAGATCCGATCCGGCTCCCCCGGCCGCGTCGCCGTGTCGCCGCGGAGCCCGGCCTCCCTCGGTGGTATCGGTTTCGGTTTTCGTCTGCCGACCTGCGTGAGTTAGATTCTGGAGTGATTATTTTTTGGCGTGGAGCGATTCGGCCGCTCTATTTCGCTTCGAATTCGGTGTCCGTCGCTGTATCGTCGTTTCACATTAATTTAGTTTGCCCGGGCCGACAGGTTGAAAATTGATCGTGAGTTTAGTCGAGTACGGGTTTCCTGTGATAGCGGCGAGCGCATAATAATTTTAAACATAGAAGGAGTTACTATCTCCGTGTCCGACTTGACTGTTCGAGTACCCCGAGCTGTGACCGACAGTAGCTGCGTTGGTGAGTAATCTCTATTGATCTAAATTTTGAATGATTAGATATGCACGAAATTCACGAAACCGATACTTTTACTTCCGGGCTTTGAACTTTTTTTAGCAATATTAAGTCGACCAGTATATACCATGACCGGCGCAGGCGCCCCGTTCTGTTGTTTGTCGCGGTTTGAGACTGGCGTTTTCGCCTGCTGTTCTGTTATAAATGCTCACTGTTATTGGATTTATCGTGGTTCGGCTTTGAGCGACCGGACCATAAGGCATAACATGGACACTCCAGTGAACTTTTAAGTCTAAGGAACAATGATCAAAAGTATGTATGACAAATTTCAAAAATCACATTTCACTTAATGCCTGGTAACCAAAATATTGATGATAACGTAATGAATGAGAACGCTTTCGTATCTGGCATTATAGCCTTCCTTGACTTTATGTGAGGCACTTGTTTCGTTGAATTCCTCGTGCAAATATATAAACGCGTTTTCTAAACGACACATTGATCGCGAATGTACTTTAAAAATTTATAAGAATTATGCGTAATTTGAAAATGAGTCGCGATCCAGCTGAGTGTTCACTGTTAATGAGAGGGCCTTTTCCTTTCATATATATATAATTATTTCTTTCTTAAGCCATGTGCTCTTTGCTCTTAAAACAAATTTCTTCATCTAAAGAAATGTTTTCGACATTGTGTGGTGTCTTATCATAAATCAACATAATGTTGATTGGATCTGTTGAGTAGTAGGTACAGTACATAAACTGTATACATAATAAGCCAAGTTCATATTAAATATGTATATTGTTATTATAAGATGTAAATTGTTGAATTAGTGCGTGATAGAAAACACACGCTAACTTATTATTTGTTCCATACGATAACTACAGGAGCTATCGTGAAAATAATGCTTTCCATGCGGGACCCTTGTAAGGCCAGTGGGCAACGGTTACGCAAGCAGTGAATACCTATGGTATCATTATGTGCTTTATCGATGTTTACGTGTGACGTATTCTTAATACATTTGCAATAGAATCAAACAAAATCGTATGCTTAGCTTAGACTGGGGATGTGTTTTAAAAACAATGCACTTGAAATCCAAGACACATAATAATTTATTTAAATGAATATTAAAAGGTGTAGTAGTAACGTTTCAAAATACATTAATTGTGTAATATTATTATATTAAAGGAGAGAAACTGCCTTTGTCATGTTTATACTGCCCTAAAAGGGAGTTGCAATATTTAAAGCATGTTGTGTCCAACCACAATCTGATGTTTTGCATTTTAAAATAGAATTACAGCCTACTAGTTTAATAATTGTTTGTTATGCTGTGATAACAAACAATGTATCTGTATATATGCATTTCATTTTCTAATACCACATTGTCATTAAAAGTGATTTAAAACCTATTTGTTATGTCGATCTTTACAGCCAACAGTAAACCCCATTTGTTTATTGATAACTTGATACGGGCTAAGTATATTTTGAATATTTTAAACACATTATTAAATGCCCTTGGGTACCTCTTTATAATTTTATTTATCATTGCGATGATTTCATATGATGACTTATGCCCTAAGCTACTTTCTATGTAAAAAGGCTGAAAAACTTTTTACATCTGACTAATCCTTTCTTGCTAAATTTATTGGCATTCTTCTGTTTGGGCTTCGAATTTAGTTTTATAATTACCATTTCCATTGATTTCAGTTAATCATCAGTCATCAGATATCATTTTTAACTGTTTTCACTTGCAATGTCTATTTGAATTGGACATTGCAAGTGAAAATATAAATACAAGGTGAACTAAAACATACGCCTTTGCTAAAATGAAATAATGTACATGCTGCTTATTTCAATTACAATTGTGAAGTTAATCATTCCCCAGAGCAGAATGATTTAACAACATAGGGAATGATTTAAATATACTATTTGTAATCTTAATCCTCAGTACATATATAAAAGATAGTAATAGAGCTCAGTTGAGGGGGTTATATGGGGTTTTAAAACCAGGCAACGCTTCTAAGACCCATAGTGCGGGATGTCCATCAGCAGCAGTGATCATTTACCATCAGGTGACTCGCTTGTTCGTTTGCCTCCCTATAACTTAAACTGCAGGTTGTGGCATTTTTTTTAGTTCACCATTTGTTTTATCTGACTTGTATTATTATCCTTAATTCTTGGCATTTTAATATTACCGGTTTTTAGCTTAGTTCGGTTAAACCGACATTAATAAGTAGAGCTCAAATTCATTTTGATTTGCTAGTATCTTTTTCAACTTGTTTCCTAATAATAACCAAGTACTGGTGTATCGTTGGTTTTATAGCTGTATCTAGTTGGCCACTGGGTAAGATGCTATTACAGATGTTGTCTGGACAGTATTCGTATACCAAATGGCTAGATTTCTTACTATGAAAACTTACAATATGATAACTTTGTTAATTAGTATGGGTCATCATGACACAGATTTCATAGCGAGAAACTAAATAAAAAATATTCGCATTAAGAAAACGAGAAAATATATTATTCATTTTCTAGTCTCTTTAATTTCCTTTAGTTGCAGGTACTCTCATAAATTAAATTTTATTAATGTCTTCCTTTTAAATGGGATCAGCAACTTAATCAAATTAATTTTGTAACCACTACCTATTTACTAAAGTTGCTACTTAAGTTTCGATTGGCCTGACAAATTATTTAAAGAGATCAACTTTAATAAATCTGCACCATGAACTAATGGGTAATGCGAATATTTTGTATTTATCCATAAATATTATACTTATTTTGTTTAAATTATATTCGTCTAGGTAGTTCAAACATAGGTATTGGTTTTTCTTAAAATGTTTAATTTAATCGATCTTTAAATAAATTTTCATTTAGTTTTCTTAGATATGTGGTCAGTTTATATTTTAAGAAAAACAATTATCTATGGTTACAACAATATGTTTAGTTTAATTTAAGTTTTACAGCCCTGATAATTATAATTTAGTAGATTAAAATATTGTGAATAGAGGTGAAGGTCGGAATGTTGTGTTAATTTGTAAATAGTTTAAAAGGAAAAATCACACGTGTAATGTACAAATGAATATATTTATGATTATATGAATATATACAACCGTGTAAATTAAATATTTTTGCGACATGGTGTATAGTTAAGCGACTGTAGTTGCGGCAAATAGTTATTTTCCATACATTACGTGTTTTAAGAGATGTGCTCACAGGGCTTCACACAGTTCTTGCATCATGTCACCCGACGACTTTGAACATATCAACCAAAATCAACGAGTCATCACTTTGCAGGTTACCTAAATATTCTTAGTTCACCGTATCAAATACGCACAATGACTAATGTTTATGTACGATTTATAATAGAAAAGTATATATTTTTGAGTCATTCACCTTTAATGATATTAATTGATAAATCTGGTGGCGAGGCATCCAATCGGTGCGTTATTGTAATTGTCAGTTGACTACCGAAGTTCATACATCGACGTTAATGATTTCTAGATTCTTAATATATATCTACGATGTAATATTTTGTAGCAATAGTCGCATTTTATTAACTAGTGATGAAAGTTGTCACTTTGAGCGATAATAGCCCTACATATTGAGGATTTTGTATAAGTAGAGCCTCGATGCTTCACGATTGGACAATAAGAATTGTTAGTTACCAATTTTATGTATCCGCCAGGTCTGCCATAGTTGGAACATGCATTAGAATTTGCCTTAATATAAATGCTTTAATATAAAACAATATGGCGTACCTACACTACAAGGGTTTTCTTATCTAATATCTTGACTATTGAATATTGATACAGTCAAATGGGTGAAATGCTCATGCGTGTTCATAAGTGGCAAAGCAGTGGGGTACTCGTCGATATCTTTGCCATGATATGTATTTGTGTATATAGTTACGACTGTACATACTATGTATGCTGTGTGTAGAACTGTAGATTGTTTCAAGATTTTAGCTTTGTAAGGCAAGTTGTAGATTACAGAGGAGTACACTCATTCATTGTACGTGTGTTAGTTGCAGAATGAGGATTTCTGGAATAAACACAACATCTGTTTCATTGATAACAATATTTTCATACATTTCTTGACAACAAAGGATTTGGAAAATATTGATGGTGCAATTGTTACATTTACATTCATATTATGATATACAACACGGCTATGATTTGTACTTTCTAGAGTATTTCCCAATATGTATAAAATAATATATAAAATCTATAAAACACGATTCTTTTGAGTATCTTACATATTGGTTTAATGTTTTTGTAATTTATTATTTGCAATTTCTATTAAAGGTGGATGTTACAAATGAGTTCGAGTAATATTATCATTTAGCCAATTTTTATTTTAGTTACATTTTGTACATAATAACATAGGATAAGTAGTCGGCATGAAATCATAGACCCGAGTGCATGGTGAGCTTGCTTGTTTCAAGTCTAGTTTGTGAGTCCTTCGAATCGACCAGTGTTCTACTGGCGAGGCAGAAGGTGTAGATATAATAGTCTGTTACAATTTTGTCAAGTCTTTAATCTTGACTTGAATTAGAAAGCTTTACTTTTCCGAAAATTAAAACAAATTAGACGAAATATCTTACAGAATACCTGAAATTAATTAATGTGAACAACACCTGTGCTAATTTGTTCTGTTGATTGTAATCAGTTCGGTATAGTTCCATAAACTTGTAGTTATTAATGAATTTGAACTTCGAATACTTATAAATTATAATTTGTGTCTCATCAGGAAACATGTCGTGCCTAACTCACATTAGTACTTAAAATAATCTTAACGAATATCTGGATCTAAAATAACTAAACAAATATAATGCAACTCTATTGAAACCCCATTTAATCGTGTCAATATTATCTGGTTTACTAGTGCAATACATGAATTATATCCATTGAATGGTGTTATTTTGGAAGTGTAGATTTTTTCTTCAAAACTTTTAAAATAGTTGTGATAGGGCTGTACATTAAGGTTTAATTATAGTTCTGTTAGTGAAAAATCCTTAAAAGTGCACTAAAAGCATTATGGGAGTTAATTATATTGTGCTCTGGTGAGTGTGTACAACCAGCAAGACTGTCAATTGCTGTAGATATCCTCGACGATAGTTATATAATATAGTATTTTTATTAGACAAAAATACAATAAATGTGTGAAGTCCACTAAATTGTTTGAATTAAATTACCAGTCCATCTCCCTTATACCAGATCATGTATTTCGATATCATTGGTTTTGGTCCTTGACATTTTTGAATCAGGTTTATAATATATAGAAACTTATACTAACCACCTAAACAGAAAGTTTTCTTTGTCGCTTTAAGGTGCAACTGTCGAGCCACTGCGTTATCACGGAGGCAGCTCAATATGACGATAGTTTTCACTTGTTCTTGAGAATTATATTTGTTCCTCATACGTTTGACCGTTATAGCCCGAGAGCTGGCAAGAATTTTTGGGGAGGTGCTTGAGGCAAGCTGAAAACTTGTCCTGTACCTCTCCTATTATATCCCAACACGAAACTGCAGACCTGGCTGGTGAGTAGCGGGGCTAAATCAACCCCTTAAATTTTTAAAATTATATTTTTTTTTAATCCAAAAATATACTTGAGGCAATTTGCAATTTTTATATGTTGTAGTTTAATATTTACAGAATATAAAAAAAAATAAGCCCGACGATTCAGCCGGGGTTTTAACATTGCCAGGCCCGTCCAAAAATATTTTGCAAATGAATATAAAAAATGTGTTTGAGGCACCCTGAAATTTTAATAGAGTATTATTTACAACCAAAAAATAAGACTCTCAAAAAGACAGATCATTTCGGTGGGAATTTCTACCTGCCAGGCGATCTAACAAAAGGCAATGCCGATTTTGTTAGGGAAGGTGGCGTCTTTTTTTTCGAGCGTTCACCAACCAAACTTTGTCATCTATATTTTTGAGGGCATTACAAACGATTTTTGCTATGGCAGTATAGCTGTAAACTCAGTCCGAACCGAGTAAATCAGGTTTGAACTTTTTTTCGCTTCATACATTTTTCTATGGGAAATTGAATTTTTTTGTTTCTTGCGTGCATCGGCGAAACGTGAAAAAATATATTCTTGAGGTCATCACAAACAATATTTGCTATGGCAGTAAAGCTGTAAACTCAGTCCGAACTGAGTGAGACAGCCTAGAACGTTTTCACTCTAGGCGTTCGCTCCTGCTTTTTTGTATGGGAAATTGCAACTTTTTTTTTCTCGCGTCCATCGACGAAACATGAAAATATATATTCTTGAGGTCATCACAAACGATATTTGCTATGGCAGTATAGCTGTAAAGTGTAAACTCAGTCCGAACGGAGTGAGACAGCCTAGATCGTTTTCACTCTAGGCGTTCGCTCCTGCGTTTTTGTATAGGAAATTCCTACTTTTTTTCGAACAGTTGAAAATTATTGCGATTACGACTTGTAATTGTAATGTACATTTAAATAGTTCTGGCCAGTCTCACTCAGTTCGGACCGAGTTTACAGCGTCACTGCCATAGCAAATATTGTTTGTGATGACCTCAAGAATATATATTTTCACGTTTCGTCGATGGACGCAAGAAACAAAAAAAAAACAATTTCCCATAGAAAAATGTATGAAGCCAAAAAAAGTTCAAACCTGATTTACTCAGTTCGGACTGAGTTTACAGCTTTACTGCCATAGCAAAAATCGTTTGTAATGCCCTCAAGAATATAGATTACCAAGTTTGGTTGGTGGACGCTCGAAAAAAAAAAGACGCCACCTTCCCTAACAAAATCGGCATTGTCTTTTGTTAGATCACCTGGCAGGTAGAAAGTCCCACCGAAATGATCTGTCTTTTTGAGAGTCTTATTTTTTAGTTATAAATAATACTCTATTAAAATTTCAAGTTGCCTCAAACACATTTTTTATATTCATTTGCAAAATATTTTTGGACGGGCCTGGCAATGTTAAAACCCCGGCTGAATCGTCGGGCTTATTTTTTTTAATATTCTGTAAATATTAAACTACAACATATAAAAATTGCAAATTGCCTCAAGTATAATTTTGGATTAAAAAAAAATATACTTTTAAAAATTTAAGGGGTTGATTTAGCCCCGCTACTCACCAGCCAGGTCTGCAGTTTCGTGTTGGGATATAATAGGAGAGGTACAGGACAAGTTTTCATCTTGCCTCAAGCACCTCCCCAAAAATGCTTGCCAGCTCTCCAGCTATTATACGATACAAAGACAAAGAGTTAAAATAGAGTCGTAATAAAAGAACTCCTTTTTTTCGCGTAAGTGGGCCTCCATCATTAGTATTTCTTTTTTCTTTACGCTTACTAAATGCGGAATTGCAGAGTGGTGTAAATTTTGTCCGACAGTTAACGAGCTCAGGACCTCAAGACCACACACATCCCGTACTTAAGTACCGGGATGTGTACTATCAACCATCAAAAGTCATATGAATGAAAATATAGGGGTGAAAATAATGAAAGAGAAATATATGAAATGAAGTGCCATCAAAAATAATATTTTTATGTGAGTAAAATAGGTGAGGTAGAATTGTACAATTTCCATTCGGAGAAAAGTTCCATAAAAATGTTAAGTTAATCCAATAAAACTTTGTGTTCAAGAGGACATTTTACTCTTTCATGTTCTGCTCCCGTGCATCATGGGTTTTACAAAAAAAAAAGTAAAAATTGTTGATTTTAAAAGAGCAGAGCAACACAGCACAGGTTTTCCTGCAGATTCTCCTCCGTAGATATTACTTACTTTCCGAAGTCGGTGGTAGAGTCTTTCTATAAGCTTGAGTCTACAGGAGTAATGATTATTTTGTTACGTAGTAAGTTTCTGCTATGAATGACGTAAAAATTCGCTTTTAAAACTCCGAGTAAGAAGCTTTGTGACGGCATCACTTCCTGACCCGAGGGTACGTCGTAGTGTCTTTATACATTTCATAGCCCGGAAAACTTAACACCGAAAACAGCTGACGTCCTTTCATTATAGGCTGGGTACGTCATAACTTATAAACGAGAACAATCGCCTGCCGTGTACAGTTGTCTCTTGGATGCCGCCGCGTACTCGCGCCTTCCACCCCTCGATGTTTAGTATCCACGACATACTATCACGACATAAAATAAAATGAATAGTGCCCCTTAAAACTTTAGAAAAGTAACCCAGTGTGAAAAAAAAAGCTTTGCATAATCAAGTTTAGCAGATTGTGATCGTGATGCAAATTATAATACCAACGTTTTTTGTGCTCTCACTTATGCAAGGTACTTATTTTTTGTTATAATTTAATTACTTATGAAATGTTTTACTCATAAACCATTATGTTGTCGGCATATCCGCACATTATCATACCGGTAGAGCCTCCCTCTAAGTTGCGATACAATCACTAAAGTTGCAAATAATATTGCGGACACGTGCTGTGTATTTTTTTATACGTTTCATTTTGCGTAGCCAGTGGTTTTAATTTATTGTTTATTTTATTTTTTCTGTGGTAATTCTTATTTTGTATTTTAAAACATATTAGTCAATGTTATAATTCTTTAGACGTGGATGCTCTGGGCTTTCTTATCTACACCAACAATTTGGATAATATTTATCCGCAGCTGAAATCTAATTATTTTACCTGTAACTTAAAAAATGACAAAAGAGCTCTTTGCAAAAGACGACTAGTAAAAGCTTTTAGCAGTGGATATTATCACAGGGAAAGTTAGTGGTGCTAAATAGCCGGTTACCAACTTAATATAAAAATAGGATTGTGGTAATTCATTCTTGTCTACCCGCTCGCTACTTTTACTTTTACCTCAGTTGTCTATTTTAGTGCCTAGCTTACAAACATTCTGATCTAGATAGAGTAAAACGAATACCTACCTACTGTTCGTAACTCTAGTAGGATAAATAACTGTATTTTGGTGTGTCTTCATATTCATTTGGAGGCATTAAAGGCATGCCTTAATATATGCTGAAAATATCCTGGAAATAATTTTATTACCCATTTCCTTTATGACTTTTCGTCCGACTTATTGGCCCCCATAAAGGCGAGGACGACATTTCAGGACAAGTTATTCAGTATGACATAATATAATAAATAATAAATTGTAGGTACTGAAACACCACACCAACATCACTAGACCAAATTATCGTGTCTTTTTTTTAATTTGATTGTTCACTAATAAATATTCATCAAACCACTAAACGCTCTCAGTACGAAAATAAATAAAAATTGTCAAGCAATGAATTTGGTTTTTACAAAGCATAGGTATTTCGATACAACGAAATTCAGATTCTAGATTTCATTTACAGATTTCTCAACAATTTCAACCAGTATGCAGATTACCTCACGATATGTAATAAATCGTTGAGAAAGCGACTTTTGAAAAGTTACGTAGGAATTGGGTATAATGTTAGAATCTGATTAAATCTATATCATTTCAGAAGGACACCCATTCACATTTTATTTGCATGTTTTACGTATTTTTATGACTTTCAAATGAGTTTCCGACAAGACTAAGTATTTTAAAACGACAGGCTTTTTTTAAAAGTTTTGTTTCCCAATGAGGCATTACCTATCTTAATTTTTTTATCTCATAACCGGCAAACATCGTGTTGGTTGTCCATAGTTGGTATTTGTTTGTTTGTTTGAACGAGCTTATCTCAGAAAATGGCTGCTGGGTCGAATAAAAAAAAAATGTTTTGGATATCTATTTGACGGGGTAGGCTCTAAGCTATTAAAGGTAAACACTATGTGTGCGGACGGAAACCGAAAACCACGCGGACGGAGACTCGGGCGGTCGCTTGTAATAAAATAAAGCCGAATAGTTTGTTTGTTTGAAAGCGCTTATCTCAGGAACTGGTTCGAATAGATTTTTTTTTGTTGGATATATCATTTTTAGCGGACCCTGGACACTAAGGCAATGGCCGAGGATGCGACCGGGACAAGCGCTAGGATGATGATCATTTCATTTGTCAGGGAAGGCCACACTATGTGTGCTGAAACCGAAATAGGCTAGTTGCCTCATATCACCATTTATAAAATCACTTTCAATTCGAATATTATTCCGTACAAGGGTCCAAAATATGTAAACTTCATTAAATATAAATAAGGGATTGCTGCAAAAATTCAACTTAAACCCGATACTTTTTCACTTTTTTTTCTCTTGATTGAAAACACCGTCCGCCATGATTCTACGTCACCAATATTGTAAACAACACGAATTCAAACGACAGTTTCGACAGGTTATTCGTGGTCTTTCATTTAAACGCCTTGATTGTTGTTTATTTCACTATTAAAATATTATACACTTCACATTTATTGAAAACAAACCTGCCCAAAATAGATACTTTGATGGTTGCAAAATGTTTTGCTTCGAATTCTGATTCGCAAATTCTCATCACTGGGTACTTTAATCCACAACTTCTTATTGATGTTTTCTTACATTCACACACGATATTATAGTGGTAATTCATAAATGTATCATGTAAATCCTACGAAGACATGGTTTTAATTCCGATAAACACTATTTGGTTATGTCACGCGTATTGTTGACAAGAACAGTGACGCCACGGCACAGACCATCATGGCGGACGGCGTTTACGGTAGTATAGTGAAATTAATAATTTAAAATTCAAAATAAAGTTGGATAGGTGCTTCAAAAAATTTTCATATTTTTTTTATGTTGTAATATAATCGTAATGAACCGTTCTATCAAATAATAAAAATAGTGGCAACTAGCCTATTCTCGCGGACGGAGTCGCGGGCGGACGCTAGTAGAGAAATAAATAAAATTAATCCTTCTCGTTTTACAATTAACATAAATCAGAACTTTTTTATTGCTTTATTTAATTAATTAAATAAATACTAACACAGCCTTTACTTAGCCATACCTTTATTTATATTCAACTGTGTGGATTATACATAATAACTTCCGGGTTTTTACAGTGGTTTCGATTACTTCCCTTTTCCTATAACTCTTTGGAGTTTGTAATGAAAATTACCTGTGACGTAGTGGATTAGTTTAGTTTCTATGTACCAACAGCAACAGGCGTCACAGTTGATTGTAAAATAACGTTATTTACTATGTGTCTGCTAATAAAATTACTGTTTAATAGCATGTGATACACACAAATGCAGGTCAATTAAATAAATGCTTATTAAATATTATAAGAGAAGGTACCTACTATTAATTTTATCCTTGTAGAGATGGTCAGTTATCCTGACAATAAGATTTCTGATCTGAAAATTTCTACTAAACTCTATAATGGGACGTCAATATGTATTAACCACTTAATATGGCTTGAAACACGGCAAATACTTACTGCTGTCACTCGTAAATTAGGAATGAAAATGAAAATATTTTTTACCAACATTATTTCAATTAATTTAATAAATCATGGGACTGCGGTGCTATTGCTTTCCTAATCGAAATAAATTATTGCAGAGATTATCACCAGGGTGTGATCATACCTACAACAAATTAACAATATTTACGGTCTAATAGACATTATAAGATAATTTTTAAGTAAAAATGATTGTATGGAAAGCATGTTACAAACACGCTGGCACGTTTTTTGAACGATTATTTATTTAACGATGTATTTGCAACGTTGCATAGCTTTCTTCTGCACATGCATTACGAGTTTGTTCCTCACATCAAATACATTAATGTCGTAACTACTTATTAAGTAAATCTTAACTGCAACTCATATAATTCATATAAAATTACCTATGCCTTAAATACTTACTGATGAAACTTACCTGACATCGTCACTTTAGTTACTGGCTAAGGTACTAGGTACTTATCAATTAATGGGATGTTACTTTACATATTTATCTTAAATTAATTAGGAATTAAATCAGACGTAAAGGAAATTGCATATTTATTTACCATGATACATTTATATAGTAGTAATTACTCGTAGGATTTACTGATTATCCAAAATGTCTTAGAAAGTCTCTACCTAATTGCTGAAAACAGACGTCTTTAAAAGTACACTGATTGATGCGAACTTTGCGATGTAGCCCTTAGACCAGGTTCTTTACCTATGGTCCGTGGACCACTGCTGGTGGAACTGTTCTAATATAATCCAATTCGATGGTCCCTGTAAATTCAGAAATTTAGCAAAATGGTCCTTCATGCCTATAAGGTCAAAGAACAAAAAAAGGCCTTAGACAAAAGGAACAATTTTTTTTATTGTTAATATCTACCAGGGAAGGATTTACAAAAGTTCGATGCAAACCATTTTTAAAGACTTCGAAAATTTTTTAATACAGTGGGTATTTGTCTTTTCTTTGTCACTCTACGGAGCTTGTTGGAGTAATAAGTCTCTAACTAGCGGAAAATTTCAAAATAATTATGATTATTTTAAAAGTTTGATTGCATGGGTACAAGTGCTGCCCAGCTAACAATATAATGAATGTTAATAAATGCTTTCCTGTATGCTTGTCGTATTCTCGAATAGGTGTTGTAACTCATTTAATTCGAGTGGATTTCAGGCTAATATGAGTAATAGAAATTTATAAGAGCTCTTCAGATGTTCCGTCCAATCGTAGTAATTTTCCGGGAATGTGTAATTGTAACACTTACACATACGTTTACGAGTCCGATTAAGTAATGGTAATCTAGACACTCATATTTTAAACAGATAATGGGTAATAAAATACCCTGCTACAGAAAATTATGTTTTTATGTTTTTCAAAAAAATGCCCTATTTAAAATTATTGTCGTTCTGAGAAATTGTACTCAGAACTTTAAACTGTTGGATAGGTTGATTGCCGGCTTTCTTAGAAAGCCTTTATTGTTTTGATTGACGTGTAGAAAAGAACAGGGTTGATGTTAATATGGGGGTACCTATAAACATACTGGTAAGTACTTAACGACCTATTTCCACAGTAGGTACAGCAGGCAGAACGTTTCTTTCATTAACAAAGGAAGATATCTCTACGCTTAGACTAGTTTTAAGTGTAACTGTTGTGCTACTGGATTACTCAACTAAGACTTTGGTCTAGTAGTCAGTACCGTCCAGAACATAATTTATATCGATACCATATCTATCTACATATCTTTTTCATATTATACCTGACAAACCAAATGTTTCAATAAGAGCGGCCAACTTCAAAGCAGATGGAGTTCGCTTGGAATGGTTGATAATGGCTTTAAACTGTTGAGTATAATATCACGGTCTTCAAGTCGCGAGTTAATAGGTATCTTCTAAGCATGTTACAGCTTAGGCCGCATCAACGCTCTCCATCAGGCGTGATTGTGGTCAAATGCAAGCCTATAAATATATATAAAAAAAATGTTAAAATGTCAACTGATAATATTTCAAATCTTTACCAATAAGCTTCACAATAATATTAACGAAGTTGAATAATCGTATTCGCTGTGTAGGTACCTAAATTAGATGCGAATCTACGAGTTTGTTAATATACATAAATTAATATCAATGTTCTAATAAATCACAATGTAAATAAGCCCGTTTTTATTTGCCACATGAATGTAAAATGCTAGCATAATTAATAGTTGTATGATGTTTGACTAACAAGATCTAAGATCCTGTTTAAATAAATTAATATCTTGAAACGTGCCGCTACAATAAAGCGTAATAAATCCGACTCTAGAAACACATTTTTTCTCTTCATACTAAGACAACTTTTAAAACTGTAGGTTTGTTACTAAAGAGGTAGGTAATTCATGTCACCTCTAATGATATTATCAGCTTTGCTATCCAAAAATACAATTGTTCCCAACATTTAAATCTAATAAATAAAACAATAGGTCATAAGTGAGTAATTATTCAGCGTGTATTTACTAAGTACCAATTTTCCGCAAGATAACTTCATGGTTAATTATAATACCTAATGATGTAAGATTTCATCTGTAGTAATTACTGTAAATAGATAGATTTACATTACTGATACACATAACATTAAATAAAAAGATCTTGTCTCTTAAACAATACACAGATTGAAACGTTTTCAAACGAACTCCTTAAGGTGAATGCTATCAATCTTGCTAAATGCAACATTTATTTCTAATCTGTTTCGCACATCCTTTCGTTTGTTTGATGAAAAAGTTCTGACTGCCATTCAATATTGAAGTAGGTGTCTGCTCAAATGAAATACTTATTTCCTCATTTCCTTATCCAGAATAAATAATTAAATACCTAACTTTACTGAACGGCTAATCTCGTCACATGCGTTTTTGTCTCACCTCGGCAGTCTAAAGCACCGTAAGACGTCACGCTCGATGCCTTTTGATGAAGTGTGACACGGGCGGTGTGACAAAAGTATAATTTACAATAAAACATTATTCAATGAGTACTTACCAGTCTGTCGAGTTATACAGACATTGGAAGTAAATTTGCACGGAGATAGGTACCTACTTAGAAGTACGATGTCCTGAGTTCCGTGAATTCTAACAACGATATAAAATACTTACAAATTGGCTGCCACATTTATGCTAACCACAATAGTGACGTACTTAGTCACTGTGTCGGAATTACAAAGGGCCTTATAAATTGAAATTAAATGAAAACCTTTTAAGTATCAAAAGGAGCTAGAATTGCACTTTTTAACAACTTACTTTTTGAAAAAGTCTGAGGGAAGGAATTGATTTGATTAGTAATTTCTTACAACTAGGTATAGAATCTATTTTTACTTGTCATTTACCCTGTATTTTTATGTTGGAAGAAAGCAGACGAGCATTTACATATAATTACAATGTTATAACTTATAAAAAAAAAATTAACTTGTCCCGTCCCGTAGTGTAAAAATACCTTTAAAAAGCAATTTTCACGCCTGAAAATTTTTGATGAAGTGTGACAACGAGATGGGCGTCAAAATTGTAATTAACTGTAAAACAACATTAAATTAACGCCTAAAAACCTGAGTAGTGGTGACCATGAAAAACAAATTTCTGTTTAGGTACTGTTACAGCCAATTTCTGCATTGTAATTCAATGTGATTTGTAATGTAAGGCTGATTCCGTTAAACTTAAATTCTTAAAAATATAAGTAAGTATACTTTTTTAAATATAGGTACGCAATCTGATACTATAAATAGTCACGCTTTTGTTTGTAGAATCGATCGGTGTAAACATAATAGGAGAAGTTGAAAATGTGTCATGAAATATGCACAATTCTTAGAAATTTCCCTGTATATTATATTTATATACCTGCACACGTTTCCTTACCACCTGACGGAGTTTGTCGACAGTTAAACTGTTTTTAATTACAAAAGAAAAGTTCCTACTATGCTACTTCGCCTTGAGAGTTTGGAATTAAGACGCAAAATGCATACAATTACTTACAGTACCTATAGAATCCATAAAAGTACTCGTATAATGAAAAAAATAATTTGACAGGCCCGTTGGTCGCAGGTGCGAATTCCCCTAGGAGCAAATGTTTGTGTGATGCACATCAGCAAAATAAATGTATTAAGTCTATCCTTTCTCTAGCATCCATATTAGGTACAAGCTTCGAGCTTAGTTTGGGGCTAGGCAATGAAATGAGGCCTAGGTAAAATGAAATCAAATGCCTATAAATAATGATGAGAAAAAAAAATATGATGAGATATTGCTAATATGTATTGACAAGCCTGGTGGTAAGGTCAGTACCTAATATTTATGACAATTTTAATTATTGCCCTTACACTAACACGTCTTATAGTAGGTATTATTATAATTAATTTATGTTAATAGTGATTGAAATAGGTTTTCTTTAATATGAGTAAAATACTTACATCTGGATCTGTGCAGAATCGGGTCGGTTCCCTTGAAAGCTAGATAAAAAAAGGAAATCAGACCATACTAGACGATTAATTACTTAGATCATTGTTATTACCTACGACAATCATGTTTTCTTGGTATGGAATTTAATTGTCTTTGTTTAATCTTACGAGTAGGTACATGAGTTTCTAGTACTTTTTACCTATGTCTTTTTACGTTGGTGCTTACAATGTGTTCTTTATTACAGCTTCCTCCAAGTTGAAACAATCTGCAAAAAAAAAACATTTTTTTACTAATTTAATAAAGCTGTGGAGATTGTTTGTTTAAACGCGCTAATCTCCAGGAACTAGTTCGAATCGAAGTAATATTTTTGTGTTGGATAGTCTATGGATGGCTTAAAGTATTCGTAAAACACTGTGTGTGCGGAAACTGAAATTCCCTCGGACGGAGTCGCGGGCAGTCGCTAGTTTTCGATTAAGTGTAAATGCATCTTTCTCAGGATATCGCCTGAACCCTGAGTGTGTTTTCTTGTTTATAAATATACTAGCGGCCGCCCGCGACTCCGACCGCGTGGATTTCTTTTTTTTCGAAATAAAAAGTAGCCTATGTTCTGTCTCAGGGTCTAAAGATTGTCTGTACCAAATTTCATCAAAATCGGTTGCGAGGTTTAAGCGGGAAAGCGTAACAGACAGACAGAGTTACTTTCGCATTTATAATATTAGTTGGGATACTTAATATTGAATGTAATAAAGTTATCATTTAAAAAGCACACAATGTTGATACATTTGATGAGTCAATAGATTTTATCGTAAGTGGTGCTATTCGTGGCTTAGGTTTATTCTCAACAGCTCACAGGCCAACAGCGATATCAGCACTTAGCCTAGTTCCTTGAAACATAAAGATTCTCCAAGACATTTACTGATGTGAGATTTAATTGAACTGTAACATTTCACATACATTTTACAATGTACTTTGTATTCATAAATTCATCAAAGAGGGTTGGTGCAAATATAAATTTGGACAATTATTCGAGCTGAGAAGTATTCTCACGAAGATTTCAACACACAAATTAGGGTCATTTCGCCTGTTTGCGTCCATTTAGTGCAGTTCCCAAGTTTGACGGCGAAAATAAAAATATCCGAGCACTAGTATCTATCTCAAAATTATTTAATAAGTTCATTATATAGTCTATTTTAAGATAAACTTTCAAATTTGCTTAAAACACTTTGTATTTATTCCAAAAAAAATAAAATATCGGAATTTGGCGTTTTACCCAGTTTGCGTCCACAAAATATAGATTGCGTCCACCCATGGACCAGTTTGCGTCCACCAGCTTAGTAAAGGATAATAGGGGTGATATGAAGAAAAATTAAAAGAAAGATTGTATTCTATCAGTGTCTTTATTTAAGAATAAATATAAATATTAAAAATAAACATTGTTAATCACTTTAAAAAATCAATTCGCTACAATTATTGAACTTTAAATAAGATAACTATGTAGTGGTTAGGTTCCACCAGTGGCACCTTTAAAGATAAACATTATGAGTTCTGTTAAGGGGCCGTCCATTTATCATGTGATGTTTTTTTGACCACACCCCCCCTCTCCCTTGGTGTGGTTTAAGACCGCCCCCCCCCCCCACGCTACAACACTAGATGAACATAATTTTATGAAGAATGTCTTCACACCACAGATTTAACGCCGATTTTTGGATAAGCATAGCATATTTGCCGAAAACAAAATAAACATGATATACATACATATTACTACGCCCCCTCTCCCTTGTGACATTTCGTGTTTTTTTAAGGACACCCTTCCACGGCAATGGATGGCTCCTAATTTTTATCTAAGATCAGTATTGATTAATAATAACGCGCTTCCTGCTTTTCCTTCCTAATATTTTCTTCATGCAGCAGAAGGTATTGTTGCTGGAGTACTGGGATTATCTTTTCCAGCATTGTAAAAAAATACTGGTCAGCTGGTCAGCACCAGGTGATGTTCAAATTAATCAGTGGTTCCCTTTTGTGTAGTGGCTGAAAATGGTTGTAATTAAGACTCTGAATTTCTGGAGTAAGTTCCTTCACGAGAGTTTCTTTTCCATCACTTAATATTGGAGTTTGATGCAATATCTTCTAATGGTAGAATTTTTTTGTCGTCTAAGGACACCATAGAACCAACGTCGCAGTAACTACCAGAAAATCATAAAGTTGTTAGTGAAGACAAAATAAGATTTGAATAAATTTTGTCTACTTGTCATTTAAGCATTTAAATTATTACTACAAGAAAGTCAATTGTTTTAACAAAAAAACATAGTGGACGCAAATTGGTCTATTATGTTTATAGTATGCGTCCACCCGGACGCAAAGTGGAAATTTTGAAAATTTTAAGTAGTAATTCGCGTCCACCTTATTTTATTAGTTAAATATAAAAAACATAAACAAATTCTTAATTAATATTATTCCTCTTTTCATTATAAAAGTTTAAAACTATTTCAGTTTCCCAAAATACATATGAAACAATAAAATACTTACCATCGAACGCGCCGCTGCACACTATTTTTTTTCTTAAAATCCCGCGTTCGCGCACTTTTTGTTGAACAGCAAGGACAAATTATTTTTTCATTTTATTTTGGTTTGACGTACGGACCTTTTGTTTATATGTGCTAGCCTATTAAACATACAGGTATAAGTGGTATTGATTTTTCGTTTGATTGATGTAGCAGTTTACTTATTTTCGAGGATTTAAAAATAAAGTGGACGCGAACTGGGCGATGGACGCGAACCGGCGAACTTACCCTACGTAAATTTGTGAGCAGTAGACAGAAAGTGAATTTCTTGGCCCATTTATCCTTCCTTGGATGATGTTGGTTGAGAAAGTAGTCAGAAACTGCCAAGTCTTTTTTGGTAGTCAAAACTCGCATGACGATGCTAATCTTTAATATCATCATTCTGCTCTTCAAATTATGAGTCAGTACTGCATGCTATAACCTTATACCAAGCCTGGTTTGTTTGTTCCTACATAAAACGAGATGAAGAGAAATCTACAGTCAAATCCATCAAGGATCACGATCACAATGCATGTGATTGTAATGGACCCAACGATCAAAGCATCATAAATCAGAATACCTTTGAAATACATCCAAACGTCTTAAATTATATATGGAATGGGTTAATTAAACCAGCCATGACGATTATTTAGACTTCTCCAAGGTTCATGTACATTTTGTTATTTATATGTTTATTGTTGCACTACAATTTGGCTACACGCACAGTTGCATCGACCATAAAAAGAATTTATGGCATTTGGAATAGAACCAAGCGGGACATCAAAACTGTACATGCAGGTGCGGATAGACTTTTAATTGATTTACTGGGGCATTTTAGTCTTTGTATGAGGAGCTTGATGACGATGACGCCAGTGGTTAGCGCGCTAGGCATGAACAACTTTCGCAAAGGCCTGTCATTGGATGCGTGACCAACAATTTTCATCTTGCGCCCCTCCGTCCTTCGGAAGGCACGTTGGGCCTTAGGTACTGTGCCTGATTTCTCTACGATCATGTCAGATTGCTGTCTCAACGAACTATAAGAGAAAGGAATAGGCAGTGCACCGTGTTTGCGAACTCAATTGTGCATAATTATAGGTATCCTGCGTACTAGGCTGATAGTAAGATCGGCCGCCATGGCCGAAAAACGGCCGGAGGGTATTAAAACAGTCTTTATCTTGTACGTTAAAGTACTAGATAACTCTAAAGACTGTTTTAATTAATTATTTATTTATGTTGGTCTTGTTGGTGTCGAGGCCGAATGCATTGGTGCAACCCTCACGACCGATGCGCAAACCGCTTACAGAACCTGCCTACATTCTGCGTGCGCATCTAAACGCATTACAATTGGTCAATTAACTTCACAACTGGTATTAGACCGAGATATAATAGATTAGCATTGGTTTTATAATCAATTAGTCACATTGCTCGAATGTATGTCACCTACAGAGTTATAGACAGTATGGCGTATTTGGAAATGTAGCATACATACGTAAGATGAAACATTCATGTCATGAGCATTAGAGAGTTGGAAGATTCTGATAACCTTAACTTAAAGTAGGTACAAGTATTGAATCAATGTAAGTGATGTTCCTTGAGTATTCCTTGTTATGAAATCGACTTTACTCAATTGGCATGTAATTATATACCTACCTAATACAGTCTCAAATCAAATCGCTTCGAATGTACTTTAAATGGAAGATGACACAATTTTGTATAGAAATTGCATTCCCGCCGAACTTTGTCGCGTAATTTCAGCCTTGTGTGTTTCTACATTAAATAAAAAGCAGGTAAGTTTATTAAAATTGTCTTTTCTGGAAAAAAACATCAAAGTATTCATTAATGTAGAAATGTAATACAAGTATTATAAATAATAATACACCCTGGTATTACATGGTAGGTATTACATACCGTCTTTCTGTAATTCAATTCGTTATTTTATTACTTTACGAGTCACGAAGCTAACTCTATGTCCTGCATCATGATTCAATATTTAATGGGGTAGGTATATGACATTTGGATGGTCGACGCTGTGAGTAGGTATATATACCCTCGACCAGGTTAGTATATAGCATTTATGTAATTCCCAAACAATGTCGTACCTTTCGTTAGATAAATACGTAGGAAGTTACTGAACAGAACAATGTAGAGTTTTGTTTTAGGTACCTACTTGTAGTTAAAAGAATGCCACAATTTTTTTCGTACAAGTGTATTCAAGAAACAATATAGAATCTAGCAAACTTACATAATACTTATACCTATCTCAGGTTCAAAGATTACCTTAAACCGCAATTATATAATAACGACACGATACATTCATCAGATTTCTATAGGTAAAATAAACGCCTAAGGTTAAATGCAGTATTATGCTGCGACAAAACTTATAAATTACTAAGGTTTCGAAAATTATAGGCCGAACAAACTACTAGTCAGAGAAAACTGGGGCGTGGGATTGATTGGCATGTAATTATGTATACGGGTAGGATATTATTGCAGCAATGTGCCACTATAATATTTATAAAAAGTTTCACAGAAAATCATTGAATTAGCTGGCATAGCTTGTGCCTTTTACGAGTAGGTACCTTTTATACAAAATTTTCACGAACCTACATTTTCTGTACTTACCATTTAATGTTAAAACAAAGTCGCATTGCTAGTTTATTTGAGAGGTCAACGAGCTTCATTGCAATTGCAGGTACTAAACTTATCGTTTTGACAGTTCACAACGCTCGGTTTGTATTTTTAACCGACTTCAAAAAAGGAGGAGGTTCTCAATTCGTCTGTATTCTGTATGTATAATATTTTTTTTCCATTCCAACGACACCGCACACCTATTAAGCGTGGACACGATGGAGGATGACACGTTTTGTTCGAAGGGTCCGTGCCATACAAAAGTATGGTCATTACAAGCAATTTTATTACCTCCAACGATCCGTGAATATACAACACATGCTCAGCGCGCCGTATCTAGGCATGTAGAGCATGATTTATCATTCATGTCACAGAGTAACGAGTACTTTACATTACATTTCTACGTCCTATCTACACTCACTACCGGGCCAGGACTTGGCGAAAGTTTTGTCAACCAGAACTGGCTTAGAAAACAAATATTTTCTAATAATGTTAGCCATTATGTAAGTGACTATGTGAAATTGTAAGCACAGCTTTCTTTCACTGCAACTACGAGTAAACATAGGTAGTTTAAGAAGATAATTCAAATCCGAGCAAGCATGCAAGTGATTAGTATGCGAGGCAGGTTCGCGCGTGGAGACCGGACTTCGCAATTGTAAATAAACAGTGTTAATGCAAAAAGGTCATCCTCGGTCGATCTTGACCTTACAAACCCGTAGAGACGCAATGTGGCGTGCGACACTTTATGGTTACGGAAAAAGTTACGAAGACCATCTATAACCGGCTGAGTGTGACAATAAAATAAATAATTCATTTCAAGGAGCACGGAAATGCGCTATTAAATCACAAATTTGGCATACCTAACTACATTTTAGCAGTCATTTTCAGTAATCATCTTGTCAGTTGCTTTAAAGGTGTGTCAAGAACAAAATTATTTAAAGTTTGGGTTAAACGAAACATGTTTAAACTAAACTAACAGTAATTTAGTTAGTAGGTAGAAAACATACATGTACATTGTACAGTATGTACAGTCTTTATTTAATAAATACTATACTTTTAGAATCATTACACGAACTTTATTTGACTACTGCTGAGTTATTTAAGCAGCACAAAGAAAATTGTAGTGTCACTTAATAAAATCATGTGAATTAGGTACTTGGTTTTTACAACCTTTACTACTTTACAAACGAATAGCTCGTAACTGCAATATACCATATCGCGTGCGGGTTAGGTATAAAACAATCATTTTACGATGTCAGTTATTCTAAATTATCTATTTAGTAGTAGTTTCTCGTAATTTAGATCTAATGGTACTAATATAACGACTCTGTCTACCTCTGCTCCTTCGTTTAGGTCTAAACTACTATTTTTTTTAAACGAAATTCGAGTTAGAAACATCTTATTAATATTATAAATGTGAAAGTTTGTTTGTACTGGACGGATTTTAATGAAATTTTGTATACAGAAAGGGTATGGTCTGACGTAGACATAGGATAATTGTTATCCCGATTAAATGCTCCCACTGGATAAACAAAAATCCGCGCGAACTAAGTCGCGGACGGCCGCTTGTTACTAATAAATGAATAACACACCAATTCCCTAGCCCAAACTAAACTCGAAGCTTGTACTATGGATGCGAGGGAACTGATAGACATACTTAAATACTTTTTATAAACATCAAGTACAAATGCCGATGTTCATCACACAAATATTTGCCCATAGCGGGATTCGAAGCGAAGCGGGTTTTGTAGCCAGGGTCTCTGACCACTAGACCAGCGGGCCCGACATTAATACATATTATGTACCTGATATTATAACTCTCTCTGTTCATATAGAGAGATAATATTATGATTTAAATTATATCGTGTGCTGCACATAAAATTACTTTTCAACTTGTAACATTGCTCAGTAATGCGTGCGCTTTAGTAAATTCAACAAGTAATAAAAATAAAAACCTAAACAAAAGAGTGGATCAATTTATTCCAACGTTTCGGAATAGAAATGAAATAGTCGAGGACGATGCACGAGCGGAACTAATTGGGGTCTAAATCTTCATTTAAGTCGTGCCACACGAACTTTACTTTTACTCGATTATACAAAGTGAGATTTGATCAAACAACTGATATTGTTTATAGAAATATTATTTTACTAGCGGCCGTCCGCGACTCCGTCCGCGTGGATTTCGATTTCCAATATCCTATGTGTTATTCTGATGTATAAGCTATATTGTGGTAAAGTTTCATTCAAATCCATTCAGTAGTTTTTACGTGAAAGAGTAACAAACATCCATACATCCACACATACAAACTTTCGCCTTTATAATAGTAGTAGGATTGATAAATAATATTTTCAGATTGACATTAATTACTTCAACATACACTTATTAAAACCTAAATCTAAGTGTTTAAATGCGGGGAGCAGTCCAAGTTGCTTCTTTGTAGGTTTGACATTCGTGAAACCGCCTACGCGATTTTCTATGTATCTTCAATCGATATACCATCCAGAACAAACAACAACCTATGCATTTTTTTTCCTAGTAGCCATTCTTGGAAGTACTTGTAATTATATAGCTCTACCAATATTTGTATTGGTATTGGTACCAACGAGCCCCTATAAATGCTGAAATAATATCATCCTATAAGTGATCGACACTTCACGCCATGTGCGGACTATAAATATCTAAATAACAAAGTACCTAACACGTTGTTTTTCTGCGTGCGTTACTAAGAGTTAGGTACTTATTACTACCCTGTAAAAGGCAGTCATACTATCTAGGTACATTAGCGGCGTTAGACGCAATTCATAACTAGCAATTGTTATTGTACTACCTCTACCTCCAATAAGTAAGCGATATATGTAGTACAAAACAAAGTCGTTTCTTCGGTCCGTATAGGTATATGCCTCAATCTTTAAAACTCCTCAACCAATTTTAGTTATCAGAAAATTATAATTCAAGGGGAAGATTTATGTGTACATATTTTACATTAATAATCCGATCCATTCATCTTCTCATTAAAATCATATAGACCATCCCAGCAAACAGTCTTGGAGTCATTGCGTCTCCGGTTCATAGAAACCACGTAGTACCTACACTACTTAGTCTAAGATAATTTGCGGTCGTATCAAATTGCAATCCCACCGAGATGTGTAAGGAAATAGGGTAATTCTATTACGGTAGTATTATACTTCTAATGGCGTCAAAAACTATGTTAAGATATAATTACCGAAGGCATGTATGTAGTATGTGATTTTTATTATTGTTATGTAAGGTCTTTTATTGTATGTAATGAAGGGAAGAAAAGCTTGCTCGGCTTTAAGTATAAATTAAGCTTCAAGGGCGTCAAAGTTTCACTGTGCTTTCCATGAAAGTAGTACCGGTTTCACCCAATAAGCATACAATAGTGTCCATTGTTTCAAGTAGGTTTATCCACGTGCCTAGAGGAAGACCGATGGACGGACATGACTGCGATTGTTTATCAAGTTTCTCGTAAACTGTGAAATACGTCGAAGGCTCTACGTTTCGGCGCTCATTGTTCACAATTAGTTAATTATCACCGAAACTGAGTGGGGGTCATGAATGAAACAATGATTTGACTGTAACAAAGTCTAAAGTCTGTTGAACACTTTTCCTCAACACGATTTATTCTTCAATTAATCGTTCAATTTTAATAAATTGACGTCTCACTGCAGGGCAAATGCCTGCATCATTTTAAATCATATTTTCGTTACAAAGATGGGTTTTGGCTTAATCACCGCGCTTGCCAAATGCGGGTTGGTGATCACAAAACCAGGCTGTGTTCAGAAAAATCAACACAAATTTTGCCCAACCCAGGAATCGAGCCCAGGACCTCGAGACCATGGTCCCGATACTTAAACCACTAGACCATCGAGGCGTGTGTTGAACGCATTAGTAATTCATATTTTTTCAAGGTATTACCTAAAAGTTTCTACGTATATAATTTCTCTATCAGTTATAAATAGCGTGATCATAAGTATAATAGTCCATGTGTGTTTGTCGTTCGACTGCAAAAATGGCTATCAATCGCTGCATGTTTGGTTTGAATTATTGACGAGACGCTAGTCACGCGACACTCACTATACTACTGATATCTTCATACCTAATTCAGTTACAACCCGCCCTAATAATCGACTTCGTGTACTATTATAGGTTTCATTTATCTAATTAAACACCTGCTGGATGTTTATTTTTTTTATGGAGCGTGCCCATGTTTTAATAGGTTATGGAACAAACTGAAGTTCCTACGATTGACAAATTGAATTGAGTCACTGATTGCTATCTTTTTCAATAGCACGAGCTAGCAAATAAATACATACCTGACACATTTAGTTGAACTGCATTGATTTCTAAACAAATTGCGTGCGTACACAGTACCATAATGTACCTACGTGGTAGGTACATAAAAATCTAAATTATTTATGACATATAAAATAATAAAATACCTATACAAAATGTAAGTTTGTTCTAGCTACATTTCTGATCTTATAGCTTCTCTAGCATAATGTCTTATCTAATGTGTCGTGCCTTGTACCTGGGTATTTAGTCACATAATTATGGGGCTACATAATGCTCTTCACTTGCATTTATTTACATATGAAATTGTTGTGTGCAATGCTGAATGCATGTGGCTAAACTTTCTCAAACGAGTTTAATAAAACTGAATACCTGCCCAACGAACGTAAAGCGGATTTGATCTTATTGTTTATAACAGCCATAGCCAAACTCTCCATGCACTAATATGATAAGCAAATTAAAGTACGTGCTTGATTGAGCGCTGTGTCGCATGGTTACCTAAACTTGTTCACGCTAAAACAACGTTGCCAATAAAAGTGCAATAAAGGTCAAGAGCAGCTAATAATAGGGTACAAACTTACTATTCAATTTATTTTTATCAATGAACTTGACACGCGTCAGCGGCCGTTACGGCTCTGTCTGCATCGATCAAACGACGCGACGCCTTTACGGTACGCGCGCAGCCGTGAAAATTATAATGATACAGCACATTAAAAAACAATTAACAGATAATTAAACAGGCACCTATTTTTTTTCGATTTTGCACGACAAATGCCGCGATGCTAGTTTTTTGTAACCCACTAAAATATACCTACTCAATTCTTCTTACTGAATGCGAGCAGCACCTACGTACTACTTTTTGCGAGTTAAAATATGTGTAGTTATTATATAAATAAATATATACGCAAAATTTGCATAGAGCACGGAAGCACTAATATTTGTCAGGTGAGTGCTATGAATATTTAAAACTTCATTACATAATGACGCGTTTTAAATACTTCACGACTTCATCTACTCAGACGTGAAAATCTTAGGCCGGCAAGACCCCTTTTTTTGGACAGCATCAATATACGGGTTCTTGGAAACTGTTTGCAAAAACAGTTAATCATTGTGCTAGTGGAGCACTTATTGGGTAAAGATACGGCAATAGCTCTGAATGGTTTGTTTAAATTAAATTATCGCTGTATATTGAAAATTTAAGTTTCTCCTACTGATGTGTTATCGGAACGCAATATCACGCTTTGCTCTTATATAAAATTCTACCCAAGGAGTTTGATCGTCTATTCGAGCGGTCGATCAAGTAAGTCCTTATCGACTGTCATAAAAAAAAGATTTGTACTTACATAACTGACCTTGATAAAGCCTCAAGCTCGAAGGTGAAAAACATTGTTCACGACAAGGTAAAGCTTTTTATGAGATTCCACTATGTTAGTATTTATTTTGCACATTCCTCAATGAACCGTATGAAACATTTGCGAAACATTTCGTGTGCTTTACATGGCTCGAAATAGGGAAGACCTCGAATTTATTATAATATGTAGGTTCTTTCACCCAAGTTTTTATAACAGTGTTTATTTTGTCTTGAGTTTCAGATAACGAGTTTACCAAACATTGAAATTGTTTTCTTACTGCCTTAGGTACCAATTATTTTATATTGGGCTCGATTGTGGGCGTCACAAATCACTTACGTAAAATACACGGATAATGAATGAAATAAAAATATTCAGATTCACGTGATCCTGTTTAAGCATAATATTGTCTTACGTGGAAGCGTAGCAAATGATATAAGGTCTTTTCCAAGGCTTACTTTACCGTATTTAAACTATTACCAATGGAAATGCATTTATGTCTTGGTGATCTATGCAATCACTTGAAATTTATGGAAAATGTATGCGGAAAACGTTGTAACGAGTTACTTTACCACGATCCTACTTCCATGTGATTGTGGATCATTGATAATGTAATAGGCATGTTCCGGTGCTAAGGTTGAATACAAAGGGATACATATTCAAATCACTCCGAGTAGGTACACATCGGTACAGCAAAATGACACTCCAGCTAATTTTAATAATACCTACCGTGGAATGCGCCATTGTGTAATTAGTCCTAGAAGTCTAAGGCATTATTACGTGCACTGTTATAGTAAACTATATAAAATAATAACAGAAAGATAACATCTCACGTCTTGTCGTGTTGATGCATAAGTAATTTTACAGCGGAACGAATCAATGTTGTCTATGCATCATCCTGTATGTAATATGTGAATGTAGCCGTAATAATAGAATATGAGGTACCTACCTGTATGTAAATCGGTGTCATGAAAACCTAAGCGTGTCTAGATATTTAAATATAATATATGATAATATAAGGTAACTTCAAAGTATCAGTAGGATAAAGGCCTGCATCATTTGAAATCATGTTTTCGTTACAAATATTGGTTTTGGCTTTATCACTACTTTTGTTTGGTACGATGATCATATTAAAAAAGTACCAAAAAAGTTTAGAGCATGTGACTAACACTTTTTAATTAAGATACACCTACATATAGACTAAGAATGATCAATTGCATTTTATTGTAGGTATTTAATCATTTTTGTTTCATTCCAGCACCAAAACTAACGAGAGGTGAAGATTTCGGGTATGATGGAGTAATAGGTAAGACATTTTTATCTTTCTGTTTAAGTTTTATTTTACGTTAACTACCTATCTACTTTCTGTTTTAGTTTATAATATGAGGCAAGAATTTTTTTAATTAACAACGACAACAATTAAAGAGAAATTAATCAGTATTTGTTCCTCAAGATCTTGGAGAGCCTATTTCATTCAAGCTATATTAATTATGCACCACTATCGATTCGGGTGGATTACGTTCAAACAGTTATCACTTCCATTCCAAAGAATTCTAACACGGTTAACACATCGATTAATTTACGTACTTACGAGTACCTCAGTACTATCTCATTTATATTTTACAGCGATTAATTTCACTAGCTAAAGGGCGAGGGCGAACTATGTATAATAATAGTTTTTATTATAACTATTAATTTCTATTTAAAGTTAGACTTACAAGTTGCGTTGAAAATAAAACGTTCTTACTAAGGACAGCTAATGCGTATAATGTATTGTCAATGAGTATTGAATCAGCGTAAAAATTCCGCTGTCTACTTCACATAGGTACCTATCTACTTATTAAAACGCAACCATAACGCAACCAGTATTTTTATTTCTGAAGTACATATAAATAGGTACAATTCACAAAAAAAATTAGTAACCAAAACTACTAACCACCTCCCACACAAAAGATACAATCGATAAATAATAAATCAAAACAGCAGCTTAAAATAAAATCGCTACACTTAATACTCGTAAATGTCACTTACATTGGAAATTAACTAAACAATACGAAAAGTTTTGATTGTACCTATTCGCTCAATGTCTTATGCTAGAGCCTCAAGTGGCTCATATTAATTATAACCTTGTCGATAAATAATAGGTATAAAAAATTACAATTCAAGGACCAACGCACTGGGGTGAGAGATACCGCGAATGCGCGGGCAAGCACCAGAGCCCCATCAACATCAACGTGCTGCGAGTGAAGCACGTCTCGCTGCCAGACATCGTGTTCGTGGGCTTCGACGACTCCATCGACGGGGTCCATGTCTCCAACAATGGACATACTGGTTGGTATTTGTAGCTTAAAATGTATTACACCATACACCATATGCCTAGGCATATGGTGTGTTAATCCAAGGAATTAATTTATTATTATAACAAGCGTTTGGGGCTAGCCCCAAACTAAACTCGAAGCTTGTTTTAGGGAACGCATAGGTATACTTAAATACTTTTACATATAAACATCCATAACTCGAGTACTTATGCCGACGTTAATCACAAAAACAATTGCCCTTAGCGGGATTCAAACCTGCGAGTCGCAGGCTTCGACCCCCGGTTTTTTAGCCAGGGTATCTAACCACTAAACCAACAATGTATTGAATCTCGAACATGAATATTAGAAAGAGATAGCTTCTATGAGTACGAAAATAAAGTTTTTATTTGGCGCTAAGTAAGGTATTAGAGAGACATTAAAACTGCCTTTAGTCCTCCATCTGCTGTGCAAAAATATTTATTTAAAAAAAAGAAACTGAAGGTAGAGGCTATCCTAACGCAGAATAGTAGGGAAACTCCCGGAGTTTTTATACCTTGCCTACAAGCTGAACAGAATTTTTTAACATTAAAAAAAACAAGAATAGGAATTAAGTTCCTTTTTTCATAGGGTTTGGACGTTTATGATTTTTGTTCCATTGATATTCTCAAGATATCATCAGATGATTATATTTGCTCAAGCTTATTGACACACATGATCATTTTTTCCAGTTCTAATAGAGGTGGAGAATGAACCCCATCCCAGGGTCCGCGGCGGGCCCCTCGACGGCGACTACATCTTCAGCCAAATGCACTTCCATTGGGGTGATAATGACACCTTCGGCTCGGAAGATAAGATCAACCATAGAAGGTGAGATGTTTTAGCATATTATTATGAATTAAATTTTAAGTCATATATAAGTAGCTGTTGAGACAGACGTTGGATATTCAGCCTGTTGTTTTGAAATCGAATACATTAGATCAGATGTCACCTTTGGCGACTGGTCAGCTTGGACTCAATCTATCTATGATTTTTTTAAATCCTGAGCTTACGGAACTACGTTATGAAATTAATGTTTTAAAAAAATATTGTAATTATTGGCGATTTAAAGAGCAACTATCGAGATTCTTGCCGCTTATTCTTACGGTGACCGATGACTACGTTCCGAAGTCGGTGGTAGATTCATTCTATTAGTCCGAATAAAGTATATTTTGATTTTGATATAACTTCTGAGACCTCGTATCAGTGCCGAAAATAGGGCGGTGCCAACGGTGCCCAGGCACAGGGCACAGACCCTGGAGGGGCGCAGAAATGACCAGACTGGTAGATATGTACTAGGGGCGTAGTTTTGAAAGCTCGCACCGGGCGCATAAAAGGCTAGTTACGGCACTGCCTCGTATGGGTATGTGTGAATATCAATGTAGCTAGCTGCAGGAAGTATGAAAAAATAGATCACGAGGATACATTTTTTTGTTTAACTTGGTTGGAGCCTTTTAAGCTGACTCTGTATGGAACGTTAGAATGTTGAACTGAAATATCTTTCATAAAAAATACAATCGCAAATGAGGTCATAATCCTTATCTTATGTTGCGTCAAGGTTAATTTAAAAAGATACACATTTACTTTTAACCATACGTTCTCCCTAAGAAATGCCCCAATCAATTAACCATACGACATGATAGTTCCTAAGTACCTATGGTGTGAACATATTTTATTTTTTAAAAGTTTATATCGATTCATTTTTAACACGGGTGATCGGGTGATGGAAAAAAAGACTAGAAAAATCCGCGGCCGTCATCAACCGCAGAAGCGGTTGTGGGGTTCAAGATGCTTTCGGCAAAAAATCTCCTTGAATGTCCTCAGGTCAAACACCACAACAAAAACAATCCTTGAGCTTACTGACTTGACTACTTAGAAAAATATAATAATATTTTTATGCCATCGATCTTGTTCTCGGTATGACAACCATTGCCGGTCACGGGCAAGGATGACAAAACCATTTGTTTGAAATACGGTCTCAAGAAAATAAAATGATTTAGACATGAGTATTAGTATTCGTTTTAGTACGAATAAGAATTAGAACACGTTATTTGGTTCAGCATCGTCAAAATATTTTATTCGGGTCTAAGAATTTTGTTATTAATTTGCCAATCTTTCCGCATACCGTTTAACTACGAGGCATGAAATTAAGTTTAAAGACATGCCATACTCAGCCAGTTTTGTTAACAGTAGTAGGTAATTGTTGTTAGTTATTAAACTAACCGAATTCCAAGCGGCAGGAGGCGCGGGGCGGCCGCTAGTATTGTCATAATTAACAGGTAGGTATGCAAACTTGGTAGGTAGGTACGGAGTGTGCATAAAAGTCTAGAAAAAACAAAATAACGAAGCCGTTACTATCCATCTTCAAGAATAGCCAGCCAGTTAATTTCAGCATAAGTGTTTTTACCAACACGAATGTGGTTAGCAAATGGTTAGCCTAAGTGGGTTGACGTTAATTTGAGCAACTCTTTTGTAAAAAGTAAGTCGGTACCTACAAGTATGTAAAAATGATCATTGTATAATTCTAAATACCTCGGTACTGGGTCATCACAAGAAATTAAGCCATATCACCAAGTTAGTTACGAGAGAGTCTTAGATATGGATTCATAATGTACTCATAGCTAACCTACCCAATGATTTCCAACGTTAAAAGCTCTATTACGTTAAGGATGTAGGTTATTCAATGCATTCCATTCCCTCACCGCCAAAGCTCTATGTGAACCATTGCAGCAATCCGAGTCTTTTAACTGGTCATTAACTACTTACGCTAATAGCTAGTTAACAGAAGTGCAGAAATTAGCGATGTTACATTTTTCGCATTAGACACAAGGTATTTTCCCAAGACTCAATGTTATCGCTGTAGACGATCATATGCGTAACATAATATACACAATAGAGATACCATTACATTGTTTTAAGACCCTAATAATGTCCTTAAGATTTTGAAAACTATTGTTAATCAAATAAAATCGTGTTACTCATATATGTGCAATTGTACGTACATACGCCTAGTACCTACCATTGTTTTTCTAGTTTAATCGTGTGATATGATAACATAGTACGAGTAAATGTGAAGTAATTAATAGGTCATAGTTGTGTTATAATGACAGTAAAGTATGGTAACAAAGATTGCACCAAGTACAATGACAATGATAAATATATATATTTTTTAAATAATAGGTAGGTGATTTTATAATTGGCTGTGTAAAAACTAAATCTTCTTTTATTTTAGCTTCCCCATGGAACTGCACATGGTGTTTTTTAAAGAAGAATACAATAGCGTGAAGGAGGCAGTTCAACATCCAGATGGGTTGACTGTACTGGCTTTCTTTTATGAGGTTAGTATACTAAGTTTCTTATAATTTAAACAATTGATTGTTCATTGCCACAAAATGGTAGGTACCTACCTATCTATTATTTCTGTTTTTTTACTATTAGGTAAAGATTTGTTTTTTACATAAATTAATAAGTCAAGACAAAATACAGACACACTTATGCAAACTGTGTAAAATTAAATACCAAAAAGCTACCATGCTACTGAGACTTTACTTTCATCGTATTACTGGCTTAACGCTAACTACTAGCGCCATCTCTTGTTGCCGAGTACCTATCTTCCGCAACATTCTCATGAAAACCCTATTGCCGGGTTCCTGAGCCAAAATTGATGTTTTAGTTTTTCTAATTATCCTGATTTCTATACCCTTGCATACATCTCGACAACAGCCATTATGGAAACCAGGGTACGCTACGTGCGACTATGATCCTGATTTGGAGCAACTGCTGTCTGTCTTCCTGTACCTAAATAAATCTATGAATCTGGTACCTCTATCATTTTTAAAATATCTATGTATATAAATAATCATTATTTATTTCAGCTGGACCGTCACCAGCACCCAGCCTACGACGAGATCACATTAGCCCTGGCTAACGTCACGGAGCCACACACCTCGGTAGTCATGAACAGCCCGTTCTCCTTCCTCAACATCCTGCCTTACGACCTGCGGCGCTACTTCACGTACCGAGGGTCGCTCACCACGCCGCCCTGCTCCGAAGTCGTCATCTGGCTCGACTTCGAACAGCCAATTAGATTGGCTCATGATCAGGTTAGCATGTCAACTTTTTAGAAATTACAGTTACAGTGTTATAGAGTGAGAGATAAAACTCACTGAATACTATAAATTAGTTTAGATAATTAGACAAAAAAACAAGCTAAAATATCATGAGAACCACCTACCTGAAACATGATGGATTTTTTTATTTATAAATATAGAAAAATCGAAATATGTCATGGTTTAAATAATATAACCAGCTTAAATAATAATTTTTCTTCTGATTTTCAATTATTTAAGTAACTTAAAATTGTACTATGACTACTCGCAGTCTAAGTTCTCCTGAACATGATGCAGATAATAAGATATGTAATGATCCAAAGGTGTATCAAAAAGCTACAACTGCACTGCGCAAATGTTTTCCGGTCGTTATTGAATCAAAATATACTTAAAATGATAAAAATTGTTCTATGTTATTTCCCAGATCGAAGCATTCAGAGAGTTGAAGTCGACACATGGCAAGATCACCCACAACTTCCGTCCTATCCAGCCCATTGGCGACCGGGTCGTATTCTACAACATTGACAGTAACTACTTCAGCTATAATGAGATCGATGATCCTGACGAGGAAACCACCACCACGACGAGGCCTCGCAGGAGACACGGCCACAGCGGCAGCTATACAACAATACCTAGTCTATGTATACTTAGCCTTATGTTAGTAGCGACACATTATTTATAAAAGTAGCTCAGTAATATTGTAAACTATACTTTAGAGAAGAAAATAATCTAATTAAAAACAGTGAAACATCAGCAAATTACCATCACCCAAGAAGTAGTCCTATCAGATCACAAAGATATAATCTAGATTTATATTTATACTATGGTACATAAGCCGTTTTAGGAGTAGTTTTGTCATGAAAATGTTTTCCATAATTTTAGTATATTCTCACTAATGTATAAATGTAGTGTAGAAACCAATGATTATGTCATCAATTCATATAATAGGTTTTTGTTTCATACCCATGTATATCAGCAGACTGACATATAATTTTATAAATAAAGTAAATGAAATGCTAATGCATATTCTGTGATATTAAATATAAAACATGTATTCTCTTGTGTTTCATTTTATTATAGTTTTATCAGTGTAAAAATCCAAATTCATTGTCACCTTCATGTAGTTAATACTGTCTTTCACAAGTAAAATTATTTTTGAATGCCACGCATTGTCCGGAACAAAGTTAATGATTTGATAGGCATTATACAAACGTACGTAGATCGCTTATGTTACACACAATGAAATGGGTATTGTCTCTTATTTTACACTAAATTTATCAATCATCTTCTGCAGGTCTATTTTCAGTCATTGTAATCATAGCTCCTAAGTTGTCTTCGCCGCCCTGTTTTAGTCTCTCCCATATTAGCTCAGCGATGGCTTTCTGCGTTCTTCTTTCTAACTTTTCCAACTTTTTAGCAACATCTCTCTTGAGATCCCAGTCCGGTTTTCTGGGTGCTAAACTTGATATGTCTAAATCTTGCAACACTACCTGTAATGACAATTATGATAAGTTTTAATAATTGAAGCATTCATGTAAATAAAATTTACCAATAATCACACTATCGCTGAAACTACTGAATAGATTTTGATGAAATTTGGTACGCAGGCAGGGTATGGACTTTTTATCGTGACTATGCTATATGATAATGCTCTCATAAGATAAAGTAGAAATCTAGATATTTATTCCAGGCCCATCCCGGGGTTAAAGCAAGTACTAAAATTAAAAACATTATTTATAAAAAAACAAAGGTAATCAAAAATCTAAAACCTATTGCAAACTGTCAATGCTGACTACTCATATCAGCACATGAGAGGAGATATTGAAATTATGCAAATAAATAAAAACAAATAAATAAATAAATAAAAATATCTTTATTGCTCAATGTACATCAGTTAGACGTGTTAAGTCTCCCCAGTAAGTAATGCAATACTTGTGTTGGGGAAATAGAAATAGTCATTAAAATACTGCACCTTTTCCTTTCCAGCTTCAAGTAAATCCTTAACTTCATCCTCTACGAGACTAGGCTGTGCTTCTTCGAGTTTAGCTTCTTGTAGCAGCTCATCTTGAGGCTTGTAACTGCGGAATTTTGGTCTGCAAAAACAAATTAAAATTTTTAATTTTACCCACTTATATTAACCTGTGCGCCATTTTGTTCCCTGATTGAAAACTATGTTTAACATATTTAAATATATAATATCTTTAACGACAGGGGACCTCCCCTGTCATCATACAAAATATTTTTTGATATACCTACTCCTGGGGTTTTTTTCTAAGTTCTGTTTTTATTTGTTTTCTATATTTATATACACAAATAATTGCAGTACCTGAATCTATAGATATGGTCTATAACTGTAACCACACCGATCGATCGTCGATCAACGCCATCAATTGGTGTGGTAACACCCTAATAATATATAAATGAATTATATTTGATATATACATAGGTGTGTTGTTACAGTTTATATCCTAACGTCCTCATAAATTATTGAAGTTGTTACGCCACGTCCACCAAAAAATTGCCTCCAAACTCACTTCAAACTTTTAGCATATTTGATTCATGAATGTATAAAAACTGGGACAAAAATTGCTATACTGTATATTATTGTAAATGATTCATTGGACAGGGAACCTGTTAAAAACCAACACAGATTGGAACTTAAGATAAAATAGAAATTAACGTAGAAAATATAAATATGCAAGTCTGGTAGTATCATTTTCTGGAAGTATTATTTTTGTTTGTGATTGAGGTTATGAATGTTTACTTACTTCGGTAGTGTAATAGATCCACCTGATTCTGATGGGGATTTATCATTATCTGTGTTTTTACGTTTAAGGTTTTTAAGTCTTTCTTTCCTTTTTAAAGCCTGTTCTTCTAAGGATCCGACACTTTCAGGCTGTTCCATGGTCATAATTTATTGTAAAAACTAATAAGACGGCGACGCTGTTTTAAAAAAATGGTAGGTTTTCTTTACAATCAGATACTATCTGAATTATTATTCAACATACAATTAATTATCAAACAATTCACTTTTATTGAATTTGATTAATTGACGTTCTCTCTTTTTTTTTCTCGTCTCCAACGTTTTTTTGACATTTTAGATTTTTTCATTTTAAGAAATCCGCAAACATACTCAAATCATTTTTCCACATAGGAAAAATATTGGTGAAATAAATTATATCAAGTTATTTCCTTGGTACCAAGTGTTTTTGTTCCTAAATAGTGAGGGCATTTAATTTTTCCTATAATTTTAAAATGGTGAAAAAAGTTACTTAAGTTGTGCCAGTGCCTCTTTGACGCATAATTACAGTGACTTTGCCCGTGAAGTACATTATAAAAAAAAAAAAAAACAAATGGCGGGAAGCGTCTCGTAATAAAATAAAAAGTCACTACATACCTGCATGCGATATTTTTTGTTAATTCCGCACGTTAATATGAAACAAAATATTGCCGGAAAATAATGACTTTATTTCAATGTTTTGAAACAATATTGTGGAAAATTATGAATATGGTTGGCTGCAGCTTCGGCGGAGAGTCACCTTAAATCATTAGTTGGTACGTATCATTTACAAAAGAATAACGAATGTATGTAATTTTTGATGATATTTCTTAACCCATATAATATTTTATTAAAGACGTTATGTCTTTATCTCATCTGTATAAGAAATGTGTTTCCGAAAACGAAAATCACTCTCAAACAATACGATATAGGTAACTAAATTAAATGGGAAAAGCTTGGAGTGAGGGGTTGATACGCTGAATTATTATTAATCGCTTTTCATCCAGCAATCGGGTTTTTCGCATTCGCATCGCATCGCATTTTTACATGTTTTTTTTTGTTGTAGGGCGGCAAACGAACAATTGAGTCATCTCTGATGGTAAGTGGTAACCGCTGCCCATGCTAAGTATTATTATAACATTATCTGTAATTTAAATTAGGTGTAACAAAATATACTGCAAATATTTTAACGGCGAATTGTTTAGAGGCAATGTAATAAATTCGGATAGTAAAAAGTGACTTTTTACTTTCCAAATTTATTACATTTCCAAATTTATTATTAGTAGATCCGACGATTTTTTGCGTTATCTCTTAAATGTTGTCCCTATTCACTATGTCTCGGTAGGCAGAGCGCTTATTGCCCGGATTACAAGAGGTGCCGGGTTTGATCCCCGTCTAAGCCACCGGATATCAGATGAATTTGTCTTTGTTACTAATTTTAAAAATAATCGATGGGTCCATATGGTTTATATTTTCTTAGAATGTTTGGGTAGAGGATGAAATGAACCACTGTGAATTATTATAAAATATATTTATTTACAAACTTAGAGTAGCTACCAGTATATTATATCAATGACTCCAGTGTAAGTTTTAAGCAAGTAGGTACAGCTTAATGTTATTTCTTAAATTAACAGGTTTGTTTAAAACACTAAAGTGATCTGAAAATAGGTATATTTTATACCTAAGTTAATTGAATAGTTAACATATTAATTTATTTATTCCAAACAATTATACATCGATGAATGTAGTTTACCTTAATATTAAACACTTTTTTTCGATACACAATTTTAATTTCAGCACCATTCAGAAGGGGTGAATACTGCGAAAGAGCATTTTTATAACTAATGAATTTTCCACGGGTGATTATGTTATATACTGAAGTATAAATATTATAAGAGGAGTATTAATTAATCATTGTATACAGAAACTCTAAGAATGTTCCACTTATTTTAAAATTACCTAAAAATTACTACTTATGGCAGTTCATAATCATAATGAAATAAATAATTGATACAACCTAAGACAAAAGTAAATGTAACTAAAATGGAAAGTACATTTTTATTTTACAGATTTTGATCATGACTTCTTTGGTTATAACTATTGAATGAGAGATAATGTAAAATTATTTTTAAAATGATTTTCATATTAATCGATCATATTACTATTTTTAAATGTATAGGGATAATCTGTAAAATAAAATTGACAATACTATTGTAATCGTTGTTCTCAAAGTATTGATCCAACAATACCATTTTAATCAATCCCAATAATGAATATCGCGATCCCCTGCGATCACATAATATCTCTATGAAGTTGTCCTAACGTGTCTTCGACTGTCAAAAGGTAACCTGTTCGAGATATTGTTGTTGAACGGAATACCATGATTTAAAGACAACACCTTAGTAACTATATTTAAATCTTCATGACTTCTTCCATTTAGACCATGTTGAACTAACAATTGTTTCAATTCGGCATCAGGGCTGAACTGATTTTGTCTATTCAAGGGAAAAAAACGGTTTGAATTGATTGGGTTAAAAGTGTTAAATCGGTTGTAATTTTGATTATTAAAGCCGAAATTACCTACTCCACTCTCCTGGCGGAAAACACGGGGCTTGTTTGGGCCAAACTGATCACCTACTCCTCTGAACTGATTTGGGTTTGGTCCTTGGTGAAAGTTTTGAATTGGATTAGGCTGTAAAAAGTTGCTTATGCCTTGAGGAAGATGATTTTCTTGCAAAGGAAACTGCTCAGGCTGTTGGGTTCGTAAATGAATTAAAAAGTCGACTGCTTCCCGATTGGGTAGTTGTTGTTGGTTCGGTACTAAGTTGTTGTTTTGCTCTAATGATACACTTGGAACTATAGTAACTTGAGGATTTTGAGGACGAACCGTATTTTGGTTTAAAAATTGTGTGGGTGGAGTAAGTTTCGGCAGCCCTTGAGTTTGAAAGTTATTGACCTGGTTAGATTGAAGTTTTTGCTGTTCAGCGATTAATTGTTGTCGCTTTAACTGTTCTTGTTCAAAAAGTAATTGTTGTTGCCTTTGGGCTTCTTTTTGTTGATATAAAAACTGTTGTTTCCTCAATAATTCTTCTTGCTGCCTCTGCTGTAATTGCAATAACCGAAGCTGCTCTTCTAGGATTCTTTGTTTCTCTTCAAGTTGTTTTTGCAGAAACACTTGTTGATTTACAAAGTCTTGTTGTGGTTGATTGTTCAAAGTGAAGTGCGGGATAGGTAAAGGAGAAGGCTTCGCAAATTGCTGTGGAACAACTGGGGCTGGCAAACTTGTACCGGTTAACGATTTCAATGGGTCTTGCCCACTTGTTTGCTGAAATATTGGAATGACTTTTTTCGGTAGACCTTGAGAATCTTGATGTACCGTGAAGGCGGCGACCAAAGGAGCTTGGAATACCTGCACATCCCGCTTATCGACTTCTTCAATGTTTTCACCATCATCGTTATGGGTCGGTTTAGGAGTCGTAGTAGTCGTGGTTGTAGTGGTCGTCGTGGTAGGGCGCTTCGTCGTCGTGGTTGGTTTTAACGTGGGGATCTTGTTAGAATCGCTCTTCGTATTTGATGTGCTTTGAATGCTTCGTACTTGTTGGATGTTTATGCCGCTTTCCCTCGTTTGGAAAATTTCACTGAACGGTGTTTGCGTTGGTAGTGTTGCAGTCACATGATTTTCAACATTTCCAGCTGTAGTACTTAAAATTGATATTTTATTGTCTATAACAGTCGGGGTAACGTTTGTGCTGTTTGCAAATGCCTCTTGCCCGTTAACTACGAATGAATGAATTTTTATTTCTTCTTTCTGCAATGGGGGCTGCAGAGTTTCCGAAAGAAATGCCGAATCTACTGTTGAAGACTCTTCTGTTGTATCAATATCAGTAGTAACTCCATCGTTTTGTTCCAATTCGCTAAGAGCCTTCAGAAGAGCTTTTCTTATGTATGGGTCCAAACGTACCGATGGCTTTGTATCTATAGTATTAAGTTTATCGTTATAAACATCAGTTGACTGTTCCTGCGCTAACGTCGTTGAAAGCAGCACAGTAAAAATGAACGCCGGCACCTGAAACACAGAGAAAGTTCTGTTAAAACCCAATGAAAAAAAAATCATATTGCAGGTAGGGCTTGCAATTCGAATATTCGAATATTCGAATAATTCGAATATTCGACTCATTTTACTATTCGAATATTAATTGACGCGTTATTCGAATATTCGAATATTTTATGTCCCATTGGGATTAATTAGAAAATGCAATCTCGATAGTCTCAAATCTCAAAAAATAGGTAGGTGTTTTTCGATATTCTATCTCGACGATGATGATGATCTTGCTATATGTGATATTGATCGAAATCTCGACAATTTTTTTTTAATTTTTTTTTTAAGTTTCATCATAAATGAATGAATATGATTGATCTCGTAAATAATAATGTCTTCGTTTAATGTTATTTCACCCCTTACAACCCTTCCTGGTAAAAAGACAATGCCGGTTTTTGTAGGGGAGGTGGGGTTTTTTATTTTCGAGCGCCTATCAACCAAGCTTGGAAATATGCTTGAGGGCATCACAAACGATACTTGCTTTGGCAGAGTAGTTGTAAACTCAGCCCAAACTGAGTGTGACAGGCTTAGACATTTCTCTATGGGAAATGGCATCCTTTTTTTTCTCGCGTCTATCGGCCAACTATGGAAATATATATTTAAGAGGTCATTACATTACAAAGGCTTTTTAATTTGGCAGTATATCTGCAAACTCAGTCTGAACTGAGTGAGACAGGGTTGAAACTCGACCACAATGTATTCTCGCTTCAGTATTTTTTAATGGGGAGCTCGATGGCGCAGTGATTAGCGCACTCGACCTGCGGTTGCCAGTCAACGGATGGTTGACCGAAAAATTTCATCTCGAGCTCCTCCGACCTTCCGAACGCACGTTAAGCCGTTGGTCCTGCGCCTGATCTCTCTACGGTCGTGTCAGATTGCTGTCCCGCCGAATTATAAGAGTGAAGGAATAGGGAGTGCACCTGTGCTTGGGCACTCACTTGTGCACTATAATATATCCGGCCGGAGGGTATTATTATTATTTTTTTTTTTAATAGAAGAGATGGTGACTGTATTTTTGAGACTATGTATTACAAACAATTTTGCATAGACAGTATAGCTGCAAACTCTGTCTGAACTGAGTGAGACAGTTTAGAACTTAATAAAAGGGTATGAAGCGAAAGTTCAGTCAGAGTGCAAAAGTTCTATCCTGTGTTTATCAGTTCAGACTGAATTTTGCAGCAATATGCCTTTTACAAACATTGTTTGTAATTTTCTTAAGAATATATATTTCCATGTTTGGTTGATGGCATGGAAAAAGAAAGGACACCACCCATAGCAAATGTTGAAGCCAAGGTCCATAGTAAAAAAGTTCGAGCCTGTCTCACTCAGTTCGGACAGAGTTTAGAGCTAAACTGTCTTTGCAAAAATTGTTTATGATGATTTCTAGAATATATTTTTCCCTGTTTGGTCGATGGACAGGAAATAATAAAGACGCCACCTTCCCTAGAAAAATGCAAGTAGCAAACGCCCAGTTTTTGTGTAAAAGTTCTAACCTGTCTTACTCAGTAAGGACTGCGTTCACATCCATACTGCCTGTGCAAATATCGTTTACTGGGTTCTTAAGAATATATATTTCCATGTTTGGTTGATGGCCGCAGGAAAATAAAGGACACAATCTCCTATTAAGAAATATTGAAGCGAGGGTACATAGTGTTCAAGTTTGTAGCCTTATTTACTCTACACTTACTGAGCTAAGTTTGCAAATATACTCCCAAATCAAATAGCATTTTAAATGACCTCAAAAATATATATTTTCATTTCTCATGATTGAAAAAAAACTATATTTTTTTTCTCGCTTCTTTCCACTTTCCCATAGAAAATGTATGAAGCGTAGACTTAAAGTGAAAAAGTTTAAACCTGTCTCACTCAGTTCGGACTGAGTTTACAGCTATACTGCCATAGCCAATATCGTTTGTGATGGCCTCAAGACTATATATTTCCATGTTTGGTTGGTGAACGCTTGAAAAAAAATTTCGAATAATATTCGAATATTCGAATATTTTTCGAAAAATATTCGAATATTCGAATACCTGATTTCGTCGAATATTTGCAAGCCCTAATTGCAGGTATTAGTGACCTCATACATTTGATTAAGTCATAAACAGATGAATTAATTGAGAGAGATCTGAATATTAAACTGCGCGGCTAGTTAATCCTAATGGACAATACTTTCGTGCCCGAGCGTCGTATTTCAAATGATCACAGGCCGCGATTACTATAGCAGCACTTCCATGTTTCCACGATCTTAATGTTTTTAGAAGTCTTCGGCTACATTGTTTGTGTAATGTGGAACAATGACTGTTTTCTTACGGCTCGATTACACAACTAGTATCGTCTCCCTCTAGTTCTACGCGAAACGAGAATATGTATGCGACCATTTTCATTATCTCTACGTCTGCGTAATCTGCGTTAGATCTAGATTTGTGATAGCTTTTTGTAAAACGTTTCAACATAACCGAATTAGTTATGGGAGACTCACAGTTAAGTTATGTTTAGTTTCGGTGACTAGTGATGTTCACAGAGGTTAGATATTCTGTATTCTGTCTGTTGTAAGGACTATGAACATGCCCATTATTTAAAACCCAGCATTTATATACTACGTGTCCGTGTTTTTGATAGTTTACCCTAGTAAGGCAAAACCTTGATTGACCTTAATATTCTCTTATATTAGATAGATATACAGTCGTATAGTAAAGACTATTCTTTCAAGTCAAATCATAGCAAGAGGACCTTGACAAGTTCGGTACTAAGCGCCCGGAACAAGAAGCGATGCTATTATCTGCCGTTCAGTCTATGTCACACAAGAAGCCCTAAGTGGCTGAACATAAACAATGCCTCATGCTCTTAGCGTGTGCGATCGTGAGTGACGATGTTGCAACTACTCGCCTTAATAACAATGCCCGCATAGTTTTATCAGTATACAACAGGCGCCAACAATTAATCATATTGTTTTAATGATTAAAATAATTGCTTAGCCTTGTGTGCTTATTGTTATTATTTTCTTGACTTTCTCCTGTTTTAAAACAGTTTGTGTTCATTTTTTATTATTTATAATGAAATGCAAATAATATGTTTTACTCCAATACCTACATTAAAGATAATTTCCTTTTGATCTCAAGAGTAAGTGTCCATACCATCTCATGCAAGGTTTATTATGTGTTGTATAGACTAAGGAGGAACCAGTTTAAGTGATCTGCGCATACAAATAGTCCAGTGTAATACGAGACCATCAATTAGTTGGTATTCTGTGCCACAGGTGAGGTCATATGTTACGTGCCGGTACTTTTATCTTAAGAATAGGTAGGCACATCACTTTTTAAACTCGAATGCATACACACAATAGGAGAAAGGTCAAAAGTCTTCATGAAATTGGATATGCTAAATGGTCCATTACACACAATTGTTCAGTTATACGGTTAATTTGGTATTCCCAATAGTGTATTAGGTAATCAGCGTATTAAAGTGATAAATTATAGGCCGATCATTATATTGCTGGTACTCAAAATTATTAAATTAAGGATCTTTTTGCTTTACAATTTTTTGACAGTGCAATTATTGGAATTATAAACGGTAGGGTGCCCCCGGCTACTTGTTGCAAAATCGTCTATGAAATGTGATATTCGTAGCGCCAAAGCACGCTTTCACCTCACGAGTAAGTCACGGAGATGTCTCGAAGAATGTCAAAATCAATACAGTGCTAGCGGCTCGCGCGCACCCACCCACATTCGTGACATAATCCTGCGGCCCGCGACAACCGCGGTTTCCTTTGCGAAATTTCCATATGTGGCGCATTAACTATGCCAAGTAAATATTAAAAAAACCGGCCAAGAGCGTGTCGGACACGCCCATGAAAGGGTTCCGTAGCTGAAAGATGGCCCGACCGCCTAAGACACCATTTAGTAAGGGCAACTGCACGTCAGAAGTTGGTCGAGTTGTATAAAAATAACTATGTATGATACAGAGTTCGCTATAGTTTTCGTTGAAAGTACTTACTTGGAGGTATACAGGACATTTTTTTCAGAATTATTGTAATAGTATTTCAAAAGTTAAGGGGGGGGGGACGCTCTAATTTAACTTTGTATTAATATATCTCGAGACTGGGGTGTTTGATCCACATGGTTTCAAGGCAAGTTTTATTGTATTTAGAAATACCTTTTTAAAGATACCCCACATGCTGGGGTAAGTCGAATTTTTTTTTTCGAATTTACTTTTCGCTGTATGGGAGGGGGGGTAAAAATAATTATTTTTCGATTATTTTAAAAATCAATTCTTGAATTATCACTATACATCTCTCCACCAATTTTCGTGGCAATCGGTTCAGAAACGGCGGAGAACGAGCCAGGACAGACAGACGGGTTCCCTACGTGTGTTCGAAACATCTTTCTTCGAAAATGTATACATCGACAAGCTTTCACCGAAACTATCATAGTGCGATGACTTGTTTCTGCGAAGGTATTTTTGTTCGATGTATCTGTACACCGAACATCTTACTTCGGTACTTTGTTTCTCCTACTTTTATTTGTCCGATGTAACGTTACTTCGAAAATTTTCACGAAATGTTTTGTTTTAGTCAGTGTGAGGGTAATTTCACCTTTTATCTATTGTGTCTCCCGAATCTAGAACTCATTTTGCATTTTGTCGTCAGTTTCTGCTGCCATTTGGTACAACATTTAGGATTATGATTGTGGGGAATTAATACAAATATTTGTATATAGAATTAAATTTTGTTTTGAATAACGTAATAAGTACATACATGTACAAACACAAAAAAAAACAGAAGGTTTAATTATAGAACATAACGACAGGCAGGTTGGTCGAGTGGTCAGAGACCCTGGCTACAAAACCAAAGGTCGCGGGTTCGAATCCCGCTAGGGGCAAATGTTTGTGTGATGAACATCGGCATTTGTACTCGAGTCATGGATGTTTATTTATACATGTATGTAAGTATGTCTTTTCTTTCCCTACAACCATAGTACAAGCTTAGTTTCATTTAAAATAAAAACTTATTTATTATTTATTTATAATTTTAATTAAGGTACCTCTATTATTGCGTCAGAACTAAATACAGTTTTCGCCACGAGTTTGCAAATTAGTTCACCAGTGCAACTTGCGCAGACACAATAGATTAAAGATGAAATTACCCTCACACTGACTAAAACAAAACATTTCGTGAAAATTTTCGAAGTAACGTTACATCGGACAAATAAAAGTAGGAGAAACAAAGTACCGAAGTAAGATGTTCGGTGTACAGATACATCGAACAAAAATACCTTCGCAGAAACAAGTCATCGCACTATGATAGTTTCGGTGAAAGCTTGTCGATGTATACATTTTCGAAGAAAGATGTTTCGAACACACGTAGGGAACCCCAGACAGACAGACATGACGAAACTATAAGGGTTCCGTTTTTTGCCATTTGGCTACGGAACCCTAAAAACTAGTACCTTTATGCGATTATATGACGCAATATTAGAAAATGTCACAATAGAGTTTCAACTTTCTTAGCATCAAAACCTAAAGTAGGCGTGCCTGGGAAAATATTTAAAGTCATTCCAACTGCAGAGAAAGGCTATCTAATAATCTTAATTAATATTACAATAATCCACAGGGAATGTGATTCATCGTGTCGATAACACAGGTCCAATCATTCTACCGTCGTTATTAATTGTCTTGCAATTTTAAATATTCTTCGACTAGACCTTTCCTAGGAAGTCATTCGAAATAAATTCCATTATGAAAAGCAAAGTAATTTTGTCAGAGTCTTGGTTTTGAAAGTACATAATTGTTCGACTAGAAATGTAGGTATCATAAATCTATCAATACCTAACCGTTCCTTATTTGATTCATTTATAAGTAATTCATCACATGCGGAATGTCCCCGGATATATTGCCATCGAATAAGGATACCTCAACGTTACAGCAACATGATGTCGAAAGTTTGGTTAAAAACGATATAACCAGTGCATGTAGTAGTCGTATTAAGGAGCTATTCCGCTTTTTTTCAAAGGTTAGCAGCGTACATTTTATAATGTGGACTCATTTTGAATCAAATTGATTAGATGATTAATTGCTACTCACAAACTTTTAATAACATATGTTCGTTGTGATGATATGATAAATGAATAGATAACTTATTTATTTAGGCTTAGGCATAGGGGTTTTGCAATTTAAAATGTAGATCGCGGTTATTGTAACAATGTGATGTGTGTTTTCACTTGTCGACCTACTGGGTTTAGTAGTTTTACGTTAAACTAGAACCTACGAATAGATAACTGGCAATTTACGTTTTAAACAGGTAGTGGCGCAATATTGATTAAATGCCAAAACTAATACTCTGTGTAAGTACATAAAATTTCACTATTAGTAGTAGCGTTTCTATAAATGACTTTCAACACGGAAGCATATTGTATGTAGATCTGACATCTAATTATTTGTGATAGATGATATACGAATACACCATTGTTGGCAGGTTGACATCAACACAAACATTAGTTGTTGATTTGTCCAAACCGTTAAGGAGAGTCATCCTCGTATGTAACTTTAAAGCGACTGATACCCGGACTTGCATTTCAAATCGGTTTCACTATGTGCTCTTAGAATCAGGTTTTGAGGGCGGAATTAGATGACTAGACATTTAGCAAATGTTGTGTAAGAACATATAGTTTTGCTATTCAAAGGATATATTTTAAATATATAATGATGTATAACATACAGTAATAAAGTTCTAGCAACCGTAAATCTTTGATGAACTTCACTTTAATACCTTGTATTACGCACTCCTACCAGTAATATAAGATAATAGACTTTAGCTTTGCATTTATAACAACACTTTTATTATTAAATAAGCAGGACTCGCGTTTAGTAAAATAATGTTAGTACCTAAAATTGTTTCTTGTCGTAAAATTACCAATAATGTTTCTTTTATAAAACCAATGCTGCTATTTCTGTTGTAATCTTGTCAATGCAAACACATGATTAACTAAACTAAGGTCATGACTCAACGAATAAAAGCAACTTACAACTATGTCATAGTTCGTACAATACTCTATTGCAACATACATCTTAAATAAACATGTCTCTAGTGTCAACAAAGAAGGGAATTTGCTTTCAGCCTGCCCAAAGATCCGATTGATGCAACAAAAGATTTCGCATTCTACGATGTGCTTCAATCAATTATTGAAAGAGATACCTATTCACTGTATCGACATTATGCCTACGTGAATGGTCTTTGAATACATAATTTGTTCAGTGTAGTGTGGATAAAGTTTAGCCTCATGACACATAAACTGACACTAATCATTAGTTACACCGTCTTTGTAACGTAACCGTCCGTTAGAACCCTATATTGCTCCGACTTCGACTACTTTAGTTTAATTATCTTGTCACCTAATGATTTAGTGAGCTGCAACGAAGCTTCGTTAATCCATTGATGGAGGAGTCGCATGATAGTCATGATACTGACATATGAAGTCTGAAGATGTTACACAATGTTTCAATGCCTGTTCATTTCCTAGTATATTGCTGCATTTGTTAGTTACCTAGTTACTTGATTGTACAATTATATGTGATGGACACGATTTCTCACGGTATTCGTCTTTTGTAGATAGAGAATATCAAAAGCGCATCTCTTAGGTCATGGCATTAACATGGAGTTACAATCTTTTATTTGCAATTTATTATAATTATTTATTCATGGTTTATTCCACTAGTGATATTTGGTGTCTTATAAGAGTATTCGTCTTTAATCTTAACTCAGAATTAAATACTTTATTTGATGCTTACATTGCGATGCGTAGTCTTTGTCTGTAAGTGTAGGTACATACTACATATATAATTTACATAAATCATTGTTCGTTCGATAAGTTTCTCTAGATTTTCACAACATGAGCAATAATTCTTTAATAGCGTTAAGATATTAAAAGTATCCAGACCGTCATACGAGTTATAAAACAACGGTTAACCAAAAATGTGATAGTACTGTTATCTACGAATATTTAATAAGGCCCGCTATGCAGCATTGTGCAAGCGGATAGCACGGTCAAAGCTCGTTGTAGATAATACATAATAGGTATAACTAGAGGAGCTAAAGTGCCGCAAGCTTCTGACATGGCTGCCCTGTTATTATCACCGAAATCATAATAATTGCTTGTTGATTGTAACGAGGTAAGTTCCATTTATTATTGCGCCATGCGTTTCGTGTGCAAATTCAATTAAAACTGAACTCTAATTGATTTATTTCACGGATACGTCACAGTTTTAACATTTTCTGCAACCGTGTTGATGCATAATATTATTATGTTAGCGCCTCTTACCTCACGTTTAATTGTGTTATACTCGTATGTTCGTTATTGAGGACATGCAAACATGTTTGTGATATGTCATAATTTGTACACATATTTTGTATTTTTCCAATAATAATATCAACCCGTTGTTGCTAACTGTAAACGTTGATGCTGGGTAATCTATTGGATTTTTAACAAAGTTGTACTTCCAATAAAGGTACTTCCGACTACACAAGGAAACCCAAATGTTACGTCAACACTTAAGTTAAACTACGTAAATGGAAAAGTTAAAGGAAACGTTTTCCTTAGTCCGCGAGGCGTTATGAGCAATAAAACAAAACGTTCGTCAATGCAGCGGTTTGAGAGGCTTTCTACGCTCATGCAACACGCTCGCCCGTAGCCGCGGGCGCTGCGTTTTAATGCCGACCTCACACGAGACTTTTAGCCATTTAAGCCACTGTTATTTTTACCGAAAAATATTTATTTTATTTGTAATGTTACGGATACTTCATAATTGTCCGTCAAGAGTCAGCATTTTGCATAGAATGGAAAAGTTCTTCCCCATTTCCTCCCATGAACGGCATAACAAGCATTTATGGCAAATTCCGGAAGAATGGGCTTATCGTTGACGGCTGCCTGTGTGGGGACTAAAGGTAAAACTTCCTATTCAAGAGAAGCCTATGCCTAGTAGGCTGGACTGCAATAGGCTCTGTAGTCTTTTAGTTAATTTTTTAATAAGCAAATCATACAGCAAGGCGTTTAGCATGATCCATTGGGTAGCTTTCAGAAAAATGGTAAATATCTGAATAAGAGGTCCAGAGGTCAAAGCCCTTTGCCTAGGTCAATACGGGAAAGTAATCCTCGGATCAACTAAGTCCATATTTATGCTAGCAGATGCGCAATTTTGTGTTACGAAGTGCACTTTCAATGTGCGATATTGCACCCTAGCAAATGCAGCAAGAAAACGATATGCGATCATGTAAATCCATATTTGCAGCAACCCTAAACTATGGTTTGCGGTGTATTTTGCAATGTGCGGTAATAATTCTTACGAAATAGACTTTGTGGCATACCGCTAACTAAATTATATCATAATAGGCACATATGATGCATTGATTATATTCTTGTTTTGTACGTATGATTTATTATTGTTCACGGTTGTTCTGTTTTAGAAAAATTTTGCAACATAATAATGAATGAATGAATGAGTAATAATGTAAACGAAATCACGGTCATACTCATACATCGTGTCTCCACGTCCCTTTATGTAGACTTGTATTTAAGACTAATAAGATATTTGACCACCATACGAAATCAACCGAGTATCATTCATTGAAACAGCGAACCTTTTTCGCGGGTAGGAGTGAAACAGTCAACATCAGTTCCCAAAAAACATTTATTTAAAAATACTTACAGCTACTTCTTACACTTAAATTTGGTTTTATCCAGCTGTTATAAGCACAATTATCCTGCACAAGTGTTTTTAGAGCTGTGTATGCACAACTAATTGTGTTTCACTGCACTGTCCTGCCGGTCACCATATTTCCCACATATTCAAATCTACCTGACATCCAGTTTCGAAATGGCAAATATTGGCACAGTTCTTGAGACACAGCACGCACTGGAGGCCACACTGCTCAAGAAGATGAACGAGATGGAGGCCCGCTTCCAGTCCCCCCCGCAGACTGAGGACACCTTGGCTCGGCTACGGGAGGAATTCTGTGATTTCAAGTCCCATGTGCTGTCCATCCTGGAGACTCTGAGGCAACAGATCGCTCAACTCTGCAGGTCAGTTGACGAGATTGAGATGAGGCACCGCAGGAAGTTCTTGCTCATCGCTGGCATCCCTGAGGATAATGGTGTGGACCTTCCAGTAGCTGTCACATCCATACTCAAGGAAAAGCTTGGTCTGGACCTCACACAGCAAGCGCTTACTAATTGCCATCGACTTGGGGTTGCATCTACAGAAAAATGTCGTCCTGTATTGGTCCGGTTTGCTGAGGCCTCTACTAAGGCTGAGGTGTGGAAGCGCAAAACTGCATTGAAGGGTACGCCGCACACAGTCTCCGAGTTCCTCACACGACAACGCCAATCAGTTTTTGTTGCGGCCCGAAAGCGTTTCGGCATTAGAAGGTGTTGGACGATGGACGGCAACGTAATAATCAAGCTTCGTGACGGATCTAAGCAGCGGCTGTACACCGAGGCTGATCTCCTGAGCCTCGCGGCGTCGGAGGACGAGCCACAGCAACCATCGGCACCGGCTTCTATACTCCCAGAGTCTCGGTTACGGCCAAAGCGTGCAGCCAGGGCGAAAAAGTAAATTTATTTGTCGTAGATTTTTTGTTGTTGTGAATGTTTTTGTGCATGTTTTTACTATATTTTTCTTGATATTTCACGTAATAATTTTTAGGGTATATCACATTATCATTTTAGTTGTTCTACCCTCATAGCATTCTTTATTAAATGTTATTTTTCGCTTTTGGTTTTTAATGCAAATCATTCTTGTTGTCACAATGACGTTTGTTTTTTTTTTTCTATTTTATCGCTATAATCGCCCTGGCATGCCCTTGCGTTTCGTTTTTCCTGTGTCTATGTAAAATATGTTAATGTTCTTAATGTCAGCCGGCAGGACAGTTGAGATTGTTTGTTTGTTAGTATTTTTATTATTATTTTTTATTGTTAATTTATTTATATATATTTTTTATAAGTATATTTTTATTACTTTATATTTATAACTTATTTATTTATCGATGTCCGATGATGATTCTTTTTACTCCGCTTGTGATTTAAGTTCTCCCTCCACTTCTGGCTCGCTGTCAGATCCGGATACCTTAGGAATACAACTGAGTAACGCCTTGCGTGATCTGCCAAATTTTTTTAATGTTTGTCACATAAATGCTCAGAGTGTTCCATCTCACTACACTGATCTACTCGATACATTTTCTGCCACGCCTTTACATGCAATTTTAATCTCTGAGAGCTGGCTTAAGCCGTGTCTCTCGTCTACCACTTACTCCCTTCCTGGTTTTATTTTGTTGCGGAATGATCGTATTGGTAAGGGCGGTGGAGGCGTTGCTATTTACCTGCGTTCTGACATACCTTATAAAGTGCTGTCATTGTCGCCCTCTGTGTATTCAGCATCTGCTGAGTTTTTATTTCTAGAAATAACTGTCAAGGGGGTTAAGGCTATTCTCGGAGTTGTATATTGTCCACCTTCTATTGATTACTTCGCTCAGCTTGAGACAGTTCTTGAACCGCTGTGTGCGGACTACAGGCATCACATAATAATGGGAGATTTTAATACAGATATTTCTTGTAGCTCTGCTCGATCCCTTAGATTACTTAACATTGTCAAGTCCGTTAACTTATCCGTTTTGCCACTGGCTCCTACTCATTGTAACCCTGCTTCTCAAGATACGTGGCTGGATCTAATTATTACTTCTCCCGAACATGTCTCCAACCATGGTCAGTTTCTTGCTCCTGGCTTCTCTAAACATGATCTGATTTTCCTCCAATACAGACTGAAGCCTCCAAGAGACAAACCTGCTGTGGTTTGGATGCGGAATTTTGCCCGCCTAAATATTGACCGGCTTAAGGATGATGCTGCTGAAATTGACTTTTCTGCGGTGTTTGATGCATCAACAGTGGATGAAAAAGTCTCCCATTTTAATTCACTCTTATTGAAACTGTATGATGTTCATGCACCGTTGAAGGCTGTCCGAGTGAAGCGCCCTCCTGCTCCGTGGATTAGCAGAGGCATCCGTATGGCTATGACTCGTCGGGATCGGGCTTTTCGTGTTTTTAAGCGTGACAGGACGGATGCGAACTGGGATTTGTATAAGATATCACGAAACCGATGTAACCGGATGGTAAGGGCTGCTAAGCGACAGTATTTTCATAACAATGTTTCTAATTGCTCGTCGGCTAATATATGGAAGTTTCTTCGTTCTCTTGGTTTGGGCAAGGGTTCTGCTCAGCCTCACTCGTATTCTTTCTCTCTTGACGATTTAAACAATCACTTCTCTACTACTTGTCCTATGGTCCCTGCCACTAAGGCAGAGACTATCAGATACATATCTTCCAAAGCCCTTCCTTCTTCTGGTTCATTTACTTTCTCTCCTGTGACGTGCGACGAGATACTGAAAATTATACAGTCTATTAAATCCAAGGCTGTAGGTAGTGACAGTGTTAGTAGGGAAATGGTTGTCAATGTAATTGACTGTGTCCTGCCTGTCATCCAACATATTGTAAACTTTTCCCTGCTTGTTGGTGCGTTCCCTGATTGTTGGCGAGAAGCATTTGTTATTCCCTTGCCAAAAATTTCCTCTCCCAAGGAGCTTACAAACTTCAGACCAATTTCCATTCTTCCCTTCCTATCCAAAGTCCTTGAAGCTGTCGCACATAAGCAAGTCTCCTTTTTTATTTACTCCCATTCCCTTGTTACTCCTTATCAGTCAGGGTTCCGCCAGGGACATAGTACTTCTACAGCTTTGCTCAAGGTAACTGAGGATATAAGGCTTGGCATGGAGAGTCAAATGGTCACCATATTAGTTCTTATTGACTTCTCCAATGCTTTTAATATGGTTGATCATGACATTTTACTTGCTATCCTTATGTCTTTGCAGTTCTCGTCATCTTCACAGGATTGGTTTTCCTCTTATCTGCGTGGCCGCAGGCAGGCTGTTCGTGCTGGACACAATGTGTCACAGTGGAATGTTTTATCTGCTGGTGTTCCGCAGGGTGGAATCTTGTCTCCACTACTTTTTTCTATTTTTATTAATTACCTTTCTTTCTCGCTTAGTTGCTCTTACCATTTCTACGCAGATGATTTGCAAATTTACACGCAGACGACAGCTGGGAATGCTAATTCGGCTATTGCCTTGCTCAATCGTGATCTGCAGAGTATCAGCGATTGGTCTACCAACTTTGGGATTCCTGTCAATCCTACTAAATGTCAAGCAATTGTTGTGGGTGGTGCTAAGCAGATTGCCAAGATTGGGGTTGGTTCGCTCTCACCTGTCATGTTTGGGAACTCTATTATCCCTTTTAGCCTAAGCGTTAAGAACCTTGGTCTCTTCATGGATTCGACTCTTAGTTGGACTTCACAGGTCGCTGAGGTCAGTCGTCGTGTTATATTCTCGTTGCGTTTGTTGAATCGATTTAGGAATTTCTTGCCCACCAATACAAAAGTGTTACTTATCACTTCTCTTGTTTTTCCTCTCATTGATTATGCTGATGTCTGTTATCCTGATCTCAATGAAGACCTTTTGAATAAGTTAGACCGTCTCTTAAATAATTGTATCCGTTTCATTTTCTGTCTCCGTAAATTTGATCATGTTTCTTCCTACCGGTCTCAACTTAACTGGCTCACAATACGTCAGCGTAGACAGCTTAGGCTGCTCTGCACACTCTTTTCCATTCTTTTTAATCCTAAATCTCCCGATTATTTAAAAAGTAAGTTTCAATTTCTTTGCGATTCTCATGACCGTCAACTTCGATCTGCTAGCTCATTAGTACTCTCTACTCCCCTCTTTCATACGGGCTTTATGTCCGACTCCTTTACTCTTAATGCTATACGTCTCTGGAATAGTCTCCCTGACAGTATAAGAAAAGCACCAAATAAGTTTTCTTTTAAAAGGTAGGTTCGTGAATTTCTGTCAGAAGCCTGACGTGGAATTGATTTTATACATTGTTTCTGAATCATTATACAGGACATCATCATCAATATTATGTGTATGTATGTAGGTATTATTATATTATAATGTATTTGTGTATGTTTATTATCTTATTATCTTTTGCTTTGTAAATTTAATTATCTTTAAATTATGTTTTAGTTTGCTCACTACCGCATTCAAACATTTCGTTTTTCTGAAGGTTGACTGGTAGAGAATGCTTTTAGCGTTAAGTCCGCCTTTTGTACCGTACTTGTGTGGTCAATAAAGTTTTTATAAATAAATAAATAAACAGTATTTTTATTCGTATCATAATTACTATTTCAGATAAGAAAATACGCATGAAATACGTTAAAAACCGGATTTTTTATTTCCCAAATCTTCGTACTATAATTGAATTCCCGTTATCACCATTAGTAAACAATACCAAATAATAAGTCAAGTGAGGACAACGCAAAGAAACTGAGTATGCTATTAATTATTTCTTACATTATTAATTAAAGTTTGTTTCAAAATCTCATAATGTCACTACGAAATCTTGCTTCATAAGTCAAATGCACTTATCGTAATAATTAATCGATATCTTCAATATATTATTGTCTTCCATTTTTTACGTCACTGATGAATCGTTTTGGTTTTTCATAGAGTCGATAATGTCACAAGTCAACAAAACAAACAATAGGATATAACCAGTTAGCCTACGCACTCACTGCGTACACCTGTGAATTTCTCTTGCTATGCTCACATAGAAAATTAACATAATAATAACTTTGAACGGAATGTTGACGAAATTAAACGATTATGCAAGCGAAGAGTTAATGAAGCATGATTGACTTGGCATATTTACTCCGCACGCATTGGTGATATACCAATATCATTTTTATCCAATTTACCCACATAGTAAAAACTTAATCTTTTTGTCGACCGATGTCACTTAAATGTAAAGTTACAAGAAATGCATTCGACTTGCTTACATAATGTTGCATATTATGTGAAGAAAACATACTTTTCCAAAGAAAGCGAGAAATAAATTTAATGTGGTGCACGTAGTCGGGTAGACGGCCGGCATCTCTTTGTAATACCTAAATAATAGGCATGCATAAAAGATGCGAACTGTTCGTGAGGGCGCGGGTAACTCTCCCTCGTGACCTCAGTGCATATTGCGCTGATGCACCGATAGCAACGGTTAAGTAAGCTTCTACTACATTATATTCATCTTTATTTTAATTGCGAAACTTGCAAACGTAGACTTTATTATTTCGAAGCATAAATAGAAAAAAATGGATAATGTTAAAAACGAACTAGCCATTATCTTTTAAAAACGTTTTTATTTTTTGTAACGCGCTATCTTGATTTCAATTAAATGTAAAATAGGTATGTTTTATTTGAACGAACGAAATCATTTCATTATACTAATGAGGCAAAGTGCGGTCAGGAACTTAAAACCCATATGGTTCCTTGCGTAATCTATAATTAAGAAATAGTTTTATAGGAAAATAAATTAATTAACGTTAGCAGTTATGAAACATATCTTTTCCATACATATGCATAATGCTCTCTAATTATACACATAAGGTCAGCTAACTGTGTCACTATGGTTTTAGGGATTTCATATTTCCATAATATGTTCGCTAACTCAATTGAAACATATAAATGCGTACAATTAGAGCGTCATTAAAGTTTTGTGTTTGTTTCTAACAATGAACAATGATGATTATATGAAAGTTTCTTTCAGAAACTTGAACTTATGGACAAAGTACATTTACGTACGTTACGTTCATTCAAATAAAACTACATACATGGCTCACAGATTGAGAAATATGAGTCTGCTTAAAATCTCTTAAATAAATGGAAGGCATAAAATATGATATTTGTCAACCAATGACATGAAATTACAAAAAGGGTATGGGAGAAATAATATCAATATATCATAATTATTATACTCGTACCTATGCTGAAATCACATTTGTATGTTGAGTTTCATCATTAACCCCACAAGACTAAATAAGTGTACATACAATGCTTTGGAATTGAAACAATCATATAATACAGTAACACAGTTATTCATCGGATAAAAATAGTTCAGGCTAGTCGTATTGCTAGACATACTCGTACAATGTTGCAAATTCCTCTCGTGAGAAAACGACAACAGAAGCTTATCTAATAACTGCAAGTTCGCGTGACTCTTTATGCTGCCTGCTTGGTTCACTGTTCCGATTTAAAAATGCTATCGGAAACAGAGCAAAAATGATTTGGTTTAACATACAACAATATTTATTCCAATATTTTTAATCTCTACAAAAAAATATAAAAATAATAGAAACAATGAAGTGCAAGACTCTGTAATAAACAATAAAATGCCGTTTTTCTTTAAATCATTTTCATCATGAATTAAAGAAAAGGGTTAACAGGTACCATGACATAATACGGAAAAGACAGCAATTGTTTGAACAGAGAAGTCGAAAAGACGGTAAATTTTACAGACCATAAAATAAAGTTTTTTTATTTTTTTATTTCATTGTACTATCTATCTCATTCGTCAGTTGACCCTTGGTAGACAAATTCCTAATTTTAATTTTTGACAAAACTTTCAGTCTTCGGTACCCCTAATAAGCAGACCCGGGGTGACCTTTTAGTGAAAGGGCTTCGTATCAGATGTATTGTAGAGTGGATTCCATTACACGAAACAAGTGCAATTTCAAATAATAGCATCCTGGCGCATATAATGATTCAAATTAGACTTAAGAGCTGATATCTGTTACTTAGTGCGTAGATGCGAGTACCGTATAGTGGTAAAGCTCAAATATAGAAAAGTACATATTGCCTCCAGTTTATATTTTGGTGACCAATATTCCTAGAACTTGTTGACTCGTTTTCGATTTAATGTATGTGATTTGTAACAGAACGCAATTGACATCATCATAAAACCGACAATCCATCGTAGGTCTTGCGCGTGGTTCGTGCCGCTTTAACCTTTTGTTCGGCAAACTTGCACCGCATGCGGCACCTTTGACCAAAATAGGTGTATCATTCATAACCTAGTTTCACACTGCACAAATAGAAACATCAATTTATCGTTTCGCACGTTGATTGCTTGTAAGGATGATGCCAGACTTTGTATGAAATTTGGTCCCACTTTAAAGTAAAAGATAAGGAAAAGTACCAGATAGGTACTTTTAAGCTGAAAAAAAGTTACTAGGGCGCCAAGCTGAAATCTTAGTCCGTTCAGAGTTATTCTTGTTTTAAACATAGTCGTTTTACATGATTCAAAGACAATGTTAAAAGTTAGATTTTTCTAAAATGACCTTATTATTACCACATGCTTTTTATAAATAAAAGATAACATATTTTAATAATCAACATTTCTTTATTATTATAAATAATCAAAAATTATTGATCATGATCTACAATGATGTCATTTAGAAATAAGGCTGAGCCTACAAACGCCTCGTGGCTGGCGTATCCTAGATACCAAACTATTTAAACAATATGCGCACAGGTTCCTACTGTACGTCTTCCCGTCATTCAGGTACAATATCTTTGCAGAATATTATTATTGTGAACCAATAAGTAGCAGTAGAACATTCTAGCTCTCACGTGTCGCGTAAGAACCAAGCATCACCATCAATGCCAAAATCAGGTAAATCATCTAGTGCAACTTCTCGGTACTAATGAGTGCGCGTAAGACGGATAAAATAGATTCTATGGATTGTGAATATTGTGATTCAATGAAAACTATATGTCAGTGGTTACACAACGTGTATGTAGTACAGAAATGCAAGTAAATATAATTACTTGGCTCCTGCTAGAACTACAATGATGAATAAAAAATAAAGACAATTTTAAAGAATAACTCGGAACGGACTAACATTTGGAACTTGACGCCACAGTAACTCTTATTCAGCTAAAAAATACCTATCCAGCTATATAACACACATAGCTATCGAGGGGGTGGACCAAGATTTGCATCCTCCTTTAGTTTAGTTTGAATCGGCTAGTGCTGTAAAAATCTGATAAATGTTTAAAATAAAATGTTTGTATTGTATTTGTACCTATTTAGAATTGCTTTGATTTAATTTTAAGTTTTAAGAACGATATTAATGTATATTATCAAGATCAGATATTATCTATTTTTATGTTGACCTAGGCATACTTGAAGCATTTTATAAATCTTTAGTCTTAGTGCGTGTGAGAAAACGCTGCTTTTCCCACAACGAATATACAGATAAACTGCTCAGGGATACTTCATTTACGCCACCTCATTATATTATGCTAGTTACGTTTGAGAATCGTTATTTGTCCCAGAATTTACAATGCTGTTATTACAATATCGTCGTATTACGAATACGATACCAAAGGTGTTCTAATGAAACAATTATCTGCAGATGTGTGTACGTTCATTGTCTACGCCACAGCCTAATTAACCGGATTGAGAAACAATACAGATAGATGCGGGTAGGTATGCACCGGTACACTATACGCTACTGTGAGAAAAAACACCAAACATGCATAATAATAACCTATTAAATTGTTTTACGTATAAATGAATTCGATTGCTTAACAAACATAACTCTTAATTGACTCTAATTACTCTTTCATGTGTACATAACATAACTATCTTCAGCAATCAATCAAGTACCGCTTTTGATAGTCCAATCTAATGCTTGTATTTGTGCTCCGTGAATAAATTATTGAATAAGTAATTAAAAAAAAATCTTTTAGACAACCAACATGTGTCGGCATTCAATAGAATAATTATGCATTAGTGGCATCATCGCTTAATTATACATATTGTTGTCTAAACTTGTGAAGTTGAGTGATATGGCTGAATTGATATGTTGTTATTTTAAGGTGGCTTACTCTTAGGTGTCTGTAATTATATGTGTTCTGGTAATTATGTTTGTACTGGAACTAAGATAAAATTGATTTGTATTGTTAGATAAAACACAAAAATCTGATACTCGTGTATAGGTATTAAAGTTCAGGAATTTAAAAGTATTCAGATTAGTGTTCTGGTTTTTGAAATGCTAAAATGAATGAATATATTAGATATTAATGAAAACGAAAGTCCATAAAAGTTTAAAGTTTTTGAGATATGCATATGAATAACATTGTGAAGAGGTCGTTGTCTGGCATAAACCACTCGGATTTTTGCATAAACTCATTGATACCCATTTGCAAACACGTGTGGCCTGATGTCACTAGACACTAGAATCTTAGAATAGGTATATTATCTAAGCTAAAATCAAGTCCGTCTTTCACTTCCTAATGTCATCATGATACATTTGAATATAGATCCACGCCAGAATCACAATAGGCCTTTGATTTGCAGTTGTTACGTTGAATTCCGAGTGTAGCCAGACGCAGACAGTATGATTGCGGTGTCGACTTTCAGCTTAGTATGAAGACTAATTAGAAGACTTTAAAATGAACTAATGTCATAAAGTCTTTCTATCGGTGCCTATTGGTTGGTTATTTTTTGTACTAGTATTAAGGGTTATCTATCGTGACAAAAATTGTGAATGTGATTGTAAGTATGAAATTTGAGTTGACATTCAGATATTGAGATACCTTAGTCTTGAATAATTCGAGCTACTAGTATAACAAAACATTCGACGAGTCATAATTTTATTACATAACTACTACGAGTACTTGTCAATAAGAATTTAATGTCTATGATATTAATAGTCTTCTGGTTCAACTTCTGAACTGTAAACGGCATGATATTAATCTTGCAAGGTATTGAGGCATACTAGTAAGTGTACCAATAATACAATAAGAAATTATAATAAGAATATTTTTATCGGTATGTTATCTGCATGTACCTGTAAGTAAATACCAAAGTCGTATTGTAAAACAATTTATGTTCAATGACCGCGGTGTTACACATATTATTATAGAGCGAGAGTCGATTTGCCCAGGGCAAGATTGCGCGCAAACTCATAAAAGATTGGGTCAGATAGCTAAAGGTTATGCATGCATGACATAAACACCTAAAGACCCGAATTAAAGGCTCAGGTAACATTTATCAACTTGCGACATTCTTAATTTGAGTGGTTCATAATTTAATTGGCAAATTAGGCACCTACTACTCCATCATTAAATTTTGCCGCTATAGGAGGAGAGAGCAAGAATTTTGAACTTCATTAAAAATACATTATTTAACATTACATTATAAATACTCAAACTTGGTCTCCAAATACATGTTTAAACTTTATTTACACTGTGTTCGAGTTTTTATAAATAGTTACGAATAACCGCGACAAAGAGGTACTCGTAATAGAGTCCTAAGTCCTTCATAAACAGCAAACGATTCAAGCAACCACTTGTTAAATTGTAAGTTTTATTGTATTAGTATCATTTACTAATCCATCTTGTTGCACAACGATCGCATTCGTAACCTTTGTACAGCGAGTAATAGGTACCCAAAATAAATCAAGTTACGGCAGGTATCCCCGCAGGCGCGAAAACATGTAAAGAAAACTCATTTGTACCGGAGATGTAACCAAATCGCACTAAAAGAGGTCAGGGCTAATGTAAATCTATTTATAGACCAAAATTGCGTGCGGAGGTACCTTAAGAGTTTTGTTTATTTTGAATACGTTGAATCGCAATTGTTTCATGCAAGATAAGCGTTTGGTGAGCAGACAGATTTGAAGACCTTCTGGTAAGAGAAAAAGTAAAGTCGCTATACTTCCATAAAAATAGTGCACCTGTTTTCTTTTTGATGATTGGCTAATGACGATTCAATTAGGTACTAAAACCATTAAAATTTACATAACGAATAAATGTTTTTTTTTAACGGTTAAGTCAGCTGGTGGAATACAAGTTAAGCAGATAATTTTCTTTTAAATTCCTTATTGCCTTGAAAATAATTACATATCCGCAGATCATAGAAAACTGTTAACACAATGAAACTATGCACAGCCAGACTAAGCTTAATCAGTAGTAAGAGATCGTGAGAAAAATATCAAAATTATATGGCTATCTCGGCTTTCACTGTCCCACGACAGAAACGACGCCCGCGCTCTGAGGAGAACGCGACACGACGATATGATTCAGCTCCTTGCAATATTTGATTAGTGAAACGATATACATATGAAAAATTTAACATTTATATTACATTTAAAGTAAATGATAAACCATTGATTGGAAAATTATCATATTACGTGTTCAATGACTAAAGTTATAACTCTTCAGTTAACTTTATGATTGGGCGTGTGTTGAATGTTACCCATCAACTCATTTCCTCAGTACAATACTCGTATATCTCAAACTCATTATCTCAGTATAAATCCCTATTCAAATTACACTTCAAAGTGGTTGTAATACTTATAATGAAAAGCGTGAAAGGGTCAAAGGTAAGCTGTTGCTTCGTGATCAGTGATACGCAGATAAGAGGCTACATTTTAACTTGGAAGTCAAAACATTTATATTTATTGAACAGTTTTCTTCTTATATGTAAGTGCGAAGTTTTTATTCTAACTCATACTTTTTGAAATTTTGATAATTTGCAATTCGTGTTTAAATCAATTTGCTATATTGAATATGATTGAACAGTGGCGATTTGCCATTATCTATAAGAAAGTCTTTGTTATTACAAGAAACTATTGATTGTAAATCATGTAAACAAGCCTTTGTATGTAAGCATTTGCATATATTTGTAGACGACGCATGAAAAAAATGTTTTGGTTTTCATAGGTATTATTGGTAAAAAAAAAGCAATTATTATTATCTAGGCGCTTAGATAATTACGAGTTAGCGGGTCCAAACCAAAAGATCATTCTGCATTATACATTTATGCAAAGTGTGCCTTTTGTTATTTTAAACTTACTGACTTGCTTTATAGTCAGTAATTTTAAAATAACAAAAGGCTCATGAACTTATAAAATAAAGTTAATATTATATCTTAAAAAAATATGAAAATCAAAACGCCCGCCACACCAAATAAATGTTGTGTCCAAGAGTAGAAAATACAATTATTACAATAATTTGTTAATTACAAAAGCCCGGAAAGTAGTCCCACGCTTTATTGTTTTATTGTACAAAGAAAACGATAAATCCATTGTTAAGAATTTGTAAGTAACTTTGAGTAAAAGTATGGGGCATTGCACCCAAGTAATATACAAATTATGTTATTACGTTACAAATCGTAATCCAATTGTAACTGCCTACAATTTATTATTGCTCAAGTCTTTCATTATATCCATGTCTCCTTTAATCGCTTATGTGCTATTGTGTGGTGTTATATTCATTCTTTTTTCACATAAAATGATTTCCTTATATGGAAAAGGAAGAGGTGAGCCTAAATGCTCCTTGTGAATTCTTTGCTGAACACATACTTGTACATACTCGTACGTTTATTGAAAACTTCCTTCCTAGCGTTTATCCCGTTTCTATACGGGGTCCGTTTTGACCATGATCCAGGATTTGGCAAGTCTGGTTATTACAGTGAAGCGACTGCCATCAAACCTTCGTAACCCATAGAGGGGAACCAGACAGATTGGATCATGGTTACACATTCAGATCTAACTGAACTTAATTCAGAAATCACTGAATGTGCAGGTTTCCTCACGGTGTTTTCCCTCACCGCCGAGCTAATGGCACAAATCCACACATAGATTTCGGAAAATCCAGAGGTGTGGTATTGAAAACATATTTGAAATAATAATTTACTAGTGTTACAAGGAATTGTTGCTTTTGTCTTTATCTGTCTAAAATCTTAATACTGATTACTCGTGCTATGCTTTACGACCATAATAAATAAATTATTGTAGTTAAATTTGTAATTTCAGAGTAGAAATTAAAATACTGGCTCACTGGTGTCTTTCAAGTACCGAGTTATGCGTCTGGGCACTTGTTAATAATTTGAAAGATTTGCGACGCTTCATTAAATCAATCACCACAGCTTTACAATAGCAATTAAGTGTTTAAAAACTTCTAAAAGCGCGGCTTAGGTTTCATAACAGGTTTTAATATTCGACGATTCGTTAATTATGACATTAATAATAAAATGCGATACATTAACAAGTATTCTGTCATAGTTATAGAAGAAGTTCGTAGAAATTTACGCATCTTTGTGTATTTCCCATAAGGTTAGTATTATCTAACAACGGTTAAGTCACAGGGCATAAGGCTAACAAGTTGAATCCTTACCTAAAACAGAAAACTTGTTGGTACTACAGTTCCGGAACATCATGGGTTAGATGTTTAATGAGGTAGGTGACAAACATTCCCTATCTAAAACATACCCGTAATACTAGTTGATGTGCGCTCAAAAATCGTTATCATAAATTATATACGATTTTGCTAAAATTGTTGACTTAAGGAATATTACTTGATATCCGTTTAGTAGGATAAATACGTTGACTGCCTTCAAATCAAATTACGAAGGTTAAATATGCCGGAGCTAAAAAAATTACTTAAACAAAAACTTGCCAGTAAAAGCCAATGTAAATTAGGTGAGGTCCTCAAAATTATTATTTTGAGCTCAGCTACTCGTCTTACATACATTGTACAATATAACATGATGTTCTTTTAATGGTATTAATCGACGAGTAGCTTCGACAAACGTCTGCAATTTACTTCCGCTGTAATGATAGCATTAAGTCTCGGACTAAATGGCGTTTGGTTAGGTGATTTGTCTTCAAACACGGATTATACAATAGTTATCATCACATTTTAGCACGAGTTAAGTTTAGATTGCTAATTCAGGAAGCACACATAACAACGAATGAAATACTTCGTAGAAATCGGTGGACTCTTGAACTTTTATATTGATGAGTCACTCCATGCTTGTGCTTTTCAAACTTTTTAATTTTTACTTTTTCGCGACTGTCCGTTGCATAAATATGTAGTTCTAGTGTGTTAGTATGAACCATACAGCGAATTCCAAAGAACACGACAAAAGTTAAACAAAAGCACGACGAATTTGCAAATTGCATAACAAAAGCGCGTTCATAGGAATGTTCGCTAAACTGCTGCATTTTTACATTGTTCATTTTCGGTTCTGTCTTTCGTAACTCGAGATTGATATTCAACAGTGATTGTGAATTTTACATTTTTGCTGAGCTTAATTATAATATTCCAACAATATTATAATAATCATTACAGTTCTCTAGTTAAATTCAATTAAAAATATTGTTTATTTGAAAAATAGCCCAATAGCACGTTTTTCTTTTTTGAAACCTAAGTAATGAACAATCCGCAATAATCAAACGTCATTTTAACTAATTAGCAATAATTGTAAACCAAACTTATTTAAAGATGAAAATGACTATCATTATAGAAATACTTAATTGAATTAGAGATGTGGTTGTGCAATATTAGTATATTATGCTATGCAGTATATAAACAAAACTTAACAAATATTTTCCATGCTCATGAAATTGTAAAACAATGTGCCAATATACAAACGTATGCGTCGACGTAATGCAACGGTGACGGAGCATCCGACTGATCCTTAATAGTTTATCGCTGCTTCCGACAATTAATGTAAACGAGCAGATCGCATCATCACGCATACCGCATTGCGTCACCGGGGGAAAGTGCATCGGTAATACAGTTTTTCATAATAATTTATCGACTCAGCATCGAGATTTGTCTCATAAGCTATTTAACAGATAGGAGTTTTTATCTATCCGGTATGTTTGATGTATCCGATTATAAGGAAAAGTCTGTAAGTTTCCTTATTATTGGAGACATCTTAATATAATTACTCGTATACAAAAATATTTAGGTCATATTAAATAAAGTATTTAAAAATAAGTATATGTGGTTTCCTTGTTCTTAAATTAATGGCAATTAGATATTATAGAGAAAATGTACGAGATTTAAACTGTCAATGATTTTCAGTTCGGGATTCAAATTGTAATACATATTTCTAACATGATCGTAATTGTCATGAATGAAACATTATTAGTTATTATATCAAAGCGACACTCGGACATCATAGTGAAAGGTCATGTTGCATTTGAATAATAGACTATAATTGACTCACTACGTGAGAGAAACTCTGCTTGTGCCAAAAATTGCGTACGTTATTTCTATGAAATCAGATGACAGTATGCATTCATAAGTGAAAAAAATACAGTATGTTTGTATCATTAATAAAATAGTAATCAATGGTCCATAAAATCCTTTATTAATATTAATTTTTTTGTTTATCGTTATGCTTGCAATTGGCATTACCAACAAAATCAAGGTGACAAAATCACTTCAAAAACTTTAAATCAATTTTATGAACCAATGAAAATTGAAAAACACTTCGTATCACATGCACGATCAAAAACATATTTCACCCTCAACTATATGAACACAGGTACTCACTAGCCGCATGGTGTCGTCGGTAGGTAACACTGTGTGAACTACGCCGGTAGTCTGCCGCTTGCGTCTGCGCACCGTCACTCGCGCCGCTTTGTCGGGACACACTGCGAGAACGCGCGCCGCGGAGCCTTCCCCGCCTTGGCAGAAACAACCACCGATTGTGTAAAATTCGACATCCGAAAGAGGATGTGACACTATCCACAATATTGTTTATAAACCTGTCTACCGTTGCCCATTGATACTCGAATGCGATAACTAATCACTTACTCACCGCAATCTAAGATGTGAGAACCATAATAATACAAATGAGCAATGTAAATATTAGGAACGGTTTCGGAGATAACTTTTCACATCTTTTTGAATGTTACATTTATAAAAAAAACACTTTATTCATAATGCAGAATACGATTGTTATGATATTACGGCTTATGGCACCTGTCGCTAACTACATATAAATCCATAAGAAAAGATCCATGTGCGAGTAGTCGGGACATTAATAGGCTCATAATGATGAATTTTATTTTAATTATAATAATCATGAATAATTCTCACTTTATTAACCACGTTTAAGGAAATCTGATTCAGTGCAGTAACCATACATTTTTTTATTAAGGTAGAGAATATAAAATCTTTTAACTTACTTATTGTCACATAAACATTATCCATAGAAACCATGTCCAGTTACAAAATAATCATATCTGATGACATCAACGATAAAGTGTCGGTTATACTTACCTTACCTTACCTTACGATAACTATTGTTGGATGTTAAATCTTTCAAAATATAATGATAATGTTGAAACATTGTTACTGGAGCCCTATGCGTAATGTACGAAATAGTAACAAAACAACGCTTGATATGGAACGGTTAGGAGCCAAGACTAGTCATCTAGAGCGCACTAATGAGCATTATTTACGCACGAAATAGTTCCTTCCAAATCGTTGAAGGCGGGCGCGTAAACAAAAGCCAAGTTCGCAGTACCCATTTAAAAAAAACAAAAAAATATTAAAATTAGTCTACAATCTGCCTTGAAGAGTTTAAATAGCACAAGACACTAATATCGATAAGAAGGAATGTGGACTACTCTAATTGAGGTATAATTATGATCTAAAGTATTTTTTTTTACTGGTAGTGGTATGCCAAACCTCAAGCATATTTTCGTGTAATACATTATACCCCAATATACAAGCTTCCTTATCTTGTCCCTTTTAAGAATCGGCTTAATCGAAAATGTCTGTTCTAAAAATGTTATGAATTGCCTGATACACAAGTTTAAATATTTCTATTACCCACTGCGAAATTGAAAAGATGTCTTGATGCTAAAAAACTTGGCTTCAAATATCAACCGCCTGTTGAATTTTGTGCCGACATTCGGCACGCTCATGTAACATCAACAGGTGCTGTGTTTATTCCCGTGTTACCTTAAACATGAGCACTTATGAGTTGTCCGTGACTAAGGAACCACGAAAATTAGTTGCTATGGCTAATGAGAATTTGCTCTTGTTTTTGGCATGATTAGAAACTTGTTATTTATTCACTTTTTCTTCCAAATGAATGAAAGTATGCCACTTTGTTAAAATATATTTATGACTTTACCAAATGCATTATACTCGATGATAATGATAGAGGAGAAGTAAGGCAAGTGATTGGTAGACTGAATTCTTCGAATCGTCTACTCGTATTTTTAACTTAATTAATCAGCAACAATTATGGTTTCCTTCCTCTTTATTTTCCGCCTATGAATGAAATGTGCCTAATATACGTATATACATAGAATTAAGGTTTTCCACAGGCATTTTTTGGCCAATACATGAAATTATCAAGTTAAAAACTGAGCTCGTTCGGCACTTTCCTATGAAATCCAGATGATAAGTGGCCAATTATAGTAGCCGATATCCTAGTTTATTTTTTACTTTTACTACTCACATGTATGTATATTGTTGCAGGCCAAGACAATTTTGATGAAGATTTTGAAAACGTCTATAAAATCCGGTTTCAAGACATCCGTTAGGAAAGTTAAGGTGTGACCACATCCTGCGATCTTGACCACAAGTGGATGCCCCAGAGAACATAATTTCCACAGGTATGTATCAGTTGTGAAATTATTTGCTTTGCGAGCAACAAAGTCACTCTAGAGCACCCTACATATTGAAAGTATCGATTTAAGTTATCAATGGTCGAGACAATGTCAGGGCTCAGACGGAAATATCCAAACAAGTAAAAAGGTTTTGAGCGCATTTAAAACAAAATGAAATTGCGTATACTCATATTAATAAATGCGTCAAGTCAATTAATATTTTTATTTAACATTTATTCATGTTATGCAATGGAGTTCTTTATTAACCAGATTTATATTCATTGCCTGCTTGAATGTAACTAAACAGAGAGCCAATAAAAAACAGTACGCCACGTAATAAAGACTTCAACGCGTTCAAATTTTCGACAGTTGTTTCCGAGCCCTCTCGCACGGAACAAATAAATGTAATTACTTCCATAAACGGTTATGCATGACATAAAAGTATGTAAGATCATAAAATTGTTATTCATCGTCAGAGAGTTCTCCGCTATCGTAAGAATCGGAACCCAGAATGCGACGAATGTGTGAATCTGTTACTCAACATGCTCGCAAATTGAATTACAATACATAAAAATTGTACAATTAAACGGTGAATGAAGTGTGGTGAGGTCAAAGCTTACCGACCGGTTCCCGCGTGGACTTTCTTTTCCGTAACCTTAGGCCGCGCTCAGACGCTGGGCAGAGCCGGTGACAGCGCGGGTTGCGTCACTCGGCGATGCGCGCGATTCGTTTTAATAACACCTCGCGGAATTACTGCTGGGTGATCGTCACTTTTTATGCCATTGTGGCTGTCCGCGATTCTGCTAGTCGTTGAATAGGGCAATTTAAAAATGTCTAAGTCGCCATTCTGCGGACACTGTGAATGAAATGAACAAGTAGCAACAATCGCATAATTAAGGCTTTATCTGCTCCTATGGGGCAAGCTTAAGCAATATGATTATCATAGGTATTCTCACATTATTTTACCTATATTGTTGTTGGTAGACAAAGCGATTTGAGACAAGGTCCTAAGATCAGGTCATACAGATAAAATAATACAATTCACATTAGATGAATATAAAATTATTAAAATGACAATTAACACAGTTTATTTTAGTTCACAATTGCCTATCCTTCTCTTGCCGTCTGTTAAAAAGTCTGTATTCATAAAATTCAATTTAGCTGTATCTGATGTTATTTATCTGCAATATATGTAGATCACGGATAAAATAAACATGGCCGAAACTGTGCTCGGGCGGGACGCTTGCTTGTCTCAAAAGCTTTGCTCGAAAATTTAATTATAGTATCTTGTTAATTTTATGACATTTAAATTGTTATACGACAGTAATAAAGTACGATAAGATCTGTACATATGTTATGTTCATTAATGCAAATTGTAATAAAATATAATATTTCGTGGGAGAGCCCCGTCGCTGCTGTAGCATGAATGGGCCGGCTGGAACGTTTTCGCGTGTGAGCTACCAAATGCCTCAATTCTTACAGGCCGACAGTTGATAGACAGAAGCCTGTGGAAGAAAGTAGTTACAAACTAAGCATTCGGTAAACTGCATGATCCGCTGTCTCGTTTGTATTTCCAAAACGCTAGAGTATTTAAAACGCATTTGATTCAAACATCTAAGTAACAACAGTTATAAGATGATGACTAACATCTTAGTTTAACCAATTTTTAAGTGGTAAAACAATGTATTTTCTATTTCCATGTTCCAATTTACAGTACATATAATTGTTTTATGAATTGTATGGTTACATATTATGATTGGTAATTTTACTACAAATCGATGTACATAATAGTTACTTTAATCTACAAACAAATCGTGACCGTCGATTTGACTAAGGGCAGTAAAAACAAAGTGATGTATAAAATGCCCATAAAACTTTTGAGAGATTCAAAGTCAATAACGACGTTACGTCTGTTGTTTTAACATACATATGAGTTAACGTGACAGTGTGCATGTTTGTATACTTATACAACACAAAAGCTTTTTTTATTATTTAGCTGGCGACTTGCCGATGCTATTAGGCCCAGTATCACTTCAACCAATTGAATCAACTAAAAATTTTGGCCTTTATCATACCTAGCCAATACCAACAGTATTATCATTCAGTATTTACCAGGTAAGTAATAGATAACTTGAAATAATGAAATAGAAGTGTATAAAACGCACAGGAACATTTTGAGCAAAAAAAATTTGGTTAAAAAGAAAGTTCGTCTACAGGATCTTGGATCTTCGCAGGATAATGATTGTTGCATCAGAAGAATCAACAATAGTCTCTTCATCAAAAATGGCAGTTTTGGCTGGCTTTACGTCATTGCCTCATAATACGAGGCTTTCTCCTTGAGCGTCATTTGCATATACATACGCACTTTTCTGTTTGCTCTAAGAATTTCTCTGGCTGTCGAGATGCGGTGGCTCGTGCGCGCTGCTTACGACTAGATAATTACAGGTAACGCATTGATGAAATGTTTGCTGATTGAGTAAAGTTAACTTTACCGATGATGCTTAAATAACATATAGGTACGTTTTATGATATTTTTTTATTAATTCCTGTCTTTTAAATCGGATAACAAGACTGACGAAGTGATTTTGCCACTACAGGAAACTATCGAACAATTGTTATCTGTTATCTAAAAACGTTTTTCTCTAATTATGCTAGTGTTCAACTACCTACTAAACGAAGTTCAATTTCTCATTAATAATATGTCGTAATGACGAATGATTTGGACACCTATGGCTTTCCGACAGTTAATCTTTATAGTGGGCGTTTGCTAAGATGTCTAAGGTCACAAGATGTCGACTTTTCCCAGCGTATTGAAAAAGACAACTAGTTTTTGTCCAAACTCAGTTTATGAATCACGACTAAAGTAACGGCATAGTAGACGCTATCAATCTGTATAATTAGATAAGAAAAATATCGAAGAGATAACAAGCGCGAGTCGCATCAAAAATAGGACCGGTTGGTTGAGTTCATTATGCAGAAGGGTCATGATGGTTAAAAGATTCCATCGAATGCATTTGGATGCAGCATTGCGCAAGCTTTGGCGACGGCCCGGGTATGGGTGGCCGGGAATGTGTTGCACAACGTGGAAAGATGCTTGATTGACGGCTGTTCAAGGACATCTACAGCAGAACCGATGCGTAATTTATACTTCACATAAATTGGGACGTAAGGGCTGCAAGAAAGTACTTAAAGATACTAAACACACAAGTAACCACCTATAAAGTTGGTCTATGGATGTCAGCCGTCTTTCGAGAGATCACCGTTAGATAAACACATGACAGAAATAATGTAAATTGAAAACTAAACATTTTATTAAAACTTCACTAACCTAAAGCCAATGGTTAAAGAACAAAAACGAGATACTCGTATTGTACTCAGATTTCAATTACAAAACTGTCGTGAATAAAAATAATGTGCCATAACATTGGCGTCGTGTTTTACGCAAAGGTTTCGTAAAATAAAACAATTAAAATTGTGGAGTATAATTATTACGAATATTGTTTCCATTCTATTTTAATCTTGTGGTTGCAATGTTAAGTTTATAAAGTTCAAAGTTATGAATAAAAGAGGTGGGAATTTTCGTCATATTCTTACAATAATATTTCCATTGATTGCCGATTTGGCTAATCAAATGATATTTTTAACAAACAATATAACTTAACCGTCTCAACATATGCCACGGCTATTTATTACAAATAACATTCATTGACAACATTAAGGACCAAAAACACAAACCTTCTGAAATACGGAAAACAAGCGTTCCACATACATTTCTGATCACCTATTAACCTCACCAGAAAGTTGCACAATGTTTACGATGAGTCGTAAAGAAAACACATGACTGCTGTGCCAGATCATGTCAAGCTTTACTTATATTTATTTACGTAAAGTAACGTTACACTTGGTTTCTTTGCGTTATGTATTTACTTGGCAATAAAATAGTCATTATTCACTTTAGAGCGATTTTTAGGTCTTGCCGGTCCGGTGTTCTTTTTAAAATTACACAAATAATTTATAATTGTGTATCGGTAAGGTGTTGGCAGGTTATTTCATTGATTGGTTTTGATTTCTGCAGAGTGAATTAGTATAGTTAAATAGGTGCTTATCTTCCTATATACGAGTAAATCTAATGCATACATTATACTTTAATCTGCCTTAGAATTAATTTTTAACGCCATTTTAAAGGATCGTTGGCACTATAGTAATTTTAAAAATCGCATTTGTAATTTTTCTTATGCTAATGGTGGTACTAATTACAATTCTCATCTTAATAATTTTACTACTCCAGTTTACATAACAAAATCAAACGTCTGAACAATGGACTATCTACAAACTGTACATTGACCTATTTATTTCTAAAAGTTTGCATAGTTACATTTTTACATTCAGGATTTTATTTACAATGTTTCAAACATTCTTTGTAACTTTAAGACAATATTTTTTCTCAATTTTTTAGTATAGTCCTTATAAGTAAAAGCAAATAGTAGTAGTAACGTCCGATTTGAGTTTACGTAAACTATCGATTGACTGGAAAGTTACATTTTGGGTTGCAAGGATATTCAAGCATAGTAGTATATCCTATTTCAATTTGAGATATAGATCATTATGTTACTCTAAACTCTACAAGCAGTTACGTGCCATCAGATCTTTTTAGGTCTTTGATCGGTTAGTCTGTACATAGGCAGGTTCAATTTACTTGTATAAGTAAAACAGCCATTACCCACTAGGTGAGCTAGGTTACTACAGTGGCGGACTCGCCATGGCGGACTATGCTCCCCACAGACAGTCCACCGTCTGGAGGTGACGGCGAACGCTTTCAACAAATGACTTGGTACGTCTAAAGCTGCATGTTGGGCAGAGGCACGACGTACAGCAGCTGCGCGAGGTTACTCCGGGCGTATCGGCCGCGAGCCGCCGGGGCGCCGTGGCCCGGCCGCCCCCACAGCGAGTCCCACGTCTGGTGGTGGCGGCGAACGCTTTCGGCGGAGTCTTTGCGCTTTTCCTGGAAAATTATAAGGACTAATAAACTTAAATGGGTTTATAAATTACCTTTATGAAAGAGATCCGTACAAAAATGATGACGTGAATGAAATTCTGTTGATACAGTGCTTTTAAAAGTTAGTCTCCGTCGGAAATGTTCAAATAAAAATTCAACAATTTTATAATTTTTTTCTACTTAAATCAGTGTGTATGCTCCTGAAAATGAATTTTACCTCAATTTGCTCACTTTTAACTCTCATTTGATGTTTTAAGTCTCTCAGATATTCCATGTCGACTTCACGCCACCTAAAAAAAGACAATGCCGATTTTGTTAGGGGAGTTGGCGTCTTTTTTTTTTCGAGCGTCCACCAACCAAACTTGGTAATCTATATTCTTGAGGGCATTACAAACGATATTTGCTATGGCAGTATAGCTGTAAACTCAGTCCGAACTGAGTAAATCAGGTTTGAACTTTTTTTCGCTTCATACATTTTTCTATGGGAAATTGATTTTTTTTGTTTCTTGCGTCCATCGACGAAACGTGAAAATATATATTCTTGAGGTCATCACAAACAATATTTGCTATGGCAGTATAGCTGTAAACTCAGTCCGAACTGAGTAAATCAGGTTTGAAATTTTTTTCACTTCATACATTTTTCTATGGGAAAATGAATTTTTTTGTTTCTTGCGTCCATCGACGAAACGCGAAAATATATATTCTTGAGGTCATCACAAACAATATTTGCTATGGCAGTAAAGCTGTAAACTCAGTCCGAACTGAGTGAGACAGCCAAAAAAATCAATTTCATACATTTTTCTATGGAAAATAGATTTCATCGACGAAACGTGAAAATATATATTTTTGAGGTCATCACAAACAACATTTGTTATGGCAGTGAAGCTGTAAACTCAGTCCGAACTGAGTAAATCAGGTTTGAACTTTTTCACTCTAGGCGTTCGCTCCTGCATTTTTGTATGGGAAATTGCAGTTTTTTTTTCTCGCGTCCATCGAGCAGACATGTAAACATATATTCTTTAGGTCATCACAAATCATATTTGCTATGACAGTATAGCTGTTAACTCAGTCCGAACTGAGTCAGACAGCCTAGAACGATTTCACTCCAGGCGATTATTCCTGCATTTTTGTATGGGAAGTGCAACTTCTTTTTTTCTCACCAAACATGTAAATAATTTACATGAAAAATATATATTCTTGAGGTCATCACAAACGATATTTGCTATGGCAGTTTAGCTGTAACTCAGTCCGAACTGACTCACACTCAGATGACAGGCCAGAACTATTAAAATGGCTAAAGTAAGGTAAAGAATTGAGACCAGATAATATTTCCATATGTTTATTTACAGAAATAAAAAAAATATGTTAGGTTATACCGCGTTCATGGAATCACATTGTCGGTAATAGGCGAGGAATACAAGCTACAAGTACAAGAGGAAAAGAAAACTGGGAACTTGTTCCCATATTATGGCAAAACTATGGATTAATATTTAGGATGGTGAAGGCACTAGGACAGCATAAGTCCTCCTGCTCTTTTTTGGAAAGCATTATAATTCGGCTAAATCAAGAAGAGAAGCCGTGGAGTCAAGTGATGCTGAACAACGTTGTTTTTTTTTTTAATAATGGTTTTCAATAGTTCCTTGTCGTCATTTTTGTACTGTTTAATGTAATGATTAATGATATTATGAACGCGGTATAACCTCAGATTTTTTTAGTTATGTCAATAAACACATCAAAATATCAACTGGCCTCAATTCCACTGTACATTTAAATAGTTCTAGCCAGTCTCACTCAGTTTGGACTGAGTATACGCCTATACTGCCATAGCAAATATCGTTTGTGATGACCTCAAGAATATATATTTTCATGTTTGGTCGAAAAAAAAGTTGCAATTTCCCATACAAAAATGCAGGAGCGAACGCCTAGAGTGAAAAAGTTCAAACCTGATTTACTCAGTTCGGACTGAGTTTACAGCTCACTGCCATAGCAAATGTTGTTTGTGATGACCTCAAGAATATATATTTTCACGTTTCGTCGATGAAATCTATTTTCCATGGAAAATTGAAGGAAATTGAATTTTTTTGGCTGTCTCACTCAGTTCGGACTGAGTTTACAGCTTTACTTCCATAGCAAATATTGTTTGTGATGACCTCAAGAATATATATTTTTACGTTTCATCGATGGACGCAAGAAACAAAAAAAATCAATTTCCCATAGAAAAATGTATGAAGCGAAAAAAAGTTCAAACCTGATTTACTCAGTTCGGACTGAGTTTACAGCTATACTGCCATAGCAAATATTGTTTGAGATGACCTCAAGAATATATATTTTCACGTTTCGTCGATGGACGCAAGAAACAAAAAAATTCAATTTCCCATAGAAAAATGTATGAAGCCAAAAAAAGTTCAAACCTGATTTACTCAGTTCGGACTGAGTTTACAGCTATACTGCCATAGCAAATATTGTTTGTGATGACCTCAAGAATATAGATTACCAAGTTTGGTTGGTGGACGCTCGAAAAAAAAAAGACGCCAATTTTACGCATTGTCTTTTAACATGTTTTCAATCGAATACAGCATACGTTGATATGTCAACATAGATTGATAAGAAATAAAATACCATGGTGTATATAAGATACATATAACGCACATATTTCTTAACAGCAATATCATGTTATGTTCTTGCCTAATAAAAAAAATATGAAAAGGGTTAAAGGTCTTTCTCTTGTTACACTCCAAGCAACCCACGGTTTATTAATTAATACTGCACCGTTGTCCATCTGACAACGTCAGAGATCTTTATCAAATGGTGGCGAATAGATCACATAGTTAATGAATGACGGTAAATCTCCACGAGGACGGTATAGCATCATAGAAAGCTGTGATGCAATGCCATTTCAATGGTGGTCAAACGTGACCGCGTCGCAGTGCTAGTGGCTCGTCTATAACCCATGATTACCTCGCAGGTCAAAGTGACGAAAATGAACACGGAATGATTCATGGTTCTGAATTACACTTGTCGATTGCTTGTTGAGATACTGTGTTTAAAATGGAGAAAAGATGCGATAAGTAGTATAATAATGGTCAGACAATTGTAGTAGCTGACAGTTGAGTTAAAAATATTCCATTTGTCAAAGGCAAAGCAGCTTTGGACTTAGGTGTATTTGATCATTAGTGTAGTGGGTACTCGTAAAAGGCCATATAAGGCGTGAGAGAGTGACACACTGACGGCGATAACCCTATTTTTTTGAGTCATTTGGGTATACATTCCAATACGTTAACATTGCGAAAGTCTTTCTTGAAACCTTCTTATTAATTACCTAAATATGCATACAATTTAAGGATATAAGATATTTAATTGTTTGCCTCTTATGGGCTGTTTTTTATAGGTACGGTTTTATTACGAAACCTAAAAGACCACTAGACCATTGTGCAAAAAATGGGTCCTTAGAACACATTGTATGCGTATGTAATTTTTTGTATAGGTCAATGATTGTTATTTTTGTGATCTCGTGTTTCATCACATACATATAACATGGCAAATTAATGTATTGTTGGATACATACTGGCAGTATTCGTTGGGAGGTCGTGTGACGTCACTAGACGGCAAAGTTCGAGCCCCGACTCGCCGCCTCCTCGCTAGCAGGGGCACAAGTTCCACTCCTCCCGTCACTCGCAAAATAGCTGCTTCCGGAGTTGGCTTCTTTTCTCCAACGTTAACTTGTTCTCCACCCCGATACACATTAGGATGTATGTTGTCCGAATCGTCGCTTGATGATATAACTTTATGAACTCTATCTCCGTTGGATAATCTTTTAACGAACTTTTTCTTTTTTGGACTTCGCTTTCCCTTCTCCTTTTTACCGTTAGGCTCCTTGTTTTGTTCTTTTTCAACATGTCTACTGTTATTGTTTTGTGTTGGTTCCTTGTCACTGCGTGTTTTTACTTCTTTCTCCGTATTGGTCTCCTTGTGCACTGGGCTACCGTTCGACCCATTTGAATGTTTAATATCGGGCAACTTTTCTACATTGGATGGTTTTATGTTTTCCTTGTCTTCTACTTCTTGCTCTCTTGTATCGTCGTCTCTCTTTACTTGAGGTAAAGTAAGCGAAGATCTCTTATAGAGTTTTTGCTCCCCGTGTAAAGATGTAAAAATTTCGTTGTTTGTCCAACCCTGAAATTGAATAATCATTATTGTTATTTTTTGTAGGCAAAATGAATGTATTTATATAAAGACAATACCATAGACTTAGAGAAATTTAAGCCAATATCCCGGGGGTTCCTCCAGACAGCGCCACCGGGGCCTGGTTTGCCCCATGGTCCATCCATCGTATGCTGAAAGATATTGACATTATTATTTTTATTGTGTAAGTACGAGTATATACAACGTACATTGTACATATTATTTTTTATATATTGGGTAGCTTGTGATTTATAGGGATGTTCCCTATAATATTGCATAAGTTAAATTGCTCAAAATTAATACAATTGTTTTTGTAAATAATAAGATAAATAAAATCAACACTTACGAAACAAAAAGTAAAATACAGTAATATATTATAGGTACTAAATAAGGTAAACTCATAATTGTCAAAAAAGCGCGCATTCTGAAACTCCTCAAACAAATCTGTGTATAGAACAGTATTTTTAACAGTCATTAATCCATTAATAATCGTGGTAAATTATATTCTGTTGTTTAAGAACACGGGCTTCATCTGTACGTTTTTACCATTCGGCGTTCGTGATCCAAATTCTCCTTAATTTCGTGCTTCATAGCTTTCCTTCTTTTATCTACCATGTCGTCTGAAAATAAAAATAATTCAAGGTCACTTCAGTAATATAAAGGTCACGCAACTTTATGCGACTACAAAATGTGATTGAACATAGTTAATAAGCCGTCAAATGTTAATAGAAATCCTAGTGGCAGTTAATCAAATGAATACAAGAATTCTCAAAAATACGTCACGCCTAACTTTCTTTTCTATTAAATATTCATTGGTTTTTTTATTATGACAAACGGCCTTAACACTACAATTCTATTGTCAATTGATATCTGAGAGATTTCATGTTAAAAGTAATTTGTAAAGACCATATAGTTAGTATTAAGAAATACAGTGTTGCGCTGTAATATAAAAAGAATTGACGAAATATCCACTAAAATTTTAATGCTAGCATATTTAAATCGGTTATTTGGACTAATGCTCGTACCTATAGGTAAATATGCACGAGACAGTGACAAATCAGTTCGTGTCCCGCCTTTGGTCACGCTTCTTTAGTAAGACTATTTGAATTTTAACCAGTCGAGCCCATAAGAACGCCTCAGCTGTTTGGTAATTTTTGCGGAAATGTTAAAAGCTATTACTTCTTGTGATAATTGGCCCTCCTAGCAGTAAATTTGATTTCAGATAAGTAGTATTCATGGAATCCTCGTCCTAAACTCGTATTCCTCAGATTTGTCGCCATTGTATAAAATAAAGCACACAACTACTTTCTTGACAATCTTAATTGAGTGGTTTTCTATTGCCTCTTCTATAGAGCAGTAAAGCAAACGTATATATATACATACCTAATATCTGTTTATAATTCTGCTGCTGGTCCGGCGTCTGCTTGTAGCGTATGTCGTTCTCCACGCTCTGGCGCAGATGGTCGGCGTAGCAGAGCTGCGGGTCCTCGCGCAGGCGCAGCGGGGTGCAGCGGTAGCGCCGCCGCGGCGTCGGGAAGCGCCGGCAAGCCTCGAACTGAGATACGCCCTAGAACATACAGCAGATTATGAAACCATCATCCTCCTAGCGTTTATCCCGTTTCTGTGCGGTGTCCGCTTTGACCATGATTCAGGATTTGGCGACTCTAGTTATAACAGTGAACTGGACACTTAGACACTTAGATTTTTGTAAAATCCAGACGTGTGGGCCCGAATTCGAACCACGGTCCTCACGTATGTGAGGCGCGGTCCTTACCACTAGGCCACCATAGCTCTCACAGATTATGAAACCATGACTTAGTAAAATGTTGTGTCAAGCCAGGTAGGCTAGCCAAGATGCCACTTAAACGAATTCGCCAACCGCTTTCGTAGCGACTTATATCTCCATTCCGCTCACATGAATACTTCGTGTGCGGGATGGCAATATAAGTCGCGACGAAAGCGTATGGCGAATTCGTCAAAGTAGCATCTTGGCTACGGGGCCAGGTATTGTTGCGATCTGCGCAAAATGGCTGGAAGTAGCTGTATGCAAGCCGCTGAGGATCACGCTGAGTGGAGAGCCCTAGGACAGACAGCCTTTGTCCAACTGGTGATGATGATGACTTGCGAATATTCTAAAAATATCAAAAGATTGAATCGAATAGAAGTTTGAGATTGCAGACAGAGAAATTTCGCTCTAGATCATCTTGAAATCTATAAAATTATAATACAGGCGAAATTCAAATGGCTGTATATGAATGAAAATAAATAATGTAAAAATATTTTAATATTCAACTAAGCAGACTATATAACGTTTTCTAATGTCTGGCATGGAGACATGTTGTGAACGTGTAATATCATTAAGGCGTTATTCAAAAGAAGTTGGTTAAGTTGTATGTTTGTTTGTGAAGAAATTCCATGAGACGTAGGTACATCGGATATACGATACGTACGAGTAACAAGCATACGCGCGTAACCGCTAGATGTGAAAACTACAGGTCTTATTACCAATATTTATGTTTAATTTACATAAAATTAGTAAAAAGAATGTTATGTCAACAATTTTCATATCCTCCGTTAAGTAAAGGCGCGTTGCGTTTCTTTATTGACCGTCGTTGCGTCACCCGCGGTGCGTACCGTGGTAGGTAACGCATGACCCTTTACCTTAAAGAGATTTATCGCTTTCGCATACTTATGAATATTGCTAAGTGTCACCAATATTTTAAGCAATGATCTTGTAAGTTTAAACCGTAGATTGATCGATAACATCAAACTACAAAGTTTAAAGCGTAGATTGATCGATTGCATCGATTTAATATAACGAAACAACTAACCTATTTACATGTTTTTACAGCTTTGTTGGTACAAATATAAATATCAATAGGCGCCCTCTTATTATTCTGTGTTTTTACCTAATCGATTTGAGCACATTCAATGGTTGCCTCTATCAAAGGGCGTAATTACTAATTCATTGGTGTCAATTTTCCGTCAACGAGCTAAGCATGAGGCTTCACCCATCAAGCATTATGAGAAGTTCACGAAGTAATTCTTTTGAAAAATAATTTCTGTTCAAGTGGATGATCGTGGAATCTTTGGAGATTTAAATTAAAAGTATATAATAAGTACATACTTCAAAGTAATGATATAATATGTTCTCTAAAGTAATGATATAATATGTAGGTTTTTAACAACCTGATCAGCTGGAAGTATCCACGCAAGCTTTCGAAACAAATTTAAAAACCAACACATCATTTGATTTGTATTCATTCATTCATTTTGATAGACGATGAATTGTTATCCTATGTCAAATATGAATGTGTCAAATGAATAGCCGATGGAGTCGTATTCGATTGTCCAAGTTGCTTATCGACATTCGTTAAGGTTTTTTTAATCACGAAGCTTTTCACTTTCACGTCGTAACTCAAAGTCTTTAAAATGTTAATATAATGCCTAATAATAAATTTGAACAATAGAGGTATTGTGTTTCAAACTTTCCATATAAACTATAAAAATTAAACGAAATTTATTCTTATTCAATAAATTTACAACGCGTAACAATCTTGCTAACTACTTAATTATCAATATTTTGACAACAAGTTTTTGTTGCAATGCCTATTGCTATTGCATGTGTAAAATTAACACGACACGAAGGAATATTTTAAGTCAAGTTAGTTAAGCTACTAGCTTCTTTTTTAAATGCTGGATGCCGCATAGCCAATAAAGTCTAAAGTCAGCATCGTCTTCATCAGCCTGTTGCAGACCACTACTGGACCTAGGTCTGGACCTAGATGACTATGGAATCAACTCGCTGGGCCACAATATGTCGGATATCCCTTAATCTAGTAATGAAACGAAGATTTTAAATTTAAACATTCCTTCAATGGCGATCTGATGTATCTATTTTGTGAACAGCTAATTAGGTAATTAGGTATTATAGGATTAGGTAAAATAATAAGGTATTGTAACCAGGGTCTCTGAACACTAGACCAACGGGGTTGTCAAAATAACGGAGAGATAAAAAATCGGTCTTTAAAAAGACTGCTCTCACGCCTTCCACCTTTCCGTAACACCAAACTGTCGTAGGTAGGAAGTAAGTATTCGCTGTGTGATGTATACATACTCTCAATTCATCCTCGGGATAGATGCCCGTGTTGCGCAGGTTGGTGAACCTGACTCCACGCGGATTGGGCGCGCCGCCGCCCGCGCGGCCCCACGGCTCATACGACGCCAGCTCTTCACGGGCCTGCGCATACCACGCTCAATTATCATCCACCCACACTGCAGTCGCCGCGCTGCACTATGACCCAAAATAAAATAAATAACACAACCTTTAAGAACGAGTAATTACAGATTAACCGAATAAAGACGTGGCCGCCCTAAAACGTCCGTTGTGACAGCATGATTGCAACGAACAATGTTGTTTACATTTATCAAGCTTTAACATTTATCAGAGCTTTAGCTTTGGTTTGTTTTGAACGTAGTCACCAGTATTCTAATAGATGTTTTCTAATTGTTAGTTACTAATTCAAAGAGTAGTAAGTAGGCTGCAAACGCCTCCTCGATAACCAAGACAACGCGTAATGTATTCTGAAAAGAGCTTCTGGTTGACAATCGTAATCGCGTTACACAATTGGTCTTGTTCAAGTGCAAACGATTGCCAGCCTCAACCATGTCCCCAACGCGCAAGTACATACTGACATCGCGAAGCATCTCGCAGGTTTCTCTGCACGCAATGCGTCACGGTCGTAAAGACTGGCTCCTTCGGCACCGCCCATCTGCCTACTCAATTTTGTTTTTCGCATGTTTTATAATGACGCCATAATAAGTTGAGAGTTATTTGGGTAATACGAAACAATCCTATCCCATATAAGTACGGAACGTTTCGGACAATTAAAATTCTTTCATGTTTAAACGTTTTATTGGCATTTTTATACTAATTGTCAACATCTCGATTACGAACAACAGTACGAAACCAGCATCAACGAGATGCTTTTGTCTTCACTTAAAATTGTGGACAGTGAAACCAATTTCGTAATACCTAAAGAGTACTTAACAACCATTTTAGATCATGAATTAACAGATTGTATTAAATTTAAATATTGATAATATTATTATTTTAATGTTATTGATATAATACAATAAAATGAACAAATCCGAAGATAACTTTCTCCAAAGTATTTGCGAAATATATGCATTTACATGACTTGAAATAAATTAACAACATATTTACATTCTCCTTAGAAAAAAGCATTGCATATATACTTTTTCTAACAAATTCCCCAAGTCTGCAAATCTAAAATGAAAGTCATATTTCAAAACCTTAATGTGACTTCTTTGAAAAAGCAGCGTCTGTTATTTGCGTGATATGCAATTATAATTGGGGGTAGAGTCTGGTACGAGCATAATAAATAGCAGTAACTCCCTGCTTGTTTTCATTTGGTGCAATAAGTCTAAATAACCAATGCTGATGCTTAAAATGTAATTTTAAGTCTATTTTGTAAAGAAATACACTTGGGGTTAACGATTACCAAGATGTAGGTCAATTGACTGAACCCTAGTCGAACTTTTATTCCGATTTCAATTGGTTCATTGAACTATCAACTAAGGTATCTTTTATAGTTAAATATTATGTATATAGGTAAATGTATGTATATGAATGGAACTTTTACCAGTGTTGTCCGAAATGCAAATTGCGAATACGCATTCATTTTAACTAACGCTGGTTCTTTACATATTGCGTAATTTGAGATGGTATTCAACCATTAGTATTCTCATTGTTTAATTTGTAATGGCACCTACCTAAGCCCAGTTGGGCATGGTCAGTTGACCATTGGACTAGTTTATGAATGAATGGCTTTCTTATTACTTTTTGCCTTCACGTAACTGTATCCCTAATGAATGTCATAGATGCATAAAGTGCATTACTTCGACATTCATACGTATGCGGCGTATGCCCTAGCTGCTGCCTTAGCCTACGCGCTTTGGACAATCGTTTTTAATAGTGAGGCAAAGGAGCATGTGTTTGTGAGCATTAACGCCTCCGTGGTCATCACATGGTCGCTGATGCCTTGCCTGCCTTTAAAACTCCATACCCTCCTCAGCTCTGGAGGCCTTACTCACCAGCAGAAACCAAGCCCAATAGTGTCACTTACTTGTCTTTGCTGCTCGATCTTTTCCCTGGCCCGCTGTTCCCTTCGCTCAAGGGCTAGTCTCTCTCCCTCAGCCCGCGTCTGCTCGGCCCGCCGCCTCTCGCGGGCTCGTCGTCGAGCCGACCCCGAAGTTGGAGCACTGAGCCTCCTGAATAAAAATCATTAAATTCTGTCTTAGTGACTTCAATTAAATGTTTTAACCAAAACATTGACCCACTATTAATAATGGTCCTTTTGGAATACTAATAGTTTAGACGAATGCAGTAGCCTATCGCAATGAATTGAATACAACTCGTTCTTAAATTAGTTATACCTTAGACCTTTGATTCCAAATGCGTGATTAATTTACCACCTATTAACTTTGAATATTTAATATTTGTTATGTAACCCTTAAACGATGTCGTCAACGAAAGTGTGTCACGAAATTTAATGACGGATGACTAAATCAAACGGCAATTCACGAAACGATTTGTATTGCCGTCTAAGCTTACCTACGCAGACTCCGAGTGTTCAAAGTAAACATTTAAACAATGGTTTCACTTATCCCAACAAAGATTTTCATATCACAAAACCGGTCATGATATAACAAATCGTTATGATGAGGACGGGTAAAAGCGTACAGACACAGAGGCATGGCATGGCGGGTTCAACGATGTCTGCAGCCGGGGCGGCTAGTCACCCGCTACTGCCAACTTCTGAAATGACTCGCGGCTGAAATCGTGCCGTCTTGCCTGGCCTACACGCTCCGATGTGCGTTTCCAAACCCAGTAGCGGCACGATCAACTCGTAACTTATTTAAAAAATAATTGCCAACGTTTTAGTAACATTAATGAACACTTGTCTTTTGAACTTTGCTCGCCAATCTTAAGGTCATAATTAACATGAGCAAGATAATTGCCGATAGAAAATTACCTAAAGGTTGTCGGTGTATATGTGCGTACACATACCTTACACAAGCGTAGTTATGTGTGAACAGAAAATATGTTTGTAAAATCTGAGGCTGGTTACATAACTTACAAAACGATTCATTGATTGTAAAGGTCACAGCTTTTGACATCATCGGCATCTGCGTGTGTGGAATATCTTTTTTTGTTTACAGGTATCAATAAGGACTAATTAGAGAATGTACGGGTATTGTTAGAGATCTAGTCGAATTTAAGGAGGGGGATTAACTCAATTGTGAAATAAGTCCGTGGGTACCTACTCTTTCCTTTTATGAAGTTTGGGTTTAAATTGTTTAATGGTTAAGCAAAATTTAACTATAGGTACATAAAAAATAAGTAGGTATTCGTCGAAATTTTCAGTAATGAATGAATGATGATGATAGGTATTCCATAAAGAATATTTAATAAAAGGTAATCTTATAATGAATTGACATAAAAGCAACACTTTTAAAAGTAGCAATGACAACCCGCCCTCCACTTTAAACCTACCTTTAACATCACTATCACTTTAATACTGAACGTTCTACCTACCTGAACAAGTGCAGGGGAAACTTAGTTGCGGTGCGGATAGCGGTCGTTTAACTAAACTCCGTATAGTTGGTATCGCCAGTTGCGGTTACTCTATCTATAATGCACGTAAAATGCACCCACGTGTTTGACTGAGCTTAATGGAAAACTTCAATTTCTGTTAGTGTTAATTTTCAATGTGCTGCAGTGTTGATGAACTCACCTTCAGGCAAAACCACTGGTCTAGATAACGAGTGTTATTGCGTTATTTTAATACAATATCAACACAGAACATTACATTAAAGTAGATAAATTTGTTTATACAGAAATGAAAGCAACTATCGTATGTGACACGTGTTCTTTTAACGACGCTGTAAACCCTTCTAAGTTATCTAGACCACACTAACGTTTTGCAAATCACTTTTCATTATACGTTTTGTAAGGACAAATAGTGTATAGAGACAGGTTTCAATACATTTTTTGAAGCAACTAGGTTAAAGGAAACACTATAAAAAATGGTTTGGGTGCTTAAAACTTGATAGCCAATCCTATTCGTTGAATATAGGATCCATTTACGTTGGCCTTATTATATTAATGACTACATTAATCTGACTACATATTAAGTATGTAGGTATAGTAAACCTGAATCTGATTTTTAACAAACTTTGCTAAATTCAATTTCAAGAGCAATGAGTAATGGAATCATGATGTTATGAAAAGCGACGAAAAGGTCGAACTATATTTTGTTTTATAGTAAATCAATATTGGTAAAGAAAACCTTGATTCCGCAATTGCAAATTTACATAGGGCGATGTCACGTTATGCTCCCTTCTGTAGGAAGAAACAGCTTTGCAAGTATATCATCGTATAACTACCAAGGTATAACTCGGAAGTTGTCCAAAGAATTAATTTAAAACGAATAATAAATAACTTTTTTATTTACGTTATGTTTATACATGACATGATTTACTGGCTCTGTTATATTTACTATTCTATGTTATTTGTCTTCTATTTTCGTACATAGAGGAATTTTAGATTTGTCAATCTACACACTAATTCAAGTGATGTCGCGAGCTGAGGTCGCGAACTTGATTTTCTAAAGATACTCCAGTTTTTCAAAAAGCGTTATTTCTATAGATTGTTAATAATAGGTATTTTGTTGGTAAGAAGATCCCCTTGAGATCTGAACACTACAATATAAGCAACTAGGTATATATGTAGGTACTTTTCACCATATACAGAATTTATAGCAAATAGACATAAACAATTTTATTATTACAATTGTAATTAAATTGTCAGATGCTACTAATATTTTTGAATTTAAAAAGAGTTTGGAAAATTTGAGCACCATTTTAAAATGACTTTTAAAAATCTTACCATCCAGTTTCTATCGAATACACGAAACTCGGACCTCGAGTTGGATAATTTTCCATATTTTTATTAATTTTTACACTGTTTCACGCAGTAAATAACTTAGGTCATTTTGCTAAACTTATATGCATTCGAATTTCAAAACGGTTTACTTTTTACTCAAAACGAAACTTTTATATCATACATTGCCAGGACTTCTGAACCAAGTAAAGTGTAGAACAAAAGTAACTCGAAAATTCTAGCTTAGTCCTATAAAAGTATTAAAAATCGTTCGAAACAAAGCAAAGGATAGAAATATACGATGATAATATAAGAAATAGGCACTATCGCGTGAGCTTACTCCAGTAAATCTTTAATAATACAACAGCAGTTCAAAGTAAAGTTAATAGGAATGAAAATAGAATCTTCGAGTAGAATTCATTTCAAATACCCTACCTACTTTACTTCTTTTAATATTTTAAAGAGCGCCTACAGTGAATAAATAGCAAATTGTATTTGCGGGTATATTGTATGAAGAACTGCAATCAAAAATGCGACGCGATTGAAATAGACATGGTATCGAATATTTAACTACTTACATAGAACTCAAGATTAGCTAGCGTTGTTAACCACTATGTCCTTAGGCACCTACTTGAATCTTATTGGCAAAAGTATGAAATGAATGCGAATTGAGCGATGGTGGCCTAGTGGTAAGGACCGCGCCTCACATACGTAAGGTCCATGGTTCGAATCAGGGCCCAAAGTTTTGGGTAGTTCGAAAAATCTATGTGTGCATTTGTGCCATTAGCTCGGCGTTGAGGGAGTTTCTGACTTTAGTTCAGTTAGATCTGAATTTGTAACAATTATCCAATCTGCCTGGTTACCAGATGGTCTGATTCGCAGATTTGCCTAATCCTGGATCATGGATCAAAGCGGGCAACTCACTAAAACGGTAAAAACGCTACGAGGATGATGATGAAATACAAATGAGAATGATGAAGTAGATAATGCGTTAATAAGAAATTAGTTTTAATTCCGCCCCCTCCCCCCATACGGTTTGCCGCCTAGATTGAATTGATGAATTAGAACGAAGTAAGGAATGATTGAAAATAAGCTATATTATTGCTTTTCGAATTGTTCATTATAATGCTATCGAAACAAATAAACCTTTGTCTGTACAAAGGTATGCTTACCCCACGACAAAGGTCAAATAGGGTGAGTAACCTGGTGCCCCATTGCCCCAACAATGACCGAACAGTTTTTAGCGGGTAGTCCATCCCTCTCGTTGCACGATTGGGACTATGACCCATTCCTGTGATATTCCATTTAAATCATTTCCAACCGTTGTAATAAAGGCTGAATACTGCTGCATTATCTAACCTATATATAAAATCAATCGCAAAATGTGTTGGTAAGCGCGTAACTCAATAACGCCTGGACCAATTTAGTCAATTCTTTTTTTATTTTTTTTTTAGATAAAATTATGAACTAAGGGACGGGACGGGACGCGGACAAAGTCGCGGGCGGAAGGCTAGTTTTGAATAAATAAATAAATGCCTCAGACTAACACACCAACTGGCATGCCCCAAACTAAGCTCGAAGCTTGTACTGATACACATAGGTACGTAAATATGTACTTTCATAAACATCCATGACTCGAGTACAAATGTCGATGTTCATCACACAACATTTTCCCCCAGCGGGATTCGAACCCGCAACCCTTGGTTTTGTAGCCAGGGTCTCTGACCACTAGATTGACGTGAAAGTCGGTTATATTACCTTAGTAGGGAATACTTAGGAATAAAAAAGCTATATTTCAGTTCAGTTACCCAAAAAAAGACCTATGTACTTACATTCCCATACACTAAGGTGGTATAGGGTGGTCCCAGCGGTGCCGGGCGCCACCGGATCGATAGTCGCGAGCACGCAGGACAACTCACATTCCCATTGCAATCATAACATGACAAAGAATGGTGTGTCAAGAAATTGGGTCATGCACTTCGCAACAAACGGCCGGAACGGAATCGGAACTGATTTCAAGGATTTGGATATTGGGTTTATTGATTTCGTAGTGTGGAAGGTTTGAAACTGATATTGTTTTGATTTCTGTGATAACAGAGATATTTATAAAAAGATATGATATAGATCATATCTTTTTATAAAAAATTGGCCAAGTGCGAGTCGGACTCCCGCACTGAGGGTTCCGTACAAATTCTATTTTTGACGTATTAAAAAAACTACTGAATAGATTTCGTTCGAACCAATTTTCGTTGGTAGTTTTTATGGTAATGTACATTATATAATTATTTCAGTTTTATCATCCTCTTATTTTAGAAGTTAGAGGGGGGGGGGGGACACTTTTTTCCACTTTGGAAGGGTCTGTTTTGCAAAGTATTCACTTTAGAAAAAAGTGATATTAGAAACCTTAATATAATTTTTAAAGACCTATCCATAGATACCCCACACGTATATGTTCAATGAAAAAAAATATTTCGAGTTTTAGTTCTGACTATGGGGACCGCCCACTTTTTTTATATTTTTTTCTATTTTCGTGTGAAAACCTTGTTGCGGTTCACAGAATACATCCACTCACTAAGTTTCAACAGTATAGTACTTATAGTTTCGGAATTAAGTGGCTGTGACAGACTGGCGGCCAGACAGACAGACAGACATGACAAATCTATAAGGGTTCCCTTTTTTTGCCATTTTGGCTACGGAACCCTAAAAAGACATGCGTGTAAAGGTAGTTTTGTATTACAATTTGGTATAGAAAGTAATTCATTAATTTTGCAGTTACAGGGCTTATTAGATGAAATAGTAACTATAATGATATCATGTATATGATAGTAATTATTTTCATAATATCACATCCCCACATTATGCAAGAACATGTAACTAATTTGTGATCAGGCAAGACGGGGAATAAAATTCTAATTTTATTTGGCATAAATAAAGTAACGCCGCAAGTAGGTACAAACTGTAAATTCAATCCATACGTAGGGAAGCTATGTTGCATATTAAATTGATACTTGAATAATCATTTCATGTTTACACAAGTACCTACATATAGTAAAATATGCTTAGGTGTGCCAAACAATGCAACTAAGTACATACCAAAGTATAGGGTTGTCGTAAGTCATTTATTCCTTGTTTCGTTAAAAACTTCATATGGGCTAAACCCGTGTAGTACCTAGTTAGAGAAGAAGGAGTTATCGGCTTGAATTACAATATAAATTACCAAGTTAAGTAGCTGAATGACAAGCAAAATTTTTAGTCGTCGTTTAGTAACATAATGCGAAAGTTGGAACATAAATTAAAAAGTAAATTAAGTGCTTGGAAAATGCTAATTTATTTCGCATTCGTTGGTTACAGATTGGCTGTGAAAGTAACACCTAGCGAATATAAATGAGACTAATCTTGATTCTTTGAATTTTAGAACATATTCCTAAAATTCAGTAACTAAAGAAATAAAACAAGATTCTGTAACTAATCTTTATATTAAAAATTATTCATGATTTCGCATTTTACAGAGTAATAATATTTACAAACGATATGAGCTACGTACATGTCTACATACATATAAATAAAATTCATTGACTCCCATTTTTTAACATTTAATGTACAAAAATCATACATCTCCACCTCCATTTACTGATGGCTGGCACAATAACCGAGGCAAACACTAACAATTTCTCCTGAAGTTTCGTTGTACGATTAAACTCCGTAATTTAAGTTCGTAAAACTGCAAGCCTTCAACACAAAATAATTTAACTACTCTAAGCCTTGGTGATCCTGCATGGTCAGTCGTTGCGCAAGGCTCGAAGTTTTACAAAGCGCTCGTCTCCGAGTCAGTCATTGTGTCGGCCTAATGCTAATGTTACCTTATTAATGACTAATATTTTGTTAAATAAAAAGAACTTTAAGAAAAAGTTTTAGAAATACTGCGCTCTTGGTGCATGTCTTTAGGTACATTTATACCTAGATTGTGATCTATTCTTTATCTGGATCGATTAAATCCACTGTTATATTATTTATTTACAAATCTATCCGCTAATTTATCTAATAACATTTCTATAAGTTCCTAATGTTTTTAACAATTTTGCCTAAATATTGTGCGGCCTCATACAAAACTTACAATTTAATACTACAACAGAACATATACACCTCTAGTATGTAACGTGTACACTAAAGAAATTGAGGTAATTGGTTTTGAAGATAAACACGGGTAACTTATCCAATGACTCTCAGTATTATTTACACAGCATAATATAACAACAGCCGAACACGAGCAAGTGAAATACACACTTTGATGATTTTGTAATGATAGCTTTGAAGAACGGCGGTCGTGCACAAAACAGGTACTTCCTAGACTATCCCTATAAGATTGCACAACACGAAAATAGAGGAACGAAGAGAATAAAAGTACAGCAGTAAGGAGGTCATAGTTATGTACATTACAATGTCAATCAAAATGACTTGTTCGGCAAAAATACCCTTCGGGATGCAGGCTAGCGGTCTGCAGTCGGACGGACGTATGTATCGTATGTACAGCGGTACTCGGTAACGAGAGGTCACATACACGCTCATTCTGTTTCTTCTTTTACGCAGATAGTTCATGGTGGTCGAATACTCTCGTACAAAACTATCTTAAATTAAATCAGGTCACACAAGTGAGGGATACATAAAGCAGTATAAACATTCATAATATAAATAACTATACACGATGCTATACGGACGTACATAATATAAATAAATATCTGATACGTCGCCGGAGCGACGCCACCGGGTCGGTCGGACCGATTCCATTATAGTATATTATAACAAAATTATATATCTAGACGAATATAATCCGTTAATATGAATAATATCAGGGCGCACGGGTTTAACTTGACGTAAAAACATATCTACGCGAACATCTCGCCGCGGATCGGCCCTCACCCTCACTCGCACAGTCTCGGCGCGGCCCGGGGCCGGCGCCGCACTCTCAAAAAATCATTATAAAATATAAAGTCCGACGCGCCGACGACGCCCGCCGCGAGGCGTCGCTCGAGCGGGCCCGGGTCTCGAAGTACCATTAGGAGTCCGCGGGAGTCCAAAAGCTACTTCGAAAATTCGTCAGCACCCTCAGCGGAGGGCGGGAAACGGGGAGGCGGCTCGTACCGCGGGGCGGCGGCGGCTATTTGATCCTGTTGAGCACGAGGTCGGTGGTGACGACGAGCCCCTTCTGGTAGGGCGAGTCGGCGAGGTCGGCGGCCAGGCGCGCGGCCTCGGCGCCGTGCTTGCGCGCCAGGAAGCGCGTCTGCTCCAGCCCGCGCGACTTGTGCACCAGCTCGAACGCCTTCTCCACGTCGCCCGCCTCCTGGAACCGCCTCATGATCATCGGGTTCAGCTCGGGGTACTGCAACAAATAAGACGTGTATTACTTATCCGCCGTCGAAATTCCCTGCTGTGCCCTCCTATTACGCGTTGTGCTAGTCGGTTATTGAGAAGGTCCGGGTACTGGTCAGTATTCAATTAACTGTCTCCCTTAAAATAACACAACTAGGTCCGGACTACTGCACATCAAGATATACAAATTTTTCAACGATTTTTAACTTAAATTCAGGAATAGGTAGTTCAATATCGATTAAAGAATTATGAGAGTAGGTGGCAGTCTGATGTGCTGAACAAAACGGTTACATATAGGATGCAAAAGACTTATTTTATGAAACCATTTAATTTTGTTATCACCCACGATTACGTTTAAAATAAACTTACGCCGGCCTCAAAAAATAAGCGCGTCAAAATAGCTACATACCTTTTCACAGGCAAAAAGCACCGGTGCGGTGGCTAAGCCGAGCTTGAGGTCGGCGGCTGTAGGCTTGCCCATGGCCTGGGCGGACGACACAAAGTCCAACAGGTCGTCGACCAGCTGGAAGGAGAGCCCGAGGTTCCGTCCGTACTGGAACGCCAGCTCGCACGTGCTCTCGTCCGCTCCGCTCAGTAGTGCCACCTTTGAAAATAATAATGTTTCTTGCGTTAGTAAAAAATATCTATGGATGTCACTTTGCAAACAACAAAACAAAAGAACAAACACCTCCAAATGAAGAGACAAAAGCCTTTGAAGGTATTTTAAGTCATGTTATCGTTACAAAAATGGGTTGTCCCTTAATCACCATTCTTGCCAAATTCAGATGGGTGATAACAAACACTGGCAATGTTCGGAAAAATAGACAAGAATTTTTGCTCGGCCCGGGGATAAAATCACGACCCGGTACAAGAACTACCAGACCAAGGAGGGTAGTTATAATTACGTAAAATCCCTTAAAAGTTTATATCGACCAAAACGTGAAACGTGGAACACAATTATTAAAATCGAACCGTCTGTCGTTTATTATTTTTTCATATAGACATAAAACGTCATTATTACGCTTCTTAGGTACACATCCATCTATAGTATAATAGTCACGTAAGTTTTCAATTAAAAATATACATACAATTCTATAGGTGGTATGAGACCATAGTCAATAAGTGTAATCGCCAATCGTTTTCAGCTCAAGATGATAATTAATTATGTCAATTATAGTCGTATGTAATTGCATTAATCAGTAAAATTTAAATTAAGTAAGGCAATCAATGTGTTTGTTTCTTAACTATTCAAACTTGGTGTAATGTCTGAAAGGTAGGAAGTAAGGTGACTTTTACACGAAGATCGCGGGTTCTTCGAGTGTATTAACATGTCTGTATCGGTCAGGGTGTTAAATAACATACATATATTTATATTTGAAGTGTCACTGCCTGCATACTAAATTGTTGTCAGATATCAACAAGTATTTATTTGTAATTGTTAGCACCTGGAATTGGCTCTAAAACCCAATTATGAAGTATTTTTCAGCAATTATTGTAAACGCAGTAATTTCTTGTTTCAACACATTTTAGTAAGACAAACCAATAGCAAAGAGGACATTCTTCCAGACGATTGTGTCACTTTGGCATTTGTCATGTATGGACAGTCACCTCTAAGATATACTTGTAAAAACCACAATGGATTAAAGTGGTTACCTAATTTATAAGGAGAAGCAAAGACATAGCTAAAATTTTCCGCATCGTTCTTTTATAAGTGATAATATTACACGCAATCAAAAGATTTTCCCGAGCTAAATTCATAGCAATATTTTCCCGTCATCAACAAAAGAGTGAAATGTTTTAATCCTTATAAGACACTCATAATGATTGAACACACAAACAAAATACTTAGGCTTTTTAAAGGTATAAAGTAACCGAAAATAAACGCGAATCAAGTGCCAACTGTTCTACCTTACAAAGAAGTTAAGTCCATTTATGATGGACAGTGAACAATTAATTGGTAATAACAACAAATTGTTCGGAAAATTGGAAGTTTCCGTAAGTAATCAGTAAACATGAGCTATTTTAAAATCGATAGTATGACTAGTATATAGTTGACTGCAATGCTAGTAACAACTTAGGTATCAAATCGTCGAAATAAATCGTTTTGCGCCGCATCGAATCTTATGCAAACAATGTAAAAATATACATTTTAAATCATACTATGAGTTATGAAAGATTATGGTAACGAGTACTTCTTAGATGTTATATGAGATTGGTGGCAGACGACAGCGCTCGTTACCATTTGAAACATACATTCTCACAGTTTTTAAGGACGAAGACCTTCAGTTGCGACACATTATATGTCTATATCGATTGGCGATAATCAGCTCGTAATAATTGTGTGTCGTAGGATGTATGGTTCTATAATTATTGAAGATAACTATTTCTTAGATTCACGTGACTACTACTCATTGAATAAAACGTTGCGCTTTAAATGTATTTTTTGTAATTTAATCACTATTCTATCCGTTGTTAGTTGTTATACCCCCCCCCCCCCCGGGTCTTCGGAATGGTGCAAGTACAATGCTGGTACGAAAGTATTATCTGCTATGTATATTATCCATGTATCCCAACTAATATTATAAATGCGAAAGTAACTCTGTCTGTCTGTCTGTCTGTCTGTCTGTCTGTCTGTCTGTCTGTCTGTCTGTCTGTCTGTCTGTCTGTCTGTCTGTCTGTCTGTCTGTCTGTCTGTCTGTCTGTCTGTCTGTCTGTCTGTCTGTCTGTCTGTCTGTCTGTCTGTCTGTCTGTCTGTCTGTCTGTCTGTCTGTCTGTCTGTCTGTCTGTCTGTCTGTCTGTCTGTCTGTCTGTCTGTCTGTCTGTCTGTCTGTCTGTTACGCTTTCCCGCTTAAACCTCGCAACCGATTTTGATGAAATTTGGTACAGACAATCTTTAGACCCTGAGACAGAACATAGGCTACTTTTTGACCCATTCCAACCCCCCACTTCCCCGAAATGAGGGGGTGGAAGTTTGTATGGAAAATCTAAACTACTTGAGTTAGACGCTTGAAATTTGGCATGCAGGTCCCTTAGTAAACTTGATGCTTAGTTGCAAAAGGATATTGCAAAATTCCCACGGGAACGGGAGTTAGCGGGAAAAAACATTCGTATTATGAAAACCGACATCCACGCGGACGAAGTCGCGGGCGGCCGCTAGTAAAAGGTATAAACTTCCTCTCAGAAACCACTGAATCTGATAAAAAAAACGCATGAAAATCGGTAGCGTAGTTTTAAAGATTAAGTATACCTACTACTAACTACTTCATAGGGGCAGACAGCAGAAAGCAACATTATTATACAATGTAGTGATGTTAAATCGTCTGAAATAGACGTAAAGGCCAATGTTGATGATGATGAGTGATGTTAAATATTTGATGTAATTACCGCTTTGACGGAGTTTGCGATGAGCGACGCTGTCTTTCTGTAGGTCTTGGTGAGATAGTGCGCGAAACGCTCGTTCTCGGTCTCCTTGCTGCCCAGCTGCATGAACTCCCCTTGCACTAGGTCTGTGACTACCTGGAATTGCAATGAAAATAATGGTTTATTACTTGTCTAGATACACCATAACATGATGACCACGGTAGAGAATTCACATTTGTAAAACATTGTTAAAAACGCAATCCAAAACAGTAGTAGGTACGTATTTTTTATCATTGAGTACAAATTAAATGACGCCTATTTATAAGGAAGATACACTGTAATCGTATTGTGAAAAATAATTTGAACGATACAATGTGAAACATTTCATCGAACATTAGCAAACTAGTTTTGGAAATAAACCAAATTATTAAGCAAATTATCAAGAACATTTCGGACCAAATAATGGAGTATTAAAATTATAATAACAATGAAAAGTACCTGACTGAGAACGAGTGTGACGTCATCGCTGCGTAAGCGAGCTATCATCATCGACGCCACGGCGAGGATGAAGTCGCCGGCCATCGCCACCTGGAAATAATAAAAAACAAATATAAATACAGGGTATTTTTCGACAGCCTCGTTGGTCTAGTGACAGCCTCGTTGGTCTAGTTACAGGCTCGTTGGTCTACTGACAGGCTCGTTGGGTGGTCAGAGACCCTGGCTACAATACCACCGCCGCGGGTTCGAATCCCGCTATGGGCAAATGTTTGTGTGATGAACATCGGCATTTGTACTCGAGTCATGGATGTTTATAAAAGTATTAAAGTATGTCTATCCGTTCCCTAGCTCCCATAGTACAAGCTTCAAGCTTAGTTTGGGGCTAGGCAATTAGTGTGTTACTCCAAGTATTTTTTTTATTTAGTATCGAAATCAAGTTTAGTCATCTCGTTACGAATATTTGCCATAACCAGCGACAGATTGACTCGGGAAAACGAATTAATACCTGTATGTATATTGTAGGCAAACGTCTACTTAGGCCCACTAAACTATGGATCACGGTTTTGTAACGCTTGCACGTATGTAACATTTACTAAGTAAACACATTTGGCTAATTACTTAGAATCGGGCAACCAATTCGGCATTCAGTATAAAACCGCGTTTGAAAATTCAGTTCAATGACAACCAGTTGCCAATGCACTGTACGTACATTCATTATCTAAAGTTCTAAAGTAGCTATATGTTTTATAAAGAAGAATATTGTTTTCAACTGTACATAATGATCTTGACGTTCATCGGTTGGGAGCGTGAAAGATCACCAAGTAACTATGTATTAATGTCAAAGTCAGCCTTATAAGTATGCGTGTTATGTAGTGTTTATTTATATTGAGCAATAAAAGCTTACTAAATAAACGCTTATACGACTTATCAAGTTGTTAAAATCAAAGAATGAAGCAATTATAAAAGACGATGTGGGACGCTTCATTTAAGAAAACAAGACAATCGTCTGTGTAAAAAAATGCCAAGATAACGTTAATCTGAGTTGAAAAGATCAAAATAAATGATAAGAAACATGTTAAACAACGAAGTAATTGTTAAATGTATCGGCGCTCATTTCTCCTGCAGCTGTCGGTAAGAATGTTGAGAAAGTTGTGATGCGGTGGTCGGACGCATACTAATGCGGCGCGCGCGTTCCGCCGGCCGCTTCCGAGCAGCCGCCGGCCGTCCCAGGCACAACAGTAATACACTGAATAGAGGGGAAGAACTCCCATGAGAGAGGGACGATTGAAGGCTGGACCAAATCAACCAAAATTATAAGTAATCGGGAGTGCACCTAGTGTACTATAATATATCCTGCGTACTTGGCTAATCGCAAGATTGGCCGATTGGCTAGGAGGGGTCACACACGAATCTAAATCAATATGGGGTTGATAAACAATAAGAATTGTGTATTTTGATAAAACACAATCAATGTTTTCTAGGCCAGAAGACCTTTAACATTTATTTAATTTATAATAAACTCTCACAATTCAGATACATTTTAATAAGTCAACCCTAATTCCAAACCACTGATCTCATCCTAGTAATAGAAACAGCGCTATGTAGTCCATCAACTTCCAATCCGTCCGCGTGATACACACATCTCATTAGATTGCTGGACACTTGTTAGCCTACATTCAAAACCGGCTTACCATACCCTCACCTACTTACACCCGATATAGGAATAGGAAATTTGAACTCGCCGCTTCCAAAGAAACAAACAACGAAAGAAGTGGGGGCGGCAGCGCGCTTGCTTCCTTCATTACAAGAAACCTCGACTCGGGAGGACGGTGAACGGTATCGAACTTTGTGTAATTGCTGCGCCGAGAACAGACTGGCAAGGACAACGAGCAATTGACGTCCACGAGACGAAAAGTTATATGCAGTTGTAAAGAATTTACGTTTTATATAGGTACTTTTATTGAGAAAATTGTGCATTTTCTTGCAAATTAAACTACAATGAAAATAATTACTATAATACGGTTTTATGACTTTTACAGTTTTTGCGTGAAGTATTCCAAAACCTCATTAAAGTAATTACGCAGTAAATAACTATGCTAATTACTTAATTTCATTATATTACTTTTGCGAAAGTGACGGGAGGGCTCATTTCACTTGTGTTCCTCAAAATCTTCAAATAAGAGTTATTTTTTCAACTTTTAAAGTAAATAATTTTCAATAATTTACCCTTCGTTAGTAGCGTACAGAGGTATGACCTTTCCGGGCATAAGGCGAGTGAACAAAATGTGAAAGCGTTCGGGTGGTGGGTGACGTGACGAGTATTTCCATCCACGAGAAACACGATCGTGACTGGGAGGCAGCCGGGCGCGGGTCGCTCTCAAATAATACACGCTGCCACTAATGATACATCGCCCAAAACTTCCAAACAGTAATTTGGTAAACGCCAAACCTGCGTTACGGAATTGAAACGAAAGAGTTCAGGAAGACTTTATAATACTTGTATAACCATATTAGACCACAAACAAGAAGCATTTTATTCCCCATAAAGTTAGCTAAGAAACAACAGGCACTATTATTTCATACCACAGAAAAACGATTGTTCGTTAGTATTAAAGTTGGCGATCGTGAAGTCATAAACTTAGATGATTCCAAAGCAACGGGATATCGTACGGGAGCGGGTGGTGGCGGCGCATATCGTACGCGGTCGGTTGCGCAAATCGCGCACGCATTAACACACTTTCCGCCGTTGGCTAGCCGGACTAAAAACGCATCCGTTACACGCATGCACCCGCGATGCCAGCACGAAATGCAAGCGATCTAGACGATTGAATTCCGACGTGAAAAACCGAAATTTATTTTATTGTAAATGTCTCGTCACATCTTCAGAAACGTCACTTTTGTCTTAAAAAAACATTATTATACATTAAAACTTGACTGAAAACGATTAAGAAATGAATTAGGGCCGTGCAATGGAGCTGTTAGTTCCGTACCAAATTCTCTTTCACCCTACAAATGACCTGCCAATCCAAGCATGCTATTATTTTTTAAATTAGTCCAATCAAAATAGATTGGAGTTATTTATCCAATTTCAAGCCAAATCTACCAGCCATCATAATGTCATGGTTTAAATACCGTTTATTATTTACAAAAGATGCAACTCCCATAATAAGAGTGAAAGGCTTTCACATGAACGCGTCGAAAGTCAGCCCAACGTGAGCCACATGAATAATTTACCAGAAAAATCTCTACGATTTCACGCCAACTTAATTCTGAATGCGTTGTGGTTTCTATTCTGTAATTCATTACACCTATACATTGTAATGCAAGCTTGCACCAGGTTTGAATCATCAAGCTTGTAACTTGGTCTAAGCAGGATGCTATTTTTCGAAAGAAAACCGTAAACCGAAAGGCCTGAAATACATAAACGTCGAACATACATAAATATCCCTCTCAAGGCGAATGTGTCAGTCACCCCGGATAAACGTTTTCCTTGTCGGTAGTAAGTACTATAAAGATGCCAATCCGTTAAAAGTGTTTTTTTTTTTTAGATTGTTGCCATAATGAACGGGGAATAACCATGGAATGTCAGACGGGGCCGGCTAAACTTCATTTTTAAAATATGTGCGTGTATTTGAGGATTGTAGTCTGTCGAAGGCCAGTATGATAGCAAGCGAAGCAAGCGGTTGCAACATTATTTTCATAAGGCAGTCTGGTATAACTAGATAGGCGGGCGGCGTCTGTGCAGTGGAGTGTCGTTTCGCAAGGTAACCTTGACAATGGCGGTGGGCAGCGGTGGCGGTGGCGCAGCGGTGGCGGCGGCGCGGAAGGTGAATGGCGGGATGTGTTACGATGCCGGCCTTGAATCCCCTCTTTATCCTTCAAACCGCATCCATTTATGCATTGACCGGAATAGCTTCCACCTGCATTGCTCGTTAATAGAGCTATAGTGTTACAGATCTTTGCAATACGGTAAATCACATCAGCAATTAACAGATAAAACGAATTTTCGTAATCTACTACACCATTCGTTTGCTCGTTTTATACGTGCCTTCTACGAATTGCTAAATATTGCATATTTTAAACTTAACCAAGTAAATTAACCTTTTCTAGAAGCTTGTCAAGACGTGTTGTGGCTATTTCCGATGTACAATCATTGAATGGTCTTTTTTCGTAGAGTAATCATTTTTGTGCCATAAATACTACATATTAGAATATAATTGTAAAATTTCTCAATACACGGATAGTAAGTCTGAACTTTAACTGGCATATATATATTACTTAGATACCAAGTACGGTAATTCAAGTTTTGAGTCACCAAAAGCTATTTTTAAGATTATTCAGAGTAGTAATTTAAGAGCAATTACATTATTAACTTCATAATAATTTATTTTAAACATACAATACAGTAGCTACTTTAGTTGCAGAGAAAAACTTAATTAGGTGTGGTTTTCTCAATCGTTAATGTCGGCCTACTTCTGATAATAACCGGTGGTTTTCAATGACATTTTCTAAATATTTCATACTAGCGGCCGCCCGCGACTTCGTCCGTGTGGATTTCGATTTCCAATAGCCTAAAACCTTCCTCGTCAAATGGACTATCCAACACAAAAAGAATTTTTCAAATCGGTCCAGTAGTTCCTGTGATTAGCGCGTTCAAACAAACAAACAAACAAACTCTTCAGCTTTATATATTAGTATAGATTGTGTATTGTGAAATCCGTAAACATATTTGGCACGATTTAAACAAATTAACGTCATGAAGATATTGACCATTTAAGCTACTAAATATTGCCACACACCTGCAGGCACTTAAAGTTAAGGTACGAACATTTACTTAGTATCTCGGCCGAATCGACGATTTTTCTGTTAATATTGCAACCGCATTGAATAGTTCATAAGTGTTCGGTTTTTTGAATTTTCATTAAGGTAGATTAGAATCTTCAAAATTAGAATCATTATTGTATTGAAAGGGTTGGCTCAACATCATTAACATTGATTTATGAATAAGTCCATGATAAAAATCTGTCAGTTTGCAAAATAGCGAATAATTCTAAACACTCGACATGATAGATACTCGTAGAATCGCAGTCGATCAAACACTCGTATCGAGTGAGTGGAAGGTCCGGTGGTTGCGACACGGTATCTAGTGACGATTAGCGGCCGAGCGGGGCATCGTTTCAACACATTGCGCAGGGCTGGCCCGGCGCGTGCGCCGGTAAAACACGGTTTTCAACTAAGCAATTCAACGTTCAATTAATTGATTACATACGTTTGTACATAAACTGTCCCAAATATCTTTATCTTCACGAATGCTATGAAGCTGAGGAGTTTGTTGCTTTGATCGCGCTAATCGAAGGAATTGCTGGTTCGAATGGAAAAATTTCTTTGTATTGGATAGTCCATTTGTAAGGCTTTAGGCTATATAAACAAATGTAAACAATCATTAAAAATTGCATAAACTAGTAGCCGAAAAAGTCAAGATTCGCACGCTATAAAGTAAACAAAATCGCGCTACATCTGTTCTTGAAAAACTTACACAATGTGTTTAGTTACTCTAACTAAACCGTTTGGATAGGCAAATAGATGCTGTAAATAAGATAAAAAAAATCATTTAGAAGCCTTGATAACGTAAGGATTCTAACTTTTTGGTGTTGTTATTTTTCTTGGAACAAAAATTTAGAAACAAATTTTTGGAAACGTTGTTACCTATGTAACCATAAACATTAACGGAGATGAGAATCCTCAGGTAAACATTATCGTGTAGTTCTTTGATTCACCATCGGGCCTCTATTGCAAGATGAAGACGATCGGTGCGACCTTGACATGGAGTTTCGAGGCTTCACGCTCAGTGGACCGACGGACACGACCTCTGCCCCACTCATATCTCAATAAGCTTGTAACATAATCGTTCCCTGACGAAACTCTGTTCACATCACAACAAAATGTATATGTCAAAATTATCCCCCCACATCATATCGTCATCAGCTTCAATCTTAGAAGATGCAACACTTATACGCAACTCTTTCTGATTATACCGATAGAATTTACAATTTAAATGCATGTGGTGTCCGAGATATTACAAAAAGCTTATTAATTAAGCATGAATTAATTTCTCAAACAAATTAGGTCAACCAGAAAAATGAGAAAAAGTCAACACAGAAACTTGTTTAGTTTTTTATTGAGTTAGAAGGTTTTTGTTAATACGTCAGAAGCATTATAGCGGTTTATTGTGATAATCCTCGGCCACGTTACGAAACCCCGCCGGCAGCGGTAGTACGTCCGGTCCGCATACGCGCGTGTACCCCACCATCTCCTCATCAAACGAGGCGAGCGACAAGTTTTACTACTAATAAACAGCTTGCGAATAGCGTGTCACTCAAAGAAAGTGACAAAGTATTTTTGCTTTCGACTGGGGGCGAGGTCCGACCCGACACTGAATCTGGGGCTGCGGTCCGTCGCAAGGCTGCAGGTGGAGTGCCGCGGGTGTAATGTGTCTGACCTACATCCCCTCCCCCGCACAGTACAGTTACAAAGACCAGTTTTTTACTACACACTTTTATCAAATAGACCCGGCGGTGGCTCGTTTGAGGAAAGTGTTATACGAATTTTGCTTTCATCGGAACGTCGTCTTACAATGAAGCATCAATAGAAAGTAATAGTTCACCTGCTTTCATTCATATATAAATTAGCAAACAAACACAACCAATGACTGACGAAACATCATAATGAAATCGAACTGACGATTTCATGCGAGCATTTCCTAATGTTTTCTTTTCATGATACATGACCGGAGGTAAAGTCAATACTTAACCGAATACTACTAACTACGTCAAAACACGTAACAATAATAAATAACGGAATGTTGTTAATCGTAATCTGTATTTAATACTACTTTGCAAACTTTGAGTTAATTACTTGCTACTAGAATTATATATTGATGTGAAGCGTACCAAACCAGTACCAAGAACCAAAGACTTCAACGCGTGTATTTTATTTCCATAAACGGGTGTGTGTGATGTAAACGCAAAAGAATCATTCTCAAGTCAACTATACGCAAAAGGTTTGGCTAAAGTCAAGTGAAGGGTTTGTAACAGCCTTGATTAATGTAAATCTTAACCAATCTTCAGATGACGCGAATAAACGGAGCCAGGAACTCATATTTAACGAAATACGCAGACGAGAAAAGGTCGAATTGATTTATCATTCTCATCCTTCTTTCTCTCAGGCTTACGCCACTTAAGAAAAAAAATGGATTCCTATATTATTACCAGAAGTAGGAAGGATAAAATGTACAATCAATTATTGGAAAAGTCAACGACCGATGGCTTTTAATTTAAATTATGACCTTACGTACGGACTCTTCCGCAGAGTTCAATTTACGCTTAAGTATGTTCTCTTCCGTCTCTGAAAGTACTTACCTTTTGTCATGATATTGAATAAACTCATAGAATAAATAAATAGGAGTGTGAGACATAATTGATAAGATTTAACATTTAGTCAACAACACAAAAAAAAATGTCAGAAAACAAAAATCGGTTTACAAAAATCGCTATCCGCATCGCCAAACCAAAAACTATATTTATTCATCAATGAATATTGTCACTTTTTCTAGTTTTATGTTTTGGATTAAACGGGAACAAAATTTGCTTAATTCTATTAAATTGAGGTCACTAGACTAATCACACAGAACCAAAGAATGCGGTTGTATTATTTTTTAAGCAAACCTATCATAATGAATATCCCTTCATTACGTGCCCACAAGCCTACGCACCTAAATCCTTCAAAAATCGCGGTCAAGGCCCTAATAAGAAAAAAAAATCAACCCAAAGAGAAAGTTGAGTTGTTTGGTTATTCATTCGGGTGTCTTTTTCTCCAGATATCCGGTTGTGTTCATTAATACAGCTTTAGATTATATTACCTTCTAATACAATATTCTAAACAAATGCTTTTTATTCTTAAGCGAAAAAATGATTTAATTTTTGACATTTTTGCTTTACTATAATTAAGAAATCGTCACATTGGCATACCTATAATATGTACAATTTACAAATGTGCAAACTCACTTTCACGCAAAAGTACGCTTTGCATGTGACAACTAAAAACAGTATCGACAACAGTATTTCCTAGTAAGACGATTTAATACGAGGCCTAAGTATTCATATTATATCTAAATCAAGCTCCAAAATTACGTTATAGCACCGAATGAATTAGACAACATTTTGCGGACACGTTAGAAAGTAATTACGTAATCAATTAATATAATGGAGTAATAAAACGGGATATTTTTTTTAAGTAACTTCGTAAAAGTTCAGTGACCCCGCGATCGCAGTCAATTAGACTTATTGGCTTCAATGATATGCGGTGTTAATGTACTTGATCTGACGGTGAAAGCTATCTCTATGATGACTCTCGCGTCCTTATTTCACACACGAAGAGACGTACCTATGTTATGCATATTCAGTTCAGTATTTTGAGTAACGATACTTATTTATACATATGAGCGGAGTATTACTTTAATAATAAAGTTGTAATTGTTTGTAATTGTAATAATACAATACAAAGCTGATATTTTTAGAAGCAGGACGGGTAATGCGTGCTTCGATATTGATTACTATAATTGATTGCCGCTTGCGTATTTCCGAACTGTATCCCCTCGTTTATTATGTAGGAATTAGAATTTTGCTTATTTTTCCTTCTTAAACATACTACTACTACTACTACTACCTGCTTTCTTGGAATTCCTACTTACAAAGCAGACGCCGACATAACACACAGGTGCGGTAGAGTTATGTAACAATGAAATTCGTTTCATACGGATATCCGTCGAATTTCATAAAGGTCTGGTCCTCGATTCATGCCCAACCGAAGTTACGTCATAAAATATTGGAATGAGTTTAATGGTTGTCCATATTTTATTTTGTCTTTGAAGTTGTGCGCTAAAACATGGATCTTATCGTTTTGGTGGTGCATAAAGAGTCTTAAATTATTTTAGATAATTTTAACTCATATTTATGTTATTCACTGTATACGGTGTAAATTCGTTGAGAATGTAGCACGCCATTTTGTGCATGAACAGATACGCGTATAAATTAAATGATGTGGTCCACTTTTAACAATTCAAACCACGCACGCTCCTCATTTAAACTCGCTATTTCAAAGCGAAGTGCAGACTGGGCACAATAAGGAACGCGACATATTCTGAACAATGGTCGCAGATACGATAAGAATCTGCAATATGCTGCTGACGTGGTTTTTGCATGTTTTCAATCAGCCTCATCTATTGTAACCGCAACCAAGCATACCTACGGCGCATATTTAGAACGAATACTAAAAGGTGCCTTAACTCATGCTTATAAGAGGTGGATGACCCTATTTATAATAAATGTTTTATGAAATTTGACAAGTCATTGATTAGAATTGTGTAAGGAGGCTTAAATTTAAAACCAACACAATAAAGCAGGTTGTTAAACTTATTATTCACGAATTGTCTAACAATGTATCCGTCTCACCTTCTCGTCTCTGCCTCATTAACAAAATGACATAACAGCGTTTGTAAACACACACGCCATAAAAGTGGCTAAAGTCAAACAGGCGCATCCGGACACCGGAGACAAACTAAGCCAAAGCATTTACGGAACACACAAAAATCCGCTTAGCAAATAAAAATCATTTAAATGTTTGCAATCCATTATTCAAATATGGCGTAAGATACATATATTCATAACAATGAGTTTCGCCAGCATATTAAGAAATAGATGTATAAAAAGACAGGAATATAAATTCTGCTATAAATGAAATCTGAACTTAAAAGTTTTAAACCTCTTCAAAGTTACCACAAGGTACTAAGCCAAGTACTCTGAAATTATCAAGCAATTAAAAGACAAAGAAATCTTTGGCCATGTCCGCAAAATAACAAATGTAATATTATGACCCACACATTAAATATGATGAGTATGTGCATGAATAATAGATTTTCATATAAAATATAAAATCGTATAAAATAGCAAGTTTCAATCGGTTCCAAAGGTCAAGTCGACCCGAATTGCTCAATTATCAACCTGTTGAGCGTAGTCTCATGGCTTCCAAGTGTATACGAATACTACAAATGTGTCACAAGCAATGTTATTCATTCACACAGCGTTCCACGCCGAAGATTATACCGGCGGAAGATGTAATCGTAGGACATAGGCGTTTTATTAGTGAAGGACGAACGAAACGCGCACAGCCTGCTAGGTATGCTAATAAACTTTGAAACAGCGCGATTGAAAAGACCTTAGTTTATTAAATCTGACAAACGTACGCGCCTTCTGACCTTATGCTAACAAACTCTTCTAGGGAACAATAATAACAATTACAATTAGTCAACTCTTACGAGGTAGATATTATGCTAATGTAATTAAAAGTTGCCACTAGAAAACACTTTATCTCCTTAGTCTATCCTTAGTTTTGACAATTATGAAAATTGCAGTTTTCTTATATTTTTACTTAAAAATGTAGTATTGATTCCTTCTACGATGAATCAATTATATTCAAATGTATATAGAGCTGACACTAACATATTTCCATAATTGATAAGGACTTCGCAATTTCTGACATGAAAACTATTGCCACTTTGTTGATTGAACACCGAATGTAGTGGGTGTGAAGAGTGTAGGTGTAACCAGAATTAAAATTAAACAGACGGAATATTTTCTTGCATAAAATTTAAGTGTATCTCAATGAAATCTTTAAACTTGTTACATACAGCCATCATTTTATGTTATGACAATACTTACTAAAATTGCCTTGACCAATCTAATAGCGATAATTTATTTAGCAAACATATTCATATAGAGGAACTGTTACACAATAATCGTGTTTCAAATGTTATTCGTGGCTAGCTTCTGTTTATATACGACGCTTGGCTCGTACACTACTCAAACTAACCTTAAACCATTCAGCGGCTATTGTATCTACGAGTAATTACTTAAACCGAAGTCGTGAATCGGTGCCATTATCAACCTAACTGGACTGATCATGCTCCTCGGATAAAATATTCTGGGAAAGTGCGCGCTTGACCCCGTTTCTGCTTCGTGTATTACAAAACTGATTCTCGATAAAATTAATTTAAGATTGTAATAAGTTACTAATAACAGATATAACGTATTCGTTATATTCGTAGCTGCGCGGTAACGGATCAAAGTGGTCGCACAGGTGTTTTATGTGTTACAGTCGGCGTATCTGGTCAAAAACGAGTCGGTATCAAAAATTGTTGGGTGTGAATGCGCGCGGCACTTTCACCTAGGGTCGTCCAGCTTTCGGCCCATCGCAGGTATGTGAGGCGCGTCTCAGACTCGCCGGCACTCTCCACAGCTACTACGTACATGCGTTGTAAACGAGCTGCCTCTGTCTCGCTTGTTTGGACCGCGAGAGAAAGGAAAGCAAATGTCACTAATGGACGTCTACAATACGTGGTAACCCCGCCAACGAAGCGCTGACGACGCGCACTACTTACCACAGATTGTATTTACTCTTTCTGGTGTTGGGGCAACAACCTACACCTGACTCAATGACCCATTTGAAACGGATATCTCACGATAGTCGATAAATAGCCATTATCAGCTTCATTTTCATCGCCCAAGTAAAACACCCATCTTGATATTCAAGTGTTGTAGTTGATACTAATCAATCAAACATTTTGTCGGGATAATTAAATGTTAACAATTATGTATATCAACGAAACATAAATAAAATCGTAGATATTTGCTAGTACGCCATGAAATATAACATAGGCAGCATATTCAAATTAATTTCATTTATCATTAGCATCATACAAGTAAAAGTATAAGATAAGGAGGTCAGTGCGAAAAAGCTTTCTATGTCAGACGAAAGCGAAATTGAATACGGTCGGCAGAACTACTGTAAATATAATATTTGAACTTGGAATTACTTCTTTGCACGTTTTTAAATCTAAGAGTGTGTTTACTCTTTATATTAGTAAAAACGTAGTTTTTATGTTAAGGTAAATATTTGAGGTTAATACAAACTCACTAGATCGCAACCGTAAAGGCTACGAGACACTTCAGGTTGGGTTTTGTTTTTTTCTTATTCATTTCTGCTTTTAATTACATTTAATCGTCTCTAACAATCGGTGAGAAGTCCGTCCGCTTCCACAGCAAGTTAGTTTCAATGAACTGAGTGTTGAATGGCGTGATCTTAACCTACATTTACCACATCCGCAGCCAACTCGTGAACACAATTGAAAAATGTAATAGATTTGTTTTCTTTACGTGCTTTTTACCAAGGTCTATTTTGATTATTCTATAGAGATACAAATACATTGTTGATACGGGCTGACATTTGTTACTTGACAGTATCTAAAATCTGATTTATTTGTTACAGGTTTTGAAGTATAATACATACTTACAACCTGATTTTTTCGAATATATGAATAAATAATAATAATGGATCTTCAGGAAATTATACACATATAGAACATTTATACACTGAATACGTGCAAGAATTCCTACGACAGTGCGTAGCAACAGCCAAAAATGACAGATGAGCTGGCTGGTTATACTTCTCCGTAGCCTATTTACTTTCCATTCAAGTCTTGATAGCCACGACGCTAGGCGCATAATAATCAACTATCTGGTTATTCCAATACCTGTGCTCGTTCACAAATGGCACGGCGATAGAACTCTGTCTGATTATTTGACTAGCATTGCTCAACTGCCCAATGAGATGACATCGAAAGAGAAATAAAAAGGACACACGGGCTTAGAATGTTAATCTGACGTAATTATAACGTAGTTCTACATGAAATATAGTTCAAAATAGAATCTATTCTGCCATATATTCTAATGAAGGTAGTATAATTGTTATCCGGATTCACCTAAACCAATGGCCTTGACAGAAAAAGATGTTCCGTGTTTAACCAGTTCATAAAATACTTTACATGCAAATCAGGTCCAAGGAAATTAAGAATATTTTTTTACAATGCTATGTTATGTTATGTTAAAACAGTAGAATAAATAAAAGCATAATTAAATTAAAAATTGGGTCTCAAAATACCTGCTCTAAGACACAGCTGTTGTTGTTTTGGTTTATTTGCAATATTGAAAGGAAATAAGATAAAGACATCCTGTTAGAATATCTTTTAAAAAGGTAACTTCAAACAAAGTTGGTTGTTCTTTACCCAACAGAAATAGCTTGGTATGTTTTAAAGCATATTGTGCCCATAAAAGAAACGACCTCATTATCTAAAAATATGTCTAACTGGAATATTACAAAACAGGTTCGACATTGGTTTACTACATGTGATCGACTTTGATAAAGAATGTTGATGAACAACATTTTCATTATAAGTTATCAGTATTGTTTCAGTATATACTTTTCAACTTTTGATTCTCCGTATTATGTACATATACATTTATTTCAACTGATACTTCTTTTTGACAATTTCCACTAAGCTTCATATGTCGGTAAGTGTAAAATAAACACACCATACCACCCAGAATTATAGCTATTCTTGAATGAAATTCCTTTCGTCTGATGAAGTGTTCATGGCGCCCAGTAGAATGAGATAAAGTAATTTATTTAAAAATAAATGCATTTGTAAACAAAAGATCAAGATGTACATAAATTAATTCTGATGTTGGTATGCATAAGTGATATAAGTTAAGAGCTTTAACAGGCTGAAATGCACCTCAATTATTTGCAATTGCAGTCACGTACAGATTGTGGCTGATTTTACATAAGCGGCTATAAAAACATCAATGATAACATAAGTAACAGCAAAGAGCCCTTTTAAATAAATGTGTCCATTACATTAAGAGTTATTTATCCTTATTTCATGAAATTGTTGTACTATTGCATACAAATAAAGATCTTAAGGATGTAAAGCACCCTGGTTGAACTTTATTTTTTTATCGTCAGAGGGCAGACGAGCATATACAAAGTTTACCTGATCAGAAATATACAAAGATTGCCACGTGCCAGTATGAGGTTTATGTCAAAGGAAACCAGACAATTTGGATCTTCATCATACGATTTTTGAGCTCTGCGCTCTAACCACGGACGCAGTTGAGATTGATGTATTGTATCTTTCAATTATCTTATTTATATATGTATCTTAAAATAGGGCTTTGTCAGCCTCATCACTCAAGATATAAAAAATTGGGTTTTCCCATTTACTAGTGTACAAAGCACAAATGAGAATCTAATGCATAAGAAAAACGTATTGCACACGTTACAAACTAAATAATTTATACGAATGACACACGGATTTCATACAAATTAGTATTTGCATTTTTAATTTTGCAATAGCCCACATTACAAATTGTTAAAAATTTCATTACTCACTAATAACATATTTTTGCCAATTTTGAAGGATATTAGATGGTAACGTATATAAGAAAGAAAACATAAAAGTTTGTCTGTTCCGAAAGTAAATTGATTGTGTACCGAGATTAGGATTCAAACATTTTCAACTTCAAAAAAGAACCTTTCTATTGTTTAGTACTTGTTCAATCATAAAAATAAAACCTAAATAAATTGTGATTTAAATGTTGGATTGTAATTCTCCTTACAATGGCAAATTACTGCTCACATATTCAATTCGCGCAGACAAATTATTCAGTTACTATGTATCCAATCCGAACCTCATACCCACCCGTATTAGCTTAGTCCATGTACCTCTAATTAGTTGTTCACGGCAAATGTTAACATTCGAACAACTCTACAGACCGTGTAGAAATAGCGAAGTAGGTATAAACGTACAAGTACGTATGGCTTCAAAAAATAAGGCAGGGTGTGGACCAATATTAGCTTGCGTATGTCCGTTTAGAGAACAAACAGCGTCTTTCCATGTCGGTCTGAATGTTTACCGAGTGACATTAGCACGTCGGATACATAGTTGATGAATGGCATAAATTAAAATCGTTCGATATGCCCTCGCCATATATCGACCCGATCTGAAATAGGCATTAAAATTTGAAGCGTTGGTCGCTTCTGATCGCAATGACAGCATGTTGAAATGTTCGTCATGTCAAACAAAATAATGCCACTGTTTTATGGTGTCGTCGGGGCATTTCCAACGATGTAAATCTATGATGGACGGTAATGCGCGGTGACATAATGATGTGATCTAATGATTACCTTCTTGTGGTTCCAGAGCACGTTGACGGAGGGCTTGCCGCGGCGGAAGTCGCTCTGGTCGATGACGTCATCGTGGATGAGCGACGCCGAGTGGATCATCTCGCTGATCATCGCCACCTGCCGCTGTGATGGCAGCAGCGCACTACAACAACGACATTCATTATCATCATCATCTTCATCATCGGTCTTTAGCAGAGCACTTAACTTCAGCTTTTTTAAATGTTATATGTAGTTAGGCAAACAAACAAGAGGGCCACCTGATGGTAAGTGATCACCGCTGCCCATGAACATCAATAACCGCACAATAGTCGTAGATGCTTTGCCTGCCTTTAAGACCCCTCTAAGATGTTATGCCGTCCTTTCTCATCAGCAATAGTTTAACAACGAAAGTGTCATATAAGATGAAATTGTACAAAATATTTCCCAATCGGGAAAGAAAAAAAAATGGTGCAGACATTTTAGAATCAGGCAACAGGCAAAAAATAAGAAGATTGCGCACTAGTCCATACAAGTTATAGTATAGTTAATAGATAACTCGGCTGTTAATTAAGTATATCGCTATATGCATCAGCTATTAACATCTATTATTAGATAGCGGGCTGTTAATTCTCCACACGACTGAGTTATGAACTAAGCCGATTGCCTATCGCAAAGATCTATACGTAATATTAATTGCTGCGTACAATACCGTTGCAATCAACAATCAACTTGAAATGATACTGATTACAGAAAAGAAAAAAGAGTTAATCTCTTCTGATACCATGTGTTTCAATATGTTCGTTCCCGTAATCATTTATCAAAATCATGCACAAGATTAATCAATTAAAAAAGACTGCAGTTTTTTCCTTTTCAGTACGAGTTAATAATTATAAGTATGTACATACAATATACAAAGAAATTGACTTTGCTTCACCAACCGAGCTTAAATTTTCTACAGATAGAGCAAGATTTCTAAAAGTAAAAATTTAATTTAACCATTTCTTTTCACCGAACACTTTAGTGATCATGAGTACAAAAAATCTAATTATAAAACAGCAAATGAGTCAGGCTAAATTATTATTATACTTTATTATAATAATAATTCTATTCAGGTATTCAGGTATTCAAATCTACACCTGGGACATAGCGGTGACTTCGTAATTTGGAAATTCCAAATGTTTTGTATCTGGTACTAGGCGAGGTCCGACATTATCAAACTAGAAGAATAAATTAGATGTCGAAAAATAAACCAGGAAAGCTTATAATCTGGTGACATAGCAACGAACGGTAAATTTTGAATAGATATCTACTTTGCATATATGTATGTAGTTTATTCACAGTCTCGATGAAATCTATACATCAAAATACGGTCGGACTAAGCATAAAACTTCCCAAAGCTGGTCGTAATCAATATATTTACAGAACTCCACATAACCGTCCGTCCTTGCTAAACTTATTCGCTTCAACCTTTCTGATTTACTTTACTTTAAGTAATTATTGGAAACGAATAAAAATATTAAAGAAGAAATATTTATTAAGTAACAAACAATCTTTTCTCGTGAAATGATATAATCCATAAAGTTAGATCTGGTCTATCTGGTGGTTGTACGAGTATGATTATGACTGCACATGTTATACCAGAATGCACATAATAATACTCGTACTACACACACTCGTTGCTTTATTACATACTGCTACCAATCTATGTAATCAAGCTGAAAAGTAAAACGACTACATAAGATTTCCAAGCACCTATACAAAAATTACTCGTAGGTACTTATTGTTTACGGCAAAAAATTGTGTCAGTAATAATTCATATGAATGTTTACCTCCATACCTATTGTTGAAAAATACGAGATTTACATAGTTCTTTATGATTTTTAGATCAATTTATAGTAGTTACTTTTTGTGATGTACTAAAACACTATAATAGCCTACTTCGGAATGTTAATTCTCCGTTGTCGCATCACTAAAATACGCAGACAAACGATTATATCAAGGAGAAACCGATTTATCTGGCTCGTAAGGAACTAACACGCGTAAACTATTGTCAAGGATATTTTTAGTATGCACACGGGCATTAATTTATCTATAAATTATTCTATACGCACTCGTCATATCTTAACGCGCTTATCGAGTTTATTTTAGATATTCTCATCGTGTAAAGCGCAGTCAGCGGCGAATCACAGGGTGCGTGAACGAACTGATCAATGGAAAATTGCTATTCATGTATGAAAATAAAAGCAAAGATTATACAGATATTTTAAACGGAGCAAATAGGGCTTTTACTAAGAAGTGCTAGGGTGCAGAAGACGGGTTAAAGGACTTTTAAGGAAAATACGTAGGATTATTATTAGTACCTACAATAAATAAGTTTTGAAAATATCGTAAACGACTTTTGTAACGGAATGGAAGTGATTTGTTGCATACTTATGTTAAAATGATGAATAACATTAAAATACAAATACACGCGAACTCTCCTAAAGTAACTTACATTTCAAGCAATTCACTAAATCAAGCGTTAAATATTGATAAAAAGTAAGTGCATAATTGAATAATGTTCATCGATAGTATTACCAAATTATAACAGCTCTCAAGCTGCTTTTTCTAATAATGGGCTAACAAGCTAACATGTTCGAAACAAGTTTTTATTTAATTCGGACTAGCGGAATTATGTTAAATTTCAGTCCATACACGATTTTATGAATAGGAAGTGGTATTTCGCAAAAGCTTCACCTTGCTTCCCACTCGGAAGTGTTTTACATATTGTTATTGATTTGATTGTTTAAGTAAACACGCAAAACATAAAATTGCCCAAAATCTGCACGTGTGATTTCCGTCCCCAATCGAAGTTTGTAATCTCACAGACCGAAAGAAAAAAATTACAACATTAATTAAGTGTAATGTGACTTTATAGAACTCTAAAGAAAGTAAGGAGGTAAATAAGGAGATACTTCCCGGCCGGCCACCGGCTCTTTTGAAGGGAAATTCTAATATGTTCAACGTCTGGCATGCAAATTTGATATGAATCAAGCACTACTTAATAAAACTACTATATATACAGATATTTTTTTATTTTATTCAAAGGCAAAGGAACAAAATATGTCAAGATTCCAAGGTTGTTGATTATAAAAAATGTGGTACTCTAATGATTTAGCTTTCTTAACCTGCGGCGTCGATGTCAGCGGTTCTCATGCCGCGGAGCCAGTCTGCGGAACGCATCACTCTCTCTCGTGTCACGACTGACAGTCAGCCTGTCACAGATACTATCAAGATGCAATACCACACATTGTGTTATTCAATTACTTCATTGTACTTTACAAGAAGATTGTGCTGCAAAGCGGAAAAATTGCTTATTATTTCTTACCGACCCCACCAGGCAAGGTAAGGGTGCAACATCATTTATTAGTGTTTCTCTACTATATTATGTATGTATGTATTATACATATTATAAATATTCCTTAAGAATCAATCTATCTATTAAAAAAACTAAATACAAATCCCCTGCGTAGTTTCAAAGATCTAAGCATACGTAGGGACAGACAAACGGCGGAAAGCGACTTTGTTTTATCCTAAGTGGTATTTGTGTGAACTCTATTTGCTTTAAATGTATTAGTCAACCACTGTATGAAGTAAAGTGTGTATATTTTGGTAATGCCAGTTTTGAACAATAATAAAGAATAAAATAATGTAACAACATAATAAAAGAAACTGCAATATTTCACATTCTTTGCATTACGTATTATTTTTATAACAAAATAGAGGTCAAATTTTACGCGATACGGCCTTGTTCTTAATAGCGGTTAGAAGTCAAGCTTCAGACTGACCCCGAGATAGGTGTTTTTAAACTTTAAATAGTCGGACAAAATATAAGTGAAGTAACCGTTCCATCTAAAAATCCAGTCACGATATGAATTAATCGTAGATCAAAATCCACATTCTGTACCGAAAATTAAGTGCATTGGGCAAAGAATTGCGATAGGCGTCAGTCAGACACATTTTGTAAGTAAATTTACATTCTCTGGTCTATCAATATTCGTTCATCTGAACAAGCACAAGAATAGTCGCTTATTCTCAGCACTGCAAGTTATGCAAGCAATGATGACGAAGCACAACATATTTGGTCACACTATAATTACACTAATACAAAAATCTGCCGTTTACACAGTCAAAGATTACATCCTACTGGCACTTTTGAATTTGAAATTGAAATCAATTAACTTTACAAAGGTGCGTGCGTTGGGGCTTAAACACCACGATTGTCAAATGCTTGATTGGTGATCACAAGCCTGGGCTGAGTTCGGAAAAATTAGAATAAATTTAGAGTAGGAACATACAAGGCTGAAAGACCGCGACCGAAGTTCAGCGGCAATGCATTTTCTATAAAAAAATATGCGACGTCATTTCGGCAAAGTATGTCATCCAAAAAAAAGTCCCATTCAAAAGTCATATTATGAACACGACGGAACGTAAATTCAGCTGCGTGAATTCGGTCGCGTGTGTTCCTACACTAATGAACTACAGAAGCGATATTGTTGTATCATTGTATGTATATTTATTTATCGCCCGTAAAACAAGAGGTGCATGGTTCAAATCCATGGACTGATGATATTTTCTTTGTTTTAAAATCATTCAGATCTCTAAGTAGTTTTGAATATACATATCTTACCTGTTTTCACCGTAGACGTGGTAGTTGACAGCGCGCGCCATGAGTATCGCGACCATGGGCCTGAGCGCCTTGCCCTGCCCGTCGAAGTAGTATGTGGCTATGGTGTTCAGCTCCGCCTGGTTTGTGTTCTTCTCCAGCTCCTGTTGGTCAAATGGACTACAGTCGAGTTGAGATCCAATCTAATGCCGCTCGAATACGTGTTGAGGGATTTACATTCTAATTGGTTACGTGAGTAATTGGCAACAGATTAGTCAGCGAGCACAGACGACAATTATACCAAGTTTGTCGATGAAATGGAATTGCGAAAAACTGCGCGCAGACAAAGGCATTATGCTTTGGCCGTGTTTATAAAAAACAAGTTTTTACAAAATTTCTAAATAACGATTTTTTATGAATGACGAATAAAAATAATAATTTTAAAAATAATTTCAAATGTAAACACACATAAAGTAAGGTCAAACATAAAATAACTCTACAAAAATAACAATTTTAACAGAGTAAGCCACACATTATGACCACCGTGAGACGTGACAGTACGAGAAAATAAAGCGTGGGAATCCCTGGAGAAAAAAATTGCAACTTTATTTATGCGTAAACATTCTTAAATGTATGTATTGCATATAATGGAACATGAACACGGTAGTACAACCTTGAAAGATCGGGCATTCCCCAACAGTAAAGAGTTATAAATTGTAATATATCATGTAAACTCGACCGCACGGAGCCGGAGCAATAAGCTTTATCTTACTGTGGAGATTGTATTCAACTCTCGAAGGACTAATAGCCGTATAAAAGTTGTCTTAAATCAAAAAATTCAAAAAACAATGAACAGTCGAAAATAAATCTCAGATGAAATAAGGAAATACATGGCAACTTTAACTCGTTCTGATGATTTTATTAGGTGCAAAATATAAAGCATGTGGAGAAAATAACTTGTTGGTGTGGTTAACGAATGTTGTGTTTGTGGTATGTTTACTTAATTATTTTTGGTAATGTTCTGAGGAGTTTAGCATGTCCTAAACCTTAATGACTTGCGACATTGTTGTCGTATAAGTTTGTTTTACATAGTCAGAGACGAACTTCTTAGCTATCCATAGATTCTCCGTGCGGGTGCCGGGTCCATCGCGTGGAACAGAGAGGAATGTCAGTCGGCGCCTGGGACTTTCGACCCAGCGTGTAGGTTTAAAGGGCCCCTTTATAGATTTATTTATTTTTATTATTTAACAAATATTCTTCGTAATAATATTGAAAATAAGTTACGAATATTAAAACGTTATGAATTTTTGATTCGATCGATTATGTTATTTATGTGTATGAATTGATTTATATGTAGGTATTGTAGACTTAGAACTGTTTGACAACGTTAGCATTAATAATGTATTTTATTTAATTAACGTGCCTAACATATAATATTCTACAAATATTCCACATACCCAAAAAATACACATATTCGTACGTGTGAAGGAAATATGACGGTAATCAAACAACTTCTCAAACATGTGCCTACTTGTAACCTTATACCCTGCGTGCAAAAACTAATTGAACTTATACTGAGATACCCTATCGTGTTTCTTGAAATCAGATACTACACAGAATTTCCCTAGAATCAACTACAATCTAAACGCTAGTAACAAATAGAAAGTTAAAGACGTTGTTTTTCAAACAAACCTATTTTCAATTATCATTATTAATTTAAAAGAGTTTGTTACTGCTACGAGCACTTACTTAAAACGAGTAATATACTCGTATGCTACAAAACAAATTGTGTGCACATCCATTAGCGTAGCCGTCGACCGTAGTGCTTTTGCTACGCTTTCGTAGAATTTGCTACGACGCAACAATAGCAAAGGGCATTAAGACCTGCAATACTTATTATTCATCTAAGTGTTGACGGTTAAAACGCTTAGTGGACTTGCATCACGTACCGTGTCATATGCATTTACTGACGCAAGTCCTCTCGCAACTCTGGACAATGCGAATCTCGACATTAGCATTGCGAAAAATGTACAAATGCTTATTATAGATGCTTTGCACTAATTTTATTGTGCTCAGGCCGGATACACGGTCTGCATAAATATATAAGTACATGAAAGAGCATTTGTAATATGGCAACATTGTAGACAGTCTGTGTAAGGCGATCACAAACAAGTGTTTTGAGATCAATCTTGCGTACACAATATATATACACAATATGTTAAAATATAACTTCACGTGTTGTTAAGGGCCTAAAAATATATTTTAAATCTTGTTGTTAAAAATATATACGGTCGCTATGAGGAAACTTACAATATTTATGATAAATACCGTCAATAAATTTATAAATAGCAAAAATGGGTTTGGTCATGGTGATACATTCAATTTAATACAAGTTTTGTGAATGGAAAACTAGTTATCTTAATATCGACAAATAAGAATAGTCTTCCGAAAAGTAGATGGATGATGATTAATACATAAAGAATTCAGTAAATCTATGCAGAAAGTGCCATGTACTTGAAGACAATTTTAAATACATAGATGCTAAAACGGTATTACAGTAGTAACTGACTCGATAGTATCATTTTATTTTTATTTTGCATAATATTAACTAAAATATTTAAATTAGGAACCGCCCGGGTAACAAACGATGTGCAGTAGAAAATATGTATTAGCAAACGGATATCCGTGACGCTTCATAGCGTGATGAAATAAATAAATATTTTATTGCATATAATTTTCCTAGCAATAGCTAGGAAAGGAAACTAATGAAATGATCACAAATGCATGCAAAACGTGAAACACAAACTCACATTTCCGATTAAAAAAAAAAACCGGACGTTTTAATCACAATTCAATTATATCCAATGATGTTGTATAAATCTTCATAATGTTATTAATAGTTGGTAATTCGGCATCGCATATCATTCACAATGTTACGAAACACAAGGTTATAGCGCGATTCACTTGACAGTATGTTAAGTATTTTCATATCAGGCTTCTGGGAGTCAGATTTGCATCAGTTCGATATTGATTTTAGAGGCATGTCCGATTGTCCGTTATCCTTGTTTCTACTATCATGATATTTGTAAAAAATCTCAGAGTACATTGAATCTACGAGCAAAACCTTTTATTTAGGATAGGATTAAAATTATTTAACATTTGTAGACATCATAAAACATAATCCGACCCAGTAATTCAACTTAGCCTCGAAATAACTGTCGGTTGCTAAAACACACTCAACTAAAATGTCATAGATCATGCAATGTTTTTAAACCTTAACCTAGTCTAACTTAAACGATATTGAGCTGTTATTAGTCTAGGTTTAGACCATTTGGAGCATAATAGTTATTAAATTACTAGATATGCAAGAAAACATTGCGTGGTAAAACATAAATTAGTCTAATAAAATAGCGTAAACTTGCTGTTTTCGACAGCACATTCGTAGCAGTAGAGCAGCATTACAAGTTCGTATTCTTTACACAGAACCGTAAGCAAATAAATGTTTCATAATACGTTACGCACTTATATAAAAATACAAAGAACTAATGTATACGTTAACTAAATTACGAGAATATATTTCAGCGACTCAAAAGTCATCTACTATCAAAGTATCCTGAGCCAAAATGACACCACTATTATGTAATTATAATTAACATAGGCACACCAATTGACTGATGCTTAGGATTCACATTCATACGAGAAAATGGTAAGTGCAAATAGTTTCAATATCAAAGTACTTAAGGTAAGGTTAAACATACAAAAAAAAACGTCTTGTCATGCTTTTTAACATCTGGTACTATTTTGATTTACACTTCGATATTTTTTGTTCTTTGCAGCTATAATTTTCATAGTATCCGGAGTATCGCAATAGGATTACGTAGCTTGCCTCTAGGTTTCATTCTTGCGGAATTAGCATTGAATGCTATTTTTTTGCTTTTGAAGAAAGTTTTGGAGGTTCACTACGGAACACGGTGGGCAGAAAGAAGGTCAATGTTCAAGTTTTGCGCGGTTTCACATGGCGCACTTTCCATCGGCCGGCCTATCGCAACACCCATTCATTATTACGGTATTTAATTAAATCAAACTCATCGTCTCGTGTTACGAATCATAATTACACGTATGCTTTTGCCCATTATATCAAACAAACGATAGCAACTGAATTAATTCAGGACAGTTAATGCTTATACATACAACATGCTCATAAAACTCATTCACTTAAATTTTCAACATGCAGAAAATCAGGTTAAAACTTTAAATTAACTTCGGCTTGATACTCATTGGATAAAGTCGGTGTAATTGAGGTTCTCGGTAAAAACCAGGGAACAATATTTAATGGCTCTTTTAAATGAATGAGGAAAATACCGGGAATGTACATACTTGTACGCACATACAAGTTCAATCAAGATTGTTAAACAAACCTATTAATTAATGACATTAAATGAACTGGGGTATTCCGTATATGTACTTTATTCAATGACGACTATATGGAAGCGAATTTAGATGATTAGTCTAATTAAGAGTTTTGCACAAATTAAAAATATCAGGCATCAGGTCCTGTCTCACAAGTCCCAAGCTTGTGCAACCGATCTTTACTTCAAGTCGCATTCGCTGGACGGTGACGTCACACATTCCAACACCTGGCATGTGTGGAGGCGCACACATGGTGATTTTACCACGCCATGTAGGAAACTGGCGTTTAGAAATGTGCAACCACCGGTAACCACGTAGGGGGCCTAGTTACGGACAAGTTTTCCAAACAGAAAGTAGGCGAGCAAGTGGCTGCCACCACAAACGTGGTAAAGACTACTCGGTCTGGTCGCTGGTCTTAACGACCGACCCTCACATTCTTAACGCTAATGCGCAGATATTTGTGGACATTTTAGCTTCAAATACTACATGGGCTAATCTGAGTCTGTCAAAGTCGTTGAACTCAATGAAAAATAGCGAATAACAGAGCGAATATTATAGTATAAAAATATACTTGTAGTATTCTTTTATCGAAAATTATCGAACGAAAAAACTACAAACGAAGTTCAAGATTCAAGTAAAACAAAATCGTATCAAGCACATAACAGTTATCTCGACAATGAGTCATTGAAAATATTTAATTACATTGTTACTTTCTACGTCCGACATTGATGTTTATTAGGTATGACTATAGATGCGACGCCGGTTATTAACGATTTTAACCGTGCGGGTAAATATGCATTTTTCGTTAGAAACGGTTAATAACCCGCATTTTATGCATTTTACGGTTAAATTCCACTAGATTCCGCTAGATGTAAATAAGTGTTTGTATAATAATAATAGTAATAGATTGTATATTAGACGCAATTATAAATTAAAGCGACATATAATTTAACATTTACGTTTCGTAGTATTTGCGTGAAAGAGTAACAGGCATCTATCCATCCATCTATTCTTACAAACTTTCGCATTTATAATCTTAGTAGGATTAGGTAGTAGGATAACATCTAAAATGAATTTTATTTATCTTTTGAATATCGATTTCCTCTTCACAAAGGAAAAAAACTATACCCTTTTTAGCTGTCACTGTCAGATAACTAACCGTTAACAACTGCATTTTATCGGTAGCTAACCAAAAATTTGGTTATTTAACGGTAGCTAACGGGTTTTTTACAACTATAGGTATGACATTTCGTTTATCCTCATTCTGTATCCGACTGCCGCATGAAAAGCATTATCTACGAGCAATACACAGAAAACACAAGTAAACATGACCATGAAAACTTTCTTTAATTGCTTCCCATATTCATGATATGCACGATAATCGTTTTAATTAAAACTCTTTCGTTAAAATGACTCTGCTTTTTCTTCATCAATTAGTGAAATAAAAATGTACCTAGAGGCACCCAAAAAAATGTGTAAGTAATTATTCGGACTTTATTTGGATAATTATTTCTTAACAAAGCCAATTCATAAGTTGCCCTTTATTTAAAACCGTTAAAACAAAAAGTGATGAACCATGTTGATGACAAGGTTGTTATTCAGAACGTTGCTTAAATTAATGAAAGGAAACACCAAATAGCATGATAATTTTATTTCGTAATTAACATTTTGATACAAAAGATAACCTTCTGCAAAGATAATCTCTTTGACTTCGATGATATCGCGATCTAAATGCAATACTTTGGTAGTCTACTTTATCAATTTAAGTTGCTAAATAAGTTTCATCTTTATAACATTCGAGTTCGAATATCGTCTTCAAAAATGAATCAATAAAAATATGCTTTGGCGACAAAAGGATTTACTTAAAATGAGGATTTTATTTACTAGTATAAATAAAGAATTGATTTAGCCATTAGAGGGAGTTCCTTTGAAAACTATTCTTTGTTAACTAAATTTAAAATTACACAATGAATTATTATTTACTTCAGTACCGGTACTGAGCAATTAACCTAATTTTATTTGTTTTTAATAAAAAAAAAAACAAAAATATTGAAGAACAATCCAAACTTCTATGCTTAAAATGTGCTCAGTCCGTGTCTGTTCTATAAAGATTGCCATGTTTTTAAAAACTTCTATTAAAAAGGAATGAAAAAGTTTTTTCGGTACGTTTGTGACCACATTTATCTACGACCTATCATCTGATGCAATTCAGTGTAATTCAGACAGTAATATTATTATTTGTTGATGGTGCAAACATCCTTGACGTTCAGTATCATCAAAGATCTAACAACAACAAAAGTTCGCGTTGTGTACAATTACCGCCGATGCTCAGGTTGTGTAACCCACGCCCGCGCGCTGACACGTCATGACTTTGACACACTTGCCGATCAATGGACACGAACATCACCTAGTGGTGAGAGCCATCGGGCAATTCGCTCCCACATTTTCCGGTTATATAAATGCCTCTAAGAGCTAAGCCCGTCTGAAAAAAAAAGAGCAACTCCCCTTACATAAAATACTTGTCATGATTAACTTGCTCTACTCATTTGCTACCCTGTCAACAATATGGTTCGGGAATCTATATCACACATTATTGTAAGAAACATTTGTATGTGTTATGTGTCTGAATTTCCATGTGTTTACCAACAAAACTTTAGGACCAGATCAATATTTGTTAAGTACCAAATTAATACCTACACTTATAAAAATCATCCATAAAACATCAAGCGAAAAATATCTCGTATTGGTTTGTTGATGCGCTTTAAGATTTTTGATAACGGTTTTCTTCCGGGCTCAACACACAATTTTCTCTAATTGTCTTCAACAATGCGAAACGTACAGATTTTTAAACTACATATTGAGCTAAGCTCAGACATTCTTATTTTTTTGCAATTTACTGAAGCTTAGGAAAACTGTTTACACGCAGGCCATTAAAAATAAACGGAAGATTGCATGCAGGTTATCTGCATCTTTAATCACGAAGTGCAATGAACAGGTTAAATTATACGTTCAGATGACCTTGAGGACCCAATACATCTATCCCAACTAATCCCAACTAATATTATAAATGCGAAAGTAACTCTGTCTGTCTGTCTGTTACGCTTTCCCGCTTAAACCTCGCAACCGATTTTGATGAAATTTGGTACAGACAATCTTTAGACCCTGAGACAGAACATAGGCTACTTTTTATTTCGAAAAAAAGAAATCCACGCGGACGAAACGCGGGCGGCCGCTAGTAGTAATTATAAAGAAGAAAGACTTTTGTGAAGATGTAGCGAAGAAACGCAAAACCCACTGAACCTGAACAATTTTAAAAAATATTTTTCCATTGGAGACCTACATTATCACTGAGTAACATAAGCTATATTTAGTACTAATTTAAGTTAAACAAGAAACTAAGAATTTTCATTTTTCAAATCTAACCGTGCAAAGCCGGGACGGGCTGCAAGTTTTATTTTAAAGGTCCTCTTAAATAAAAAAGAATGCTGTCGAGCTTTTTTATAGACGTCTGTGTTTTCATATTTTGTAACGTACTACTAATGAAAACATTTCAAAATTTAACTAATATTTGCATATTTTGTGCAAACCAGTAAACTGCACCTAATAAGAAGATCCAGAAACATTAGTATTTTTATTTTACTATACAACTTTTTTTACTCATAAAAACATTTAGCAATTGTATGCATTGTTTGAGTGCAGTTGAGTGCAGTTTGAGTGCAGTTTGAGTGCAGTTTGAGTGCACTGTTACCAGCCACTGCATATTTTTAGTTCGAATGTGCACACACTACGCAATCTTATAAATTTTGTCAGTTCAGTGAATCGGAACGGCTTCACGACTCGCACGCATTGAATCAAACTTCTCTTGTTCAGCATGCACTTCGATGCACCTCAAACCAGTTGTCTATTTGTTTACGTCAGGCGGTAATTAATGCAAGAGTACATAATGTAGCTTTTCTACATGATTAATTTCAGACCATGACGAGGTATTTTCAATGAAAATTCTTGACTTCAACGAAAGGTATCTTTTCTTCGAAGTATAGACTCTGTTTTGAAGGGCATTTCAACAAATACGCAACTTCCCATAGAATAATGTATGAAGCGAAATAGTTCAAGCCTGTCTCACTCAGTTCGGACTGGGTTTACAGCTATACTGCCTACCATCTTTTGAGGAAAGACGCGAGAAAAAATAATACGCCACATAAAATCAGCATTATCTTTTCATGGTGCATTGAAAATGTCCAATAGAAAGACCAACCACAGTTCAGTGGTCCCTATTTTACCTTACACCCTAGCGTCCTAGCATCCCTCCGTCAACACTTACCGTTCTTATGTCCTCGTATATCCCGTTGAGGTCGTCCTCTAGCAGACGGTAGGGGTCGACGATCTGTGTGCCGTAGTCTGGCAGCGAGCCGGTGCTCGTGCTCTGAAGACTGGATGCGAGGCGGCGCGCCACGCCGGCCGCCGGGGCGCTCGCGCCGCCCGAGCCGCAAGCTGGCCCGCATGTTGTCACTCGCTGGAACGAAACGGAAAACATCAGGAAACACGCTTATAAATTATAACCACACTTGTAAACTACACCGAGCCAGAGAGCACAGTTGGTAAGGGTTTTGAAGAGTGGCAAATCTGCGACCCGTCTGGAATTTTTAACAACTGCAGAACAGTCGCAGGTTTGCAAGCCGGCCGTCCATGAGAAATCATGCGTGTTAATTACACCGGAGAGCTCATTTGGGAAAGGTACGGGGTTTCCAAGAAACAAATCTGCGACCCTTCAGGAATTGTTGATTCGCAGCGGTGATCACTTACCAACAGGTGACCTTTGTAGTTTGCCACCTCTTGCATAAAAAAACTCTACATTTACTCATCCTTCTAAAGTAATCTGCAGACCATGTCATATCATATCAAACATCTGAATAACTTTATATCACTTTTATGAAAATAAAAAATGATAAATATTTGTTTTTAATATTCACTGTTGCCCATGTAGATTTAAAAAATCCATATATGAAACGGGGTAAACCTTACGCAGAAGCGGGCAGTCATGTAAAAATCTATTTTCTCCAGTCTTGTAAACGTCATGTACGTTTGTCAGATTTGTTAGTGAATTTGTCAATGCAAAATAATATCGTTATAATATGTATATACATATGTATCCATGTTGAGGAGCTCGATGGCGCAGTGGTTAGCGCACTCGGCCTGCGGTTGCTAAAGTTAAGCAACGTTCGCAGATGCCAGTCATCGGATGGGTGACCGAAAAATTTCATCTCGAGCTCCTCCGTGCTTCGGAAGGCACGTTAAGCCGTTGGTCCTGCGCCTGATCTCTCTACGGTCGTGTCAGATTGCTGTCCCACCGAATTATGAGAGTGAAGGAATAGGGAGTGCACCTGTGCTTGCGCACTCACTTGTGCACTATAATATATCCTGCGTACCTGGCTGATCGTAAGATCGGCCGCCATGGCTGAATACGGCCGGAGGGTATTATTATTATTTTACATATGTATACGTCGGGTTGGATCCCTACAGGCCACGTCCCACTACTTTAAGCAACAAGGATCAACTTGCAAATACTATAATCAAAACAAATGTTAGGACAAGGCAGTCAAGTATGTACATATGAAACAACATTTTCTCTTTAGTATTTTAGGAGCACCATTCGCTGATCACGGCTACTGCCACAGATTCATATTTAATAATTACGGTTCAAGGCGATGTATCAATGTTTTATGAAAGTGCATCACGATCAAGTACTTTTTATGTTCATTTATTAATGTGATCATCGAAAGAGTTGCCTCATCAGTAAAATATAAATTTATAAAATATTAAAGCAATAATAATCTTTTTAAATATGTTACCTGGTAATTATTGTTTGGTTTATACATAGGAGCGCATTAGATGTTATCACAAGTAATGCACACTTGGTCTTGACCAGAATATGTAATTGCATCACTTAATCTAAATACTACTATTTGAATTATTAAAATGAAATAATAGGCAAGATATTAAAGGCAACAAATATACTCGTACATATTTATGTGTCAATTCAACTTGAGTAAAAGCGAATTATATGCAATGATTGATTGCTGCATTCGTTGGTGGCCGTCTGCAATAACATGGAGTCAAAGCGCCATATTTATTTTAAATTAACGAATTTAAGTTTATTAAATGTACTTAAAAAAATATTAATTGACGTTATCTTGCTTTAAAATGGCTCTAGAGACCTAAGATTTCCGGCAACTAAATAATTTAGAATTTATCTTATTTTATAAAACTAACCGCTGAAAACTTATTTATTTATTTATTTATTTAAACTTTATTGCACGATATAAAAATTGTACACAAGGCGGACATAATGCCTCATGGCATTCTCTACCAGTCAACCTTAGGGTCAAACAGAAAGCGAATAGTAGGTAGGTAGTGCTATTAAGATGAAGTAAATATACGTTTATTACTTATAACATATAATATACTACATAAACTATACATATACATATATATACATATAAAACATATATATATATACATTAATATACAATAAAATTCAACTATATATATGAACCAAATAACAAAGATGTGAAATATAAATTATAAATGATGCTAGACTTGCTAGATTAAGTACTGGAACAGGTGGACGATGATGCGCAAGAATTGGTGAGGAAATCATGAACTAAAAACTTAAAAGCTCTTCTACTCGGAGCCTGCCTAATATTATCAGGAAGAGTGTTCCATAGTCTAACAGCCTTTGTGTGAGGGATGTAAAATGTGACTTGTACAAAAGTGCTTCATGCTTTGCAACTAGTCTTGAAAAGTACTCGTATGTACATATTGAACTACTTTGCAATGATTGAGGCTACTGTATTCATAGCATATTACTTTAAACTAATTTAGACCAACATAATAGCTGCTACGTTCAGAGTGTAAATTATAAAAGAAATAATTTAATTACATTTCTGACTCATGGTTCTTAGTGGGACAAATGGACTTTTAGGTAAGTACCTAGACATAATGATAGGTCAGCACCGCACGTGATCCAATAAGTAATTACCAATTATTATTGAGAACTTTAAGCATTCTTGACGTGTTCGTCATAATTGCAACTGCGGAACGTCCTTGTAAGACATAGTTACAATCGCAGTATAGTAGAATTAGAACACAGATGCGAATGTGCAGTTCTGCTACAATATTTATGTACTACTCGCGCCGTTTCATTGACCTGGGTGTGAGACAAACGTAGTCTTGTTGTGTTAAAGTAAGGACCAATTTTGTTAAAACAAGTTCAGAATTAAAGCAATAACATAAACACGCAATGAACTGATAAAACTCTTAACATAAAGACTCCTGAAATGTCTACCCGCGCCTAACTGGACGTCAGAATCCTACTACTATCATAAAGGCGAAAGTTTGTATGTATGGATGTATGGATGTTTGTTACTTTTTCACGTAAAAACTACTGAATGGATTTGAATGAAACTTTACCACAATATAGCTTATACATCAGAATAACACATAGGATATTGGAAATCGAAATCAACGCGGGCGGCCGCTAGTTTTAAATATTTAAAAGGCACGAATATTACGGTTTATATGTGCTTAAATATAGCTTTTATAAAAAAGGTATTTTCAATTTGGTGACACAAGACAAGAATCATAAGGAGACAAATCGATAACCACGATCGTGAAATGCTAGATGGTCAAACATTTTTGAAGTTACGCAATCGTTGCATTTATCTTGAACGACCTCGACAACAGTCGTTAAAATAAAGCAAAACCGGACTAGAAGTATTTTAAGCAGCGAGTGTTGGAGTGATATATGATTATTTTCTAAGCTCTCAATATCGATATCGATTTTTTGAAATTTGACAGTAAATTTCGTAAAAACATCCTCTGACCATTACGTTTTATGTATGTTGTTTAAACAATTTTTTCTGGTGTCTTTCCTGCATTATTATAATCGCCGGACAGTCACTATCATAGAAAAAATCAATATATGTACATTTTTTGAACGCGGATTCACACGGCGGCAATTCTTTTTGATTCCATGCTTTGTATAAAATACTTTCTAAATAAAATAAGAACATCAATAATCTTGTACATAAAAATGAATCGCAAAATGTTTTTGTAAGCGCAGTCTAGACCAACTTGGCCAATTTTTTATTGTTTTTTTAATCAGGTATGGTTTTTACGGCAAAAATTGACCACTAGACGAAGGGCGAGAAGACGAGACGAGACGCGAACGAAGTCGCGGGCGAAAGGCTTGCACTTAATAAATATAACAATTATATAAATCTAGATTCGAGGAGGGCCCAACCCCCCTAGTGTGCGGCAGTGGCGGCGGCGCCTGCGCACATTCGCTAGTGGAAGGGTGCGCCGTGCCCTTAACTATGCGGCCGCGCGGCAGTGACCGCGATACGCGATGTCGCAACGCGGTTTATGCAACTGCAGCACTGCACCGCACCTGATGGGCCCCGAACGTTGCAAAACCAATACGCACGTATGCATTTGCACGTACCACGCCATAAGGGGATACCCTTTTTGTTATAATACAATTTTAGGGCACGGTCTTGGACGACGCGGCGTTGCATTGATAGGTGTAACACCTATTACTACTGTGTTACTCGCATTACTGACATTTGTATAACGTACTAGACTTAAATTTTAATATAACTTACCTACGACTTGACTGACGGATATAGAGGGATATTTTAGAACCCGTAAAAATAATAATTGATAAATGAAAATGTCTCATTCGACACCCATGCACAAATGCTATAATGTATTATGTTGTCTCTGCTTAATATCGCAGATTTTAATAAATAAATTACACTGCCTTAGAATAATTATCTTAGTATTTTTTATGGGTGGTACGTCAATTAATTCAGATTTTGATGGGGGATACAAATTGTTTCATCAAGTTTTATATAAATAGTCTCTTCTTTGCATTTTGAAGATGAAAGTCATATACGAAGATAAAAATATCGTAATTCACACGAATGGTGTGTATGTTACACAAAAAATGGACTAGTTTCGCTAATGATGATTGTATGAATGGCGACCTTTTCACGCCACGAAAATGATCAAGTAAACAACCATGACTAATTAATGTTCCACTTTAGCGCTACCACTCGTAGTAATGAAACAGTTATTACAGTAAATTGGAAATCGCAGCCCACAATGGGCGTAGCCTCGATTAACTTAGTAGGTGAAAAGTAACGCGGCAAAGTTAGTACATGGATATGTGGGCAAAATTGTTATTACAACATCCGGATATCCGATTACAGCTTTTTAATTAGATTTCAACCTTAACACTTGCCTTGTGTAGGAATATATGATAAGAGCTATGATGATCAAATGAAGGGCCGGAAGAAATGTCTATCAAAATGTTATCTATATCTATCATGAACTTCATTAAAATACTTTTTTAATTAAAAAATACGGTCACGGTTAGTTGTCATCGGATTTTCATTTGTCCGAGGTTGCAGCATCGCAGCCTATTGCGTTTTAAAACTAGCCAGTTGTGATAAAAGCGAAAAGGCCTTGAAAATCATCATTGATTTTATTATTGACGTTATTAAAATATTATGCCAATTTTTATTCGTGGCAATGAGCGCTTTGGTTTGATTGGTGCCAATGTCGCGTGATATATTAATGTTCGCTTCTTTATTAACACATCGATTTGCAAACGCAAAGCAAAATATGAGCAAGGCAAACGATGGTACGGAAATTATAACTTCCTATTTTATAATACTTACCTTAATAATTAAATATTCATGTCATAAATAAATCTACTGTTATAAAAGATATGAACCGTGTTGGTCCTCTTGTTAAACTAAAGTGTTAAATCTGATTGGTGAATCAAGCTCTCATAAGAAACTTAGACATTAATTAAAGCAAATTTTCTCATTTTGCAGAAAGTCTCATCATAATAGTTTTTGGTGCGTGTCAAATAATATGAAACTACACATTTTATTGCGGAATACTAAGCGGTAAACGTATTTCTTTGTAAAAATAAAAAGGCCTTCTCTACCTTAATCCATTAAATTGTGGCAATTCTTGTTGGTAACTTTTGTAGAAAATTAAAAATACCAATAAAAGAGATACTTTTCTAAGTTTTATAACTGCCTTTCCCAACTTAGTTTTGGGGACGTTTATAAACAAACAAATGTAGACTTAGCGATAGACTGTTTTTATGAAAACTTTGACATGTTTTACAAGCTTTGTTTTCCGGTTAGAAAAATAAAAATAACAACTAAATATAAAGGTCCTAAATGGTTAACAAAAGGAATAAAGATCAGTTGTAAAAATAAAAGATACCTTCGATTTCAATACTATAAAAATAAAACCGATGAGGCCAAATTAAAGTGTAAATCCTATTCTAAAATGCTTCGCCGATGTTTATGGGTCTCCCAAAGAATCCATAATGACAAAATATTGAATAGTACAAAAAATATAGGTCGTACATCATGGAAAGTTATTAACGAACAATGTCATAATGCACCTAAACATGATCTTATAACAAAAATAATAAATAACGACAAGATTGTTTCAAAACCAACTGACATAGCAAATGAGTTTAATGATTATTTTATTAATTTATCTTTAAGTAATAAGCAAACTGACATAAAAAATACAAATAATTTATATATACCGAATACAATGTTTTTAGCACCTTGTGACTATACGGAAATTGAGAGTATTATTAGATCCCTTAATAACACTAAAGCGGAAGGATATGACGAATACAATACAGCAATAATTAAATACTGTAACAAGATTTTGACTCCAGTGTTAACGTTTATGGTAAACCTGTCTTTTGAACAGGGCCTTTTCCCAACCAAATTTAAGACATCAGTAGTTAAACCTATACACAAGAAAGGAAATAAGTCTGATATCGCTAACTATCGACCAATCACTTTGGTGCCAGTACTTTCAAAAATATTTGAAAAAGTGATACACAAAAGAATCATGTCTTTTGCTAGAAATTTTAATATTATTAAAAAAGAGCAATTCGGATTTCAAACCGGTAAATCCACTATTCTAGCTGCGTATAATCTCGTAAATGAGGTAGCTAAAAACATAAACACGAAAATACCCTGTAGTGCGATTTTCTTCGACATGTCAAGGGCCTTTGATTTTGTCTCACATGACATCTTAATAGCAAAACTTGATAACCTTGGAATTCGTGGGCCATCTCTGGATTGGCTAAAATCTTATCTCCACGATCGAACTCAATATGTCGAAATCTCAAATTTTAATGAAGAACATATCATGACTGCCTACAGGTCTATCTCAAAAATAAGTTCGTGTGGCGTACCGCAAGGAAGCGTCCTAGGACCTTTGCTATTTATACTTTACATTAACGACTTACCAGAAGTAACAGAACACAAATGCACGCTGTTTGCGGACGATATTTCGATACTTGTAAGTTTTAAAAATAATCTGACAACATATGAAAATGATTTGAGGCAAACGGTTAATTCAGTGTCTAAATGGTTGAAAAATAATAATTTAAATGCAAATTTAACAAAAACTAACTTTATACAATTTAAAAGCTATGGTAGTAAAAACATTAATCTTAATATTGACCTATCCGAAAAACCTAACACAAGGTTTTTGGGTGTAATGATTGACAAACACCTCAATTGGAAGTCTCACATACAATATTTATGCGACAAACTTAATAGATTTGTCTACTTGCTTAGAAGGTTGAGTCAAACTTGCGCGTTATCGACAACACTCATGGCATACCATGGATTTGTTGCGTCATCTCTTAGATATGGTTTGTTGATTTGGGGTAATTCTTGCGACGTAAACAGATTATTTATTGTTCAGAAGAAGTGTGTCCGGGCTATGTGTGGTGTTCCTCCTTTTTATTCATGCAAACCACTTTTTAAAGAATTAAATATTTTACCCTTGCCTTGCATGTATATATTGGAACTTGTTTGTTTCGTAAAAGCAAATCCTCAGTATTTTAAAAGTGCGCGTGTTTTATATCCCCGGAATAAGCGGAATCAGGACAGATTGGTCTACGATATTTTACCTAGAACTGCATTGTATAAAAAACAAACGCACGCAATGTGTATTAGAGCATTTAATGCAATTCCTGACGAACTTAAGCCGCTTCCTCGGGCCAAATTTAAACTTAAAGTAACTGATTGGCTTAAGCAAAAATTGTATTACAGTATTGACGAATTAGTAAAGAATATTGAATGATTTCTCTAGTTAACCATTTAAATACTTGACATGTTATTATCTATTAAAATTTGACATTTTATTGTGTTAGTAAGTACCTTGACAACAGAGAAATGTATATTATGTAATCCTAATTAGTACGAATAATATGAAAAATTGTAATCATTATTATGTCTCATAATTTGCATGCTTTGATTAAAAGCTAAATGTGTCGGAACTTTTAAATTTAAGACCATTTGTAACCACATTTATGCAAATAAATATTCTATTCTATTCTATTCTAAGAAAAAGTAAACTGTCCCGTGAACTTATGTAAACGCTCCTGAAGCATTTTGGCAACATCCTTAATTCATTGCGACGCGTCGAGTGCGCAGAATAATAATAGCGTTCAACTGATTTCGACGTGCGTGAAATCGGTTGGAAGTAATTATTAACCTGAGCCACTCTTTAGTCCAACGCGCCTTCAGGAATACTAATAACATTTTTCACTCGCAACGAATACACGCGCACTTAAATCTAAGAGTATCGTATGAAACTTCCGATTCGTCCTCATTTTTCATTTTAATATATAGCTCCTTCACATGTCCATGATAAGCAATAAACGAGTCTCATTGAGATAAATTAAAATGTACACAAATAAATAGTGAATATGGGTAAGATCTATTAACACCATACCTACTTAAAACGTGTTAAGGAAGTTTGTATTGTTTGGTAGGTACTCAATGGACTCTCGTGCGTCACCATTGGAAGAATGTAAACAACGTAAACTGTAGTAAGAATATATTCGCCGCAAATACATAAAACAGAACTTAAAGCAAACTGCTATATCCCAGTAATGAACCAACGTAAGCTTCTTTAATCGTTGGGTAAATATGTGCACATAATTACATACTAAACGGTTTCCCGTTCCTAGTAGCAAGCCTCAACAAGATCGGTATTTTCGCGCTGTAATACATCAGCAAAACATATTTACACCGTACATAATGCATGTATTATAATAAACAATAATAATTTCCTAATCCACCAATTGGCTAGCCCTAAACTGAGCTCTAACGCTTGTACTGCGGACGCTAGGAAAAGGTTGGAAATACTTACAATCCATTTCCATTATTACTTTTATTGTGATACAAAGATAATTAAATAGATACATATAACACCCAGACCAGGACAAACAGAAATGTTCATGCACACAAATGTGTGTCTAGTGCGGGGATCGAACTCGCGACCTCTTGGTCTAATAGTCAACTTCTTGACCACTATACCAAGCAGGTCGTCAATTCGTCATGTATAAAGGAAAATATTGAAAACAGTAGTACTTCAAATTAGTTTTATAGCTATTTAAGCACTTACGTGGGCAACCAGAAAGTGGTATAAATACCCAAACACGAGACTTGCCGCATGAATGCCGAAGTCATGATGTAAAAAGTCTCGTGTCTTGATGCGAGCACGCGAACCCACTCGCAATACCCCCACTGGCACTGGCAGAACTGCAAATACGTTGCAGTCGCATTCAAATGATGAAAAGTTTACAGTTCATGCTATTTAGGATTAGACTGTTTAGTCACCTTTTTGCGTAAACCAAACTAAACTTACTTTTCAATATTTTTGTAGGTTGGAGACGCGACGCTGCGGCTACTCAGATAAGACTTTATGTCGGTGCTACTTAGTTTTTTATTTCGTATAAAGCGGTATATAATTTAAATGGGTATGGGAATTTCCGATGATTTTTCATTATAGTGATAAAACTGTGTCACTATGCCCACAAAGTGAGAAAAATAACACAGTATCGACAGCTACTAATCAAAAAGAGGCGATGTTGACCTTGAGATGCCTAAATAAATATTCATCAATTGTTGCTAAGATCCATCTCGTATCAGATTCGGCCCATTGATATATTTGATTACATAGATACTAGTTATCGCAAAGAATCGTCAATTTTTTTTTCCTTTTAAACAGGTACAGAGTTCTTTTTCTTCTATAATGATTTCTTACTTTCTTTAATTTACTTCTATAAATATACAAACATTCCACTCTATTTACGGCATACAACTTGGAAGATAGCCATAGACAAACAAATTCTCCGAATTCAATAGAAGTCAATGTAACGAATATAATTATTATACAGCAGAAGATATAAAGAAGCCTAGGTGTTCTTCAGGTGAGGTCTAGCCAGTCTCGTGTACAAATTTCTTTTTTGCTTTACTTGCCGTGCTTTATCAATTTCGTTAAATGTCAAAACATACATTTTCATGCAACTTGTAAAGGCAAAAACGTATATAGGAAAGCGGATATTCAGACTTCCTTCTTTTATAATGGATACGAACGACAAGTAAATTTTATCAAGGCCACAGTCAATTTTCCATCCTACTTTTATGATCATTTCCTCTACTATTCCGTCTGCTTCATTAATTTACCTCATTATACTGTTTTTATCATTTCCTAGTTATTAAAAGGTTAAGTATTAAATGTAAATTTTTACAAAAGTAACTACCTCGTTATCTGATCTCCCCACGTTGATGTATTGGTTGAATTACCTGACCATGAACTAAAGTACCAGGTTCATTTCGCGTATCAAGTGACGCTTGCAGAGAGGAGACCTAGGTCAGTTTTTATTATTTCTTTAAACACTTGGGATTTTTAATTATCTCGAACTTTAAATGACAAATTAAAATGGCATAAACATAACTTACACGACCGGGCCGCACAATTAGTAGGAAAACATCGCGCAAAAAAGGTTGTTTCATGATTGATGTAAATGATGAACAACATTGGCGCACGTAAAATTGCATGAGCGAATCGTACCGTTTGTACATAACAATTAAAACCCGGTAGAAAGTGAACGCTTAACCCTCCCGCGCTTGTCTTAATATAGATGCGGCCGGCAATCGACACGTCCTGTTAATTGACAGATGCTCGTTGCGTGGCCGCACCGGCGCTTGCCAAACAATCGATGTCATTACATGTGCACTCTTGCCGTGTTTTGACGCCCTACTGAGCTAATGTTATGCGTTTCGTATGTGAATTCAATCTAAGCTTACATTTTTACTAATATAATAAAACTAAAGAGTTTGTTTTTTTGCTTGAACGCGCTTATCTCAGGAACTACTGGTTAGAATTGAAATATTTTTTGTGTTGGATAGTCCATGTGACGAGACAGGCTTTAGGTTGTAGTATGTATAACCGAAATCCACGCGGACCGAGTCGCGGGCGGTCGCTAGTAATTAATAAGATTATATAGACTGATTTGACAGCAACACTTTAAACCAACAAAAGAAACATGTAGGTACAATGCTAATACCAAAAAATAGAGGATGTACAACTCATTCAAATTATACAAAATTAAACATAAAATTCAAAATGACAAATTGCTACGTAAGAAACTTTCTCCGAAACCACTAATTTTTCGTGAAAAGTGTAGAAGGTCAGGCATTTTTAAATGATGTGTAAAGTAACGGTTAAAGTGGGCACGTCAATTGTCACACGCGACTGACCCCTGGCCTCTTCCAGTGTGATGTAAGCGCGTGATGCAATAATGTTCTCGGGAAGAGACTTCCATCAATTTGCTGTTTATGCAAAAATAACTACGGTCCATCAACAAAGTGGTGATCAAGTTTGAAAATCACCAGATTGAGATGGTTTTGACGACCGTATTTATGCAGTGATAGAAAGTCGACTACCTAAGATGATACAAGTCCAATTTCATATCACTTGTTAAGGCATTCAGTGGTAGCAGTAAACACAAAATGACTTCAAACGAAACTGTCGTATTAAAAGAATGAACAGTTTTGTTAACCACAAGAAATAAAGATAAAATAGTTATCTACCATAAACAGTATATTCATAATGGTAATATATCTGACCTAACACTAAATAATAAATTACCTGTAGCCGTAACATTTATTGAAATGACTCAACTGCAACCGTGTTGCGTATGCGCAACCTCAAACAAAAGACATCGACGCATTAGACGAACGACACGCAAAGCGTATTCCCCCATTATCATATTTTCTGTGTAAACATGAACAGCAACAAGTAGTTTATTTTTAAAAGCATCCCTGGTATCTGATATTTTGTCTCTATTTCATATTAAACATTATTGACATATTAAAGAACATATATGAAATAGTCATTGCATTAAAGCTGTGAACTCGAACTAATGGCTCTAATTTCAACGTGTTAGAATATTTAAAACAATGTATGTACGTTACTTGATTTCTAAACTAAATTATAGGTATTGTCTGTTATTTATCTCATCAAACAAACAACATAATATACATGTATTCATTCCGAGGCATCAAAAGGCCTTAATAATATTCATTTGAAAATTTTAATGCATCCGAAAACTACTTACTTAAATATTGGTGACTAAGGCGCAAACGCTATTTCTCAGGTATTTATATCTTGTAATATTGCAAACTACTTGGTATAATTACAGCGTAATGGCAGGGTAGAGCCAGTGGTTAGTCACCAATCAAGATGGCTTGCAATGCGAAATAAGGTTACAAACAGACCACTGTTCATTCCACAGCAATTTGACAGACTGTAATCAATATTCGATCAAGAAATCAGTTTATTTATCAACTTAACAATATCTCAATGAAAAACACTTAATCTATGCAAAGGTGAACCATAAAATAAAATAAAAATTCTAAGTCTATTTTCGTAAGTGGTTTACCAATAGGCATATGCATACTAGTTTGACGTGGAATTTGTTTGTTATTTATTTAGCGTACTTGTTTGTGATTAGTTCATGTTTGCATAAGCCACCGCGTAGGTCAACCGAAAAGGGTCAATATCATAGCTGATTGTGATTATGGCAGGCGTAGCTAAAATTGCAGACCTCATGCAACTACGTCGCGTGCGCGCTGTGACGGAGGGTGACACACCAGAGCACTAACTACTACATCAATATTGACAAGAAAATAACTAGATTTATAAAGTCTCTATTATTTTCATTTAAATATTTTTTGTCATTACCTACTTCTTAAAAGACATTTAAAAAAAACCGATAAATAAAAATTCTAAGCACAGATTAAGAGAAAGAACATTCAATTACCTACTCATATGAAAACCAATAACATAACAATTAAACACAATTCTGAGTACTACATGTTTGGCTAAATTAATCTTTTCAAAATGCGGACGCATACAAATGTATTTTTAAGTAACTGGTATTTATAATAACTTTATTATTTATATTTGTATGTCCCACGTTGTCATCTTAGCAAGTGCACAAAAAATTGTCCAATCTGCACGCACCTTAGAATTTCTTTCAATATCATCGCATGATTGGTACAAATGAGAATAATACTTCAATCACTATTGAATTCCCTGCAATTAACGCTTTCTCGTTGCGTAGACATTTTGTTGCTTCAAAAATTGCTGCAATTCCAACGCCGACGCTTTGATTCAATTAGGCATTTTGACCTTCATTTAAAGTTTACGACACTTTAATTTTAAATAAAACTTTTTACTAATTTAAAAAATATACATAATTATAAAACCTGGATCTAAAAATAAGTTAATTTTCTGGTAAACAAAAATGATGACAGACAATCAAGTATAGATAACGTTACGTCAACTATATGAAGTGATTAAACAGTCATTACATGTCCATTTACATGAAATAAAGAGTTGCATCCAACTGCAGTGCAAAGTGCATACTTACGTGGCCTGTAATCAATCTGATAATTGTGCTTTTAGCCTGTCGAGGTATGCGGGTCGAAGACGGGCCTCGGCCTCAGATAACCAAGGACAACTAATTATTAGTCTGAACCCGTATGTTTGAACTATCATACTCTGTCTGTATTTACTGTCCGTGCATTTACTTAATTCGATGCCTACTCATACGTCACAAAGTGTACGCATGTTTGAGTAAAACATTAGGTCATACGGAATAACCCCATATGAAGATAATATTTTTATTTTAAATGAATGTAATGTAATTCTGTGATGTGAGTCGTTAATACATAGGTAATCCTGAGTTAAAAGCTCCGATCAATAAGCAATTCAGTTCTACCACGAAGCAAAGAACATGCAACATGGGTTTAGACGTGTATGTACCTGTGTTCATAAAGTATGTACCAACATAGCCACGCCTACCAACATAATTCAAGAACGGCATGTAGGTAACATTGAAAACCTTTTTGTCTTGTAAAATTGAAATCGATTTACCATGAACGAAGACAAACAACGGCCTCTAACCAAATAACCATTTATAGAATACTAGCGGCCGCCCGCGACTTCGTCCGCGTGGATGTCGGTTTTCATTATACGAATGTTTTTTCCCGCTAACTCCCGTTCCCGTGGGAATTTTGCAATATCCTTTTGCAACTAAGCATCAAGTTTACTAAGGGACCTGCATGCCAAATTTCAAGCGTCTAACTCAAGTAGTTTAGATTTTCCATACAAACTTCCACCCCCTCATTTCGGGGAAGTGGGGGGTTGGAATGGGTCAAAAAGTAGCCTATGTTCTGTCTCAGGGTCTAAAGATTGTCTGTACCAAATTTCATCAAAATCGGTTGCGAGGTTTAAGCGGGAAAGCGTAACAGACAGACAGACAGACAGACACACAGACAGACAGACAGACAGACAGACAGACAGAGTTACTTTCGCATTTATAATATTAGTTGGGATTGTATTCGCATCAACTTAGCGCATAATTCAAGAATCGAAAGATGCAGAATGACCAAAAATAATTTCTAAAAATAATGATTACTTTGGGCAAGTCTAACTAGATTTTATTTTTGCTCCTTAGAATCTCTACCGTGATATGTACTTTTACGTAGAGCTTATTAGTGACGACGACGTACCTATTAGATATTAAAATTATTTCAAAAGAAAGAATAAAACCAAAGCCGCTACGAGGAACTAAATAAATAACCAACTTCGATTTACGTCCAAAGATTGTTATAACATACGTTTGTATTAAACTAAACGAGCCTTCGCATTACATAAAAATATTTCAAATTGTAAACCTGCAATAAGGCTTAATAAGAAGTCTAGTTATAATATGACTTTAATGTACTGATAAATAATGTGAACTCTAATTATTTATCATATAAGTTAAATCATGAATCATTTAATTAATTAGGAATAAACAGAAAGTTTTAAACTAATTACAAAGGAGCATAATGACGCCTATTTCTAAAGTGAGTGACTAAAGTCTATTTTTAATATATCTGAATAACGGCTCGCCGACATTTCGGACATTTTATTGGGACACGATGTCCGTATCGACACTTTTGACAATGAAAAGTACCTCAGATAAGTACCTTCATGCTAATTACTGCAAACAGATGTGACAATACCATATATTATCGTTATTAATAATATATTTTTAGTAACAACGTACTAAAGTAAAACACTAACAAGAAAAGTGTTTTATCTGACATTACCATTTGTGTATCATCTTGATAGAGGTTCTACTACCATCGAAATTAACTTAAGAACAAATAGGAATAATTTGAGATTTAGTAAAAACATTAGCAGTTTCATTGTAATCAATAACACGTTCACAGCTGAAGCACGTAAGGTTTTATAACATACAAGTACATACTTAATGCATTTAATCTGCGCTTAAAACAAAAATCGTTTCCGTACTTATATTGAACACATGCACTCGTGTGCATACAAGTATGAAGCATTGAAAGTCACACAGACCACGTCATTAAGGAACAATATCAAGGACATAAAAAATTGTTTTTAACTCGAATATTTAAATCTGAAAATATCAATACGAAACACAAAATAGATTTAACAAGAGCCAACGTTCGTTTTGAATCGAATAGTATTGGCAATGGATTCGCGATTTCGCGGAAACATCGCAATGCCCATTAAATACTTCTAGGTTATATTTATGTACAATACAATCTTAGCATCCACTAATGCAATATTACATCGTCATTGAGAATGCAATATGCAATGTAGGCCTAGCTACTAAGCTGATTACAAAATAACCCCTGTCACGCTCTCAAAAACTCTACCACATTCCTACGCGCCCAAAAGAGTTCAATTAATGTTCAGTTCAAACATATAATCAGATTATCCAATGACAAAAAAAAATAACACTTTCATACAGTGACTTATAACAATTTGATTCACATGTGTTGTTACCTTGTCCTGTTTGCTGTCTTTAGCTGATATAAGTGTAGTATTCAGTGCAATCTTATCAGAATCGTAGATATACAAAATTATTAGCTTAATCGTACGTTTTCCGTTGCTAAATAACTACTATGTCCTCAGTGCGATAGTACCGCAATTCATGGCAATTAATGTTGCTTCGACAGACTTTGCAGATGAGTTCATTGTTTGCAAGTGCCGACCGAAACGCAGTTGCTCAATTGTACTAAGCTAAGCACCAGCAACTGCAAGGACGTCGGGTAGTTATCGATGCGCCGACTCCGCTTATATTTAATATTTAAGTATACACTTATAATACTTAATAAGTGGTGTCGAAAACAAAGGTTACGGTAAAGATTTCTTATTTATTTGACAAATTAGATAGTAAAAGAACCAAATTTTCATTACATCTACTCTACATTAATTAAACATCTATTAATTGAAAAATCTGAGACATATATAGCTAAATTCCTTAAACAATTAGGTAGTTAGTACGAATGGCCGTAAAATCTATCGCGAAGCGTAGTAGTTTTAGACTAGTGACCCAAGGTTGTGGTCTTCGGTGTCACAATCTTAAGCCACGCCCGTACGACGGTGCAGCTCTGTCCAAAGATTTGCGTAATTTTCATCAAAAGCACATGTATAGTAGAAAAGACACGAGTTCGACGAATAATATGACAACTTATTGCGAAAATGACTATGGAATCTTAAGTCAGTTGAGCAACAGTTATTAAGTGTTCATTAATTCGATGATGCATATTTTAGAATTGAATGAAACACAAGAAAAGCCCCGGTAGAGGCAATAACGCGCCTTTCCAGCTTTCTATGCCCTTTTGTATTGTCATCACGTAATTTAGGATTCAAGAAAATGTTGTAAGTCGAAAATAACATATGCTACGTCGTATGCGTTGCCGCAAACTCTTATACAATGATGTCGACTGAACAAATAGTTATGTGTTCCGCATTTCTACTGAGCTTCATTTACGCAGAACGTTACGTGCGGCGCGATCCATTCAGGCGCGCGTCCACCCAAATAACGCGGTGCGGAGACACCTCATTTATCACTTTCCTAATTAAATGTAGGTAGGTAGGTAATGTGTTTTCGAAAGTTGATTTTATTATAATAAAGAAAACAATAGCTCTTTAATATAACACGACAACCTCGAAATTGCGACAGTGACAGCAACTAATTATTACAGGTTTTTCGAAATCATCGTGAATCTAATTCAATCAGTGAGCTTTCCAAAGACTGACAAACAGACACAACACGCAACATCAAAAGAAGGTAATTCTTGATGGTGCAAATGTCTCGCGACAATCGAGGTCAATGCTCGCCAAATGGACTAGAATAAAATAAGAAAGGCTATAACACTCCTTCGACAGGTTACTTACCCAGATTTCGAGCTATTAAAAATTCAACGAATCATCACAGAACTTTCACTAGCTGTGGAATGTTTAATGAAACTTTTCGAGATTTATGCTGGAATAACGAGATTATGACACATGACTATGTTATTGGAACAAGCTTATAGGAAATTTAAACAAATTTCTCCATTTTAATGGGAAAAAGAACAACCTATAAATCATATTTAAGAGATTTTGAACAGTGTTATGATTTGTGAAAAGCCACCTACCACGGCGTGAATGAGGACATGGCTTAAAACCAAAGAAATCGACCGAGTAATCAATTGCGAATGGAGGAGCAAATGAAATATTAATGCGAAAAATAATTGTTGCTTAGAAAGTTTTGTGCTAGTCGTCGATATTGGACATTGCATGCTCGCACGCTGCGGCTGCGCGAGAAAGCAAGACGCCCGCGCTGGCACACCCGCTGCGCCAGCGCTGCCGCCGGCCACCGCGCTTCCATCACCGACTTCATTCAACTAACCTACTTTAACAAACCACCCAAACGAAGCGGAAGTCAGCACCACGAAATGAGGTCACGCTTTCTGATAAGGATTTCATATCCTTTACACCTACTTCATTAGCAAACTGTATGTAAATATTGACACTTAATTACAAGCCCCTCGTGACGAAAGTAAAAGTTTAAATACCCATAGTCAACAGTGAAAATCATTGGACAAACCCAACAAACCTGTGCCGCCGCACGAAGCTATGCACTGTCCACTGACATGCGAAGATTTCACTTTTAGCATTTCCAATTGGATATAAATATGCGCTATTGAAAATAAGAAAATTTTATTTTTTAAAACTATTTTTTTGTACAGAAATTCATGGAATTCCTGTAATCAGCTGACATTTGAGAGGTTAATGTCATGCTTGCGATTATGTAAAGAGTCCTTCAGAATGAATGACATGACATAACATGGTGTTATTTACTATCAAATTATCCAAAACCATATATAATATTTTGAAATATTGTATTTTTTTAAGTAAAAACTAATAAAATTCAACTAACCTGGCATGTCTTTCCAAATATTCGCAAAGGGGAAGGTCCAGGAGGTTTGAGTTTCACAAATACAGTTTGTCTTCGAACTTTATGTCCGAATTGACACAATAACTTATCTTGAACACGAGCACAGAGCCTACTGGAACTTAAACACGCCATAGTTACAACTGCAACGAAACGCTTGAGGACATGAACTACATAACGCACATAAAATACAGACGTTCGCCTTTTCCTCCCCACTTTCATACAGCTGATTGTCAAACGCCATATTTTTTAAGTGTTGCCACTTAATTAGTACACAAAAATATAAGTCGTAGTTTTTATTGGTATAGAAACTTTATTTTCGATAACTATAATACAGACAAGCTAGAAAAAAACAACCATTATCAAAATAAAATAATTAATTAAGTAAATTGAAGTACCTACATTTTTGACATAGTCTTTGAGCGATAAAAAGCGTACATTTTTAAAACTAAAAATGTCATAAAAATAACCTAAAAATTACTTTAGTTTCAATTTCAGTCTTTCTTCTCTGCTTTTGTGAATAATCTTGGTAAAATGTTTCCACGGGTTTCTCGTTTTATTGAGTTGGTTCGGAAAATAGAACGTAACATACTTTTTAATTTCTTTGGACATCCACCAAGAGGTAAACATTGTTCTATCCAACATTTAATTTTCAATGTAGTGTTTAGTATTAGATCAGAGAGAATAACATTTCAACCATTATGCATTTATTTACTTATTTAGCATGAAGAATAAAGAACTACCACCAAATTTACTGACTCTCCTTAGCGAATACCTTAGATTTAGAAGTTTTAAGACTTAAATCTTTTTTATAAAATTTAGTGATGATAATTATTGCAATTTGGATTACCTTTACAGAACTAGCTATACTATGTAACATCAATACAAACGCACCTTCAACTAAAAAGTTTTCAATAAAAGATATTATTGGAGATGGTTACTTGATGGCCGTACCAAAATTTAGAAGAACAATTGAAAAACGAATGAAGAGGAAATATGGAACACCAGAGTATAATTGGAAAATGTTTGTTCCAAAGACCAACATCTTAGTGTGCCGTGACTGTGGTCACCACCATGAAGCTGGAAGACTTTGTGGTGAGTTATGATCTGGTTTCCATTGAATGGATAATACATTATTTAAATTTTAAATACTGTAAATAACTACAGTTTAGCATTGATGTCGGATGAGAAACTCGAAAACTGCACTCCAACTTTGTAATGCAATGGTTCAATGATAGATACTATTAGGTTTTCATATTAAGAAATGATAAGAGGCTGAGTAAAGGCTGTTTTGATATATTCTGTGGATAGTTGAGTTTCCACAAATATGGTTTTGTTATTAATATGCACAAATTGTCATATACTAAAATACCCTAATGTTATAGTGGACAAAATAAAATAGTTGTTTGCATGCCTGTTTTACTTCAATAGTTTATTCTTTCCAGAAAACTGTTATAAAAGAATTGAGACGGAAACAAAAGCTATCCAAGAAGAAATTGTTACAAAACTGAGTAACGCCCCTATTGATAAGGAAGTTATTGTCCTGTATGAGGGAGAAAACCTGCCAGAACAAGTGAGGGATATTTTCTTTATACCAGAAATTTCAAATGTTACTGTTATTATGCACAGCAGTATTATATTCATAACTTGAAGACACCATCAGCTCCAACTGTATTGATAGGAAAGTAACAAATCATGACAGTGAAGATGATGGTGCTAAGAAATAAATAGTATCAATTTAAATGTCAAGAAGTAAGAATGGATTTACTAAGTTGTTATGCATAAGCATAAGATCTTAGTCAATCCATGTTCAAGGGTTCTTAGAAAGTAGCAAAAACAACAGGTTTTTTCCTGTAAAACCGAAAAATTTTCATCACTTTAAAACTATATTTCAATATGCAATATTTAATAATTCAGTACTAGTTAATTATATCTACATAATATTTTATTTTATTTCCAGCCAAAAGAATTTTGGAAGGGCAAGAGAATTATTGAAATGAAAAAAGAGCGACCACAGTGGTTCAGCAAAAATCTCCTTCAGAAGTCTACCCAAGAACCTTCCGAATCTAAAGATATCAAACCTACAGATTTAGCTTAAATATATTCAGTTTTATGTTGTATTTAGAATAGTTCAATAATATACATTACATTTTAAAATCTTGGTTTGTTGATTTTCTGTAACATTATTTTATATTTTATTTTAGGGTATAAAAGTAATTTACTTGATACATTGATATGTTACTAGCGGCCGCACGCGATTTCGTTCGCGCGGGTTTTGACTTTTCCCATGGTAGCATTTGATCAGGATAAAAAGTATCTTATCACCTAAGTCAGCCTATACTCTGACTGTATACTAAATTTCGTGGGTTCGAATCCCGCTAGCCCCTAGCGGCTAGGGGCAAATGTTTGTGTGATGAACATCGGCATTTGGACTCGAGTCATGGAAGTTTATAAATGTATTTAAGTATGTCTATCTGTTCCCTAGCATCTATAGTACAGGATTCGAGCTTAGTTTGGGGCTAGGCAACTGGTGTGTTAGTCCAAACAATTTATTTATTTATTTAAGGATGATAATAATTTTATTATTTTGCTATTGGATGTAATATCTATGGAAATAACTACCTACAACCTAGAGAAGCAAGTAATTTTATAACAATCCTTAAAACTGGATGGATATGGATAGCAAACAAACATTTTTCATTTGACTTAAGAACCCCTTCCTATTATCATATTGCATCATTTTGAACCCAAACATTTTGGCTGTCACGTTTCTCACAGGCACTTGAACAATGAATGGTTGTAATGTAACTTCATTGATAGATTCACTATAAGTTTAAGGCAGACCTGGGACATAAAATGCAATATTTAAATGCTGTATGTAAGACAAGACGTTATGTTAGTTCCCACCACATACTTTGTTTTTTTTTTACATATTGAGATATTTTATTATCAATTGACTATTTATCATCAGTTCTTTAAAATTATGAATTAAAATAAATATTTGTGCATATTTATATATTTCAATGGTAGATATAAATAGGTACATATATTGGAAATTATCTTCCATTAATTAAAGTATAAGGTACTTATCTGAGTTATCTGTAATGGAACCAGACCCATTCTTATTTTACCTTACACTTCAATGCAATACCGTCAATGTATTACAGCCTAAAATCCTTTCAAATGTAATGCAAATAAAACATTTGTGGTATGCCAGTATTATTATTTATTAAAGTAAAATATAAATAAATTCTTTAATCTATGTATCACTGATTCCATATTCATTCTATTATTCTATAATATATGCTACAGTAGGGGTGGAGTTCTTTTACCCTACTTCTGCAGGTTTATCATGCTGCACAAATATCTACCTTCCATAGTGCCATGTTTATCACTCAAAATAATTATTGAGATTATTTATATATTAAAAAGAAACTCAGTAATTATCCCTTTGTTATTTTCAAATTATGGAAAGTAAATTTCATTCATATCACAGGATCAAACGAGTATGGAACATTGTCAAAGTTGTCGATGACTGAATCTGCCTCACTTTCCCCTATGAAATGCTGTTCTACATGTGACTGAAACTCTGCAAATGCTATGTCTTTTGCGAAAGTGTTACCACACATAGGACAAACTTTACTAAGACATGCCTTATCCTTATTATCACTTTCATTTAATTCTGTACCATTTTTCTTGAATGTTGGTGTATTCAACTCACTGAAATTATTATAATTGCTTGATTCAACTGGTGTTGCCCAATTAGCTAAACTTTCACTTGTCTCTATTTCCTTATGCTCTGATGCCACAACCTTGGAATTGTTTACAATACATGTTGGACATTTATATCCCTCTGAAAATAATAAACATTGAAATAAGAATATTATAAGTTTTCACATTGCTCTTAGATACATAAAATTATTGAAAAATATTCAATATAATAACAGAAAATTACCTTTTAAAACTTTTTCCACCTTTTCAATAATTTCTTTCAAATGCTCTTCCTGTTGACCAAGGTCTTTCTTAAGATTTTGTAGTTTCTCTGTATGGATTTGAATTTCTTTCAAGGAATCCATAGCAGGGTCTTCCACATAAGTGAAACCTATTGATTCAACATTGAGTAAATTTTCATCATCATCATCTTGAAGTTGTGCCATTTGTTCATATTGCTCCACCATTTGGGACTTCTCTTGAATGTAGCTATTTATCAACTTCAACGATATCTCCTCCAAGCTGGATTCTGAATATTTTTCCTGATAATTAGCACTACTTTTTGGTGTACTGTGCACATATGTATTGGCCCTGACTAATGGCTGCTTTGTATATTCCTTACCTTTGTCTGGTAACTTTAAAGTAGATATTTTATTCCATAAATTCTTATTTTCACACGAGACCATGAAAACATGATGAAGAAGTTGTGACTTTTGTTTGTTCAGTTCAGCAATTTTTTGTTGCAAAGCAAACTTTTCGTCTTCTCTAAGCGGAATGTATGAAGAATTTTCTGTAGCTTTTGTTACGTCTAGTTTCAAACGCATGTTATCACTTTCTAAAGCATTGATTCTTCTTTGCAGTAACAAACAGCGATCTCGCATTGCATGCAAGGCCAACTCATGAACGCTGACATTGTTATAATCACCTTTCAAAGTTGTTTGAAAAGTAGAATCATTGCTAAAACTAACAATTGACGAAGAATCCATTGTTTTCAGTAGTTACAATAGCTAAAATAAATTAAAGACAAGAAAGTTCAATATTTTTGATTTTTGACGTTGAGTCAGAGTCGACCAGCCAGCTATTGTCAAACAAAATGTCAAAATTGAGCGAATGAAATGAACGAAAAGGTACTATGCACAGATAATAAATAAAACAAATCTGTCAGAACCAAAGGTCAGAACCGTTCACAAATTACAATATGGTAACCCTAATAGACAAGAACAGAGTGCTTCTTCTGTTTTGTCTCACTTGGACACTTTTTAGGCAACATGTACACTCTATGTTATTTAAGTATGCAGTGCTGTGACGTGACTAGATGTCTTTGTCTCGAAGTGTTAAAAAATAACTTGTTTGGCTTCCATCCCAAAGATTATTGGAAGTTTTAAATGAAGGGGATAATTTTACAATATGCTATCCTTTTTCTCCTATTACGTGCAATAGAGCAAGATAGAGACACACATACTCAAAGATATTGGAAATACCATAGATCCTCCCTATGTCAGGTTTGAGTGTGACCACCAAAACTTCGAAAATTCACCTAACTTTACACCTATAGTGTTGTGCCTATCGATAAAGTACTCGAGTCAACAAAACGTTTTTCTATTAAGAGTTTTTTTTTTATTAAAATGTAAATACTCATCATCATATTTCTTAATATTTAATATTATAAATGTGAAAGTTTGTTTGTTTGGATGTGGTTGAAATCTGAACATTTGAAATATTTAATGTTTGGAATACAGGCAGGATATGGTCTGACTTAGGTGATAGGATATGAATTCCGATTAAATACTCCCATGGGATAAACCAAAATCCTACGGCCGCTACAAAATAATAATAATTGAAAATGTTCATCAATAAGTGAAAACTTGTAAAGAAGAGATGCAGTATTACATGATTCAGTTTAACACACGTTATATCCTGGACTCGAGTCGACCCTTACTCAGCACATCTCTACATCTTTGTCTGTTTCTCTCAACAGAAGGCGATTAAAATTATTATAGTTCGTAGATTGAGTGAAAGTTCTTTCATTTAGGCAAGTTAAGGTAAGAGCATGCGACGCATGTACCAAATGAGTCTCATGCTCTTACCTTTGTGCAATAGCTTTTCCCTACGCTGAGCATGACGATCGGCGTCGCATACGTATTTTTCTTGTTTTGTTGTTTGTTGGTGCACGCCTTCATGGGCAGTTTCGGAATCCGTCCTACGCCGTGCTCCATGTGCAGCTTCGCACGGAGGTCTCTTAGTTTGGTATTTATTAGTAAAGTATTTTATGATTATGTCTTTTTTTTGTTTTCTCTACTACAAAGTACATTTTACTGAGTGTTATCCATTTATCTGAGTAAAATACAATGTTGTCATTCAATAGTTTACTTTTGCGCTACCCACAATATTGCGCTCGAAGTAAGAATTACACTGGATCCGATTCCCATGCAGAATTAGGAAATTAGCTTTTATAACTTGACCGCCCTAATAGCCAGACCAGCTTTACCCATTTTCATTATTAAAATAGCCCCTTTTATAACTGATGTCGGCACACCAGCTATTTTAAAATACCAACTTTATTATCAAAATACTCCGTATCTTTTCTACATACAGTCGATATCGATTAAAATGGTACCCATGTACTGGAATCTCTAGTTTCATCCACGTCATAATGACGTTTAGACGATTACACTTTGAGTCGGGTGTCTGGTATCTTGCTCTATCACATGTGATTCATAATATGGTGAAAAAGGACAGAAAATCTGTCAATTTATTCCCTTCATCTATTGATATTTCTAAGATCTTTGGATCCGACGAACGGAACGAGTTCTACCTACTCTACTAGTGTCTGTGAGTGTCTGACTGACTTGTATTTTGTGATGTGGGTCGCATTCTTGTGTAAAAGTTTAAAATAAACTCTGTTATTGTTTGCAAAAAATATTCAGAGTTTAGGTTAAAAAAATCAATACGTTTTAAAAGTGTATTTTTGTGTTTTCGTGTATATTGTAATTATTTGTGGGATTGCAAATTTAATTGGTGTTAAGTGGAATTCTCAGCGTAAGTAAACATGAACTTATGAATCACAGTTTCTCTAAGATAATGCGTGTAATGAGACCTAAACAAGACAAAAGATTCAATAATGAAGGAGGCTTCAGGAAGTAATGTTTGAATTTGATAAATTAATTACCTAGTGTCAAAAGTATAAAGGTTCATAAATTGGTACATGGAAGTGTGTCAGTGGGCACTTCGTTTTATACAATTTCTTGGAAGTTTATTATTAAAAACATGAAAAAACTGTTTTATCAACATCAAATTGATAAAAATTAGAAAATTTAAGTAGATCAAATACATCTAATTAAAGTTCCAAAGCAAAGTTTTGTTGGTGTTAATAACACACACTCCATGAAACCTTTTTCTGGAATAATGTTGTTTGCATGTTTCAATTATTATTTTTTGTATACTAAAACCAAAAGTTGAAATTATCCTTAATTCTTTTTGATGTTAATAATCTAAATGCTCACTTGAATTGACATGATTTTGATCTTGTTGGCATTCAATAACAAAAAGCTTAGTAACTGATACTGTTTTGTAAACTAGACTAACATTGAACAGTTGAACACATATTAAAATAATAAACACGTCCACATTACTGTGGTAAACTGAAACGCAGGAGGTGGCAATTAATATTAAATATTATATAAAGTTGTTGCTGAAACACTTTTTACACTTTTATGGACTTTGAAACATGAATGGCTCATTGACATAGTCTTTCCTGCATGTGATTCCATCTTGGTCTTCCCCTTCTTCCTTAGGTTCCTTGCCAGAATATCTTTTTATGACATATTATAAAAACTATAAGATAAAACAAAAGATGGCTAATGATGATGATGATGAAAACAAATATTGTTATCTCTTTTATTTCTTTCTGTCTGCATACCACCTTTACCATTTCCAATACTTCTTAATTTTTATAGGATTGTATTGCAGAGAATTTATGAAAGCTCATAAATTGTATTATTTTATGTTACTTACTGCATTGACCTTGTACCTTCCTGTCGTCAGGTTGGTTTTTGTCTTCTATGCAAACCTAGGTTGGATGTTGAGATAGTTATGTGTAACTTCTAAACAAATTCTAGTTTGAAAAGATTCAATCATTTGTTTAAATTATTTTTGTATTTACATCAGTCAACCTCTGGTAAAGTTGTACTTAGGTGATTTGATTGTTATTTAATTTCAGTGAAACTAACTTGCTGAAAGGAAAAAAGATTTTGTTGAGTGAGTTTGTTTGATTCTTTCTAGTCCCTTTTCCACTTTTAAACAGCATAAAACAATATTGTTGTTGTTGGGTTAGCAAAGACAACAAAACCTATATCAGTTATGAATAACATAACAACACAAGATTTGAGTATTCAAATTCTTACAAAATGCTTTAAAGTGCCACATATGGTTGGTCTATGAATTATCTGTCATACCCAGTGAAGGCAATACTTCTATTGTGTATATTCTTGGTATTATTAACAAGATATGTGTATGAGTAATAGTATATCCTGTTGTAGAGTTTTATGCTGCCAACACATGTTGAACACATTGTTTGTATGCTAAATTTATGCGTCTCTTTACAATTTCTTGTGAATGGGTCTTATGGAACACAATTATCTCTTCATACTTTTGAGCAGCCTAGAGGAGAGCTAATTTTTATGTTTTACTAAAATTTCTTAATTGATGCAACAAATATATAAGTAGGTCCTACCTAAATACCATTTGGAAATAATTTCCTCTCTATTCAATTTTAGATTGTGACAATTACTACTACTATTAGTGACAATCTAATATTGATCATATTATGACGATTGTTTCAAATTGACAAAGGATCACTTTCTAAAGCAATTAAGTCATTTATCATGTACTTAATGATTATAAATGTGAAAGTTTGTTTGCTGGGTGTTTGACCGCCATCACACTGAAACTCATGAGATAAAACAGGAATTTGATAAAGCGGGCAATTCTGCAGTTTAAAACTAGTGTGACCATAAATCAAAGACATTATGAAAATAAGAACATATAAGTTTTATTAAATGAAAACAAGAGTTTTCTGACCATTTTGCTTGGCCAGCGAAATTACGCGATATCAGTGAATTTTTATATTCATGATAGGTATGTTTAATGTTAGGCTTCCACCTACTTGCCCTAGCCTACAGAGAGCGTATATCACCGCGCAAATATATCGCCGTTCCACTTTCTTCGCACTTCCAAGCGGTTGCATATTTGCCCACACGTTGTAGAGTGACCTATTTAACACGCATAACTAACAACCTCAATTGTTTTGTCTTCACTTTACGAACGCTGAGTTCTGTTTTGACAATATTCGCAACTGCTGCACTTTGCTTATAGTCGTATAATTTCCAAGAACAATAAACTTATTTGGTTGTTCATTAGTAAGAAAGAATATTAAAAACGAAAGATAACATAATGAATCAATGGCCTTTATTTACGCCGTTTACTTTTTTGGCAAATAAGCTTATTATAATAAATTCATAAATAATGTATTTTGTTCCGTGTTAAGGTATTTTGGTTAATGCTATTTTATTATTACCGGTAAAATTTAATAGTTTTTCATCAGATTTTTGTTTCCTACATTAAAATTGATATTAATAATGGTTTCCAATTACCTACATAGACTACGGTATCAGCGATTTACCTTATTCATTTATTAATCGGACAGGACCCCTGTATTAAGTAGGTAACCTACGAACTGTTTAAAACCTTAGAAGAATGAGGGAATAAAATATATTACCTACCATACCATAGCTTCGACAGAAAGGTCCAAAATCGTTGTCGTTGGAATCTAGCGTTACCGTACCTCTTTACCGGGGTATTCAAAGAGATAGTGTTAGATTTATTAATTGCCTTCATCTAAGAAATAATAATTACGAGTACAAGCAAAATAATAAAGTCAGCGGAACTTTATCTACCTACTTTGAATCGATTGCAAAGCAAATATAATTTTCTTGCTTTTAGTATCGAAGTTGTAGATAACAATTTAAGATTGTAAGTTAAGTCCATCATTTGTTTTAGCGGGGAATAACGGTATAACGTATTTGGGTGTTATCATATCTATAGATAGAAAGAAAACCAATTTATACCCAGCCAATTGCTAAAAGTTATTCTGCCTTACAAAAAACGATTTTTATAACATTAATAGCTGTGCTTGTTGAAGTATTTAAAATATAAAGTGTGTCAATTACATCCTGCTGCCTATTGTGATAATCTGAAGATTTTCTAAACTCCTTTCATGTATGTATGAGGTTGGTAGTTTGGTACATCCACTGCCTCCATATCCATAATTACATACATACATATTATAAAAGAAAGAGGTTTTCTTCTGTGTCTCTATATGCCTAGGTATGCTTAATCTTTAAAACACTGCAACCGATTTTCTTGCCATTTAATCAGATAGGGCGTTTCTCGAAGATTAATATAATCTAGTAGTAGGCATGCATAATTTCGAAGAGAAACACAAACACTGATAATTTTATTCCGAGCGAAGCCGGGGCGGCTCGGTTATGTTGTAAAATATAAAAGAGAGAACATGCGCAGTTATCAATTAATTAAGAAGCGTGCTCTATTTTTATTTGCTATCTCCCACGTTGTTTTATGAATTGCACTATACCTACGTGCTCAATGTAGGTTGCCTATATTAGAATACCAGCTATGATGTAACATTCTAGGATAAGATTACGGAGAGAAGACGATAGACAATTTTCAAGTGACTATTACTGCTAGGTCAAGTCATAGGAAATAAATAATTATGATAAAATTGTATCCTTGACTATTTATACAATTTGGTATAAGAATATGGCAAGTCGAATATTCGGGCGAAACATCGTTAATCGTTATCGTATTTTTACGTTTGCTAATCGGTTGCTGACCGCGCCAAACGTTGCCAAACAATTGCAAGTCGTTGCGAATAATATAGCTCATGACCGATATGACTAGTGCAAGTGCCACCGACCTTCTTAAATCTAGTCATTAATATGCGTGACATTATCACATCGTCGGTAAGAAAAAAATATCAACGAGCTCAGAAACAACGTTATACCTTTTCTTTTAACATTGCATTTTTGTTACAAGGTCTCGTTTTCAATTTTCATAACGTAACCCCCGCTTCTAATCAGGAATTTGGAACTAGTCATCATCCTCCTGCCCCTATCCCACACTAGGTGGGGTCGGCGCAACATGTCTTCTCCTTCCACTCACTGCTATTGGAGTGGAGGAATTTGGAACTTGTATGACCTGATTTATTGCTAAAATAATATGTCTTCTGTTCCTGAATGAACCCTTGACTCTAGCATACCTAACGGATCCTCAACCAATTCGGCCAACAATCTGATATCGAACATAATACCATAATACCGCAATGTAGCTAACGGTATTTCCAGTGACCTTCATTAAATTGATTCGACGTGACTTTTGTCGGATTGTCTCGTCTTAGAGCTAACTTGATATCGTGTGGTTAACGCAGACACGGAAAAAATAAAGGTATTGCATGTTAAGATCGTCTAGAAATACACGTTTGTCTGCGTCATAGACCTAGGTATATCGTAATTGCAATTTTGTAACTGGTGTTAGAATGGCAAATAATTTATTTCTCTTTTCTCTTACCCGTATAAAATGAGAGGTTTTTAGTGTAAATGTTTGTAATTCTAACACGTTAAAACCGCTTCAGAAGAATTAGGTACATGATGCTGAAACAGGACTGAAAACCATCTAGAATATTCCCAATAATAATACCTCAGGAAGCCAGGGACACAGCTAATCAAGAATAATACGTTGAACATTCGTGTCTATTAATAACATGAATCGTATGCACCAAGTCCACATTTTTACTATCAAGAAGTTTCCTTTGTTCGATAATGTAGTAGTGTATTATGTACACAATTCTATAACAATAAAGCTTGACATTATCACATTATGCAATTAGTTCCGAGTTCAATATGTCTAATGAAATATTATAATAGTATAGTATTTGTATTGCAGACGTGCTGTCTATCAATTCACGAGAATATTCGCAAGTAGCAGTCGACATAAACAAGGAGCCTAATTTGAATGCACATTGTGACGTAATCGCGTCGAAACAAAACATTGGTTATGGAGACTCGATTCAGGATTGCGTGAAAAGAATTCGAGATGCGGACGAAGGTTGCCGCGGTGCTGCTGCTGCTGGCGAGCGCGGCGCAAGCACTCCTGGAAGGACCAAATGTCTGCACTAGGCAGGAACCGTGAGTGTTGCTATCATAATATTTGTATTTCTTGTTTGTAAGCACAAGTTGACAGAAACAACATCTCTTTAGTATCGTCATAACAGTAGCTCTGTTACACGGTAGCTTCACGTTATTCGTCTCTTCCAAATAAATCCGAATATGATCTGGTATCTTACCTCTCAAGTCTCAACACATAAAGAAATAATGTCAAGAATAAAACCGGCCAAGAGCGTGTCGGACACGCCCATTAAAGGGTTCCGTAGCTAAAAGATGGCCCGACCGCTTAAGACACCATTTAGTAAGGGCAACTGCACGTCATAAGTTGGTCGAGTTGTATTAAAATAACTATGTATGATACAGAGTTCGCTATAGTTTTCGTTGAAAGTACTTACTTGGAGGTATACACGACATTTTTTTCAAAATTATTGTAATAGTATTTCAAAAGTTAAGGGGGGGGGGGACGCTCTAATTTTAACTTTGTATTAATATATCTCGAGACTGGGGTGTTTGATCCACATGGTTTCAAGGCAAGTTTTATTGTATTTAACAATACCTTTTTAACGATACCCCACACGATGGGGTAAGTCGAAGTTTTTTTTTCGAATTTACTTTTCGTTGTATGGGAGGGGGGGTAAAAATAATTATTTTTCGATTATTTTAAAAACCAATTCTTGAATTATTACTATACATCTCTCCACCAATTTTCGTGGCAATCGGTTCAGAAACGGCGGAGAACGAGCCAGGACAGACAGACAGACATGACGAAACTATAAGGGTTCCGTTTTTTGCCATTTGGCTACGGAACCCTAAAAATGTTCTACCTATTGCTTCTTGGTATTCGCATTACATTTCAGTGAGACAAATTCATTATGTTTGTTAATCGTTGAGATAAGGACTTAGCGAATTTTAAATAAATATTTGCATAACCTTTTTGTTATTGCGGAACATGTTCTGTGAATTTACGTTGCCACTCATTGTTCTTTATCACTTGATTGGTTCGTAAATGGTCAAGTAAGTGCCATGTATTGTTCGTAACGAGTATTTATTTACTCTTGTGAACCTTGTTGTCGGGTGACTGATATTAGCTCTGATCGGTCCGTTGTTCAATGGGTCAGTTAACTTTTATCGAGCTTCCCTTCCTGCATTGTATCTTTTTTTTATGTCTGGTACAGTCGCCCCATCGTTTTGTTTTACGTAACAAGCTAACAACACAATTTGGACTTTAGTCTCAAAAACATTCAGATACCCATTGTTTGGAAATAAGTTATTGACGCAAAGCAAAAAAAACTTTCTGTGCAAAATTATGTTTCCGTTTGAAGTACATACAAATTTCGGTTCAGAACTTGTAGCAAAAATAAAATGGCCATTGACCCTGATCATAAGCATAGCGTGTCTTATTTGTTTGGGGGCCCATAGGAAGGGTAAAGATTTAATAAAAGAAAAAAAAAAACTTGCATTCAATTACAAGTTAGGAAGTTTGTACAAAATTTTTGCTTACGCGAGTTGGGGGCCCCCGTAGCCCGGGGTCCCCGTACAATTGATACGACAGATACGGCAGTAGCTACGCCCCTGAACCTCATCTAAGCTTCACCAGCCTCAATCTCGGCACTGGTTTATTTGACTATCTTTCCAGGTACACAACAACCATACGAGTATCCGAAAAGCAGCCGTACCAAGTGAAAGAATATGCGTGGTGCTTCAGCATGCCGCCTAAGTGTACGAAGTACAAGATAAAGTTCCGGGTGGTGTACAAGACGGAGACTCTGCTGAAGTACCGGCCAGTGGAGGAGTGTTGTGCTGGCTACGCGCCGGACGAGCGCGGCACGCAGTGTGTGCCTGTGTGCGCGGACAAGTGCGTGCACGGCGCGTGCGTGGCGCCGAACGTGTGCGCGTGTGCGCACGGATACGGGGGGCCGTCCTGTGATATATGTCAGTATAACGCTCGCAACATTTTCAGCTGCGAACGTCATTATTATTAGATTCGCACTATGCCACCACTGATTCTCGCTTTGAAAATGTCTAAAAATAGCAACGTCTGTGCAAGTAATTTCTTTTATATATTTAGACTGCAACCACTTTAGCAAAGTAGCATAATCGACAGTTTACGACAAAACGCAAATTCCTGAAAGATTCTATCGATTTTGTCGATCATATTGCCATTGATTGGAAACGAATTTTCAATTTTGTAACATTGTGAGAAGGACAACAAGACCTTTCTTTACCAACGTGTGAAGATAAGGTATGCAATTATTAACTAAAGCGTTGGCAACCGTATAAATAACAATTGAAAAGTGTCATGTGAAGCCTCGTTGTTAAAATAAAGGTCTCAAGTGTAGCGAGTATAATGATATCCGCGCGACAATTGGTCAGCCGACTCCCTTGAGTAGGGTGTCCGTAATCCCGCTGACTCACAGAGTGCAGAGACGACTTCGTACAATAAATGACTGAATGTTGCAATATTTCAATAATTGTGACTGTCGTCAGCTCCAACGATACAAACAGCATTTCGTAAAACAATTAATGCTGTATGAAGACATTATTGTTATGATGTTTAAATGATAACATTTACTTGTGATTGATTGTTTCTGTAAAATTGTTATGCGGTTCACCACGATTTGAATAGCGTAACCATGATATAATCGATTGATTTGAATGATTATATTTTATCAGACATAAATGCATAGTATATGCGGAATGCAGCAAAACAAAATAATAAGAGATATTAGAATAATGCGAATGTATGCGAATTTCAAAAAGAAGAAAATTGATGAAAGTTGTGGTCTGAAAGTTGGTTCTAGCGATAAACTTTAATTAAACGTGTTAGTTAACTACCTGTTATTTTCTGAAGTTGATTGCCAGAGGACGGATAAATCGATTAACTGCAATAAACGAGTCCGTTTTTTTTCTATGTTTTTTAGACCGCAACTTAAGAAATAAAGATAAGAGAGTCGAGAGGCATTATATTCAGTGACACGCAAACGAATCAGCTTAGCAATTATGCAAGTAACTACACAATTGGCATCTAATGTTATAGAAATTATGTTGCGTTTAAAAATGCCACCATTCGCACGACAAACCTATGAGGGTTTTTAGATAGATAGCAGAGCTTAGGTAGGCGTATAGGGTCTAACTGGTTTGTGATTGGTGAATTTTGACATGACATAGACAGATAAATAAATAATAAATAAATAAATTCATTGGACTAACACACCAATTGCCTAGCCCCAAACTAAGCTCGAAGCTTGTACTATGGATGCTAGGGAACGGATAGACATACTTAAATACATTTATAAACATCCATGACTCGAGTACAAATGCCGATGTTCATCACACAAACATTTGCCCCTACCGGGATTCGAACCCGCGACCTTTGGTTTTATAGCCAGGGTCTCTAGCCACTCGACCAACAGGCCTGTCAAATATGTCAAAATTCATCAATGACAGTAAGACCTGGTATTGCCATCAATCGCAAACATTTACCAATTTCTTTTCAAATTTTGCCTATTTAAAAAAAAAGTTATTTTCTATTTCCTTGTAGCCTGCCCAGAGGGCAAATGGGGTCGCAACTGCCAGAACTCGTGCGACTGCCAGAACGGCGGCACGTGCGAGCCGCTGACGGGCGAGTGCGCGTGCGCGGCGGGCTGGCGCGGCCGCTCCTGCGAGCTCGCCTGCGCCGCGCCCTCCTACGGCGACGCCTGCGACCAGACCTGCCAGTGCAAGAACGGCGCGTCCTGCGACCCCGCCAGTGGAGCTTGCACTTGCTTGCCAGGATTTACAGGACCACTGTAAGGGACACACAAGTGTAGTTATAGGATACAAATCCTCCTAGCCGCATTCTTGAATGGCTAAGAAAGAAAGAAAGAAAGAAAGAAAGAAAACGTTTATTGAGTGTAAGCAAAGGTCGCCTGATGCGCGCCCTTCTGCGGCGACGCCTGCGACCAGACCTGCCAAGTGCAAGAACGGCGCGTCCTGCGACCCCGCCAGTGGAGCTTGCACTTGCTTCCCTGGCTTTACTGGGCCACTGTAAGTGACACTTGAATCCTTCTATCCGAATTCCTTAGGCAAAGGCACCACAACTGCAAACGGCCGCTTCAGTCAGCTCGCCTGCGTCACGCCCTCCTACGGCGACGCCTGCGGCCAGACCTGCCAGTGCAAGAACGGCGCCTCCCGATTAGAAAATTTATATGGATGATAAGGCATCTCCTCGGCTTGCTATCAGTCTCCTAACTGGCGTGTGGGCTGAATACCTACCTAATACGTTACCTTCAAATTAGATACTTGTAACTATAACTATAACTTTGTGTTTGTGTTTCAGATGTGAAGATCGTTGCCCCGACGAAGACTCGTGTTCGCAGGGATGCCGCTGCCAAAACAAGGGAACTTGCAACCCAGTAACGGGGGTTTGTGAATGCACCGCGGGGTGGACCGGCGAAGTTTGTGCTAATAGGTATGTGAGTAAAAAATTGTCATTAGTTATAATAAAACGTAGTAATTAGACGGCACGATCTTTAGGATAAAAAAAGATGTTACATTTTAAGAAGTATAGATGTTTCAGTCACTTTATTTGTAAACTTTGCCAACACAAAACATAGTCTCCTTGTTTATTTGTGCTATGTTAATTTTTTTGATATCATAATTACAACCGTAAATTCTCCGGTATGTACCACTGGATCTGATATTTAGATACGTCAATAATATCAATAGAAAGTCCATATTTTATCAGTTATGTTTAGTCATTAGACCTTCAGTCAATGTCTTTAATTGCAGCGTTAACATTCACACTGATATTTTCCAATGGTCAGCACATAATATAAATGAATGATTGGTGGCTTTATGTTTGCTGAGAGGACGTATGCGTCACCGCTGTTACGTATGAATATAATATTTTAATAATTTTACATGATTCATTTTAGACACGTACATTTTAGTGGTGTAGTTTAATTGATTAATTATGGCTTGAAATATTATTTTACTTACGCTTATTATTTGGCTTACGGATGTTTAAATTAATATTTCAATAATGTCTAATAGTAATGAAGGTGAATTATTTTGTTATAAATATTATGTCTCATTAAAATATGTAATAGGTTATCCTAGCTAATGACATCGGTAACCGTTTGATGGTTAAAGGAAACATCCATTATAATTTATAAAACCATTATCTATGGAAATGACAAACGTAGAGGAAGTTTTATATTATCTCGAGTTCTGTAGTATATCAGTTATACGGAATTTGTAATTTAACATTATTTAGTAAATAGTACTATCGCTCATTTATCTGCGAAAAGCTTCCCCAATGTGTACTCTTAACACGATACAGATATTTAATTGTAATGTTATGTTCATCCAATACAAGTATCTCCTAATTACTTATTACTTATTTATCTTATTAACTATTAGACAATCGAATGTAAATAGCGTCTTAAGTATTTCTTGAGAAAGTACTATATTGACATTTAAAGCAAAACCCTTTAGTAGCAATCTGTTGTGAATTTAATTATAGAAAAACACCAAGCATATGTGCTTTGATATTGGTTTCCAATTAGTAATTACTCATACGCTTATTAAAACTTATTAGGGCTCCGTTTGACGTAGGTATGATTGCCGCGAATCCATGCATTTATCGCTGAAAACAAAAGCAAGGAAAATAAACCAATTAATTATTTTCATCATTATTTTATAACATTTATTCATCGTTTTATAACAGAAAACAATTCAATGGCCAGTTATATTCCTCTTTATAATTTTCCTGTCAGGGTTTTATTTATGTACAATATAAAAAAGTTCTCACGCTATCACCAAATTATGGATCAATGAGTTATTTTTACCTAATAGGAATAAAATGGGCTTTTATTCTTGAGAAGTGGCTGCGCGCGACTCCATCCGCATAGAATTTCTTTTCCGCACACATAGTGTTTAACTATCTATAGCTTAAAACCTTCCTCGACTTATAAATTATCCAACGCAAAAATATTTTTTCAATTCGACCGAGTGGTTCCTGAGATAGCGCGTTCAAACAAACAAATAAACAAACTCTTCAGCATTATCATATTAGTATAGAATTATAGATTACACTGACTACGAAATTAAATATGTTTTTACAAATAAATATTTGCACCGTGTTACTGTTCGTAGTATGAGTACACTACAGGTTGTGTTGTTCCTGTTTCAGATGTCCAACAGGGAAGTGGGGTGAAAAGTGTGAGAAATCATGTGAATGTGCCAACGGTGCTGGCTGTCATCACGTCACTGGCCACTGTCAGTGTGAGGCTGGCTTTAGAGGGGATAAGGTAAAGCTCCATTCAACTTCATGAATTCATCATTTTGTGGATATGTCTGTACAAAATATTTCTTGACGTCAACATTTCAATAAAAAAAAATATTAGTTAATTTTGTTAATAAAATAATATCAACATGCAGCAACGGATAAATATACGGAAGTTGTTCTTTACTTATCTAACGTACATTATCTGCACCAAAACACACAGAAAATTGTTCTATGTAGCTGTGGCAAAATAATGACACCCAGGGCAGCGGCGCCCGCAAACAATCGCACACGCCGCATGCGTAAAACTCGTCGTGAAATGTGCTTTTGTTTTTTTACATAGATATCTGTATTCTGTAAAGGCTGCGGGCCCGCAACCGTGGCGAGCGCGGGTGAAAACCACGTCGTGAGTTCTTAGCCTAAGGGCTCCGTTTTTTGCTATTTGGCTACGGAACTCTAATTAGGCCAACTTTAGTAAGGCGGAGGATGACATAGTTTTTTCTTATTATTTTTGTCGTATGTTTTTATACGTTCACCGCGTCTCATACATGACTTATTACTTGTCCAGTGCCTGGAGGTGTGTCCGGTGGGCACGTACGGCGTGGAGTGCCTGGGCAAGTGCTCGTGCCAGCACGGCGGCGAGTGCAGCCCGCGCAACGGCTCGTGCTCGTGCAAGCGCGGCTGGCGCGGCGAGTGGTGCCAGCTGCGCGCCTGCCCCGACGCTATGTGGGGCCCGCGCTGCGACAAGGAGTGCGAGTGCAACCCCGCCACTACCGACATGTGAGTACTGGCGAGTGCAGCCCGCGCGACGGCTCGTGCGCCTGCAAGCGCAGACATGTAATTATTGGCGGGTTTTGATTGGCATACAACCATTTTTACTAACAAATTGGTTATATAAGCCATATGCGGCTTACCGGAGCTGAAAACAGTTGCCGTCGCCACTACATCTTTACAGATAGGTACACTATGAATTCTCTAAAACCCGGAGAACTTGTTGAAATCAAATTAACTTAAAGAAAAAAGAAATTGCACTATTAATGTACATCGATAGGTTGGCTGAAAATGTCACGTGCGAAGTATTTTTCTGTTGTCATTTGCAACGTGCAACCGATGAAAACCGGCCGCCGTTGCCGCCAGAAACAAACTGACTACAATATTACTGAAATTCATGTATTTATTTGAATAATAAAAAAAAATCATCGCAACTTATAATAACACTGTTGTAATTTCCCAGGTGCGATCCGTGGACGGGGTCGTGCGACTGCGCGGCGGGCTGGGGCGGCGAGACGTGCGAGCGCCAGTGCCCGCTGCTCACGTACGGGAAGGGCTGCCGGCACACTTGCCGCTGCGAGAACTCGGGACATTGCTCGCCCACTAACGGTGATTAAATACTAACATATTCGTTACTTACTCTCATTTGAGGTGCTCTATGACGCGTGGTTAGCGCGCTCGGCCTGCGCTTGCTAAAGTTCAACAACGTTCGCAAGGGACTTATCATTGGACCGAAAAAAAATATCTCCAACTTCTCCGTGCTTCGAAAGGCACGTTAAGCCGTTGGTCCTGCGCCTGATCTCTCTACGTCGTGTCAGATTGCCGTCCCACCGAACTATCAGAGTAAGGGAATAGAGAGTGCAAGTGTGCTTGCGCAGTCACTTGTACACTATTATATATCCTGCGTACCTGGCTGACCGTGAGACCGCCTGCCATGGCCGAAAATCGGCCGAAAGGTATTATTATGAATATGTTTATGCAATTGATTTTTGGGGTAATAACATATTGCTACTTTGACGACAGTCCATAAATTCCATTGTAACTGGAAAAGTCGTAATTAAACCGCATAATGGTGTTCGCATCTAAGTTTAATGCTGATATTTCACACGCTTTGGCTCACAGTCACTGGTTTTACATCTACTCAGTTTATCTCAGCCACTTATTCGTAACACAAACGCATGTAGTCGGATCATTATTTAAGATATTATAACGTATAGTTGTTTATATATACTTTAAATATTGTTATATTTGCTGTTAGTCTTCCTAGCAATAATAAAATAAAATAAAATAAAATAAAATAAAATATTATTTATTTTTACAGGGTCATGCCTATGCGAGCCCGGGTACCGAGGCCTGCGATGCGAGGAGCCGTGCCCGTACCCGCTGTACGGCGACAACTGCGCAGACACGTGCAAGTGCTACAACAACGCGACTTGTTCGCACGAGACTGGCATGTGTACTTGTACGCCGGGGTGAGTAAACACTCCCGAAGAGGAGGTTTTAGTACTTAATGTGTCCCATAGAAGAGGTGTGCCCGTACCGTACCCGCTGTACGGCGACAACTGCGCAGACACGTGCAAGTGCTACAACAACGCGACTTGCTCGCACGAGACTGGCATGTGTACTTGTCGCCGGGGTGAGTAAACACTTCCAAAGAGGATCGCGTGGAAGGTTTTTACTACTGAATATAAAATCTGCGAGGAGCCGTACACGTACCCGCTGTACAACGACATCTGCGCAGACACGTGCAAGTGCTACAACAACGCGACTTGCTCGCACGAGACTGGCATGTGTACTTGTACGCCGGGGTGAGTAAACACTTCCAAAGAGGATCGCGTCGAAGGTTTTACTAGTGAATATTAAATCTGCGAGGAGCCGTGCCCGTACCCGCTGTACGGCGACAACTGCGCCGACACGTGCAAGTGCTACAACAACGCCACGTGCTCGCACGAGACTGGCATGTGTACTTGTACGCCGGGGTGAGTAAACACTTCCAAAGAGGATCGCGTCGAAGGTTTTACTACTGAATATTAAATCTACGAGGAGCCGTGCCCGTACCCGCTGTACGGCGACAACTGTGCAGACACGTGCAAGTGCTACAACAACGCCACGTGCTCGCACGAGACTGGCATGTGTACTTGTACGCCGGGGTGAGTAAACACTTCCGAAGAGGAGGTTTTACTACTTAATTTTACTTAGTTTTACCTCTGCGGGGAACTGTGCCCATACCCGCAGACAAATGCTCTGACACGTGCTCGCACGTGACTGGCATGTGTACTTGTAAGCTGGGGGAGTAAACCCTTCTGGAGAAGATCGCTAAGAGAGTTTTTAGTATCAGTACTAAGTTTAATATTCAGATATTAAACTTGTGAGGAGCCGTGCCCGTATTCGCTGTACGGCGACAACTGCGCCGACTTGCACGTACAACAACAACGCGACTTGCACGCACGAGACTGGCCTTAAAAAATAAAGGCGTTTAGTAACTCTACCATATCAACTTAGATACTACGTAATATCACAAATTAGTGCGCAAGCACAGGAGCACGCACTCCCTATTTCTATATTCCCTTTTTCTATACACAACAAATGGTTTCTTACCCATTAACAGTCATGCACTAAGATTTAATTTATTATTATTGTTTGTTGGTGCTTTGTAAGTTCTCGGATCATATAATTTTTATATTTTTATTCAGTTTGATAACCTTTTTGTTTCAGATTTCAGGGTCGCAATTGCGATCGCCCGTGCAACGGTAAAACGTTTGGCCTGAACTGCCTTACACCATGTGATTGTGAAAATGATGCTCCATGCAATCCTGTTAATGGTAAGCTTTCTTAATGTGTATTATGTACCAGTAAAGCGATGATACAACCTAAAGTCATGGAGATTTAAAATTACGTTTTCCTTCTGAAATTATGGGAATTTCCGTATGGTTATTAATTGAATATGCATGAAACATGTTCAACAAACAATGGAAAGATAGTATTAATTATAGCTCTCAGCTAAAAAGTAAATTAAAATAACAAATCGAGAAGCCAATAACGAAGGAATTCTATTCACTGATATCTTGTATTTATTGTGTCGTCGCGTCACCTAGTATGAAGAATAAATGTTTTATTTTTATTTCAAGTTAGGTTTTGTTTGAAACTTGTATATACCTGGCTATTGGATATTAATCGAAGCAAGAAGGTACGATGTTATAATCACTGTTTATAGAGGCAGGTCTACACAAATAGATCAAATTTCATTCAACAACTATAGGTATAGCGATGGCATGCGTTGCTAGCGTGCGTGTTGCCTCCTTGGATTCCTGTAAGAGAACCGTGGAGAAGTATCTTGCGGGCCGGTATGGCGATGCCAACGGACACGATACCATTTTGGTGCCACATCCGTTGTTATGGCAGGTACGGCTCCTATTCTGCTTACCATCAGGTGGAGAGGTGCCAATGTACCGTGCTTATATAAAAAATGTTATTATCAGCCAGTTCTGGTCAATTGTTTTATTGACGGGCCCGTTGGTCTAGTGGCAACCTGGCAACGAAACCAAGGATCGCGGGTTCGAATCCCGCTACTGGCAAATGTTTGTGTGATGAACATCGACATTTGTACTCGAGTCATGGATGTTTATAAAAGTAATTACGTATGTCTATCCGTTTCCTAGCATCTATAGTACAAGCTTCGAGCTTAGTTTGGGGCTAGGCAAACGGTGTGTTAGTTCAAGACATTTTTGTTATTATTATTCAATTATTTATTTTTTTGCGGCAGGCGAGTGCGTATGCGGCCCAGGGTACGAGGGCGCGCGCTGCGAACGCAAGTGTCCGGCGGGTTTCTTCGGGCCGGGCTGTCGCCAGCCCTGCGACTGCGCCTCCACCGCGCAGGGCTGCCACCACGTCACCGGACGATGCATATGCGGACCCAGCTGGCGAGGTGCGTATGAAACTGACATTTTACTGTAACTATTTATTTGTATAGCCTACTGCCGGCCTAGAATAATAGTACCCCATGTCGTTCCGTCGGTGTCGGACATCTAAACTTAGTCCATTTTATTAAACAAAATTAGAAAGCTCACGCCCACGAACTTTCGTGTTGCTTTCTTACAATTTTCGATTCGGAATGGTACCACATTTGAGATACCGACCTCACCAATGGGGTATTTGACTGCATACGAAATAAATTATGGTATTCTAACATTTAAAATAAAATAAAAAAATAAGCTCTAATCACTATGTCACAGCTACTATAGAGCTTTTAACAAATTATAACAGTAAAATGAAACAAAAAAGTATTGATTTGGAAGAATTAATACTTATTCGTTCTCAAGGTTCATTAAATATGAGTTTACATAAAATATCATTATCATTAAGCGAAACATGTCAACTTATGCATTTTTAAGACAAGATATAAGACTGCCTCGATTGTAAAATATTTGTGATGACATTTCTTCAAATTATTTACTGTGAAAACAATTATATCGATATTGGAAACGTTGGAAGTAAAATAAATAATGGTAAATATTCTCATGGATAATTTCTTCGTTCAGGTCTGTTCACGAAAGACGGTATGTATTCTGTAGCGGCTCTAATAATTGTATTCGTTTTTAGTAACAGATGTTTTGGGAATCCCTGTGCCGTCCGACACCCTATGTGAGACTCCACATAACAATACCGGACTATTTTCTACTAACAATACAATAATTGGTAGACCAGAAACTCACCACATTATGTATTTACAAAGAAATAAACATATGAACCCAGATATTGATGTTCAAGATGAAAAGCAGACGTTATGGAACCAAGATATGAATTTAAGTTATGAAAAGACTGACGCTTTGTTGACCAATAATTGTATCTCCTGGACAATAAATTCTGAAGTGTTAATAAATACTGAAATATTATCGATTGTAAGCGAGAGTCTAAGAAAAGTAAATAAAACGAAGACACGTGCTATAGTAGCAGTTGTTGAAATCAATAATACTTTGATAACAAGAAAAAGTAACATTATGCAACTTTCACTCCAGGATAATAGAGTTTATATAAATAAAATGCTTTTGGGAGAAGTTTAAATTCAGCAATAAATGTTTTAAACACTGTGTTTGTTTATTTACTCGAAAGATTTTTAAAGCCGTGGATATAGCGAGATATATAACTGGAGCCAAGCTTTCTATTGAGGCATACTACTAACTGCCCTTTGTAAGAAAATGAATGACTGTCTTGTCTACATGATTTCACATAAGATCCAACTCACAAGTACTATTTAAAATAACAAATGAAAATAATTGTAAATCAGCAAACATTTTATTGTACAGGGCTACAATATTTTCTAATTCTTATACGACAATTGCTGGCTTAACCAAATCTACAATACTCAGTATATTTATGTATCTTTGTACGAATTCTCGTAGCTCTGAAAACACACCTCATACTCATTTCACACTACACTGGGTTTGTGATGTGAGTAGTGGATTAAGGAATCACGATAAACTTTAGATGTGTCGTTATTTGAGTGGGTGTATTCGTGACTAACCAAACAGGATGAATATAATGTAGTTGAGGTTATCTTCATGGTATACAATGCCGCTGCTAGTAGATAAGCTAAATATTAGAGAGATGTAGATTATTATTATTCCTGTCCCTGTTTGATTTTGTTGGTATAATGTGTCTTATGTTCCGAAAATGGAAAATCGGGAAATAACGCAGAACATAATTTTTAATTATTTCTTCCTGATTATTGAAACTGACATTGTTGCAAAGAATAATGCCTATTGTGTGGTCTATTAAGATTTACAACCTTTAGATTTTTTAAATATTTTGTAGCACTTAACTAACTCTTAACAAATCGTACGCAGGAGTGCGATGCGAGACGCAATGCCCGCAGGGCCACTACGGCGAGGAGTGCTCGGAGCGCTGCCAGTGCTTGAACAACTCGTCGTGCGACGCGGAGACAGGTCGCTGCGCCTGCGCGGCCGGCTGGACCGGCGCCGACTGCAGCCGCCCCTGCGAGCCTGGTACCTACGGCCCGGGGTGCTCGCAACGCTGCCCGGGATATAATGGTTAGTCGCCATGGCAAGGTGTGGTCGAGATATAATGGTACATAACTACGGCGAAGAGTGCTCGGATCGCTGCCAGTGCTTGAACAACTCGTCGTGCGACGCGGAGACCGGGCGCTGCGCCTGCGCGGCCGGCTGGACCGGCGCCGACTGCAGCCGCCCCTGCGAGCCTGGTACATACGGCCCGGGGTGCTCGCAACGCTGCCCGGGGTATAATGGTAAGTTACTATGGCAAGCTGTGGTTGAGATAAAATGGTACATAACTACGGCGAGGAGTGCTCAGAGCGCTGCCAGTGCTTGAACAACTCGTCGTGCGACGCGGAGACCGGGCGCTGCGCCTGCGCGGCCGGCTGGACCGGCGCCGACTGCAGCCGCCCCTGCGAGCCTGGTACCTACGGCCCGGGGTGCTCGCAACGTTGCCCGGGGTATAATGGTAAGTCACTACAGTCACTACGGCAAGGTGTGTTCGAGATGAAACTGTACGTAACTACGGCGAAGAGTGCTCGGAGCGCTGCCAGTGCTTGAACAACTCGTCGTGCGACGCGGAGACCGGGCGCTGCGCCTGCGCGGCCGGCTGGTCCGGCGCCGACTGCAGCCGCCCCTGCGAGCCTGGTACCTACGGCCCGGGGTGCTCGCAGCGCTGCCCGGGATACAATGGTAAGTTACTATAGCAAGGAGTGTTGGAGATGAATCTGTACGTAACTACGGCGAAGAGTGCTCGGAGCGCTGCCAGTGCTTGCACAACTCGTCGTGCGACGCGGAGACAGGTCGCTGCGCCTGCGCGGCCGGCTGGACCGGCGCCGACTGCAGTCGCCCCTGCGAGCCTGGTAGCTACGGCCCGGGGTGCTCGCAACGCTGCCCGGGATATAATGGTAAGTCACTACAGCACGGTGTGGTCGTGACAAGATGGTACATAACTGCGGCGAGGAGTGCTCGGAGCGCTGCCAGTGCTTGAATAACTCGTCGTGCGACGCGGCGCCGACTTCAGCCGCCCCTGCGAGCCTGGTACCTACGGCCCGGGTTGCTCGCAGCGCTGTCCGGGGTATAATGGTAAGTCACTGCGGCAATGTGTGTTCGAGGTGAAACTGTACATTACTACGGCGAAGAGTTCTCGGAGCGCTGCCAGTGCTTGAACAACTCGTCGTGCGACGCGGAGACCGGGCGCTGCGCCTGCGCGGCCGGCTGGACCGGCGCCGACTGCAGCCGCCCCTGCGAGCCTGGTACCTACGGCCCGGGGTGCTCGCAGCGCTGCCCGGGGTATAACGGTAAGTCACTACGGCAATGTGTGTTCGAGATGAAACTGTACGTAACTGTGGCGAAGAGTCCGGTTCTTCTCATTAGAAGTAACATTGCAAACTTCGTGGTAGATTTATTCTGTAACATTATTATCTTTTTTACCTGATGATTCTTATTTGCTCATCTCTAAAGATTACCATAATAAGATAATTTTAACCTAGTTCGTGGTTGTTAGAGCTTAAATCCGCGACCACCATACTTAACCTGCTTTGCACGGTTTGGATTCACTAAATGCCCATACACTCGACTAATCGCGCTTTGTTTCAAAACATTTCGTTATGAAAAGAAGTGTTTTTAGACTATTATGTCAAAAGTGGTTTTACAATAGTGTAACAATAGCTTATTGTTCTTACTGTGTAATTGTTGAACACAAGCTAAGTCCTGAACACAGTAACGCTTGAAAATATTATAAGTTTTATTTTTATTATTTTAGATACCAATTCGACGCCCTGTGACCCTGTGACGGGCAACTACTCTTGCCCTAGTGGCTTCACGGGAGCTACATGCGAGTACCCTTGCCCGCTTGGCACCTTCGGGCTGAACTGTAGAGAGAAGTGCGATTGCAAGAATAATGCTGACTGTCATCACGTTACAGGTGTGTACTAAATATAGCAATGATATAAAATAAAATATTTTTTTAGCTATTTGATAAATAAAGATATTAGTATTTACAAGGAAAATTAATTTGTTAATTAAAACTACCAGAAAAAAAAAAAGCTTTTCAAATATTGGGAGAAATATTGGCCTTCCCTTCGGGAGCGGGAGATCGTTCAATTTAAACTGTTTTTCACTTCAAGTTAGGTCAAATGACCGCAATAACCACATAAATATATCAGCGTCTGACATATCGTCAACTACTTGACTTGCGTGATGCAGGACATCAGTGGCGTGCATTCCATATAGGCATTTAGGCAGTGCCTACCTTAACTTAATACAAGAAATATTCATAACACATTCACAAACAAAACGTTAGAAAAATTTAACATATTAAATCATTTCATTACATTTTGTATATTTTTTATTTAAGCATTTTCAAATACTAGGTATTATTATACATTTCATTACATAAAACAATCAAAATAAATCATAAAAACACTAATTTACAATCATCATTTCAAAATTTCCACTTTTACACGGCAAATTCTATAGCGGCGAACTCGGTAGGCACTATTTCGACTGCATCTATGAAATATCGAATCTTAGCTGTCAAAATTCGACATGACGGGCTAAGCAACAAAATTAAGAAGTCACACTGTGACGCACACTCTAACCTAAATGGTGACATTTTTAAAATAGCAGTATTTACTTCCTAAAGTAGGCTTGCTTATCTCGAGCGAGAATTCATATAAAAAGTGTTACAGAGAAAATAATGGATACTAGAACGAATAATAATTAAAAAAGTATTTATGAGCCACCTTTCGTGGTATAATCTATTAAGAATTCAATATTAAGAAATGAAAAGACGCGAGTTTGTTTCGGAATCTTAGTGTTATGATAGTCAGTCAGTCTGCCTGCCAAAAGATGGCGCTAAAAGCCAATCAATATTTTTTAAATGTACGGCGTTCCCAAGTTTTCATTACTTTTTTATCTATAAAATGATAAAATTGTCTCTATAGAAGTAAATATCATGTTTTTGATGTTCAAATGTACTAGTTTACTTTAAATTTTTATTTCGCGTTCAGCAGACTAAAATTATTGTGCAAAATTTGTTTGATAGTTTATCTGCACGGCATCTATTGCCGGTGGCGGTTGCTATGGCGCTGATACAATAAATTTTAACTCTAAAATCATAATGATAGTGTCTCTTTACAAGAAGTAATTGCTTAGTTGAATTTCGAAAAAATAAATTAATGATATGAACTGTTATTTTTTATTTAAATTTGAGCCTATGAGTATTTCCGTTTTAGGCATTAAAAAGCAGTTAAATAGTTTTCTTTTAGGTACATCATAATGTACCTAACTAAAGTGGTGTTGTGTTATTATTGTGCTGTGTGTGAATATACAACAATCAATAAATTGCAGTGATTGGTAGGTCAGAATTTTGTTTGCGTACAACAGCTGATATTGACAAGACAACAATAATATAATATGGCTATCAATTTTTTTTAGCATCAATTTTAATTGCCTTCAAAGTCAAAACATAAAATAGTGCGCTGTTTATAGGGTTAGTTATGCATTATAGTTTTAGTGCCTACCAAGTGAAAAAACCTATGCACGCCACTGCAGGACATTATATTTTGTGGTTCGTAGAACTGCTCGCTTAGTATTTTTTGTGTTACGGTGGTGTCAAAATCAACTCACCGATCACCAGACGGGAGCGGATGGGTGACCAAACATTTTTATCTTGAGCTCGTTCGCGCCGCGGAAGGCACATCAGGTCAGCCGCAGGCGGACCACCGATCCGCTGGGGCCCGCGGGGTTTTTAAAGTCCTGGTGGGCTAGCCAGATGCCACTTTAGCGAACGCGAATACGGTATTTGACTGACAGCTCAAATCACCTTCTTTTATTAAATGTCAAAAACGCAACCTTGTAGGAAGAACTGTATGAAATACTGGTATGTGACGTCACATACCAGTATTGTCAATTCAATACTTTTTTAGTTTCAATTAGCTGTAAAAAATATTTAAAACTGTGGCATAATGCTTTGTGCTTAATTTTTGATTTCGCCTTTAATGTTAGAAAATCGTAATTATTTTCGTTTGCAGTCAAATACCCAATTATTGTTTCGTCGCGTGAAGTGGCATCTTGACTAGCCCACCCGATCTCTGAGCGGCGAGACATTGGGGGCGTTTGGCAGAAAAAAGCGCTAGGAAGCGCTAACGATTAAATAAGCAAAATGGCGGATTGTGTCAAACAATCTGTACAGTTTTCGGCCAGGACATGTTTGCTAACTTCAGTCTGTGCTTCAGTTGCGCTGACACAATCCGCCATTTTGCTTATTTAATCGTTAGCGCTTCCTAGCGCTTTTTTCTGCCAAACGCCCCCATTAATCCTTCGATGATTGTGACGTTGTGTGTGCATTGCGGTGCAGGCGTGTGCCAGTGCCCGCCGGGCTGGCGCGGGGCGCGCTGCGGCGAGGCGTGCGGCGCGGGCTGGTGGGGCGCGCGCTGCTCGCAGCCGTGCCGCTGCGAGCGCGGCGCCGCCTGCCGCGCCAACGACGGCTTCTGCCGCTGCCCGCCCGGCTACACCGGCACCTACTGCGAGCAGTGTGAGTTGTCTAGCAGGCGTGCGGCGCGGGCTGGTGGGGCGCGCGCTGCTCGCAGCCGTGCCGCTGCGAGCGCGGCGCCGCCTGCCGCGCCAACGACGGCTTCTGCCGCTGCCCGCCCGGCTACACCGGCACCTACTGCGAGCAGTGTGAGTTGTCTAGCAGGCGTGCGGCGCGGGCTGGTGGGGCGCGCGCTGCTCGCAGCCGTGCCGCTGCGAGCGCGGCGCCGCCTGCCGCGCCAACGACGGCTTCTGCCGCTGCCCGCCCGGCTACACCGGCACCTACTGCGAGCAGTGTGAGTTGTCTAGCAGGCGTGCGGCGCGGGCTGGTGGGGCGCGCGCTGCTCGCAGCCGTGCCGCTGCGAGCGCGGCGCCGCCTGCCGCGCCAACGACGGCTTCTGCCGCTGCCCGCCCGGCTACACCGGCACCTACTGCGAGCAGTGTGAGTTGACACACATCGATGGCGCAGTGGTTAGCGCACACGGCCTGCGGTTGCCAAAAGTTAAGCAACGTTCGCAGATGCCAGTCATCGGATGGGTGACTGAAAAAAAACATCTCGAGCTCCTCCGTGCTTCTTAAGGCACATTAAGCCGTTGGTCCTGCGCCTGATCCCTCTACGGTCGTGTCAGATTGCTGTCCCACCGAATTATGAGAGTGAAGGAGTAGGGAGTGCATCTGTGCTTGCGCACTCACTTGTGCACTATAATATATCCGGCGTACCTGGCTGATCGTAGGATCGGCCGCCATGGCCGAATACGGCCGGAGGGTATTATTATTATAGAGACTCGTGAGCAGACGACGGCTGCGACCGCGGATGCTGTAACGCAGCCGAAACGACAAGCAGTAAGTAGTATACAGGGTGGAATTTTGAAGTGGGTTTTGAAGGGCAGATACATGAACCGTTGCAGTTACTAGAAGGCGTTGTTTGGCAACCATCCATAACTTTTTAGAGATATTTTGATCTGCATTCACAGATATTGGAAGAAAAGTTACAGTCAGCATAAAAAATGCTGAAATTTCAAATTCCTCCTTGTATAATGTACTACATAAATAAGTACTGCGTTTAGTCCTGTTAATTATTATTATTGATTTTATAGTCCGGGATTCTGATTCCTTTAGTTAAATTTATTAAGTTTTCGGAGAAATTTCATCTGATTTCAAAAATAAAGTGTGGCAAGGGAAGTACCGAAAACATTAAAAAGCAGTTTTCTTCCTTTTCAAAAATAAAGGAATGTTTTATTTGCGTTTAACATTCTACCTACAGTATTAAAAGAACTTCTCCTTAAGGTAGTGCTGATGTTGTGACATTAAAATTAAAATTATGTTCTTATTGAGATATTAAATAAAATAACTTTTAAATTGCAGTCTGCCCCGAGGGCTACTTTGGCGATCACTGCATGGAAGCGTGCAACTGCTCGTCGGTCGGCAACTGGGTCTGCCACCCCGTCAAGGGCTGCATCTGTCATCGCAACTTCATCGGAGAGAACTGCGACATACACGCGAGTGACGCTATCGTCATAGACCGGGCTGAAGGTGAGTCGAAATTACTGACAAATTATTTTTAGTTTTATTTTTTATGCTTTATTGCACTACGAAAATAGTGCAAAAAACCCCGGACTTAATGTATTAGGGCATTATCTACCTCGCAATAATTTAATTTAGAGTTCAAACGACATACATATGTCTAATAATTTTTTCTCATATGTATCTTAAAGAGTCCCAAGAATCTGAGATAATTTTTTGATAGATACTGTCGTACATTGTAAACATTGGCCTTAATTGTAAGACAGCTGGTTTCATTCTCAAATAAATCATAGAAAAGACATAGAAATCTGCTATGAGTGGTGGTTATAAATTTTCCATAGCATATACGGAATTCATTTTGTCTATTGTAGTACATCATGTTAATTTGAATAAACTGTTTGCTTTGATTACAATAGTGGCTGCTCGTGGCGCTATAAATGTGTCTAAATAGTTTACTTCTCCACCAGCAGGTTCATCAAATGGTCTGACAGTGGTGATGATCGTGCTGTCTCTACTATGCGCGGCGTGTGCCGTCCTGGTGCTGATGTACTACCGCAAGCGCGTGCGCAGCCTCAAGCGGGAGATCGCGCATGTCCACTACACGGCCGACCCTAACTCGCAACCAGGTACATATCACTTACATGTTTATTTAACTGGTCCAACAGCCAAAAGGTATTTTTTAGGAGTCATCGTGTATCAAGCGGCGTGCGAAGCATCGTCGCTCTGATCGCGTGATTCGTTCGCCAAGAGACTTTCGCCCCAGCGAACCAAGGGGTACGGATCCTCGTTCCGACAGCGCCCGTGACATGAAACGGTCTTATTTAAGTGATGATCGTGCTGTCGCTACTATGCGCGGCGTGCGCAGTACTGGTGCTGATGTACTGCCGCAAGCGCGTGCGCAGCCTCAAGCGAGAGATCGCGCATGTCCACTACACCGCTGATCCCAACTCCCAGCCAGGTACTTATCACTTACTTGTTATCAAGCGGGGTGCGAAGCAGCGTTGCTTTGTTCGCGCGATTCGTTCTCCAGGAGACTCGCCCCGGTGGACCAATGGATATCCATTGCGCTGTCGGAACGTCCGGTATGTCGGTATAGCTGCGTGCAATTGGTGCACATCCTGAAGTGCGCTAACATCCGCCAATGTTAAAGAACAAGAAAGCCGACGCTCAAAAAGTGTGCCAAGATTTTAAACACATAAATTAATAAATTCCATGGATTAACACACCAATTGCCTAGCCCCAAATAGAGCTCGAAGCTTGTACTATTGATGTTAGGAAACGGATAGACATACTTCAATACTTTTATAAACATCCGTAACTCGAGTACAAATGCCGATGTTCATCACACAAAAATTAGCCCCTAGCGGGATTCGAACCCGCGACCCTTGGTTTTGTAGCCTCTGTTTTGGAGTCTCTGACTAGACCAACGGGCCTGTCAAACATCATCCAATATCACTGACCCGCCTCGCGTGTTCAGGTTGATCGTGGCATGTTTATAGTGTGATTCATAGTTTGCGAAATATATATTATTATTGCTTATATTAAAATCCAAATTTTGTCTATTACAGAGCAACAGCACTTCGACAACCCTGTGTACTCGTTCCAAACGGGCGCGCGCGACGACTCTGCCACGTTGTTGAACAACGCGCACACCATACTCAACAACCTCGGCGCCGGCAAGCTCAGCAACGCTGCTATGGAGAAATTGCGCATGCGCGCCAGCGGGTCTACCGACAGTGAGTTGACAGTTTATGATAACTTATTAACGCCCGCCCGCGACTCCGTCCGCGTGGATTTCGATTTCCAATATCCTATGTGTTTTCCTGATGTATAAGCTATATTTTGGTAGTTTCATTCAAATCCATTCAGTAGTTTTTACGTGAAAGAGTAACAAACATCCATACATTACAAACATACAAACATAAAAACATTACCAACATACTTACAAACTTTCGCCTTTATAATAGTACTAGATTATTTAGATTTATTTTTTTCAACTATTTGCGTATATGGTCGTTGGACCATAAGCGAATGTGATGCGGTCATTTAATCGACGTTAATATGATATGATAGATTATTAATATTACTTAGTTTATATTAGACTCATAAATATGGATTGATGAATATATGTGTTTCTAAATTGTATTTCCGCCAGATGGCGTAACGTAAATATAGGGTCCGACATGCTATTTGCTGGTATTTGTCAATTTGGTATTTTACTGCATACAAATCAATTTGTGAAGCTCTTAATAAAACGAAATTGAAACATGAGGACAAATTATGTATTATGCCACAGATATTATTAAAACGATCCATCAGACGAGTCGTTGACCAGAGCGCTTTAATTGTATAAAAATATGAAGTTGTTGACTAGACGTGTAGATACTGTTACGAACGAGCCGGAACCATCGAGACATCGCGACATAAAGTCGAATGTTCGAGACTAATCTACATCTATATTGTGACGGACAGACGCGATCCGCGCCGAGAGTATTCGCGAAGTCAGTACAAACCCCGCGCGCGCCATTTACAACCTTATAACAACGCAATAAGGTCAACGATCGAGTCACCGCAGACGCGGCGCGAGCGCGTCGCAGGTAGAAAAATTGGCCAAGTGCGAGTCGGACTCCCGCACTGAGGGTTCCGTACAAATTCTATTTTTGACGTATTAAAAAACCTTCTGAATAGATTTCGTTCGAACCAATTTTCGTTGGTAGTTTTTATGGTAATGTACATTATTATTTATTTCAGATTTATCATCCTCTTACTTTAGAAGTTAGGGGGGGGGGGGGGGACACACTTTTTCCCACTTTGGAAGAGTCTGTCACGCAAAGTATTCACTTAAGAAAAAAATTAGCTTAGAAACCTCAATATAATTTTTAAAGACCTATCCACACGTATATGTTCAATGAAAAAAAATATTTTCAGTTTCAGTTCCAACTATGGGGACCCCCCATTTTTTTATTTGTTTTCTATTTTCGTGTGAAAACCTTGTTGCGGTTCACAGAATACATCTACTCACCAAGTTTCAATAGTATAGTACTTATAGTTTCGAAAAAAAGTGGCTGTGACAGACTGGCGGACAGACAGACAGACAGACAGACAGACATGACGAATCTATAAGGGTTCCGTTTTTTTGCCATTTTGGCTACGGAACCCTAAAAAGGGCCGCGGGAGCGCACGACGCTTCTAGATACATCGCGTGTTATCAAGAGGGCTATTGTTCGCGCGCGAGTACTTTCTCGGGACGGCCGAATTATCTAGTATCGCGTTGCCGGCGATATAAATACGGCTCAAATGGGGAGTAAGTCAAGTTCAATCTGACCTTTCGGAGTGATAAGTGCGAACAAGTGATTACGAGTGACTATACCTGCGACCTAAGCGATACCTACGGACTACGAAGAACCCTGTGAACATAGTGTTTAGTGCGATTGAGTGTACGACCTAGGCGACCTACGGACTTCGATTTTCTGTGTGATTTGGCTACGGTGATTGTGTTGTGACTTGTGATTGTGTTGTGACTTGTGATTGTGTTGTGACTTGTGATTGTGGTGTGACTTGTGATGCAATGTTGTGCCTTCGGGAGTGAAATAAGAGAGATGATTTGTGCGCAACGTCCGTGTAATTACTGACTAATTAATGGTATTACAGGCTTATATATTGGGAGGTGTGACATACACTACACCTCCCCCGTATTTTTGAAAAAAAATAAATATTGATACACTTTTTTTTTTTTTATACAATACTCTTAATTTTAACGTAACATAAATACAAAGCAGTGGTCATTTTCAAACACAAAAGTAACTTCATGGGTTGTTGACGATGTTTAGTTACTACAGAAATTACATTATCCCAAAAAAATATTGCAATATAAATGTTCTAATTTTAATAATGTGGGGCATTCAACTACTTATTCTATTATTTCCTTTCTTATTATTATTGTCACTTTATTCAAATAAACTGTTTTAAAACATTTTTAAATTTATTACATTCCAAATAACTGCAAGTAGCTTTCATAGTCCTTTCTGTATTTATTTTTACACACATAAAAATAACTTTATTATCCATTAATCTTCTGTCGTTCCTTTTAAATCAATTCTTTAATCATTCTTACTTTGATGTTTATATTACTAAAACACTTGATTAGTGGACTAGCCAGTCACTTTACATTGCTTGTTTCATTACATAGCATTAGGTACCTTTCTTTATTTTATACGTATATACCTACCATGGTTTCATTCATATATATTATTTATTAATACTTTTATTTATAGTCGACTTTTATTTATTTATTTATTATGGTACTTTATTATTTATTTCTTTATAATACTTATTATGTGCGCACTTATTTGGTACAATATTTATTTATTTTAATAATATTTATTTAGCGGGACCTATTTTAAGACTTAACTATTATAAAATTGTCTCCAAACATTTTTATTAAATGTAGGATTGTTCCCGCCGAGCATGCTCTATATTTAGTACCATTTTATATTATTTGTACCATTTATTAATTATACCAAGGGTTTGTTTTAAGGCAACATGACCTCCAACTATTCTCACAGAGAAATCTCGTTTACACCATGATCGAATGAAGGATGCCCCTTGCGTATTTCGTCATAAATGCTTTTAAGCATTTTTTTTTTATACGTAGCTAATAGCTCGTATTAAACTGCTTGATGCACGAAGGCATTTTACTTATACCAATACTATCTAAATTCCTACTAAATTGCCTATTCCATTATGATGATGCATTCGATTTTTAAAATATCCACGAACTATTGGGTGATCAGTCCAACTGCCAAAAGAATGTTTTAAATATCGAGGCATCCCTATCTACTTAAACATATCAATTCCAAACACTTTCCTTTCCATAAAACAAAAAACCAAATCCTAACTCTTAAAAAAAAACATTCCATAACATTCCGACATAACACTAAATGTAGTTACGTAACCATATAAATTTTCTCTTGCACGTTCCTAAACCTTACACATTTTATTATGAATATGTCATACCTCGTATGATCATATTTTATTTTGTCAATCCGTGGGAGACATATCCATGTAGTCTTAGAAAATGTAACTAATAAACTTACTTGAAGAAGCTTAAAAGAATTTAATACATATCTAAAACCTAACTTTCGTCTCGTTTTGAGATTATTTATGCAGTCTTCATAACTTTTTAAATAAAAACTTTAGTGACAAATAAAATTATCCTTCTTCTTGATTCGTTACAATTTAAGTACGCAGTTATTAACGCATGAACACACAAAAATATCAATAATGCAATACAATTTCCAAATTTTTAATCGAATATTATTTTAAAAGGATTGGAACACATAGTAACAATTTTATTGTAAATATATCAATTAACTTTTTAATTTTTCGCGAGTTAAAGTATCCGTTTTAATTAAAATCAAGATAAAAGTACCTAAATAAAATACGCAAAACCAATTAATCTAATGACGAAACCAAATTAAGAAATATTAATAATTCAACATTTGAATAGATAAAGGATAACTAAGTACATTTTTGTATTTCCGATATTTATAATTATGTATTTAATAATATATTTTTATTGTAAATAAGTTAAATTTGCTACTATTTACTTAAATGCGACTGTGCCTAATGTGTATAAATATTTGAAAAGAAATTGTGATAATCATCTATAAATTTTTTAGTAACACAATGATTGTGAGTATAACGAAGTCTTGTTCTTGTTATTTTAAGTAATTATTTTAAGTAATACATAATATTTTAGTTAATGCTTGTTTTTCCTTTAAAGGTCTCCCGATGAAATATATTTAAACAGAATTAATAAATTTACTGAGCCCTAATATTATAAAATAAATTAATTATTGATGATTTAAATCCGCAACTAATCAAAAATTATTTAATTTTTTTTTTTTCCTGTTTTCTGAGTGAATATTATGATTATACTTCTGACATTACTTTAATTAATTGTATCTAATCGAAAATTTGTACTATTTAAAACGCGTATGCGTGCTTGAACCCCCAGGCCTGAGCAGATCGGATGGAAAGAGACCCGACGGATTGACTTTGGTGCCATGGAAAAACGGCAAGTGCCTAATTTGGGACGCAACTTGCGTTAGTACGGTGGCTGCCAAACCGCGGAGAATGCTTATGGCCTTAGGCCTTTAGCCAGCCCTCCAGTTTCCCCGGCTCCCAAGGCAATGGAGGGACACCGTCAGGTTTTTAGCAGGTAGTTGGGTCTGCTTTCTAGACCTGGAGTCCTGCATAACCCGCCGACCACCCCCGTGGTTAACGGGTACGCGTCAAAGCATTTTCCTGACGATAAAAAAAAAAAAAAAATATTTAAATAATTTTTGATTAGTAGCGGATTTAAATCATCAATAATTAATTTATTTTATAATATTAGGGCTCAGTAAATTTATTAATTCTGTTTAAATATATTTCATCGGGAGACCTTTAAAGGAAAAACAAGCATTAACTAAAATATTATGTATTACTTAAAATAATTACTTAAAATAACAAGAACAAGACTTCGTTATACTCACAATCATTGTGTTACTAAAAAATTTATAGATGATTATCACAATTTCTTTTCAAATATTTATACACATTAGGCACAGTCGCATTTAAGTAAATAGTAGCAAATTTAACTTATTTACAATAAAAATATATTATTAAATACATAATTATAAATATCGGAAATACAAAAATGTACTTAGTTATCCTTTATCTATTCAAATGTTGAATTATTAATATTTCTTAATTTGGTTTCGTCATTAGATTAATTGGTTTTGCGTATTTTATTTAGGTACTTTTATCTTGATTTTAATTAAAACGGATACTTTAACTCGCGAAAAATTAAAAAGTTAATTGATATATTTACAATAAAATTGTTACTATGTGTTCCAATCCTTTTAAAATAATATTCGATTAAAAATTTGGAAATTGTATTGCATTATTGATATTTTTGTGTGTTCATGCGTTAATAACTGCGTACTTAAATTGTAACGAATCAAGAAGAAGGATAATTTTATTTGTCACTAAAGTTTTTATTTAAAAAGTTATGAAGACTGCATAAATAATCTCAAAACGAGACGAAAGTTAGGTTTAAGATATGTATTAAATTCTTTTAAGCTTCTTCAAGTAAGTTTATTAGTTACATTTTCTAAGACTACATGGATATGTCTCCCACGGATTGACAAAATAAAATATGATCATACGAGGTATGACATATTCATAATAAAATGTGTAAGGTTTAGGAACGTGCAAGAGAAAATTTATATGGTTACGTAACTACATTTAGTGTTATGTCGGAATGTTATGGAATGTTTTTTTTAAGAGTTAGGATTTGGTTTTATGTTTTATGGAAAGGAAAGTGTTTGGAATTGATATGTTTAAGTAGATAGGGATGCCTCGATATTTAAAACATACTTTTGGCAGTTGGACTGATCACCCAATAGTTCGTGGATATTTTAAAAATCGAATGCATCATCATAATGGAATAGGCAATTTAGTAGGAATTTAGATAGTATTGGTATAAGTAAAATGCCTTCGTGCATCAAGTAGTTTAATACGAGCTATTAGCTACGTATAAAAAAAAAATGCTTAAAAGCATTTATGACGAAATACGCAAGGGGCATCCTTCATTCGATCATGGTGTAAACGAGATTTCTCTGTGAGAATAGTTGGAGGTCATGTTGCCTTAAAACAAACCCTTGGTATAATTAATAAATGGTACAAATAATATAAAATGGTACTAAATATAGAGCATGCTCGGCGGGAACAATCCTACATTTAATAAAAATGTTTGGAGACAATTTTATAATAGTTAAGTCTTAAAATAGGTCCCGCTAAATAAATATTATTAAAATAAATAAATATTGTACCAAATAAGTGCGCACATAATAAGTACTAGCGGGCGCCCGCGACTTCGTCCGCGTGAATTTCAGTTTCTTCATCTATTTTATCTCCTTAGAAGTGGAATTTTCGAATATTCTTTAAAGGGGATGCTTACGTCATATTATCTTTATGAATGCAAAGTCTCAGCACGATTGGTTTAAAAATGACAAAGTTTCATACTTACGTTCCTCCCCTATTTTACCCCGTTGGGGGTTGGAATTTATCAATATCATTTCTTAGGCGATGTTTACGTCATAGTAGCTTTATGAATGCAAAGTCTCAGCCCGATCGGTTAAAAAATGACAAAGTTTCATGCTAACGTTCATCCCCTACTTTACCCCGTTGGGGGTTGGAATTTATAAATATCATTTTTTAGGCGATGCCTAAGTTATAATAGCTTTGTGCATGCAAAGTCTCAACCCGATCGGTTTAAAAATGACAAAGTTTCATACTAACGTTCATCCCCTATTTTACCCCCTTGGGGGTTGAAATTTATCAACATTATTGCTAAGGCGATGCTAACGTTATAGAAGCTTTATGCATACAAAGCCTCAGCCCGATCGGTTTAAAATTGACAAAGTTTCATACTAACGTTTATCCCCTATTTTACCCCCTTAGGGGTTGAATTATTCAAAACCCTTTCTTAGCGGATGCCTACGTCATAACATCTACCTGCATGCCAAATTTCAGCCCAATCCGTCCAGTGGTTTGGGCTGTGCGTTGATAGATCACTATGTCAGTCAGTCACCTTTGAGTTTTATAGATATAGATTATAAAGAAATAAATAATAAAGTACCATAATAAATAAATAAATAAAAGTCGACTATAAATAAAAGTATTAATAAATAATGTATATGAATGAAACCATGGTAGGTATATACGTATAAAATAAAGAAAGGTACCTAATGCTATGTAATGAAACAAGCAATGTAAAGTGACTGGCCAGTCCACTAATCAAGTGTTTTAGTAATATAAACATCAAAGTTAGAATGATTAAAGAATTGATTTAAAAGGAACGACAGAAGATTAATGGATAATAAAGTTATTTTTATGTGTGTAAAAATAAATACAGAAAGGACTATGAAAGCTACTTGCAGTTATTTGGAATGTAATAAATTTAAAAATGTTTTAAAACAGTTTATTTGAATAAAGTGACAATAATAATAAGAAAGGAAATAATAGAATAAGTAGTTGAATGCCCCACATTATTAAAATTAGAACATTTATATTGCAATATTTTTTTGGGATAATGTAATTTCTGTAGTAACTAAACATCGTCAACAACCCATGAAGTTACTTTTGTGTTTGAAAATGACACAGGATATTTTAGACTCGATCTTTGGCGCCTGCTCGCTGATCTCCCGGCAGCCTCCACTTCCGACTCGAACTTCTCCCGGCTGCCTGCTCCACGTCTCCACTCATCCGACTCCATCAACTCCCGGCTGCCTGCTTATCGCCATCACACTCCAAAATTTCTTCCAATATGTTTCTTCAATTTTAACTCTTCATTTATATGTCTTTAATTTTTTATATAGTTTATTCACACTGTTCACTTTGGATTTGTATTTATGTACGTTAATTTATTTTTAATTTTTTTTTTTTTAGATTAGATAGTATAGATTTATTCTTAATTTATATACTTAATTTGATGGCCGGCCGGTCCATTATTTTACTTATATATTTGATTAAAAACTAACATTGTCCATGTCCTTAAAATATTTTAAATTTTTCACCACTGCACATTTTCGTAGTCTAGTCTTTTTTCACTATTTTCACTCACAACATATTCCATGTTCCATCTGCGCAGCGCTGCCGCAAGGCAGCACTGGCAGGGTCGCCATGCAATGTTGTGCCTTCGGGAGTGAAATAAGAGAGATGATTTGTGCGCAACGTCCGTGTAATTACTGACTAATTAATGGTATTACAGGCTTATATATTGGGAGGTGTGACATACACTACAGTGATCGTGTTGTGACTTGTTTATCGTCGAATAAATTCTTCTATCAAGTCAACGGTTTTTAATCCAAATCCCGATCCCCACGTTCGTAACAATACTTTAGTATCGGCTTTATCGCTAAATGTTTTATTTTATCTATTCTAGCATCTTCAAGCACGTATGATCCACTGTCATCATTGAAGAACAAAGATGCTGATGCCAACAATCCCAATCTGTACCACTTCATTGATGACGATAACAAATTGGACCATGTGTACGACGAGATAAAACACAAGGAGGGATATGGTAAGTGCTTATGGTTTATTTTAATTTTTATACAAATAAATACTGGCACCGAAGATGATGGATACTACATACCTTCCCTTTCAATCGTATCAGATACTTCTTATTTGTTTTTTAAATTAGAAACTCGTAGCAGGAGGACCATTTAATCACACTGTAATTATGTTGAAAGAAAAATCGACCGGTCCCTTTTCCACCGTTTGCAAAAGTCGGATTAAAGTATCACGTGATGAGAATAAAATATTGTGTTTGTTTTAGAAATAGAATACGACCACCTAAACTACACGCCGCCGGTGAACAAATGGAAGCAGCACTACCAGCGGATGGCCAACGGGTTCCCGCCGCCGCAGCCGCCGGGCGCCGCAGCTAGCGAGCCGCCGAGCATCCCGCCGCTGCCCAAGCTCAGCGTCGCCGCGCAGCCGCCGCCGCCGCCCGTGCGAGACGACCCGCTCTCGCCCGACTCGCCCGGCTCGCCCGGCTCGCCCGGCTCGTCCGGCTCGTCCGACTCGTCCGCCAGCGACGACGACGCTCCCGCCCCGCCCCGGCGCGACGACGACACGCTCCCCGTCCCGCGGAAGCGGCTCATCCGCGATGCCGTCGCACCCGACAACGTCGCACCTTGATCTGCCGGGGTACGTATTAAAACAATTCGTAGATCGGTAGTACTTGCCGAATCGATTGCGGCTCGTGGTAGCGCATCTACCTAATGTTCGGCCATTTTGGATGAGGAATAGAATGTAGACCTAGCTGAAGTATCTTCTCATGTAAATCACTAAAATTTACTATTTATTATTTTATTTTCAATCCTGCGGGATTGGATGATTTATTTTTCTATTCATTCAATTTTTTTTAATGAATTTCTTGTGTAATTAATATTACAAGATTGTTCAAGTATTTCGTATTCATCATCCGACGTGGCTGGAGTGTAGTTAAAGATCCAAATTAATATTATATTTTGTAAAATCTGTTCGGACAAACATATTTTTGTAACGGTTTTGTAGGAGCTCCCCGGAGTCGGGAGCCATTTTGTAATTCTGACCGAGTGAGTGTGAGTGTTTCTACGAGCGTGATTTTGTGCCCGATCTCTGTACCGAAAATTTTAAATCATTCTTATGAGTATCCGAGTATTAATATAAGTAGTGCAACTGTTTTAAAACGCGTAGAATAGTAATATACATATAATGCCATGTTAGCACGATTTAAAAGTGATCGTAAATAAATCATGCCTGGCACTAATTTATAATATATTATAGCATTTTATTTTATTGATTGGCATGTTGAAGTTCAATTAGACCTATTTTGTAACTTAACATATCAAATCAATATATCATACTCGTATGTAGATAATGGATTATCTCAGTATGAAAATAAATTGTTTATTACAGTAAAAAAACTAAATATGTAATTTTTTAACACTTATCGTACCTTTTTTTTGTAAATATTGCCGCTAAGGTTTTTCAGATATAATAGTATTTTATCACAACGTAAATTTTACTTTACAGTTTTTTTATTGTGTGTTTTAATTCTAAAGGCAGCTCAAACACTAGAAATGGTTTGATAATGGACTAACAATAACTTTATTAAAATATATCGAAGGAGATGATATACGTATTCTAATTTAGAGCTTATATTGCATGAATATTTTACTGTTTTTAATTCGGTGTATAGTGTTTCTCAGCAATGCATTCATGCACTCAACAGCAAGATTGTTTAAAATATTCAACCCAGCACCGAATCAGTTTATTAAAAAAATAGAATACTGCCGCATTTCATATGGAAAATCGTTTTGTTTTTACGATTGTACATACTCACAGCATTTTATTTATAAAAAACATTTAAAAACTGGCACTTTGTTACATTCCACATATTTGTAATAAGTTTCTTTGTTATCTACTTTTCTTTTACAGTTTTATATCATATACATATACATAATATAATGACGCGTTGTTTATATTCAGATTTATATTTGTAATTTGTGTTTGTGATGTATTTAAATCTTTGCTTGTAAGGCATGTATACCGAATGTGTATGATATTTTGGTAAAATCATTATTTTATTGGTATTATTTGCATCTCTATCTTTATTAAATTATATTTGGTGTTTAGGTTTTAATGTTAAGCTAAGTGTAATGATATAATTATATTTTTAATATAATGCAAATATTATTTTGAAAGTTTTGTACCAATGTGCTCAAAGCGTGCCAAACTATTAAAAGACTACACTGAAAAATATTTCTTTGGAAGTAATCGTAAGGCATTTTTATAAAAACAGTACTATTATTACGCTCTGATATTATAATGGGTCTTCCAATGCCTGCGTGGCATATTTATAGTGTGATTGATTATAAACATTAGGAACATAAAAAAAATTAAACAAATCATGATTGTCTTATCATCAGTATCTGTTATCATTACTTGAGGCCCAATATTTTATCACTGTAGCTATTTGGCAGTTTTATCAATAAATCAAATGCTTTCTTTCATCTCAATGGATTTATTAAGAGCACATTCTGTGATATTTTATTCTGAAAAATGACCTCCACGATCTTACAAGTTTCACCAAAATAAAAAGCAATCATCTAAATCACATTGTACTCTCAGGTATTATGATATAATCTAAAGTTACTTGACTACATAAAACTTGTAAATCACGTTTTACTTTTGTGGCAACCCATGTCTTTTTTAAGCTGAATGTTTACTAAATGTACATATATCAAAAGTTATATTTTTTCGTCTATGCATTGAGTACAAGAGAAAACCTTGTAAAGTAAACGGGTCATTACGATATTTTATTCAAATTTGATATGACTAATTGATAAATTAAATAAATCAGCCTTATTTTAAAAGGTTAAAATGTTAAATATTAATGTGTTCAATGGACAATATATTATAATTATATTGTCAATTTGTTTATAATATTAATTAATGTAATATATAGGGTGAAACAAAATATACTGCAAATATAAGGGCGAATTCTTTAGTGGCAATGTAATCAATATCAGATATTAAAAAGTCAAAATTAATGCCCACAAATTTTGCATTTTCTGCATTGGCCAATTTGCTCTTTTTGTCCTGTAAGCTTCGCCCCCTCTCCACCACTTTGCTTTTGGGGCAGGACAAGTGTAGTAATTGTATAACACTTAAAAAACACGACCAGCTGACTTGCATATGACAAATTTTGTAATTTTTCCAATTATTCACTCAATTTATTTTGCTGATTTTCTCGGAAACTAGCGTATAAACAAAAAAATTTTACTAGAAAAATTTATTACATTTCCACTAAACGATTCGCCCTTAAAATATTTGCAGTATATTTTGTTACACCTTATATACATTTATAGACGTAAGGTACATTTATTTGAAACAATTAAAAAAACACAAACCTTCTGTCACCGAAACGGGTGCTGCTCTGGTGATGATATACATATTTATTTAATTAATTAATCTGAAACATAACTGGTACTGTTTATGTAATTGAGCTTCATTCGCAAATTAAATTGACCAAATTAGTTTTGGTCCTCGTAAACTTTTGATGCTAAGTTTGTAAACATTACTAAAGAGTAATAAAAATTTTTGTTTATTAAGGCGCGCAGATTACTCTAAGGTCATTTACAAACATTGTCTCATTTTGTCATATGTCATACGTACTCTAAGTAGAGGTTGTGAGCATTATTAAATCAAAAGCGAGCCTTGATAAAAGTCATGCGTGCCTATTCTTATAAAGTGTTGCGAAACCTATTTAAGTATAAATTCAATGACTTTTTAAGTGTTATACTTGATTGCACTATCAAAATGTTTGTGATATATATTATAAGATGATTAAATGAGCTCATTACCATATTCTTTCTATTATTTACATATATTTATAATTTCTTGACGTATATATTTCAATATTTGCTTTAAGTGTCCATTATTGGTACATTTTAATTGACTACTAGATGTATTTTCATTGGTAACTTGTGTGACTCTCTTTGATTACTTCGTGGCAGTGTGACAGTCAATATTAGAACAAGTGTTACGACGTCGGCATCACGTGTCGTCACACAATATGTAAACAATCGTAGAATTAAGTTTCAAGAGTATATTTAAAGGAATAATATCCAACGTCATGAGTCTGCTATACCTTTTTGCAAGAATACACGTTTCTCAGTGAGTCTATAATTCTATTAGTTTATCATGAACGTTCCGGCAATTATTTTGTGCATTTTAATCGCTCAGGTAAGGATTTTTGAAAATAAATTACATTTTTAATAAAAGTGATGACATGCGACTATTAACTTTTGCAGATGTACATAAGTTATTATAAAGTGATAAAAATATACCAATTCTTATTAATATAATATATCAAACTCTTACTTCGCAGCAAATGTTGATATGTAATGGAATTCTTAAAATTAAAACGATCTGTGTTGTTATTCTATGTTTAATTTATCAATTTCATTCTTTCAGACTTCTGGGTCGTTTTTTGACGAGTTCCGTGGAGCGATGACTTCAGTAGAACACAGTTTCGGAAGACTCATCGATGATGTGGTGACTGACGTCCGGGACACTATTGGATGCACAGTATTGGCTGTAAAACAAGTTCTGGGCTTCAGCGGATTTTTCAGTGCATCATCTGAATATGATGCTCGGTGTAGGGGAATAAATCCCCAACCTTCTTATAGACAACAGGAAAGAAATGTATATTATCCGCCTAAGCCACCAGTTATAATCACTACCACTACACCCAGAATTTCGATCAAAATACCGGAAATTATATCAGATCATATAGAAGAGTCTGTTAAAACAGTAAATTATCAAATTGATCATATTGATAGAACCCATGAAACTATTGATCATGTTACGAATTCTCTTATGCGTGAAAGTGACCGTTTGGCCGACATCGGTTCTGTGTTGCGCCGTGAGTTGACCAGTATATCTCAAGACGTCAAAATGGAATTGGGAAAATTGGAATCTGATACCGATAATCCAAAAGTACAAGGTCTTTGGAACGAGATTAAGGACCTTCACAGTATAGAGCTTAGTCATCAGAATACACCTGAAGCAACTGTGATACACGGCATACTAGATGACATACTGAGTGTTTTGCGTGGAAATAGCAAAAGAAGTGATTCAATTAAAAAATCTCCAAACCCGGATTTGGATAATACCTATCAGGAAATACAAAAACAGTTTCAAACAATTGAAAAAGAACAAGCTCAACATTTGGATATGGTCCAAGATATTATTAAAGAAGATTTACCTGCTAAAAGTGAAGAGGATTCATCTGTTACCAATAAAGATGCTAATAATATTATGGATGAGACAAGTCGAACTCTTAGTCTCTCCGGAAGTACGAAGGGTGCTGGAGAAGTTGCTACAAATTCCACAGAGGAGGCGTCAACCGCGAGAAAGATTGAAAACGATCCCTTACAATCGCCGGACTATGCTGATCTTTTCCAAATAGCTCCTCCAAACAGTGATTCAAATAAAGAAGCAGTTTTATCAGCTCAAGAACTTATAGAACAGAGTAAACAAGCGGATGCTTTCATGGAAAATATAATGAAACAATCAAGTGAGGTAGGATTAGACATATTCGACACTCCCGGAATGTTTGACTTTGGAAAATAATAAGTTTTTACTCGTAAGTTTATAAGATAGATGATATATTTAATTTATTTTACTTAAGTAACTGATACTGTATTAGTGTAGCTTATGAAAACATGACAATTTTAATTTTAAGGCTTTAAACTTAAAAAGAAGTATATTTTCAATCAACCTTTTAGTTTTTATTGGACTCCTCTGGCTTTCAAGCGATAACGAAAACACCATACTTAGACTAAAAATGCCTTTCAATATACGAGTAGTAGTACCCGAATAGGTACGCAATTGAAATAAAACACCTGAAAAAATAAGCAATTGTGCTTTGTTAGACTAGCTTGCCTTTGAAGTAAACTGTGCTGACACAATTTATTGTGTCAAAAGGCCACTTGCCCCTAACATAATGAAGCATTGGACATTACCAGTAGTTTCCAAGTGGTATAGATAGAATAGAAATAAAGTATGTTTCATAGGTACAAGTAAAGGCATGTGAAAGACCTATGAAACATACTTTATTTCTACATAAAGATGTAATACACATATTTTAATGCCATCATGTAGACAGAAACTCGAATAAGCATGTTAAATGAGCAATGATGCTTTATTAAAATCTATTTTTTTTTTTAACACACCAATTGCCTAGCCCCAAACTAAGCTCGAAGCTTGTACTATGGAAGCTAAGGAACGGATAGACATACTTAAATACTTTTTTTTAAACATCCATGACTCGAGTACAAATGCCGATGTTCATCACACAAACATTTGCCCATAGCGGGATTCGAACCCGCGACCCTCAGGGTCTCTAGCCACTCGACCAACGGGCCTGTCTGTATTAAGATCTATGCGACTCCGTGCTGGCAGTTGATTTTATGAGTAGAAGAAAGATATCTAGTTCATATTGGGTATGTATGATTTTTTGTAGGCAACAGAGAAAAATGATAAAACTTGTGTCTATGTATAACGGTTTTATTAACAATATAAATAGGTAATTACAAACTTATTTCTCTACAATTGAGCTGCGCTACTCTACCGCGAGCAGTCAATGTGTGCCTTAGTACTTATTTGTTACTAGATTACTTTATTCATTCATATTAATTTATTATTTATTTTAGGGTTACTATGCACCAATACGTCCCCTAGGAACGCTAGTATTGCCTCCATTGACAATACATTGTCTTTTTAAGTTTCAACATGAAAAGCCTTTATTTTTAAACGGTTTATATTCGTTATTAATTTTGTACAAAATCTTTTAAAATTGGTTTTATTTTTAACTTTTAATACATTCGCTCGATTTTCAATTCCTGGCCGTAGTCTGACACGATTGAACGTGTCTATTGTAAATATATTTATTTACACAAACAATAAATAATTTACCATACATACAATGTGTGTATAAATCAATAACTCAACCGTTCATTTTGTATTATACATGAATGATAAACTAGATCGCCGTTGATAATATTTACATATTGTCAACCAAATTAAGTTTAACATAAACGATATTAGATTACATAATGAATATATTATTGGAAAATCCAGTAGCGAAATAGATACCCATTCATAAAATTGAGCAATCATCACTTAAATTAAATCGTTATGTTGTACTTATTATCATAAGGATAATTCATTACATTTGGGCTTGTAAACTTTCAGTAGATATATAAATTCACATTATTAAACTTAATTTTTCGAAACCAACAAACTTTTTAAAACTGTTTCATAAATTCCATAAATGGCGGCATTTGGCGGCATTACATTGGTTTCGAATACTATGTCTCCTTATAAATAATAAAATCGATAACTTTATTTTAGTGTACATGTTCTATTCTACGACAAAACATAACTAGTAAGAGATCTTAGAAGAGTCGAGGGAATCGCCTAACTAAATGATATCGACATGAGAGACGTATTCAAGATAGATAGGTACTTATATGTAGCTAGTGCCTATTCTTAACATTATTCCGATTTCGATGCCTACTTAAGCGCTAACATCAAGTATGATACCACGAACAAAACAGCAGTTGAGGAACAAGGGCTGACCTCCGTTACGTAAACAATTACCTATAGCGAAATCAATATTAATAACAAATTATTATAGGTTGTTAGTGTATCGGTACTCCAGATGTATTATTATTAGCTTCTGCTTTGCTGCTAGTAACCGTCGTCAGTGCTTATTCCGCAACCAAGCTCGTACTTATTAGATTAAGCGAGGTGCACATAGGATTACGTATTGTTTCGGAGCTTAAAGTAATGCTATTTTACTACGATTCTATCAGCTAAATTGTTGTTTGAACACAGACAATATTCATTTGGTGGTGTTTCGTTCGTTTTCTTAATTCTAGAATATCTAGATATTGTATATTCCTATAATAGGTATTCTATAAATAATGAGATCTCCATTCAATAATTCCGTGAAAACAATGTCTATTAAATTTGGTCAACATTTCATTTTGACTTTAATTTTAACGTCTTTTTAATTAATCATCCACTATGTTGTAACTAAATCATAATAGTTTTATGTTCATAAAGCAAAAACTGGGTTCATGTCGACTTGTTATGATTTATTGTCACAATTAGATGTTGAGATGTTAGGAACGTTTAAGATAGTGGTTCAAGAATGGGCGATGGTAAATGATTCCAGCATGAGATTAAGTCTAATATTTGGTGCAAGAGATAAGAAGAGATATGAGAAATAGATCTTACGTTAAGCTAGAGTATAATTAATTTAGTACGTGTCGTGGAATAGAACACGTGCCGGGCGGGACGGGTGTGCGTTGGGTCATCGTGTTGACATGCGACGGTCACCTTCAACTTCATTTTGACCAAATTGTATGTAATACCTATAACATTCATTCATAAGTAATTTACAGTCGAAAGAAATTGATATTTTTGATGTGTAATACAATTTTAATGTAAAAGATCTGCTTTTTTACAGTGGAAGAAATCTGTTCAGTGTTTATAAATATTTCTATAACCAAATACTTTTCCTATTAAAATATTATCACTGAACATTTTCTTCTATTCAAGTAATGACGTCAAATAAATGTTATGTGCAGGTAACCGTTGCATTTGAACTGTAATACCATAAGATTAAGTTTCCACAGGACGAGACGAGCATAATTTTTTCACAGTGCATTTTCATACTTTTGGTAATCCTCTCGTAACATGACATTTTGTTTGGAAACCTTTGCTAATAATTTAATCAAATCTTTATTTTCTTGTTCACTTTGTCATAATAATTTTTGCATGTATGTTTTGAAAAAAAAAATGCTTATAAGGGATTTAAGCCCAAAGATCTTGATTTCGAGAGTAGCAATGTCATTGTTTTTTTTTAAACTTAGAACACAGTTATTGTGACTTATACATGTGTAGTTACGCTCGTCCCATCCCACGGCTGTCAGGCAAGACATGCTGGTATTACGCTGGCGGCGGACACCGCACCAGCGACGAGGTGGCGTACTGGTTGAAGTGCTTGTCGATGGGCACGCGGTCGTCGTACAGCGTCGGCGCTTGCAGAATGATGCCCGCCGTCCCCACCAGCACGGCCAGCGTGAATATCCACAGGAATAACCGGTCGAGGACCATCGCTACGTACTTCCAATCTTCTTTTACCTGTTTGGATAATGTGCAGAAACTTGTTACATAATATTCAGATTAATTTGGTCTTATATGATTCGAGCGGCTTTTGGCGACGCGAACGTCAAATCTTTTACGATTTGCAACTTGCGAACCTACGCAGGGTGTGAGAAAGATCCCGCGTAATAATATATATCTGTTCACATCAGTTTCACTCCCTATTAGCCCCGTCGCATGCTGGGTCTAAGTACCTGTATCAGATCACCCGTCGTCTCAGACTCTGAAACGACGGGTGATCAGACTGATCAGGCTTGACGTGCTTGTTACTTTGTTTTTGAAAATGACAAGCTCAGGCAATTTAATCATTCTGTTCAATCATCTATACTAATATTATAAAGAGGAAAGGTTTGATTTTTTGTTTGTTTGTATGAATTAAATAGGCTCCGAAACTACTTGGCAGATTTGAAAAATTCTTTCACTGTTGGAAAGCTACATTCACCCAGAGTAACATAGGCTATATTTTATCCCGGTACGGGAAGTAGTTCCCCCGGGACGCGGGTGATCTATGATAAAGAAAGAGCAATGTACCCCACATAGCACTAATTTTAATAACATTACAAAAACACACCTTTAATAACTGTTACTCAAAGTAAACAATTCATTGCAAGTAAGGAAGAAGAGTTTTGAACATAAAATGATATCGCAATAAAAATCAGTCATAAGGAATAAAGGTATTAAAAACCTGAAGCCAAAAGTATAAAAGAACCTTTGGCCCGGGGCGGTAATGGTAACTGTTATTACCGCTCGTTATTTCCTTCTTTAATGCTATCATGCCCCTTTACTCTTTACGATACAAAGCTTTTAACAAACAAATGTTTTATTTACATCGTTTCAATAAGACAAATATATCGCGAACATGATATCACTGTCGGCTTAAATAAATTAGTAGGACGAGTTTAATGAATCAATGCCAGTTAATTAGTTCGCTGTATAATATTAACACTGGAATAAATAATGAATCTCATGTAAACGGCATGTTTAATCGGGATTAAACTCATACATGCAGATTTGCTTGGTGTTATCTGGTAGGTTAGTAGTTGTAATGAAATTGAAGCATTTACGGGTTTTACGGTACCTTACACTGTTAGGTAGGTACACCAAACATTTTACACCCCGTAGAAGTGTTGCACGAGCTGATCAAACTAGGAACTTTTTTGGGCACTTCTCAGGCCGGCATTCTTATTACGGGCTCAAAAGGCTTTAAACCTGTTTTTAACGGCCTAGTCGTGTGTGGGGGCTCAGGACTAAATGCGTTTGCCCCATTACTGACTAAATCGTGCAGCTTCAATCGCAACGGTCTAGGCAGGGTTCGGCATCCGCCTATCTGCTTTAGACGAAATCTAATCGAAACTATTGTACTTATTCATACTATTAACTCGCTCTTGTAACTCCCCTGATGTTGCGGGTCTCCATGGGCGGCGTTGATTGCATACCATGAGGCAATCCGTCTGCTTGTTTGCTGCCTACTAAAGTGCAATTCATTAAGTGCTGTGTCATCGGCGACAGTCGTAATTTAGTACTGTCGCCGATGACACAGCGTTGAGATTATGACATTTGCGCTTAGTGAATTGCACCTCTGCTATATAAAAAAAAAACGTAGGTACCTAATTATAACTTGTTACGTAAACCCACCTTAGTAGAATCCTCGAGCATCTTCGTGTGTTCGGCTATGAACCGCACGCAGAAGCACGTCTTGTGCACCTCTGGCGGGCAGGCGGAGTGGCTGAACCCCGGCGGCGGGTCGGGCACTGGGCTGAGCGTCTCCTCGTCAGCGCCCGCCAGCCCCGCGCCGCCGCCCTCGCTCGACCCGTGAACCACGCAGCTGCCGCCGAAGCGGTTGCTGTCCATGCTATGGTACAAGATATTACTTTGTTAATTATTTTATTAATTATTTTTCTTCATCCTTGGGTTCGTCCCGGCATTACTATCCAAATTGATCAAGTTTGGTTATTACATTGGAAATATTATTTAACTAGCGGCCACCCGCGACTCCGTCCGCGTGGATTTCGATTTCCAATAGCCTAAAGCCTTACTCGCAAATGGACTATCCAACACAAAAATATTTTTTCCAATTGGACCAGTAGTTCCTGAGATTAGCGCGTTCAAACAAACAAGCAAACAAACAAACAAACAAACATACAAACAAACTCTTCAGCTTTATATATTAGTATAGAAGTATAGATTGATGGTTGACCTCTTGGGGTCACAGTTTTGGTATGCATTGGTTGGCGGGATTGTCATGGAATAGTCATTAGAATACAACTTCTCATTACTTGAGTTTACCAAATTGAAACAATCTAAAAATGTCGTGTGTCTATTTAATCAAAAGTCATTCAGTGTACCTACCTATTAACAATTTTCACAAACTTTTAACTCAGCATAATTATGTAGTAGCATTAAAGTGGATCCTAAACACTCTGTAAAAAATATTTAGCTCAGCTAACTTCATCTCATTAAATTATGTGATTTTAATTAGATACGAAATAATTAAATTCTGTTTCCGTATTTATCTCTGACTGCAACATCTATGAGTATGTAAACAAGACTTCAAACTTTACCCAAAGGCCCTAAAAATTGGGTAGATATTTTACTTACTTTCTTCGTTTTTAAGAGAAGCCCAAATGTTTCTTTATTTTAAAAGTTGACTTAAATTACGTTTGAAACAAAATTGTTTTCTCCTCCAATATTATTTGTTCTTTTGCTTTGTTCACGAGGCTGGTAGATTAGATGTAAGAAGGTACTTTTGTTTTTATACTTTCTTACGTTTAAAATAAAACCATATCTAATGATTCCTGCTGTGCAAATACGGCTAGTGCGTAATTAGTTCACGAGTTGATTCTGTTTTCATTTTAGAATAATTGAAATCAGTTAAATGCGATTTATAATGACCGTAGCTTATTTAAAGCAAATTACGCACAAATATCTACGTGTGCTGTGGTATTGGTATGATAATCGGCTTCATGCCGTATTACCAAATAACCATACATCTGCTAATAATAAACTACCTACTAGCATGTACAGTAGTTAATTTAAGCGAACAACGCGGTATAGATGCCCACATCATACAAAGTCATCAATATCATAATTTAATACCATTCGATTCCCGTTACTTCATTTTTATGTACATATTTTCAAATACAAATTATACCAGTTAGGAGTTGAATTATTTTCCTCGAGTCTAAAGTTCCTATTCAATACTCGGACCATCAAAAGAAGAAGTTTTCAACTTTTCCGTAAGGGACGGTTTCGTCGTTGCCTGTCTCGGAGCGCGGAAATCGATTGGAGTGGACTGGGCACTGTGTATACAGTTTTGTTTCTCAGAAACGTCGTTTTTAAAAGCTGCAGCTTACCTACCTTTCGTCGAAATTAAACTTCGAGAAAGGGAGATGCTCGTAAAGTAAAATTCGAAACTAAATTGTTCTGTCTTGCTTCTTTGATATTATCCTGGTACAAAACATATTCAGACTGACAGCATTTTATTAGATGACATGACTAGTATGTAAATAATGGAATCTTTTGATTAATATTTTCAAATTATACATAGGTGATAAAGCATTTTTTGAATGAAAAAAAAAGACTATATTCTAATAGGAAGGCAGAACGGCAAACGATCATGAAAATGATCAGCAAAAACCACTTCGCCTGCATTCAAACATACAGAAGAGATCGATAACTCACAGTTTAAATGTGAATACCTATACCAATATGCATAATAGATTTCAATAAAAGGTCTTCGTATCCATTGATAAAAGCTAAATTAGGCACCCCTAATTAAACTAGTAAACATATGTTTAGCCGTGTTACTTAGTTCAGTGTGTAATGTCAATGTCTGTTCGTTTACATCTCACTGCTCAAGTCGGTTAGCAGAAATTATGTATTTCTGCTCATCAAGCTATCTCGTACAACATTTATCTAGCTTTAATTTCCACCTATTCATTGTAAAAGATGCTTTGCTAGATGGGTAATTTTTCTCGTGTGTGATTGATTATGTAAGTAATCAATATGTTTTTTTTTATTTTAATAAAATGAAAGGTTAATAAAAAGGGAACATTATGGTATTTTGATAAATTTTCATTTGTATTTGTTGATAATTTTGCATGGTTTACTTTTAGCAAACACGTGCACTTTAAAGTTATTGGTTATTCGTCACATAGTAAATTCGTCAAGGAAAATAATATTACGGGGTTTTAAAGGCAGGCAACCCTTATGGGGTTGTTGATGTCCATAGACGGCGGTGATCACTTCACGTTTGCCTCCTCACACATATTCAAATACATGAAATAATACGTACCCCGAGTTTAAGTATGTGGTGTGCGTGAGGTCCTCCTTGCTTGGCGTGCGCGTGAGCGGGCGCGGCGGCGGCGCAACGGGCGGCGGCCACGCGCCCGGCGCGCAGCAGTCGTCGTCCGCCGCCGCCAGCCGGTACGGGTACAGCGGCCGCGCTGCGCCCCCGCATCGCACTACTACGCCGCATGCTGTGTACCTCGACCTGCGATACACGTAGCATCAACATCATCAGCCGTAGAATTTAAAAAATTGGGAAGGGATGTTATTTAGGGACAAAATATTGTGATTCGCTAACTTCGCATAAATAATCGCGAGTGAGAACCGGGACGGCCATCATCCCCAGTCGTTCCCCGCGCTCTTTGCTTATGTGTAAAATTTATTTGTGTAATATGTGGCAAAACAATCATACGTGACCTTCGGGCCTTTATTTTATCTGCACCTTCTGGGAGTCAGGCTTACACCTAGTGGATTTCCTCATATGTACATATGTACTTCCTCAACATCAAGGTTCAAAATGCGTAAAAACATTAAACAAGAGTAATTTTGTAAAAATGAAAAAGAGTGATGTTGGAAGCTACCCGTAACCCGAAAAGTTCGTTCTCCGCGTTTTCTTTTATTTAGGACCAATACACTCAAATGCGAATAATTGTGTTTTGCGTCTAAAAGCCTTTTTACAAAACAGAATTATCTATTATCGATTTGTCACTTTATAACAAATAACAATGAAATTGAATTTAGTAGAACAATTTTTCTTAGAATACCTAGCTCAACAAAAATAAAATTAGCATTCGTAACACAGTGTCATCGCGGAAATAATCTTCAGTGTTGTGATATTCGTAGTGAAAAACAATCTGTTTGGGACAATAACACTCTATTTTCGAGAAGTGTTGCCTCCCCAATTCCTACAGCAATATTTCTTAAGACAGACGAGCACCCTTTGCCAAGGGAGGTACCACAAAGAAGAATAGCGTCTATATATCTACGAAATTCATCTTTGAATAATTAACATCGCTCCAACCACATTATGACGCTCATTCTCATTATTCGTTATAATTTCATTCCAAGATATTCGAAGTCCAAAATGTGATTTATTTTATTATCTCCTATAATTTGAGGCCACTAGGAGGTCAATAAAGGATGATATATTTAAGATTCTTAACCTCGAGCTCACTCTAAAAGTTGATGGTATTAAATCAGTTAAAGACAGTCCATAAATGTTGGCTTGTGCTTGAATAGATAAAAGGTTTTTCTAATATTTGAAAGTTCCCGGTATCGTGTTTCGGTCTTCAATAATCAGATTTTGAAAGTTAGTTCTGATTATAAAAACCTTGGTATACCAACTTTTGATGAGTAGGTACGGATTACCTTCTTAAATTTTCATGTCGAATATAATGATGTTAAGTTACACAAAAAACTTTGTAGAGATTTTAAAATATTAATATATGAAGATCATCTTGTTTCCAAACAAGAAATCTCCCTTCAATAATGGCTGTTCAATATAGATACCTAATCTACCCCAGTGATCCATTTACGTAATGCTCGGAAACCACTGTGGGGTGGCGGCGACTATTACACCACTTGCCATGCTAATAGGCATCCAGTCACTAAGTGAATTATGATACGAACGGCCTCTCCGGACAAGTGACGAGCGAATCTCTCGAGGTACGAGAATTTTATTTCAAAGCTTTGTAAGGGTTCCGTAGCCAGATGGAAAAAAACGGAATACGCATAGATTCTTCATGTCTGTCTGTCTGTCCGCCAGTAATGTCACAGCCACATTTTTCCGAAACAATAAGAACGATACTGCTGAATTATTAAGATTATGAAACTTTTTCCGAAACAATAAGAACGATACTGCTGAATTATTAAGATTATGGAACGCAAAACACAAGTTAAACAGATAAATTCTTTCAAATATGACGTAAAAATTAGTTGCAACAAAATCGAACAGGTTAATGAAGCTCGTAATCTAGGTGTATTGATTGACAGTGATTTGAAATTTGAAAGCCATGTTGTAAATGTTGTTCAGCAATGTTACTTTAGACTCAGAGTGCTCTACCAAATCAGACAGTTTCTGAGTGAAGAGGTAAGGATACGCCTGTGTGAGTCGCTAGTCTTATCTAAGTTGAACTACGCCGATACAGTGATAGGTGGTTGTCTCTTGGAGCGGACTAAGAGGCTCATACAGAGGGTCCAGAACTCTTGCGCGAGATACTGCTTTAATATACCGCGCAGAGCACATGTTACACCCTATCTAAATAATGGCAATCTATTAAATATGAAGGCCAGGCGACTAAACCACTTTGCTACCTTAATTTGTGGGGTTATCCGCAATCAAGGACCATCTTATTTATATCAAAAACTTCAGTTCTCACAACGTCACTCACGAATCACAGACCGTCTCATATGCCCTCCTTACAAAACTGCTGCATTTCGGGGTAGTTTTAGATACTCGGCAACCAAATGTTGGAATGACATCCCCCCACCAATAAGAAATGTGCTTGAAGTACATAATTTTAAACGCAAATTTAAAAATTATCTGTTAGAAAAGCAAAAGAACGAGTAAGTTTCTTCTGGTTATAGTTACAGACACATATATCTGGGGGCACGGCAGTGCCCCAGCCAAGTCTCGAGCAAAAGCGGGCACGGCCGTAACCATCTTTTCTCGAAGCGTTTCGCGGCTATTTCACCCCCCTTGTAGTGTCGATGTGGTCAAAGCTAGGGGTTTAAGTTTTCGATGACCGCGAGTTAGTATCAGAAGAAGCTCAGTCTCAAAATATCATGACATTAGAACTAATAGTTTACGAGTTATGAGCGATCAAAGTTACACCATTTTGTCACTCACTGACTCACTGACCGATCATCAAAACTCTAAGGTACTTCTAGCAAACATAGAACATTGAAATTTGGCACCAATATAGGTAATTAGCTACAAACGAAGGAAAAATTATGAAAACTTCAATAAATTACGTATGATAGGATACAAATTTACACAGTCGGGTCATAAGTTCTGTCACAACCTTATAATTTCGAGTTTTGAAGACCGACCAGATTTTCTGCGACTAATTTAAAAAATAGAACATTTATTCATATCGGAAATAGAAGAACTAATTATTTTTATACATATTTGAATATGGAATGGACGATCAAAGACAATAGAGTCACGGGTTTTCCGTTGCACCGTTGTTGTAACGCATAGAAGGTGATTTTCAATATCGTACAAAAGTTGAAAAATGCGTCCTATTTCTTTTATTGTACTATAAATCGATACACTGAAGTCTCGAGATTTCAAAATCGTAAAAGAAGCGGCAGACCTTGCTCTTTTAGAAACACTAGCGGTCATCAGAGCAGTGAAGGCGTCAAACGAAAAAAATCCCGTGCGTAAACAAAAAACGCTAGCCCTCCAGCTGTGGCTAAACAGAACCAAACTAAATAAAAACCTGAAACCACGTGCTTATCGTTAGAAGACCGGATTTTTTCAAATGATCGTGTATAGAAAATTAAGCTGGAAAGATCCCGGGCTCTGTTACGACGGCACGCTGGAAAAAAAACTGCGAAATTCTTTTTTTGGATGTCTTTTTTTTTAATGATAGGTTTAAATTATCACAAACAAAATGATAAAGTTAATGCCCACATTAGTGAAGAAGCAAGCACGTGTATTTAGAGGGACCAGTGCAGTCTTCACTCTTACTCATTCATGATTTGCCTTGGACTCTCGTATTCAGGCATAACTGAGGTGTTTTTCGTTAAAAAAGGGGGAAATCAAGGCCGTACTATATCAAAATAATGTCCTAACAAGCGTAGTACAACCTTTATCTTAAATAATAATGAATAACAGACATACGACATTCCAACAGGACTGTACACCGACTCATTTGGCCCGAAGCACGAAATACTGGTTCACGGCGCGCGGAATAGACTTCACCCGGCATGAACACCGGCTCTCTTCTAGTCCACGTTTAAACCGATGGTATTACAAGTTATACCAATATTTGAAGGGTAAAGTCGGTACTTAACCTCACCAAAATTTGGTGTCTCTCCGAGCGTTTCTGGTCAAATCAGCGAAAGAAAGGTGAATGAATATGGTGCGTGCAGTGATGGCTGACTGTCTTCGTAGATTAAAGGCATCTGCCCAAAATGGAGGAGGACATTTCAAATGATGTTGATAAAATTATATTGCAAATTAAATAACCTTTCATTTCATATATAATTTTTATGTATATCTCCAAAGGTGTATCAATAATTTCCTAAAAAGTTTGTGACAGAACTTATGACCCGACTGAGTATATTTGCGGTTTTACAAGAACATTGTGTATGAATTTCGACTGCATTGTTAACTTTGTATTTTTCGTCATCAAAACTCTAAGGTACTTCTAGCAAACATAGAACATTGAAATTTGGCACCAATATAGGTAATTAGCTACAAACGAAGGAAAAATTATGAAAACTTCAATAAATTACATATGATAGGAAACAAATTTATATTTGCGGTTTTACAAGAACATTGTGTATGAATTTCGACTGCATTGTTAACTTTGTATTTTTCGTCATCAAAACTCTAAGGTACTTCTAGCAAACATAGAACATTGAAATTTGGCACCAATATAGGTAATGAGCTACAAACGAAAGAATAATTATGAAAACTTCAATAAATTACATATGATAGGAAGCAAATTTATATTTGCGGTTTTACAAGAACATTGTGTATGAATTTCGACTGCATTGTTTACTTTGTATTTTTCGTCATCAAAACTCTAAGGTACTTCTAGCAAACATAGAACATTGAAATTTGGCACCAAGATAGGTAATTAGCTACAAGCGAAGGAAAAATTATGAAAATCTCAATAAATTATATATGATAGGAAACAAATTTATATTTGCGGTTTTACAAGAACATTGTGTATGAATTTCGACTGCATTGTTAACTTTGTCTTTCTTTATGTACAAAAAATTATATCGTCGCCTGACCGTTACACTGATGGTTTATGAATGGTTTGGTAGATAAAAATAAGGAGTTTCCATATATATGAAAATTATGCATCAGTTTCATGGGATAGCCAAGATATGGGTAATTATGTACTTAAAAGCTAGGTTAGAATTATGATTAGCAAATACCCATTCCGTTGTCATGGAAATAATGGAAGGAGAAAGCATTGTCAAAATTACAGCAAGACAAAAAGAGACAGCTATTTTCTCATAGTAATGCGTTGAAAACCTATCAGTCATAACGGAGTGTGATATCCTAAGCCGCGGTGACGAGATTTTATCACCTTTAAATAAAGAGACCTACAAAAAATAAATGAGATCCCACCAAAAACATTAAATGTAAAAAGAAGCCAAGTCTCTCTACGCAATTGTTCAATCGTCAAAAGTTTTGAGATCGCATAGAAGCCAAGTCGTGTTCAACTTAATTTGTAATAATAAACCAATATTCTGTGACTTTATCAATAGTTTTGTTTACATTACAATAACAGTGACTTGGCCATGAGCACAATTAAATAGAAATATAATATGGCATATTGAAAGGAATTGAATTTATATCTATTCTTTACGTATAAAAAATATTGTCGTCTCCTGGGCTTTGATGCTTGTATAACAAAATTTATCAAAAATTATTGCGTATTGCGCCGACTCCATATTATATACTGTAAACAGGGCAGGCAGATGGTGATGATGATGATTCGAAAACATTAAATTAAAAAAAAACAAGATTATATAACAATAAATGAAATCGATACAATAATAACATTAATTCAACGGTATTTGAATATGCTGACAAGGAGCAAACGACTCTGAACTTGTGCTCATGGCCAAGTCACTGTTATTGTAATGTAAACAAAACTATTGATAAAGTCACACAATATTGGTTTATTATTACAAATTAAGTTGAACACGACTTGGCTTCTATGCGATCTCAAAACTTTTGACGATTGAACAATTGCGTAGAGAGACTTGGCTTCTTTTTACATTTAATGTTTTTGGTGGGATATATTGTACATCCATAGATTTAAACATATAATTGAATTAAATTTTGATCTTTAAGATTAATATTGTAACACTCTATTATACATATTATTATACATATATATTTCACAAACACACATAGACACACACACACACAAACACACATGCTCACACTAATTGTGCACGCGTTTCAATGTTTTTTCATTTGCTTGTTAATGTTATAATTAAGTTTCTTCTATTAATAATTTTTATTTTAATTTATATTAAAAATGATTTTTATCTGCACACTCGATGTGAATTTGTTATTGATTTTGTCCATCTGTTTGTCTACACGGTATCCGCAGAATACCAGCCCAAGTAGCACACAGGCTGAATTTTCAGAAATAAGTAAGCTTTTATCCAGAATAACACTCCACTAGAGATATATAAAGGTTCTGAGTGAAGCTGAAGACTGTGTTAGAGTGATTTTTTCTAGTTTTGTACAGTCTTGCTGATTAAGAGCTGCAATAAAGAGCAACAATATACTCTTAGCATTATAACAGTTAATTAAAAAGTAACTGTCCAGCCACTGGTTGCAACTTATTCTCATAGCTTGTAAAATACCTTAAGCTTGTATATGTTTGGTTACTTAGGTAACTTATAAGCTCTTGTGCAGACGTTGGCTGTACAACAGTTCGCACCAAAACTAAAGGTTGTTTAAAAGAGTAGGTTTATTCCCTTTAAATGCTATTCAAGTAAGCTAGACAATGGTCGTTTTGGGAACTCTTAACACGCTTATGTTTGCAAAGGAGAATAAAAAAATGTTTTTATATCTACTAAACTTCTAACGAGTTCTTCTTTAAAGCCAAAAGCTTTAAAGTTCTACTAAAAGCTTTAATGCAGCTTGAAGTGGTTTTTTGGTAGGTAAGTATATAGGTAATCAAACTTTAACCTAATAAAAGAAATAAATACCATACATAAATTAAGGAGGTATTCCGTTTAATCCTAATTGAGCAATAGTTTGCAATAAATTCATGGGTTTTAATGTATCGAAATAACTATCGAGTATCTCCAATAGGCTGACTAAAAGTGTAGTCACTATACCGCTAGTCAGATTAAGGTAGTACATACTTTGTACAGACATAAGAAAGCTATGAGCTGATCAACGGTTGCCATAGATACCCGTGTGCAATCTTTAGAATTATAACAGCTGAAACAAAGAGCCAGAGCTGCTTTACAAACGGCAGCCATTGTGTGCGATCTTGATAGTAATCGGATGATAAAATAATGTATGTTTTCTGTAATTGAAAAGCTTTTTGCTTTTATTATGAGCTGTTTTAGCTATAAGTTTATAAATATTAATTTTATGAGTCACAAATAATCAAATTATAGACATAAAGTGATTTCACAAAAATTTTCAGCTCACAATTTTCTTTCGATTATATCTTAAATAGGCGTTATATAAAGGGCGCGTGAAAAATGAGATGTAATTTAATATATACATTTACAGTAAAACTTTCTCCGCACTTAGAACACATAGTATAATAAGATAATCGCTCTATAATATAATTTCCAATTCCAGCAATTATGGCTTCCATTCCACGCTCACGCCATAACAATTTATAAAATACTAAGACATTTTTGTCATTTCATTTTAATTTATTTTTTCTTTTGCCACTATCCAGCCACAATGAAACTTACCAATGGATAAAAGCTTGATAGCGGCTGAAAAGTAGAGAATAAGCTGCACAACTAAGCTGGTTTAGCCTAAATGCAGCTCTTTTACAAGACGTAGACAGCCTTTAAGCAGACATTCATCAGCCTAAGGCTGGTTAATTTGGGGCCTATTTTGGAATTACAAGGGTTGTATAGCAGTTTAATCAGCCTTTGTGCAGCTTGGCTAATCAGCCTTAGGTTCAAAATTTATCTTCTATGCAGCTTTTGTGCAGCTCATCTGTGTTACTTGGGAGTGGTCGTGACGCACTCCGTCATGGCCGAAAACTGAGCGGAGACCATTTTGGTACAAATAATTTTATTTTAATTTTAATTTTATTTTTGACGAGAAGGATTGTATATGTTTTGTTTTTCATATGTTGTGTTTTTTAATTTTTCAATCCTGTGTGATTGTATTCTTAATTGTATTTATGTACCAAATAAACATTTTTTCTATTTCTATTCTATTTCTAAATTTTACTTTTTTAATTCACTTTACACGTGTCGGGAATCTATAGATAAGGTCTTAAAAAATATTCTCAGGGTCTTATATATATTTTTTTAAAGTTAATAGTTTCCTCTCGAACTTCCTTGTAACTCCCAAAGTAAGAGAAATATTTAAAAAAAATATATTACCATGCAAACTTTCACTGAAAATTGGTTTGAACGGGGTAGTTTTTTTAATATAAGGCAAAACTAGAATTTTAGCGGAACCCTCGGCGCGCGAGTGCGATTCGCACTTGATCGTTTATTTTCCCTTGTATTCGCAGGTATTCTAAAATTAACAACTGCATTCCAAAACGACGTGAAAGTATCTTATAAAGGTAATCAGGAAAAAACTCTTAAAATAAATTCGACCGGCACAGTGATCGAGGTCTAAAGATCTTATCTATATTAATACGCGTATTATACAAAGAATATTTTATTTTTTGTTTCTTTGTTTGAATAGATTAGACTCCGAAATTATTTAACCGACTATATTCTTTTATAGATATAAAACATGGCCTATTTTTTTTGCTGTAAAAAAATGTTCCCACGGGATCACCGTGGATGGCGCACCAACTACCAGAACCTATATGAGGCGTATGCGGAGCCATTATATCAATGGAATCTGAGGTAGCGTGTCAACAGAATTATGTAAAGTAAATCGTAGTCTTATTTCAAGAATTCATATATTCAATAAAATAGACATACATTAAAATAGAATTGAACGTAGGAATAGCGTGTGGATTATTCAAAATATTTGGTTTACGGTCTACGATCTCGTAGACTAATAAACTTTTACATCTATCATTTGAATTGATGTTTCAATACATTAACATAATTTAATCGATCCAAAAGATTTTTGAAGATCAAGTTGGGTTATATCCAGTTAGCTTATTAATATTAAAGTCGGGGGCATGTCGGCCGCGGGAAATATGCGCAAACTTGAACGGTGCGATCCTTTACCAACTTATAATTAATTTAGACTTGTTACTGATCCGTGCTTGGATTACAAACTCCGTCTATCGCACTTTGATGAACCGATAGGGCACAAGAAATTGTTAATCTGTCTTTGATTGTGCGGTGGGAGGCTGCGGTCAGCCGCCTAACTGTGGTACGAGTAGGGAATGCAATCTCGTTCTCGCGAGATCTCGTTTTTACGAGATCTCGGCCTTTTTTAGCGAGATTGATCTCGGGCGAAAAATGGACGAGATCTCGCGAGATTTACGAGATTGAAATTAGATTCTTGGAAATCACCAAAAGGCGAATGCTGCATAATATTCATGGTATCCATTCAGGAATCTCGCAGAAAAGCGTGTCATACACTGGCAACTTACTAAATAAAGTAGGCCAATTGAGTCAATAAATATTAATTTCACACCTACGTGTGAAAATTTGAAGACTACATTAAGAAGTGATTTGGTTCAGAAGCTACTTTCAGAATAATTCTTAAAAGCACACAGTAAAAGGTCAGTTTTTGACCCTCCGGACTCTTATTCATCATCATCCTAGCGCCTCTCCCGGTTGCATCCTCGGCCATTGCCTTGGAGCCCAGGGTACGCTGCAACTATGATCCTGAATTGACATGCCTGGTTATTACAATGGAGCGACTGTCGTCTGACCTCCGTAACCACAAGGGAAACCAGACCAGTTGGATCATAGTCGGGACCAACGGCTTAACGTGCCTTCCGAAGCACGGAATCATCATTCTTATCGGACAATCAGGTGATTCAAGCCTGCAATGTCCTAACCAAACTGGGAAAACCAACACAAAGTGAAAGTGTTCCCCGCGGGATTCGAACCCACGACCTCCGAGTTCGTAGATTTTGAGCACAGCGCTCTAACCACTACACCACGGAGGCAGTTATTATGGGTTCCCTCCGGACTCTTATTATGGGTTTCATTTCCGTCTGTGAACTGAACATAAGAACTGTAGTACTTCGAATAGTACTAGACATTAGTTACTAATATTCTTTAATCTATTAGAGTTTATTTGTCAACTTCATTTCTACATTTTAATTTTAAACTGCTTGTTGTTGTTATGTATTTTAAAATAACTGTTTTATTATAAGAAGATATTTGTTTGATTTTGTTTTGATATATTAGAAAAGAAGGCTAATAAAAATAGATACGTAAATTAATACGTTGAAGGCGGATAAACACAAAAAAAAATTATAAAATAATTCGTAATAATTAATTTTGATTTCACAATGACTATGATTTTCATTATTTTCTTCCTAATTCATGGAAATTATGTGATTTTCTGACAAATTAACAAACAAGACTGGCAATCTCGCGAGATCTCGTAATTGACGAGATCTCGCGAGATCGTCGTTCGTAAACTCGCGAGATCTCGCCAGAGCCCTAATCTCGCGAGATTGCATTCCCTAGGTACGAGATAAACAGTAAGTGACCCTGGTTTCTCTTTAATGCACCTACTTTTTAAGAAGAACAAGAAATCAAAGATAATTTATTATGCAAATTACATACATACTTTGTTTTCAAACATTGTAAAAGTTTTTGTGTAAAAAAGTCCACAATATGAAACATCGTGTCCACAATTTTGTAATGTCTCGCTTGTTTACATGATCTCAAAACCTATTCGCATCGGTTACACGCCAGTTTTCACCCTCACGACTAAAGATTTAAAAGTATTTGCCTCAAAATTGGTGGTCTTTTTCAAAGCAAACTTTACCTTATTTCATACCAAATAGCATAGTAAACTGTATATCTCACCTCGTCGTGTCGAATTTGTACTGCGGCCTCTTCATGAAGAGCAGCCTTGGCAGGATGTGTATGAAGACTCGCTTCACCCACGGCGCCATTCGATGCGTCTGCGGTGATCTGAAGTGCACGTTTAGCACTACCACCGTCACGCATATACTGTTGACAAGGATAATAATATTTATTTATAGACAGATATTTTAATTCATTCAGTCACCACAACATTTGTTTACTAACACATATTTTAACTTAACTTTAAATTGTAACTTACGGCTAATTTATATTATTGCCAACAATTAAAATCGATCATATGATGTCCTTATTTTCTTTGTTATTTATACATGGTCCCAATGTCGAACCTCTCTAACGCCGAGCTAACCAATGTTACGTGGCTTGAATTGATAAATCCATGTTGAATTGGGTATTTTTGTGTCTGTCATTTCATTCACTAAAACCTTATTTTTAAGAAGAAAGAGAATCTTACATAATGCTCACATTTTATTCCATTAAAATGCACTTTTGAATTATTATTTTTTGATTTTTTGCGCTATTTTTGCATTCGTGAATTAAAATTCTAATCTAAATTATAATTGACGTAAACAAAATGGCGCGGTTTTTTTGTTTATTCTTCTTTTTTCTACTGTTCGAAGTCAATGTAGGTACATCTCAATGGCCAGTATTGTCACAAAAGTTTTCTTTTCTGATATAAATAAAAACTTTTTTTTTCTGTTTTGTTTTTATGCGTTAAGGTGGCAAAGGAGCAAGACGGTCACCTGATGATAAATGATCACCGCTGTCCAAGGGCATCAACAACCGCACAAGGGTCGCAGATGCATTGCGTTTAACTTTTAAAGACATACACTCAACATTACTTTTTCAACATGGCAGATCAAATTTTTAACTGTTATAAGCAAGTCCGTTTACTCGTAAGCCAAACAAAAAGAAAAGTTTTATTCAAGAAGTTTGGAGCTCGCTATATTTCTGCTCCAAATCCCCAATTTCGTCATGGATCCCCTTTATCCTCTTTAGTAGTAAACGGTGAAAAAATATTGAAACATGGAAATATGGCTTGTTTAATATCGTATTAGTTACATGAGTTTATTATTACGACAAATACGTTCTACAATTATAGAGCAGTAGGTATGTTGCTAAGCTTCTAAATTAACTGGAAGCAATATGAGAATCCCCCATCAGTTACGACTATCCGCAACACAAACAAGCCTCTTCATAACGTAACGCAAGTAGGTTACGAGTGGGTAATAGTTTTAATACACACATGTGGAATGCGGGAGATAGCAATTAATCAAGATTTATTGGGTGAACGTTAAACGCAGGGCGTGTTCGCAGCGACTCCGTCCTGAATAAGCAGTTCCAGTATTTACCCACCTCGGCTCGGTTCCCTTATTAGCACAGGCGTATTATGCTTTTGCTAATAACGGGATGCGAGCCTTATTTCGCTCCTGCAGACGCACTAACATTTTTATTTCTCGTTACTACGAGCCTGATTACAAGAGTAAACCGGTGAGAAACACCTACAAAACGTGCCAGAATAGTGTGCTTTATTTTTTTGATTAAATACTTAATTAGTGCAATAACTTATTTTGGTTCGAATAGGAGTCATAAATGGGCTGGAGAATGAGTTGTATAAAAAAAAGATAAGACTGTATCACCCTTTGTAGTTTCGCCTGTTCGCACATTTAAATTACTTTTGCTAATCCCATTCAAATCCGATTTGATTTGTTAATAAATTTATTCATTCGAGAATTGCTTGTAAGATTATCTATCCAATAAGATTATACAATATTAATGGGACACTACAGGCTTTAAATAATAATAATAATATTAATTAATTCTATTGATTATTACATATTTGCCAGTCCCGGTGACGCAATGCGTCGCACTCTAACTTTTAGATTCGCAGGGCTTAGAGTTGGTCCCCAATATGTTATTAGGTAGGTACTTGGACTTGGACTTTTCCTTGTTCCAGATTTTTCGCGTCAAAACTTTGGTGACAGTATTTTGGTATGACAAACAAAATAACCAATATGTGCAATTAATTTAATGAAAAGGTTTCTTTCTTATGAGAAGCTTATTCCGTCTCATTATTAAAAAAAAAGTCTTTTTGGCATTGTTGACCTAAAATTTGCCAGACAATAAAACTCATATAACTCAAAACCATAGAAATTACGACAAAACGTTGTGAAAATTTCTTTGAGGGCAGACTCTAGGGCAAGCAATCAAATATCCTGTTTAGAAAACTGGCTTTTAATTTATATGGTAATGCCGCGCTTGCGAACGGGCCGTCAGAGCGATATTTAAATAATTACTTTTATTATAGGTGGCATTTTCCGAGGGATATTTGTTCGATGACGCAGTTTCCGAAATAACAGATCGAATTTTCTAAAATAAATCTTTGAAATTGAAATTTCGGAGATGCAAGAATCAGTTTTCACAAAGGATCCTAAGTAATATTGGAAGGGGAACACCTTCGATATCATTTGTAGGGAAACTTTTGGTACAAAAAATCAGCTTTACGTTAACATGTTCTTGGAACATATATATTTTTTTAAATATAGGAATAATTTTGTGCATTTCTTTGCAGGAAGAATCGTTATTAAACTCGGTTGTGTGTAACCCGAAAATTTCTAAGGGTTTTTGAAAGTCAGCTGTCAGTCGCTTCTGTGTAACGAATGAATTTTCCAAAGCGCAGCAGAAAAGTGCACTCAAAACGAATGCCGGAAAATCAAACTGTTGGCATGCATGCATGCATGGCATTCTAAACGTCCATCGAATAATGCGTGCAATCTGTGTAAAGGCGAAGTTGAAACGCTAACGGACCGCGTCACATTGCGGCGATCGGCTGCAGGCATGGCGCCACACATTCCCACTGCAAATATTTGATCTATACATCCTCTAGATATGCTTATGTGTGTATTACGACTACGATTTGCTAACAAAGTTCTGACTAATTCTATGCTATGTCAATCTGAGAGCCGGATACATCTTCACTCTCACATGTCACTCTCAACCAAATAGCGGAGAAAATTGTTTTCTTGTTCTTTGAAGGAATTCACACTTTTGTGCTCATGAGAAGACGATTATTAATTCTTGGATTACGGAGCTGGTTTTGCGTAATTTTTTACTGATCTTTAATTATGAGCTTGCATACTAAAACCTAAAACTATTATGGAACCGGCTTGAAACTAATTATTTGAATTAATCCTTGAAAATAATAATGATTACTGCAGCATATTCAATTTAGAAACCAACTTAAGATTATCTATCTTAATCTAAGTATTTTACCACGATGTAAATAGTAAAATAACAGAAAAAAAAAATAACAACGTATGAACGTTCTAGGTAGGTACTCCACTCCTAACCTGTAAATAGGTCAATTAGGCTTACCTTATTGACACGAGGATCATGGCGAATATGAGGTACTTCCCTAGGAGGGGCACAACCAGTGACGTCGGCGGGATGATCTCCACCACCAGCAGGAAGAACACGTGGAGACTAATCAATATTGATATTGATAGTGTCACCTGCAGACAGAAACAATCTTTACGAACAAGAGAATAGGGTTAAAATTAAAACATTTAATAAAGTACGAAATATACAGTCGTAATGATAGCTTAATCTTTTCCATTAATTGCTATTTTCACTTTGGAAAAACTGTTATTCTCAGATTACATTAAAGTCGTAACTTTAATGAATTTCAAAATGTTTAACAGTTCATGTTTAAACTTGCTATCAGATGGACTATATACTCGTGTGTCGGTGTGGGGAACTAGGACTCATTTGTGCAATGCTCCATCATTGCTTAATCTCCAAAGTTTACCACCGTAACCAAAACTCGGCAAGAAAAACGTTATCACTAATGAAAACAAAAATGTTTTGTAAAGTTTTTTACAAAAGCAATTTTCTTCTATTTATCCTTTTGTGAAGTTGATTGATGGCGCTACTCTTTGTAGTTAACCATTTTCAATATAGGATCCATTTATTTTCGTATTATGAATTTAAAATATTTCGTTACATTTTGATAACATTTTCAAGAGTGATTAGCAGGAAAATTTTGAAGTACATGAATGATGTGTTAGCATGATGAAAGTGTAAGAGCCTATTCGTGTATTTACTGTTCTAGGCTAGGAACAAACATAGTGGGCAATCCTACTACTATCAAATAACTTTGCCTTTGTGTGTTCCATTATCTAATTAGTTCGGTTCCTGTGTAAAGTGTTGCGGAGGTCTGGCTGCATTCGCTCTAATGTAATCATCGGACTTTTTCCGAATGCTTTGTCCCGAGCCAGAGTACGTTTGGACAATTTTTTTTGGGAATATATCTAACCCACGTAAGTGTGTGTGTGTGTGTGAAAAAATATTAACGTTAATAGGCAGCAAGACATTAAAAAAGAGTTAGACTTATAAAATTTAACTGCGTATGTTTGACTATGTACATGTAAAATAAAAACATGGTCATTTAACCAGTACCTATTAACGCATTTTTGTTTTAATTAACTACATGACGATTGTCAGAACGTGATGTAGTCTTTTTCGTATAATTACAGTGTTCAATACCTTCCAATGCTGTTCTTACTCCGCAAATTCGCAAGAAGAGCAATTATTATCCTCTGATATTGACTGATAGCCGCCAAAGGCGTTGTCATTTGGTATTCAACGGGCGACAAAGTAAATCCAATAATGTTGGTGTAATTTTTCACAAGCACGTAACGACGTCATTATAGCAGATGTAACCCGCATTACTTAACCCTCGGCGTACTTTACTTAAGCTATTTGTTATGTGCAATACGAAATTAATGACACGTATATCTCGTTAACGGAGACTTGCAGGGTTGAGGAAGTGGCTCAACGTTAAATGTAGTATCATTCTTAAAACATTAAAATGGCGGAGAATATTATCTCCTCAATTTTTTTTTGTGCAAGACTCTTTCGAAATTTCTATAGTTATGGATGCAAATAAGTAAAACTTTTTAGTTTTGCCCATGGCGCCAGAGTTCGTATATTCCGAGGACCAAGAATCTTGTGGTGAACTCATCTCAAGTTTGAATGCTGACGAAATCCTTCAAGCAAGCAATTACAACAAGTTCGTTCTATGTCTGACTTATCTCTCATATGCCATATTAGATTGTTGTCCCGTCGAGTTACGAGAGGGAGGAAATATTGTATGTACCTACATATTATGTCTTTGTGCACTCACTTAATCAAAAAACCTATAGGTATTCTGTGTTGTTCTCCATTCGTAAAGATTGATATTTCTTGCCATAACTCTGCAAAAACGACATTATTGTTATTTAATTGACGGATTGCCGATCTACGTCTTGAGTTTTGTAAGTTCCTAATACGAGAGCAGTTAATTACCAAAACTTCCAAACTTATAATGAAGCTAATGACGTATTCAGTCAGAATATAGTTATGGGTAGACCCGGAACGTTAACTAGATTCCAACGAGTTATGTAAGCAAGTGGCATTATTCAGTTAAACACTTCTTGACGATGAATTATGCTAGTTATTGCCTAACTCGAATCCCAATTCTGTTAATATATCCCAATTAATGCCCCTTCATATCGTCGTACTTTAAATACGTACGTAAATACTTACATTATTTCAAACTGAAAGTAGGGACTATACAGTTTCTTAAATGTATATAATAACCAGTTAATTATCCTTCCGTTATCTCTTTATTTCCTTTAGTGTGGCTATAGTAACCCTTTGGCAATATTTGATGTGTGATACCTATAACTTTCGCTTTTTCCGGGTAGTACGGCAATGTTGGCAATATTGCTAAACGTTGCTAGCTCGGGGTTATTTTATTTCGTGTCTAGGTATCACGTGCAATGTAAACTTCGTTGTTTTAGTTTATTTATGTGGAGTGAAATCCCGAAAAGTTACTACAAACAATTAGTTTAAACTCAACAATTGGCAACTAGTTATTCATATTGAAATTCATTTGGGCGATTTTGGGGGTTTCTCCCACGTGAATTAATTTAGGGGTGAACGTGATGGAACTGTCGTAAGTGTAATCAATAATGGAGATGCATCGGTTGACGGATCAATTTATATGGGTTGATATTGATTGATTGATTGATCAATTAAAATACCTTTTTGAATATATCATTGGCGTTCAAGCAATTGTGCTATAAAGCGTTAATAAGAGTGTAATTTACTAGTATCTTAACCTTGCGCCAAATAAGGCAAACGAAAATAAATGATGAACGGTCTATGTTTTGACGATCGATTTGGTGTAATGGTTAAGAAGTTTACTGTTACACTAAGGGGTTGCAGGTTCGTCTTCTGCACATTTGTGTGCATGAACATGCCTGTTTGTTCCAGTCTAGGTGTTTGTAATGTAAGTATGTATGGTTCTGAATTCCGAACTGATTACAAGCGCTTAAGCACGAAATCAGATCAGTGTATGTGAATTGAGTTGATAACTATTATTTATCTTTTTTATAATCTCCTTTTAACGGGATAATTTTTAATATTTGCGTGGTATTGGCGAAGCAAAGTTAAGGTTTTGGTACTATTTATTTATTATTGTATTACTTACCTTTTCTCCACTATCGGATGGTAAGTAGAATGTGAGGACCGTGAGGAAGGAGATGCCCATGCAGGGGATGATGATGTTGACCGTGTAGAACAGCGTCTTCCGCCGCATGGTGATGTTGAATGTGATGTCCAGGTACGGCTCGTCGCAGCACGTGTAGAATTTCTCGTTTCTGTAAAAAAGCATGAAGTTAGTACCGTAATTAGTTCAGATTATCGTGTCAAAAATAATTTTGGAACATTAAATAGCAGGGGAGACGGATATCCTTTCAATTAATCCTGAATCCTGGTTCCGATTGTAAAAATATCAAACGAAACTTTGTTCACGAATAGGGATCGTAATTACCAATGGCAATCCAGAAGCTCAGATTACTACTGTGACAAAATTGTTTTTGTTTCGATTTTTAATAATAATTCCATACAGTTTTAGTTGGTAAACAGGCGCTTAGGAATCATTTTATACGAAAGCTCCGCTGAAATACAACGTTCCTTGGAAGCGGTCCAACTTACTAACCTCACATTAATATGTCCCTTAACGCTTAAATTCTTTGTCCTATATTTTCTTTTACTTCCCGATGGTTTACCTTATATCGGTAGCAGATTTGACCAAAGTCATTTAATAGTATTAAACTATGCCCACGATGTTGTGGTAAGGGTTATCCTTCGACCCTTCTCTCGACCCCAGCCAATCAGTTCATTCGATATGTATAAGATTAACTAGAGTTTTGGTTCGTTTTGATACATGATTAGGTATTCTATGAATAAATAGAAAATATTATCATAAAAGGTAACAGAATTTCTCTCAAATACCACTGTCGTAGACGTAGGAATTAAAACATTTTGCGGGGGTATTCTATCGAGTAACCTTTTTTAGCGAGCAAAGATCTGACGAGGTCAGTTGAATTTTTAAATACTATTCCACCAGTATACTTTCTTCCCCTATCATTGGGAATATTTTATACTAGCTGCCGCCAGCGACTGCGTCCGCGTGAAATTCAGATCCTATAGCCTTTCTTTCTCTGGATCTAACGCCAAATTTCATGAAAATCGGTTGTGAGGTTTAAGCGGGAAAAACGCTTTCCCGCTCACAGACAGACAGATTTGCATTCGCATTTTTATAATAAGTAAGGATTCAAGCCATAACTAAATTATTAGATAGAAGGTAGTAATACAGGCTAAGGGGAAAATACAAACATTTCCCTTCATCTATATCAAACACTTCGTTAACTTTTAATGGTTTTAAGGCGCCTTATTCACGCTCCTGAGCCTCTGACACGGCTTGTGTTTGCTGACGGCCCTTTACGTAGCACGCGAGATTGTGAGCCTTTGAAGCTCGGAAGAATGATTACAATTTTAACGGTCAACCATTTCAGAACAACTCTTTTGAAGTATTAAAACTATAATTTTGCACAATGTTTTACTTTGATTCAGGAGTGAAACGGTTGCAATTATGGTTTTCTAAGATTTTAAAGGCATGTTATTAGTGGATATACATATTTCTTCCATTCACGTAGACAAGTTCGAAGTCAGGATTGGATACAAAATGCCACTTTAGATATAATTTTTACAATTAAGAAATCATGTTTCTGGTCTGTCACTGTTTTAAGCAATCTCCCTGTAGATTCGCATCAATATAATTTGAACGACAGGACCCGCCACTGAGATCCTTGGGGAAGACCTATGTCTTAGCGGCGGACATTCTCAACTGACATTATTACATTAAGAGTAATTGATTGGCTTGAAAGAAAATAATTCTTTATTTTAAGTGAATAAAATCAAATGAATCGAAAAGCCTTTAACGTAAAAGCAATTAAACGGTTTAGACAAAATGGTCCCCAGTTTCGAACAGTCCCATAATTTGAAATTAGAGGCCTTAATCCCGTCTTCTATAGCACGATTAAACACCTAAATAATCTGTTGTCAGAGTATTCAAAGCTGCCCATTAATAAACCAACGACTTAACGTAGCTTTAGAAGCGTGAAGCCTTATCAAATAATGAAGTTTCGTTTTCTTTATTATTTTCAATAGTTTTTTTTGTGTGCGTCCATATTAATCTAAGCTTTGGTGAAACTTTAAAATTTACAAGATAACTACCCCATATTAATTTTAATCCGATAGTATATATTAAAAACTGACCTTCTGAACTAATTTGTTCCAATTACTTACAATGGAATCGGAGTAGGTGCTCATAACTTCTTGTTTGTGCTGTTTTCCGTTATTTATTATAATACATAATAATCAGTTACACTTTGGCTTGAACATAACATGGAAGTTGTAAATAACTTTCCTTTATTGAGCAATACATCATAACGTTAACCCCTACACAATATTGGAAGTGATCGGAAGAACCTAATAAGTTTGAGTGCACCATAAAGGTATCATTAGCATTATACTCGTAGTGCTGTAGTGTGCTCGTAGTACTGCTCAAAGTAGCTAGCTAAATAATTATGTGCATATTTTGCACAATGTACATGCATGTTAATTGGTTACCCTACCATATTATAATTGTTTTATTAGTGGTTTTTGTATGATGATAAATGAAAAAAAAAATTGTAGTTGTTATATTTATATGAATGTACCATTATGTAAAAAAAATCTTCAAAGACCGTATTTTGCTTTTTCAATATAAAACATTTTTATACTTCCGGGAGCATACATTATAATACCTACCTACCAATTTCTGCAAAGTTTGGTTATAAACGGTACCGGGACGCTGAGAAGAGTTCCAAGCATCTTTCCTAATAAAACATTTTTTTTTTGCTTCACATACCTCCGTCATTATAGTAGATATTTTTACCACAACAAGATAAAAATCACCATTAATTTTAAAAAAGTACTTTCTCATGTCATAATTTTTTTTTACACACTTAGTATGGCTATGAAACGGGTAGATAATCTATTTATTATTATTTATTTATTTATTAAACAAATTATCCAAATTAAACTAGTGGTTTGACTCCTTCCATGTAGTTCATATTAAAAGTAAGTAACAAAAGTCGCGTACACGTACAACGTAAATTCTGCATGTGATGTCAGCATTGTAAAGAAACGATAACAAAATAATTTATATGCGTACGTAGTACTTACCCTACCCGTAATGGAACATGTTTGGAATTTTACATAACATGCTTCTTGTTCCAACAAATTTCAATGAAGGTAAAACTTTCTCGCTCGACAAAGTAAAGAGGGTTAATAGAAACAACTCGGAGAAAAGTCACAATACTCTTTGCAGTTACATTGAAAAGCTTTGAATGAGGGACCCTTTCCGTGAGTCAGATCCGCGTCTATGAAATGTCAACCCTATAATTAAAGACGTAAGAGTTATTCTGTCGTGAAGCCAGGGCTCGGAGTGCGATTGCGTCATAAGGAACTAGAGGACATCGTCCGAGAAGTAGAAGATGCTTTCAAAGTGAATTTTTCTGCAGTGCTTTGAAACGCGAGTTTTGCTAAGTGCAATGTACAACGTCTAATTAAGTGACAGTGGGAACTACAGATACTGTAAAGGAGCACAGAAATAATCTATATATTTGCTAAAGAGCAAAAATTTTGAAAAGGTAAGACCTTTTTGCAAAGATCGCTTTGCAATTTAGAAATTTTCCGTTTGACATCCTTTTACTGACGTTCATATTTAGTACATGCGTATAATTGGATGGAAAAATATTAGGTGAACCAAGTACCTTACCAAATATTACTTCTCGTATTTGTTGATATAACTGGGTAATCGTTGGCAGATGTTATAAGAACAAGGAAAACTAGGGCAGATCTCTCAGACAATGGGTATAATAAAACTTTTTAGCTGTCGTATTCTCATTCAGAATTCCAATTAATCTTATTCAATGGATTTAATACATACCTCCATAATTTTCTTAGACATGACGAACAACTTGTTCATACCAATTCCCGCCTAATAAAACTAATTTGTGAGTCCTTCGGATACGGGATAGCACATGAAAGTCAAATTAGCCGATTGTCACGGGTAAGCCGATGTTAAATTATGTAGGTATCTCGGGAATCCAAATTTATATTTATGAAGGTAATATTTCAACATTGTGCTAACAAACCGTAAGTTTTAAGGCTCATAAATTCATAACTCAAACTAAAATAATAATACATTGTTTGCTTTGGTTGGTCGAATGAGAGGTATGATTTTCCTACTCATGTTAAAGAATGCCTACTTGTCAAGGTATGGAATGAATGACGATGTTGTAAGTTTCTCAGAGCTAATTTATAAGAAATCTAGATGCATTTGGCATAGAGGAGGTATTATGCAGGTAAAAGCATAACAAATGCTAATATTACCCAAGTATACTGTTGGCAAAAGCATAAAAAATTTTGTTCATGTTAATATGAGTTCTTTAAGTAAGTGTTTTTATATTTAATCAAAACAATACAGATAGAGCTTTTACTGAAGTGACCATGTCAACAGTAACAATTTATATGAATTTGGGAGAAGGAAGTACTTTCGTAAGCAGGTTAAATATCCTCTTATTTTTACGACATTCCACAACATTTACTGTAGAAAACTTCCAGCAGTGTGGTTAAAATCAGGCATAGTTTTATGAGATTTACTTCCACCTTATTCTGAAGGTCTGACCTCCTCTGGAATATAAATTCCACTTTATTGTGTCGTAATCGCAAAGCTATAAAGGCAAAAATTGCAACCTTGCCATTTTTAGATTCTTAGGGTACATAAAGTAATAATGCGCGTTACATGATAAACTTACGCTGCTAGCATTTTAGGATATGTTAGTTTCGGGTGAACGGGGCAAATCTGTAACCTGTGATAAACGTAAAATGAGACGTTTTAAGCGGGTCTTACCCCAGTAAGCGGATACACGTCGTAAAAGTGATGCGGAGGTGATGCTGGGTTAATAATGACACTTGTCACTTTGAGCGCCTCGATAGCCGTCCCTAAAGTGCTAGAGCTCTCAAGGGTTCTACGCGAGGCACGCCTGTTACGAAGGAACACTTATTTTTTCGAATCGAGTGCAATAGCCTGTGTAAAATATTTTTCGTCATCGAAGACGATAACCTTCAATGTTGTTATAACTAAAGAAGGTGCAGGTCTGTTTTTTTAGAAACACTTTTTATACTCAAGCCAACGCGAAATGATTTAGAGTTTAGAACGTGAAAATAATATTAACTTTTGAAATAGAATAAACGTTGAAATCTAATAATCACTTCTCTGTAGCTTTAAAATGAATTATGACAGGTATAGTAAGCTAATAAAACATTGCGAAAGCGACATCATTCAGAAAACGTCCCGGACTGTTAGTTTTGTTTTAGAAGGACACAAAGTTGTAATCTAGTTTTAAAAGTTGTTTAAATGCTGTCTTTCAGCTGCGAAGACTATTTCCTGAATCTACTTCATTCAGCGTACTACAAATTGCCAAAGTAATAACAAATGTAGCACTGAGAGCGAGCGGTATTTTACACAGCAGAGTTGGCGAGCTTGAGTGTGAAATATGGTCTTCTCGTAGATTAATAAGTAGATTACTTTTAAGTGTCCTCGAGTAGCAATGTTTCATTAGCGTGGCGACGTGAAAAATGTGTGGCCTCTAATAACGCTGCTCTGTTTGTTTTCCGACCGCGTCGCTTTAAGTGAAAGTAAATACCCACAATATTTTCCACAGAGCTTGCCGCAAGAGCCTTACTCAGCGAGTAATGTGATAAAACTGATACATTTCAAATGTCGGCGTGCACGTGTGGGAAAAACAACATTGATCAAACATTTATAAAAAAAATTGGGAGTTCTTCAGGAGATGTCTTATAAAAACACTCTGCCCTATATTCGTTTCGAAGATAAATGTCAAATATTACGTTATGATATATGCCCAGAAATACCGAAATATTTTCCAGAATTGAACAAAAAGCAGCTTGAATCATTTGGGGTAATAATCTTGCGGTAGAGAGTCCTTAGGACGGCCTATTTGATTTATAAGGAAGGGTCGGGTTTTAACCCAAATAACTCTGTTGTTGTCCGAGTAATAACAATATATCAAATAGCACATAGCATATTATTTGGATATTAAACAGTGGATAGTATTATCTTTTCATTAATAACGAGAATATCACTGTGTAATATGCAGTTCAATCAGAATTAGAATATTATGACTTATACTAGGTATACCAACGGATACACATTGACTCATTACTATGGAATGAAGCCGTATTATATATCTTATGTATATGTATTACCACATTTAAGCAATTTCGTCGACGATAAGTACCTTTCCTTTTGGGAGATACCGCCTTTTGCGAAAAACATTAGACCCTAACTTATGATTTCCATAATATAACGGGAAAGCGAATTACATTCAGTACTCGTACATACGACGGAAGTATCATTTGTAATCGTGTAAATAGAAGTCACAATGTGGATTACACGATTTGTTCAAACCGTGAAGGTGTCTAAGATACGTGGAGAAGTGAGGAAGTGGGCGGAGGCTCACGGAAACATCTCGGTAATATAATCACGTCAGTCGCGTGTACAGCCGACATACGAGACTTCATTACCGATAGGCATGGCGCAAGACATGAGACTAATCTTAACGGAATAGGGGTCGCGTACTGGAAAAGATACGCATCTAACGTTCAATAACCTGAACTTTTAGGCCGGCTTTCTTTTCAATTACACGGGATGTTTTCTTTGTTTCAGTTATTATTTCTATTAAGTCTTCAAAATGAAATTATTATTATATTACTATGTTCAATCAATTTCGTATTTTCCGGGCGAAGTACCTAAATGTTGCGCTAATAGAATACACAAAAAGTATGTGCAAAAATCTCATCATTGAGCATTAAACGGGACAGAATTAGATAATATCATTCATCTGTCTTTTTCCTAATGGGATGGGAGAAATGGAATATGAGACAATGACTGGAAGATTGTGACCTAAGTAAAAGTTTCTAGTGTACCGGGAAGCTTGCGGATGTAAGAGCTTGCGGAAACATATTATTATCTCTGTAAGACAGCCGCACGAGAGTTATGTGCACAATACATATCTTTCCGTTACCGGGAATGGTTACAGGGAGGGATTTACGAGAATCCTTTGTCACGTGACAGTCGATGGGATTTGCATGTAACCCATGTTATTTTTACAATTTATTTCCAATATATAGAGGAATTTTGTTAAGTCACCAGCTTTACCGTAATTTTTCCGATACGTCCGTCCGTTCAAATTGTGATATTTGTTTATTTTGTAAAAACCCATTTAAGAAAGAAGAATATTATTTAAATTTAGCTGGAATGTTTTATACGATACTTTTTTATAGCCAGTTTGAGTTTAATTAATGTCTCACTGTAGGGAAAAACCATTCCATTATTGAATGGGGATGTTGACACCATCCGTCATTTGACTTCCCTTTAATTACAGTCAAAACGATCCCAAACTATGAAGTTTGTATAGGACTAGTACACTATGACGTCAGTATTTTTGAAGTCGACTGAGACTTTATAATTTTGATTGATTATGAATTCTAATCTTACATTTAAAGGCGTCTCCTTTTTGTAAAAAAGCTTTATGAAATTAATAGTGAGGTGTGTCTACATCACTCTTAATGTTGGATGCAGAACCACAACACCCAAAAGCGATAACCTTAAGGAGCAATAAAAAAAGAGACCTATGTCAAAGAAAATAAAGATGATATTCACCTGACAGCGGGCACCTCGAGGATGTCCCACTCGACGGACATGTAGAACTCCGAGAGGTCGACGCCGACGGAGACGACGTTGCTGCCGGCCTGCTCGTCCATGTGCCGCAGGTCCACCTGAGCACAGACATCGTCAGCACACGAACATTCACAACATTGCATACTCTACAGTACACTACAACACTTTACCCCCTAACGAGCTCATCAGCACGGTCGGCCAAGAAGTGGTCTAACAGTTTTGGTAAATGTCCTGTCTTACTAAATAACACGACTTTTCGCTTGGACAAATAAATGCTGTTGAGTTTTGACGACCTTACTTGGTGACCATATTCTTTGCCTGACCGACAAAATTAATTGACTGGCCTAATGTTGCCTTTCTTTTACCCAATAAAATTCATGCAGCTTTCCCCGTTTATTACGATTTATTACTCACTTTTCATTTGAGTTTTTTCTATTATGCAATCATTACAAGATAATTCTTCCTAAAGTGTGTGCCTCGCAAAACTGACTTACCATTGAGCTCTGAAATACCTATGTTTTGGTCAACAATTTTTAAAACGCCATGATAATAACTTTTAATAGTTTGATCACATATATAACCTTTTCGTTTTACCCATACTTTTACTTATTCGTCTTTCAAAAACCAACCCACTTTTATTGTAATTTTTAATAGCATACAAATTTTTACTTGTTAACTAATACGAGTAACATCAAGATTACGAATACACAAAAATAACAACGACATGTTTATTTATCAACTATCGTTACATAGGCGTTATGATAATGCAGTTTGTCTACTTTATTATTCATCAGCTATTACGTGAAGCAAAAATGATAGCTGTACTAATGAACATTTAAATTACGAACCATTAGTTACACTATATATCTAATACTTATTTAAAATCTACATTTTTGCTTTATCGTATTAGTTGACATTTATTTATTTTAATTTAAGTTTAGTTTCCAAGGCCATTTCATTTTATCAGATTCTTATTTAGTTAACAGTTTACTTATACGATACATGCACCCTGTCACACAATGTGAATTTGATAAATCGTTATCCTCTACGATGACATTGTTAATCTTCCGACCAGGCTCACGTTAATCAATAATGCAGCTATGTGGCTAACGTTCAGCATTTTATCAATCAGAAGCAATAGATGACCTTCAATGTAGACGCCTCTAAACCATACCACAGAGTGTGCCAAGTAGGATGTACCTATTTTGACATAGTTTAAAGTCTGCGACGAAAACCGATAAACCGCAGCAATACTCTTCAAAGGAGGACATCACAACAAAGTTCCGGATCATGCCATCAATCACAACGCGTAAACACAGAAAACACCGAGAAGTAATGAAAGGTCATGGATAATTCGCGAGAATCGAGGATAGACTCAGCCTCCGTGTTCAAGTTTCTCGATCACGTCACCCCGAGGCGATGACACCTCTCAGACCCGGGGTCAGTCGGGGCAGTTGTCGAGGCGGCGTCGTCCGGGGCGGGTGATCAAACAACGTGAAGAGGAGAGCGGAGGTGCCGGCTCCGCCGCGCTGTGTGTGTCGCGCGGTCGCGTCGCGGCTCCGAGCGAGCCCTGACTCCAACACTATGTGCGTATATATGATTACTAGCACAACCACCAAGCGGACAAAGCGCTAACAGTTTTGGAATCAGGTATCGATTTCGCTCGAGTGTTGTAATAGCATGCATAGACTGCGTTTCCGGCCGAAACGAGACTTGTGCCGTCTGGATTCGACCGACTCCGCGTCTCATCTACTTTAACATCTAGCAAAGTTGTCTTGTATCTTTGGACTCCGTGTCTAATTTTGAGTAGGATTGCGTCTTTTTTGTAATGACAAACATGCAATGAACGACCAACGACACCGAATCTTATGGAAGGGAAAGGTATAAAATATGCATCGTGACGATTGTTATGCTCGATCGTGTAGAGCCACGATAGGTGTGATCTTAACTTCTGATCATTTCACGTGCTGTGCTTAACTTGTTCGCGTGTAAGGTATCGTGTGAAGCTGTGTAAAGCCGCGGCCGCGTCTCGCGGCGAGCGGCGCCGTGATCGGGAATGCAAGTGGATCGGAGTCAAGCCAGAGTCATGCGGTGAGTTGAGTGTACATCGACCGTATAGGAAACATGCAACAAGCCTCTGTGTGGGAGTGTATCGTGTGTGTGTGTGGCGCGAGCGGAGCCAGCTAAAGGAAGGTGTGAGAGCCCCGAGTGACGCCGTTCCGCACCGTGACGGTACTCTTAACGTGAACGTTTATCGTCTTGTAATAACATTAAAAGTAAGCTACTCTACTAACGTAACTCGGCTGGCACTTACCGCCAGGCACGGAAAGGTTCAAACGGAGCGGAAGGTGTAGGATGGGAACGGATCGAGTGAAGTTTGCATCCCATATCACCTGGCAGTTGAAATTTTATACCTTTCCTTGTCGAGCGAGGAAGGCCGATTGGGCTAAGTGGAATCGACCGAGGATATCTGGAGCATTCGTGGTCACGCACGTCGACATACCGCTACTCCACAAATTAAACATCACCAATAGAATGTAAACTTGCAACATGTCAGAGCTAAGGAGCTGCGGGCGAGGAGCGGGCGCGGGAGAGACGCGCGCTCTCCGCCTCTAACTAGCACCGTCGTACAGTCAATATGTAAAAGTGAGAACATACCACATGGACAGAAAAGTAATATAATAATTACACGACGATTTACGTTCGAGCCAACAAGCTATTGCATGGACATCGGCCGGGGCGGGGGCCCTACGCTACGGCCCGCGCGCGCGGCGCCAAGCAGCGTACAGCGGGGCGTCACCTTGAAGCCGTCATACGTCCAGCTGCCTAACTTAAGCACACAGGTTTGGACGTCGTAAGGAAAGAACTCGACGTCGATCGAGCACGAGGACTTATAGACGGCAGGCGGCTGCCACACCACCATGCCGTTGTAGTAGACGGTGGCCTTGGTCATCAGCGTCACCTCGTAGTTGCCGTCGGCGCTGCGGACAAACAGAACGGTCAGCGAAAGCGGTGACGGCGCTCCGCGCAATTACCTTGAATCCGTCGTACGTCCAGCTACCGAACTTAAGAACGCATGTTTGCTCGTCGAACGGAAAATATTCCACGTCAATTTCGCAGGAAGACTTGTAAATGGCAGGCGGTTTCCATTCGACTAGCCCCTGGTGGTAGATGGTCGCCTTGGTCGCCAATGTTACCTCGAAGTTGCCGTCGGCACTGCAATGTGAACGCATATTTACACGCCGCCATGCTCCTCGGAGCGCATCGATTGTTCCGCAGTTGCGAGTCATGTAGTGCTTGTCGTGTTCTGTGTACCTAAACCTAAACAACTACACACCAAGTGTCTCTTCGAATTGAACTACATTTAATATTATCAAATAAAAGTAATTTTGGGAGTGACTGTGTATGTTAATATTTATTCAATATTTCTAATCTGTATTTATGTCTTATTCAAACACATGTTTAACTAATACTTTTTTTCCTCTAATATTATTAGATATTTATATAAACATAATCATTCTAAATCCGATTGGTAACGGTTACCCTGATGCTGTAAACAGATTTACTTAACATGAAACGACGTACGAAATTCATGTGGTTTTTTTTGACAGGGGCTGGAACACTTGGGGCCTCGAAAATGCACCTGTCACATCAGTTATGTACGACGATTACAGGAACGCGGCGCGCCCCTCCTGTCGCGTTCCAGCATTTTACGAATATAAGATACAACATTTAACACATAACATGCAAGGACAACAGATACTTTAGGGATTTTTTAACTTTTAAAAATTAGTTAACTTTTAGTCTTCATTTTATCGGATGAGTAACATAAATATCGAGAATGACAAATTGATACAACGTAATAGGTACATTAAATAAATGAAATGAGCGGGAGGCACAATGAGGCGAGCGTCTTTATCGTGATTCAAAGGGTGACAGTCGTAGTGGTTCCTCTGGACGAGATGAAAGCAAAAAGGTTCACATTAGAGGGAGAAAGGCGGGCACAGGTTGCAGAGGGAAGGATCGGAAATGAGTAACGATTGCTGTCCGGGCCATTTATCAAAGTCTGACGGTGCCGCGCGAAGGTGGTGGACGGGACAAAATGAATGCCATCGCATAATTCAACTACATCGTTCCATTAGTCAGCCTACTTAGACTGAACACAATCAGCCCTTATTATTGTAAGGATATTATTTCCATATTTTTTATGGGACATAATATCACCGACTAATTTTGGATACAATCAAATTAATAACCAGTTTATTATAGCAATGTTTTATTTCTAAAAGGTTGTCATCACAAACTATCATCTAACAGAATTCCGTTCAGTTGACTTGCATCTGTAATTCATCAATTTCTCTACAGCCTTCAACGTGTTCACAAATACGTCGTTGAGATCTTCTTTTACATCAATCACTAATTTCGTCATGACGCCTTTTAGGTTATGAAAAGTATTCTTCAATTTACTATAGGCGTCATCATATTCAGGCTCAGATTTGACCTAAAAATATATTTAATTATTATAAGATACGAAGATGAAATCTGACACTATTATAGAAAAATTGTTTGGATTGTTAGCTTACCTCTGAAAGGTAGGAAATTAAGAAAATAAGTGTCACGTAAATTAACTTCATAATGATAACGATAGCCAAATACACTTCACGAGCGCAGTGATCAATGTCTGCCACCACATTTAACCAATTAACCAATACGTGCGTCTTCATTTGAGCAAATTAATTTACTCGTTAAACATTAAACACAAAGGAGGCAGACCATTACGGCTGTAACGTGTTTGTATACGAACACATTAAATAAGTAGACACATAAATTATGGAACTTGAAGATAATTTGGATACCGCTGCGAAGTTTTGAGCGCTTCACTTGAGAGCGCGCGACAAGTACCTCCTACACAGCATCCACAGCGCGGAGATGCCTTAGTGATCAATATTCCTGAGCTTCTTAACTTTAGTTTATGAAAGGTCACAGTGATTTTACGCTTCACTTTTGCTAAAACGGAAGGATAGGATAGGACGAAAGAATAATCATTTATGGATTTGGACATTACCAAGTGATTGAAAAATGTATAATACGCAAATCTCTCAGCCTTTGATTTGGAAGGTGATTAAGAAAATAAAGATTTAGAATTATACTTATTCCACAAAAAATATTGTGAATGTAATGCTTATTGGTTTAAAAAAAATTACATTATTGCAAATGATCCATCGAAGAAAGCGGTTCTAAACCACAGTCAGGATAAAAAGGGCCGAAAGGAAAACGCAGCTGCGTAAGAAACGATTTAAGGAATCGGCCTACGCAGAATTCGGCTAAATCGTCTTTAAGAACCGGCCCGGACGAAGTTCCTAAAAAGCCGTGCACTTACAATATTTTATTTTGAAATGTTTATGGACAAAATGTCTGATCAAGATAAAATATATGATTTCTTTTGTCTTTTAGAAACAATTTTCTTTGACATGGGATTTTCTTTGTTCAATATGTTTTATTTTAAAGTAAATTATATCATTCCCTTACAAAATTACAAACTATGCAATATAAGGCATTCATTTTGAAACACCACCTCCAACTTGTATTTATGTATTTATTTATTTATTAAGACACAAGCTAGAAACACCATCAATGTTTTGATTAATCGATATTATTGCGCAATTTTCTCACACTTAAAATAATATGACTTCGGATAAACTACGAGTACGGCAGTAAAAATTGTAATAAGCTACCGCAGCGAACACAATCTTGCATTTGTTTCAGTGTTCGCGCAAAGACGGCTATTGACATCGCTTATGAGTGACTCCGAGTTTCTATATCGCTCAAAAGAGAATATTCTTCATTTATCGCTATCTATTTTGTTTGAAGTCCAACACAAGTTGCTTTTAATGCTGATTGAATTTGTAGGGGTTTACTAGTTTTATGGCTCCGGGACAGACTTTACTTAAACTTTTAGTACCACGCCGTGAATATCAACTGGGGTGCTAGATAGTTGATAGAATTTTGTTTTAACTAGTTTCGAATTTTTCTTTATTTATGTTTTTACTTTCTTTTAACGGACGATAACTTATGAATTGTTGTGAACCCGGGTCACCATTGTGAATTATATGTGTTCGTGTGCCCCATCTAAAATGTATGCCACTGATTAGACATCAATATATGTATGAGTGTATGAGGTGATGTAAACATTTAAAGTGAAAAATTATGTCGAAAACGACAGTAAAGGATTCGTTTTAGGTAACTGTTTTATAAAATATTATATTTCATTTTTAACGACGGACAAAGTAGCGATAGACCGCTCCAAGATAATCCGCAAGATAAGATACTATAGGTCTGGGGTTTCTTTGTAGTACGCAAGAACCCTTCCACCAAGGCATAAAATATTTCGTGACATCTTTAGTAGGACAGAATATTCACAAAAAACAGCAAGATAACAGGGAACGGAAATTGTCTCGAACAAATTCTAAAGATCTATGGTCTATGTTTTGATAACAGCTATTTTGTGCCTTGTCACTCACTCTTGGTAAAATAAGTATTGTAATAAAATATTTGAGCTCGTACAAACCGTTATACTGATAAATTGATTTGGATTGCGTTAATACGTAGAACGGGCGGGCGTTTAACCTTAAGACACAGTAGGCTTTAAAGTAACGCGAAGTGAGTAAGAGCGGATCATGTTATTTACTTTCCGCTCGAAACACCGTAAAGGTGGAGTCTGCAAAAAGTGCCAGGAACGGCAAATACCAGCGCGTGCCGCCCGAGCCGCTTAACAGAACCAACTCACCCTCGATATTTACTCAAGACTATTTCCCCGCCAGCATAAAATAAATTTTCCCTTAGGTGACTGATTGATTGAAATCGAAAGTCTCCATTTACTTGAAAGATCTCATTAAGACGACGTTATTCATTTTCCTCTGAAAACACGAGAGAGAGCTTATTGATTTTTCAAAATCGAGTTATGGAGAAAAATAGAGCACGCACTCTCGCAGTCGAGTCAGATAGCGATAGAAAACTAATACGAGTACATTTTTATTCGATAAATGTACGTTGGATAGTGAGGATATCATAAAAAAATATTTACGATTTTTTGTACGTTTTATGAGACATTTCTTCCCAGAGATACCCAATGTTATCTTTAGGGAACAGTACCTAATCTCATTTTTTAAATAAACTCAAATGTTTTTAAAGGTAATGCAGAAATAATATTAAATATTCTTAGATGCTATTCCGATTCGTTAAGGTACTTAATAAATTGACTAAATGCGACGTAGAAGTTTTAAAGAGAATCTTCATCAATATTCTGCGGACGATCGGGTAAAATGACAGCGTCGGTTATCTTAATATCTATAAGTAAAGACTCGGTTCCCTCCAATTCGGGTTACCTGCGAGTTGTGTCGCCGTCAATTTCTCTTTGTTATCTTAGGGTAGCTGGTGTACACTCTAAGCATAAACGTTTGTGGAATTGAACAAGCGCAAAGCCTGTAAAGGCGAGATTTATTAGAGGCCGTCCTCAGAGTTTACTGACACTACAGCTACAAATATCTAAGTGTTCGGCTTTTGCAATTCGGTATTAAATTTTCTACGATTTATAAATTCTGTTAGAATATTCGTACTGGCTTATTTAAGCATATTCTTTTTTCATGTTGCTTGGTATAAAGGCTCGTCGTTCAAGTCAGGGTCCATAATTAAATTCTTCCAGAAGATATACCTTCAAAAGCTACTTTAGTTATCATTCAGGGCTTATTGCATTGGGTCCGAGTAAAACTCATTCCAACGCCGAAAAGCAATTTGAAAGGCACGACGGTATGAAAGGCACGATGGTATCTAAGTAGACCGCAAAAGTAATCTTCCCTAAAAAGTTAGTTTAAATGCTGGTCAGAGAATGCTACGTTTGCGGAGCAACAAACTGGTTTTAAAAGGGTTAGGCTAAAGCGAAATCTTCTTTAATTTAATCATGATTTGCGTTCAATTGCCTAAGTCTGTCTACACCATTAACACTGATTGCAAATTTTACTGTCGTAAATCATTCCAGGAATTCGGAATTATCCGGAATTTTATTTATAACCTTTATTTTTAAATTAATAAAAAAATATTGAACAGACTTTCGGTTTAAATTGATCAGTAGGTTTAAACAAGAAGGCTAATATGACTTTTGACCTTAGTCCTGAAGAAATATCGAACTTCTTACCGTACCTATAGTATTATCACGGATTATCGTATAATGGTCTTATCGTAGAAAGTCGCTACAAATAATGCGAACAATTTTACTCAAAGGCCAACTGAGAAGTAAGGAATATTATGTAATTTATTCTTTATTGCAAATATACAACGATTTTGTGACAGCTACGACCTTTTGGCAATCTCTGCCGGTCAATTACCAACAATCTTGCGAAAAGTTTTACCTTTTCTTAGATATATTATATTTCACCTAATATAGTACATAGTATCTTTTTACAATACATATATTTAATGAATTTAAAGAGACTAATTTTGATAATATTTTATTAATGTTAGGATTAGTAATAAATCAAAAACTTTCTGTACGTGTCACGCGTGTAAGAATCATTTAAATTTGATTAAGTATTATTTTTATGCTCCAATCGGCAAACGAGCAAGCAAGTCACTTGAAGGAAAGAAATCATGACTGCCCACAGACAGCGACGACTCCAGATTCTTAACAGGAGGCCGAATTTTAATTTCATCTAATAATCTATGAATTAAATGTGGTTTTAGGTTTAGGTTGTCGGTGAATTTTGCGCAAGCCTCTAAGATGGGCCATTGTGCGTCGAGTTTCTTGCCGATTCCTCTCGCCAGTAACTGCCTTCCGGTAGAGTCATTTTTTGTTGCAATTTTGATAATTAAGTGCTTCTATGAAGCCTACATTTATAAAGAATATTTTGATTTTGATTCTGATAGAAATTAATTCGTGATCATGTGGTTATTCTTCACTTAAATCTAAGTTGGCCTGAGACTCTTTTTAGCGAGACTTGAGAAGTGAGTGTCTATCGCTACTCCGGCCGGTATTTTAAGGGTGTGTGCAGGCTGGACGCGCGTCTCACTTGTTGTAGAGCACGATGTCGGGCCGCCAGATGTGGTCGGAGGGTACATGGAGCATGTGCACCCCGCCGTACTCCTTCGGCTCCCAGCGGAGCTTGTAGTCATACCAGGACTGCTCCACCCACAGGTTCGTCGTCATTATCTGGTTCTTCAAGTTCTGTAGACAATACAAAATTGCAAACATTATATGTTTTTTTGCAATTTGATTTACATGCTTTTTCTTCTCTACGTCAATGACATTTCCAGATGTTTCGTTCACTCCAAATTCTTAATGTACGCAGACGACTTAAAAATATTCAAGAGTGTCGTATCTGTAACCGACTGCTTGATGTTGCAGGCCGATATTGATAGGCTTACGGAATACTGCAGTAGGAATAAATTATTTCTTAGCCTCCCAAAATGTACCTATATTAGCTTTACCAAAAAAAAAAATATATTAATTATGACTACGCCTTAGACAAAGTAACCCTCAAAAGAGTCACATCTATTAGAGACCTAGGAGTGATACTTGATTCAAAACTGCACTTAGACGTCCATGTGGATAAAATTGTTAATAAGGCATTTAAAATGTATGGTTTTGTCATAAGGTGTGCACATATGTTCCGAAAACCCAAAACATTCCTATCTCTTTACAGTTCCCTAATTAGATCACAGTTAGAGTATGCTGTTCCAATCTGGAACCCATATTTTAAAAAGTATAGTTCGATTATTGAAAGAGTACAATATAAATTTCTGCGTAAAGTAAATTACAGTTGTTGCCGCTCGCATCTGCACTATGATCAGCTTTTATCTAAATTTAAGCTGTTGAGCCTTGACTCAAGACGTCTTATGCTTTGTGTAATGTTTTTGTATAGCGTTATCAATAACAAAATAGATTGTATGGATATCTTGGGTCACCTCAACTTCTTAGTCCCTAGAAACTGCTCGTTTAGGCGTGTCCGAAGCACATTCTCCATCGAGAAATGCAGGACTTGCGCCGGTGAACGTGCCCCTTTAAATATATTACAATTTATATTTAACAAATATTTTAATGATTTAGATTTTGCCTTAAGCCCCAGACTATTTAAAAAACTAGCCATAGAAGCACTTAAGCCATAATATTTCTTAGTTTTCCTTCTTTTTGTAAACTTATTTGGAAATAAATAATTATTTCATAATTATAAATTAACTTTATGTAAAATTTAAGTCAAGGGTAACTGTACACTTATTTCATGTTTATTTTTAATATGTGGATAACGTCGTTGGTTATACATTTAAGTAGTTGTAATTATCTTAACCTATTATTTAGCATGTAATGTATAACTGTTTGTTGTTCCATGAAAATAAATAAATAAATAAATAAATCTAATTCAAAGTCAAAGACGACGTCAAAGAAGTTCATTTTGCAATTTGTTTTTATCGCCCGCGACTCCGCCCGCGTGGATTTCGGTTTCCGCACACATATTGTTACACTATAGCTTAAAGCTTTCCTCGACAAATGGACTATCTAACACAAAAAAAAACATTCTAGTAGTTCCTAAGATTAGCGCGTTCAAACAAACAAACAAACTCTTCAGCTTTATTATATGAAGGTATATATTATAAATAGAAAATTGTTGTGTCCATTAAACATAAATTGGTATATGAATGTCTTTTTTTTAAAGCAAAAGGTAGCCTTGAACTAAACAACTCAAAGTATGATGAAATCCCGCCGGCTCAACCAATAAAAAGAACGTAATAGCCTACTCAGTACACAATTACTTAAGCTTAATTATTTTTTGTTCAAAGTAATCGCATTTAGGGACGACAACAAAAAAAAAAGAAAACAATCCACAAAAGAAGATTAACAAAGCAACGATTAATCCGGAGCATTAGACGCTTATTACTAATCTATTGTTCAGACTAATCAATCAATTCCTTGCCAGTCGGCCTTATCTTTGATCTTGATAGGGGGCAGTAAAACGAATAGGTATTTCTGATCTGCTCCATTTTATTTGTTAAGGAAGGAAACCCTTCTCTTTATTGTAAGGAAGAGCTCACATTACTACGTAAGTAAACAGTTTGGGATACGGTCGAAAGAGAAGTGAATATATTTCGATATCAATTTTATGTTATTTTTTTAAATTAAAATGCACGCGTGAGTAAAGGAACAAGTTCTTGTTACAAATCCTGTGCACGTACTATTCCTAGAAATTCTAAAACGAACACGATCAGTAAATGTTGCACATTGTCAAATGAAAATTTTTCAGGTTACTACAAAGTGTTAAAAACTTACCTATACCTATATGAAACTTAAGTTAAATGTAGGTATATAATGATCTTGAATAAAACTCAAAACTTGCACACAGACTAAAGTATTTTTAAAAACAACTAATCAAAAATTATAAATGTTCTTCATAAAAGTTCACGACTTGGCTTGTTAATTTTATAAACTCCGCTTGTTACTACTTCACTTTGCTAAAAGTTTTCACTTGGGGCTACCTGGGCTGTGAAAATACCGTCTTACATAAATACCCGATATAGTTTTTCTTCGCCAGAGGTTATAAACAACCCGGCCATATAACTTAGTAGTACCAAATTTTCACTTCATTTCTGTAATAGCTTAGGGTTATTTATTTTGTTCTTGTGTTCTGAGAAACTTAAAGAAAAAGTTAGTACGGTTGTTTTTTTTCTCTGTATTGTTAACAACCATAGTATGCAATACAAAACATAATTTTAATGGCTGAGTAGGTCGCATTTTGGTATCGGGTTCTTCACATCAATCTTGGCATCAATCATGCCATAATAGTGTCAAGATATTTTCTTTGATTTGCAAAAATGTAACTAACGATTTAATTTCCAGCAATCGGGAAATTGTATTCCCTTTGATAAGGGTCACAAACGAAGCTGCTAATTAATACCATTTTGATGAGGTATGATTTAGTAGCAAATATCTTGTTCATATTAATTACCATTTTCCAGGAAGAGTTTTTGTTGGATAAATCCAACAGAGATTCTTCTTGGAATATTTGTTGTTTTCCGAAAGATCAATAAAGAACAAAAGCGGCGGAGATGGTATCTATACTAATAATATATTCTGTAATAAACAGTGCTTTGGGATTGGCATTAAATTCAGTTTCATTCTTTCTTTTATCATTTTAGTACTTTGTACTTCTTTTAATAATTGTGAGAAGATTTTACCCTAAACACCCTTCTTATACAAATCAAACAAGAAGTGTTTGTTATTATCAACACATTATTTGAGTGGAGAATAGGATTTTGTGTAATTTTTTTTTCAATATTTTTACTAATATCTACTTACCATCGTTTTGAAGCAAGTATGAATAATGTTTATCGAACACTGAAACCAATTTTGAAATAGTCATACCAGTCGAAGAGTCGCATGCTGTTATGGTTAAACTAAAATGAATCCGCGAAATGTGCCCGCAAGGGAATGACAGAATGACGACCATTGGACACTGGTGTTCCAGAATAGGCAATCAGTTTGAAATCGAATTACCACCAGCTTTCAAAATTATTAATGTACTCCATTCTGACTGATTCGGATAAAAATATTGGTTCATGAATTTTATGTTGATTGTAACATAATTGTATTGTTAAACTGATCCCTTTCGAATTCGCCTGAGAGCTGCATAGGCAGTTATTTTTTAAAATTAATAATTATAATTAATGTATCGGCAAAATATCTACATACTTTTTGCTTCAAGTTTCTAAGAGATTGGAATTAAAAAGATACCCTTACCCGTGTCCCTCGTAGATGCCGTATACATGTTGGGTTCTAGCAAATAAGTGCTGCTATAAGTTATGATAGTCTAAGCTATAAATCAAAAGCGTGTTTTTGTGCAGACTTCAAAGGGGATTGGTGAACTAATACGTTACTCGAGAGGAGACAGGCTTAAGCCGGTATCCATCACGTTATTTGTGCGAGAGCCTCTCCAGTCGACCTATTGTTTGTCCTCTGTGTCATCGATTTATAAAAGTTCTCTAAGTGCCCACTGTTTATATTCCATTCGTATGTTTTTCGAACAGCCGTGTGTTACACATGAGGAAAAAATTAAATATGACTTCATAGGGCCCTGTCAGAAAAACAAACTTTTGTATTGATAACGAAAGTTTTGATTAAAATATATCTTCAAGCTTTCATGTAATTTATCAAAACTTCGATATGTCTAAGGGGAAAAGGTATACGATTATGAACTTGGTCAAAAAGCCGATCGTGATAAAATATTGAGGTTTGCGGATGTAACTGTAAATTCAAAAGCCAAATACACATTATGTTCGACCTTTTTGTTACACAAAATGTTTCATAAGTAGGTAAACTGATGTTTATTCCTGTAAAGGAAACAAGATTATCCAGTGATAATTTGTTAAGCATGTCTTCAAATTCTTTTGGCATGCTCTCTTTTGTGGATGTTACCTTAAAATACAATTTGAAATATAGTAGGGATCAAAGGATTTGCTTTGCTCATAAAGCCTCATAATAAAGCTGAGCTCATAATTCGAAAGTGTTATAAGCTGGACCTGTTAACCTTTATTATCACGATGATCTGGTCCAAACCATTTGACTCCCTTGAATACATTTCCTATATTACCTAATAAACATTTTGATTTTAGCATTTAACGGTACTTGATATTTTCAATTTTACTTTTTGTTATGAGCCCAAAATATGCCGGTAAATATTTCAGAGTACCCACAATTTATTTATTTATTTATTAAGGGGAATTCAAATAAGATATTACTAAGAACTGCCTTACTACATAGGTATATAGCACACAGACAGTCAGGATATGCATAAAAATATGGTTTCAAAAACAGATTTTTAAGCACTATGTATGTGTGCCTTAAATTATTTTACTATAAATTGTAAGTTTCGCCTAATTGTAATATTTCAATTTGAGTTAATATGTAGTTAACTATAATATTCTACGACTTTTTTTTCACACCATCCATCCAGTCAAAGTGGTCGGAATCCATTTCACGTCCTTTTATCTTTCTGGACAATATGCTGCGTATTTATCTAAAGGGAATCTCTGCCGCTGAATATTTTATTTTCCACTGAGGCGCGCTATCACCAAGTGTGTTTTCCCAAAGGATATTAGATTCCTCTCTTATGATAACCCACACGCGCCGGTGTAGGTGTGGATAACTTTGTCTTCGTTTACGTCCCCGGTAATGGACCAAATTGAGTTACGATTTCAAGTTCCACTGCATCTCTTGAAACAGAAACACGTGTATTTTCAAAGTACGACGTTTACAATTTGGAATATTTGATTACTTACATTTATACAATCTGTAACTGAGATTAAAATTGAAAATTATGATACAACGGAAATGTGCGGTATCAGTTTACATTATTGTACAATTGATCGAGATAATTTATTTTAACCTTTCGTTCTAATTACGAAAAAGACTTATTTGTATTTACTTTATCGATTCTGCAAAGGCCATTAATTAGTATCGGAAAAGTGCCAATTTCAACACTCTCATTAAATCTGACAGATAAATCAGCAAAACAATGCAACAAAAAAAAAAGGTATTTGAAATAAAAATAGTCCCACCTCGTTTCTTTCTAACACCATAAGAATGTCTACTTACTAAAACGTGCGTACTAAGTGGGAGGTTGTAACGGTACCCGTTCCTTCCAGCCTTCATGGATGTTCAGGCCTCCATGATGGCTAATATCATACCTGCGCGCCCACTGGCCGCTAATTAACTTCCTTTCAAAATTCAAAATTCAAAATTTGTCTTTTATGTTTTATTTTCGCATATTTTTTTGATTAGCGATTGAGACCTAGACCTGCTGCGGAGCTAGACGGAGCTCTATAAATATTATATTCTGTAATAGTGCAATAGTTGTTAAAAGTCGTGAATTGTTATTGTGAAATAAAACCAGTTAATCCAGATCACATACCCATGTGTTTATTTAAACTGCCTACTACGATTACCTACGACGGGACTCGGGAGACGCATTGAGAGCCCTGAGAGAACCCTGAGATCGCACCCCGTCGCAAGGTGTTCTATACCACATACGTATGGAAGACCTATCGTTATTGGATACCACATAGGTACGAATAAAATAGGCGCGTTAGACACGCTACCAAACCATCAGCAACCGTAAAAAAGTATGTTTTTTTATTAATATAACAATTATATTTTCAGTAGGTAGGAGTAATCGCACATTACAAATCATCTTACTCACCAATTTTGCAAAAAATTTACTAGTTATATAAGAATTTGTACTAACCTCTTTGATACATTTATATTTTCCGCAGAACATGGTATAAATTTAGAATAAGGGTGAATATTTTTCATGGGGTTCAATGCGTACCTACGCCCGAGTCAAAAAGTTAAACATTTTGGCGTTTGATTTATGTACGAGTGTGTGCCACCAAAAGCCCTTCTTCGAAAAAATACAAAAGCCCACACAATACCGCTGCCCGCAGTCCGTTGTTTGCTCCTAAGTAACAAAAAATGTCAAAGCCAACGGCTAAATAGAGAAATATCGTAGCAGGATGCGGCATCTAGCAGATTTGTGGTAATTTAGTAATACCGTGGGACTTACCCTATTACGGGCCCAAGGATTTATTCACCTCAGAAGTCTTACCTGTGACTCACAAAACACAAAGCGGCAACTTGTAACATGTCCCGTAATTACATATTTTGTCCCAACTCACCTACTACCTATTGTGCAGTGTGAGCGCACAGGGTCTCCTAAACAAGATTTGCTGGCTAAAACCACATTCAATTGGTCCACCGAATTTCATTAAAGCGGGGAAATATAGACATGAGGGACGTTACGACTGCGCGTTTATTCCCTTCCCGTTCTATGTGATTGTATTTACATTCGACTTGTCACTTGTTATGGAATACAAAATAAAAACTGTTTTGTTTAAGGTCATTCGTGGTCTTCATCGTGAGTGGGATGAACTTAATACCGATAAGTCTCTGCTAAACATTACGAAGATATTATTATATTGATTATGGCAATGTTAATGGCGGATAAGTTTGTAAATAAACAAAAGACTTTCCACTCTGTAGCGCTTCCAAAGCAGCATTATAAAATAATTCGACAATAGAAACAAAGTAAAACAAAGTCTCGCGAAACATTTGTTAAGCGGCAGTCGTCACTCGCTGTTCTGACACGCCTCCGCCTAGCCTCGCAAATGAGGCGCGCTGTCGTCCTCATTATTGAGGTTTCCAATTCGAGGTTTATTTTTCCGTATCACATACTGGATGCTACAAGGTTTATTCGTCTTAAATCTCTTTTTCCGTTTTTTGCGGGAAAGACGCAACTCGTATCTCCCCAGTGTACACGATGATTGGTCGTTGGATATCGCTCGATACGAAAAACTTTGATTAAGAAGGAATCTTATTACTGTTTGCAAAGAAAGTTGCATATTGCTAATACTTACATCATAAAAATCCCTACCTTTCTTAACACGATAGACATTTACGTATATTACAATAATGTAGGGTTTCTTAGTATTTTTACTACAATATTTTTTTTCTTATTGACAGCTTTTAATTAAAACTAAAGACTTTAATTCTTGTTTCAAGTCAACAAGAGTTTCGTGAAAGATATTACTGTGACAAATTATATTTTGATAATTTCTCATATACAAATGTAAATAGGTTTATGCTTTAGTAATTCCTTTGTTTGCAAAAGATTTAAACTTCAACGTCTAGCATTGACTATCAGAAAGGTATTTATCTTACAAAGTGGTTCATGAATATCAATGTTTCTACGTTTCATAGAAATGAAATGAAATAAATGAAATAATAAATGAAATAAATGATTTATTTAGCAATTTGATTCACTTAGTAAATTCTTTTGCACGTCAAAACTTTTTTTACCCTACCAGCGCCTCGACGTGAATGGCCTGCTGAGAAGAGACGCCGCAAGAAACTCAGACAGTTTTGCCTTTTTTAAAAATAAATTTCAATTTTACAATTATGTCAAATATACCTTAAAAATAAATACAAAATAAGTGCGGCTGAGCAGATTAATATGTCCATGCATATTTGTCATTTAAATAATCATCTATTTTATAATAACCTTTCTTCATTAAGGTTGATTTAATGAACAACTTAAATTTTTGTTTAGGAAATTCAATTACACTTTCTGGTAGTTTATTAAATATTTTGACACTTAGTCCAATAAAAGACTTCCCAGTCTTATGAAGCCTGTGACTTGGAACGGCAAGCTTATGTTTATTTCGTGTATTAAAGCTATGAAAGTCATTTTTTTTAGAAAAATTGTGTAGGTTCTTGCGTATATATATTATGCAGTCAAAGATGTATTGAGACGCTGTAGTTAATATGTTAATCTCCTTGAATATCTCACGGAGTGAATCACGCGGCTTAAGGTCGTATATTGCACGGATCGCCCTTTTCTGTAATACAAAAATTGTTTGTATATCAGCAGACGACCCCCACAACAACAAACCGTAAGACATAACACTATGAAAATAGCTGAAATAAACCAATCTCGCCGTTTCAATATCAGTAAGGCGCCGTATTTTTCTTACAGCAAATGCTGCAGAACTTAGTCTCCCAGCCAAAGCAACAATATGGGGGCTCCATTGTAATTTTGAATCTATGGTTATTCCTAAAAAGACAGTTGATTTGACTACATCAATATGTTCATTATTCATTAAAACATTTGTAATAACTTGTGGCACATTTGGCATTGTGAATCTAATACATTTTGTTTTTTTAGGATTTAGTAGTAAGTTATTAGTTGTAAACCAATGATGGACTTGTGAGAGCGCGTTATTTACCTCGTCAAGTTGTATATTACGTCTATCTACCTTAAAAACTAAAGATGTATCATCAGCAAACAACACAGTCTCACATAGACCCTTAGCAATGGCAGGAAGATCATTAATATATATAAGAAAAAGGAGTGGTCCCAATATTGAGCCCTGGGGCACTCCCATTATCAATGGTGCGCCATCGGAGTTAGTTCCATTGATGTTCACCTTTTGAACTCTGCCAGTGAGGTATGATTTAACAAGGGTTAAAGCGAACTCTGAGAGGCCATAATGCCGCATCTTCATCAGCAAGGTTTCATGACTTACACAGTCAAAAGCTTTTGACAAATCACAAAAGATACCTATCGCATCCTGCTTAGCCTCCCATGCATCAAAAATATGTTTTACTAATGAAACTCCTGCATCAGTTGTGGATTTGTTTTTAGTAAATCCGTACTGATTTTCATTAAATAAAGAATTTGAATTAAAATGTGACAATAACTGATTGAAAATAATTTTTTCAAAAATTTTACTTAGAGATGGAAGTATGGATATGGGTCTGAAATTTGACGGATCAGTCTTTTCTCCTGATTTAAATAAAGGAGTTATTTTACTATGTTTCATAAGATTTGGGAACTGACCCATTTCAATGCTCTTATTAAATATTAATGCTAAATATGGTGCAATGGCAATAATAATAGTTTTTAAAATATCTATTGAAATACCCCATAGATCTTCCGTCTTTTTTAACTTAAGTTCTTTGAATGATTTAATTATAACTAGTGCATCAATATGCGTGAAATTAAAAACAATTTTGCACTCTTCTACTTTTGATTTAAGGAGGCATTCAGCATGATGCGGTGAGGAGTTTAATAAGCTAGTAGTCGTGACTGGAATTTCAGAAAAAAAGTGCTCAAAGGCTTTAGCCACTTCGGCATCTGTACTAATTAATCTATCATCAATTTTTAAGGATAACTTACTATCATGTAATCTATTCCTACAAGTTTCCTTATTTATAATATTCCAAGTAGCTTTAATAACATTATTAGACGTATGTATTTTGTGCTTTAAATACATACGCTTGGCCACCATACACACTTTTTTGAATAACTTTGAATACTTTCTTACATATTCTATTAACTCTGGATTGTTTGAATATGCTTTTTGAGCATACAATTCAAACAATTTTTTCCTACTTATATAAATACCTTTTGTGGCCCAGTCACTAAATTTCGATTTCGAACTATTTACACTAACAGTTTTCTTTGTAAAGATACTATTAAATTCATGTGAGATAATGTCAAATAATTGTCTATACATGTTATCAACGTTAATATCAACAATAGGTGGCGCTAGCGGAATTTTAACACAAATATTATGTCTGAATTTTTCGACGCGATTTGTAGTAATCGGCCTGTAAATAAAGCTAGACGAAGTAACTACACTATGGCTCTCAAGCGCTGCTAGTTGACCGCAATGGTCAGAATTCACAAAGTTAACAATTGATTTTGAGGGTACTTTACAATTACAGAAAATATTATCAAGACAGGTGGCTGATGTAGGAGTCACTCTAGTTGGTTCATAAAAAAGTGGAGTGAGATCAAAGCATTTAAATAAATTTAGGAACCTAACAGAGGTTTGGCTATTCTCTAAAATATTAATATTAAAATCCCCACACACAACTACCTTCTTATTACATTTGCACACCTTTTTTAAAACTTCTTCCATAGTTGTTTCAAATAAAGGATAATTGCCAGAAGGAGGCCTGTACACACAAACAATAATACACTGCTCAAGCTCTGCACAAGATAGTTCAATAGTTCGCTCAATTGAAAGTAATGTTACATCTTTTCTATCTTTAGACTTAAGTGAGCTATCAAGTAATATTAGTGAGCCACCCCTAATAGCTGACTTTCTCGTGAACGAACTAATGACTTTATAATTGTCAATACTAATTAATAACTCGCATTGTCGTAACCAATGCTCTGTTAAACAAAGAATATGAATTTTCAATTTATTTAAATTCAGTTCTAATTCTAATTCTTTTCCAGGAAAACCTTGTATGTTTTGGTGTACAATATTAAGTAGATTTGACGTTTTCCTAGGTTTATTAATTATACTAATTTGGCTAGAGTAATCCTCTACTGTCCTATGCAATAATTTAAATTACTTGGAATTTTTTCCAAGGAACAGCAAATGTCAACAGTTTCCTGCTCAATAAAAGCAGGTTGTGTAGCCAAATTCTTGGCTGTTTGATCAAAACAATATGCTAGCGATGTAGCTATTTGTCGTTTACAATACGATGAAAGATAGTAATTATCTTTAGTCAAATAAATATTAAATGTCGAAATACAATTTATGTCAATCAAATTAAATTTACTATTATTCCATGTCATTGTATTTAAAAACAAATTTAAGTTATACCTAGAATTATTCTCATGCTGTGGCAAGCTTTTACTGTATGGAAGTGTAAACATTATAATATTTTTAACATTCAAATTATTTAAGCTATCAAAACATTTTGTCATAATTTGTTTGTTTACATTTCCACGATTAGCAACCATAACTATTAATGTGGTATTGTCTGCAAAAACATATTTATTAATTGTATTTATAATATTCGTATATGGAGTGTTAGGATAACAGTGATTCTGAATTTGACATCCCAAATAATAACTTAATAGTTGTCCCATATCCTTACCTGATTCATCACAAAACATAACTATTTTGCTTTTATTATCATGTATTGTTTAAAACAATAATATTCCTGATTGTGTATTCAAAATTTATATTAGACGTCGTCGTGTCGAAGTTTCGTGTGATTTCAGGTCTTCGAAACTTGGATTAACTTGGTGCTTAGGGAATTATCTCTATCCGGTTCTTCAAATCAAATCAAAATGATTATCTCTTCTGCGTATTGTATTCAAATAAGCAAATTATTTTTAATTACCATGTAGGTAATAATTAATTATTAGAAAGCGAGAGAGACCTCACCTTAACTCATTCTGTTATGAACGTACTTTATATACCCACAGAATTAATTTCTATTGGGATATAAAATACGTGGATTTAAACAACCATTAACCGTTTCAATTGAAACGATAACTATTAAACCAGTGTTGACGCACAACCGCTACCTATTAACAAAACAATTTAACTTCGAATGTTCCAGCGAAGTGGCTATCCTATAGTGGATTTTGATATTGGACAGCAAAATTCAGTAATCGCATATTCGCCGGCACGAAATATAAATTGGTTGTATTGAAGTTATTATTGGTTCCATGACTCGTTTCGCTCGATCGGGCTCCAATGGAGGCACTTCGCGGGCTGAATGCTATGTTGAAAAATGTAGTCTAACACGTCAGGGCGGCAGTACGACATCCATTTGATGTGGGTCATGTCGATTGACAAGGAAAACGGTTAAATTAATGGTGGCAAAAAAATCTGAACATTGTAATCTACCATCAACGAGTGTATTTAGCGTATACCTACGAATATATTGTTTGAACATTCGTAATAATTCAAATAATCTTCGTTCCCCTTTCTCTGTTAAAATGCTCTCGTTAACCTACTTGTATCTTGAGATATAAAAAGATTGTATTTACAACTTCAATCCCGCAAAATTTGGGATCATCAAATGAAGGGAATGGGGAAATAAAAATAGCCGAAGTTACTCCTTGAGTTCGGACAGCACGTGTAACTCCAGTCAAAATCGATTCGGTGTTTCGCCAGGGTAAAAAAAAAGACAGCTATTTTAGCGGAGTGTACTTTCCTATGAACTTCACAAGAAGTAGATCTCTATTTTATGGTACCAATGACACTTTATTTATTATTTATTTGGTATGGTTTACCTTAGTAGTATTTTTGATGTATCGATTTCATGCTTTGGTTACTTTTACACTTATCATGTAAAACAAGGGAATCGTGCGAAGTGGAGGAGATGGAGCGGGAAAGCGGACCCTGGACTCCAAGGCAAAGGCCGAGGATGCGACCGGGACAAGCGCTAGGATGATGATGTAAAACAAGGGAATAAATTTAGGGAACGACAATGTCTAAAGTAACTCAGTTTGTCACACTGTACGAGGTATACGAGATTACTACCTCAATGTTACGTACTTAGGTGGTCTACCGTGGTTTGATAGCTCGCAGTTTCTCTCTTTGTCTTAAATGTTTAACTTTTACTTAAAAAGTCTGTCTAAAGGCAATAATTTATCCAAACTTATGTAAAAATAAGCCTCGCCGCGTTCGTTCATATGGGCTCCAGACGCATCTCATTATTCGTGTCTGTTTCCCTACCCAACATTCATATGTATGCTATGCTATTCACACACGCATCTGCTTTGTTTCTAAAGTTGAATTTTAAAATCTCATTGCATACGCTTGAAAAAAAAATGACACAGCATTGTTAATGAAAACATTACAGCGTTATTACATTCAAGTAAAGTTAAGGAAAGTATTAGATTTTACCATTTACTGTGCAGTCGAATAAGGTTAGATTTTTGAAGTGTCATTTACTTTGTTTTGTACATAAAACGGGTACTCGCCGCGTATCCATTTTGTGCGAGTTTATTGTAATCGTCGCTGTAAACCCTTTTGCGCCAGAATAAGGATGAACCAATTTTATCATAAATCGCTGCTAAGCAGTTACAATATTCTTTTTACAGTAATCTTCCGTTTACGATGTTGAGGTTATTACTTTTAGGTACATTTGTATTCCATAAAATTATGTAAGCCATTTTTTATTCTTAAAATAATACAATTAAAATGAATGCCTCAGAGCTCGTTGTTGAGGATATGTGATTTTAAATGCAGTAATACATTTGCAACCCTCGTCGACTCAACGTTAGACTCCGTTGATTTGCATGGGCAGCAGTGTTCACCTAACATCGCGTGACCATCTTACTCATTAGCCTCCCTTGTACATAAAAACATATACTCGAACCCCATTGAGGTATTACTACTACGTATATAGTTAACATCGAGTACAAAAGTTAGTGTCAACTCGGAGGGAAGGGGACGGATAATTTTGTGATTTTTTGTCTTTTTATCTACGAAATGACATGCTCCTAGCTTTATTTTACGTCCTGTAATGATTTTTACATGTTTTCGAAACACAAGACAGCGTCTTTCGTTTATAAAATAGTATATAGACGGCAAATTTTGGCCATAGACCACAGTGCGTATAAGAAAATATTTCTTCGAGTTGTCTACTCTGTGCGTAGTAGAAATACACTAAGACTAATTATTACCATAGATGCTCCATATGTAAGGTTTAAGTGTCGTCATCAAAACGTCAAATAGTCACTTAACACTTAGGTCTGTTTCTCTCTCTCAGCAAAAGACAAGGGCACACCGATAATGACGTCATCTCATTTGACAGTTTAGGCTGCAGGAGTACGTGTGTCTGCTATCTTGGTCTATCACACTTGATCAATAATTAGGAGAAAAGTTTTAGGATAACTGTCAAATTATTCGTTGCATCTATTGATATACATTAATCTGAGTAGATATACCTCAATGACGAACCACTTCTAAATCTCAGAAAGCTTTCTCAAATAATGCGTTAATCAGCGAATGACATTACGTCACTGTGATAAATTCTCAGCGACGCTAAACTTAAGGCATAGTGACGCGGCGTGTTGGCAGTAAAGCTGAAAGCTTTGTCTTGCTCTCGGAACCCTCTGTCAAATCGATTTCCAAATACCGTAAACTGCTTTTGTTGAGGAAACATATTTCTCATTTCCATGAATATTTCCCCCTCCACTTATACATAAGTGCATTTAACGGGTCGTTAAATTCTACTCGAATGTACTCGCAGCGTGGGTTTAGAAAAAACCAGCATTGTAAAGCTTAGTGATTACACATAATTGCCTGTAACGATAGTCATATACATACATTAAATGGGTTTATTTATTGACATAGTAAACTTTAACTTTTAAATATACATAATATATTCAGTCTAAAAAAAACTTTTGGCTCTAAAAACTTGACGCGAGAAACCATGTAAAATGAATTAATAAAAAAAACTGTAAATTTTGACATTGACATTGGAAAACCGTGCCCGGGCTGAAATTTTCACTACATTTTTAATGGAATGTACACGTACAGCATTCGTTGAGAAGTGTTTGTGGACGGTGGGTTGGGTTTAAAAGGACTGCGTGATGTTGGGATTAGTTACCTACATAAAGTAGGTTGACCATTGTCCCTTTTGTTTTCGGGCTTTGTGAAGAAATGACTGCATTAAGTGCTCGGCCAAAGTGACAGCGGTCTTACAATCAGATTTAAATCTTAACACACATGTAAGTAAGTCTAAAATATATGATATGTTAAATACTTTAAAAGTTATCAGTAAGTTTGTGATTTAAATTGGCTATATTGAATTATTTTATTTATCCTTGAATCATTGTATGGAATGACTTATGGCATTTACTAAAGTATCGCAACCGAATCAATGACTTTGATTCAGACTGAAGTCGTATTCAATTCAAACCTCTTTTAATTACTCCCAAATGTTCCGTTTGAACTTCGACTAGTAGTGTTTCTCATCCCTTAATCGGACAATATCAGAATTTCGACATTAGATTGCTCTTATGCGTATTTGAGCCAGAGGGTCCAATTTAAACCGTAAGCCAAGAGATTTATGGTCGAAATCCAGAGCAAGTTGTCTTTATGTAATACCCACAAAGGGAACAAATCCCTTCTATCTACCATATATTTTGAATGTCCTTCTCCTTAACTGAATTTCAAGGTCGTCCTCCATTATAAAACTAGCGGCCGCCCGCGTCTCCGTCGCTTTCCGCACATATCCGAAAAAAAGAGATCTGAAATCCACGCGCATTTAAAATTGATGCTCTTTTTTTTTAAACTACACTGTTACCAAAATAACGATTATGGCAAAACATTAATATGTAATACCCTTAATTTTACCTACATATTGACTGACACTGTCATCACTACATTTCGTTACATCGGTTACTGTGTTACGTTTACTTTAGTGCAAGCTTCAGGTGTTCAATTCAACCTTGCGCATCGAGAAGATCGTGCTTAATAAACCAGTGACTGTGCACGTGACTTTCAACTGTGTCGCTTGCCGACGTGCACTGAATCCCTCTGAGAAGTGCACCATCTGCGAGATCCCACATCCCGTCTTAACAAGCCAAACATAAGCGTAACTTAAATGCGATTCCTACAGTTGTTGTGCTTGCTTTTCCGCGAAACGACGTATATCTGTCGGAGGATTTGTGACTTATTTTGACGTATCTAGGACACAGATACGGGGAAGGATAAATATTTTCCGCTTCATTTTTAACTTAGGGTAACTTGTTATTTTACTCTCTTAATATACGGTACACTTGAATACAATCGTATTAAAATGTACCTGTCAATTAATTTGTTTTAGCACTTCCGAAATCTAATTCGTTTAGTTAAATATAAGTGGGTCAAGAAGTCAAATGTTGAGCCGTGAATTTAAATGTCTGTTATAAAGGCAGCGTTTCAATCTAATAACTTTTCTAAGCACTTTTATAACCTTGAGAAGCTGTTGAAAATTTTCCTGATAATGCTTTTAAGAAAATTCAAAAGACACTTATGTACCTATATCGAAATATCACGCCTACCAAATACAACCCTGTCATTTGTCTCATTCTCATTATTTGTTTGAGTAAGCGTTAAAATTTATTAATATGTCACCGTCACAAGTAAACAATGTACCACCAAATATATTTCGTTTCTTGCTAACGAACAATGAGTTTGTATGTTATCTGTACACCGCAAGCCTGACAGAGTTATTAGGGAGGCAAATTTTACCTGAGCCTGTGGATGTTACGTCTTTGAAAACCCCTATCACACGGCGTGTACAGAATAACTTATATTCGGCTCTCAACGTAAAAAAATCGCGGCGAGAATGTGGAAGAATATCGAATGTCATTCCCCTCCGATCTGTGAGGGGCAATATTTCATGGAAGACGTCGGATATATTATGAATCTGCAAAGGCGTTAACCATGAACGTCATGAAACTTTTTTTAATATATAGTAAAAGGAAAGGGCATTCTTTATAATACGCAAATAGTAATGTCCTGGGGGCTAAAGCACTAGCCAAACGCTTACCCAAGGGAATCATGGTAAAAGCTACAGAATTCCACCGATATTCTAAGCCTTTCAAAATTATACCGTTTTTCGTAGTTTGTTTGTACACTATGTATTAAAACGGGAACAGATGTATCCGAGCGTGGCGCCCGAAGTAAAGAAAGTCTCTCGAGCGTACTTTGGTGAATGTAAGATCACGGCTCCGGACACAATTGTACTAGATAACTCAGTCGTTGATGGGATCCGGGACCAAACAATGTTGTTGTTAAAGAATTAACTAACTGTTCCTATAAAACTTAAAAGCTTGTTGTATACAATATATAAGATGTAAGTAGATTTATTGTTTAATTTACTTCTGATCCTATTACATCCAAGGTCGACAAACTATGACAAACTGGTTATACCCAATAACAAACTTTGCAGGAGTATTGTTTATTAAGCCTGACAATTTGAAAACTGTACGACGGGTGCGTCCCGAAGTTAGAATGTCACCCCAACTTATTCCTAAGGTAATCAGCTGGAGTGGCGCGTTGGGATTTGTTTATGTGCGTATGTTCCACTACTTATCTTCGTGTTTATCTTTATAAAAGAACGAGTATGCAGGTGGGTTGTGAGTTTTGTCCCCTGCGAATAACTGGAAGGGCTGATCGTACGGGGCTAGTGGGTCTCCCTATATTGTGAGTGCTAGGTTATAGGTCCGTAGGGGCCACCTTGTCGTTTTGACCGACGTATTCCTTTTTGGGTTACCCGTACGCTCAAGCTTTACGACAAAGTTAATGATTGGGGAGGTTTTATACTTCCGTGGCATACTAATGTGATTCTGAATGTTTAATAATTTTTCATCTTCATTTACTATGTGAAGCGTAAAATTCGTTGTTGAGTTTATTCCGGTTTTTAAACTGATTAATTCATGATGAAGCCTGAAATACTACAGAAGATCACTTTTTAAACTAGAATTATGCGCTACATTTTTTAATTTGGTAAAGTTATTGACAGTGAACTTTAATTAAGTACATAAACCTTTATCCGGCACATTATTATTTGAAACAAGATTTTTTTTTAATTCTGGTACCTAAGCACTGCAACTGCCAAATACCTGATTATAGGAAAACATTAAACTTTCTGGAATCAAGTCCTGCAAATAATTCTTAAAAGATTTACCGGATCGGACTTTAATTTGGCGAAGCAGGTGACAAATTTCCCACGATATAAGCTCCGAACAATATAGGATTATCGGCAACTTGCCTGTCATGTATCGAATAACCAATCCTTTTTCCATCTCAGTGTTTACATTTACCCGAAAGCCTACTCATATTTGTAAAAAAAAGTATGTATACCTAAGCAATATTGCACTCTGAAATGTATTAGATGTGCATGAAATATCGATACTGAATTGTAGAATACGTTTCAAATTACACTTCCGTTAAGGGATTGTAAATTTTGTTCTATGTTACAACACAAGTACAAGACAATTTTGTTCTATGTTGTTGAAATACTTAGTCCTTTAAGGTAATAACTGAAACAATATACATGCATATCAGTATGTATAAATGTGAAACTAAGTAGTGTATACTGCAAACATAAACCCTCGAACCACGTCACACTTGGCAACAGACGCTGTTAAAACTACCGACGAAATGGTCAATGGTTGGCAGGCAAATGTTTTTCTGGAGGATAATGTGTTTTTAGTAACTGACAAATAAGAACAGAAGACAATATATGATATTAGATAGGTATGTTAATCTCCCATCTGTTTACATTTGTATGGAAAATATTTAGAAAAATGACAAGGGATTTTAACGAAATGAATATTGTTTAATTATGTAAAATCGTCATTAATTTTTTGTATTTTTAATTTAAGCATTTTTAAATGCTTGGTATTATTATACCTTTTAACATCGTCATTAATATTTATCTGTTATTTAAATCTTTTATTAATAAGATGTCTTTTATAAAACATAATGAAAAAAACGGTTTGGGTTTACAATGAATATCAATTAGTGAGACAACACATTTTTCTAAACATAAAAAGTAATAACTAAATTAGCCCACAAGAGGCATAAAAAGTAGATTACGAATGCAATAATTAACAAGCCACAGGCCGCAAGAACCTTCAGTAATAGAGAAACAAAAACATAGCATTGGGTTCAACATCAAAGGAATTCTTAGACTGAAGTACAATAGCGAGTTAACTTCACAGACGAGCAGGTTCAGAAGTATCACAAAGTGCAGATGGTATATTGTTCGTGCGGTGCCGGTAGCTGTTTGAGCCCGTAATTATCGTGACAAAAATACCGGAAAACAGCAAAATACCTATTTGTTTTAGTGCCAAATTACCGGGAAACGGCAAAATACCTATTTATCGTAAGAAGTTAGGAACCCATTTGGGAAAACAACGCCTGTTACTGGCATTAGCCGCGCAGGCATTTGAGTTTAACCGGCGTAAAACGAATTCAGCTACCCCTTGAATTATAAAACTTGAGGCGTTGATTAATGTTCTGTAGTTTGAATTTGTTTTTCATTCGTTTCGTGTCCTTTAGGGAATAACACAAAAGCAATAGAAGGTTTAGTTAATTAGGCAACTTTGGGGAAATAAGCCCAAATTTTTCCAGACTACTCTGAACAACAAACTCCTTTACATCAAAGTCCAAGACAGCAAGACCTTTGGCAATATGGCTTTTGTTTTATCTGTGTTGTCATTGTTTGTATTTCATGATTAAGCTATTGACGAAACATTGTCTAGTATTCATCTACGAACGTGGGGTTACGTTTATGTTATCTAAATGAATCTTATTGAAACTTTAGAATTTTCATTGCTAGATAGGCCAGATTTTCAAGTTATTTTTGAGAAATTGCTATTTTGATTGGTACGTAACAAGTCGTAAATGTCGCAAGTCATAGAAAAGTATCATAATTTCATCGCGAATATTTTACTATACCCGAAATCATAAAAAGTTAACGATAAATAATACGATAAAATATGCCGAATAACAAGTAAAGATGGTCATCGCTTGAGAAAAGAAGGTTTGAATATATATTTTATCAAAAGATACGATCCCTTTATACGCGTGATTTATGGGATCTGATTTGAAATACATAAGGAGACAGCGCGGCGTCTCGCGCGAATAGCGATATCGGGTCCTCGCGAGGGCGACAGTTACAAATATAGCAGTTACAAGATTTGCGTTAAACTGAAACGGTCCACAAAAAGTGGGTCGCCCAGCCGAGGCGTTGATGCGATTCATGTCTATTTAAATTCCAAATGCGGCGCGCAAGTGCAAGGTATGCGTTCGCAGTGCACCCTTTCGGCCGGCCGATGTAGGTCAGCAGTAGTCCGCGGGATGCGGCGCCGGTGCAGCAGCAGCGGCGGCGGCCGACACTTACGACATCGATGAGCTGGCTGAGCTTGAGCTTGATGCAGACGCGCAGCACGTCGGTGGTGTTGACGACCGGCCGCACGAGCTTGTTGTAGTTGGACAGCAGGTCGTCGTAGAGCCGCTTGGCGTCGGGGTTGCCGGCGGTGGCGGCGCGGAACAGGCAGCAGGCCGCCAGCCACCAGACGAGCGCGGCCATCAGCTCGCGGGCTCGGCCATGTTACGCAACGCGGAGCGGGGCGGCTGTGCCGGGCGCGGCGCGGCGACTGCCGCCCTGCGCGCCCCGCCGCCCCCGCCCCCGCCCCGGCCCGACGCCGCGCGCGCCCTACCCGCCCTGCCAAAGAATCACGGCCCGACGCGACTACTCTTTTGTATTAGTTCGCGGCCGCTTTAATTAAACACGATGCATAACTCTACGAACCCGCATCATATGCATATTCATTTAAATTTCATACCTGCCTGTGTGTCATTTTATTACCGCTTTTTTCATTTCGTAAAAGAAGTTATTCCAGTAATTCTGTCAAGTTTGTCAGAATAAAAACCAATTAAGTTCAAAACATTTTAATATTTAAACATATCTAAAAATTTTAGATATAAGCCCTATTATGTATTAACATACGATTAAACATGCTGAACAAGCAAAATAACGGGACATTTTTATTAACGTATGTTAAATCTAAAAGCAATTTTTAAAGTCTTCTCTCATATCCGTGTGGGAATAATATTTAAAATACGAGTCATAGATTTACTGCACTTGACAGCAATTTCTTAAAGCGCTCTCGTTCCAAGTCGTTTGGATACAGATGGGCAAAGGCGACATAATGTTCAAGAATATTATTATTTACGACCTAAAAATGTTTACAAATATTATTTACCAACATATGATACATGCCCAGCGAAATTGTGGTTAAATAACAAACGTATTCCAACATAATCAAAAAGGTTTGATAAAAGAGATTATTTTCTAATACAAAATCTTTTGGTCTTAACTTGATTATATGCCACTAACTCCTTAGTTATCAAGATCGTATTACCTGTTGTAATACGAGTACCCTTGCAACCCCATCACCAAGTCTCTTAATTTGTATATTTAATTTTAATTTTGTTGTAATTTAAAAAATACGAGATCCGCTTTCCTTTGCGTTACTTAATATACATAGATACATGGAGATATTGAGTATTGTTGGTCATTCCTTTTGGCTAGTATACATAGTTCACATACCTATGTAGAATGTAGATAGGGCGTGGGACTGTTAGAGTTCGGCAATCCGTGGGCGCATCGGCTCACCCTCTATAAATATGCGAGTCGATAGTGCATCGCATTCCTTCGCCGCGTTTGTTGAAGTTACTGTAACGTGCCCTTGTGACACTCCCCATACTATTGAATTGAAAGGGATATTGTTGCCACTCCCGAGAAGAGATACGACTTTAAAGTGCATATTTTGTAAGACTTTCTTTTTCAGTACTTTTGCGAGAAAACTTTATGAATGAGTAGATTTAACTTTCATTACGGTAATATGCGCTCTTTCTGGATGCTTATAATTTGATTTTATTTTCACAATTCAAAACAATCAATGTGGCTCATATATTCTGACGATGCTGCTTTACTACAATTACGTCAGTAGCTTTAAATTGAACTTTTTGTGTCTAGTTACTAACACGTACAGTCATGAGCACTAACACATACACAAAACCATTCAAATATGAACTTTACTGCTTTGACATAAGAGTCAATGTGTATGCATGTAATTGCTCATGACTGTACACAAGCCCGCGGCGCACTCCGCTGCAGCGTGAATGTAAAGCACTCGTCCCGCTCTTCCACCAATTAGGACCAAACTTGCAAATATGCTTTGTTAACTTTCACTAGCGAGGTTTCCATGCCAATGTCTAAATCTGTAAGATAGCTTCCCTAAGGGACACCTTGACCGCCGCTTACATCTTGCACTAACAATAACCGCACTCCACGCCCGGGGCGCACTCCGCTGCAGCGTGAATGTCAAGCACTCGTCCCGTTCTTCCACCAATTAAGACCAAGCTCGCCCATATGCTTTGTTTACTTTCACTCGCGAGGTTTGCATGACAAAATCTTAACCTGTGAAGGTATCATCCCTAAGGGACACCTTGACCGCCGCTCGCATCTTGCACTAACAATAACCGCACTCCTCGGCCGGGGCGCACTCCGCTGCAGCGTGAATGTCAAGCACTCGTCCCGCTATCCACCAATTTAAACCAAGCTTGCCCATATGCTTTGTTTACTTTCACTCGCCAGGTTTGCATGACAATGTCTTAATCTGTAAAGATATCTTCCCTAAGGGACACCTTGACCGCCTCTTGCATCTTGCACTAACTATAACCGCACTCCACGCCCGCGGCGCACTCCGCTGCAGCGTAAATGTCAAGCACTCGTCCCACTCTTCCACCAATTAAGACCAAGCTTGCCCATATGCTTTGTTTACTTTCACTCGCAAGGTTTGCATCTTGATGTCTAGAAGACACATTTTAGTTGAAGAATTAATTATAACACGCTTTTTTATCTTTTATTAATTAGGTACGTGTAGTTTGTCAATATGTGTTTCCAAGGATAAGTCATAATCTAAATATAGCACTATAAATTATGTAGGTATCTTATTGTCAAATAAAGATATCATATGCTTGAGTATTAAGAGTATTAACAGAAAATTGCGACATCCTTCTAGATGTATCAAATTGATATTATGTTCGTGTTAGCATAAAAATCTTCCCATAATAAAAATGTTTACGACATGGCAATAATGTAAGCAAACGTCTTCATCGTTAACGATTGGTTCGAGCCTGCCAGTAAGCCCATCTGTTAATTGCGTATCGTATGCTTCCCTTATCGTGTTTCGGAAGCCAACACTACCCCTTCATAGCCATTCGCCAAAGCAAATCTTACGGCTCAGTCAGTACGCCTGCGTCGTTCTCCAATTAGACTCTGTTTACGCTTTGCAAATCCTCCAACGTTTATTCCTCAATAAATAATTAAACGGTCCGAGACTCTTCAACGCGGAGATCATAATTTAAGCATAAAATAAACAACGGGAAAAACCAAAATCAACTCTCAACCATGAATATTCCAATAAAGTTCAAAATAACGCTATGAATATAAAATCTTTCCATTTATCGCATATCTGAGCACATTAAACGACTGAAATCACGGTGTGGGTAAAATTTAATTTTTGCTAACGGTAAATTTTTATCTCCAAAATATATCCAGCGGGATAGCGGGGTGATGGCAGATTACGTGGTGTGATAAACGAGTAATTCCCGGTACAAATGACAATGTAGCGCGCACCCGCGCGGCTTAGCTGGGGTGACAACAAACTTATAACACATTCGTAACACTTTTGACGACCATTTTGTGTGATTAAGCAATTAAATACTATTCCAGAGGTCGAGGGTCTACCCCCGCACAGTACAACCGAAATCCGAATGTACAAGAAATTTAGTAGGTACATAGCAGTTTCTTCCATCTAAAGAAAAGACCTAGAGGTTGTGTTTAGTGGAAAATGGCGATCAACGATGATAAATGCTAAGTGCAGACACCAATAACAAACAGAAACAATGCCACTTTCACATAGCTCTGCCAATTTTCCATAACTTTTTTACCAAAAATTCTTCAATAAGTCAATTTACTTTTCTAATGAAAACAATCACTTGTTTAAATGTCTCCTATTTTACCTAACAGATTTATAATGACTGGAAGAATTCAGAATGTCTGTGGAAGACGACAACATGAAGAGCAAGACTCTCATAAATAAAGGATCCCTTCTCGTTAATTACATAACCCTCGTCAGTGACGATGTAAACTCGAAGTTAGAAAACGTTGAACACTCTTAACTTGCTACAGAGAGCAAACGCGAACTATGCGTAGAACATCTTTGAAGTAGCTCAGTAGGTTATTAATGAAATTAACGCGGCATCACGTTGGCAATGTACAAGTAAATACTGGGTAAAAGCTAACATTCAAGACTCATTTTGGGTCGCTGCGCTACTAGAGTAAGTAAGTAAGTAAAAGCTAACCTTGTTATTTTTTTATTTTAGTCGTCGATTCGTTTCGTGATGACCAAGGTATCAATGCAAGAGTGTTTATTATTATTTATCAAGTTGAAGTATAAAGTAATAAACTATGTTTTGATGTCAATCAAATATGTATACCAATTAGTATAAAATTAAAATATTTTAACGATTTCGTTATGATATCAATGAAATAATTATTAGGCCGAAGCTTTATTTTAGTAGGCAGGTAATTTTCTCGAGCTATAAATCTTCTAAAATGTCCGCAGGATATTAATGAAGGAAACGCTGACCTCAAATCCTCCACATCTATTAGTTTTAAAGTCACCCTGTGTTAAAATGTGCCCGCAGTGAGATCGCAGCAAAAAGCGATCCCGTGACGGCTGAAATCCACTGCGGGGCCATTATTTTTCAGTTTTCCCCAGTTTAGCACATTTTCGGTAATTAAACTTGCAGGCTGTAGTTGCTTGTTACTCGTGTTACTACATTACCTGTTTACAAGCCCCTTCGTGTAGGAAAAGTCGGCTGCGTTGTTAATAAATAAGTGTTAACCAACACGGCTTGAACCCGACTTTCTTAATGCAGCTTTGAAATCCCTTTATCCTAGTCCTTTGTACTCGTACCTTCCGTGCAGAATTATCTAAAGGTTATTTACATTGTATTAATGTTTTATCTAAAATAAGGGAGTTCGGAAGCTATCACGTCACTACTCTAATTTCTAAGTTATAACATTTTGACATGGAGATGCCGTAAATTGAACCTTATTATACTCTGTCCACTATAAGAAGCGTCTTTTGACAGCTCACGCCCATGAAAGTTCGAATTGTTTTCGTTTAATTTTCGAAAAAAGAATATTGTTCTTCTTGGACGGTTACTGCCAACTCAGTGATGTGCTACGAAAAACGATTAGAACGATTGTGCCCCCGATTACAAATAATCGATAGAAATAAATGCTATGAATAAATCTAAACTTTCTCATAATATGTTCATAAGGTATAATGTATATTTTACATAGAAAGGTAACAACATTTGGATTTAAATTTCTTTTACTAATAGGACTTACTTGTTTTATATTTAATTTATAAACTCAAATATATGGATTTATATTTGTTTACAATAAATCTAAGAGAATATTAAATCAATACGCATTTTTATCAAAATCGTTTAGTTTTTACATACTTATTTCGAATAATGATAATAGTACAATCGGATTGTTGACACATTTGAGATACTTTAGGACATCACCAATGTTGTCAATCGGCGACCTGTCAAAAGACGCTTAATATAGTGGACAGAGTTTATAGGTAATATATCGGCAGGAACGCATGAAATATTAATATCACCCATAAAGGGGTAGGTGACGCGCCATTATCTACAAAACAGGCAATATGTCGTGGGCGAAATGCCCTGGGTATTAAACTATTTGGAAAACACATGACTCTTTTATTATTCTAGGTATTAAAAAAGGTCGACGGCAATAATATATCAGAAGCTCGAAAATACTAAAAGCAATCTGCATTGCGTCTAAAGTTTAGAGAGTTCGACGTGTCTAAACTCTGCAGCAAATACAAAACAATCCTACGCCGTTTCGCATTTTTACTCTTCCGAAGGAACTTTGGAATGCCTTTGTACGAATCCAAGTGTCAATAACGCATTCCCCATTATAAAGAAAAGGAAGCGCTGTAAAATAAAAAAAAGTTTATAACGATAAGTCTTATAACTTGTGCGCGGTCGTCATAATCCGAAGTTTACGCGAGAGAAAGGGTCGTCAGACCTCACGCACCCTTTCGATTTGGCATCTTCCGAGCATAAATCAAAATTACACGAAAAATAACTTAGGCCCGGTTTACTGAGCCGTTGCGACATGGTTTCCACGAAAGAGTTAGGCGAGTTTGAATATAAGCAGCATATTTGAATATCAACCTCTTCCGTTCGTAAGAACCCCACTTAGCACAAAAAATGAAATTACTCGGCACTTTGAGTCAAAGAGGTTCTAATATTTTGGTTATTTTTAATATTTAATTGAAGAGATCAATAAATCAGCCTGTTCTCGTGCTCTACTGAAATCAGGCCCCATAGTGCGGCAGCCATTCTGCAATGCCGTTTAAGATAATATAATGTCCTTAATTAATTTCATATCATAACAGTACCTATTTGTTTTTACACTGAATCTTAGAATTTCACAACAATGATATATTGCGATCAAGTGTTTCATTTTACTTATACTAAAGAGCAAAGCGAGGAGAATTTTATGATCTGCAAAAGAGATGAGTACGCAGGTTCATGGAAGAATCCCATACAGCACACAGAATAAAATTCTGAACATTGTTTTAACGGTTTTCTTCATTGTAAATTCATTGGGAGGCACGGCCATTATAATGATACGTTTAAATGGATGAGGAAGCGGAATTTGCTTCAAGAGACGTAAGCATTTTATTCGAAGCCAAGTCAGGTTTCGTATCTGCGATATAACATGAAACACTACGTGCCGAACCCGGCCCAATGCCAGGATTATTTTTATAGCCGCAAGATGCCTTCGGGATACAATTTTGCAATTGGAATCATATCATCCCATATTTGTTCAAAGACCGGAAAGGATGAATTACTGTTTGGTTTACTAACATCACATTAACTGTCATTTAAAAAACGATGTTTATCCATTTTTATGAAGCCTTTCATTTTGATTTTTGATTTGAATATTAATGGAGGAATCATAAGTAAACTTATTAACTGCCTTAACACTTGATGTTGCTGGTTTACCGGAAAGATGAACAAAATCCCGGTGTTTACAAATATAGTGCAAATATTTTTAGGGTGAATTCTTTTGGGACAATTGAAAATGGTGTCATTAGAATTATGTATGAAAGAACGCTGTTTTGTTTGTAATATAATTCAAACTATTCTTGTGAATGATTTTCGCTTCATTCATTTCTCTGATCTCATGTTGTCATGGAGGATGTCAGACCTTTTTATTTTTTGTAAATTCGGTAAACAAAATTCAATATTGAATCTGTGATCGCGCGAAACATGCCGTCATAAACCTTTGACGTGTGGAAATTCTGTTGTTGCGTCGTTTTATGGTTTCAGTGAGATAATTGGTAAGCCGACTGGCAAATGGAATTGAATATTATTAATGCAATAACGCGTCTATTCATTCGTATAATTGCTCATTTCCTCATTTGATCATCAAAAATATACAGACTCAGTTCAAACGCAAATTAAATTATCGAATTGAATGTTTCTGACAAGAAAAGTCAATGATTTATTTATTGGTTGGTCGATTAGTTATATAATATCTGTAGACATTATCCCTCTACCCACAATTAGTTAAAACGGGTTAATATGTGTAAAATTGTTTGACTGTGACATTGAGCTATTACTATATGAGCATTGAGCTTTTCTATGGACTTAGACCAGAAATGGACATAAATCCTGTGCACGTAACATATCTGTTACTTACAATATCATTTATTTCCAAAATCAAATCAGAACCAATCTTGGGGAAAAGCAAAGTTCACGCACAATAAATCATAATACTTGCAACAGTTCTTTGAGGTTCCCAGGCCCAGATCAGAAGGCAAACAACTCGAAACAACGGCAAGTTGTGATCCTTTTAAATTCTTTATTTTCTCGGCGCTCGAACCCCGGGGTAACTCGAATTGTTCGTGTAAAACACCTCGTAAATAAATTTTACATCTCGCCAACAGAAACAATGCTGTTTATCATTCAATGAAATGAAAGTCTCCACTAATCAAGTCAAAAACGTTAGTGGAGCGTGAAATACGAGGCTGTAAATATTTTTTTACACTTTTCAAGATTGTTGGTAAGGGAAATATGGATTTTAATATGCCTGGTTGTTACTCAATGCGCAGTATAATGTTGTCGGCAATCTATCAATGACGAAGGGCGCGGTCATTCTTGAATACAGGAAACTGCGTGCGAATTTCTTTGGTGAAAGACGGGATGATTGATCGTATAAATGTTTCCCAAAGCGGATTTTATCTACTTTTGATATCGCTGACTTGTATTTGCAGTATAATGTTTGTTTACGATAAACAACTTAATTGGGTACAAATGCAGATTTAAGATATGGTTTCAGCTGTTTTTCATATTGCCGTATAAAATATATACGAAACAGCAACTATCTACACTAAAAATGGTAAAAAGTAATTAATTATTATTTATATTTAAAAAACTAAGGTACCTACTGGTTTATGTCAATACAAGAAGATAGGTACCTATACAAACAATTTTCCTACGACAAAATTCATAATTTAATTTACTACGTATGTGATGGGATGAGTGTAAGCAAAAACTTAAATCGTTCTAACCATTTAACAATAGCAAGTCATATTATTATTCTACACATTTGTAACAGGTATGTGACGACACCTTTCTACATCGCCACAAAGAAGTAATTCCGAGATAACTCAACAGATGGCGCTGACACGCACTGCGATATTTCCATTTCAATCTACATCGCGCTAGCAGAGTTTCTCACCAACACAATGTAGTAATGACCTCGGTCCCTGAGCTAGATCACCCGCTCGGCGAAATACTTCTATCTTATAGGGAATGGGTGATTTCCCTATAGGTAAGTCGCGATCACTGAATCATGAATGGTCTAATTCTCTTTTCCCTAGCTCAAAGAGTACACATTTACGGAAAGGATTTACCTAAATACACTTAAGTATTCACTGACCGAACAAAACAAACCGACGAAAAGTAGATCTGTCTTCATTCGCCTGTTTCCGAAAGGTTTACAAATTACAGTTTGGAAATATCTATACATACAATACGAATGGAATTTATGCATGGGTGTTAAACAAGGCGGCTGGCGAAAATTGTTGGTTTTATTTCCTCTAAATTACGGTTAACCGTGGAAGCTCTCTAGCCGAATATCTTTTAACAAATTATTCAATTTGCTTCCGAGCACGATTTTTTCACACCCGGTGTTAAATCCCGATTCTGTCCCGCGGGTTATTATTTGAATCCTAAATAGCTTTTGTTCCTGCCTATTCAACGGGAAGTGTATTAAATAACAGGAAATTGGCTATGTGATTATAAGTTAAAAGCTTTGATGAAAGCGTCAATAATTTAAACATTATGAAAGGCGTTCCATTAGTCCTTTGAGCTCCTTACATTAGTATTATTAAATTTATTAAATCTTTGGTGTCAATCTTTTCAGACAGTGTCATCTGTCCCTAATTTAACGGAAACTAGGCAACGTAGGAGCATACATTTTTTGGAATTTGAAACTCATTTTATTGTAATCCGGGGGCTGATTCCCATAATGTAGTCTTTTTAACCGACTTCAAAAAAGGAGGAGGTTCTCAATTCGTCTGTATGTATAATATTTTTTTTTTTATACTACAGAGAGGCAAACGAACAAGTTGGAAACTAGTTATTATCGCTGCCCATGGACATCAAAAACCGTACAAGGGTCGGAGAAGCGATGCCTGCCTTTAAAAAACCCAATACCCTGCTAAACTGAGCTCTGGCGACGATACTCACCAGCAGAATCATAGCCCAACAGTTACGAAGTGCTACTGTGGTCTTCTGGAAGGTGGATGTACTTCCCCAGACGAGCGCCTCATTCGAGTGGAAGTTCCGCAAAGCTCTTAAAAGTCTTAGTCTTTAGAAAAGCACATATGTAGCCTTGCTCTTAACGCAAACTGATTTATGTATGTCTTATACTCGTGTGATGTACAGCACTTTTACATAATGTCGGATTACCAAAATTGCATAATGCGAGTAGAAGAGCGTGCAATAACTAGCACGGCATGGAGGCGCTTCAGAATGCATTTAGAATGTACAAGATTACAATTTGCATACTTGCTAGCAGTTTTTTCACTAAGCGTTTCTTACTCGGGTGGTCTGCAAGGTATTATGCGATACAGACCTATTCTGATGTACACAGCAGCAAATAAATTATAGAATTATTTTTTACTTAAAAATGCTATGTCTGTATTTATACTAAAATTATTAAAACTTGCTAACTTATTTACTTACTACTGTAGCTCAGCGACCCAAAATGTGCCTTGGCCTCCGATAGATGATATTATAAATGAGAAAATATTTTATTTTTAAGGGCAATCTTCGGAAGTTCTGGACAAATCGTAAAAATTCTATCACTAACGGAAAGCTACACTGTTAAACAGCGTCATGGGCTTATTTCAATGCACTAAACTTAAACAATGAAGTCTTAGTATCACTATGTTATGATTTAATTTGTCGCTTGCGTTTCTCACTGTCGTATCTGACTTTCGTCAATACTGCTTGATCTGCACTATCTTCATAATCTTTCAAAATTAATTAAGATGGTGTAGAAAACTCAGTTTCGAAAAAACTCAACTATGTCAGTCAGAGAGGCAACGCATTGACCTTTAATTATGTAGGCACATGTTTTCCACCACTATTGGCTCAGAAAGAAAGGATTACTGTTCTGTTCGTAACCCTATTATGACTCCCGGACTAATCTTGAGGATTAACCTACACCCAGAGTATATTAAGTAAAGAAAATACGCAGGATGACGGGTTTACCTCCTTCCTTGAGCACGAGAATTTTTGATATCAACGTAACACACAAAATATGCGCTTAAGAAGTCAAGTTACGGAGATCACCAACTTGCTTAGTGAAAACTTGTTTAGTCACAGAGGTTATATCGCATTTACGACCCTTAATGTCCACGTAAACTTTTTGATCATAAAATTTGTTTTCAAAGAAGTGGCATAAATGTTTCTGACCGTCCAATCGCTCGTTTACTCTCTGATTTTACAATACAACTCTATTTAATACCAGAAATTACCGTTCTCGTGTCATAGAAAAGACAACACCAGAATACAATCAGAACTAGAACTTTCCAATTGAGTGATCAGAAAGTTTGATACTTTTAATAGCCACCTGTACCATTTTCATTGTTGTTCTGCATCTCTATCAAGAATTTTCCATTTCAACACTAATACAGTTTTGTTATTGAAGATGTACTACGGGAATGAGTTCAGAATTGGACCCGCTACTGTCTTTTATTTGCGTGTAGTCGAATCGTAGTCTCTCGTAGCTCGACAATTTATTTGAGTCGAGATGTGCTACGAAACATGTACATACCGCGTATTCTTCGTAGCATATGCACCGATTACGTCATCATCACTACACAATACACTCGTAGTAAACGTGCATATAAAACGAAGTAGCTACCCGCTGATTTTCCCTATGTAATGTGTGAATCTATGGTTTTTGCGTAGATATTTAAAAATGCGCAACAGATTTTGATTTTTTTTTTATGTCAGAGGCGGCAAACGAGCTAGCGGGTCGGCTGATGGAAAGCAATCACCGCCGCCCATGGACATCCGCGACACCAGAGGTATCGTTGATGTGTTGCCGGCCTTAACCCCATACCCTCCCCAACTGAGCTCTGGCAACCTTACTCACCAGCAGAAACATAGCACAGCAGTTACGAAGTGCTACTTCACTGCGGTCTTCTGTAAGGTGGAGGTACTTCCCCAGACGAGCGGCTCATTCGAGTGGAACTTCCACAAAGCTCTACCTCGCTTAAAATTATAATTCTCTTAATTATAATCTCTTTAATTTATAATTGATGAGGCTCTTTATTAATGATTCAAGGGGATGGTTTTTATATTCATAAAACACATGCACCATATATTAGGGGAACACTGATCATTTATTTGCAAAACTGCTATAATTTAAACCATGTATATTTTTGAAAATTTCATAACTCAATATAAAAACCTTCAAATTATTTCCACCTATTCCTTAAATACAAACCGAAGAAAACTTTAACACTTTTTAAAATTCCATGTATCTTTCGTACTAAGCCCATTCTTTATTCATGTGCCTTTAAGAACGCTAGAATACAAATAAAGTTGCTATTTCTAAACTGACAACAGCTCCACGGGATTGCACTCGAAACTTGTTGAAGTTAGCCTTAAACTTAAACTATTCAAGAGGCGAAGAGCCTTTAACCCAGAGTGGCCTTAAGTGTATTTCAATTATGCTAGTAAACCGAACTTACGTTGGTTAATATACTTACTTATTAGTTCATTTTACGAAGTTTGGGACCAGTTTCATTAGCTATAAGCTAAGTTTATTATAAACTATCGTACAAATAGAATGAATATTTGTCAGATATAAGGTTTGATGTAATGGTTATAAATAAATGAAATGCTGAATATATTAGCATTAAAAAACAAAATGTTTTGTTGTTCACTAATTAACTCTCCAAGCAAGCCCAATAAAGCCGGCGATGTTAATTGAAGTGCTTCCTTTCATCTTGGTGTGTTAAGCCCACGTAAAAAAACGCTTGATTATCATACAAATTGCAGAACTTTTTCCTTTTATCTCAGTATATTTATATGAATGATTATGTATGAATTATGGCAATAGGCCGAGGATTCGACAAAGAGAAGTGCTAGGATGCTCATAATGATGTTTCTAAGTACGATAATCCCTACTTATACTATAAATGCGAAAGTAACTCTGTCTGTCTGTTACGCTTTCCCGCTTTAACTTCTTAGCCGATTTTGATGGAATGTGGCACAGACAATCTTTTGACCATGACAGAAGACATAGGCTTCCTTTAATTGCAAAAAAAGGGATCTGCAATCCACGCGGACGAAGTCGCGGGCGGCCGCTAGTGCCAAATAAATTAAAATAGCGTAGCGAAAAACCCGTAATGCAACAAACGCGAAAATGACTAGTTACATCGCGTCCTCACACACAGAACAACATAGCCGACAGTTTGCAAAACTGTTTTGTTAAAGTTCGCTCGGCCATGTCCCCGCCATCTGCCTGACGAGCGGCTCCGAGCGCTCTCAATTTGTTTATTTATACGCGTTTGCGGATGCACTTTGTATGTAACAACTGACATAGCTTCAAATGCCGCGGGCAACACCAATTTTGTGAGCGAACTTTTATTTTAGACAATTTTTGATCGCTTATCGGTGCTGTGACTATGTAGTTGACATTTTTCAGTGATTGTTACCATCCTTATTTCATTTTAAGGCATTTAATATTATTTGCATGTATGCACTATGGCGCGCTAATAAATGCGTAAGATTGGCTACCTAGGTAACTTACCGCATTTAATTACGCAACCTGGAGCTGTGCGGATCTCAGTAGTACCTAATCGTCACACTACCCACCAAACTCCAACCGTATTTTGAATTAATATCTGTAACAATCCTGCAGTTTCTTTCGCACTGAGTCATGCAACAGTATTTTGAACTAATTTCTCAATGAAAACGCATTTTTAACTCATTCATGAAGAAAGTTTAAAAAAATGCTATCATTTTCACTCCTTATTTCAGTCCATTGCCACATTTCCATAGACAACCCTTACCCACATCCTCAGTTAGGCGACAGAAAAAGATGTTAATACAGTACTAGTAGGCTGTTTGAAAACTAAAGCTTAACATGCGAAACCCTGACATTGAAACCGTCTTCTTTTTATTCCCCTTGTTCTGTTACAATGAACTCGACGCCTAAAGCGAAATTTCCTGCTCGACGATGCAAAAAAAGGACTAGATACTCGTATGTGGCGTTTCCTCGCTCGACGTCACATTTTGCATTTGAGGCAATTTAGATACGAGTACACAAATCACAAAGTTTCCACAATTCTTTTTGCATGTTCGATATTTTATCATCTTTGTTTCAAAATATATAAAACATAGGAAGGTCGTATTATACGATACCTTAAGATTGAATCAACTTTGAATTGAATCGTAACTAGTTATTTTTTACATATTTCAAACAAACAAAAAAATTAAACATTTAGAAGAAGTTACCAATCTTACATTTATATTTCAGTATATCTTTTTCTTCTTCTTCTTAGCGTTTATCCCGTTTCTATACGGGGTCCGCTTTGACAATGATCCAGGATTTGGCAAGTCCGGTTATTACAGTGAAGCGACTGCCATCAGACCTTCGTAACCCAAAGAGGGGAACCAGACAGATTGGATCATGGTTACACATTCAGATCTTACTGAACTAAATTCAGACATCACTGAATGTGCAGGTTTCCTCACGGTGTTTTCCCTCACCGCCGAGCTAATGGCACAAATCCACACATAGATTTCGAAAAATCCAGAGGTGTGGGCCCGTATTCGAACCGCGGACCTCACGTATGTGAGGCGCCGTCCGTACCACTAGGCCACCATCGCTATCCAACGCTATATATTTCAGTATATAATATGTGATAATCATGTACTACATTTTAATCAAGCCGACAAATTCCAGGAATGTATAGAGTAGCAAAGCAAGTTATTATAAAAAAAACTTAAATGGAGGTTACACCATAACCACGAATGCGAAAATCACTCGAATGTCACCAAACCGAACTGTAGGGAAATTGTGGCATTTGTTACATAAAATACATTGAACCGCAACTATTGAGAGTGGTTTAAAGGGCAGGACAATTGTGGAATTTAATATAATTTCGAATTGTCAGCTACGACACTTGTTTTCAATATTAATCATTTATGAAATCCGTCTGGATAATTATTAAAATTGTGGTTAAAACGCTATCCGCTGGCAACTCATTAGTTAAGTTAGTTATTAACTAAATAGTTGTTGCTGTATTAATGATTTTGATATATCATTAAAAAAGATAAATAACTAATAATTAACCAGTTACTTTAAAGACTTTTTATTTCAAATTAAATACATGAGTGGTATTTTTCTTATTAACTATTAAAGTAGATTTTCTTCAAACTTCATTTAACGTGCTCAGAGTATAGATAATTGGCCCGGTCTTGGACTACTTACTAATTACTCTCAATCGATTACTGGAGGTAATAATTTCAGGAGGTAAAAATATTTTATAGACAAATAAATAAGCACATAACTTCGGATTAAATATTGATGAAAATCAATAACAGTGTGACAACTCGTACCCAGTTTAAAATGAGAAGATAAAAAAAAATCTTGGATTTCATAGTAAGGGACTAGCAATGAACAAAACGCAATCCCGTAGGGCAAATCTCGAGGGCGCTCCACTCGTTTTTGTCAAATCAAGAGCTATGCGAGGCTCACTCTCGCCCATATTCATGTTTTGTTTGCTTTTGTCACCCTTTATTACGTACAATGAAAGCTCCTGTTTACACTACTCATAGGTGTGCGATGAAACAACCGTGTAAGCACGTTTTTACGCTAAAAAACTGGTAAATTGTGAGGGTATAATGATGGAAGCTGTTTGTTTTGTAGTAAGCATTTTTAATTTATGTCACCGGTCAAAAGTTCGTACCGCAGCAAAATATATTGTTTTCTTTATTCGCTATCTAAATTGCTGGACAAGACTACTAGGTAGCTTAATACAACGAGAGAGGATTCCCGCAGAGCAACGAATATTAGTTTACAACTCTGAGATAGCGACCGTTGCGAGTTTGTGTAGCCCACAAATTGAGGCGAGCTGCCGCGGACTTGGCACACTAACACAACCGTTCTTCAATAAAAGCTGCTCGTTACTTCTTCAGTTACAGAAAATGTAATAACATTTCGCAGAGCTTGAAGAGAAAGAGAGCGAAATAAAATATCTTAGGTGGACAGTCAATGTTTGGACCGCGTCGTTTTGTACGGTTTCACAAAGTAAAGTGTAAAGTGAATCCTTAAAATGGCGAAATAAATTGTCAGGTTCGAGTTGCTTGATTAAATTCTGTGTACGCTTATGTATGTACATATATCGCGGGAGAAATAATGAGAAAAGAAGGGCCGATGCTCAGTAATGTTTTATAAAAGAGCATTTTTTTGGATATAATTATATAAACACTATAAATCACTGTTTACAATGCTACAAGCAAAGCCATCATAAAAAAAGAATGCTTTTTTTATTTATACTTTTCCCTAGCTTTTGAAAAGCAGAAGATGTAATCTTCTGCTAGGGAAAAAAAGCTGGGGCTTATAATTCCACCATTTTATATTTTTTACTTTATCTGTATTAAGGAACGACTGGACTGTTTAATACATTTAAACCCTTTAATGAACCGTGACGCCATTAGCGGATGTGCTGTTTTTCACCTGGTAGTTCCCATGGCAGGACGATCACGGTTTTTAAACCCCGCTTTGCCTAAGAAAAGGCAGGAAAAAGAACTGGTTAAAAAGAATTTTCAAGGTATCCATTAATGCATCAATTTATTACCTTTGTATTTCTTCTATGTTGTGCTAAAAGCCCCACCCTCGTAAATAAAAACTTTGTATGCGAATATTTGCAAATTTTATTACACTGGTGTTAAGTTTTTATTTCCTTTTAATGGTAGAAACCTCATAGTTTATAGCGGTGCGATATTAAAGCGCTACAGCGTTTTAAACGTTGTTATAAAATTTGCACAACTTCTAAGATAAAAAGAATATGGCGAAGGCAGAGAATAAACTAGAACCTAGATAAAAATCTTCGTTAGAAATAATTTATTAAAATGTGCTTCAGACTTAGATATAGTTTTATTATTTATTTTATTTATTTATTTATTTTACCGAAATCCTCAGCATTTTGCAGTTGATACAGATGCCCGCTTGGTGAAGTTGTTAAGTGTATTAGACCAAGGGGTCGCGCGGGTTCGATCCCCGCACAGGACAATCATTTGTGTGCATGAACAAGTCTATTTTTCCTGGGATGACATGTATCTAATTAAGTATATTTATAAGGTATTATAATAATATCTCTACCACAAGTGCTTTAGCTACTTACCTCGCAGTCAGATCAATGTAATGTATGTGATGATGAGAAATAGTTATTTATTTATTATCTATAAACGAACAACTGGACATAGGTATCCTTCAGATGGATGTTTTGCCCGTATTGCCCACGCAGGAAATGTGGTATGATGGCCGTAGTACGGCGTAATATAAAACACAGGAAAATGCTAGAACACCTTAGTCCGTCCCCCGGAATGTCCCTTAGTAGCTTCTTACGACACCCACGACACAAATGCGAAATGTGACAGAAATACGAGTATCAATATACTTGTATCTTTTTCATTAATTTTCAGGTAAAACTTGAGTTGACGTGTAATTTTTCTATTACGAAGTAAAGCAAATTTCTCCACAATATTTTCCTTGGATAAAATTACTCTACTTAAGGTGCACTTACTGAGATTGCAAAGAGCTAATTAAGCACTAAGATTATCCGCCGCGGTGGCAGTGTAGGTATAGTTATACGGCATTTGTATTATACGGCCTTTTGTTCAAGTGACACATCTTCTTTCTACCACATAAGCTATAAAGGAAACATGCACCAAAAATGCTGATGTAAAAGCCATGTAGGTACATAATACTTTTTTGATTGATTTTTCAAAGTTTATGCAGGAGAATGTCTTGCATTGTCTTGTAATATGAGCGTTGTCAACAGAATATACATTACATGATTTGAAATTAGTATAGTTTGTCTAATTATACCTATTTACATCAACTTTATGAAGTCAAACATCTTGAAGGGCACTAGCGAGCGCTTTCATCAAATGCTTGTGAACCAACTATTTGAACAGTATTCTGTGAACTTAAACATAGTAACTAACACCAAGTACCCGCCCCTGTCACTGGCAGTTAAATCAGATATTTAACTTAATACATGCTACAATCCCAAGCTCGTGGTACTAATTTACATAGAATGTATTATATATCAAACAATCCTTCCCTCAGTTTCCTGCGAGGGATATATTAGAGTTTAAGTTCACTTTGCGAGCTACCATCACTGCATAATTTATCGTGGATGCAAGGAGTAAAGTTAAAAGAAGAATGAGGAATTGTTTAGGAAACTTTGAACCGTTGAGATTAATTTTTGTGGAAAGGTATTCATGTTCACACATAATATATCAAATTGTACAAGTATTCATTAAATGTTAGTATGTATAAACAATTTTCTAAAACATAGTATTTCAAAAATAAGAAACAGAAGAATTCATCATGTCTCAAGGCAATTCATCATGTTTCTGAATTCACATTATTTTTTGATAGCAATGTTTGATTGTACGCAAACAATGAGTGATTGTTTGTGGGTTAGCAGATCGTTTCAATCTGAATAAATCGTTATCCAAAAGTTTGTTTTAAAATTAAGGTTGTTCGGTAATTAGCTTTAAAAATCGATATAGATTGATTACTAAATTATATTTCATATTAAGGGCATTCGTACTCATTAACTTAATAATCCATTGACCCGCTATACAGCAGTTCCAAATAACCCAAATCACTAAACTATAACTACTATGAGAATTTCCGTCGTTTTCGCGTCCGCTATTTGGCTACTTAATCCCAATTTATTCCGGCAATGTTTCTGAAAGTACTTTACGAAGACATGCAAATAGCCAATTCTCGTTCCTAATTCCACTCCAAGAATTTTTAAAGAAAGTCTACAAATTATTCATACACAAATAACTTGTAAACATCCGTATGCACCATCCGTAAGATCACTTTGCATGAAGTGTAACCCGCCCGGTTTTATCATTATTCGTCTGCCACGTTGCACGTTTAAATCATTTATAATTTTCTACATAAAATAGCTATAAAATATACAAAAAATGCGCATACAACAAACATAAATATATAGGAATAGATAGCGGTAAAGCGATTTTGGTGCACGCACACATCCGAACCATATACATATAAATATAGAGAAAAACTAACCACATGCGGTATTATAATTCTACTCACACATGCGCCTGCACAAAAAGTATACTAGTATAAAAAACATGAACAGTAATAATTTTGCAATTGCGATAACAAGGGGTATTTTAGAAGTGAAATAAAGATAACTCCTGGAACAATAAAACGAAAGCAGAATGTTTGGATGATCTTCGTTAATTATTTTCGTAAACCACCGCTTAGCGAAACCAACGGAATTTATGAAAAGCGAACGTGGGTTCATTTTATTGCTTTTTGATTACTTTTTACATTATTTTATGATACCGTCGTACGTACGAGTACATACGTACGATCTAATCTTTGTTTATAATAGGCTAGTTGCCTCATATCACCATTTATAAAATCCCTTTTAATTCGAATATTATTCCGTACAAGGGTCCAAAATATGTAAACTTCATTAAATATAAATATGGGATTGCTGCAAAAATTCAACTTAAACCCGATACATTTTTACTTTTTTTTTCTCTTGATTGAAAACACCGTCCGCCATGATTCTACGTCACCAATATTGTAAACAACACAAATTCAAACGACAGTTTCAACAGGTTATTCGTGGTCTTTCATTTAAACGCGTTGATTGTTGTTTATTTCACTATTAAAATATTATACACTTCACATTTATTGAAAACAAACCTGCCCAAAATAGATACTTTGATGGTTACAAAATGTTTTGCTACAAATTCTGATTCGCAAATTCTCATCACTGGGTACTTTAATCCACAACTTCTTATTGATGTATTCTTACATTCACGCACGATACAATAGTGGTAATTCATAAATGTACCATGTAATCTCTACGAAGACATGGTTTTAATTCCGATAAACACTTTTTGGTTATGTCACGCGTATTGTTGACAAGAACAGTGACGCCACGGCACAGACCATCATGGCGGACGGCGTTTACGGTAGTATAGTGAAATTAATAATTTAAAATTCAAAATAAAGTTGGATGGATGCTTCAAAAAAAATTCATATTTTTTTTATGTTGTAATATAATCGTAATGAACCGTTCTATCAAATAATAAAAATAGTGGCAACTAGCCTATTTATTTAAAACACACGAGTTCCGCAAAAAATACATTAAATGCCACGATGTAATGGAATAAAGTACTTTAACATCTAGGAACTTTCATGCACAGATTAGAATCGTCCAACACATACACTTGAAGCGAAATTCTAAGCTGCTTAGCTAACAAAGCTTGTTTCAAATATTGCATATTATGTTACCCAACTGAACAACAACACAAAAAGATGGAATGCTTTTGCGGTAACCCCTCTCTGCGAAGTACGGTTTTACCATAAATTCAAAACGATCGCACGCAAATCTGCATACTATGTCGCTTCGACGATTGACTTACAATGAAAAACTTTCAAACAATAGAAAGTTTCACAAGCCAACAATTAGCTATTTTAGCATTCAATAATTAAATTATTAATCTAATTATTCACACCTCAACTTCTATGCCATTCATAAGTAAAAGTTTATAATATTATGCGGTACCTCTATATTATGTAAACGTTTTCGGAGCCATCTTGAAAACAACAGGTGGTTAATAATGCACCCGGACCGCCGTGTTTCGGCGCAAGTACGGCCACAAGGAAGCTACGATTTTGTTTATTGTTCCTGGCCTGTTTGTGAGCAATTCACGCCAAGATGCCGCTGCCAATATATCACCGGAGCTGCATCCCTGCCGGAAATTAAAATCTGTCCAAACTCGAATTCAAGGGATTAGAAGGTTGAAGATGAATTAAACTAGTGATCCTGATGGGGTTTCCGCTACTTTCTTCAACGTGTTTCCCCAAATATTCACACGTCGGTCTCGTATTTACCTAAAAAGGGGGCAGAATCTACCATTATGTGTGATGATTGTAAATGTGCAACGAGTCTTGACGAAGGATAGCACTTAGGCACTATTTATTTTCCGAACGACAAGAAGTAGTGCGCTCGGCCTTACGATGCAATCGTGGATATTCCTGCAACGTTGAGTTTCTCCAACATAGCGTTAATTTAATCTTTTTTTATCCGAACTAAGGCGTAAATGCTATACAGCTTCTGTGTTTCCTAGGGATTATTACTTGGAAAATTTCTTGGGTAGGCTGAAGTGAAAGTTGCCTAACTTCAAGTGAACACGCTCCAGCTCATTCCGTGGCCACAACTTTACCTTACTGCCATCAGCTGGGATTGTGGTCCGAATGTAAGCTTATTTCATAATATAAAAAGCGCCCACGGCCTCCCCAACTAATACATTGTCTTATTAGCTCTAGAGGTAAGCACCCGGTTTATTAAATCGCGCCCGATTCCCGCAATATCATAGGAATTTGGGAAACTACGTGTTTATTCCGACAGTTTCCCGTCTCTCAGAGCCTTTGTAAATATTTGAGTTACGTTGGCGCGGGTCAAAATTTAAATTAAGATACAACTTTAGTAGGCATGGTATGTAAGTAAGTAATGTTTTTGACTAATAAAAAACTTAATTTGTTAAGTATTTTCTTTATGATGCAACTGAATCAAAGATGGCATCTGCCACAACAAAAAAAAATGAATAATCAATACATACTCATATTCTTTGAACATAATATGTAACGATAATTTGATAAATTACAAAAAACTTAGATTGAGTGCAAAAAACATCTTAGACAGCAGGCGACCACAATAACAGTTTTGGTATTTCCCCGGCGATTTTTTAACTTCTGAAGTAAATTAAGTATTTATTGTACAAGCAAACGTACGACTTTCAAGTTAAATATTACTTTTGCTAATACCAGACCCACGAGTGGTCCGGCAACTTGTCCAATATTGAAATAAATTACATTACTTTTGCTCCAGCCAGTCCGGCGAAATAATATTCCGAGCGGAAAAATACAAAATTATTCTTTAATATTTTCATGATGAAATTTAAAAAGCTTGCGTAATACGATTATGCATGACCCATTCTTGAGCATCCAATCTAACTTATCTAATTTCCTTATTACCTGCCAACTCATAAATTTACCTCGATTATCAACACCAACTGATGTTAAGGGAAATTTTCGGATTTCCGAGATTTAATATAATGGCCCAAATTTTTACACCAATCATTTTTATGTGCTCTAGATCAGTAACGCCTTTAAATTTCCTTAATCACGATATTTTCTAATGCCAGATTTAAAACTTATAAAACTTGCATTAGAAAATATCTTGAACCACCTCAAATTGTAAGTAATAATCGTTTTATTTTAATATGATAGCTGGTGGTCGAATTCAATCTGATGTTATCAAAGTACAACGCATTATTTTTTACTACGACATATGTTTTATTATAAAGCAGATACAACTTCCGCCGATCAGGCCGATCGAGAAATCCAATTACCTACATTTAAAAACATTTTAAAAGTTCTCTAAAACGGCTACGAATCGAGACAGCAAAAAAAGCTCTACCTTAATCAAAAGAGAGTTTAAAATTAATCTTTGTAAGTCTTCCAAAGGTTATATTCTATTGCGATGCCAGTCACGCGACGCTTGCCGCAGCCTTCATTATCTGTCACGGCGCAATTTTCAAAAGAAAAACCGAGTAAGTACTTTATTCAGGTCGCAACGAGTTAATTTGGCGGTCTTTAATGCAAGAGTTTATACAACAGATTTCCTATTTCATTTTGTCAACGTTGTCTCCATCATCCCCGCTTCTCCTTTGTAATTACGCAAACAATGCGGAATTTACAGCCCTCCGAGTCCAAGTAGATAACTTTTCTTTGTATCCAGAATAATCCAGATATGTTGAGAACAAAATGACTTGATTTATATTAGTTGTGCTCATCGTTTTTGAAATGAGAGGCGGAAACTCCGTAATTACTTCCTATCCGGGTTTAGCAAGCAGTACCCTTAGTTCTTATCACAGAAGGGTTTTGGCCGCCGATCAGCTAGTTTCACCATCACGACCCCAACATTGTTATTGGAAGTGTGAAAGTACAACAATCATCTAGCCTAGGCTCCTTCCGTTTTAATGAATCTTAATCAATTCAACAAATACCTACATGAAGTAACGAGACGATAACATATCTGGGACAATGTCTTCAATAAAACTACCCAGTTTCTTACAATTTACTGAAGCGAGTGGATTCAAAAATCGTAACTAAAAACTTATCTTACTTAAAAGAGTAATATTTCTCACGAAAGATTATTCGCTGTCAGAAATCTAGGGATAATAATGGCTTTAAAAATAAAATATATTTTGGATCATTTGTGAGCATGAAAAATTATACGCACGTCGTTAATGTCAGATTCTGCAATAAAATAAATCTGCCGACAAGGAAAAAGGACCGATTTCAACTTCCACACTTTCGCCTTGAGCATTATCAAGCTAGGCTCTCAAAAACCTAAGGGTCCAGATAAATTTAGCCACCACTAGACAGTACTGAACCTTGCTAAAATTAGAACTTATATTTCGCTAATTCATTATGTTTGTTGACGCGTATAAGTTGGAGATATATTGACTCAAACATAAAAGGAAAAACAAATTCAATATTGACTGGTAAACAAGTATTATAACAAATATTAATTAATACTTATGTTTACTCTAGTCAGACAGTGTCAGCAATACAATATGTACATTACAATTGGAACAAAACGTAACATAAGACCAACGTTTGTCGGTCTCGAATAATAACGATCAATAAGTCGGATTCAATGATAATTATTGGTCAGTCCATAAATTAACTTTATAAACTTGCCGAATTTGATTAGCAATCGCACTTGTCTCGTAATTGGCGGTATCCGAGTTATAGGTTCAAGTGGTAATCAATTGAGGGAGTAATTTATTATTAGTGCCGACATAATTGGTACCGCATCTGCGATGCGAATTACCTTTAATTACCTTTCCTGTATATCCTTAGTTAATTGGCATGTCAACGCCGATATGTAATTATAAAGCTGACTATTTATGTACATTGTTATTTCGCATGACCAACCACCGGCCCATCGAAAATATGGCAAGAATAATTGGAAGCTGAAATTGCGTTATTTATGCAGGGTTCATCATTTGGCACTTTATTACATTCATAGTTAATTAAATTTTGACACATGCATTACAAGTAATTTATGTTTAAAATATAAATTGAGAAAATGGTTTACATAGGTACTCGAATATCTAATGACATATCCATTGATTATATTAGTTATTCCTTCAACAACATTCTCTATTATTGAAAATAACTTTTTAAAAGAAATTGTTTCTTCTTCACTCTTAATGCGCTAAAAATGCGTTAAGAAACGTTTCTTTATCTTCTTTACGTTTTACACCGAAATTAAAAGATACCAGTACACGCGATTCTAACATCAGTTTCGTCCGTTCCTTTGCACTTTATCCACATTTATTTGAGTACTAAAATTTTTATAATAATAGCGACCGGGTTTATCTAAATAAATACTAATAAAATAAGATGTAGAAAATAATACGGACGCGAAACATAAGTGCACTTACTGTTACTGTACGTATCCATTTCGATTCATTATTATTAAATTGTACATTGTTTGGTTGCAATTCCTTTTGCACCGTTACGAGACGTTCGACCGTACTCGACTTCAAACAGGTAGGTAATATTAAACTCAGATAAGGTTTTCTTTCGAAGTTACCATCCACTTTCGTCTTTAGTGTAATTTTTCACAGCTTATTTCTAACACAAAAGCTTATCGCTTGTACTTTATATGCACAGCTATATTATATTTTCACGTGAGTTCATATGCACGCACAAGCTTATTACATGTACTATGTAGTTTATAACATACGAAGAGAGCTTGTAGGTATTTAGGTTTACTTGAATCAAAGATAATATCTAATCAAGTTGTAAGGCATGAACTTAATAATAAGTTCAATATGGTTATTATAAGTACATACATATGCCAAAGTGAATTCGACACAAAAGAGAAACCGTTTGCGTAGGAAAACAGTAGGTAATTAATTGAACTTTCAATGAGAGCGAAAATTAAAAAAAAAACCTAATATGATTCAAATAAATCTTAAAAACATATTAAAGCTTTATAACGCCAGTAAAGTGTCAAAATTACCCGATTAGTAAAGTAGGTTCCTTTCTTTTACGACAATAACAAACCAATAAACTGACATAAGCTCATAAACGTATGCATTAAAGCCGAACGGCGTTAATAAACCTCTTCAAGTCGGCTTGTGCCTCCAGGTCATCTAATAAAGTGCTTTTAAACTTATTCGAGAGGTTATCTCTTATAAAGGGTAACGCTCAGCTGAAGCGTCGATTTCTCTTGGGGATACGAATCATACATATTAATAAGATCAGCGATTTAGTTATAAATTAAATTTTAAATTAAGATTTTAATAAGTTATCAACATCCTAATTATTAGGAGTTCTTCCATGCTGTCCTGGGAGTAAAAGAAAAAAATAAAATGTGCCAGCTCCATCTCGTCTCATGGGTGTCCATAAAAATCGGCTAAGGGATATCGCGATATGGTGGAGGGCAAAGCACCAACAATAACATTTCCAAGGAGGGTTGGAGACAGACAGGCGACCTGACTGTAAAACTACATATAATCCGACACATTTTTGCAAAATGATGGTTGGCATCACATATTATTGCGCCGACCCCAGATAAACTGGGAACAGGGCAGGCTAATGATAATCCTCAATATTGGATGTTCTGTTTCTTACCCATAAAACAAAAAGTACAGTAACAGTTGGTATTACGTCAACAGGGCTACGTGCTAACTCAATCACAAGTAATATATGTTAATACGAGGACCCTTTCTAGTTGTCGAACAAACTTTATCACACTAAAAGATAAATTGGACTGAAACTAATCTATGTTTTAAAACAATATGTTTATATGGCAACCAAAAAACTCGATTCAAAGCTTTTTCATAAATTGAAAAGCAATAATTAATTTGTATAAAAAAGATAGTTTGAAAAACATATTTAAAAAAAAAGATTTTTTAATAAATTAGATCGACAAGAAATTGTAACGAATTTAGAGGTGCACTTTACATAGCAACATGTACTTTGTTATAAGGAGAGAGTCTTTATTGCAAGTAAAATCAGAATATTGTATTTGCCAATAAAGAAAATTACTTAAGCTTTTATTTTTCAAGTACCTAATCATGGTAATACGTCGTTTAATTTAGCCGAAGCTAGCCAATATAATCGATTTCAATCTGCTTAAGTATGAAATTTGAAATCCCTGGAGGCTCGTTGTTACGGGCCGAAGTCACCCACGAAACGAGTAGACCTTATAAAACATTCTAAGAATTCGTGCGAGCTACACGTTCATCGCTCACGGAGAGCGCTTTTATTTTCTGACAATGAAACTGAACATTTTACTGTTTATAAGTTTGTCGTTTGCTATAATCTTAACTATATTATGCAACAGCGAGAGCTCCTTTCAACAACTGTACAAGAGAAATGGCGGATTGGAAAGCGGTTTGATGAGTAACATGTGGCTTCCCGAGTCCGATTATAAACTTCGTATAAAGAGGAACGGCGAAGGTGATGATTCGGTCAACGGAACGCATCTGGGCCCCCACGAAACGAAGAATATTTCGAAGTTAACTAATAGTTCGGGTATCGACAAGCACGCTTTATTAGTTGCCAACTTCAAACAGTTATGGCCCGTGGGGAGATGGGAGGAATACGGATTTTTCTCGGAAGATTATTTGGATCTGATCAACGAACATTGGCTACAGTTTTCGCCGCCCTCAGAATCTTTGCAAAAGTTTTTAGGCAGCCTCTATTTGGTGTTCGCCACCGTCGGCTGCTGGGGAAATATCACGGTGTTGTTTATGTATTTCAGGTGAGTTTTGATTATCAAAAATGAGGCACTTATTAATAACAATGCACTTGCAATATCTTGTTATCTCCATATTTTTTTTAACATACGCATCATAATGATTAAACAGAGTTGCACATGCAATAATTATATAAAAATAAAAACCAATATCACTTTTAAAGCGGAAGCTATGGCTAAGGCTGAGGATGCGACGGGGGATGATGATGATGATCACTTTGATACATTGATGGTGATCCTATTACAAAGTAACCTACTCGATGTTTTGAAATTTGAAATATATCCTTTGAAGTTCAGCTTAGGTCGATGTCAGGTCAGTTTCCAATCACTTAATTATTTGTTAATTTCATCTAAGAGTTGGTTAAACTTAACTGATCGTTTAAAACTCCATTTTACTTTCTGATCCTACATTTTTTCGTGCTAAGTAAAAAGAAATTTAAAATGGCTGATGCTATCCACCTACTTAATGGTTGGAAAGTTGCTGGTACACCAAATATGGCGTGAAGGGTCTTAGACAAATTGACCAAAAAATTCTTTTGTGTAAAAGTTTTTGACAGTCTGGAGTCTCAAAGTTGGTAATAAGATTGGGAAGCTGAAATTCGGCTAGGGTGACATCATATTTTTTTCCACAGTCACGTTATTTGGTTGCCTTTTGTATAATACATTTTTATAAGATTATTTAAGGGACATTGTCTAAAAAATTTACAAAAAATAAATAAAAAAACGTGTATGTACTGTGCCGTAGACTTTCTCCTAACCAATTGGAGTCTGCAATAGACCCGCTTCTTAAAATGGCATTAACGCTTAATAACGAATGCAATAATAAATAAGACAATGGTAGTTCGTACAGCATTTGTGATTTGAAAGGACCATTCTCCCCTACGCCAGTGACCCAGTTCACAAACATCCATACGACTCGCATATTGTTTTCACCACAAAAACAAGGTATTGACTTCCTATTTTCTATCCAGCTCGACAACAAAATAGAACAAACACCTTAATTGAATAGACGGTTTTCCTAAAATTTTCCTTTACCGTCTGAATTATATGGAAAATTACCTGTTCACATAATATTTACTCATATAAACAACATTTTCTCGTATTGAAGGACGTCGCTAGGTCTATGAAAGTAGGGCTTTATTTCACAGCCTACCTGAAATGAGATATTGGATCATGCGTGGATTAGGTACCTATAAATCCGATATAACTGCTCGTCTTAGAAATATTGTAGACATTCCGTAACGTAAGTAATACCTTTTCCCATCTCATTAGAATCAAAGATTCAGTTGCTGAGATACTTACTGTATCAATTTTAACATCAGACACAATTCCAGCACGATGTACGCACGCCACAAAAAGAATGTTATAATTTTATTAAAAGCAGGTAGGTAGGTAAGAGTTCGCATTACTCTGTAGTTACAGGAGTTATCATATAAATACAAATAGGAGTACATATCTAGATTTACTAGATTATCTAGGTATACGACAGAAAACATTTCTTCGGTAATGATGAATCGCCATGACTAACACTCGAAGAGATTAGCTCACTAAGTACCTTTTGTTCCTAATTACAATATTTAACGCCCAGACAAAAAAACATTTTAAAATGCTTTAAACCTTGATGGTCTTAAATAAACAAAGCCTATATTTTTGTAACTGTCTCACACTAAACTAAAGCAAATCATGTTCTACTCTTATGAGCGTGATATAATGCATATATAACTTATTTATTTTATATGTTGAGGTATAGTATCTAGTTCACTTCTTAACTTTGATGGGTGACTATTGCGACTTTAACCCCAAAAGAATATTATTAAATTAATCGCTTATTTTTTACTTCAACTACTTACATGACGTGGAACATTTAAACAATAAATAAGGTTACTATATCATCAGAATTGCTCCTATAAAAGAAAAAGCAAGACCGTTTTTCTACTTCAGAATTATTACTTATTCTCGTTTCGCATTCTTTTAACGCAAAATATGATTTATTTCAAATTCGGTAACGTATCTCATACGTTTTTCTATATGATCGCACGTGTTAACACCCGTGAAATTGTGCTAGGTTAATACAAATCAGTGTACACCATTATAGCTAATATATCCTCTTTGACGGAAAAATTAAAAAATAATAGCAATTGTAAAACCATTTCAATTTTGCAGCTTTACTCTCGGAAATTAACTACGTTCCTCTATTTCAATTTCTCTCTATAATACGTGTGTTAAGAACGAGGTTAAATGAAAAGCTGCGAGAATCCGCATGCGGGCTTTTCTCCCAAGACTGACAACACATGCAAAGAGCATTAAATCAAATTGTGCATTGTGCATAGGATTCACGTCACGTCACGTCCGATCTATTCACATCCACCTGGATAAATGGGAACGAGCTTATATATCGTGGTTGGCATTCATAATTCATAATGTATCCACTTTAATTTATTTCTCCGCAAAATTTACATATAGAAGCTGAAATTCGTTGCGGAATGAAGAAAAGAAAAAGCAATGTGGAGACCATTTTTCGGCTACCTCCAACATTTCCCTAAAATGAAAAAGCCAAGGTTTTTAAATTCATTTACATAAAATTCGTTTTAACGACCATTAAACTATTCCTCATGTATGCTTAGCCTATAATTTAATTAAGTTAGAGCAGTGTATAGTATCTAAACCTGAAGAGCATTACCAAGGTACTTTACATATCAAAAAGATAATTTATTCGCTATACTATTGTTACCGCGTCATCGCAATAAAATTGGAACGAAAATGTTTTATTCAACCTAAAGAAAGAAATGAACCGAAATAGGAATATCTTTATGATTAGGTTTTTTTTTCAAAATGAAATGTATCTCCTGCGAACGTTTTTAAAGATCGATAAAGCTGCCAAATAAATGTTGATAGGTACGCCATGCACCAAACGGATAAAACCCATCTTTTATTTTATACAATTTTTATGAGGATATATTTGAAATTTATGCCGTTCTGAGCTTATAATGGATGGAGTCGGCCTATGGGAAACCGCGACTCAATATACCTACTCGTAATAGGGCTGTGAGAAATCAGATGAAATATCAATAGTCGTGCCGCATCCATGCAACATATTTAAAGACAAATATTTATCCATAACGGTGAGTAACAGATGCATCAAACCATTAATTTCTAATTATCAGAACACACACAGAGACATACTAGATACTGATATTAAAATTAATCGCTCATTTAGCGACAGAGGATGCTTTCTATTAAAAGCGTTCGTTCTAAATACTTTAAAACTCAATCGTATTAGTAAAGTAATTTGTTGGTGTCTGTGAATGAAATTGGCAAATTGCCGCGTCCCAAAAAGCCGCGTCCAACATCTATGTCATATTCTGGAGTAGATAACATTTCTCGTCAGAAACCGTCGCGGGCGGTTGTGTCCGCTGCAACCGTTGTTTACAAATCGTTGTCACACAAACAGCGATGGTGAAAACTGTTAAACTACTTCTTATATTATTTTCAACGTTCTTGCAGTGTGTAAATATAAATACCGTGTCGATTAAAGACAACAAACATTTAATGAAAGTGTGTAGTTTTAATAGAAGTGTACAGCAAAATGATCAATTAGTGATGTTGAAACCTTTTAAGTGTGATTACTATTTTGCGTGCTGTCGATCAAGTAATTTAATACAGTGGAAAAGAAGAAGAAGAATTTTCATTCGTGTTATAAAGTTGCCGAGGAAGAGTTACAAGAGGAGATATGAGAGAGATGTGAAAGTGGAGGAAGATGGTGATCGTGAGGAGAGGCAGGAGACTTCGACAACTTCGCCTTTGGTGGCGAGGTTTGAGGAGCAGTGGCCGGTGGATCTCTGGCGGAGCTACGGGTTCTACAAGGATGACTACTTGGCGCTCATCAACCCCCACTGGCTGGGTTTCCCCCCGCCTGACCCTAACGTCAACTATGCTCTGGGAGGATTGTACATTCTGATGATGACTGTAGGAATGTCAGGAAACGCATTGGTCCTCTTCATGTATTTCAAGTAAGTTTAAATTTTATAAAAAATAACCGTTAGGAATTAAAAAGATAAGGAATATTGTAATAAGTTATAATCATTTAAGCAAACTGCCTAACTAATTGTTGGTAATGTTTTTTTCTACGAAGTCCTAATTAATATAGATATTACCTGTTTAGTTAATGTAATTACTTTAAATACATTTTAAAGCGTGTGCTCACTTAGTTATTTGTTTCTTAATGTCATTATGTTAATCATGTCTGTATACTCGTACAAGTCGAAAAACGATCGGTCGATAAAATATTAAGTCAAAAATACTTCAATATTAATATTGCAATATTTTCTGTCTCACAAAACAAAAATGAACTCCTTCAAGGTTCTTCAAAATCAAAGAGTAAGTCAACTTTATCAACTAACTGAAGGGTAGAGTTATTGAAAGTCCAGAGAATTTGCCGGCAACGGTTTCGATATCAAATAAGCGACAATAACGACATCAAAGAACAAATCTATTTGTAACACTTCGGTAAAGATTCGGTAGCCGAAAAAGCGCTTTAATAACGTGGAAATCGATACTCTCTTTGTTAATACGAGTACCTGTCGAGAAGATTTCTATGACTAAACAAGCACGCTCTTGTTACGCAGAAATGATACATAAATTTAAATAGATCTTCGCGTAATCCGAACCAATTGATTAAGGTGGCAGACAGGCAGACGACATGTAATACGTATAAAAATACGAAATTCTTTTTCGAGTCTCGAATTATAAGTATAGTAGCAGAAACTATGCCGAATCGATCTAAATTAAAACATCAAGAACTGGTATATTTTTCTTTTAGACCCAGTAAATTTTAGACACTACGGTAAGGCACAGACTGCAATTATGATAATTAAATACTGTCCTAAACTTTAAAATGAAAATATACGTAGGCTACGTGTAGGTACCTAGTGTATTTCTCAAGTTAGAAAAACATAATAACGCAAGGAATTTTCATGTACTACAATCGTACGTAGATGGTAAATATTTTTAGCAATTATGTAGGTATTCTATAGGTATATGATTAGGTATTATTCAAATACTTTATAAATGTCGTATAAGCAAAAAATAGTCAGCAATAGGCATACCAAGACATCTCCTTTGAACATATTTGTTATCTGAGGATAATTACACCCACCTTTCTCTACAAGTGGGTGTTGTCCCTAATATCAAAGGAATCTGAAACAAGCCGTATAATCCAATTTGGTCAATAATCAAAAGAAGAAATCACATGGCACACAATTATTTATCTTAACAAAGATTCATTATCGTTTTGTAATCTAAATTTTGTAAACCTTTCATCTAGTAGAACAATAATGTTGACATCTTGGTCACTTGTTTTAAATTTCTAATCTATATTGTCGTATGAGTATATTTGCAGTACTAAAAGCTTCTATCTTTTGTCTACTTTAGTCGGTTTTTAACTCATACAACTAGCGGCCCCATCTTCACACGGGTGCACAACATTTCTTTCCTTTAATATACAGTGCATCAAATGTATCATATATAACACCAGCCTTCCGCCTGCGGTTTCACCCCCCTCCCCCCTTCTTCCCACATTTCCTGGATTAAAAGCTTTAGGCTATTGGAAATCGAAATCCACGCAGACGGAGTCGCGGGCGGCCGCTAGTGAATAAATAAATGCCTTGGACTAAACACCAATTGCCTAGCCCCAAACTAAGCTCGAAGCTTGTACTATGGAAGTTAGGGAACGGATAGACATACTTAAATACTTTTTATAAACATCCATGACTCGAGTACAAATGCCGATGTTCATCACACAAACATTTGCCCCTAGCGGGATTCGAACCCGCGACCCTTGGTTTTGTAGCCAGGGTCTCTAGCCACTCGACCAACGGGCCTGTCAAAGATGTTGAAAGTCTAGATGTAGATGTCCATGGCCACATTACTACTAATGATTATATTTGATAAAAAACACTGCATAGAAATGCGTTACTTAATTTTAAACAACTAAGCATAGACAGTCGGACAGTCAAGAGGAAACGACTTGTAGTGGAAGGCTGTCAAATTAAAGCTACGTAGGCGAACGCGACACGCTGTCTTTTTCTGCTGGCCGTTCCGTTTAGCATCCTCCTTCGTAAATAAGACTTGGAAGTGAAATTTACGTAGTCGTAGCTTGTTCACATTTTCTGCAATTTCCACAAATATTTTAACTCTTTCTTATTCGTCATGACCGGATCATTTAAAAGAGCTTCTGTTAAAATGCCATGCGCTACCCACTTACATATATAACAACGCCTTTTAGTTTTTCAATCAGTAAAAGTATATTGTGATGTTTTCAGACTGTTATGAGTATTACAGAATTTTCCATGCAATACATGACATACTCACCTACATAACATGTTTCTCGATTACTTTTTATTTAAGAAAACTAACTTATACGGGGTGAAATAACATTTAAGTTTACAGAACAAATGCCAAGACAGTACAGCGGAAAAGTTCGTTGAATTAAGTTCAAACTCAACTGTTGCGGGTTTGTTCTTTCCGTAATTCCTTAGAAGGTAACTTTAACTTAGAATAATGGACCAAGTTTCGCGATGAATTTAATCCATTGAGTCTGAGTACCACACACAAACCTTCTCCCTAAATGAGCCTAAGAGTGATTCATATCAGTGGAGAATCTCAATAACCTTGGATGTGTTTACTGATCTCCAAATACAGTAACAGTAATAGACAATCTCTTGGGACCTAGTCTACAAAACAGAATATTGGGAAACAAATACAACTAAATATGTAAGTAATATTTATTTATTGGTAGAGCGTTTCATTTCTCCGCTCATTCTGTTTTGTATAGACAGTTGTTTACCTCAACGTACGCCTGCTCGAATAAAATGTTACGCACCAGTTCATCCGACGTGGAATAAATTAACGTAAAAGGCATAAAGATCAAAGGATCCTGCAGTAAGGCATTACATCAACCGATCCTTCGTAGGGAAAATGTCTCTCAGTCTCATAATACGTAGCGCAACGTTATCATTAGACGAGCATGCTCGCCATTCTGATCAAGACAATAAAACTCGTCAATTGATCTCAAAATTTTAATAAAGTTTATCTGTTATTTTTCTTTCTAAATTAATAAAGCTTGGATACTTATTTGTCCAACAAAGCTGAACAATTTTCCTGCACAAACAAGCGGAGCAAACATCAACAGTACAATTCGAATAATTCTGCTTCCCTAGAATTCTTCCATCTCATCTTCGTCTTTCAATTTAAAAAACACAATTCACTTCAGGTCTTTCTATTAATAAAAATATGGGTTTCAATTAGTTCGCTAAGATAAAGTTAAGTCCCGCTATCTATGAAGATCTCCGGAAATTAATCTGAGATGGCATCAAAGTGAATTGTTAGCGAGCACAGATGGAGGATAATGAGGATTGCGATGGCTATTTTTATATATAGTTTTAGATTATCGTATCTGAGATGATCGTATCGAAGCTGAATGAGGCAAAAATATGAAATTTTAACAAGTTTTTCAATGAATTCCGTGAATATTATAAACGCACACCTCCATTTATCCGCACTACGCTTACATAAAGCTTATATTTTCGAGATAGATGTACAGACGGATTAATAATGTTATTCCGTATAAGTATATTTTTTTGATAATAAATTCATGTATCTAAAATATCCAAAACAGTACAAATATAGTTTGTCACACAAATTACCATTACATTATATTACACATGTAATTTATTTCTAATCCTCGTTTTTATAACACACTGGGGTTTACGGATACCATATTGTTCTAGTGTCATAATCAGGTAGGTATGCTTCTCGTATTTTTCGATAACAAGCACAAAATCCGATAAACGTTAAAACCTTGTCGGAACGAAAAATTCTGCAACGTCGTTTGCACTTTGACCTTTCGCAACGACGGTTCGACAGAAACAGAAACTAACAAGTAGAACTAGAAGAGCACGTCTATGTATCTATTCTAAGAATAAATTGAGCTGGTCATACATACATATACAAAAAAATACAAAACTTAATGCTTATAAGAAAAAAGTAATGTTTTTACTTAGCTCCTACTACAATTTAGACATTTAAATAAGTCGCAAACCAAAGTATTCCTTCGACATTTCCACTTGAAATTAGTCCTTGAATTTCCAATTAGCAAGAATATACAAGATATATAATACAAACAAACGAAAGTTATTAAAGTATCAAAGTTAACCCATTAACATAGTTGTAATTCCATCGGAGGTTTGAAGACGTGGAACGCTCTCGAAAGAGAAGCTGAAACAAGCCACGAAGTTCGCTTTAAACCAATAATATCCTGCGACTGCGAAGGAAAATGGTTGCCTAGATGCCAACTTGTTTCGTCATAATAGTAATGTCTCAAGCACGAGATTTAATATCGTTCTAATATTCAATAAATTTGGTCAGAATGAAGAACATTTAGATACAAAATAATAGCCATTATTTTTAGAGATGCATGCGACAGTTAGTGTTTTAATGAACCGTTTTGTAACAGTACTCTGGTTAATACCTAAATATTCATTGGTGAATTGTTCGTTTTAACATTTTTACATAAAACAAACTTGCGTCCCGACAGTGTTTCCCTCTGTTTTCACACAACTAATTTAGATGCGGTTTATTTTAATAAAACACTTCCTCCTGGAATTTTCCTGTATGAGTCGTTTCAAAACTTCTAAACAGAAAAGTTTGCCCGAATTGTACTTTTATTAGAACAATTATTCTTATAATCGCTTTCACTCGCGGCTCGTTATCAAGATACCTGTTTTATCCCATAGGAGCATTTAGTCGAGATAAAACGCCCATACCCTGTCTGTAGAACAAATTCATCAAAATCCGTTCAGTAGTTTCAGTGTGATTGGCGGACAAACATCCAAACAAACAAACTTTCACATTTATAATATTAGTTTGATTGTGCAGTAGGGTGGTACTAAAGAACTAAATTCTGTAAGTATTATTACACCATAGTAAATGTTACGAGTAAAATGTAGATATGCAAATACGTAATCCAAAGCTAATGCAGCTTTCATGTTGGTTGTTTTTTTTAACTTCCCGGAACGCATGCATAATGTGTGAAGCTAGAGGTCGTTTTGTACTTGTATTTATTACACTAGGTGAAGGGGTATTTATCTTGAAAAAAAAAATGAAAATGTTTTATTACATAAATAAAGTTCGTTTACAACACATTTTGGTAACCTTCCTTTTAAGTATGGAATACCTGTAGTAGGAGGTTACCGCTCTTCCAATAGTATTTAGATAACATTCATTTATTTTACATTTAATAAGTATAATAAATAAATGTTATCTAAATACTATTGGAAGAGCGGTAACCTCCTACTACAGGTCTTCCTTTGAGGCGCAAAATTTTAAAGTCAAAAATATTATTTAAAACTGAACCAACGGCCCGTCGAATATGGGCCCGTTGGTTCAGTAGTCAGAGGCCCTGGCTGCAGAACCAAAAGTCGCGGGTTCAAATCCCGCTAGGGACAAATGTTTGTGTGATGAACATCGACATTTTTACTGGAGTCATGGATGTTTATAAAAGTATTGAAGTATGTCTAATGTCTATCCGTTCTGTAGCATACATTGTATGGTGTGTTATTCCAAGGAGTTTACAGTTATATTTATTTAAAACATCATCTATGTCCTACAATAACTACTTATGTGTCGAATCAATGAATATAATTTTGTCAGAAAGATAGTTTAATAAATAACCAGACTCAAACACTTGAGTCTGCTACTCTCCAAGATAGACGGATTAATTAATGATTCTCAAGTCTGTTTGTTTTAACGTACCAGAAAAGTTACTGAGAAACGACGAGAAACATCTGTACACCTTAGTGCGAGAAAACAAATGTGTAGGTACAGACTCGGGAGAAGATAAAATCGGAGCTTTAGCATACCTAGCTTAATTTCTATCGAATATTTATTTTTCTGCTTATATGTAGGTACTTTTTTCATTTATTTGCCCACAGTCGTTTTTTATGAACCCTGTTTAGCTATCCACAAAACGTGATTAAATAATCATAGGCAATAACTAAATGACATTGTGACATTGTAGCAGGAGCGCATATGGCAATGTTTTTAAGATTCACTGATAACATTAGGAGGCTTTATAGAGATATGATTGTATTTTCGTGTTCAACAAATACAATATATTCTCTATGTGTATGATTTTGTATTTTAATGCCAATACAAGGAAAGCATAAGCGTTCTCTTGATAGGCGAATCATTAAAGTTTAACAGACCTTTATATTATATCATATAACAAATAGCTCTACTTTAAACGTTATGTGCAACAAAAGGCACATGTGAGGTAGAACAGTAAGAGTAACAACATTGCACGTAACTCACAGTTATTTTTACACAGACTACTATTTTTATATGCTTCCTACATAATACGATTAGTTTGTAATAAGAGTGCTTTTTACCATGTTCGTATGTATTTGAAAAATGAAGACTAGATATCATATCGTAACAATAACTACAACTAAACGTTCAATATAAAATATACCAATTATGTGCAGTCTTTAAAATACAATTAAATAGATATTTCAGTAAGTAGTATGCTTTTCAATATTAAAAAAAGGAAGATTAAACGTCTGATGACTAAAATTGGCTTTGAAATTGTCGATAAAGTAGAAACTTTAAAATCATCAAGCTACATTCCTCTATTCGTTAATAAATATGTCGGACTTTAATACAAATGGTGCATAAAAAGACAATTTACGGGATTCCAATTTAGTGGCGTACTAAAATTTTTATTATTATATCTAGTAGGAAATTGGATGATAAATGTATAAAATTCGCAGCCCCGCTTGACCTAGCTGTCAACAGACACTGGTACTGAACCCTTATCACAGACATTCATTTTATTCAGGGTAAAAAATATAAAACCTATTTCAGACGTCAAAGAAACATTTGCTCATTATTTACTAAAAAGAAAGATAACGAAAGAGGGGCACAGATTGTAAACAGCAAAAGGAGGTAATAAATTAGGATGTTATCCAAGACAACGATATGTGTGCGTTTCCTATACTTTATGTGTTTGTTTAACGCGGTCACGAAAACATATGCAGACTATAATGGGGTCTCGAAAATGAATTAAAATGTATTTACAGTTGGTGTACGTATAGTCTTTGTAAGTAAGTTTTCCTAGAATATTGTTAGGAAATCTATCAAAAGCGATGATTTCAAATCCTTGAGAAAATGTTGATTCATAGTTCTTGAAGATCGCTTGATAACGTCTGTTTATTTGAAACAAAAAATCATTGAGCTATTACGTAATAGTAACAGCTGAATGCATAAAGTACGAAGAAAATCCCAAAATATATTAATTAATGAAATATCTAGAGGTCAGTTTTTGTATAGCTAGATAAATACACCGTGTAACAAAGTAAAAATGAAACGCTAAATGAAAAAGATACGGCAAATTAGCTTTATTGTGTTGAATGAATAAGAAATATAAACCATACCTACAAAATATATCTGTAAGAAATGTTGATTTACGAGTGTAGGCATGTCAATTATTTTCTAGCATATACGCCTTATTGTTAAGAGCCATCAATTCCACTTGTTGCGTTCGTAATTCCCTTAGAACCATTTTTTGGTGGATTTACGGGGATTCCTAATTTGCCTGAACTCTTCTTCCATGGATATGGTTTCCAAAAATCCTTTTTATTTGTCTTTCTCTTACATTGAACGAAGCTAGATGAATTTGAGCAATCGTAATTCTTCACCCGCTGCTTCCATGCAGCAGCTAAACAAAAACAAAATAATAATCGATTATTTTATGTCCATCACTGATCACTGAATATACCTAGTGAACTAGAACAGCAGTTTGGTTACTTAATAGGTAGGTAGTAAATAAGTGTCTTAGCTCAGGGCTGCTTGTATCAGAAGAAAAAAAAACAATGTGCGCTACCTGATTGTTTCCTTTTCATTTTTTGCCAAATTACCATTCAATAAAACTAATATTTAAAATACAATTTGATAGAAACTTGTACATTTTTATTTATATAAGTCAATATACTAATTATTAACTCGTTTCGGAAGCCAAGACACGCTTTGGGTCGCTGAGCCATAAAAGTTAGTGAGTTAGTTTAAAAATTAACTTATAATAAAACATTGAAGTAAGATACGGACTTAAAAGTAGTAAATTAACAGTTGAAGACTGATAGGAGTGAGTGGAAGAAGAGAACATGTTAGGCCGACCCGGCGTAGTTCGGGATAGGGGCTAGGAGAATAATAAATAAACACATATTCTATTATAAAAAAATATAAAACACATATACAAATACGAAAACTTGAAAAAACTTACATTGAAAAAAATATTTGATACCCGTCAGCGCTTTGCGGAGTATATCTCCAATGCTTTGTTTTGCGTGCTCCGGTACTGGCAGCGATGCGTCTTCTCCAAGAACCTCATCCACGAGTTCTTTTAAAGTTGTATTGTAATGATCTCCATCTTCAATTGGTGTCAAAAGTGTTTTGTTACTTTCTAATGCACCGGTTATTGTATCATCAACAGTGGTATCCAATTCTGCGTTTGAGATTCTTGCAACTGCTACAAATAATATTATTTTTAACAACATCTTTGTAAATTTAAAATTAAGCCTAGAACGAAACTAAGACGTTTGCTTTAATGGCTGTCTAATGTACAAGTGTAATACATTGTTATTTGCTATTTGATAAGTAGACACTTGTGTAAATAATTAAGCCAATTTATATTCAGTTAATGCTTTTGTTATGCTCGTGTTATAGGAAATCGAATGTAACGGATATCTAGTAAATATGAAGCCAATGACAATGACTGTACCTAGAGTACCTACTCGTATTCATTCTTGAACACAAATATTTGTTTTAGGTAGACACATAGATACGTACACATATTTTGGTTTGTCGATTTCGTAATTTCTATTTCTATGGTTTCCATCAACTTCTTCATCGAAATAATTAAATTGCCTGAGGGTATTTGTTACCTATCGAATTCAAAAGAAAGCATTTTTTAGTTAATTCTTGTCTGGAAAAGTAATATTAAAATAATATGCATTTCGTTTTTCGTCACTACCTATATATGTACATTAGTGTTGTAATCCTAGTTCTCGTATTATGTCGAAGGTTAGGTTTAATAGGTCAGAACGTGCGATCTTATAAAATACAATTGTAACACTCATATTGGTTAAGGACTAAAACTGATATTTAGTTGTAAAATTAAATTCTCACAGTTGTCTACTGAGTGATTGATAGTAATGAACGTGTCTCATGAATTTACTGGCTTCGAATTGTCGACACTTTAATATCATCGTCAAGACTAAGTCCTATTTGATAAAAAATAGGTAAGTATGAGAATTGTCGGCATAAGACAATTTACAGATTTCCATTAGTGGCGTAATAGAATTTGTTATTATTAGAGGGCAGAGCTTAGCACAGGGACAGTTTTAAACATTTAGATTTCTGACCGCAGCTTTAATTTAATCTATTCTGCTGTGAGTACATATAAGTATTGTTGGTAATTTTAACTGCAACAAACGTCAAATCACAAAGCGCCAGGGGCCAGGGGTTTGCTCCTATGAAGATTTATAATAAGGTGTACGTCGTTTTTGTACAAGAAAAATTTGCAATCACGTTTATACAGGTTTCCAACTAATTCTTTCACAAAGTGGTGCAGTACATTGCAGTTATCAATCCAGCTTGTATTTTTGCTGTTTTTGTTATATTTTATCATCTAAGTGACCATAGGGCAGTTTTGAACAGGCCAGTCAAATGTATGAAGTTTATATTAAACTAGTTTGATTTGTTACACCTGCGCGTAGATTCTTTTTTAAAATATCCCCCCTTCCCCCCACATTTCCGGGATCAAAAGTATGTTCACCGGGGATAGTGGGAAAAAAATATTCAAATCGGTCCAGTAGTTTTTGAGTTTATGCTTTACATACAAAAATACAAATCATTTCTCTTTATAATATAAGTGTAGATATTGTAGATATTAATTTTGCATCTCTGGCAGTATTACCTACATCAATGAAAAACAATACACTTATACTCTTGGGCAATATGATTACTTTTGTTAACAAGGGGAAGTCGTATACAATGAAAAACTGATAAATGTATAAAATTCGGATTCCCACTTGACCTAGATGACAATAGACACTGGGTAACTTCATCATAGTGTATGTCGGATAGGTAACATAACATATTATATTATATTGAGAATATTGTTGAAAAATCTCTAAAAGGCGCTGATTTGAAATCCGAAAGTAATTGGAAATTCATGGATCTTTAAGAACCCTTAGTAGTAGTTAACACTACAGTAATTATCATTTGAGCATAAAGACTACGATGAAAAACTGAACCAAATGTAAATAGGAAAAAAAGAAAACACAATATGAAAAAGATACGGAAAATCGTCTTTATTGTGATGAATGAATAAGCAATTTAAACCATACCTACATAATGAACCTGTAAGAAATGTTGATTTGCGAGAGTAGGTATGTCCATTTTCTATTATATACCTACGCCTTATTGTTACAAGCCAATAAATTCACTCGTCGCTTTCGTATATTCCACGGTATCATTATTTACGTTGTCTACTTGAGATAGAGGATCTACGGGAATCCCCAATTTGGTTGAAAACTGCTTCCATTCAGGCGCTAAACAAATAAAATTATGATTTTTTTATGAGCACTCTCTGCTCGTATCAGAAGCAAAATTATTATTTAAAGACTACAATCATAAGAAACAGTAAAAATAATGAAAAAAAGCGAAACATTTTCTTTAAAAAAAAATTGTAACTTACTTTGCAAAAATTTTTTTATGTCTATCAGCACATTGGGAATGACATCTTCAATGTTTTTTATTAACTTGTCTAGGTCTGGTACCGATTCGCTCTCTCCAAGAATTCCGTGAACGAGTTCCGTTAAAGTTGTATTGTCAAGATGAATTCCATCTTCAATTTCTCCAATAAGTGTATCGTTACTTTCGAATAATCCAGGTGCGACATTAAATTCTGCACTTGAGAATTTTAAAACTGCGACAAACAATATAATTTTGAACAACATCTTTTTAAATTAATTAATAAACCAGGTAGACGTTAGCTTAAAAAGGCTGCGTAAATGTAAGAGCGTAATACGTCGCGTTTTATATGTCGTTATTATTGATAAGTAGACACTTGTGTAAACAAATTAAGCTAATTAATATTTATGTAATTTTTTTGTTCTGGTCGTTTTATAGGTATGAATTTATAAGCTAACTAGCGGCCCTTCCCGGCTTCGCACGTTACGACAAAATTGTACTAAATATAGTCTGACTCACTGCTGTTACTACTGTAGTTATTCATTGGAAAAATATTTTTTGAATTCCTTTCTATAGTTTTTCTTTTATTCGTTACATACAAAAAACATATGTTTTGCTATAATATTAGTCAATATGATTTATGGTCGGCCAATCGAATGTAGCTGTATCTCGTTAATAAGCCAATGTCAATAACTGTACCTACACGTTCTCATTCTTGAAAACAAATATTTGTTGTTAAATACATAATTTTTTGTTTATTAAAAATGTAATTTCCCGCCTGATATTATCGTAATACCTACCTGTGTATGTGCACTAAAATTAAAATAAATTGCCTTTCCATTTTTCGGTACCATAAACATTTGTGTTTTACGTGATCATATCTAATATTATGTTAATATAGTTGATTTTGTTCCAACCTATTAATCAAGTCTTAATTATGGTTTCCAGATGTCGCAGCTTACGCACGGCCGGTAACATATTGGTTGCTAACCTGGCCCTGAGCGACTTCCTCATGCTGGCAAAGACTCCCGTCTTCATCTTCAACTCATTCAACCTTGGACCGGCGCTAGGCAAGCCCGGTTAGTTCTTGTTCTATCTATAGTTATGTCATTAGTGCGTTAGTCATGCTGTACTCACGACTACGTTTAAAAACCTACATAGATAATTATGTAAACTGCATGCTGATTTCTTTTTATAATTTTGTCCCCTAACCTTCAATTGTAACGTACCTAATGATTCTGCCAATGTTCTGAGTTGCACTGTTGGGTCAGAAAACACATAGTCATTGATTTTGTGCCTGATCCCTCAATAGGCGTGTCAGATTGCGTGTGGGTATACTAGATGATTAACTATAATTTTATGGTTCTTGCGCACTCGATTGTGGACTATAGTAATATCCTGTCTAGTTAGCCAGTCACACTTTAGCCACAGTTGTCAATCTGAGCGAACTGCTAACTAAATTCTGGGCTGACAGCAAGGAAGACTTTTAATAGTTATAATACAAACAATAATGATGTTTTACTCGTATAAGCTTTTCCGTTAGAAAAGAGAGATGTAATACTACCTTACAAAACATCAATTATCTTACATTTCTAGGAACCTTTACGTAGGCGAAATAGTATTTCATAGAGGAACTTCCCAGTATTACTACTTATTCTTCAAATGGCAATAGCAGTAAAAACTTTCATGAAGGACATTGAGGAAGACTTATCAGCCTATTGTAAGGCGTATGATAAGAAGGACTTATAGATTCCCAACAGTATTCCGTATTTAATGAGACAAAGTTACTGTATGAGACACAGATAAAACACATAAAACTTGTTTGTCACATGAAGCCATGCTGGGCTGAAATAACTACATTTATGAAGTAGGTAATTGCGGAAATACATTCTCGTCTAATCGATTCTGTCCGTAGCTAATACCCGTGATGAATAAATTACTTATTATTGACCTTTCTACCCTTATCATCTTTTTAAAAATCATGTAAGATATTTTTTCCTGTTATGAAAAAAAATGGTAGCGGCAAAGGGTTGACCTTGGTACCAAATAAGTAAAACGTACGTAACGTACTTAATTATGAAACTAAATTAAAAAAGATGTGTAAACCAAAAAGGAGACTTAAGTCTGATTACGTAAGGTCTGTTAAGTTTGGACGACCATAAGACCTTAAATAGGTAACTAGTTTAAGTATAGTAGGATTGACTCCCATGTTTAAATAAAAGAGAAGGAAAAAATAGATTTCTGTCTCAAAAGATAACAGTTTTATTAAAATTACTTTTCAGGTTGCATCATCTACGGATTCGTTGGTGGTCTCACTGGCACAACATCGATAGCAACATTGTCTGCGATCGCGTTGGATCGCTACTGGGCTGTGGTGCGGCCCTTGGAACCACTGCGCGCCCTGACAGCCATCCGCGCGCGTCTCCTCGCCGTGGCCGCATGGATCTACGCCGGACTCTTCGCCTCCGTGCCAGCCTTCGACTTCGGCTACGGTCACTACGTCCCTGAGGGATACCTCACAAGCTGCAGCTTCGACTACCTCACAGATGAAAGTCTCCCACGATACTTTATATTCGTGTTCTTCTGCGCTGCGTGGGTAGCACCCTTCTTCACGATCTCATTTTGTTATCTTAGCATATTTCGCGTCGTCGTTTGTAATAGAAACATTTCCACTACTAATCAGGAACAGAGACTCTCCACTAGACATGTAAAAGAAAGAGCTAAACGTAAAGCGGAAATAAAACTCGCATTTCTAGTTATGGCAGTCATTGCGTTATTTTTTATATCGTGGACTCCTTACGCTGTTGTAGCTCTTCTCGGAATAGCCGGCAAAAAGGATCTTATTACGCCTATAACTTCCATGATACCCGCATTATTTTGTAAAACGGCAGCTTGCATAAATCCATTCATTTACATAATAACTCATCCGAAGTTTCGCAATGAATTCAAGAAGCTTTTATACAGGGATAAATCAAAACGCATGAACACAATGAAAACTATCGGTTATACAGAGGCTTCTAGAATGCATAGACCGAGCAAAGATTTGAGCGAAACTGAAGTAGAAATTATAGAAATGAAACACATTCCATATGAAGATGAAAATCCTATTAAAAAAGTTGATAAACTTAAAACTATATCATCCAAATTAAGTGATCGTGAAGATTCCCTTAAGAGTGTAAGTATGAAGAGTTTTGAGGAAAGCGTTGTTAGTCCCCCTTCGTGGTATGCCAAGCCACAGTTTGCCAAAAAGAAGAGTTTCCAAAGGCGATCAACCAAGAGTATTATATCTATAAACACTGATCCATCTGGATAAAGTACACAACGTAAAGTAGTCCAGAATTTGTTTAATGAAATTTCCACCAAAATATATTTTAAGATCTTTGTAAATAGATACCCTAATTTAAATTCTCTATTGGAATAATCAACAATCCAGCATAATTATGATGACGATAATGATAAATTAAAAACTAACACGACATTTATCCAGCATAAAAGTTAATTATCACCCGATTTATATGCCTATTTATTTTCTGAATTATTCGGCATTATATCTATGGGATCCATAAGTTGAAAAGACATGGCTAGTATATTAATCCCAACCCATTGGGGGATTTGGGGGTCACCAATAAGTAATCTAATGTCATGATAGCAAGGATATATATCCTAGAATTCATCATTTTTATCATTCTCCCGTAGCTACTGTATTCAATTATTATAACAGCAAAATGTTATTCGTATTTAAATAACGATTCTATTATTTAAATATTACGGAGAGTCTCATAAAAAATATATTATACCTAAAGACTTTCAACTATCGTTGTAGGTATCAATAAATTGTAAGCTTTTAAATAACATATTTATCAACACGTTGTTTGTTTAAATCTGCTTGCCTACTTGTTGCCCACCCACCTAATGTTATTCTTAATCTTTAGTGATATTTTGTGATTTATAATTTATATTATATAGGTTATTATAAAGTTATAGCTAGTTAAGAGCACAATTTTGTTATATTTTGTCGTGAATGTAAAAAGACACGTTCTTGTTTATAAAATACTTAAACCTATACGCCCCAGTAACATTTCGTAAGAGATGTCTGACGCGCAAGAAGATGAACATTGAGACTCTAAATTTTAGAGTAAAATAATAATTCTGCATCTAACATATTTTGTGATATCTAGTCTAGTAGCAAACTTCAATGGATGTTAATAGTTTTATCTTAATATCATACATATTTGTAGCAACTATTTAAAAGATTAACGATAAGGTAGGTACCTCATGAGCATTTTATTTGTATTATATTTTTATATTGGCACCGACACATATTCAGTTGTTATTAGAATATAATTGAAGTAGATATATATAATATATATCTTGTGTATACGTATCTTTTAAACTAGGAGAAGGTCTATGGTAGGTACCGTAGTTTATTTTTGTATTAGAATATATACAAACAAGAATATTTTAACAAATGTAAAAAACTGGTTAAATTAAATAAATGTCTTATTAAAAATCTGTAACATTCATGACTTTGCCCTATAGATTAAGTAATGAAAACAAGAATGAGTTGAAAACTTGATAAGGGGTACCTAAGCCGGAAGAAGTTTTTAGGTAGGTACTAGGTATGTGTATTTTCTTCGTTAAAGAGTTAACTCTAAAGTAATGTAAAAAGAAAATTTGTAAGTCCTATATCCACCACTCTTGCCAAAATACTTAAAGCTTCTCCAAAGAGTGCTTGGCACCTGCAGCAGCAATGCTAAACTTACATCTAGGTATGTGTAGGAACAAACTGTTTTAAGAAAATTGTTGGTAATATAATGCTTACAAAGGAAACGCAACACTTTTTCTACCATTGGCAACACTGGAAATGTCACTGTCATAGAGATATATTAAAAAAATGACACTTTTTAGCAATGACAGCACTTCATAACCTATGTTCTCAGTTGTTAAAACAATATTTTAAAGTAAATTGTGTATATTTTAGGCCATGTTCAACATACAAATCATATAAAGTTCTGTTCTTTGGATCTGATGATATTGCTTTTAGAAGTTTAAAGAAAATCAATGAGTTGAGGTACGGTTTACGATCTTTCTTCTTGCAGCCGATTTTAACAGTAATAAAATGGTCTTATTCTTTTATTTAATCTATGTTTTCTAATTCATTCCAATTGGGTAGGATTTCTTTAAATGACCCATTGAAATTTTCATTCAGGAAAACTGATAAGATCATTAAACAACTAGATCTTGTAACATCCAATAACACGAAGATTAAAACAGAAATTGAAAAGTATGCTCTGTCGGAATCCATAAATATTATACCATGGCCTCTACGGAGTTTAAACATTCTAGAATACGATATTGGGCTTATTGTAGCATTTGGACACCTGATACGGGATGATCTCCTAAACAAGTTTCCATTGTAAGTACTTACTTGAACATATAGATATTTAAGGTCATTCATTCAGCATTGCACTCAATATTTGATATAAATCTCTTATTAAAAAATATTTCCGAATTTATTATTTTACATTGAAAACTCAATTCAAATGACCCAAGAGCCAGTAACACAACATTAAAAAATGGTTGTATTAAGAATATTTCTGATACTTACTTTTCAGATGGTTAGCACAATCTTACATAATTCTGTCAAGTGTTTTCCATATAATCTATAACAAATTTATGCATGTGGTGTGAGTTGGTGGGCCTAATACTACAGCTTAATATTTCCAGAGGTATGGTGAATGTCCACCCCAGCCTCTTGCCTCGCTGGCGGGGGGCGGCTCCCATCATTCACACATTACTACATGGAGACGAAGAAACTGGAGTCACATTAATGAAAATAAAAGCAAATGTATATGATGTAGGTGAGTTAAAATTTGTTTATCTAATTACTGGATTATAAATTAATAAGTATATTGTACAATAATGAGAACAAAAAAAATGTTTGGTAGCTCAATTTGTTGATAGTTAGACAGATATAATGTTATTATGCACATAGATGTCAATATGCAAAATATATTAATGTAAAATGTGTGTTATTTACAGGAGAAATTATAAGTCAAACAAAATTAGAAGTTCCCAAAGATATTAAGTTACCTGAACTTACAGCACAATTGTCAGATATTGGAGCAGACATGTTAGTAGAATGTGTGAAGACTCTGCCTAAAAGCCTGGAAAATCTACAGCCACAAAGCAGAAATGGTGTTACTTATGGTAAAAAACTGTTTATTTTATTTATTTTGTGGTACTATAACTTAAGATATAATTGGTATTATTTATGACTCAAAAGTACTAGATACTATTCAAACAAACCTGCTGGAAATTGGTCCCTTCGTGTAAATACCCTGCAAAATTGGCTATTGCCAAATATCATGCCCATTGCCAATCAATGGACATCTTAAAAAATTCAAAATTACACCCACAATGTCTTATTATCATCTAACCACAAATTTAATACTTTTGGTACTTGCATTCATTGAGATTAATTTTTAAATATATTTTTAATTTTAATTTTCAGCGAAAAAAATAAATAAATCCATTAGTGAAGTAAGATGGATGAACATGACCACCATAGAAGTTTACAATTTATATAGAGCAATATATGGATTATTCCCACTAACTACTAAATTTAGAGAAAAACAAATGAAACTATTCAATGCGTTTTTACAAGACACAAAAGAAGAAGAAAATATGAATATATTACCAGGAACGATTCAATACTGTGGTGAAACAAATGCAATAAAAATATTGTGTAAGGACAGAAAATATATTTATTTTAAATCACTTAGAATAGTAGGAAAAAGAGAGATTTCAGCAGTAGACTTTTATAATGGCTATATCAAAAATACACCATTGGAAAAAAGAAATAGTATAGCTTGCCAGTGTTGAAGTAAAATATTTAAATACATATTATGTTTTATTTAAATATACTTACATAAACATCTACATATCAATACATACATAAAATTATACAATTTACAGTAGCAAACAATAGTTATTATAAATTACAGATGAACAAAAAAATGTCGAAGAAAAGAAGGTTTTTGTTTATACATATTATGATCGATTAATCTAAGTCTTTTTCAAAATCGTAATTATATTACTTGTTCCACGCGTAGTCTAAAAATTATATGAGCAGAATTTAGACAATATCTACTCCAAGTTCTCCTTATTAATTTTTAATGATAATTCTTTAACATAGGTCTTCTAGAAATGTTAAATTACAACATGAAGACCTAATTATATGTCAGATTTATTTCCTGCCTTAACACGATGGGCTTTTTATACTTAGCAAATTTTAATCTTCTAGTTTAACAAACAAATAACTTACTACATATTAATCTTAGCAATGTACAGCGCGGCGTAAGAATATTTAATTTGTACTAGCGTTTAGGCGAAACTAGTACCAGTCCGCCTAGGAGGCATAATAACTGACCTTAAAAAACCAACTCATTGGCAGGATAAATGATATGTTTTGTTATTATAAACAAATATAAATGTGCTGTTTGTCTACTAGTTACTGTTCCGATTTAGTCTTTACAAAACAGAAAAGTATAGATTTAATTTGTTAAAAAGTTCTTTTTGCAGTAAAGGGTAGACTGTTCAACACAAATATACCTATTCATTTTCAAGTTAAAGATCGTTATCTTTTTAACTCAGATCCAATAAATTCTCTTTTTATACATAGGTATGCAGCAGAGTTCCACCGTTGACAAAGTTGGTTTGCAATAGCTTAGTTTAGGAACTTAAACCTTACACCTGAAAACAAAATAAAAGGAAAATTAGTAAGTACCTACATCAAACTTGAAAGTATTCAGACATACAATGTCAGAAATTGCTAGAAGATATAACAGATTTCATTAAAGGGAGCCTGACTGTTTTAGTAGTCAAGTACTTAGATATTGCTTCAAATATTGTGATGTAATGACGCATCGCGCTAAATTCTATCGTTGAAAGAGCCGATAGGTATAATTTTTGCCCGAATCGGGAATCGTGCCAAGAACATCTGACTCGACGGACAACATTTAAACCATGACAATAACGATATTACACAGTTAGGTAAAGGATTTAAGTCCCTAAGGATGCCTACAAAGCTTACATTTAATAAGAAAAAAAATCATACTTACCCAATTATCATGGCATGGCAGGCAGTTCTAATTTTAATGTATCGGCACTATCAGTGATTGTTAGATAATGTTAATTGTTGTCAAATTATGATTGACTATGAAAGCGATTGCGAAATGTGATTCATTGCAAAATATGTAGGTATGCATTAATCATTAATTACCTACAGATCTTTTGATAGTGGAATTAACGAAGGCAAATATGGTAGTTAAATGTAAATGACGGTGTTTTAGCAACTACCTCCATTGTATATAAAATAAAGCTTTTAAGCTCTTTTTAACGCTGCTGCAAGTCCTTAGTAATATATAACAATTTATGGACTTATATCTTGCCTTTTTTTTTAAATAATACGCGTTCAAAAATAGTGTAACTAAGAAAGTAATTTTAGGCAGGAATGGTGTTAATTTATTTTTATTTTTAAGGGATAGGTACTTAAATTTTTTCAAAATAAGAAACAAATTTTAAAAACAATTTTATGTATTTTACCTAGAGCAATACATACATGGAAGCAGTTTATATGGTTACAATAAAAACAGAAGCCTTTTATATTTACATCTTACCTTATCCTACTTTTAGCTAATACAGCAATGTGATTTTCTAACTATGCGTATCCTGAAAAAGAATATTAATGTCTTTATAACAAATGGCCGAATTTAAATAGGTACACAATAGGCTTCATTTTATGTCCTTTTATCGTAGGTATAGAGGCTTCTGTTTTCGTAAGTTGACGAACTCATGAATGAAAATTAAAATGTAGTGATGTAAGAAGTTAATATTAAGTCATCGATGGTAATGACAGTAACCAACCAGACATATCATAAAGATGTTACTTTTAACTAAAATATGTCATATTCACACTGATTTGTATTAAAACAATCATCTCTCCATTCGATGTTTTCGTAAAAAAACATATTTCATATAGGCAAGTAGACAAATCGATAAATGTCACCCCAATGTTCTAACAGGATGATAACTTTAAAACTTATTTTAATTGAACACAAACAAATAGGGTTAAAGTTAATAGGTAGTGAAACATTATGGCAGCTAATTAAGTTTTCCTTAACTATGCCTAATTAAGAGACACATCGCGAGGCAATGCTTATTGATCTTATTGGTTACTTATAAATATTAATACCTAGGTATTAAGATGACAAGAAAGATGAAATAATAATGACTATCGTCACGGCTAATTGATAGCGTCTACCTGCCTTTAGACTAGAACCATTTTCCCCTAAATATCTAATCAAGACAAATACTTTATTCAATCACACAACATAAAATGCTCGTGCTTATTGCGTTGATCCTAAAAGTACACAATGTTATTTTTTAAAATCTTAATCTGAAATAATTGAAATATAGAGATTTCATATGTGTTTTTACAAATCAGGTGGTTAAGTAGTAGAATGATGGTGTCTTCTTCATTTTGGATTAACTTACTATAGACAGAAGTGTTCATTCGTAAGAAAAGATCGTCATCAAGATTGATTTCACAGCACACATCGACCCTTTTATATATCTCTATATTTCAATTCTGAGAATTTACTTTAGTTAAACTACTTATAGAGCGTTGTAAAAGTTTTGTAACACATTTAAAATGTTTGTAACTAACACCATTGTGTACATTAGAATTCGAACTACATTTTCGTCTGAATTTATAAATGCACTTATTTAAAACTACTTTAGTATGTAATTATTTTAGTAATTAACCAATGTAAAGCACTTAATTTTAGTTTCCAGACGAATAAGTAATTCGTGTAAGCCGTTTTATAATTAACAAGTGCAAATGTGCTGACAGGAATGCGACAGTCTCAAGTTGGTTCGAGCAATGGCGAGGCACTTCACTCGGGTCACAGAGAACATTTGGGCGCCGGCTGTGTCCTAGAATATTAGTGAAAAATATTACTATTATATGACATTTATCCCACCTTTTGACGAGAACTACGTAGACAATGCTTGCAGCGTGACAGTGGTTAGGTACTTGATGACGTGATTTTATTGTCAGCTTTTAATCACATCTTGGGACGTGCACAAATGAAGGCTTTAGCAGGAAGTCGTATTGTTGTTTAGGACACGCTAGTAAACGTGTTAAGTGCACAAACGAAACCTATAAAATCAGCTAAACATTTAAATGAAATTAATTTGGTTGATGTCAAAATGTGTCACTAACTCTGCATTGTAAGTATTTTTGTGTGCACTTTTAAGAAAGAAAGAAAGAAAATACATTTATTGGCATTAGGTACCTCCTACGTGTTTACTGGTGAAGTGGAATTACAAAAACAGCCGTTCCCATGAAAATGATACTTTATTAACATGTAAATAAAGAAGTACAATACCGCTTCAATAAAATGATTCAGAAAAACACATGCATATCAAATAAAAAACATCCACAATAAATCAGCATAGACAATACAGCGTGTTAGTAAAATGTTGTACACTTTCGAAACGTTAATAAATGCTAATATTCTTGGGAGCGAATCTGTAATGTTGAATGAAAATATAAGTTAGAAATTAAGATTTTAGAATAGGAAATATGGTGATACCGCCACAATATACAAAAAGAAAGAATACATTCCAAAACCAAACCTTAAATGAAAGTGAGAAATAATATAAATTGTACTTTTTTTATAGACGGTTTCCATAATCTTTTTTTTTCTGAGGCAGTTTTATCTTTAAGAGAGTTACAGCGGATCAGCTGAATATGGAAAATAATAGTAGTCTCAAAGTGTATGATTTTAACGTTATTTATATTACATTACAGTCTTACAACAAACAATAACGATTGACTATATATTTTGTACTTATCACCTAGTTTGGACTCGAAAACATCGATAAAAGTTATCTGAATAGCAACCACTCCAGCATGTTAATTTACACGACGCTACCGGCCACAGATAACAGCTCATACAGGTGAAATTTGTTAGCTTATATGACAGTTAATTCATCAACAAAGATAAAACTACCAACTATCGCTATCTCATTTAATATTAGCAACAACATCAATATAATTTTCAACAGCTGGTGTAAGTAATATAAATAACAATATTTTAATTACATGCCTTATTTACTTGCTACATACATTCACTATGAGTACATGACTGCAATATTAAGTTTTCATATATCCTTATAACTATCACACATGTCTTTTACATACACAGCCAGTATGGTTTACCTATCATCTATATAAGTAACAGTAATGAAAATAAAATATTTCATCAAATTAATATTTGAACAGAAAACTATTTGTAGAAGTTTCTTTGATATATTCTGACTACCTTCAATATTATGATCGCGTCTTTATTTTTCTCTGTTTTGGTTTGAGACCGTCCTATTTTATTATTATAGTATTACCTATATTTCTGCATACCTAAATGTAAACGGATATTCTACCTATCTTCATAAACTTTTATCTATTCTATGATACATTATGATAAGAATTAGCCAATCAATATAATTAATGTATTTTTGTATAAACAAGGTAGGTAGGTTTATTGTATAAATACGTTTATATATGTAAATAGTTTACAATATACTTAATAGTTAACATTATTTACTTGCTACATTATTCCCAAATAAGGGTTCTTTATGCCCTACAATACACAAACATGTGATACCTATAAGTATGACAAAATAGTAAAAAATCTTTGTCCTAATTAATCCAAAAGAAACGGGATAAAAGTCAAAGAAAGACTTTTCCTATAATATAGTACACCCAATATACTAGAGATTCTATAAAATTTTGATAAAATGGGTTAACTTCATACATATCTTTTCTCAGTGTTTGTTTTGCTCCCAGCGAAGCAAATAATCAATAAACAGAGTTATTACAAACTGTTATCGAGACAAGTGCAGTCATGTATTCATACTCATCGAGATACGTATAGATAAATCATTATCTAAGTACTAGCACCCTGTAAAATAAACATACATACATATCAACAATATGTACATGGTATAGTTATTGCACTATTCTACGTATGTATTAGGCTCTAGTCTAGTGTAAAAGCTAGTCAGAAGGGAAGGGGAAGCAAAGGTCTTACATGTGCTCTGGATGGCTGCGGATGCAGTCGATGAAATCACTGGGCTTCAGCTCGCCTCGGCAGATGCGGAATACCGCCGTGAACAGAGGGAACCTGCAAATATTCAGTTGCCTTATAGCAGCTATACTCCTTAGAGTATAGCTGCTATTTATTAATACGAGCCTTAGCTCGTATTAATAAATCGCACTCAACTCTGAGATCGAACTTGAACGCGGACTCGAAGAGCTGTTTTATATGAGAATTACAAATCAAGTTCGCACTCAAGATCGAAGTTGAGTGTGATTTATTAATACGAGCCTAAGTGTGTTCATCGGAACCCTAGGTTTCCACGATACTTCTGTAGGGGTTCCGCAAGAATTAAGCAAAAACTCAAAAAACACCTCTCACTGGTCAAACCATTTGACTCTGCGACCGAAGTACGTCTTATTAATATACTTTTGAAGACTATTGTTTTATAGTAGGGTTCCATAAAGTATTTTGATTCCCAAAAGGGTTCCGTCAGCAAAAAGTTTACTAGTATAGATCTAAATCGTATGCCTTGTAGCATGTATGGTTTTTTTAGGGTTCCGTAGCCAAATGGCAAAAAACGGAACCCTTATAGTTTCGTCATGTCTGTCTGTCTGTCCTGGCTCGTTCTCCGCCGTTTCTGAACCGATTGCCACGAAAATTGGTGGAGAGATGTATAGTGATAATTCAAGAATTGGTTTTTAAAATAATCGAAAAATAATTATTTTTACCCCCCCTCCCATACAGCGAAAAGTAAATTCGAAAAAAAAAATCGACTTACCCCATCGTGTGGGGTATCGTTAAAAAGGTATTTTTAAATACAATAAAACTTGCCTTGAAACCATGTGGATCAAACACCCCAGTCTCGAGATATATTAATACAAAGTTAAAATTAGAGCGTCCCCCCCCCCCTTAACTTTTGAAATACTATTACAATAATTCTGAAAAAAATGTCCTGTATACCTCCAAGTAAGTACTTTCAACGAAAACTATAGCGAACTCTGTATCATACATAGTTATTTTTATACAACTCGACCAACTTATGACGTGCAGTTGCCCTTACTAAATGGTGTCTTAAGCGGTCGGGCCATCTTTTAGCTACGGAACCCTTTCATGGGCGTGTCCGACACGCTCTTGGCCGGTTTTTTTTTATGTATGGTAGAGTGAAGAAACCACATACTTAGGTACCTTTCTAAATCACCATACAAAAAGTTTTTTTTAGAAAACTGATTTTGCTTCTTTCTGTTTTCTTCTACAACATGTGGATTTTAAATACTGACACAAGACCCTAACGAAAAACTCAGTTATTGTTATGGCTACTATACGATATAAACAAAATAAAAACATAATTAAATGACGAAATAAAATAAAAAATGCTAAATTGGCCTTACTTTGCAATTTATAAGTACCTACCAAGCAATCTTGTTCAAGGTTCTTACGCAAACGATAAAGGCGAAAAGAACTGGATATTATCATAAAACAGCCTGAATGAAATTTGCCTACAATTTAGTCAATTTGCTTATATAAATTAGGCATCATTTTTCAGAAGCATTATTTGAATGCCATCAAGCGCGGAAGTTTGCCTGATTACGCGACTTGCCAAAACTAACGTAATAATGTTATCGTACGATTACACTTTAATGTATCCACTGACTTCTGTGACCTAGATGTGTGGATTCTAGCCAAGATACTATTTTAGCACAGCCAACAATAAAATGACGTGAAAATTAAGAATTGTCAGAAATCTTGCGATATCATGCAATTAAGCAGTAAGTTACCGCATCTCATTATAATTTTATCATAATATTATCTACTGCGTTAATACGAGAAAAATTTACTCCTATTTAGAACAAAGAATCATTGTTTCCTTATCAACTAATTAAACGAATTATTATCTTTGCAATGATTTACTTGTTATAAACAGGATAGGTATTGTGCTCATTAACTATAGACAGAAATTAAATCCCATTAAAGAGCTTCGAACATTTTTGTATGGAAGCTAGCGTACCTACAAAATCCGCCATTTTGAAAAAATCGTGTTTCGGCGGCCAGTCTTGAAACTCATGTCAATCGACAGAGTAAGTGATTATAAACAAAAAGTGTTTACTTAATTATCTTAAAAACAGTATCATTTAGAGTTTTGTTGATTGATTAACAGTTTATCTTTCAAAATGGCGGATTTTGTAGGTATGCCAACTATGTTCGATGCTCTTTGTGGAGAAATGCAACTGATTCTCTGAAATTGTACTTACTTGTTCTCCATGTTCTTGTTAGCAAGCATATGGTTGACCTCCTCGGCGGTGATAGGCCCTTGCAGTTTCTGTCCGTTCAACATCTCATCCTCCAACTCCTTGATGGACCGGCCAGTCTTCACAAAAGCTTCGGCCACTCGCCTGTTCCTTCCACCTGAAATGTAAACGATAATTTAGCTTTTTTTTATAGACATTACAGCTACGATATTCCCGGTGACAGTTGACGGTTCAAAGGAAAATCGTCACTATTCTAAAGCATTAAGAACTATGCAAAACCAAAACGGCTCGTGGAACTAAAGATTAATTTCGTATAAGAAGTATCTTATACGAAACTATAGTACCTGCCTTAGAGATCAACTTAGCTGAAAGAAATGCACTATAGCTGGCAAAGGTTGCAAACGTGTAAGATAGTCTCAAGGAATACCTGCTGACAATATGTACGATAAAACTTCCCTGAGAAGCCTCCACAGGGCAATATTCGTTTATACTCTACAAAATCGATGAAGCAAAAGCGTGATTCAAGTGTAATCAATCTAACATACCGATAAAAATATTAATGACTTCCCACACACGACGTGATAATATACATAATCGGTGATAAAAAGCAAGTGCAATTTTTGTACCAACTCAAATTGTTCAGATAAAATCTTAATTCTACAAACGTGTATGGTGTATGTTTTTTTACCTAGCTAGACCGATAAATCATTGAAATTTATTCATATTTAAAACATGCGACAGTTTTTTTTACCACAACCCTAGACTGAAATAACGCATGTTAATGTAAGAGTAAAAACCGCAAGGGAATGAACTCAAGGTCCACGACTTTAATAATATTAAACGACCTGTTTAATGGACTTTTTTTTAATAATCTACTGCAGGTGAAGAAAAATGTTCTTCGTTAATTATGTTCTTTTTCATTCAGAAAAAAGGACAGAAACACAAGTTAGTAGTATTGAGCTACTCGAAGGTAAAATGATGTAAATAAAACAAAAAAATATTAGTGCGTTGCTTTCGATCTTTCCATAGTTTCTTTAAAAGCGTGGACTCAAAATATTGCTCGTCGAAATCGACCTTCGACCTCTCAGATAAACCCCGGTATTCAGATTCAGTTATCTTTATAAAAACGGTGTTTTTTAAATAATCAAGAACATGCAGTATGTTTATTTAAATAAATACTTTTGTAAACGAACATCACGTAGCAGATACCAGTCACTTGATCTGAGAGTAATGAGAGTAAATAATGTCATTGTTGTGAACATTATTTATATGAGTATACTATCTGCCATAGATTTTAATCGTTAGACACCTATGCCTTCGCCCGCTTTGAATTTGTTGTGGGGCCATATTTAACGATTTACACGTAAGTTACCTACTTAGAAAATACTTAATTAATAACTAAAACATTTTGTCACCTTTGTTACTTTGAAAAAAGACTATTACGAATTTTTCGTTTCCTACTTTGCAATATTCTGCATATCAAACTTGTATAAATACCAGTAACATAACTGCATATTGACTTAAGATATCACTTATCTAATCTACCCGCTTCCCTGTGTTATTAAACGGGTAAGAGCACTCAACGGCGCGTACCTACCTATTCATATTATGTAAAACGTTGTTTTACTATTCTACGAGCTACGACTTTATAGGTATTCACGGAATGTTTTTACTTGTAAAAATGGATTATGCCCTGTGACGTTAGTGTTCAAAGATATTTCAAAAACAATTATTATTGAAATGCGGATGACGTTTCGCGTCGCAGTCAACTAGCATGCTTTTTAAATTCGTTTCAAATGATAGTTTCGTTTAACAAAATTATCACGTCAACTTCAATTAAACCAATATACACCCCTAACAAGTAAATATAAAAGCAATCAAGATCTTGAAAGTTGGGTTAAAATTAATGTTTAATTTTCTACATCCACACTTTGTTTTCGAGGATTTATTCACATAATAATTGGGTATTTAAGTGCATACGAAATAAATTATGATATTCCAACATTAAAGATGAAATCAAAAATTAAGCACAATATTTTATCCCACAGTTACAGTTTGAGCTTTTAACAAATTATTACAGCTAATTGAAACTAAAAGAGTACTGATTTGACAATACAGATATGTGACGTCACAATTCTCTATTCCCTAAAGTTTTTCCTACAAGTTTACGCTTTTGACATTTAATAAAAGAGGGTGATTTGACCTGTCAGTCAAATACCGGATTAAGTATTTTCGTTATGTCACTTGTTTATCAACATCGTCGAAGTCTTACGAGATCGACAGACTAGAACATTGTTGTTTCGTATCATCAAATAAATAGATTAAAGCTCACCATAGCAGGTGGTGACGAGGTCAGCGACCCCGCAGGACTCGAAGAACGTGCTGAGCTTGCTTCCCGGGTAGAACACGTCCACGAACTTGATCATCTCCATCAGGCCCAGCCGGATGACGGCCGCCTTCGTGTTGTCGCCGAAGCCGAGACCGTCGACGAAGCCGGCTCCCACTGCTACGATGTTCTACATCGACGAACGTTAACTTTTTATAATGATTTATAGTTAAGTAGAATCCGTGAAATAAAACTACTTAAAACTGATAAAAATCGCAGTTTTTAAATAGATAATAATCTTTTTAAAAACAGATAAAAAGCTAATTTACAACACACACTCAAAATAAAATAAATACCTAATACATTAGCATATAGAGCACCATGTGTGTCAGTGCAGGTGCAGCAAATGCAAAAGACAAAACAGCTCAGCGATTTGTTCACTTGAGCATCGAAATCACTAATTTTCATCCATCACCGACAATTACTGATTTTCATCTATTACCGACACGGTTCAAGTATCTATACTTATAATAAATCTGTAGAGAGGTATATTCTGTACATTAAATATTTTTCCAAAATAACTATCAGGGGGTGTTTAGTGATCGATACTGATACCAAAAATGCAATCAGTAAAATTTTTGTCTGTCTGTCTGTCTGTCTGTCTGTATGTTCCTTATAGAAACAAAAACTACTGGACGGATTTTGACGAAACTTGGTACCATTGTTTTTCATACTCCTGGGCATATTATAGGATACTTTTCATCACGCTACAATCAACAGGAGTAGCGTAGTGAAGGGAAATGTGGGGAAAACGGGAGAATTTACTCCATTTCTTAAGCTTCAGTCGCGTGTGCAGCCTTAATGGTTAAAGTCACATAGAAATCATGTATGACGGAAATATTCTACATAAAATTGCCTAAAAAGTATCCCCCAACAGCATTTGTCTATCTTTTATGGTTGACTCACAATAACACGTGCAACTCAAAATCTAAATTGGTTTGAAAGCGCTAAGCTCAGGATCTACTGGTTCGAATTGACAAAACATTTTGTGTTGGATAGTCCACTTACCACTTACCATTTGTCGAGGTAGGCTATAAGCTATTGTAGGTATATTCCTTTATTTTATCATTGTAAATTGTGCTAGCGAACTATTTAGTTCTAAAATGTGCCCATAGATGGCGCACCTCGCTAGAGGCGCGGCCGCGGATCTGAATCGCGATGAGCAGATGATTTCTCAAATCTATAAGGTCTCCAGATTATTGTTATCAATCATAATCGTTTTCCGTCACTTAATTTGACTAATATTTCTCTCCTGAGTAATTAGTCCCATAAAAGTGTGCAAGTTGACTGCATGCATATAGACCGTTGTTTTATTCAGCTTTTTTTAGTAAGACTGTGTGCGTGCGGCGTGCGGAAATCGTAACTCACGCGGACGGAGTCGCTGGCGGCCGCTAGTTCTTAATAAATAAAATACATAAAACTCGTAAGTTGAAGGCCTATACATTCAGTACAACAATGGAGCTAATGTCTCTGCCTTAAGGGATTTTAAATAAGTCAGCACATCAGGATAAATCATTTCAGTTTAATATTAATTAAAGCTATGTCTCCGACTGACAAATTATTATAAGAAGTACATAGTCCATTATGGGTGAACTAATAGTCAAACAGGCAGTTTTCTGTACAAAGTTCAAAGTTTTTTGTATGACAAGCTATTGTCTGTACCTACAGTCAATATTCTAGTTTAAATTCACGATTTAAAACTCGTAATATCATCTGTCACTATACATACATTTACTACAAATTCATGTTATGCAATCGTTATAACAATAACACATTTATTGGCTGATAAATAAATACGTTTAAGCCGTAGCCTTTCAATACGTTTCATTGAAAATGTCGCTATTTAAAGATAACTTTGATCGGCCGCCAATACATCGTCAATATGAAATTGATGATACTGTCATCGTATCAAAGCAATTACGTTTTTCTAATGAATAAGTTCCACTGTTTGGATTGAATTGTTAAAGTAAAAAAGCCAAAGAAAATTATTACGCATTATTGCAATGGTCTCGTACTCGTTTTATTACTTCCGTGATATTATTTCAAGTCTTTGAAAATTGCTAAAGTATTGGGTAACATCATCATAACACAACAATTTTATTTTCGATACTTCAAAGGATGCAAAAGATATAGGTACTTGCAAAGAATCAAGTAAACTAAAATGTACAACAATTTTGGATTCATTCTATGTATTATTTTATCACTGCAAGGTGCAGATGTTAAAAACTAGTTGATCGGTCTGCTATTGTACCGATCACATAACTATACTTGTGCTTTTATATGCTTAGTAACGCCTCGATGGCCTAATGGTTTAAGTAGATACCGGGCCGTGGTCGCGAGTTCCTAGTTTCGATTTCCGGTCGGGAAAAATTGGGTCAGATTGTCCGAACACAGCCCGAGATTTTCCTCACAAAACCACATTTGACAAGCGTGGTGATTAAGCCAAAGCTCATCTTTGTAACGAAAACATAATTTCAAATGATAGAGGTCTTTGGCCTGCAGTGGAACATTAGGCTGTAATTATTATTATTTTATTATATGCTTAACAAAATTGTCATATTTCGGCTCACCTTCAGAGCTCCGCAGATCTCGACGGCGTCCTCGTCATCAACCACGACGACCCTGAAGTATTCGGTCTGGATAATGTCACGCATCATCGGCGCAAGCATCACATCGCGGCAGCCGATTGTCGTCTCGCAGAACTTCTCCTCCGCAACCTTGCAACAAACAAAGTGTTTAATAACATCGAATAGGTACTAAATAATTATAATTATAAACTGTATGCGTGGTGTAGTGCATAGAGCGCTGCGCTCAAAACCTCGGAGATCGTGGGTTCAAATCCCGCGGGGAATACTTTCACTTTGTGTTGGTTTCCCAGTTTGTTTAGGACATTGCAGACTTGAATCACCTGATTGTACGATAAGATTGATGATTCCGACGTGTTTCGGAAGGCGCGTTAAGCCGCTGGTTCCGACTATGATCCAAAAAGGCTGGTTTCCCTTGTTTATTACTTAGTACAGACAGAGGTTAGACGATATTCGCTCCATTGTAATACCAAGCTTGTCAAACCAAGATCTTGTCGCAGCGCAGCGTACCCTGGACTCCGAGACAATGGCCAAGGATGCAACCGGAAGAGGCGCTAGGATGATGACGACTTAATAATAACAACCTACAACATTATTTTAGCTAGGAAAGCCCCGGCCCGATTTAGTAATAGTCGTTTCCCAACGACTGTGAGCACCCACGCAAGCTACAGGACGAGCATTTGTGAAAGATCAGGTGAATTAGAAGTCTACATGCGGGCGGTAATCACTTCCTTTGGGTCAACAATACATTACTTTGACCCCAAAAAAGTTGTTACAAAGACATTGGTGTTACACAAAGATTAAGATAATTAATGTATTAATTTGTCCTCTATTATTGGCCTGAATGATTGAGTATTAATCTCCTAATTATTTTTACCATGAATTACTAATATTGTTAGTAAAACCCGAACATAGGATACACAAAACGATTTCCGGCGAACAGAAGTCGTCAGAATGAATAGGGTCAACAATCCCGATCGAACTGTTATCAGTTATTTCATAGGCGTGAATGACCTTTGTCTGCTTAGACATTGTACATAGGTATTTTGTAACCTATAAGTCAGTAACGGGTATCGCACACACACAATGCAATGTGTATTTACATTTACACAAATAAACACTAACTTGTCCGTGAAATATAAAATTATATCAGCGAAGTTAATCCTTTCACTATGACGCCGCATTAGCAAACAATGGTTTTATTGTTGTTATAAGAACTTTATTATAACAGCATATCATGCTTAATAGACATTTGAAGTATAATATCAACCAAATGCTTTACAGACATTTGAAATAATACCTACGGAAAAATATCAATAAATGAAAAAATATGACTTTTAATGGTTTAGAGTTCATTCTTCCGCGAATGTAATATTATCCTCATAGACTCTATAACTCTATGACATAGAGTTACCGCCACATTTTATTGGCAAAGTCCCTATTAGGTTTCAGTTAGCAAGTTGTACCTACATACGAGTATCAGGCAAGTAATACAACTTTTGACCCCGATTCTCGTTATTAGATACTGTACGAGTATCGTAAGAAACAATATTGATGAGTTTGTATCTATAGGCCACTGATATTTTATTGCGTTTACTTCATCTGAAGAATATAAAAAACTAACTCTTTTCAAGAGTTAAGTTTAGGAGTAACCATCTCCAACATTAAGAAAAAACTAAAACCTTAGTAACATCCTTTGGCAAATTATGAGCATTCAGGCATAAGATTAAAATACGTTTTTAATCAATCAAGTCCAAAAAAAAGAGGCGTGCCTATTCGTCATAACGCATTTTATTTTGTTTATTAGAGGCAATTTTTATCTTTAGATAACAACGAATTAATATCGCAATTTTTAGCAAGTCATGACTGAACAAGTATGGACTTTCATTTATTAAAATCTCCTTATCATCAAGTTTTTTTTAAATATCTGTCCTAAACCTCCTTTTTTATTTTTATTGAGCAGAGTAAAGATGATGTTGGCAGACAAAGGTATAATACCTACCATAATTACAGAAAGTTATGATAGTATATTAGTATCTTTCGAGTTTATTTGATAACATGACCGATTATTTGGATTCATCCTCAGCTTATTAATACTTAAAACAATAAGTGTAGAAACACAACAGGCTGAGAATACGCGACCGAAGTTCGCCGGCAATGGATTTTCCGTACCAAATTACGCGACGTAATTTCGGCATAGTGTGTCATCTTCCATTTAAAATACATTGCAGCAGGCTTAGTAACGCTAAACTTCGGTGGCGTTTTTTCCTCCTAGTGTGTTTCTTTACCAAGAAAAACAATTTAGAAGGCAATGCATAAAAAATGCAGACAAATGTAACAAACAATTTAGCAAACAATATTTCACTGGTACGCATTATTCTTCTGACATCGCAACAACGCTGCAAGTACGTTTATTACGTGGGTAACTAAAGTCCACAAATGATTACTCTGACTCATTAGCCGCTCGTCTACTATCGTCTTTCATTAGTATCACTAACGGCCAAGGTCTAGTCATCTTTTAATATTGAACCTTTGTGCTTATATGTATAACCGATAATGAGTATACAGCTCATTTTGTTAAGAATGGGTTTGATTTATTACAGTTTAAAAAAAATTGATCTTGTTTTATTTTAAATTGATCAGATTCAGTGCAGCACAGGTCAATGTGAGGCTATATTGAGACATGTAGTCCTCAATACGTACCTACTATCACCACAAGTAAAAAATGTCATCAATGCATTTGAAGTTTATGGTTTAAAAACCCACAATTTGTTGTATACCTACATTATTGTAAGTGATTTCATTTCATAATACGGACTTGTATTGTGAATATGAAATGTTGTTTTACTTGTTTATTTTACTGTTGCCTTGAAATGCCTTGCATTGCAATAATGGTTCGAAGTTTCCGGAAGTACGCAAGCTATATTATAATTCCGTGTTTAACCCTAAAATGGAATATGGTGAAAAACCCACAATTAAATTGAACCTAATGTCCTTGATTTAACATCGAAAACCGATGAAAAGTCTATTAATATCACACCTGTTTAAGATCTAACATATTGTTATAAACAACTTACCTCCGAAGCAATGTTAGCCCCCATAAGCACGGCGCACGGAATCTTCAGACATCTCGTGATGATGTGGGAAATCAGGTCAATGCCACCACCCTCAGCGATATCGAAGCCCTGCCAAAAAACACTTATAGTACTCCCAGTAATGTTTGCGCCCGTCCCCGACATTGAAATCGCGATTCTCTAACATGCTACAGTGAATATAAATAGTGCAATGCTATTCTAAAAATTCCTACTGCTAACTCTTATTGTATTAAGTTTAAAACACTTGTAGCAGTAAATTAGTTTAGCAATTAGCTAAAAACTGTTGAATACATACTACTACTACTACTTCTACACACCATACATAAATATTTATATATTATGTATGTCAATAACAAGAGTAGCAGTCTTTAAGGAAATTACTAAAGAGAACTGTTACAATATACTACTTTGACGACCCGCTTGGTGTAATGGTCAAGACGTTGGGTTCGATCCCCTCACAGGACAAAGATTTGTGTGCATGAACATGTCTGTTTGTCCTGGTCTGGGTGTTATATGTATCTATTTATGTATATTTGTAATACCACTGTTAATTCTGATGTCTGTAACACAAGTGCTTAAGCTACTTAACACGGGGTCAGATCAATGTATGTGATGTTGTGAAATATTTATTTATTTATACTGCACAAAATTAAAGAATAGTATTTAAACATATCTAAGGATGATTAAATATTACCTTAATCAGGGATAAAGCAGCAGCTGTAGGTTTTATCTTTCCAAGGAGTGTTGAACATATTGTCCTGACAAACTGATGTGGCACTACAAAAATGAGGAGGTCAGCATCCTTGGCAGCGTCTACGACTTCAGGAATTGCAACCTTACAACAATTAAAATGGGTTACATTATATACAAGTAGTTAAAACATAACTAAAGTTATTAAGCATGTATTTCTGTTCCCTAGCTTCCGTAGTGAAAACTGTTAGCTTAGTTTGGGTATTTGTATTTGGCAATACCTAGGTGTATTAGTCCGAAGAATTTATTTACTTAAAAAATCAAGTCTGCTGTATTATTTGGTACAATATTGTTGCTTAATAATTATGTTGGTTCCTTATCATTGTACACTTTGTGATCAACTATTAATTTATGGGAATCCAATTCAACTGTAGAGTATTCATATAACAAACATAACTAATTGATTCTTTTGCAACTTTACACCTCATTGATTAAATGCAAATATAGGTATTTCTATTGAAATCATTGAATAAAATAGAATTTATAGAAAAAGATGTGTGTCACCAATTTTTTTTATACAAAACACTTATGTGTGCACATAACAATTCAAATAACAGTTCATATTCAATAATGTTGTTTATTTATTTGGTATGTTGAGATACAATAAATATATAAACAATATAATTTCATTCATTGTGATATAATAAACAATGACAATAATTCATACAGAGACTAACATACTCGTACATGCTATCAATTATATAACAAACTTGTTGAATAACATGACATTGGCAGTGAACAGCTCCAATATGGAAGTAAGACAAAAATAGACAGACATGTAACACATGTGTGATGTGCCAATGCTGCAGTCAACAATGACTTAAAGGAACAATAAGAATTCCTTTTGTAGAGGCAATAAGAACTATTTTAAGAAAAAAAATTCTTACAAGAAAAGTTGATTCTAATAAGAGTGGTAATAATATGTATTTCATTTAGAGTAAGCTGTTTTATGGTAGATTTTTGTAATAATCAGCCCCTATGGTTATTAAAAATGGTTATTTAGTAATGATTTTGAAAAACTTTATGTTCCAATAATGTTTTTATTGGTTAAATACTTTGTTTACTTAGATAAATCGGATAAAAATAAATGTACTTACAACATTGGGTGGTAGTTTATGTCCAGGCAAATATTTCACATTCTCGTGTGTCTCGTTTATGATTTCTGTTAGTTTTTTTCCCTCAATCATCTCTTCATAGACCCACATGGTGACTCGGTCTTCAAAATTGGGCAACCTTGCTGCATTTTTGCCAACAATCTTTGCAATAGCAGATCCCCTAAAAACAAAATATTACTATGAATGAATACAAAGCAATAACACGTACACTAAGTTCACTTAATAGACTTTTAATGTTAAAAAACAGTCAAAGCAGGCCAACTTGTAGTTTCATGAAAACAATGTGTGATTAATTAATTGATTTTATAGTATCCAGCTTATGGCTTAAACAAATTATACTTCTATAACTGTTATTATGTAAGGTCACGGCACTACTATTTACATTTCAATGAATAAATAGCAAACAATTCAATAATAAAAATATGGTTATTATCGTACCAGTTGCCCGATCCAATTATGCACACTCGGTTTTTTAATTGTTTTTCTGCCATCGTAAAAAACACAGAGATTAAATTAGAAAATAAATATAAGCGTCAGCTCGCAGTTCGCTTAAGATTGCGAATGATTTTGTATCGGGGAGGGCACTACGACGAACTGACAGATTGTAGGTAGCTTGACGGCGGAATTTGACAACTCTTAACAACTTATCAAATTACCTCTAACCTAGCCGTTCAAGAGCTAAAAACACCTCAATACCCAAAACACCAAAAAAACACACATGATATGGTTTCATGAAATAGATTTAAAGATATGTTGCATTAAATCAAATTATATTTTTTTTTCCAAACTAAACTCTCTTTTTTTTTGGTTTTTAATTAATTTTCAGAAATAATTGACATTTTGTTTGACACATCACATGCATGTCTGCCTGCTTTCGAACGATTCCATAAACAGAGTAGAATTTTGTAATGCCCCTTGGAAAGGAAGTACCCTTAATACTGTAGATAGAACATTATGCTACAAGGAATACCTTTATTTTTGAAAGGAAAGGGAACTGCAATAAATGATTTTTAAAAATTTGCTTGCCGTTCCCTGTTAGGGAACCGACTAAAATCTGTGAAAAATTCACGCTGCATTTCCAGGTCCCAGGTCTCATCCAGGACCAATGGCTTATGAGTGTTGCCAACGGTGCTGGCCCCAATGTCGCCGTTTTCCATGCATGTAGTAGGTCGAAAATCTTTGATAATCAAAATCTCGAGGAATGTAGTGAGTAGTGAGTATAGTTGTAAAAAACCCGTTAGCTACCGTTAAATAACCAAATTTTTGGTTAGCTACCGATAAAATGCAGTTGTTAACGGTTAGTTATCTGACAGTGACAGCTAAAAAGGGTATAGTTTTTTTCCTTTGTGAAGAGAAAATCGATATTCAAAAGATAAATAAAATTCATTTTAGATGTTATCCTACTACCTAATCCTACTAAGATTATAAATGCGAAAGTTTGTAAGAATAGATGGATGGATAGATGTCTGTTACTCTTTCACGCAAATACTACGAAACGTAAATGTTAAATTATATGTCGCTTTAATTTATAATTGCGTCTAATATACAATCTATTACTATTATTATTATACAAACACTTATTTACATCTAGCGGAATCTAGTGGAATTTAACCGTAAAATGCATAAAATGCGGGTTATTAACCGTTTCTAACGAAAAATGCATATTTACCCGCACGGTTAAAATCGTTAATAACCGGCGTCGCATCTATAGTAGTGACTGTAACAGTCGATATATTTAGCTTGAGTGATAATGGTGCCTATTGCTATACTCTTTAGGATTATTAATATTATTTATACATATATTATTTTTGTTCATTCCCAAAGCTGAATCTTTTTTAACCTTTTTTTTGCCCAAGTAGGTGTTGAGTAGCCTAATCGCCGACCAGTCACCTTTCAGATTTTTTCGTCGGCGATTCTCGTCCTGAGTAGCCTAAATAGCGAAAAATCGCTTACGTTGGCATCCGAATTGCTTCCGAAGCACGGAGAAGCGCGAGATAATTTTTTTGGCCAACTATCTGTTGTTGTTTTTTAAATGTCTAAGATGCAACTTCCGTTCGTCCTATGTCAATAATGTTTGTAATGGTAATGTTCAAAGCAGCAGTTTTTAATTATAATTAATTAAGTTCACAGAAAGGAAAGAAAGAAATGGAAATATTTCCCATTTTCTTATTTTTTTTATAAACTTTCAAAATAATAAAAAAAGTTTGAACGTTTAGTCACAACAGATGAAACGAAACGTTTTCATACAAGTAATCCTACAAAATTCAAAATACACTAGCACCTTACATGTGGCGCTAGTTTATATGACGAATACAAGCAAAGTAACTTACTTTACCACTAGTACCCCACCTTTATAATCAGTAAACCTATTAGATGCCATGGAAATTTCTCGAACGTGTGCGTTTTGCAATCGACTGTTCGTGAACTTCGTAAATCCAGACGTCATTTTACGTCATTCAATTTTCCAGTGCGCTGATCGCTACGCGTGTTCCCACATTTCGAGTGCTTTTTGCGATTAATATTTGGTGTTTTTGAAGATTTGTTCAAATTTATAACTGAGACAAAACATTACGGTAAGTTTGGTGATATTAACTAAATCCAATTACTAAGATTCAACTTCTGCTCTCCGTAAGATGAGCTAAAGATTTTTTTCATATTTCGCGTGGTTACCTTTGTCCAGCGTTAATTGTGAATGGTTTCCGTTTTAATATCTAGGTTTGTGTTTTAGTAATTCTTTTGTCCAATGTTGGAGACGATAAAGAAGCATTTTTAATAACCTGCAATTATTGACATATATCTATTGGGATTTGGGATACCTTTTCGTTTTGCAACTAATGATACATTGACTAAGAAAATATAGATAAATCCATTTAATTGAACAATTCTGAGGGGTAGAATAAGATACGAGTTAGGTTTAGTGATAAGAACTTGCATTTATTTAATTAGAAACTAGAAATTTCCATGCCAGAAGTTTCTGGACTATTCCTGCACACTAGGTAGTCTAGGTACCTTTCTTTATTTTCTAGTCCGATCTCATTCCATTTATATCGAATATAGAGGCTAATATAGGCTTATACTGATCTGAGTGGCCACAAAGTATTATTTAAATGATTTATTCAACAAATATTTCAACTATAGCCAGACAAAAGTACTACTAACTATTTATGAAGGTTATTAATAAACAATTGATTATAAATACCCAATGTTTGTTGTATTAGAGGTAATTGTTAACCAAAATAATCCTATTGGCACAGGTACAGAATAATATAACTGCTATGTCTGTCAATCGACTTCTGCCTGATCTATTTTTAATGTCATTGCACTTCCTTTTCTGATAGTAACCTTTTTGCAAATCAAACTATATTATTTTAAATACACATATTTTAAAAATATCTCTATAATATGTTAAGATTTTTATTTATTTATTTTACCCAGGTGGTAAGTTCTTACAGAAAGATAGGTACTGATTACAAAAATATTAATGACAATTTTATTCTATGCTTATAGCTGCCAAGATGGTGAAAGAAACAACATACTACGACATACTGGGTGTAAAAACCACCTGCAACAATGATGAGCTCAAGAAAGCATACCGGAAATTGGCTCTCAAATACCATCCTGACAAAAATCCTAATGAAGGAGAGAGATTTAAGCAAATTTCTCAAGCTTATGAAGTGTTGTCAAATCCAGATAAGCGCAGAATTTATGACCAAGGTAAGTGTTAATTTTTAATTTTTTTAAGCTATTAGATTATGAAAAAAATTATAGGTGTGTCACCTGATTATTATTGATGACCACTTCCCAAAAACATACAAGTAAGGGACACAGATGAATTGTCTGCCATTTAATTGTAAAGTGTTTTTTTTTATTAATTTGATATGGTATTATAATTGCCTTTTGTCTTCTTAGGTGGTGAACAAGCATTGAAAGAAGGTGGAGCTGGTGCAAGTGGATTCTCATCTCCTATGGACTTGTTTGACATGTTCTTTGGTGGAGGCTTCAGCGGAGGACGCCGACGCGGCAGAGAACGTAAAGGCAAAGATGTCATCCATCAGTTGTCGGTTACTCTTGAAGAATTGTACCGAGGAGCTGTTCGTAAGCTTGCTCTGCAGAAGAATGTTATCTGCGAGAAATGTGAAGGCCGTGGAGGCAAGAAGGTGGGTTACATTTTGTCTGCATGTGATTTTTAATACTGAGTATATAATCCTCTGACTGATTTCGGTCATGGCGCCCACTTCCACCCCTAATCAGGTCTGCGCTGATGCGCTCTAAGATGGCTTGCTGACTATTCAGTCACAAATCGATTCCTTAACTTTATTATTTCAAATATGAGAACTTCGTGTATCTTATCTTTGTCTAGATATGCTAAATAATATTTTTCTTTACTCCTTCAAATATTTTAGTGATTCATAGCCACTGATTTCTATTTTGTTTAACAGGGTGCAGTACAAACATGTCCTACATGCCGAGGCACTGGCATGCAGGTTCAAATTCAGCAATTGGCTCCTGGTATGATCCAGCAGATCCAGACTGTTTGCAGTGAGTGCAGAGGCCAGCGTGAGATCATTGATCCTAAGGACCGCTGCAAAGTTTGCCAGGTATGTGACATTTTTTTTATTATTCACAAGCAGTTTAAACATATTGACAGCCTTTATTTCATTGGCTCCCCCTCATAAGTTAATTTCCTCTACTTATTTACTTAAAGCAGTAGTATCAGCCTATTATTGACATACTGCACGGCAAAGCTCTCCATACAATTATTATGAGTTTCAATATTATATGGTTTCATTTGATTATAATTCACATTCACAACATTTTGTAACTTCCCACATAAAATATATTTACTTGGTAGTTCACAGTAAATTAATTTATTTCAGGGTCGTAAGACAGTACGCGATCGCAAGATCTTAGAGGTGCATGTGGACAAGGGTATGACTGATGGTCAGAAGATTGTGTTCAGCAGCGAGGGTGACCAGGAGCCAGAATTGGAGCCTGGTGACCTCATTATTGTTTTGGATGAAAAGGAACATGAGGTATGTTTTTAATGTTTAGATAATTTGTTGGGCTTAGTCGTTATTGTCTTCCGTGCTATTTGCAGTAGTTAATTGAAAATTTACTTAAATTTTTAGTATCAAGTTTTTAGCAATTTACAAAATGGTGATTTTAAAATGTTTAATTATAAAATGGTTAGCCTAATGATATTCCTGTTTTGTTACTTCCTGGATGAATTGTGAATTTGTTATTGTATGTACTCTTTGTGTTAATCTCATAGAAACAAATTTAATTTTGTTTTCAATTTTATAAATCAAAAATTATTTCTGGTTTTTAGGTGTTCAAACGTTCTGGAAATGATCTCATTATTCGATTAAATATTGAGTTGGTAGAAGCCCTTTGTGGTTTCCAAAAAGTTATCCGCACCCTGGATGACAGAGACATTGTGATAACTGTTTTGCCGGGCGAGGTTACGAAACATGGCGAAGTTAAATGTGTACTGAATGAAGGTTTGTAAATATTACATTTTACTCTAAATCCAAATGTTTTTGCATATATCATTAAATCTGATAAAAGCCATAACAGGCTGATAGTTGTAGAAAAAGAAATGAAATTATTTTTTATTAATTATGCTTGTCTTATTATCTGTGTACTTTTTGTAATTTAATATTATTAAATCTGTTCCAGGTATGCCAATGTATAAAAATCCATTTGAAAAGGGACAACTGATTATACAATTCCTAGTTAATTTCCCTAATCGCATTCCACCTGAAGTCATTCCTGCACTTGAGAATTGTCTGCCACCTCGCCCAAGGGTATGTATAAGTATTTTATAAAAAATAAATTTACCTTATAGTTTTTATAATATATTATTAGAATTAATAATAATTTACAGTTGAAAAAAATACTTTTAATGACATCTATTAATGTAGAAATTATGATTATTTTGCTTGCTAGTAATGCCTCTATCTAATCTACATTAACAGAAGAATGTATTGCATTATATGATGTAGTGACATATTTAAACACATAAAATGAAATATTTTGTATTTTGGATACTGATGATTACTTTATTTTTACTTTAGGTGGAGATTCCAGAGTTGGCGGAGGAATGCCAACTGATGGACTTGGACCCGGAGCAAGAAAACAGAAGGCGGCGGGCGCACCACGGCAACGCGTACGAGGAGGACGATGAGCACCCCGGCATGAACCGCGTGCAGTGCGCCACCGGCTAGGCTGGCACCGCTGCCCCGCTCGCGACGCCTCTCGACACCGACAGCTCCGCGCCGATGGACCGCCGCCCGCCTCGCGCCGACTGCGGCGTGAGCGTTACCGTTGGTTTTATAGTAGCGCTGATGCCCGGTCGTCAGCTCGCGGATCAGCATACATCACCGTTTTTCAATGCAATTATAACCTCCAATAATGGAAAGCCAGCGATACTCATCGATCCGCGCGCTGACATTCGGCTCAACCGTGACAGTAAAACCAGCCTAACCGACTAGCATTACTCGACTACTGCAATCGAAGCACTGTCCTAGGAAGAGGCTTAGAGTAGGTGAACATTGTTTGGTCTCGGTTCTTAATATTTCCGATTACTTTATGTATTACACGCGAGTTTTAGGTCCTCGTAGCTAGTTAGCTAGGTAAGTTTACCTACCTGTTATCTTGCATAAATGTATTTAGCGCTAAGATGCTGTAGTAAAATTATATTCACCTTTTTCCGTTTCCATTTTAAATTTTCTTATGCTTGTAAATTTCACAATTTTAAATCACATATAAACTTACATTTATTAATTATAGAAGTACTGCATTGGGTGTCAATATTAAATTGACTTCACTACAGTAACTTGTAATGTACCAAAATATGTAAAAGGGGGACTGGGTTGTTTCTATTTGCTAGTAACCTTCATCTAGATTAGTTAATAATGTATGTGTAAGAGAAAATCAATATGGTTATAGCAAACAATTTGTACTCAATTAAAATAAACTTAAGAACTCTTTATGAAATTGGTCCATTGGCGTTCAGCTGGTTCGGCGTCAATAATAATTCTGTGATTTTGAAATATTTTTCATTAGTTAAATTTGCGCTTTTAAATTATCACCAATCTCATATTTTTAACGTCAGTTTATTCATACCTTGACCTTCTACAAAATGTAATGTTAATATTTAGTTGTGTTGTCGGTTTGTATGTATAGGTTATGCAGTGAACTGTGTTAGATAAATTTTGTTGTTTGAGACTTATTGGTCCTGGTTTTATCATCTTCAATTTTATTTATCAGCGAACTCAAAGGGCCTGATTATAAACTAAAGATTTCAGCTACTAAATTATTAAACCTGGCTAGTTTTGATCATTAGAGCAATTGTTTAAATGACGTAATTTTTTTTCCATAATAAAATAATACATAGTAAAGTTGTCTAACTTCGATTTTTTATCAAGTTAGGTTATTATTTTGTTAACTAATATAAATAGCTGGAACTCTGCATCATTTACATAATGAATATAAGCAATTTGCCTGTCTACAAGTGTATTATTAATTAATTATCCCTACCACTCCTCTACATGCAATTCCCGATACTTGTGGCACTGCTCATGGGTAGTCACTATCTAGAACTTACTTCTAGCTAGTGGGTAGTTTATCGTGTGGGTGGAGGAAACCTCTCCTTTCACTTTTTGACTGCTTGTAGAATACCATTACTACGAGCAACTTAATGATTCAACAAAATTGAACACAAAATGAAATATATTGTTTTGATAATAGTAGCATCTGGTGGCTAGTTATTGTTGATATAGGACCATGGAATAGTACCCACCCTATATTGAAAAATTTGGAAAGGTCATTCTAGTCCCCTAGGTATATCTAGGTTGCAGTTTGCCTGTACAACAAATAAGATCAGGGCGCTACACGTCTATTCCTTACAGTGAATTCTTTATATGAAAATACGGACCTTAAAGATTTTTTTTAAAAATGGTTATATAGCACGGTTGTATGCTGTGGAAGTGGGTGCGAGAGGTATACCAGCGAAATCTCTCTACAACCTACTGAAGGACTTAGGATTACCAAGATCTAATATTAGCTCGTTACTGGAAAGAGCAACTAAAGCCGCTTTACTCGGCTCATACCAAATATGGTTGGGAAGGGAGAGGAATGTCATCGGTGAAGGTGATCGTTAGTATACTATAAAGGGGCCCCTTAAACCTACACGCTGGGTCGCAAGTCCCAGGCGCCGACTGACATTCCTCTCTGTTCCACGCGATGGACCCGGCACCCGCACGGAGAATCCATGGATAGCTAAGAAGTTCGTCTCTTTTATTTTACAACAGCGACCCTAGGTGGACCAACCCCTCGGATTTGTATTTGGGTGCAACTAACACAGTACTGTTTCTCTACTATTTGGGTGAGCTGAGACTTAGCTTTGGTGGAGTATCACCCTTAAGCATGTTTTATTTGAATCTATCTGATGAAAAAAATGGTTGCATAGTTTTAATAAGCATACATAGGTACAGACAGAAGAAAATGACTTTGTTTTGTAATATGAAGTGATAAAGAAGGAAATAAATAGGTACAGACAGAAGAAAATGACTTTGTTTTTTAATATGATAAAGAAGGAAAAAAAGACAACTCAGTAAATGTTAATAATTATTATAATATTTCAATCTAAACAAATTGGCACATCCCTTATCATTTCCTAAAGCCATATATCCACTGTGTGGTGAAAAGTTGACAGTTTGCACTTGAGATAAACTTGTGGATTGATCAGGAAAATTGTTGAATACATGGTAAGATGGTATATGGATCAACTTAATAGCATTTTGCATAACCCATGAAGAAGCTGCAAGGATTTCTGATGTTGAATTAAATTTCAGGCAAGTAATCTTGGTGGTCAAGTTTGAAATTGTTTTTAACGGTAAAGGTGTAGATGTGTTAAGATTGGAAGTTTCATACACATTCACTATTCCTTCCCGACTTCCAGTAGCTAACAGTCTTCCACAAGAACTGGTAGTTATACACGAGGCATTTATGCAGCCATTATCATAGAACTTATTTAATGCTCTGAATGTAGACAAATCCCACACAGTAATTTCACCTTCAACACAATAACAATACAACTGTTCATTGTTATGGCTGAAGGTCACAGATTCTACATTGGAGTTGTGCTTCAATGATCTAAGAAGCTCTTTTGAATTTGCACTTAGTATGAACACCTCATCAAATCCATCTGCAACTGCAATATATTTCCCGTCAGAAGATAGTTTAAATATTTTTGGTCGCTTAATGACTTGCGGAAGTTGAATAATTTGTGGTTCTGCCTTTACGAGGTCATATACACAGTAGCTGTGAAAAAGATGAGATGCCAAGTAAGCTTCTGTACCAGTGGGACCAAATTCTGCGGAAGTTACTTGCCACTTCTTAAGTTTAAAACTATGTAGTTTACTGTTTACATCACCTCCTATAGTGAACAATGACACAACTCCTGAATTGCCCGCTACAAGAGCTACACTCATGTTTGGATGAAATTCAACTTTATTTATGAACCGACCTTCGTTTTTAGTTTCTGAATTGATGAGTGGCAGCTTCTTTATTTCTAAGTAATTTTTCGGGAGTTGCAAAGTTTTTCTTTTCTTAATATGGCCAACTGTTCGCAGCAGGTCATCATCTTCATCTTCAGATTTAACTTTTTTGTTTAGCTTCGCCCAGCTTGGAGTACCCATCAAGGTTTCATAATTCTGTTTTAGTTTTTCAGCATAGAGTGTTTTTGTTTTTGAGGCATTGCCATTGAACTGCTGATCATCATCATCTATCCAAACAGGTTTCTGGTCATTATCAACATCGTCGTGTACTTCATTAGGCTTTAATTTTTCCACTAACTCCTTTGATTGCGTAAACAGGAGGTGCGATAATCTGTAAGCAATTGAAAGTTGTTTAATTTGGATAATTAAAATGTTAACCTATAAAACTTCTAACACCGTTTTTGTAAAAGAAGACTTACCTTGTTTCTTCATTTTCTGATTTAGATATGCTTCTTTTCATTGTAATTTATTTCTTTCTAAGGGCAGAAATATGAATTGTATCTTTTGTACGTATTAATAGTTCAGTAGCAATATTCACATGTGTACGAAACACAGAACTGTGATAAATAAATTATGACTTTTGTGGTATTTTAACGTTTTGTTACAAACGTCATAATGATTATAAACATTTAGTTATGGCAACATTACCGTGTCGGTAAACAGTACTAAGAAGATATTTGTTTATACAAACCAAACTAGGTGGCGCTAGGTTAACACAGTTCATGCATCTCTGTCACTCTTTTCCATAGTGTGGTTTTTGAAGAATTCAATCTACATAAACCCGTCGTGTAATATGCCTCAATTTCTTCTTCATTCGTTATTCGCAGTGTTTCACATCGTAAGCATCATCTTGGTTAACGAGTAAAACTGTGTTGTTTTTAATAAGTGTTATTTGAAATTGATTACTGTTGTGTATCTGTACGCGTTACTTTGATCAAAACAATGTTTGTGTAAAACATGCAAGTGAAGATGAAGCGAACATTTTTCATTCAGTGACCTTTTTACATCCTCGAAGTGTGTATGTCCCAATATGGGCCCTAAACGAATAATTGGAACCCAGTAGTCAAGAACAGAACTGTAAGCAACGGTTTTTATAACCAGGCCCTAAAGTTTTACAATGGGTCCAAAAGGTGCTCCGCCATAAAATTATCACAGTCAGGCTGTTATGGTCATCGTAAAACTAGACAGTTGATGACTTCGCTACATAAAAAACTATCGATAGAGAATGTCGCAAAATCCCCGGAGTGCCGGGTGGACGACAAGCTATGATCGCAGGGTGGAAAGCTATGCGAGGTGGAATCCCAGTCGATCCGGCAGAGGATCGCGTTTCGGTGCGTTCAGCTAGTGAGCAGCCGGGTTACGCGGCGTGTGATGTGTGTGCGCGATGTCAGGCAAGCCCGCGAGTGTGGGCGCGTCGCGAGCAGGCGTGCCCGGCGCCCCGCGCGTGCTGGTGTACGTGGCGGACCCGCGCCAGCTAGAGCCCGGCGCCGTCGCCCCTGACCCGCCGCCCGCCGCGCCGCCGCCCTCGCACCTCGACGCGCTCTACCTCCCCGACAGCTTGCACCATCTCGCGGTGCCCCGGAACACCATATACAGGACGCAGCTGGACTGCTCTGATCAGAGAAACCAACACAATGTCTTCTATAAGTCCGGTGCGCCCGACGTTGATGGTAAACTGAGTGTATTCAGTGCATCCGATAATGTAAATCATCATCCTGAGTATTTACCTGTTCCGCAGCAATTTGTTAAGGACCCAAATTTGAAAAGTGAAGACATTAAAGTGCAAGATCACCAAGGAAATTTAAATACTAAGGCGGACTGTGGTAATACAGGTAGTTCAGATTTAAGTGCTGTGGAAACATTTCAATCCAGGATATCTTTGGAAGGGGGTGAGCTGGCAACATATCAGAGATGTGCAGGTCCACTCGGTCCTGATAGTGGTATGCCATCTATGCATACGGTGGCTCTGCAGCACGGCCAGAACCAGTTTAGTGAAAGTGTCACGGTTCAGGGTGGTGATGGCTCTAGTGAAAGAGAGTTGTCGAGGAGCTATGTAAACTACCAAGTTTTAGAACAAAGTGTATCTCATCAGTCCATAGTGAATCAAAGTATAAGTATATTGAATCAGCAAGTGGGTGTTAGCCGAGGAATTGTTAGTGATGGTGAGAGTGGGAACACCCCACAGTTAGTGCGGACTGCGGACGGTGTTGTTTTGGCAGTATTGCCGTCTACTGTCCTGCCACAGGCAGTGGATAGCACAGACCACAACTCAAGGACTGCATCAACAGACACATCACAGACAATTATTGTGCCCTTAGGTTGGAGGAGAATAATAAATGGCACATCAGTAATTTACATAAGGTATGTATTCTTTTTCGTTTACATATTCCATAAACTTGTTAAACTTGATATGACATATTGATTAGTGTGAAGTTCAGTTGCATGCATCACTCCAAAAAGTTTGTAATGGACAACCTGGCAGATAGTTTGTACTTAATTTAATTGAAAATGATGAAACCACTGGCTCGTAATTTTCCTTACCAAGGAACCTTTAACATCAATGTAAAATGTAGTAAGTTAATGCAATGATCTTGAAATGAAATTCAATGATACTGCTTATCTTATATTTATGAGTACCCACTCAGACGTTTATTTTGATCATTTACCAAACTAATGAAAAACTTTTAAAATCTATATTTTAAAATGGTTTAGATAGTTCAATATAAATACATGGAATTAAAAGATAAACTTAAAATCTATACTCAAATCTGTTAATTAATCATCACAAACATTTCTTATTTACAATTTCTTATTGGAATAATAACCAAAGAGGTCTATCATGATAAAATATTGATATAATTTTTAATCATGATTGAGTTTCTATGTTTTTTTTATTTATCAAGAAAAAAAAGGATACATAGGTAGTATAATTTTCGTTTTAGTAAACCACTGAGACACTGTTATGTCTTAGCAGTGCAGCAATACTTTTAATGCAGGCAATTATGTATGTTAAATTCATTGATTTATGCGCTTATGCTATGGGCTAAAAATGATGGCGCAGTTGTTAGCGTGCTTGCCCTGCGATGGCCAAGTTAAGCAACTTTCGCAGAGGGCAGTTATGGGATGGGTGACCGAAAAATGTCATCTCGAGCTCCTCCTTGATTCGGAAGGCATGTTAAGCCGTTGGTCCTGCGCTTGATCACGGTGGTGTCAGTTAGCTGTCCCACCAAACTATGAGATTGAGGGAATCGAGAGTGCACCTGTGCTTGCGCACTCACTTGTGCACTATAAAATATCCTGCGTACTTAGCTGATCGTATGATCGGCCGTCATGGTCGAAAAACGGCCGGGAGTATTATTTATGTTTGAATTTATCATGATGTGTCAATGTAAGATATTTGCAGGAAAGTACTAAGGATCACTTTCAAATTGATAATTAATCAATGGTCATTGCATTAGGCATTGTAATATAAATTATCCTGTTTTTTGTTCCTAGGTATATCAAATTCTTTTAATATTGCTTTAATAAAGAATTAGCGAACTCGATTCAACATGTCATGCGTCTTGTTCCGATCAAAGGAAATTCCGATTCAATTTGCATTGAATACCAATATATCTAATATTATTGTAAACATGACTGTGATCAGAACGGTATTTGTAATCAGATATAAACAAGACTAAATGTTGTTGTAGATATTAAAACATTACGTATTAACAATCAATGGTCAGGATGGTTAAGCGGTAATGAAGTACCGGGCAGAAACAGGCGAACGAGCACTGCGGATCGTGCGTTAACGTTAAATCAATCCGGCACAAGTGGACAAACCAGTCGGGCAGCTGTGCGGCCGCAAGTCTCACTGCAAGTGACGAAACAGAAAACCCATACGATATCTATAAAACTCATTACTCCACAAATATTTTATAAATGTTTGATTCGATATGAGTTAATGCGGCAGGAAGAATGACTGAAAGGTTTATACCTCATTAAAACGTACTTGTAGTCATTCTTTTTTAAGTATCAAGTAACGATATTCTTTATGTTACTATAAAATGTACCTACCTAATATTAAAAACGCTGTGGTACCTATTTTCATGCTAATCTAAAATAATATTATCTTCTAAATTCTTACGACTTTGCTTTGCCTGCAAAGTGAGGACTTAAGTATCTACTTATATCGAATGTATATTCAGATTTTCGAGCATTATTACGCTGATAGCTTAACGGATCGGGGATTTTATGTTGAAGTTTAGTCTTGTTATTTTCGTTTTAAAATCTCGTTAGAGAGAGTGTTTTACGTTTTATCGCATCATTTAAATAACCCTAGCGTCGGCGTGGGGCGAGGAGATTCCATTGTGGGTCGCTTGTACTCATTACGCGGTTCTTATCTGTCATTGGCAGCACAATGCCAAAGCCGAACAATACTGTAGCTCACGCACCTTGGGCGGTATGGACGGAAGGTTCGTCGTTTGTTTCTCATTATTACTCCTATTCAGCCTTGATGGCTACGATGCCATTCTTTTCTCATTTACAAGAATGACAATAATTTTTAATTTTCTTTAATAAAACATTCATTGAACCAATAGGTTTTCCCCGATATCTTAGATTAGTTTTGTCTCCCCATATGCATGTGTTAAAAATCATATTATTTTTCCCTAATACTAGGAATTTAAAATTCTACGTACCTATTAGAAATTGTATACAGTAAATATTCCAAGAAAAATCTCTTTAGTTTACTTTGTTCATTGGAACAGCAGCTGATCTAAATGTACAAGAAATAAGTTGAATGTCAATCGTCTGCTGGCTACGTCAATGAGCCAACAATTGCTCAACTGATTTATGGCTACAAAAGCTGGTTGAGGCTCGGAACAAAGTCAACTTGTTTTCTTTCGAAAGTCGCATAAACACTTGGATTTCTCTGGCCTCCTTTGTGATGTGTTGCACAATGTTGGGATCGTCCGTCTTAACGCATACGGTCCGTCTCAATTGTTTCGACAGATTCGATGGGCGTCACCCAAAGGTTCTGATCCGATTTACAATTCGTTCCGACTTTCTGTGCATGGCGCACAATGGCTTCTAAACAGAGTTACAATGCTTTTAGTAGTCACCCGCCGTGTGAAATTCTTTTGAATTGTACTGGACAAAAAGACCTTTTAAGACACTAAAGTCGTAAATTCGGACCTCGGTGACACCAGTTCTTGCGGCTCACTTTTGTGGTCTTTATGTAACGAACAATAAGATATTCAATGAGTCTCAATCAATGAGAATACTCAAGTCACAAAATGCGGAAGTAAAAGTTAGCAGTAACAGCACGGGTAACAGTGTTATTTGAATGCTTATACGATACAATACATGCGTAGGTCTATTTCTATTTCCATGAGCAACATTAACTCGTATCAATAACGTATGATTGCTGATATAGACAATGTAAAACTGTATTCACACAATGCTACAATTTTTCACACAGCCCAGCTCTACCTAGGAATACAAGAGCTTTTATCTTTTTGTGTCGGTATTGTATTACAAAAGAGAAATTTATGGACTCTACCTGAGTTCGATGCCAGTCAGTAAAACTTTACAATGTCCCTAATTTGAGATTTACAGTCCCATTCAGTGATGAATGGCTATTGTGAAATACAATATCTTGACCACTATAAAACAAAAGCTGGAAAAGATTCAACGATTTTTTTCCCTTATTATATTAAAACTACCTACACTTTGATGATCAATTGTACATTCGGAACCGAAATGAAACGAAAAATATAAATCAAAAACCTGGCAAAGAAATGGGCTGTTTATTCTCTCAAGGTAGGCCAGCCATCGGACTACAGGGGGCAATTAAATTGTTTTAACACATAGTTATTACTCTGTCTAAAAGACCCGAAGCCCCGAACAGTAACTCGATTCGGCTCTTCACGTTACTTATCTCTGTACAATCTTTTATTGTACACTTTATTATTTGCTTATTCTCTCGTAGCACGTTTTTTCAGTAAATAATTTTACAGCAGATAAATTTTCTTGTAGGAGGATAACAAAGAATTTGCAATCTTGTTAAACACCCCTTTATGCTGTTTCACACAAATGTTACGTTACTGATGCGTTTCTTTTCTTTTCAAAAGAGATGTCTGGATTGTTTAGATAACATAAATTTATTTAGGCATCAACCTTCATAGTAAAGGTATTAGGCATAACTTGTTCTATGTGAAATGAGCTGGAGTGGCAAGCAAAAGTTCTTAAGCATTTTGTCTGTTTGGTTATTAAGTAACTCCGTACAATAATAATCGTTTTAAAATCTGCTTGGTCCAGTAAATAAAGCTAGAATAGTCTCGTTGACCTCAGCGGCAGCTCCGATGCGGAAATAATACGGATTACGTAAGTCGTGTCGAACATTTTTTACTGCTACATTAAATGAGGCACACCGTCGGGTGGAGAGCGTCTCGACAACAAACAAATTTAATATCCATGATACGACCATTAGTACTACTGTTAATTGCGAATGTTCATTCCGGAACGTTTGACTTTGAACATCGTAACGTTTATTGTTAAAGTACGTATTTTGTCAAGGTGTGTTAGTGTTTTCGATAAAATTTAATAGGTACAAGCCGTACATTGCGTCAGTCTCTCTTGTCTCATTGTACGTATAGCCAGCGGAGCATGACAATAAGTGAGTGATTTGTAATACGTTCTATAATTAATCTCGTAACACATCGTACTATGGGCGATAAATAAGCGAGTCGGCCGCGAGTCCGCAGCCCGCAAGGAGTTTACCGGATGCGCCTGCTCACATGGGCTCCAGACGGACGAAGCAAAACGAAACGTGCTCTCAATCGTTCCCACAGAAACTTAGCCGAGGGGATCGAGTCAAGGTTGCCATGCGAATCTTACAAAAACACATTGTAATATGCTTTACAAAAACTAGGCGATGTAACACGTTCTGCAGTATTCAAGTGAATTTATTTCTCGATGCAGCGGCGCTTGGCTCGGCTTGGCATGTGGCAGGTGTTGCCCGCGGACCTGAACTTGACTAGACAACATTTTATTCGCCTTTCAACTGATACTTACTGTCAGCTCGTTTTATTTGATCGGGATGTGCTTAATGAGTAAAGACAACTCTGTGAACTATACTTATTTATAACCATTAGTAAAATAGAGTTGAAATAAAATACAGTTCACTATTACCTACGAAACTTAAGGTGTGAAAATCTATTCGAGTTAACATACATTTTTTGTGAATTAGGTAGGTACATTTCTAGTGTAAATTCAAGAACGTGTTTCGACTATATTTGCTTTCGATTTCGAAATTATTGTATCACTAGGGATTAAGCGTCCGACAGGACTGCGACGACCTTCAAGTATGAAGGTAATTTATTTGCGTAGTGACATAAGTAAATGTGGTTTACTCAAATATATATGAGTATTCACTTTTGAAAGTTTCAACTTTCGCTCCTTGTCTGGAAAAATAGCTGCATGTTTGGCAGCAAATATAATCCGGCATCACATTTGACTGTGATTAAATTGAATAGGTAGAAATATAATACGGAATATAATAAAAATTATAAATATATATTGTAGAAAAAAAGTAATTAAAAGTTGAACGTGTTTGACATTTTCTTTTTCTCTCACTTCTTTTTTAAAAGACAATTTGCATTTCAATGTTTTAATGGTAAACAATGCTTCAACAATTGTAAAGTGTGGGACAGTTTTACGGACTTGTTAATTGATAAGTAATACCACAGCGATAAGGGAAGCATTCGCTTAGCATACTAAGCAAGTTGCTTAACTAGCACAAAGATAAGCTAATGAAATGTGGCGTGCTCTCTTGCCTAACCAACTACTGGTGCACTCCTTCTCTGCAGCTAAATATTGAACTAAAAGGCGCTGGGAAGCTAGAAAGAAAAAATGTCAATTCAATCGTGTTTTAGATGCTTACTGTATCACCGAACAGAATTGAATTTAAAGTGCTTCGTTATTGTTTTTAATAGCTGAGCATTTTAATTGAATAAATATGTACATTCTATCTGCTTTAATATGGTTCTTTAAAGTAAATTTCTTATAAATCGACGATTAGTAATAAAGTAATTCCTGACCTATGTGTTGTAAAAGCCCTTGCTAAATCCAATAGTCATTCGTTGCATAGTCACAGCATCTTGTTCGAATAATTAATTGATCTTGATTGTACACGAGTCAAAACCAATAGAATGTTCGCAAATCGGTGAAAGTAACGTTCGGTTCGCGTGCCGCGTGTCGGCCGTTCACCCGCCCCTGATTTCAGCCAATAAGCAACTGGGTTGTTTAATGTAATATGTAATCTCAAAATCCTGTGTTGCCATCCACGCTTAACGTTTGATTAATCGCCGGAGCATTGTATTGCTTCTAAATGTCTTTGTGCGTACACAGTACACACTTCGATGATCGTTAGTCGGGATACAAATGTTACGGACAAAGTTGTTACAAACAATGAACCCATTGTTATACTTTATATTGGATTCATATTACCAGCAACGATGCTGCGGAATGTAGAGAATATCAAACCGTTCTCGGGCTGGAATTCTTGCCACCTAAGCAATGTCTGCAGTTAAACCTGTTCACAAGATTCTGAGGTTATACTTACATACGAACGAATAGATTCAGATATCACACATACTACCTACTTTGTTTCTGGTTAGCTTTTAGTTGTAATACTACTAATGAACGACTGCAACTTCATCGGTTATAAATTCACCGGTACAACAACAATTTATTGTAACGGGATCATCGCGTCCATTATGTGTACTTGTACTAGATAATTCATTAATAACGCGCTACTAGTTACATTACAAAAAAAGATAACTACCTACGTTTATGAACTCGTTACAAAGTTTTAATAGCCAGACTGATTACGTCAAAAGATTTCAAACATCTGGTGATGAGTACATTAAAAATGAGTCGTGTTCGAAATCCTTTGACGGCTGCCGAGCTAAGAGTGTCCTTTATCGAGCGACCCCGACCCATATCAACCTCGTTCCCCTCACATGAATAAATAAAAGCTCAATTTGTAGCTCAGGCGTTTAACCGACGCATCGATATAAGCGCCTCCGGTCTAAAATGGCCCCTCCTGTTCCTCTCACAAACTTGGCGAAACGGAATAAAGAGAACATTTTATAGTCCCCCAAGAGTTCTTTTAAACTGGATGGTTTGTCAACGGGTTATGTAAAACCAATCGCGTCCAAAAGCTGGCCGCGCTTCTTTAAGTCTTTATTGAATTGCGTTGGGAACCCGATGCTTTCATAATAAATGAATGATACGTTTTATCTACGTAGGTACTATAATGTATTATTAATTCTTTGTATAGGGTTAGTTATTTGACGTAATTTGGCCTGACGATTGAATTCCATTACCAACAATAATAGAGATGTGTGTTGTCTCTGTATTTATTATTTAATGTTATATGAATTTATATTAATCTAAATACTTATATGCTTATTAAAATATATTCTACGTCGCAGTTAATTTCGTGTTGCTGATTCAATAGTCGCGATTTTCAAATATATATATGTAATACAAGTTTTGACATTGGAAGTTATTTGATCACAACACAGTGACGAAGTAAATGTAGACGTCATGACAAAGGCTTCATTAAAAACTTATTTGGATTTTACAATCAAGTCATCTGGAAAGTTTAAAATTAAGTTTTAGGCTTGATTTACGAATCCTACTACTATTATAAAGGCGAAAGTTTGTATGTATGGATGTTTGTTACTCTTTCACGTAAAAACTACTGAATGGATTTGAATGAAACTTAACCACAATATAGCTTATACATCAGAATAACACATAGGATATTGGAAATCAAAATCCACGCGGACGGAGTCGCGGGCGGCCGCTAGTAAGATAATAATTAAACAAGTGTCACATTTCAAGAAGTAGGTATTTGTACATTATACCTATATCTTAAAAAGCCATAAATTCCATAGCGATGTAGTTAAAACTTGGCATCCCAACTATCCCATCCCAACTAATATTATAAATGCGAAAGTAACTCTGTCTGTCTGTCTGTCTGTCTGTCTGTCTGTCTGTTACGCTTTCCCGCTTAAACCTCGCAACCGATTTTGATGAAAATTGGTACAGACAATCTTTAGACCCTGAGACAGAACATAGGCTACTTTTTATTTCGAAAAAAAGAAATCCACGCGGACGGAGTCGCGGGCGGCCGCTAGTACAAAATAAAATACTGAAAATTATAACGTATATATTAAGATCCATATTGAACATTTTAACAAAAACATAGAAAAAAATATTTCTTCTGTTATCATTATGAAAAGGCAGTCAGTCGAACTTCTCAATTTCTTCATTGTAAGCACTTGTTACAACACAATATTGTGCTTAACCAAATTGGGCAACAAAAGAAATTTCCGACAACATATCCAATTACACTGTTTACTCTCGTGTATAGTTTAAGCCAGGTTGTTTTTCGAAAAAAGAGGGATCAATGGTGTCGTGAGCTGTTAAAGTTAAACAAACAATTGGGTTGTGTCATGTTTGTAAAGAGGGAATAAATTGTTCGAACATTTTCTGAACTAGAAAAAATAGAGTATTATAATATGTGAAATGAGGTAGGTAGGTACTTTTTATTTACAATATACCTACTCTTAAATAAAAAGAAAATAAAAGCCCATCCGATGAATAACAGATAACATGACCAACTAAAATACAACTTTGCCGCAAGTTTGGCCTTATAGAGTCGTCATAACTTACAATCTTACAACTGTTCAAACTCACATAAACGACCCCACAATGATGAATTATGTCTTGTGAAAAGAGCAATCCCGGTACCGTGTGTAATTATATAATTAAATACTTAATAGAAAGTTAAAAAATGTTTCCTACTCACTCAGACTAAAAAACCAAAGGTGAAACTGTTAATTAACGTGGGGCCAATACTACAACCTAAAGTCCATTATTATTACGTTAAAGGGGACTATTAAATGGCGACCGCATGCTCGTGCTAGTAGTTTATCGTGCCAGAAAGGGCTGCACAGTCTAAGTAACCGTGACTCATGTAGGGAAACCCTTCCGTGACTCAACTGGTTATCGGATCGCGGCCGACGCGCACCCTGTTGATATTGATAATGTTATTGTAGACACATAATGCGACCAGCTTTTGTCTCGGATAACAGTATGTCTACGATTTCTATTTGACGAGCGACAAGAAAGCAATTAAGTACTCTGTTTACTCGCTTGGAATATAATTAATCTTATTAAGATGCATAAGATAAATTTACAATGCTTGGTGTTGCACAAGATCTCTTGAACAAGGTAATGAAGCGATCTGGTGAAGCTCGTAATTAGTTCCTTATTTTGCCGGGCGAAACAATCAACATTTACAATAAGTTACAATTTGCTGCCCACAAATGAATTATTTATTGTTTATTTCAGAGATTCAATTAATAATCCACAAAAAAGTTTAAGTACGTGTGAAATCTAATGAATTATTTTAATTATGACCATTATGTTGTCTTGAATGTCTTGTTTTGAAGGCCAGCGTAGCAAAAACGTTTAATAGCGTCGCGCGTTGTTTTAACGATAACGATGTAAGTAAGTATCTACATACATAATAAGGAAAAGATGTCTAAAAAGGATAAAAAATGTATGCCGTGTCCATTTAGATTGTGATTTCGGTAATGTATGCTGATAAGCTGTTAATAATCTCGAGATACTTAATTTTGACTGTTTTATCCTTCTAACATCATTTGTATTAAATCACTTTGACCGAGTTCTGACAATCGCAGCGGGCACAGAAGTATTCTCATGCTGCATATTTCTCAATCGAACTGTCGCCGTGTTTGTATGGCGGTACACACTGGCAGCACGCCAGAATATTTCACCCATTATATGATGCTCCGCCTGCGTTCACAAAGGGGAATGAGATCAATCACTGTATGCTAGAGACCATTACTGGCTTGTAGGCTTTTGAAGATTATTGACTAAACCTGCCATGAATAACTGACTTCAACTGAAAAGGCTTCAATTTACTAGTACCTAGGTACTTATAATTTTATTAATAGCCCATTCATTAATTGAAGTCAAACAATGTTGCTCAATCAAGTTGGTCATATAACCGTCTAATACTTTAAATATTCACGATACGAGTTTTCGCAATGATTCTTTAAATATACTGCTAAAGTTTTTCTGTACAATTTATTACCGTGATAAGCGTTGAATTGACAATTATTTTACGTACCCATTTTGTCTACTTAATAATATAGCGTATCTTAAAGTCGTTTGTTCATGAGGATAAAATGTGAGATTCGATTAGTCATTCGCCAAGGCCATTATAGACTGTCCGCTTGACAAGTGCGCCTTGTCTTGTGAGGTTTGTTTTCGCAGAATCACTGATTCATTGCGAAAACAAAAATCTGGCAAATATTTTTATTGTCATATCGAAATATTTTTTATTATTTCACTGAATCGGTGACTTCACTTGAGGGTAAAGATGATGCATTTAGAATCTTAAGGGAGCATACATTACCAACCTTTTAAGGAATTAACATTTGTATATTTAAATAAATAAATAAATAATAAATAATTAATTTATTTAAACTGCTTAACTGTAGTAGTTTATTAATTAACATTCAGATCGTCAAACTGATATTTACAGTTATAATCTCATATTGCTCCTATGGGACAAAAATAAATACGCGATGCCAATCAAAGGTTTTAGTTCAAATATTTGTTTCTGCACGTCGAACCACGTACCGAGCGATGAATCGAGTCGTGCAAAAAGCTCGTCAAAGGAACAACAATAAGTTTTAATTGCAGCGGCAGACAATGCTTGAAATAATTCCGCGTAAGACAGGTTGACGGGAGACATCAACGTTTCGACGAAACACGTGACGAAGGGCCTGTCATCCCCAATCTACCCTTCCCGCTTCGTTCCCACGTCCTTGCGGCTTAATTGGGATTTTCATCTCATGTCAAATTTACAACCTTCAACGAAATGCAAATTGTGAACAACTTTTGGTCTATTTGATGAGTACTGGCAATTCACTACTAGGCACTGAAAGGGCGCATCACAGTGGTATTTTTTAATTGTAGTGTTGAAAAGTTTTTCGATGGTTGTGTCGTTCCTTATTTTAAAAATATTTCGAGTCGAGGAATGTTCGTAATTATTACTTTGTGCAATTTCAGCGTAACCCCCATTGAATATACACTTATTTCATAAAAGTTTTCTCCGATGTCAATAATATGTCAAGTATTTAACTAAAGAGAATGGGCCCCGGTAATTATTTCAAGTTTATTAAATAACCAGTAGTTAGTTGATTCAGTAGGTGTGGTGAGAGGGATAGTAGCGTGAGCAAGGTGCGAAAGGGTTTGCGTGCTAAATAATTATAGGCAGCTGTCTACTTGCACGTTCCCGGACCCCAAACATTGCGCATGCGATTGCAAAAAAGCGAATTTCACCGCACACTCGCTCATGCTCAGACCGCGAACACCCCGTGTAGTGGCCGAACCGCAGACTCCGCGCATGAATAAAAAGCGGGTAAACAAAAATCTTTTTTGTGGTCGCGGTTTACCTTTAGGTACCGTGTGTACCAGACCGTGAACAATCGCCGTGAATTATCATGTGGAGCGTTTATGAAAGAGCCTGTTTGTAAAACGAATCGAGGTGTAATAATGCCAGCAGCGTATGCCGCTCTGTCGTCGGTTACGGATTGTTTGCAATATTTATTGTTCGTAATAGTCTATTAGGGCATGCCATTACGATGTTATCTGTACCTTCAACAATGTCTTCAGCATAACAAGGTCGGTCTTCGAATGAACATAATGTAGTTGTAAATTACAATCAGGTACAACTTCTAATTATGAAGATGAATAGGTTATTTATTCATTCTATTGCCTTGGATGGGAGCTACGAAGAAGCTATGGTTGCGATACGCTAGGCATCTAGACCCATCTCTCCAATTTATAAATCATGAAACTACACACTAGTTTCGTCGATCTAGCTGAATTTAGTTTGCGAGAAGTCAATTTCCAATGTTATTGGACGAGTCAGGCTTTCCCTGGTTTGCTTTGAACAGCGATATTGGGATGCAGCGACGTGGAGTAATAGGGTAGGGTTTAGAAATTAAATATCGATTGACCGCGCGCAGTCAGTTAGCCGCGTGATTAGCTCTCCCGGCGCGCACACGCTTGACTAGCAGCTTTTGCATCATTCGCTTTCAGCAAATACACCCCACTCGTTTACACGAATCACTGCCCTGCATCTCTGTTAGTCACTGAACACTTGTAATTATCCGCCGGTTTCGTTATCGTTATTAAACCCTTTACAATTTGCACTCATCCATCTCGTGAACAAACTGGTTCTAGTGTTTCTGATATCGGTCCTCCACCGAGCGTGTAATGAATTACTCACATGCACTGTATGAAACGGAATTTAATAGTGTCGATATTGCATGTCTGCGACTTGTTCACTAGCATCCAAGCGCTAATTACTACAGTGGAATTAAATAGCCTGATTTGATTACGCCTACGACGACGTTTAAAAACTCGTTCACTAATCGCAGTCTAGTGATGTTTCGTATTTAAGGGGTAGTTTTCTAAACTACATATATACTAAGTTTACAATGACTTCTTTTGTTTCAGCCCGAGTGGTACAGCGCTAAGTACTCTACCACAGTTGCGTGACTATCTTCAGACGGCGGGCACTTGCAAGTGCGGGTTGCCCTGCCCGCTGAGACCGGAGACTGCTTTTAGTTTCGATCCCAAGGTAAGTCTTCTTTTTTCCTGCAATTAAACCTCGGTGTCTATGACGATACCGATAACAGAATTCCCAATCATAATAAAAATAGCTCTTCTTCGGTTTTGTATTCAATTGAATCATGAGCGTTGTATTAAATTCTGGTCAGTACATTCCTTGTAGCAATTCATCGACAGCAGGAATGAGCCGTTCCACTTTTTCTGCTCTGGGAATGATTCGATCGCGGCCGGTTACGCAGCAACAACTTAAAACTTTTTACGTCTCGTTGAAGATCTCTCCAAGCGCAAATGTGTCATTTATATCCATTTATGAATGCTTATGGCAGCATTCCAACAAAAGGGACACCATTTTAGCGATAATAATATTATTTACTAGAAAGTATCCGAGCCTGCGAAAATGGAGAAAAGAAAGATATATAAATTCACTGAATCATTCAGTGTGACTGCGTATGGAAATTCTTTTTAATGGTGTATCTCTTAACCGTAAATAAAACCTTATAATGTATTTTACGCATGGAGCTTGTAACATCTTCGATAAAAATGATGTTAGCACATACCTGAATCTTTAATATCCTTCTTTAATCCTCTTGGGAAGATTCTAAGGAATAAGATTCAATTCACATGTCTTTTTCAGTTAAATTGTAGGTACATTGTGTTGCAGTGAAATCGTTTGAACGTAAATAATTGTTACATTTAAAGTGATAAATATTGCAAAATTATCGAGTGAAGGGCCGTTTGAGCACAGAAGGCGAGTCGAGACATTAATAATTAGGGCAATTACCATGTCAGTGTCACCTTGACATCGCGTGGACGATAAAATATACGAGCAATAGCCGCGCCGATTCATCTGTAACGAGTCGTACTTAGGTGGCCTCCGTACCTACAACATTGAGTGCATGTGTGTGCAAACAAACGATTTGTGGTTGTTTCCATTTTACCACATTAAGAAATAACACCATTTCATTTTGTAAAACTACACGATAGGTTTTCTTACATGTTTGACATCTGACAGAATGACATGTGGATCACCATTAAACGTCCATTGATATTGTTATTTATACAAACTCTATCAAAGGAATTCCTCAATTGTCTTGAACAGCACGTCGGAATTCTTTCAATCTTGCCTGCGTATTTTATTGATATTTTAGTAGTGAGGGCTGTTTATTATTTTCTTTATACTAGATATTTTATTACATAAGTCTAGGAAATTAGGCTTAGTGAGTATTAAATGCAACCTACAGACAAAATAAATAATCATAGTTTCAACGAGGACGTCGATTATAGTAATAATTCTGCTTTAATGAATTGAGAGTAATCAATTTATTCCTGATATTAAACTCAAAAGACGATGTCACGAACATTAATGAATTGTGAGAGCTGATAAATATGCCATTTAAATATGCTCTTTATGATTTAAGTGAAGACACATTTCTTAGTTGCGAGTACTTTATTTTCTCTAGCACATTCCTCTTAAATAATACATGAAACTGCATTTATTGTTGGTGTGTTGTTACTTACCCGACTTGACGCAAGACACAAAATGCAACGCAAAGCTTTCTAGCTAGATCGTCTTTCCTGGCGGAAACTAAAGTACTGTTGGGGTTCTGCTTTGTTACCTTACAGTCAGTAGACACCTTTATGCTTGGGTATAAACTTACTTTGTTAACAAATGTTGCACGTCTCTTTTGAAATTGGTGCTGTTGGTAGATAGATACTTTTATTATGTTGATGCGTTTTTTATAATGCAAATAGATGGTTTATTTCAAGAGGACAATGTAGATAAAATGGTGTGCGCGCTGTTCTTGTGATTAAAGTTTTCTTTTTGATTTCGTCCGTATCAAGGGTTGGTCAAATACTTTCACATGATTTGTTACAAGAACAAAATGTTAATGACCAATAGAGACTTTAATAATAAGTATTTCTAATAGCAGTCATTGACAATAAATTAACAAGATTTAAGTCTCGTTACTTCTCGTAACTCAAAAAATTGGAACAGTTGCAGCTCTATTTATTTCATTTTCATTAATCAATGATTCCATTAGTTTCTTTCAAAAATAGTTTTCCCTTGAAAAGTGGAAATGTTTCTGCATAAAATTGAAGTAGTGTCACACTGTCTGCATCACTAGTTTTTCGTGGCTATGCAAGAGAATCGCTGTAACGAGTGCTGTTCGAGAATGTACTCGTTTTGTATGCCTAGAGACTAGTCGGTGGCGGTGTACGTCACTCGGCCGTGTAGCGTCAATAACAAGACGGGCGAGGTTAGTATTAATTAAAATGGTCGATATGAATTCTTATTACGGCTAGACTGCCAGTTTACCTTATTTTTGATTGAGTTATTTGACGGCTTTTCCATCAGTGGAAAGTTATTGTATTTAAGGAAATAATTTAAGAATGCAATGTCATAGGTACTAAATAATAGTAAGAACCCTGCTACGTGGAAGATTAATACTGTCTAAAACGAAGATAAAGAGTGCACTAGATTTAACTAACCGCACGCTAGATTATATTAGATAGATTTGACTAGCGGCCGCCGTCGACTCCGTCCGCGTGGATTTCGATATCCAATAATCTAAAGCCTTCCTCGTCTAATGGACTATCCAACACAAAAATATTTTTTCAAATCAGTCGAGTAGTTCCTGAGATTAGCGCGTTCAAACAAACAAACAAGCAAACAAACTCTTCAGCTTTATATATTAGTATAAATATAGATACAATTTTTTTTTGATACTTATCAATTAAGTTTGTTCACATGATTTTATTAGATTTCAATCAAATAAAACTGATATCTGCTTAAAAAGTAAGAGACACCAATGCTCATCACCCTCTTAAGTGACTGCAAACACTGTTTAAATTCGCTAATCCTCTAGGTACCTCAAGCTCGGCGCGCTAAGGTGTGCGTTAGTAAGCACGAAGCGTGTGATCCACGTGTCTTTGATAACAAGAAGGCATTATCCAGGGTTGAGCGAGCAACGCTATATTTATTCAGAGCGTATACCAGTTGCTTAACAAGTGACTTGTTATTTGTGGTTTGCCCCACATATGTTTACAATGACTACATTGTTAGTTTATTTTTATATCTTTTGATTCAAGTCACAAGGGTATCGTTCAATAAGCATTTAAGTAGTTTTTATGACTGTAGATGTATTTTTAGAATGTCTAATATTGGATCTAAATGATAAAGAAATTCCAAGGCTATTCTTGTCACATTTAGAAACACGTTTATGAAACTAGACACGAAATGAAACCGTTGAGAAGCTGTAATATAATAAATGTATGTGGTCGCTCTGAGCGACAGTGCTGAGAGCACACCTGAAAATTGTGGATGCATCTAAAATTCCGTTTCGCTTGTCCGTTTCAATAAAGGTGAGCCTTAGTTGCAGTCGTGCGACGGACAAGTTAATTCTGTCAAAGCTTGCTGCGACCTCCTCGCCTCGCCTTTGTGTGCACTTGAAATGTACAAATTGCACCACGGCCCGAAGGGGGGAGGTCGCTGCACTCGCCTCCTATCCCCACACTCCCGCTCTCTCATCGATTCCTCTTTGTTCCGAGCATTCGTCTTGAGATGCACTCGGCGATATCTCGATTTCACATTCAGCCGGAGCAGTGAATTGATCCACTCGTATCTTTACGTGCTGTCGGCGATGGATGAGATTCCATAGACGTAACTAGTTCTTGAGCGTCGCGTCGTTGTGATTCGCGAGACTCGATCCAGGAATGCTAGTCTAGGCTGTCGTTTTAATTTCAAAGTCAACGGGAGACAAAGGGCACATTTGTTGCGAGATGCACTGCGACGTTTGTATTTGAAGAACTGGGGGGATGTAGCGTTTGGTATGTGTATATAGGATTCTCGTGATTGGGATTTTAGTAATTATTATTATATTATTGTATAATTAAAACGACATCATTATTAAAAGTTATAAGTTAAAAGTTATAAAAGAAGTTGCGAAAAAAAAATCTTTAAAACAATTATAAAATGATAATTACGTCTTTGGACTAACACATAATATTTACATACCTCCTTGATCAATTTTTTTTGAGATAACACTTTAAGCTGCTGTCGGGAGAGATCTTTCTCTATATACCGGTCAATCACTAGTTTTTCGAAAACACTAGGTAACAGTATGTAGGTAGGTCATAAAAAAATCAGTTCGTCTTCACCAAATCCTTCTTTTCAATATTGCCTTTCAAGATTCGGGATGTCTTGGAAGACTTCCCAAATCTTCTGATATAAGTAGTATTCTAGTAGTAGAGCAATAGTTAGTATTAATCTTATAAAATACAAAGTGAAGCAGTAAGGATAATAATATAGAATATTATTTTGCTATAACAAATATTACGTTACCGAAAATGTGTCTTGGCTTCCGATACAAGAATTCGCCGCTCCCGATTAATAGAGCCGTAAATTAATTTACTGTAGTCACAAAATGCAAACAATCTGTGGTTTAGTTTGCTTGTTATTTGAACAAGTTTTTCTCCAAGGCCATCGCATTGCTCGTGTCAGGCTGTGCTTGAAATTAAATATGCGATGTTTTTGCCCGATACCAGTGCCAGATTGTATCCACGCCCGCTGATCATGTCGGAACAAAAAACACTGGTGCTTAATACACAACACTTATCACGTATTGTGTTGATGCAATGATAAATGGCTTTAAATGGCTAAGATTAAATTGAACCCTTTTTTGTAAGTCATTTGCTTGTCAAACTAACTACAAACATAATAATATTATTGCATATTGCATCTTATTTTATGAAAACAAAGTAGGTACCTTAATTGAATTAATCTTAATCTTAAAGTTTAATAGATTGACTTCCTACGAAATTATCTAGATATGTTAATCTACTTCTATGTGACATCCACCTACGTTTTGAGATAATAAAAGTGTGCGTGTGTGTTATAAATATTAACCGAAACAACAAGTTTCCGAAACTCGTTCTTCGTTGTACACTAGTAAGTAAGTTGTTTGACAAAGTTATTCCCGCCTAATTGGGTTGTCGAGTGTCAGAGTTTCAATTGTTTATATTGGCTAATACAAAAAGGTTTTCGTGTATCGAATTTACATTAACAATGTTTGGAAATGCCGGTGAAGTCGCAAGCGCATTTTATTACAATCTTGGCGTATAATGGCGAGTGTTATTTATGATGAGAGTTGTCTGCGCGCGGTCTGATTGCCCGTGGTGTCATAGCGTCTTCGTGAGCGGAGCCCGAACCCCCCGGCACGGACGCGGCGATTCCATCGCGACCGCACTTTCAGCTGCAGCCAAGACGTTTATAGACCATTACCTTCCTATTTACGACCTAGACGATTCTATCCATAAATTCGCGACTAGTCCACGTAATTGTCTTATCGGCATTCAAATCGAAATGTTATGCGGACCCTTCCTAACCTGCAGCCATCAGAGGCCGAGCTGAATCCTTATAAGGTTAAAATTTATCGAGTCAGCAACCTTTGCCCGAGGATGTTTGAATTGTAAAATATTTTTAGGAGTACTTGGAATGTAAATTGTTTTTTAATTGAATCGGTAAACAGTTACATACTCCTTCCTATGATCCTTACAGCTCACTAGGTATCCTATAATTAGATAATCGTGTTATAAAAATAGCTTGTTGATAGCAGTGCATCCACAAATAGCGAATAATAAATTCAATTACAAAAACTCAAGCTTATAAAAAATACTATCTAAATAATAGAACACAAACATATTTTGGCAAATATCATGAATGCCGTCTATAGCTTAACATGAAATGCGAATGAACCTTGATTTAGTAGATTATTGAACTCGACCTGATTCTCGAAATTCCGTGCTCAGAGAACGTTCTCCCAATACGAAAGGGTCTATGGAATCTCATTGTGTTGTCATCGCAAAGAACAAAGAAATATGGCTCTTCCGCGTGGCAACCGAGAGCAAGTGACATTTAAACGATCGATCGAGGTCATGATCCTTATGTTCATTCTCGTCTCGAATGATTTCGATCACAATAACCTTAATATTGTTTGCGGATGTTGGTTGGTCTTATTATTTTCTGTGAAAGACGGAAGGAATGGTTAGTAGTTAATTTTGTACATTACAGATACTGATAATTTAATTGAAATAATTTTGATGCATTTAAAGAGAGCAAATATAAAATGATTATTTGTTGTTGCATGGATACAGAATATAATGCAACAAGTCCGCAGAAAACGTTTGCTTAGCTATTAGCGTTAAATAAACGTTGAGTTAGTTTCTAAATGCCTCCGACTTTCCCACAGAGTGAGGTGAAAGTGGCCGAGCGCAGGCGCAGGGCAGTACGTAACATTCCAAAGTACGGACCTTGTTTCGAACGTAACTACAAATATTATATGTATTAGCGCTTCTCTAAGTGTAAACGATAATCATTCTGTATTTGATTTCTAGAGTCTTATCTTCTGTCACACTTGGATGACAAAACCCTAATTTATGTTTTCATTCTGGTCTATTCTTCCAATTTTAATGGGTATTCATACATGATTCCAATTCGTTATGTCAATCAATCAAATCACAATGCTGTTTGGAAACAGTTTCTATTCCGAATTGTCGTTCCCACATAGTAGGCAGCGTATGTCAGTTAACGTGCGTGCATATGGCACAATAAAATGTATTTACCGACAGTTGTAAGCGACACGCTTCGCCGCTGCCGCTCCGATGGAGAGATATGTATGTAGCTAGCAACCGCCCGTTGGCTTTGTCTACAATCTACAAGCTTTGTTTATTGGCCATTGTACCCCGAGATCAGCTCCCGATGTAGAATGGAGCCGTATACAATGATAGTCTTAGGTGTTGCCCGGCGGACTGAACCCGGTTAGTCACTTTGACAGGTATATTGTTCCTTTTAGTAACGTCTATTGTCTACATTGTGTTACACTTTCTAGTGGTTTCATCTGAAAACATATACTTTCGACTTACTTACATTATGTAACTTATGTTATGAGCGTTCACTATTTTCTATTTGCATGTATTATTTTTAGATAATGACGACAAACGCTAACTCTTTAATCTTGAATAAATAAACCGCAAATCCATTAGCTGCGTTTGTTTGGTAAGTATCGCAATATTGTTGCGCAGTGTGGTTGCGAGCATCCCCTCGTATTTGTATCCGGGTCAAGGCCGTCGATATTCAATAGGACAAACAGAAATACGACCCTCGCTCCAATAACTGAATGTAGTGTTTCGATATTTACCGTCAAACAAACTCCAAGCGTTAAAATAACAGTTGCCTTGTCCCCGCCTTGTTCACATGTTTATGTTGTTGAGTGACGGACGGTGTCTTCCTGTGTTTCTGAAGCGTTGGTAAACACATTTCAGTTTGAATAAATAAAATAAAATAAATAAATTCATTGGACTAACACACCAATTGCCTAGCCCCAAACTAAGCTCGAAGCTTGTACTACGGATGCTAGGGAACGGATAGACACACTTAAATACATTTATAAACATCCATGACTCGAGTACAAATGCCGATGTTCATCACACAAACATTTGCCCCTAGCGGGATTCGAACCCGCGACCTTTGGTTTTGTAGCCAGGGTCTCTAGCCACTCGACCAACAGGCCTGTCTTATAATAGGTGACATACTAGCTAAATATCTAAAGTGAGCTCAGTTCGTTACCGATTGGGAAGTTTGAGAACCACACATTACATAATCTTTATTTATTTAAATCTCTACAAGTTAGAGACATATAATTTAATATTTACAAATTAAACTCCTCCTTTTCTTCTCAATGTTGTTAATATTACGATTGTTCATTAGATGGTTTCACATTTGAAAAGATTTATTGAGCGAGTCTACGTGTATAATCTCATTCGCTTGACCTCGCTTATTAGGATGCTCTTGTGTTAATACTTATTCCTTCACGAAAGCCCGACCTAAATAAAGATTAAAGAGGGGACCTCGAATCTCTTCTGCTAACCTTTCAACGAGGGGTAGGTAATTGTACTTGAATTGTATGAGTTTATTTTTGGTTATTACTTTTTGAATTCATATATTTTTTTGTATACTTCAAAAGGTCATATTGTATACAAGTGGGTAAATTAATGATTTTGTTTGGTTCAAATGGCATTCATGATGCTTTGCATAAAACCTCTCAGTCGTTAATTAATAAATAGATCGATTAGAATGTAAATTTTCGCCTTAACCTTATTAAATGGTATTGTAAACAGTACTATGAAAAATAATCGTCTGTCTGTCTTGTTGTGGTTCGGCGTAAGTGCAGGGTGGTGCCGGGGGAGGGCAGGTTGTACAGTGTACAGATACAGGCAAGTTTGGCAGCCGTAAATGTCCCCGTTAATTAGTGGCGGGCTCCCGACGATACGGCGACAAATTACTCGACATTCAGTTGCCGCACGCAAATAAAACGACCGCGGTGTAGCTGCCTATAGGGATCGATCGGTAGCTCTTTAGCCTCATTTGTTATTACCGCAGCTGTGTTACATTTAACAAAGGAGTGATCTGTCTCGATGGACGTATTGAATTATAATACGCGTTTGATTTCTTATTGGGGCCGTCTGCGATTAAGTACTAAATAAATACAATTGGCAATAAATTTAATTCAATTGTTCTTGTTCTCCCAAAGCCGTACCTCACCAAATTCCGTTTCTTTCTATAACTGACATAACGTGTGTATGTTATATTGTGGAACATTAATATTAACGTCGTCCTGGTCTTATTCTCCATAAAGGATTTAAGTACCTATGTGTGCTTTTGTTTACATTGTACATTGTATTTATCGGCCATATTGTCCATTGCGTGTTTTTTCATGACAAGGGTAAATACTTCTCATTTTGTTTCTGACAATGTTATTATCACAATCTCATTTATTGTGTAACTGGAACTATATGCCAGAGTTCATAAATATCCTTTTCTACATGTCGAAGTTCAACCTATAAATATTGTGACGATGAACGGCTTCACCCGGGCTTTAGTACTTAGTGTTTGATTGGCTGCTTTATTATAAGGCATTATAACAGACTTGCTAGTTTTAAATGGAATAAAGAAACAATTTCTTTCTGAATCAACTTAAGGAAACATCGAGAAGAATTTCATACCGCTAATCAGTATCTCGGTTTTTAAATCATGACGAGAATTATAGTGCAGTCTTAATTAAAAACTCGACAACGTCGTAGTCTTACACTACTATTTGTTTGTCATTGATCTGCATTTTAATTGCAAACAGACAGCCCTGCAGGACGATCCAACAGATGTATTCATGACGCAACTGAATTATTCAGCAGCGAAATGTATCTATTAATTAGAGCGCAGTCATTACTTAGCATGACATGTTCGATGCAGCGGGGATGTCCGTCGCACATGCAGCCGCGTCCATCACGGTGATTGGTTTCATATTGAAATGATCTGCAGTTAGTATTGTGTTGCACCGGCTTATCTGTCTGTCCAGGCGTAGGTATCCATTTAACAGGATTTGATGTTGCCGCTAACCAAACCGAAATCAAACGTGGCGTTGTGATTGTTGATTTGTTGACGGGTAAATCTAGTTTATGTTGGTTTACAGAGATGGTTAATTTAGTTAGGAGCACCCACTTTTATACTCAATTCGTGCCTGAAATAAATGTATAATTTCAAATTTGTTTTGTCAATACGAACTTTATTGGTAAGCATTTTGTTTAAAATTCAATTGACAGGACGATTTGCACAGATGAATCTTATATTAGTACCTATGTGCAATTGTATGAAGTCGACATTTTTTTTGTTGTGCTAGACAATTTTGAAAGAACCTGGTACATGTGGAGATGATATCTTTCTAATGAAAGAGGAACAATGTTAAAAAAAATTGGCCAAGTGCGAGTCGGACTCCCGCATTGAGGGTTCCGTACAAATTCTATTTTTGACGTATTAAAAAAACTACTGAATAGATTTCGTTCGAACCAATTTTCGTTGGTAGTTTTTATGGTAATGTACATTACGTAATGATTTCAGTTTTATCATCCTCTTATTTTAGAAGTTAGAGGGGGGGGGACACACTTTTTTCCACTTTGGAAGGGTCTGTCACGCAAAGTATTGACTTTAGAAAAAAGTGATATTAGAAACCTTAATATAATTTTTAAAGACCTATTCATAGATACCCCACAAGTATATGTTCAACGAAAAAAAGAATTTCGAGTTTCAGTTCTCACTATGGGGACCCCCCATTTTTTTTATTTTTTTTCTATTTTCATATGAAAACCTTGTTGCGGTTCACAGAATACATCCACTCACTAAGTTTCAACAGTATAGTACTTATAGTTTCGGAAAAAAGTGGCTGTGACAGACTGGCGGACAGACAGACAGACAGACAGACAGACAGACATGACGAATCTATAAGGGTTCCGTTTTTTTGCCATTTTGGCTACGGAACCCTAAAAAGCAATAAAGAAAAAAAAACATTCAAAAAATATTGTTTATTATTTTATTGTTAATTCTTATAAAAACATTTGAACATAAGTAATAATTCGACGTTTAGCTGCGAATGTGATTGTCCGGTAAGTGGTACAAGGACAAACACAACGGCCTCCCGTACGGCGGCATGAAGGCACTTTATTCTGTTGCGTCGATTGTAACGATTCAATTAAGAAATAAACGTGATATCATGTTTTGAATAATAAATGTGTTGATTACTAGTTAATAACGCGTATGTTTGATGCATTTAACCGTAATTATAACGCTATGAGAGGAAGCCATCCATCACTTGAACACTTTTAAAATAACAGAGATCTTGCTGGATTTATGCTTAGGTGTCATGTAAAGTGCAGAGTAGACGACACGGGGCGAGCTGGTCTTTTTGGAACGCGCCACCGCTCGTCGACTAAGCGTCATCTCATCTTCCTAGCGTTTATCTCGTTTCTGTGCGGCGTCAGCTTTGACCATGATCTAGGATTTGGCGAGTCTGGTTATTACAGTGAAGCGACTGCCATCAGACCTTCTTAACCCTTTGAGGGGAACCTGACATATTGGATCATGGCACATTCAGACTAAACTGAAGTAAAGTCAGAAACTATCTGAATGTGCAGGTTTTCTCACGGTGTTTTCCCTCACCGCCGAGCTAATGGCACAAATCCACACATAGATTTTCGAAAAATCCAGAGGGGTGGTCCGTACCACTAGACCACCATAGTTTTTTCTCTTCTTAGCGTCTAAGGGTTTAATTAGAACAGGAAAACTGTTGGCATATAAATCCAGAAAATTAGGTAACATTTTTGTGTAAGCTTAAAAATTAATTATTTCCGTTGTTTTGAACAAACATTAGGAGTGGTGTCGTGCACGGTGCAGCTGTGTCAGCGGGACCGTGGAGCAATTTGCGTGTGCAGCGGCGCACAGTGGGCGTCCGCCCATAATGAATGGCGGACGTGTTCGCAGATTGGGCACAACACTATCGCGCCCAGCTCGCCTCGCTGAATAACAATCCAATGCACACTGGGCTCGACTTAATAGCATTCAGTGTGCTGCACCCGCCGAATAGTCGGTGGTGTAACTCCATTTAAAGTTACATGCAGTAGTTATGACCTATTTAGATACGGATATTTGACTTTTTTTTGTAAGAATGAGATGTTGATATTGTCACAACAGATAAATCTTCGAATGCGTCATTATTCTAGTTTGTTAACTCTTATTCAACTGTAAGAAGGGTTAATAAATTACTTAACAAGTTTACACAACTACATACGCAGATTGATTTCGATGTAAAGTGATTATAAACATTATGAATACCTATGAGTAACGCTTGTAAACAAACATTAATATTAGTAAGATCAATAAGTTACATCTTGATTTTGTATCGGGATTAACGCTTTCTACGAAATCGTACCAGCCTTTCACGTGTCCGATTAGATCTATGAGTTAAGTCATAACTAGCGGTTGTGTCTGCGAAACCAGGAAATACAGCACTTGATGATTGGTTGAGCTCGTAACGTTCGCTGCTGGTAGGTAGGCGTGCAGGTATCGATAAAAGCTTGTTACCTAACAATAAACCGTTTGTCACAAACACTGACATTATTCATCGTGAAACCGGGATTAAATATAGATCAAGATACGAACGGATAGCATCGTAAATGTTCCTAATGCATTATGTATTCGCAACCTAATTAAGTGCTTCATGAATTATTTAAAGTTCTATTTAGATGTCATTATTGGTTATTGGATTGGTTCATCACATTGAATAGTGTCTTGATTTAAATTTTTGGACGGTAAAGTTGGTTGGAAGATATTGAAAAACTTTGTAGGTACAGTTAAAAGTTTATTTAATTTTTGTTTTCTGTCTTACTTTATTGTGACGCTGTCGTATATCAACAAACAAAGATAACTAAGATTATAAAATGTATGTTGTATTCTCAAAGAAACATTTTCCGGAAAACGGATCAGCTAGCCCAAGTGTTGCCAATATGTTGATGTTAAAGTTAAAGTTTCCAACAGATCATTAACCTCCTAGCGTTTATCCCGTTTCTGTGCGGGGTCGGGTTATTACAGTGAATCGTCTGCCATCAATCAGACCTTCATAACCCTTAGAGGGGAATCAGACAGATTGGAAAGTTTCCAATAGATATCATTTTTTATTTTTATCACGTTATTAAATTAATAATTTTAATTCCAGGTGGTCAGTAAACCATATCAGGCGAGCTCGGGGGCGGAACTGACTAAGCTGTGCAACCACAAGCGGAAATTGCTGGCAACACTGCAGGCGCGCGCGCACTCGCCCGCCACTCCGCCGCCCCAACATATTGAACAGAAGAAAGGTATGGAACATTGGATATAACCCGACTTTTTTTTTACAGAAGGTATAGATGATGTATTTCGAATAATAAGTTGAATGCGGAGAAGAATTTCTTTATTGGTTTCGATTACCTTAAAAAATCAAATGTGTTCACTGCTACCAAAATATACGAATTTTCCTTAACCTGAACTTATCTCTACCTAATTACATAAAAACTAGGAAAGTGACATGGCGCAATGGGCTTTAAAGAAGGGATGTTAAATAACTCAAACTCGTACAATATTTTATGTTGGTTTTATAAAATGTTTGTCTATAGACTTGAAACAATAGCAGAATAAAGAAAACAAATAATTATTTGATTAAGATTTATATTTTAATTCATTATTCAATTACAAATACCACTCGCATTTAATCAGATATCGTACAATTGCCACAACACTAGTCCTATTATGAATTTATAAATAGACATGGCTTAGTGCCATGTCTGCCAACTGTAATTCTATACCAGGTCTTAATGAGATAAGAGACTTTATTCCGCTTATGGAAACGCGAAGATTTATTGATATTAGTCTCATTAATATATAGGCAGTCCCCTCGAGCAAACAATGGGCCGTTAGTGGAACTTTCTATTCGCGAATCATAATGTAATAGAACTGCAACGAGAGAAAGCGTAAGGAAACATTATACCGCCTTCATTAGAATACATTATTCGGGATTACTGCGAGACGGATCTTAGGAGCGATGTTTCAATTGCCGTTAAGTACGTCTTCACGGTAAACAAATTACTCGTGAAACTCGATCTTTAATTTCAGAAGTAAACAAGGAGAAATGAGATAACAATAAACAAATTATTATTCATGTCATAAGGAAGGGGAGGAACGTGGGCTGAGAAAATTGTCGGCGAAATAACAGGGGTAGGCTGTAATAGCGAGGAATCGCATCGTAGTATCGGCATTCTTTCTCTGACCTTTGCTTTGTGCAAATGATTCATTGTTTAATTCTCATTCATTTGAAGGTATTTTCATGTTATGTTTGATTAGCGAAATTGTTAATATTAAAGAATTTTTATGAAATGCCGGATGCCAGAATAAATTGCTTGACGTAAGGTGGTACAAAAACGGATGATAAATGTTTAAAATACAGGGAATACCGACTGCAAAGTTGGTAGTTATTTTTATAGCATCGACATAGGTAGTTAATATTGTAGAATTATGGTTATCCAAAGTTACTTAATAATTGCATGGTATGGCTGCGGCTGCGGCGCACTTGCAGTACTTGGAAATCATTAACGGGTGAATGAAATGCCATAATCACGCCTAAAGTTTATGGCTGACGTTCAAGCGGCGCTTTTGTTTAAATGTTTTAACGGTCGTGCAAAACGAGCACGTCGCCACTACGAAAATGTCCCACCCCTACGCGCATTTACCTTTAAATTAAAAGCTTTTGTGTTGCACTCGGGCTTACTAACTTTGAGATGAATAAACTAAGTTTTCCCAGTCAAGTGGTTTTAAAGCTGCTTTTGTTCGCAAGACTTCAGTCAACTGTTTTATAATTTGAATAGCATTTGAGATACGAAGAATGGTTTTAGCGGAGTTTCATCAGAGAGTGGAGTCGGTCCGGTGTTATTATGCGATTAACTGACGGGGTTTCCGGACGCAATCTCCGCGTGGTCCCTCCTTCATCCAATTACACGAGTGTGAACCGGGCGGGATTAGCCGGGAGACTCGCCGGCCACGCTCGGGCCCTGCCGTTCCTCCACAAGTCGACACTCGACTCAACTACAGTAGACAATTTAAGTTCTACCAAAGTGAGAACCATGCATTGATGCTGTTAACATTAAATAGATTAATATTTTGTTCAAATTGTTAAAATTATGTTCCATATGAGGCATTCCACGCAGACTTTACTAAACTTGATTATTCGTCATGCACGAAAAATGAGCGTCTTTTTGAGTTTGTTTAAATATTTTAAATTAAATAATACCTTATGTTATTGGTTATGTTGCGCTGTACGCACATAAATCACAAGACATTTGACAACATATCCCACGCTTCGATAAAGTCTCGACTTCACTTCGTGACTTTACTTTGTTACTGCCATCCATTCTATATTGTGATATCCCGTTGTCTATGAAACCACTCATTCCTGCCACATTGTTAATGCTCTACCATTGGCTCTACCTATTAGTACTCGATTGTGGGAAAGCTGTCTTAGCAGTCATATGTTACAACAGATTCACATTTGTAAGCAGAAGCAAAATACTTATTGATTTCGTAAAACTTGTCGACTTGTAACATTATATAATTATACTTGTTCAAAGCTCTTTAGCTTTATTTAGAGTTTTTAAATTACCTGTCCAAGAATATTCTAAAAGGATATTATTTTATAGCGCCTTTCTTTCGCGGTAATTTATTAAAATATTCTGTGATGAAAAAACAATATGTTACCATTATGAAAAGTTTTATCTCAACTATACCGAGACAGCAATCTGGATTACAGTCAGTCACTTAGGAATTTCCACTATCAATTTCTAAAGGGACTAAAGCAACACTGAAAAGTGGTTGCTTGAAGGACGGAGTTGTTTCTTGTAACAAAGAGGGTAGAGCGGTCTCTTTGTTGTTAAGTGGCAGCGCGGGGCGGGCGGCGGGGTGCATTTAGTGCGGCATGAATAGCGGGTAACTGCACTTCGTCAGCCGTCCGTCGGGGAGTAACAACCTGCAATGCACCCAACACCCCCTTGGGACGCAGCCACTGCATACTGCCTTGTCTCCACCTGTCCTATAAACACCTCATTATTTAAACGGCAGCAGATTACGATTTCAAGTTTTTTGAGTTTAATTAGCCGTTTTAGGATACAATTTTACTCTACTTGATGTTGTCACAACATACATAAAACGTTTTACGTAACCACGATGTGAAATATAATATGCTCATTACGTGAGCACAGGGATTTGCTTAAGACTCTTTTGATTTAGTAAACCCTTTCCCGCAAAATTGTATGAGCGGTCCCACGGGCTCCGTTTGCGTGCCACTAATTTAGCCGCAGCCGCCCCGTGCCGTATCTGGTCCATTTTAATGCTTGTTATTAGACGTTTGTCGTTTACACAATGTTCAGTTTCATAAATTAAATCGTTTACGGTTCTAAACGACAGTAATTAATTAAAAGTACCGAGCCCAAAAAAAAACTGATGCCGAAGTGGAAGAAAGATAATGCCCGTAAACAAGATTAACCACGAGCGGCCGGCGAATCGGGAAGTCTATACGGCGTGCCGCAGAATTGCGTAATTACCGTAAAGGAAGTCGGCCGTTTAGAGCAAACAAAAACGCAGGCGACTCGATCAGTGGCGGGAACAAAGGCGGGTGTAATTTGAAACAATCGGCGGTGGTGCAGAGCGGCCGGTGGCGTGGGCGCGCGCCCCGCCGACTATTGATCTGCCGATTCGCGCCACCCTCGCGCCTCGCGCCTCGCCCGAGCCGCCCGCGCCCCCGCGCTCACTCCAGCGGCGCCCGGCGCCTCGCGAGCGCCTCGGAGACCACCCTCGCCGAGCCCGCCTCGTTTCGCACACAACCCGTATTTTAATTGCAAATCTGCCAGATAATGTGCAAATAGATAACGGTATTATACTCGGCTCGCTAACTAATTATGAAGCGTTACCGAATTACAAGCTCGACATATTTTCGAGCTCAATCAACTCGTTAATCATGTTTAAAAAGTAACCGGTACCTGAGTATGAGATAATTTTCTAACAGTTACGGAGACCTTGCGTGATCTGAACGCTAATTGTAATTAAGTTTTAATTAGTTCTCGGCCGATCCGACGGGTTAATCTCGATTAGACGGTCCCGTCCCGGTACGTCTCTACGTAATTTTTTTTCGCTTTACATATAAATGGGTCGATGATCAGCGCTCACTCCCCGTTCCGATTTGTTGTGGAACCGCTTATTTTCCATTTCCCTCGCCCACAATCTGGGTCGTTCGCAGTTTCCTTCGGAAATGATCTCGATAAGAGGAAATGTTTTAATAGATTTTATTATCGTTTGAAAATAGAGTTCACGGTTTAACTTATGTATTTGAAAATATTCTTGCTATTTGCTTGACTTTGCAATTCGTCCGTATTTGTGTTCTCGTCGATTTTCATAACGTAATGAAAGGAGCTTTTGTATCAAATTGCAAAAACACTCAATGTAAAATAAATATTAGTATGAAAAGGGTTTGAATAAACGACTTTGTGGAGTCTTTATATTCTTTTAAATTATTAGGTCGTCTGGAGAACAGCGCAAAGTCACTCGGTCGCTCTCCGCGCGACTCAATGACGTTGCGTATATTGTTGTGCTACCCACTTGTTCGTTTATCTTGTTAGTTGCGAGTGACCTCCCTATTGTTGCTTTTATTACATACTGTTTCCAAATTATCGTGGACAATTTTCTTTGTTGCGAAGCATTTAATAAAAATATGAATAGACGATTGTTTTGTAATGTAATAAGTATTTATTTTTATGATATACGCTTTGGTCGTCGATGTTCATAAAATATTTTACGTCACATCTAGCTACCTTGTGTTATGGAGATCAATGAAGTTGAAACTTTGTTGTTTGGTTTGCTCTTTACGGCTCTGCGGAACAATCCACTGTTGGAGCACATAAAGGTTTTATGTCGTGTTTATGAAGTTATTAATGTCAAGGATATACCGTTACAACAAAATCATATTTAATTACTGAGGAATTGGCGAATTTTATAATGATTGTGATCCACGTAGCATTTTAATTTAATTGAATGGACATTATTTAAATGATTATTGTAAAATTCTGATTACTATATTGGGGATTATTTTTTCATTTACCATTTTTTATTTGACTTGATATGTACTATGTATCACTATGGGCTTTCCTACCCGTAATCATGAGACGTGTATTTAACTATTATTCGATGTTTAATGAAGTGCAGTGCTACATATATATTCTAAATAATTTAATCGGTTATGTTATCTTTTTCAGTAACCGGCACGGAGGTGACAATGCTTAAGAAGAAAATGAAGAAACGACCCTCCTTTCCACCTAACATGACTGTGTCGCAGCTGATGGTGCAAAGAGATGGTCGACCTCTAAATGATTTCAAGGTACATAATCTACGTCCCGCATATGTCACTTCTAATCATCTGTTACGACATTGAAATTGAAACGATTTAAATAGTCATGCATGACATTACACAATCACCAATATAGCTATAACTTGAGTTGTAATACAAAATGTATTGTTTCCAGCCTCAGGATAACGACCATAATAGAACCGTCTCGCCAGGGATAGGGTCCCAGCGACCGAACAACGGTCAGTCCTGTCTACCCACATTTGCACCCGTGCAACAAAACGTACTAAATGCCCTCCCGCAAGACAATGACGCCAAACAAGATACGCACGTACAAAGGAGTTCGCACTACCTCACCGTCAATAGCGGGTGGATAACACAACAGCAACAAGAAAACCTAGAGGGACAAAAGCCGGGACAGCCGGGACCCACTCCTGCCAACAATCCATTGAATGTCGGTTTGCCAGTTTTGGGGACGAATGGGCAAGTCATCGGGGTCAATACTGGGTTCAACAAACAAGCAAATAACTACAAAAACGTTATGGGCGTTATGCCGCCAAACGTGTTAGAACAGGACATCAAAGATGAAAAGAAAGACATTCCGACGCAACAAAACGTACAACCCATGAAGAATTCCGTTAAAGAAGAAGAATCGCAAATATACTGTGGCTTAAATCAAGCGTTGACGCCCGAAGTTATGCAAAAGATAAATGAACAGCAGCAAATCTTTATTCAACAAAACCAAAAACAAATAGAAATGGCTATGAAGGGTTTTAAAACGCAACTAGCGGAGAATGTGAATCAGTGCAAACCCCAAAATCAGACACAGTATATGCCCCAGGCACAACTAGTGATTCAGAATGGGGCTGTAGTTAAAACTAATCCCGCTAAAACTCCACCGTGGCAAGTGAAAAGGAACGACTCGAGTACATCGAACCCTATGGCCAGTCCTAATGTTAAATCTCAGAAAACAGAAAACTTAGATTACGAAGATTCCAACACAAACATATCAGATGATTCTATGAACTCTTATAATTCCTACCATAATAACGAGCATTTGGTGAACCAAGCCATGTGCTCTCGCGTTCCCCCGTTGCCCCAGCACTATAACATGCTAAGTCAACAATGGCCAAACATGGAAGTAAATAAGAAAAAGCTAAAAAGTAATAGCAAAGGAGCAAAGAAAAAAGCTAGTCCAACTGAAAATAAAGTAGTAGCGTTTGGAAGCAATGGAATGCGACTAATTGCAGATACGAAAAATGAAAGTTCCAATAGTGTTCCATCGTTTATGGAAGATCCCAACGGCTACTTAGCACAACAAACAGTGCTGTTGAACAACACAATATCTAGACAAGTCGGAATGAATTCTTCGTACGATGGCAATCAATATGAAAATTCTAATCATTGTTATAGCTTACAAAATCAGACCGAGAGGTCGTGTAAGCCTAATAATAAATCTTTCGATGTTCCCAACGCGTATCGAAGTAATTTGGTGCCAAACCCGTCGCCTTCACCTAATAATACCCCAGACAGCAGCGTTTTATCTGATAAGGGGACAGATAACCAGGGCACTCAGTGTTGCAAAGGTTGTAATATTTCCATAAAGGGTAACGGGTCAGACTTTGCAGAAAACCAAATGCGATTAAAATATATGAAGCATTGCGGTTATAAAATGGAAACGGACGGTACCCCAGCGACATCTAGTCCTAAACATGGGTTTGATGATAATCCGGTAACATCTTCGACGTTCATTGAGCGGAATTCGATGCTGAACGATAGCTGTGGTCCGATACAAGCCGGGACTGTGAGCACCAGCAATGTATCGCCCACGGAGACGCTTCAGCCTCCAGAGCCCTCACCGACGCTGTCAAATAGCTCCCGAAGTACCGACACTCCACACAGCAGTCACAGTAGTGGCAGCAACAATCCACAAATGCAACCAAACTGTTCATTCCCCGTTCCGAGCCCGGCGTATTCGAATCCCGGATCGTGTAAGGACAATTTTGGCAGCAATCCGTCAACACCAGGTGCAACACAAATGTACTCTTATAATTCCCCAGGACCGCCTCATAGTAGTCAGTCGATAAGCGGAACACAAATGATGCATTTCATATCAAATCATAATGTCAATAAAAATCTCATGGAAGTTGATAACATATCAATGGTAGGCGTAAAACCAGGATTGAGAAATCCACAGGATACATTTAGATTGGAAGCTAGAAGAAGAATAGAAAATTCTATGCCTGGATACTGTCCACCTCCACACCTAGGCGGTGGCCCGGCACATTCCTTGATACAAGCTTGTTACGTGCAGACATTTGTAACAACCATGGCGAGTGGGTTCTCTGTTACTCGAGACACCGTGACATCTGTACTTGCAGGGAAAGCAAATACGGCAACGACTTCTATTAACGCTTCGCAAGCGAACTTTATTCGGCCGCCACCTCCGCCCAGCGTTAATCTGGCAACCACTTATGCAATACCAAACAATCAGCCTGATCCATTTATTAACTCGGTCAATCTACCTACTAGTTATCCTCTACATATAGCTGGTACAACAGCACAAAATATGATTTCTAAATCTCCTCTAGAAATGGTTCAGAATGTGATCGGCAGTATACCTTCGAAACCTGAAACAAGCAACACGCAAACCACGAACTTGCCCCAAATAACAAGGAGACCGGGCCATACTACACCCGGACAAATCTTGATATCGTCGACCGGACAAATAATTGTTTCTAACAACCATATGCCACCGCCTCCGCCGAAAACAACAACTGCGGTGTCTCCGGTACAAGGCTCGAACGCTGTCACAAATGTTACAACATCCGTGACACAAGTTGTTCCCGCCGTTTCGCCGATTGTCAACCAACCGACTGTAGTAGTGAACACACTACCTGCCCCGTTCGTCTTACAACCACCTATGATGGCAGTTGATGGACAAGTTGTTCAACAAAATACAGTCCTACCACAAATAGTGGCCGGTGGAATTGTATCAGGTCAATCGCCCAACGAAAGTCCGCGGCAGATTGATATGAAAAATGGACAAGGTTTTGTCCAAGGGGTAGCTATGCTTTCCCCGGAGAGTTTAAAGAAACGGAGCAAGAAAAAGAAAGCTGCAACAGCAAATATCACAAATGTTTTGCAAATTGCAGCACCTCAACAAAATACCAATAGTCTAATGGTACATCACTCGTCACCGCAACATAATTCTAGTCCACAGTTTTCGCCGCGCAGTTTCCAGTTGTCGCCCAATAACAATATTTCGCCAACGCCGATGTTGCAGGCCTTGACGATAGTCCCTGGAAAATCTGGCACACCGGCTCATATCGTTATGAACGGGCAGGGCAGCACGAATAATTTTGGATCTCAACAAATAATCACAAACACATCTCCATCACAACAGATAAATCTACTCCAGCCGGTGAACCTGATCAACAATGCCAGTAGTGTGATGCAAAATTTTCCGGCTTTTCAACAATTTATAGTGCCAAATCTTAGCGGAATGGTAATGACCGCCGACGGGACGGCCATTATTCAGGATAACTCAACCGGAATGCCCATGCAACTACAGCTGCAGACCGTTAACGGGCAAAACGTTCTCACGCCCGTACAAAATCCAGGCGTTTTCGCGACAGGGGCGAACGGCGGAGTCGTAATCAGGGCGCAAAATCAGCAGGGAAAGATAATTCAGTCGCAGCACAGCCCCGGCGCCCAGTTCTTGTCGCCGAACAGTCAGGTGATGATGAACAGCCCCAACTTCAACGGCCAACTGAGCCCCCTCCTCGCCAACCTGAGCCCGACGAACGTCGCCTTCAACGCCAACCCCCAGGTTCGGGCGGGCGGCGGGCAGGCGCAGGAGTTCATCCAGACGAATCAGATGGGCCAGGTGATGGTCCCCCTGTCGCCGAAGCGGGCGTCGATCGCGTCGGCGACCGCCGGCCGGAGCAACTCGACGTTCGTCCACCAGAACACGACGATCGTGCAGCAGCAGACGACGCTCGTGTCGAACTCGCCCGGCGCGCAGATGGCGGCGATCACGTCCAACCTGCCCGGCGGCCCCGCGGCGCGCCTCGGCATCGACCCGGCCGCGCTGCTCGCGCCCAAGCCGGCGCCCGGCCCGCGGCGCTACGCCGACGCGCCGCCGGAGAGCGGCCGGCCCGAGGCGCAGGAGGAGAGGGGCCCGGGCGAGGCGCGGGGCGAGGGCGCGGAGGGGCCCGGCCGGGTCGCGGCGGAGTTCGGCGCGCCGGCGCTGAGCACGTTCGTGCGGCACTCGGTGTCGACGCAGACGCTGGTGAACCAGCTGCGCGAGCGCGGGCTGTCGCCGGGCGCGGCGGGCGCGTCGCCGCCGGACACGACGACGCACAGCCCGCAGGCGGCGGCGGAGCGCGCGTCGCCGCGGCCGCCGCGCGCGCCGCCCGCCGCCGCGCTGCCCACCGCCGCCGACACCACCACCAAGTCGCCGGAGCCGCACGACGCCAGCTCCTCGGTGAGTCAACACTTATATTGTCCGATGATGGCGGCAGGACATCGATGTTATTTCCGTAATCAGACTTAAAAGTAAATTAAATATCTTTTAAAGGGTTTACTATAATAACACTAAAAAATTATAGCTTAATTATTAGCCTTCCCCGCAAATAGATTATCCAACAAAAAACATGTTTTCAATTCGTATCAGTAGTTCCTGAGATTAGCGCGTTCAAACGAACAAACTCTTCTGCTTTATTGTATTAGTATAGATTCCATTTAAATTGATTTAAGTCATATTTTATGTAGTAAATAATCTGGCACCACGTTATAATTGTAAATTGTTTAAATTTCAGGCAATGGTCCAGTGTGTGTCTAGCAGTGAGCAGGATATGGCTGAATCACGCGAACACACCTGGCCGACTCCAAGAAATGACTTCGGCTCCGATAACGATACCCAAAGTAAGTTATTACTACCGTAATTCAAACAAGCTTCCTTTTCGCAAATTTTTACGTTCATATATGGTTCAAAAGCATTGAACTTTCATGCCAAGGAACATTTCTGAGAAGAGAAAATAGTCCATATTATTTGAAAAATGCACGGAAACAAGAATTCACATTTTAAAAGCACACCTTTGACTTTTCCAGACATAATGTCCAATGTGCCACTCATGCGCCAAAATCGCTCACACAACCCCGTCGAGTCAACAGAGCTTCACTACAGCCAAAGCATGGGCACTCCTCCCGTGAACAACCAACATAACGTCATGCCCATGGCTTCTAATTACTACGACCGATCGTTTGCCAACAAACAGCCTTATAAAAGAAAGAACGAATTCGGCGACGGACCCACATACAGGAACGAGAAAATCATGAGGACCAACTACGGTATGGTTCACGGACTTCCCAAAGAATCAGACTACGATATGGGACTCGCTCAACCAGATAAGAATCAGGCGAGAACATTCCCCTCTGGAAGTAGTTCCGAAACATCAGCTATCCAGAAAGTATTTGACAGGCATAACTTAGGTTCTGGTGACGGTAAGTAATGCTCTTTTGTAATACTGCTCCTTACTCCGCTTTAACTCTTTGCTACTTAAACTGTCAATGGGAACTGTGATCACCGCCTTGTGTGTCTCGACAGAGCTAAATTTTAAATTGTATTATTTCTGGTAACACTAAATTATTATCTCGAAATTACAGCGGCATTTTGTGGTGGTTCTCAACACACTTTTCAAATTACTATATCAAAAATATTCATCCTTGAATATAATACCTGTTAAATCTGTGTGATATGATGTTCCTTTTTGTTGAAAGATAATTACTATATTTTAAAACTATTATTTACTAATGTACATAAATACCACATTGAAATGTATAATAATGTTGATCACAAAATTGTCTGTATCTATTCAAAAATAACCTTAATCTGTGTAACTCTTAACTACTGCCACAGTATACTAATATTCGGAACCATTTCACGCTTTAGTCACAGCTAACAAAATTCAAAATTATTATTATGTTGTGTCTTGTATTCATTGGTTTTGGATTGACTGTCGTGCCAGCGGATGTACAAAATTTAATACGATATTTCGTTATTGTTTCTTTTTTAGAAAAATACATATACTGATGTGTATTGTGGTATATTTCAGCTTCTACATAATGCGATACTATTGGTCATTGGTTTTCTTTTGGTTGGGTTAATACAAGATACAGCTGTTAATAAAGGGTGTACTGGAAACTAATCAGAATAAGTGACGTGCAGCGTCGAACGTTCTCACCCCGGCTTTCTGTCGCTTTCCATTGCACCACATTCGAAGTTACTAAATTGGCTCACAAATTGGGATTCCATTACTAACGCATCATTGTCATCATTTCATCTGTTCATCGTTGTAAGTAAAGCACATTTTTCATATTATTGTAATATTCTTCTCAGAATAAAAAAAAAACATCTGTCTATAATTTATATATTTTTAAATAGCTTGTTGTAAATAATGTTCACTTTTATAACCGAGTGTTTTAGAGGTTTTGTTATTCGACACACTCAAATTACAGTTAACTAATTCACTGAATGAATCTGTATTCGTCAATTTTGTAAATACATATATTTTTTGAGATAAATTCGTATGCCTACTGCAGCTTTTTCTATGAAAGTTTGATCTCACGTTCTATTTTCACGATCACATCGAACTTGAAATTACCGTAGTCTACAAAAGAGCGTAAATGAAAGTTAATTTACCTGAAAATCATTGTAAAAAAGCTCTGGAGGAACGCTCGAATTGAATATTTCCTCTACTGGTTAAAGTCGGTTAACTCACTAACGCAAAACGCGAGATCATACTTGCCCTATCTACACGGTGTCGGAGGGTGACGGATGACTAACGATGATACCGGCGACCGGAGTGAAACGTGTCGGTCCTCGCTAGATGAGCCGGGGCCGGCGGGCGCGGGCGACGGCGGCACGGAGGCGGCGGAGGAGGGGGCGCGCAGGTTCGCGGCGGGCGACCTGGTGTGGGGCCCGGTGCGCGGGCACGCGTCGTGGCCGGGCAAGCTGGCGCGGCGGCTGGGCGGCGGGCGCTGGCGCGTGCGCTGGTTCGGCGCGGGCGCGGGCGGCGCGGTGCCGGCGGCGCGCCTGCTCACGCTCAGCGAGGGGCTCGAGGCGCACCACGCCGCGCGCACCAAGCACAGGAAGTGAGTGCGCTCCGACCGGCTACCGGCCACCAGGTGTCTCTGCGATAGCCCGGGATAGCGAGCTTTTTGATGAGAAATATCGAGTTTGAATTTAATTATATAAAAGTTTGAGCTCTGATTGGTGTGCCATAATGAGTGTAAAATTTAACAGTCTAAGACCAGTCGTTTCTGGGAATCGACGAACTTGTTAAAGTCACATTTGCTACTGTTTTAACGTCGAGTTAGGTACTTTAATGTTTTTCGACATTTGGGATGTCTCAAACTGTAAAAATGATTCTGGTCGAGCAAATCTTGTGTGATATGGTGACGCTTAGTAGGAAAATGATATGTCTACTATAAATACCTTGAAAAAATCAGCAAAATTTGTATCATTTCATCGCAAGTGTCACCATAACTTACCAACTTTGTATTTTACAATGGTTGTAATACTGTATCGTTGTTCTTTATAGCACCTACCTGTTATAATCATTAACCCAACCTAAAGATTCTTATATTATTGACTATATAAGTATAGAGAAGCTGAAACATGCTTTAATACAAATGTAAACCGTAATTCTGATGTAGTTTTTTTGTACAAATGTTAACCATTTAATTTTTATGTACTAAACAGGAGTAGAAAATTAAACACACTCCTCGAGAATGCAATACAAGAGGCGATGGCGGAGCTGGACAAAAAGAGCGAGGACAAGGACGAGACGCACATCGAGGACGCCGACGAGGAGGCGGACGAGTGCGACACTATCACCGAGACGCCCAAGCGAAGCAGGAAACATGACCGAGTGCGGAGCAAGGAGAAACATCACAAGAAAAGCGCTAAACTTGCGGCGAATCCTAACAAATCTGGCGACAACACGAGACTGCGCAGTGCGCGATGACCCGCGAGCGACTGCGAGCGCCCTCTCGCGGAGGAGCGCGGGGACTGCGGATGCGTCACGGGGCTCGCCAACTAGTTAGACGGCTGGGGGCTAGGCGGCGCTGGTGCGGGCCGGCAGGTTCCCGCAACTCGAGCCGGTCGTTCGACGCTGACCAGACAGAGTCCGCCTTACAAAGATTTAAGATATTATTTAACAAAGTTATATCACAAAATGTCTACGTGAAATTCTGAGACTGGGTGCTACCACAAAACGCAACAAAAAAACACAATAGTAGAAATTACAATGAAAATTAAAGCTTTCTTATCGATTTCTGTAAAAATAATCAACGGTGTTTAGAAAACTTAAGAATAAATTAAAAATATATCTAGTTAGAAAAATATTGAGATTAAATGTATATAATATGGTTCAATTATTTCTGGGTTATTTAAAAGTTCGCAATTACATAGTAATATAATTTTATTGATAACTCATAAAGTTTTACAGATTCTCGTGTTTCATAAATACATTATAATTCGTAAAAGAATTCCTTTGAATATAAGACGTTCCTAAATGTATTATTACATGTGCAAAATTATTAGAAGTTCGTATCAGATAAACAGTGATTGAATACAGTTTTAAATTTTAATATTATAACTAAGATATGACAGCAGTGGTTGTAAATCATTGTTATACATCGCGTTACTCCATAGAGTAGGTAGCGTGTACTCGAGTAGATTTCTTTAAATATCGAAGTTAATTCCAACACCTGTCATCGATGTATTGTACAATTTTAGAAAACTGTAAATTGATAAGAAATTATGCTATATATCATGTAAATTTATGTGTTTTGTTAGAGAGTAATAAGTATAACATGATTTCTAGTCAAAATATTGAGCATATTAAAGTGTAGATATTAAAGATGAAGGTAATTGACAATAAACTGGCCTGGCGTTCGTTGACGTTGCGCATTACCTGTCAACATTGTTTCGTTTACATAATGATAAGTACAGTTTGCATTATTGATTTCATATGGCGTCGATATGTACTTGTTTGCATTGATAATTTTATACTTTTGTTAATAATATAATGCTAGACTTAATAGTTGAAAATGTCGTATTGTATTTACAGATGTGTACTCAGAACAGAGTCAGGACTCCGACGAAATAGTTGCTAGAGGAGTCCTATTTCTAATTTTATACATTTTTACATAATTATTAACAGATATTATAATGTCTCAATGACATTATTAGGCCTACTTATTAATTTATATATTACAGTTTTGAACTTGGACAACTAAGAACAAAGCGTTTTAAGCATCACGATCACGTAACATCACATTCGCTGATCCCATGGACATGAAATTAGAATATTCACTCTAAGTGTCGTTTAATGGTTAAGTATTTGGTTTGAAGTACAAGGGAGATTATTTTCAAAAAATGCTTTTCTAATACATTCAATTACATGATAGATAAAAGTTTTAAAAATCTAGGTAGAATGTTAACTGTAGGACATGTCATACCGTGAGTACATGATAGGTAATTTGTTATCGACAGTAATTGTTAGATATTATTCTATGTGCAAAATTACTTTATGTGATCTTTGGATTGTCCGGTAAATATATCAAGGAATTATCATAGCTTACTGTTTTTATATTATCGTATTTTAACCTTAGAGATTCCACTTAAAATTTCCTAAATAATAAATGTGACTCCAGATATCGACATAGTATTTAATGTTAAATGGATATTGTTTATTATATTAATAGTCGGATAGCACTTCCCTGTGAGATGGTATTATGTACATAATCTTAATGTAGTTATGTATAGTATTTTATTTCAATGAAATTAATGTTTTATAGACTAATATACTATATAAGATTATTTATTTGTTTTGCTGTGTACATATTTTTTTCAATAAAATGTACCTGTTTTATTTAAAATTATTTTCGTTTTGGTTTCTCACACTTCCCCTCCTTTTCTGTAGTTAGTTTCATAATGATCAAATCGGCAAAGACATTTAACTTTATAATATCAGATTGTTTGTATGTATGTTTGTTTGTTTGTTTGTTTGTTTGAACGCGCTAATCTCAGGAACTATTGGTCCGATTTGAAAAAATATTTTTGTGTTGGATAGTCCATAGGACGAGGAAGGCTTTAGTTAGGCTATAGTATAACCGAAACCCACGCGGATGGAGCTAGATACTTTAGGGGTGCTTTAAACTCAAGGTTAGGACGACATGGCGATAGAAAGGGGAGGCCTATATCCAGCAGTGGCCTACGATAGGCTGATGATGATGAGTGCCAAACAGAAAACCCCAAAATAACAACAGTTTCGCAAAGAGAAACGAAACTTTCCAAAAATTGGTACCAATTTCGTTTGAGAATATTTATCAAATAAAATTATATAAAACTGCAATTATCTCGAAAACTATGCGTCGTACTTAAAATCTGATGACATTTTTGATCCCCTCTTAGGAATACCCGTTAGATATTTTAGACCTATCCGATGACCTCACCCAAAAAGGTCAAGGACGAGGTTGACTTCTTATCTGCATTAAAAATCAATTCACTTTCGGTGACATCTTTACATTAAAAATCCGCTAGAAATTCCCTGACGCCAGAAAACTGTAGCATTATTATTATTTTGTTTGACGTAGCGTACGTTTCAACATGCGTGTAGATGACATTATTGATGAACAGGTGTGTCGAACATGGAGTAGAAAGTAAACTAAATAAATCAATAAAAATAAAGCTTGATATTATGTATATGTGTGCTAAAAAATCCAAGGTTGGGACAACCATAGAGATTGTCAGCAGTGGCCTACGATAGGCTGATGATGATGAGTGCCAAACAGAAAACCCCAAAATAACAACAGTTTCGCAAAGAGGAACGAAACTTTCAAAAAATTGGTGCCAATTTCGTTTGGGAATATTTTATCAAATAAAATTTTATAAAACTGCAATTATCTCGAAAACTATGCGTCGTACGTAAAATCTGATGACATTTTTGATCCCCTCTTAGGAATACCCGTTAGATATTTTAGACCTATCCGATGACCCCACCCAAAAAGGTCAAGGACGAGGTTGACTTCTGATCTGCATTAAAAATCAATTCAGTTTCGGTGATAACTTTACTTTGAAATTTGCTAGAAATTCCCTGACGCCAGAAAACTGTGGCATTATTATTATTTTGTTTAACGTAGCGTACCTACAGGTAGTAGGTCATCGGATAGGTTTTAAATATCTAATGGGTATTCCTAAGAGGGGATCAAAAATGTCATCAGATTTTACGTACGACGCATAGTTTTCGAGATAATTGCAGTTTTATAAAATTTTATTTGATAAATATTCCCAAACAAAATTGGTACCAATTTTTCGAAAGTTTCGTTTCTCTTTGCGAAACTGTTGTTATTTTGGGGTTTTCTGTTTGGCACTCATCATCATCAGCCTATCGTAGGCCACTGCTGACAATCTCTATGGTCGTCCAGAAATTGGATTTTTTTAGCACCCATATACAGTATCAAGCCTTATTTTTATTTATTTATTTAGTTTACTTTCTACTACATGTTCGACACACCTGCTAATCAATAATGTCAACTACACGCATGTTTTGAAACGTACACTTCGTCAAACAAAATAATAATAATGTTACAGTTATCTGGCGTCAGGGAATTTCTAGCGAATTTCAATGTAAAGTTGTCACCGAAACTGAATTGATTTTTAATGCAGATAAGAAGTCAACCTCGTCCTTGACCTTTTTGGGTGAGGTCATCGGATAGGTCTTAAATATCTAATGGGTATTCCTAAGAGGGGATCAAAAATGTCATCAGATTTTAAGTACGACGCATAGTTTTCGAGATACATAATTGCAGTTTTATAAAATTTTATTTGATAAAATATTCCCTCTGGCGCGCGATTTCTTCCCAGGTTTTGTGTGGTATCTGGCACGAAGTGAGATGACGTTTAAGTAAATCCTTGTAACGCAAAAATTGACCTCCAGGCTTAGGCTTTCCGTGAGCTAGCTCCGAAAAAAAGACCAACTTTGGAAGTCTTGTGTCGTTCATACGTACAAGGTGACCGCACCACCTGAGTTGACCCTTTATTAACAGGGACTCCACACCACACAAGTAGTAGGTACCTAGGTTAAACCGTAAACTAAAGATTTTAAAAAGTTTTTTGTTACAGGTGGCTACAGTATCTTAGCGTTACATACATTATTATATTTACAAAAGAAGGCCATAAATTATACATAGTTCTTTCACATTATCCTAATTAGTTAGGAGGTAGTTCCGTTAAGCTGCTATTCAGCAAATGAGTGATTAGAGATATAGGTGCCGTTGTCGGAGTAAATTACAATAAGTGCCTCTGTTTAACGTAATAGGCAGTATAAGTATACCAATAGTACTTTCGGGATAATGTCGATAAATAAAGGGTAATGTGTTTGTTTTGATGTGCCCACTTCCACATTTGGCGCTTGGAAGCATGTCGAACATCGGAGAGACATTTTAGTGCAACACGACCAGTTCTATTGGAGCTCTCTCTCAGGCTTCGAATATTGTATACGATCGTCTATTTAACATGGTTCGTGGATTTCTTTTTATAGTGGCCGTACTTACAGTAAACAAATTCCGGTTGGCAAGTTTAAACATTTCCTCGGCCGTTACTCGCGAGCGGCGCGTCCTATGGTCCGTGAAGTTATTGCCTTCACGACTTATTGACGCACTGAAACTTCGCCGCTATTAAACTGTTTCGTTTGTCAAATAGGTATTGGGATTTCCGTATACTAAATTCAGGATGTACAGCTCGATAAAACCTAGATTATATGGAGGTAGTATTTTTGATAAAATTTTATTTTCCTGACTGGCACCCAATCTAACTGTCGGGAAATACCGCTACGCCCATTATACCTAGCATAGATGAACTTACTAAAAAGCATTGATGATGTTGTTATGTCATTCAGTCCAGACTCAAGGCCCATGTACCTAAGTTCTCCTCGGCTCATTAGGTACCAATTTTACTTTAACGACGATAAAAAGAATTGATTTAAGTAATTGCACTAGATACACAGGCATTTAAATAGGTAATCATGTTGTTTGTTTACAAGCCGATGTAAGTTGTCGTTAGTTTGCGCATAGAGATATTTATAGTACCTTCCTATAATTTTCTTAGTTAAGAAGATCAATGAACTATTGATAAGGTATTATTTTCAAAGTTCAAAACTATTCGTACCTACACAGGTAATCGCTGAAATCAAAACGTCACATTTCATTCCACCATTTGCTAGGCGATGAAACGCTACTTTTCCCACATATTTGCGCGTCGGTAAGTCGTGTCCTTTTAATCCGCCAGTTTACACAACAAACAAACAAACACGCCGGCCGGCGTCCTAGATACAAGTCGTCGCTTGCAATATGTCCGGATTAAAAAATAATATTCTACCAGTTTGCTTTCAGATAAAACTGTTTGCGTTTTAGCAATACGCTTTTATTGTCGGCTTTGTTAGAAATATTTCGCATTGCCATGATAAACTGTGGTAAAATCAATTCCATCGCGGATATTCGCATGTTTCATGTTTGGCGTAATGAAAAACTATATTTAATACTGCATTTAAAAAGGATGCTTTCTTCTTCTTCTTTTATATTTTCTTATGAATTTTGCAGTTACCTACAGTATTTCAAATACTAGGTACTTTGTATCCACCTACATTGGGTACCTAAATGAAGAGAACTTACACAAATGAGATCCTCAATAAGTTTATTATGCACTTGAATATTATTTTTTTGTAAGGATAGTTTTTAATAAAAGTGTTCTGAATTTTTGTTTAAATAGATTTAACGTTTTGTATATTTATTTTTAAGCATTTGTATATGCTAAATATTCCTTACCTTTAACCATAATTTAATAAGTAGACTTATATCATCTTTTATTCTATAGTTATACAAAAATCGTTAGAACCCTAGGGACAAGTGAGCGTTAGAGTAATTCCTAGAAAATACTTGAATCGTTTCGCATCCAAGCAGTCAAGGGACGAAACCCAGATTTAGTGATGGTCCCCGCACATTGTTCTCGACGATACCAACTGCAGTATTATTAAACAGTGTAAATGAAAAACTATGCATCACCATTATTATTATTTCACGAGACTAAACGCGATATTAACTATGGGGTTGGGGTACGAGTTATCAGAAGAAAATTCACAACGGCGCCCTAGCAGACGACGCGCCCAGCATCACCAGTCCGCTTGCGACCACGGTTGTTGTAACGCAGCCGAAACGTCAAGCAGTAAGTAGTATACATAATTAATATCGCGTTTAGTCCCGTTAAATAATATTAATGTTATAATGCAACGCGAAAGTCTTAAATCTTATATGCATCACCAATTACCTACCTATGTAGGTATTATCTGTTTAAATCATGCGCAATGACTTTTAGATGAGACCAGATACATATCAAAAGGTATAATATGCAGATTATGCTAAATCGCTTATAATGTCGAAAAATGGTACAATCGTTTATTTTCTGTAGGAATTGCTTACGTGCTAGTAGCTAAATAAGATATTATTTATTTAATTATTTACGTTTACTATGCCCCAGGTAATGGATGTAAATTGCAGGTGCAATGACCAACACTTATCTCATTACTTTACACATAAACAATAATTATTAGTCTTTAAGTACGAATAAATATTACACGAGAAATTATCTTTAAAATTATCTACATAAGTAAGCTTCGTTCCATATCAGTATTTTGATATGAAAAGTTCTCGAGGCCAAAGTTGAAAGAACTTTTAAGTTAAGATGATTGGATTCAAATCACAACTAAAGTTACCAACATTGGAAACTTAATTAAGTCCTAAGGATCTACTAGCATTCTTTTAGTGGTAAAAACTGGGATCTGGTTTCCAGTTTTTAAAACTAAAAGTGGCTCAATTATTCGATAATTTTTTTTGTGATCTGAAATAGTGATATTGGGTAAAGCCTTGTTTTTCCTAGTAAGAAGAAACAGATTTATGAAATGGATATTTACTTAGATAACTTTGCTTAATTAATTCTACTTAAGTATTCCGTCTTTTCCTTCCTATAAGCATTAGATTACTAAGTAAGTTTGATAAGGGCCTACCTACTTATCTACATTTCAAATGACTTTGAACCTTCATATTCCTCTCTTATTTTAATAAGTTTGGGTTGCTTTTGAGCATCACCATCCGATTTTTAAAGAGACTTGACAAATCTTTTGAAAATTATTTTATCATCCCGGTTCTCAATTGATTTTATTTAGCTTTTGGATAAAATCTTAAATCTTGGATAGCCTTGATAGATAAATAGTTCGATGATGGATTAGTTTTTAACTACCCTTCTTAAAACAGTCATATAGATGTTATGACAAGGTACGACAGGCCGGCAACGCATTTGTGACTCCTCTGGTGTTGCGAGTCTCCATGGGCGGCGTTGATTGCTTACCATCAGGCAATACGTCTGCTCGTTTGCTGTCCTATAATTAAAAAAAAAAAAAAAAAATAGGGAACTGTTGAAGTTATATCGATACAATATTTATTGTTTGAATGAGAAATTACCTCACTATTCGCCCACACAGACAAAGGCAAGCGAAATTAGTGCAAGGCGCTGCGCCGCGGTGGCATTCCAGAGCTCTGAGCTAGGGCGCTCCGCTGCAGTTCTTCTAAATAACAACCACTTTTCCAACACTTCCAACTAATAGCACTTATCAGAAGTCAAATGAAATACCTATTTTATTCAAAAGCATCGCGATTTTAATAGCGCCGTTAGACGTTCGAAGTTGGTTTTATTGCTGAGGATTGAAGTAGTTCTACTCCTCATTTTGAGATAAGTCTCTAACAATCGGAAGCTAAGATTGCATTCTTTTGTCACAATTGACAAGTTATAAGTGCTTATTAAATTCCTAATTGAGCGATTTGTCCATCTATAAAAAAATATATACCTACCTACATATATTTATGCACCATCATAATTAAAGTAAAGTAGATGACTATGAAAACTCCTATATAATAATGTAGTAATATTACGATAACATGAATTTACTTAAACCCAAATGTAATTACATAAATTTACTTAAACCAAAATCTCCTAACCTTGAGCAGCTCATGCTACGAGTATTATACCTAACCACGGACATTGCATGTAAATAATAAAGTATATTGTCGATAAACTTTCCATTAATAAGAACGCAAAATGTACCTTTGTAAGTAAGTAAAGTAAGGCACAACACATTACCTACATGCAAACGTTTTTTCTATGCTAACTTTAAACTTTAAACTTTAGCTAAAGCTGCTAAGTAAATCTTAAGTACACAAAAACATTATCTCGCAAGAAAATATACTCGGAGAACTGACTCTGCCGTACATCATTGCATCTTTTTGTTTCAGTGCGCAATCTAGAGAGCATTATACGTTTTTTAAAATTGTAAATAATGAAGTGTCTGGAGAAACTTTCTTTAGTTTAAAGTTGAAAGCAAAATTAAAAGCAGTAAGTGGACGAACAATTTTACACTTTCCCTTTTTTTGATTAGCTTTCTTTGAGTAGGTATATGTATGTAGGTACAAACTATTTTATACAACTGATTTTCTGACAATGTATCTCACATAAAAAGGCTAGAGAATCATGCTTAAATTGAGTAACAGCGTCGACGTTGTCAGTCCTTCTAATATTTCTGACTTGGTTGTTCAAACGAATGTCTTAACAATTTAGTTTCTGTCAGCGTTAGGCGTGTTATATAACTTCGGGGGAGGTTATTTTTCGAGGAATAACTTCTTGGACCAGGTAGGTATTTGAAACTAGAAAAAAATGTAAACATTGCCATTTAAAATTAAATATTAATAAAGAAAATCCACACTGAGTTTTTGTTGACAAGCGGCTTAATTCAGTCCGTTCCGGACTTCCGGTACCTATTCAAATTAATATTACAAAGTACCCTACCGCGGGCTACACACATAAATATATGTAACGATTACAGCGGTTTGCCATTTAAACATTAATTTTTAATTTCCGTGGGATGCGCACCTCCCGGACGGGGCTTAATATATCGGACATCTTTATTGTTATAACCGGGGTGTGGGTGTCAGGTTTATATACGCGCCCGGTTAGCACAAAATCGAATCCCCATTAATCTAGCTGAGGACGGGCACGCGGCCGATCGCAAATGAATGGTCATTGAAATGAAGACGTATGGAGCAAACATATCACTCGGACGTTTTATTTCGTTTACCAACTGAAACCTGTCGGCCGCCGTTACAAAAGACGTTTGTTTTGTTAAAGTAGAACCCGCCCGAGAGCCTCATTCTAAAGTTCTTTCTTCCTAGCATTATTCTTTTCACAGTAATTGAGTAAAATGGGCGTTAAAGTAGAAGGAACGGGGATTATACGACTTAACGTTTTAATGCCACTTATTATTGTTGGTAATAACGTGGAAAGAAGGTAAATGAGTAGAACTTCCTTTGAGTAATTGAAACTGTATGAGCACATGATAATATACGATATTCACTTGGTTGGAATGAGTTTGAAATAAAGTTTTGATTGGATTGTACCTAGTCACGTGTTACTAGTTATGGTTATGAATTTGTTTAGACGCAAAATTCGGAATGTCTCACGAGACAAAGAGAGCTGGTTCTCTTCGTGAATTACAAAGTGAAAATTGAAATTGACAGATAAGTAATTCCCGAACGGCTTCTATTGTTATAAATAAATGTTTTAGAAGAAATTCTTTGCTTTTTTGTGATTTGCCTACACGTGAAAGTTTTTACATTCGTCACGCGTTACGTCTATGGGGAATATTTGTACTTTAGTGACTGTCAAATACAAATGCGTAACTCTTTCAAAAGGTGTCAGGAACTTTTACGGATTAGGTTGACAAAAAACGTCTCGTCACGACTGCTTTTTGATTTTGGTCTGGCTGGACCTGAAAATTTTACTTCCAGGAAAAATAAAATTACGCTCCACATTTTTACTGATCTAGGAATTGCCTTTGACAAGCTTAGTAAATGCTTTATTAAACATTTTATGTTAAGTAACTAAAACTTAATAATTTTCACATTTCTGAATTTATTACAAGGCACCTGGAAATTAAATTTTTGGCAGTCATAAGTAGGTTTGTCTTGACAAAGGTTTTCATTTTCATTAAATAGAAGATATTGATTAAAATTGACGTTGTGAATGAAAAATCGTACGGCGATGACGCATGTTCTCTGTGGAGCACGAAAATAGTCTCAAAAGGCTGTTGCCCGACTCTAGGTCAACAGGAATGACGTGCATTGTTGACGATCTCTGACTTAGGAGAGTGGGATAAGATATGTTTATACGTTTCGTGTTACATCTATACTAATATATAGAGCTAGAGAGTTTAATTGGTATTATCAACATCATATTTATAATATTTCCTTCTGGCTAAATCACAAAGCAGAAAATCTAGGCACCCATAACATATTTCTTGGAAAATAAGGCAACCTTTGTAAATTGACTTAATACTACTAGCAGTGAGAGATATAACGATATAATAATGCGCTAACATCGAAAACGCAACATCATTTATTCCTCTGAGAACTCGTCTGACGTAATGGGACGCTGTAAACTGCTCGCGGAAACATTTTCTGCCTCTCCCACTATTAGACTGACACATTTTACCTAAGCTACAATACGAAACTACCGCCAGTCGTCGCAAACATCTAGGATCATGCTATTCACATTACATAGAGCGGACTTAGTCTCGAAATGGTGCATTAACTATGTAAATGTGAGTTAAAGCCATAGGGGAAATGTACGGTTTGCGATACTGAATTATATCTAAAATAAAAAAAAATGCCTACTCAGTGCCTCCGAAATGATAGCCCAGTGGTACTTTGTTCAAAAACCGGTCACTCGGAAATTATCTAAAAGTAAAGTATCAGTTTGCATTTTCATAACAGAACAATCTGTAAATAAATAAAATATTTTAAAGCACCTCTAGTTTTTGTGCCCTATATCTCCTATTAGAAAAGAATGAAACAACGCAGTTTCGTTGTCTTTATAATGAAATCAATCAAGCCTTTTATTACAAAGCTTGCAGTTGTCAAACTTTCCTGTTTAAAAAGCTAAAGAGTAGCCGTATTCCCTGATCTGTTTTTCGTTAATCCATGTTGAACTAATTTGAATTCCGCGACGTAAGTGGCTAAGTGGAGTTAAGTGTTCCTGTTCTATGCGCCAGGTGTTGTTGGCTCCGATCTCACTCAGAACTTACATTCATGTGATAAAAATAAGACGATTATTGTAATTTATTTAAACTTCTTTGCACGAGAAACAAATTACAAAAGGGGTCATAAAAAATTGTATCATAATTATATAATTTTATATTTGAGAAAACTACGCTGACCATAACGCATTTTTAAATTAACATTTAATTGAAGACTTTCACGAGTAAATTAGCTGCAAACCAGACAAAGGTACGACTAGGCAGTGTTTTATTGCTCTACTTCAAAATATTATGATAACCTTTAGATATTTACTTGAATGTGAAACATATTATGTTAAATTCGGTATGTACAAAAATGCATTCAAAATACATAAGACTAATATGAAGTTCACTGAAATAATTTCGTACGCGGCACGTAAGTCCGGCCGAGTCGTGTAATATTAAGCAAGGATGTGAGTGCGCCTATTTTAAGTGATTGCTGCCAAATAGGGCTGCCATTCCATTTTGATACTCCTGACCATCTTTTTGAAACTATCAATTTTCTTACTTTCTTTCTATAATAAGGTTCAAAGTTTAAAAATTCTACGAATTAATTTTTCGAACACTGTAACCAATACCTTACACACCTAATACCCCTCCGGCCGTATTCGGCCATGGCGGCTGATCTCACGATCAGCCAGGTACGCAGGATATATCATAGTGCACAAGTGAGTGCGCAAGCACAGGTGCACACCCTATTCCTTCACTGTCACTCATAATTCGGCAATCTGACACGACCGTAGAGAGATCAGGCGCAGGACCAACGGCTTAACGTGCTACCGAAGCACGGAGCAGCTCGAGATGAAATTTTTCGGTCACCCATCCGATGACTGGCATCTGCGAACGTTGCTTAACTTTAGCAACCTCACGCCGAGTGCGCTTACCACTGCGCCATCGAGCTCCTCACATAATCACATTACACTAATTGATGCTTGTACTAACTGATTGCTCTCCTATTAATAATTGAGTCATATAGGCAGCCCTACGCCGGCTGTCATGTCAGGTTATCCACCGGGTTGGGCGGGTAAGCGATGGCGCCCGCATCCGCAGACCGATTCACCGATAAATAGGACCGATGCGGATCAAACGCGCATTTATACGACAACTATTTACTGTAAAATATAGGACCGTGTCCGCGATCGATAGGTGCGCCGCCAACCTACATCGGATTGTCGTAAATTGAGTTTAAGATACGGACGCGTCGGTACATACGCAAGACGAGAGTTACCGATGCCCGTGTGTCGCCGCACTGGCTAAACGATCCCGGGATTCATTCATCATCCCCATCTCGGTGCGGGTAGAATACAAGATTAATGGCGATCACTTTGATCATGCTAAGTACTAAGTCATTGTTATTGATAATTCCGCAATTAACGGAAACTTACGTTATGATGATAGTTTTGAAGGAACGCTATAGACTACCCAACAGGTCGCCTAAGATTTGTGATGATATGAAACTTTGTGCGAAATTTGCGATATGTTAAAATGAGTTCAGTTTTATCGCGATATTAAATAATAACTTATTTTGTGAGTGACATTGTGCAAATTCGGCTTTCTTTTAATGTAGAAAGAAATTTTAATATCGGTCGGTACTGTTGCTGCCATAATGACTCGTTGGATATTAATGTAATACATATCAGTATGTACCTACGCACCATTCTTTAGTTAATTTCATCTAAATGTTATATATTTTTTATGAGATAAATATTTAATTGTCAAGTTCTTGACGGCTATTTAAGTGTAATGAAATTACAAGCAATACTTACACTTAAATGCTAACACAAATGTATAATGGTTTATAAGAAGTGGACTAAATAGATTGCCATTTATAAAGGACGATTATTATCTAGTTACCTGCTTGTAATCACCATTTTACTAAATACTTATCTACTTACCTACATTATACCTAATAATAACGTAACCTTGAAAACAAACTTGCGAATTAAGGAAGTATGAAAACCACAAATAAGAAACTAGGTAACTAGATATGAAAATTCAGATCCAACGAATATCTGGCACTAGAATATAGAGATGTGCTTGCGAGTCTATTCACTCGAGAGTTCGGAATAGTGGGGTCGTTAGAGCATTTGCATTTAATATTAGCTTAAATTCGTTGCAGCCGCACGAATTATTGATTTAGCCTGGAATGATACTGGTGTCTCTGTTGTCTATAAATATGAAAGTGCTAATTGTCAAAGAGTATTTTAGTCTGTGCGACTACCGAATTGAAATCTAAGTTTTGAATGCAATTGTTCCGTGTTTGCGATATTTAGAGTACAAATTTTGATATGATTATGTGTGAAGTTGATTGCTTTCATGAATGCTGCAGATTTTTTAATTTGTTTTTCTTGTATTAACCTTTTGAACGCCAGTACTCAAACGCATCGGCGCCCTTCCCACGCCAAGCCATAAATTCAGAGCAAATACCTACAAATAAAATAGGGATGCCAACGATGTTATCGATAAGTTGTCAATAACCGATTTAATCTCTGCTAATCGTCACATATTTTCGAAATAAAATATTTTTTTTTGATTTCGTATTATTTAACAGCAGTTACAAAATTCTATACAAAGTAAAAGTAGACATTAGAACTACAAACGAATAAATCAGGTAATAATAAGATACATCACTAATCTCGTTCGTGTAGGCATTCGCTGTCGGGAAGACCCGACTCTGGCGTGGTTGGCACGACCTTTGACAGCTTTCTTGCGTGCGAGGTAATGATGTGACATTTCAAGTAAACTTATAATTATTATTATAAATTATAAACAACAAGGTAAAGAAAGGGTTGTCTATTAGAGTACTAATTAATTACTTAGCTTTAGTTGATTTTCTCCGTTTTAACTTAAAGAGGCCTGTTACATCTCGATCATGATTTTTGCGTAAAATGCCCCTTTTCACATTTTATAGTAATTTTCCAGTTGTATTTATCGTTTTTATGGAAATAGGATAATAAATTCATGCTTAGTATAACAAATTTTCACTCTGCGAGAAAAAGCTGGGTTCGGACGGCCGGCACATATTTTGTAGTAATTTTGCAGTTGTATTTATAGTTTTTATCGAAATAAGATAATAAATTCATTATAAAATATTATGAAGTAACAATTATTCTGGTATACATTTTGTTCAATAATATTATCGTATAGGTGAGATTCACAGCCATTTTTATTCATATTACACTCCCCGTTATAAATTATAATAGGATAGGAAATCACTAGCAGTCTCCCGTAGCGCTAATGACGTCACCGCTTGACGTGTCTTCCCGACTGTGGCGTACAGGTAACTGTCTATGCGCTGTTCCGTAGGGATGCGCGAGAGTGAACAGTTAACTATCGATCGATAGATATAAATAGTAATCATTTTTCAATACTTTCATAAATATTACGCATTAAGAATATTCAGATACAAATAGTTGCTATTAAAAAATAATTATCGATGTAGTAGTAAGCTGCTTTCAATAAAATATTTCATAAATTCAAAATTTAATTTACCTAACTTACCCATCACTAGCTGTCGTGTCTTGCCGACTGTGGCGTGAGGAGAACACCATTTCGGTTAGCAATATTTAGTGATAATTTTTGCTAGTGAAATGTAACTGATGGATATATCTTCGTGCCATTTTACAATACATCATTAAAGTACTTTTAAATAATAGGAAAAAGAAACACAGAAAAGTTGATTTAGTATGTTTATTTTGTGTTTTAAAAATGTCGTTTTCTCGTCGGCCATACACGACGGTGGCGTGTTGGGCACTTTTTCATTTGTCGTCCAGTGCCGACCGTGGCGTTCATAAGGTTAATAAATGTCCTACCCAATAAAATTTGAATTTATCTGAAGTTATCATTTTATAGTAACCTGTCCGACACAAGGTAACAATTAGGTTACAAATAATAATTGACATCTACTGCGCGATCTCCTGTGTACCGGGCTTACTAAGGTGCTCGTGCTCGATCCTTCCAGCAGATGAAGTACCTTGGTCACTGATTCACAATTTCACAGAATCCAAGTTTTAATTTGTAGTTTCTATGTTACAAGATAACGTTGAACATGCACTCACAACGATTCCGAGAAGTTAATGTCGGTACTCGTATTATTTCAGCAATATAGCTCAGGATGAAATAAAAGCGACTGACTGGTTACCTTACCCCAATACAGGCAGATGTCATAATGAGAAAAAAAAATCCTACCCTCAAATGAAATGTTTCGAAAACTAAATATCCACAGCTAATGTATTGATACAAGTATTTTTTATAGAACTATTTATTTGTGTTTGACAATCAGTAAACATCGAGCATTCATTAATTGAATAGCAGTCTATTGAGGTTATTATAATATTTATTTTAACTTTTACGTGAATTTCTGATCATTTGACATGAAGAACGTGTGTTTTAAAAAAAAGTGAGTTTAGAATTCTTCTCCTAAACATCGGCCGCCATCTTCCTCTCTGACGTAAGACCCTCTCATATACATATGTATATAGCGATGAAGCCGTGGAGTGGTCGCGGATGCGTCGTTATGGCGTCGTGTGTTCGGTGCAGCATTTTTGCGAATGGCATTTCCCTCATACGTCATTACCCAGCGCGTGGCTCATTTAATCCGTTCCCCTCGGGCGGACGCTGTCAATGCCGATAGTTTCTGTTGCTATCGGAAAAACCATCTGATATGTTTCGAATCATTTACACTAAAAATATTGGCAATGGAAATAGATAGCATGGCTGTTCTCTAAATTAAACGGATATTTTGTACATTATTATTTGATGATAATGTTATTTATTTAATGATTTAGGATTTTGGATTTGTCATTGAAATCATTGCAAAGCCTAGGAGTAGGAAATGATGTACAGTATTTGCCCTGCTGTACTACATATAACATTATTTACACAAATATGTAAATAAATCATGGCACATTGTCAATGAGTGTCAAATGTAGTCTAGATGCATGTTGTCGCTGCTTGATTATGTAAATAAAATCTGATTTATAACAAAAAAACCGGCCAAGAGCGTGTCGGACACGCCCATGAAAGGGTTCCGTAGCTAAAAGATGGCCCGACCGCTTAAGACACCATTTAGTACGGGCAACTGCACGTCATAAGTTGGTCGAGTTGTATAAAAATAACTATGTATGATACAGAGTTCGCTATAGTTTTCGTTGAAAGTACTTACTTGGAGGTATACAGGACATTTTTTTCAGAATTATTATAACAGTATTTCAAAAGTTAAGGGGGGGGGGACGCTCTAATTTTAACTTTGTATTAATATATCTCGAGACTGGGTTGTTTGATCCACATGGTTTCAAGGCAAGTTTTATTGTATTTAAAAATACCTTTTTAACGATACCCCACACGATGGGGTAAGTCGAATTTTTTTTTCGAATTTACTTTTCGATGTATGGTAGGGGGGGTAAAAAATAATTATTTTTCGATTATTTTAAAAACCAATTCTTGAATTATCACTATGCATCTCTCCACCAATTTTCGTGGCAATCGGTTCAGAAACGGCGGAGAACGAGCCAGGACAGACAGACAGACAGACAGACAGACAGACAGACAGACAGACAGACATGACGAAACTATAAGGGTTCCGTTTTTGCCATTTGGCTACGGAACCCTAAAAACGAGGCAAAATTCTCCACCGTGAATTCTCCGCACGCTATTCAAAGAAATGCAACTCGGAAAACCTTTCCCTCCATCAAATCTCTTTCTTAATAAACATGTAGGTTCACTTCCACGGAACGAGAATACATTTGATCACCGCCGTGCCCTTATCTCTGGGCGCCGTTTCCGGGCGGTGCAACATTAGCGTCTGGGGCATATTTAGTGCACCCCTTTACAAATAGCGTTTTCCTACGTCATTACCCGGGACGGTGATGCCGTGCACTCTTGGTTGGACCTGCGCTTATGTTTATGTGGGAGTTGTAAGGAATTTTGTAGGACGTGTGTTTTTTTCTATAAAGGCGATTTGTGAATTACAAAGTCATTCTAAGTAACGAGGTACGAACTTGGCTTGGATAGAGTTTAATCGTAATATATTTTGAGAATCGGGTTTGCAATGGGGTTTACCAATGCATACATATTTGCAAAAAAGTAAACTATCACGTCTCTGCTGGTATGCCGATTTTTTTATCGGGCGATTTAGAAAATAAGCAACACGTCAATTTATAAACCCCTTGCTTCTCCAAACATGAATCACGGTCAAGTGTGCCTCCTCCAGCGGTCTCGTCTTCGGCCTGGCGCAGCGAGGCTGCGACGATTCCCGGAGATTTATCGGCTTCGTCTCCGGTGGGGACGCCGGTTCATTCCGGGGAAGGCGATCGCGTTTCATTTTTCTTTTCTACCCGCACTGTAATGGACGGGTCAATGTTCAATGTCTGGCTTTCTGACGTGAGCTCGAATGCATCAACGTGCGTGACACCACTGACAGTGACGGATACGCCGCGGTCCATTACCAACAGATTTCATCAAGTCGGCCAATATAATTTGGTCGGTAATCTAAGAGTATGGAATATTGATGGGAAACGACAATTTTGAAGAAGTTTATGTATGATGTAAATTGTCATTTTCAGTAGGTGTATCGTTATTTTGTTACTCGAGTAGAACAGAAAATTGTTTTGTGATAAAGAAGCTAAATAGCTTTGAATTTTTTCACAGAAAGAACGTAAGGTTGTCTTACAGGAAGGGCTAAGACAGGAAAATTATTCCTAAAGACTATCTCAAAGGTTCTTTCAAAATTTTGGTAAAGAAAAAGCAGTGGAGCCGGAAAATTTTATGGTTGTCGGTGCAAAGCAGCCTGTCTTGTATAACGTCATGAAAAAGTCGTAAATGCTGCGTACCTACTCGTGTACGAGTGAAATTTTCTACTTGAGCGGTCGCGCGATCTACGGTACATGCAAAATTTTACGATTCTTGCCTTCCTTAAATATTAATTTGTTGCTCTCCAAGATGGCCTACTATGGAATTGACATGAATACCATTAGATGGTTTCAAAGTTACCTGCTGGGCCGTCACCAATATGTGGAGCTGGTGGGTGCTGATGGGACCAAGATACGGTCTGCATCACGACTGGTCACCCGTGGGGTCCCTCAGGGTTCGGTATTGGGGCCCATCTTGTACGCTTTATATAGTGCTGATATTACAAGCAGCATCACCCACTGCCAACACCATCTATATGCAGATGATCTGCAGCTCTGTTGCTCTTTTGTGCCAGCTGAGTACAATAGTGCAGAAGAGAGGGTAAATGAAGACCTGGCCAAGATAACAGAGTGGTGTGCTAGAAATTGCCTAATAATTAACCCCAAGAAGTCAAAACTCCTGCTGATTGGCTCAAGGAAAAACCTTAGCAAACTTGCCAACACACCCCTAGAAGTTTATATAAATGGTGATAAAGTGGAAAAAGTTGAAAAGGCCAGAAACCTGGGAGTGGTCTTTGATGGTCACCTGAACTTCGAAGATCACATAGCGGAATGCTCACGCAACTGTTTCTACAGACTTAAGTTACTGTATAAAATAAGGCCATACTTAACTGAAAAGTTAAGAGTGATGCTCTGTGAGTCACTGGTTCTGTCCAAGTTTAACTACTGTGACACTGTATATGGGCCCTGCCTACTAAAAAGGACAGCCAAAATTATTCAACGGGTGCAGAATGCATGTGTTCGTTACTGCTTTAATGTCCCGCCAAGATCACATGTAACCCCGTTCATAAAAGCACAGGATATGTTGAAGATGGAGGCAAGGAGAAAATTACACTTAACTACCTTAATGTTTGGTGTCATACAGACAGGGAAGCCGATGTACCTCTTCGAGAAATTGGAATGGGCTCAAAAACAGAGCAGATATCCGAAAAGATCCTGCACAAACAGCTTTTCCACATCCAATCATCGAACTGTGGCCTTTCGGGGATCCTTCCGGTTTGCAGCCTCGCGGTGCTGGAACGACCTGCCACCTCCGTTGCGTGACCTGAAAGTCAAAGGGGCGTTTAGGAAAAAGCTCAAAAAGTATCTACTTGATTGCCAAATAAGCTCTAAATGACATTCCTACCGTCTGGTTTTTCACGTCGCGTAGTGTGGTTTTCCGTCCCAATGCGCCGCACCAGGCTTGTTATTATCCATAATCCCCCTCTCCGACTCTCACTCCGTCCGTGCCCTGCCGTGTACCCATCCACCTTTGTCTCAGGTTTATTACCGACCGGTTAAAACAACTTAGATCTCCATATTTGCATGTGCATTCATGCTGCCGACGTGGCAAAATGAGGTAATGTGCTTTGAGATTGTGACGTCTTCTGATTCTGACACTAGGTGCGTTATTTTAACGTTTCGTTCGCTTTCCATTTAATGCGAAGTATATTGCGGAAATCCTTATTGCTCAAAATAAAAATATATTATACTTATTATTTTTTGGCGGTCCTCATATCGAACACTTTTTATATTCCATATAATAATCTTATTTTGTTTTTCTTATATAAATCTAAGTATTGACCTTTTTCTTCGCATTTTTTATTGTTTTCTTATATAAATCTAAGTATTGACCTTTTTCTTCGCATTATTTATTGAGCTATGTATTTATTTATCAATATCTTTATATATGTATATATAATATGTTATGTTATATGCCTTAAACGCCACTCCAAACAGGTCCTGCCAGAACAACAGCGTTGCTGCGGTGGTATACTAAGCCGCCGTAGTAACTTATGCTGAGGTACGGACCTGATTGGCATACCACGCACACATACACAAACACACACACACACCTGTGCTGATTGATTTTTGTTATTTTAAGAACTGTTTTTTTAATTTTTATTTGTTATGTTTTTGTGAGTGTTTGGTTATGCCAATAAATGTATTTTCTTTCTTCTTTCTTTTCTACTTCGGCTACGCTATAACTACCTATAGCTACCTGCTTAAATTTTACGACTCGAGCTGTTAAAATTATGTCTACGTGAGGCGAGATTTGAATTAGGGAAAGTGGAAGATAAATTCCGTATAATTTATTCACATTAAAAGTTGTGGACTGCGAATTCTACATTCACGTCTTTGAGGCGAAAAGCACACAAAGTAAAAATACAAAACGTGCTAATTAAATGCAGATGGATTCAGCGCAATCGGGAAATGTGCCAAATGAGCACTGGAACAACTTAGTCATTGTATTGGAAATTCGATTTGCATTTTGGTTTCATAACGGCGGGAAGGTAAATAAGGCTTAACACTCGACTGTGCGAGCGCCGAGAAGAGGATCATTAAAGCCCCGACATTCCGCTTCGTTTCACAATTGGTGCATTGCGAGCTCGCTGCGAATCACGTTCATTGTACTTAATAAAGGTTCAAACAGGTATGCGTTATTGAATTCAAAATTTCCCTTATGCCTTTACCGAGTCGCTTATGAATTAATAAAAATCTATTCATTCGTTCCTGCGATTTGTTTTGCTTTATTTGTTCGAACTACGCGTGGATATTATCCGATTTGAATTATTGTTGCTGGGATTGTTTACTTGAGCCGAGTTATTGAATTTACGGACTAGGTAGTTGACATACCTACCCATCGATTATTTTCGATACAGAATATTGTTTTACCTACTCGTAGGATTCAATAAAACACAGTTTTATAGGTTGTATTGCCTTGTTAATAAGCTGCGAATATTTTGATAGCGTGGGCAGCTAATGACCTCATCAAGTGGCCACAATTGGCCGACATTCAAGTTGAGTCCCACAGGAACACGATCCCGATACTGCCGCAACTTTTTCCAATCTCGTAATTGATTTGCTGGACACATTGCTCCCCTTTAGAAAATTCTTATAGCATTTGTCTCATTATTTTTATTTAATTTTTATCGATAATACATTTTGAATAGAGTTAATAAAGCTGCTTATCTTGTGTATGATTTTATCTCTTCAATTACCCTCAAATAAATGTAGGAAACTTTGTAAATGCTGAACTTTCTTTAAAACGCGTCATGTCTGAGTTTGCGTGCGTTTTAGTCCTTTTGCGGACCAGCTAACAATAACGTCATATTTTAATAGATTTTTACCAAGAAATTCAAGGAAATACTAAAGAGCTTCCTAAATAATCGACAAAAGCATTTCCTTCAACAAAGGCAAGCGGGGTCAATGCATTGTAAAGGACATGCAACTGTTCGCAAAAAGTTCTGTTTTTTCAACCTCTGGGTACGTTACGTACTTTGAACGACGTATTTATCAGGCAACCAACAGCAGTACTTTCCGAAACTTCGCTCCAAATGTAACGTTTGACAGTTCATGCGGACAAAAATATATGCGGCCACACAAAGCGGGCTTAATTCGAGAATAACGCCGGCAGCATTGACTGACATTGTGAACAGGTATTCATTAGTATATTTGGAACTCGACTTTTATTCATAAAACCCCTTTAGGTAATTACCTAGTAACTATACGTAACAATACTAGTGTACATAAAACTCAGACACAAACGCCTATTTTACGGAGTTATCGGTCACACTAAGGAAAATAACAGATAATCCTGTAATTTATATTCCGTTTCAGGAAAACCTAATCTCACTTTCATTAATTAGATATGAGTATAAGAAATTACATTCTCCTAACATATGATCGTACCTATGTATTAATAAGAGTATTTTTGTGAATAGTTCACATGTGGCTGCCGTCTAAAAGCATATTTTTATAGTGCTCCAAATAGTATCAAAAACCTACACCCGAGATATATACCTAATTATAAAGGATAATTCGATCAGATACTACTAATAGTATATAACTTTTTTTATTAAAAACTCATTCTTATTGTCCGATTAGGAGTATGTATAAAATATAAAAAAGGCTTTGATGTTCTTCAATAAATGAGGGCATACGGTAACTTTCAACAAGCTTTTACGAGCGCTTTTAAAACATAAATCATTCTTTGCACCTAGGCACCGTAACGGTTTCGTAAAACGTTGGCTTTGTGGCTGTCCACTTAAACAAAAACAATATTGTTTAAATGTTTCGTAAGTAGTCGGGCATAGTGAAACGACCTTCTCAAGATACATTTTTATGTTTTTATAGTAAATCAGCGGCACCCTCTTCGTTTTGGTTGGTGACCATAGAAAAACAACGTCATTAATGCAAAAGCAAAATGACGCAGAGTTTCATAACCAATTCTGATACTAAAACTTTTTTGTTTTCTCTTTAACATGAGTAATTTTAAGCGTACGTATACGCTAATTTTATAAAGAAGAAAGATTTGTATTTTTGTATGTAACGAATGAACTCAAAAACTACTGCACCGATTTGAATAATTCTATCACTGTTACGCTAGCTACACTATATTTGAAAAAATAAATTACGCGCGGGTGCGGGGAAACCGCAGGCGGAAGGCTAGTATTTTATAAGGTTCGTAGGATTGTACATATTTTAAGATTCATCAATTTGATCAACTTTGAAGAGAAAGTAGTGATACTATGTCTAGCGTGGTACTGTGATATTATGATGATATTAAGTAGTAGGTATCATGTCTAGTATGATACTACTTTTTACCATACCTGATAAATAACGTAAAGCAATCTAAAAGATTAGTTGGTCAGCGTGATAGTCATTCCGTATCGGTTATAACGTGATGCATAATTGAAGGACTCATTATCAAGCTGTCGCTAATAGTGTCCTGACATGATGAACCGTTAATTATGCACTACATCATTCACGCGACACGTATGAATGCCAAGTAATTACTAGTTTGCAGCTATGTTTAAGTTCACCTTTATACTGTAACTGTAATATTGGTCCAGCAACCCAAATTACGAGTAGGTAGGTTTATTGATCATATTGTATCTGTAATATTGGTCCAACAACCCAAATTGGGAGTAGGTATTGATTTATTACATAGTTTACATGTTTTAATTGGGTTATATTTTCGTTCTGTCGCAAAAAAATTTTAATGTAAATGATAACGACTGTTATTTTTATATTGTAATCCAATCATTTACAGTCCTCTGGTAATAAGAGTGTTCATAGAAATGATCGCATAACCACCTACTTATATTTTACAATAAAATTAAACCTGCACATATTCTAAGATAACGGCAGTAAATCCTTACTGTTAAACATCGCGACAGCTATTGAGCTTATCGTAACAAGAATCAGGTGATAAAATCTGAGTGGTGTTTATTCTCTAACGAGAATATTGATCGAGCTGAAGCGTGGGCACGTCGGCCACTAAATTTTAACAAGTCTAGTTGATCTGTGCATTGGCATCTTGAATGCTCGTACGGTTCGTAAAGGAGTGAATGATTACGGCTACGGAGTGAAATATTTCAGTCGTGGCGTGTGCAATTTTAACGTGAAATTACGTGCCAGCCACATTCATTTCATAATAGGAGATTGTTTAGAGATTTGAGAGAAGACCCGTAGGTAGTTGTTTATTCTCTAACGAGAATATTGATCGAGCTGAACCGTGGGCACGTTGGCCACTAAATTTTAACAAGTCTAGTAGTAGTTGATCTGTGCATTGGCATCTCGAATGCTCGTACGGTTCGTAAAGGAGTGAATGATTACGGCCACGGAGTGAAATATTTCAGACGTGGCAATTTTAACGTGAAATAACGTGCCAGCCACATTCATTTCGTAATAGGAGATGTTTAGAGATTCAAAAGGAGACCATGAGTGGTGGCTATACAAATCCAAGGATTTTGAGTAAACATTTTTGTTAAAAGGTTAATGTTGTATCAAGAAAACAGAAAAATAGCGATAATAAAACTAATTGTAAATGTTCTATTTATGGAACCAAGTGTAAATAGAATCTGTATTTCATTTAGTTATGTAAGCAAAATAAATTTCATCGTAGGTATTGTACTAAGAAACTGCTATTTTGGACATGATATATCCTTAGTTAGCTGTTTGTTTACATTCTACTAATGAATACCTACATAGAAGATAAACAACTTTGTTACAGGCAAGTTTGTAACAGAGAGGTACAAAAGTAAGTAAGTACTTATAAAAACTTTTCCTTATAAACTCCTTCGTGCCTACCATTTTTTTCTGTACAGATTAATATTTAACGGGGATCCGCTTGTAACAATGTATAAAAATACATTTATGGATAGTTAGTAAACAATGAGTCTATTTTTAACATTTTACTATAATGTTTACTTGTAAATAATATACGTGCTATCATAAATTTATTAAATGGAGCTGTTAAACTTGAATTTATTTGTAGTGGGACGATCGTCTCTAGTCCTGAGCCCCCACACACGGCTGCAGGCCTAGCTAGCCTGTATGCTATGGCGCGTAAAAGCGTTCCAATGCGAAAAAAAGGCTACTCATACTCAAGTAGTAGCCGGTCAAACAAAGCTGTATTCCTATCAGTCAACATAATTATAAAACACTATTACTTTTATGTTGGAGGCAGTGTTTGTGAAGTCATTAGCGCGCTAGTTTGGTCATTGAAGCGGCTTGTTATGACGGGAAATAGGCCGCACTCGCGAGCGCTACTACAAAGCGCTTTTCTTTTCATAATAGCCTGCTGCAAGCTTAGACATCTTACGTACAGTTATGCCTCGACACCAGAAAATTGTGGCATTCTTTTGATTGACGTGACATACGTTGGCAACTAAGATTATTACGTGATGAGAAGCGACTGTCACTTCACATTATAGGGCCTTTGGCAGTACGGGTCGAAGTATGTCAAGGGTATATCGTATATCTAACGATTTAATTCTATGTATTTGTTACAGTCAAAACTCAGAACCGGATAAAATCACTGACTGCGACAATCAGTCAAAACTATTTTTGACCAAGGGTGTCGGTTAAAACCACTTTTGTCTGATGCTTTGATCTGACAAAAGTGATTTTGACCGGTTATGAGTTTTGACTGTAACAAATACAGCTACATATTGTGAGGCCGACTAGTGTAGTAATGCATACATTCTTTCTTTTCAATACCATACATTCTTTTCAATTTAATGAGTTATTCTTATCCACTATCTAGCTAAGTCAGATGCGGTCAACTCAGGTGTCTTTGAACTGCATTCTTGAAAAGATACGGTTTTTATGCGCCATGGAACGGGGAGTCGCAAGACTGGAATGTTTTCATTAAACTCCAGTGACCGGTGAAAAGTATTTGTTCAAATATGAAGAATAAACACCGTCGATAATACCTCATTTTTTCTATCAGTAATAAACTTATTTTTAAATAAGTATCATTCAAAACGTAAAGTCAAAAAGGTACCTACTAACATCGATTTGATGATTTCATTATTAAAATGATAATTTTATGATGTATGAACTTAGTCTCATAATATTTAGTACTTACTTGAGTAGAAAAGTTAGATTCATGGCAAGGTAATATTGACATAATTTGCATTTATATTACAGCAGTACAACAGTATTTTGATATATTAAATTTGAAATAAATAAAAACATTTTCCTTCTCAAATACAACACAGAAAGCTTATTTCCGCGTTGTTAGTAGCGGATCAACAGGCGCCCTGCTGTATTTGTGTATACCTGCCTCTGATCTCCCGCATGAGATTGATTCGCTCGCGGCTCGTGGTCGAACAACTTATCTGTCAGCTTAGACCCGGCTACCTGAGGGGTGAATTTTTATCCGGCCCTCTTAGTATTCAAGGGTTGTAGGCTTATAATTCGCCCGAGGGCACGACCGCAAGGGGTAGGTGACAGAGCGTCCCCGCACGTCTAAAGGGGCTTCCTGGGGGCTTGTCCTGTCATTCCTTGTGGAACAGTTCGCAAGCAGCACCTTAATTTAGGGGCCGAGAACAAAACATGAGGAATTGTTAACTAATTTTGTTGGCAAAATCGAGTTGATAATCTCGTTTCCCCAATCCACAAAATATTTCTTGACGCGCTAGTCGTCCGATAACTTTTCATTTTTATTGGTGACAGAGTCATCGACGGGAAGTAGTGGACTCGCAGATATAATAAATGTTTTACGAGATAAATTTAACTTGGAACATTAGCACCCTCGGCTCCGACACAACGATTACACAGCGACTGCAATTTTTCACTGTTGCCCACCCCTGTTGCTACAATTTATGACGCGGGGAATGATTTTTCAACATCCATAAGTTAGATTTATATTTAACAGCCAAAAACTTGCCGAAGCTAAATCGGCGGTGTAAGGGGAAATTGATGCCTTAGAAGGGAAAATAAAGATAAGCTGACTCATGTCTCTGCTTCTGCTGATACGGCGTCGCTGTATTATAAATATTGCTTTTCCTAAGCATTTGCGATCGTGTTTTCCGTTCGTATCTTGTCTCAGGATCTACATACGAGTAGGTGTCATCTTACGAAAAATATCTATATGGGGATGTGAGTGTATTCAGTATGCCCGTTGCTAAGCTAAATTCAGTACATCACTACACTTTTATGACAAACACCTTGGCTTTATCGAGCGAACTATCCGTGATGCATTTAGCTATCGTGAGTCTTAAACACCAACCAAGAAGCTTATTGCATCTGCGTCACTGTTGCTAAGTCTCGCTTGTAGGTATCGTACTGCTTCGCTTGCAAATGAATGTAGATAGACATTAAGTTGGTTTGCATTTATAAAACTTCAGAATAAAGTCATGTTCTTATCAAGTTTTTATTCCCGCGCCTGTTGAAGCAAGATTATATCTTCCCGTGAAAATTGGCGTGGAAAAGTAACAAGCTGAGTGGAAAGTTCTGTAAGTAAAAAACCGGCGTCGAGTGTTCGATTCAAAACTCTTTTTAAATGTAGCCCGTAGACACGTATTTCTTTAAAAGCGTGATTCTTTTGTTTGCTCGCTTCTCACTACATTTCACTTTGCAGTTATTTAGATGTGCGCCGGATGGACCGCGGCCTAGCGTCCACATAGCCAATTAATCTGAACCGAATGAGATAAATGTAAGGTAATTTATTACTTCGCAGCATCGGCCGCCCATTACGTTTAAAATATAGGACATTCTTGCCACGAGTTATGCACATCGGCAGAGTTATAGCTGATCGGGTTCACCTTACTGCTTTAAACTGGAAACTAGATTTAGAGACTACACTTTCTGTAGTCCTTTTGCTTATCTCGGGGTAAGGGGTTTCTCCCATTCAATACGATTTGATCGAACATAACTGCAATGATGTAGCAATTATTTAACAAAGCGACAACGTTCCAATGCATCGATCAGTTAGAATGTGATTGAATCTACGCAACAGCCACATACATGTTAATGGGTTTAAAACGCTTACCTTTGTCTATTCAAGACAGCATAAACTACGGTAAACATGTTTGTATTACAGCATTGTAGGGCGCGCTTTACACTAACATCACCCCCCGCGGACCCCGATATACCCGATTTACTCGAGACCGCACTTAAGCCGACCACTTACTGGGCATATTTCAGATTGACGCGTAGGTATTAGTTTAGGTTTGCGATGCGCTGTAGTGTTCGACAAACGTACCTAAGCAAACGGACCTATTGTGAGATTTAACATATCTGTTACAGGCAGGGGACACGTTCGAGCGCAAATTGGGGCCGGTGTGCCAAATATCTAGACCAGCATTTAGAATGATTTATGATGACGTATCCCAGTTCGATATACCGAGCGGTGCGGGCGCTATTGCCCGAATTAATTATCAAGAAAGTTGACCGGTTACTAAATGATTAATGATAATTTTCTGACAACTTTCGATTTGCACTTAAAGTTTTACGAGCAAAGTAACATAATATAAATTATAAATAACATGTTACATACAGCTACAGGGCTTTCGCACACTATTTAACACATTAAATTGATTTAAATAGCATTATAAGAATGATACATTGAAATGTGGTAAAAAGGGGGTTTCTATAATCTATGGGAATGTTGTAGGTAAAATTGCTTCTGCAAATAAAGCGCTGTTTTTGTGCAATCCTAATTACCGCAATCGTTATTTAACTGAGCAATTAGTTCAGAAATTTACTACTGTCTAAAGTCGTGAAGTTGTATTTTGTCGTTTTACAAAGTGATATTATTAATTGCTTTGAAGTTCGCTGAATAACGGTATTTAGCGCTACAAATATACCGGCAGTAGTTTTTCTTCAAAATTTACGATTTGAATGTACTCATAACCTTAGACTTTTTTATATGCATTTTTCCTAAATGAAATGTTAGAAGGTTGTCTAACAGTCGTGGCGTGACACAATTTCCTGGTAAAACAACACTTTTCCGAATGAGCGGCGGGAAAATGAGGTGACGGTCCATATTCTTGAGGGTGCGGCGTCTACTTTTGCGAGCATGGCATTTGATTACGTAACGGACATGTGTTAGCTTAGTGCCATGTTTTGTATGTCAAGGAAAATGGAGATTTATACATGGATTAACGAAAGGAATTTTATTACCGTCGAAAATTATTCTCATTATGTACACATATTGAGTGCGATTGTTCAAGGTTGATAAATGAGTTAATGATGGGTAATCTTGTATATTAATATCAAATGAATTTTAAACAATGTTAACGTAAAATTATTTTCGGTATTTTACAGCGACGAATGATCGCGAAGGAGGTACCTAACCCAAATTAAAAAGTAGGCCTAATTTAGGACGCTGAAAGCGAACCAATTTAGCTCCATTTTTAAATTAGGGCATTTGCTCTAAAATAATTTATAAGCATGGAAAATCGCTGGCATTTTAACTGGACCACGGAATGAGATTAGCAATACAATTTGTTCTCAAGAGAGTAGAGTTAAGGTTTGCATTCATTCGAGGGTTAAGTAATGAGGCTGTGAGCATTCTCAATGCACTTTCGCAAAACTAATTGGCCCGACTAACTTCAACAGAATAAAAATCCATTTGGTGCTCGGTTCCGCTCAAAATATTCCCTTGCTCGGAGCTCGGAATACGCGACTTATTATGAAGAGTTTTATCAGCTGCGGCGCTTATTCAATTAAGAGCTGACGCAATCAATCTCCTCGCGAACTCCGCGTGTATCGTTAAAGCGTATTTAACTCGAGCCATTTGTCATTATTTATAGCTATCAAGTTACTGACAGACTTGTTTATTTATAACCTGCACAACGTGGAAGTTCAATCAGTGCTAGTTGATAGACACACCTGCTACGTAAAATGCAACCAACCAATTTTGCTTATTTCCACGAATGCCGTTTTAAATCGTTGTTGTTCATTCCCTGAAGCTGTTAAACGTGTGTTTTAACTTTATTTAAAGAGCCAAACATTTACCTCTTTGAAAGATTTAATATACCTAGCGCCGCGCCACCTTGAAGCACAGCAAGCTGTCTGAAGAGAGTTTAATTATTATCTCTATATCAGAGGTACATTATAACATTTAGTAGTTTGTACCCATTATTTTCAACGTCATAAAACAATACTGTCGTGTAATTTGTCGTATTCCTACTAGTCAGACCAGCACTAGTTGCTCGCCATTCCGGTCACGCGCGAGGGAATGAAGGATCTCTACAGGACTCGCAGTCTCAACACCGCCTTGTGATCTCTGTTTATAGCCGATGCCGATGTGACTTGTGTGTACATTCATTTGTTCCCTTAACTGTTAAATAAATCGGACAAATAGTGTCGTCCCTGAAGAAAAGTAAAGTGTATCTACAGTTACAAATAGTGGTTGTTATAACTATTTATTTTCATACAAATTGCATTTTATATATTTTGATTTTGTGCAGACCCCTCTTTCCCAATGGGCACATTTGGCACGTGCCCAGGGCCCCACAATCTATTGGGGCCGCCAGACCTTTGACGATTAAAAACCAGAGGTTTAAAGGCCCATGTGCCCATAAACCATATTACACATGATGTGTAATAGGTAAAAGACGGACCTGATTTTGTGTATCAATAAACTTAAGTAGTTATATAGTAAGAATAGCGCGGAGAGGCCTATGTCAAGCAGTGGACTGCGATAGGCTGATGCTTATGATAGTAAGAAAGATGTTTGAACTTGAAAGAGGGACGGACACTTGGACAGTAAAAGTTAGCATGAAATAGAAAGGACATTGCATCGACCAACACTTCCTACAATATATGTATTTACCTTGTACCTTGTGCATGTATAACAAAATTAACCTTATTGTATGGTTGTTTCCAATAAATAAAGCAGGTAATGAATATGCATGCCAGTGAGTCCGGCTAGTGGGCTGCCGGGACGCAACACGGAGCCTTTGATGTCGCGTTTGATTACTCTTTACCGGCATTACGTCTAGTGTTGCACAACCACAGGTTCTTTATAGTTATGTAGTATAGAAGAGTCCTAATGGTTGCCTGTTGTAGGATTGTGTACGTAGTAGTATCAGCCTATTCGCACCCTTAGAATGAAAGAGACCTAACTCAAAATTCCTGTTACACTCGATTTTACCATAAACATGCCTAATAAAGCATTCTCTATAACCCTGTAAAGAAAAAGTGACCTATCTCCTAGTAAAATAGGGCACTTTTTCTTAACAGGGTTATAGAGAATTTCTTTATATCCTATTGTATCAATGTCCTAATGCAGGCAAAGACCTCTTTCATTCGATTCGAATTTATGTTTTCGTTACAAAGATGGGTTTTGTGTAGGTACGACTGCGCAAATAGCGTTTATATCAGTCACAAGTCACATCTTAGCTAACGTACTGTTTTAAAACGTAAGCTTGGCTGAAAAAGTATCTGTTATCCCTACTAATATTATTATTAATGCGAAAGTCTGTTTCGCTGTCCTGCTTAAACCAGTCAACCGATTTTGATGAAATTTGTCACATTAAATCTTTAGACCCTGAGAAAGAATATAGGCTACCTTTTATTGCGTAAAGGTATCTGAAATACACGCTGACGAAGTCACGAGCGCCCGCTTGTTAATTTAATTTAGGAACAAATATTAATTTAATGGCTTAACAGTATAACGCCATGAAATGATTTGTTTCAAACAATAAGTGCTTATTTTTTAATTAGGAGTGTACCGACTTGGCGAAAACATATTTGTCTACACTGTTCTTTCAAATGAAAGAAGTGGGTGGTGTTTTTCTTCTAAAAGGACAACCCATTCGCCTGCCAGTAGTAATGCCCGCCCGTATCTCGTACAAATGTGCCGAGCTGCCCCATTAGTAGAACAAGTAATTCGGTTAAAATCAGGAAATCTCGAACACTTGCAACTGTGATCTGGTGAATCGAATCGTTCCTTGGCACAGAATGTGTTTTTTTTTCTGGTGTGGAAATCGACAATTAGTGTTCGTCCCGAAATCAGGCGTAATATCTGCCGTATAATACGTAATTTTGCTGGAATAGGAAATTCTGGGATTTTTTTTAATGATTGGTTTATTGTAAGTATTGTTGACGAGTTCACTAATACTGGAATAAGTGTCAATGAAACTTAAGTTGCAATTTTGACTGACTACATTTTTTGGACCATCAAAGTATCGTGTTATGAATGGAAAGGAAAAAAGTTGACTCTAATACGTTGAAGAAAAAGATACGAAGGATTATAAATAGGTCTTAAAACACATAATTATAAAACAAAAACAAATGTGTCCGCAATCCAATACTACTTTGCTTCAAAGACCAACAATTTCTAGTGTAATAACTAACCAGCTATTCACGAGATAACAATAGGGGCAATTTAAGAAAAGTACAATATTGGGTTGAACGCAGGGGCAAGGGTATTGTATTGAAATTGTTAGGCAAACTATTTCCGACAATGTTCCTATTTTCCGCACCAGCTACTAGTTGGTTTAAGAGCTTTTATAGAACTTGAACATATTAAAGTTTCAATTATAAGTTCACTGTTTTAGGTCTGCGTTCGAAGTTAATGTATACGTACATAATTTAACAGCACATTAGTATGCTTTAGATATTTAAACACTAGAGTGGGCTAATTTTGTTTTCTGTGTGTTCTGTTTTAAAAGTGGGAAATTGATTTCTATAATACGTACGTTTCTATAAGTAGAAACTCATAAGAGCTAATTGATGAAATAGTAAAGAGAAGTAGTCATAGAACTACCAATATTTAAGCTGTAGCATTATTGGACCGATTCAATTGGTTCGCAAGAAACCAGAAATGAATGTCTTTTCCTGGAAAATTGAAAATTGAGAGGACGCTGTTAAATCAAAGTATTATATTTTCAAATTCATTCCAACAGACGATTCAATTCAAACTAAGTTGCCGCAGAGTATTTGCCGCTGAGTGTTCGGGATCGATGCTGAGTATATTCTGGGATGAGATGAGAATATTACTTTGTAAAAATGCATCTGGGGCGCACAGTCTGGGCACGGTCAGATTTCACGACCAACCAATATGAAATTAAGTTGGCGGCAGAATAAAGTTGCAAACGAAGCTGCAAGCATTTCTTTTTATTGTCAGTTGGCTAACGACTGTCCCCGATCCGGCTTAAGCAAGGACCAAAGCTGGGATTTCACATGCTTTCCAAAAGATGGGCAAGCAATGGTAGATAATTTAAATGCAATGCGTTTTATATGTTTTATACGGGTTAAATGTTTTTTGTACGTTTTCTTAAAGTTATTTTATTACTTGCACTTTAGGCAAGCGTTTCAGTAATGGTCTCGGTAGCTTTATTGGTTAGAGTTAAAACATATGGGTAAGTAGGTATATATTATATAACACCAACTCATACCACGCCTGCCCAGTCCCAGTTTAAAATTTAATACAAAATATCGACTCAAACTAATTCAGTAGTCATAAAATCTAAGGAGTTTTACATTGTACTTATATTACACAAAACTAAACTTAAGCTTTTAGATTCTCAATAAATCTAAGAGGTTTTACATTCATACAGAAGGCATTAGTAATTATTAATCCGACGCTAACATAAAATTAACTAGACTAATAAAATTCCAACATTGGTCAAGATAACTGCACGACGACACCACAGTTCCAGACTGTGCAAATAGAAAGTTATAAACGTTTAGACTAAGAGGATTAAGCCAGTCCAGGTTTTAGCTATTTTATTTGCCTGCTGTCCGGCAAAAGCACGCTAATTGTATACGAGATTTGTGAGTGGCCCTGTAATGCACGACGAGTGTGCGTCGAAATGTACCGGAATATTTCAAGCGTCAATTTTGTTAAATTTCATGTTTTGGACGGTTTCAGTCGAGCAGCTATTGTTGTGCTTTTATTCATTTATTTCGAGGGTATATGAGAACGTTGCGAGAGCGTGTTAAATAATATGCAATGGATTGCTATGCGACAACAGTCAATATTTTAATATTCGTACGCTATTACCGATACGAACGTTTTTATGAATAACTGAATGACGAATTATATGATAATTATTATATTAAAAATTATATCGGAAACGTTGTTTCAGCTTGTTTGCTGTTTTACTATTCTTTTTTTATTATGACACTCAAACATCGAGAGTTCTGCTACGAATTTTATTTTACTGCTCTGAATCAAAAGACTCGCAAGTTAAATCATAAAGTTGTCTAATGAAATTTACGACTCTCTCAGTGTGGATAAACGACGTTCATGCCAATGAGGTTTGAAATAGGTATAAAGTAGATTCCCGTTGCCCAATGGCTATCGAAGCAAGAAAACGTAAGTCATCGTAAATTATATTTTCGTAGACACAGCGTAGGTAGTAGTAGCACTCGCTCGGTCCGTAGCCAACCGTTATCGTAGTCGTGTGCTACGGCACGCTACGAAAACCCACGTCTACGGACAATGCTCGAGGTAACCGAGCGCAACACTGCGCTAGCTGAGATCTTTTGAGCTCACATCACACGAGACGCGAGGTTTCGTCGAGTAGGTATTCGTTATTTTAGATGCTCACAAGACTAAGCCCTAATTTAGGTGGTTCCGTGCTAGGAACTTCACGGCGTACCATACTGAGTAATTACGTAAATAATTTCCTTAATTTAACTTGAAATTTCAGGTACTTGTGGGTAAATAATTTCTATTTTCCTTGTCATAAGTTACATAAGAATAACACGGCACCAACTCCTGCTCTTTAATTTGATATCTTCAAGTTAAGACGTATCTGAAAGAACCATTTTTTCAGTACCAATTTGCTTTTATTAGAACTCCTTGGCTGTCTTTAAAGTTCATAAGATAATCAATATTTTTTCGTTGAAAATCATTATTATCGAACAGACATCTATACTAATATATAAAGCTGAAGAGTTTGTTTGTTTGTTTGTTTGAACGCGCTAATCTCAGAAACTACTGGTCCGATTTGAAAAATGCTTTTTGTGTTGGATAGTGTATTTGGCGAGGAAGGTTATAGGCTATAGTATATATCTATTATTTTATCCCAAGGGGATGAAAAAAGGGATTAATGTTTGAATGAAACTTTGTCAATTTTAAACCGATCGGGCTGGGACTTTGCAAGCATTAAGCTACTATGACATAAAGATCCCCTTAGAAAGGATTTTTATATGTTCCACCCCAAGGGGATGAAAAAGGGGATTAATGTTTGTATGAAACTTTGTCAATTTTAAACCGATCGGGCTGGGACTTTGCAAGCATTAAGCTACTATGACATAAAGCTCCCCTTAGAAAGGATTTTTATATGTTCCACCCCAAGGGGATGAAAAAGGGGATTAATGTTTGTATGAAACTTTGTCAATTTTAAACCGATAGGGCTGGGACTTGGCATGCATAAAGCTACTATGACATAAATATCCCCTTAGAAAGGATTTTTATATGTTCCACCCCAAGGGGATGGAAAAGGGGATTAATGTTTGTATGAAACTTTGTCAATTTTAAACCGATTGGGCTGGGACTTGGCATGCATAAAGCTACTATGACATAAAGATCCCCTTAGAAAGGATTTTTATATGTTCCACCCCAAGGGGATGAAAAAGGGGATAAATGTTTGTATGGAACTTTATAGGTATAGTATATACCTACGTTTGCGGAAACCGGAAACCACGCGGACGGAGTCGCGGGCGGCCGCTAGTAACCTTATATATTTGAACTCTACCATTTAATATTTAACAATTGGAGATTTGCGTGAATATGCATTCCGTATTTCATATGTTCAGTGAACGGAATTATCACACTATATTAATTTGGTTGCAAATATGAATTCCCGGAAGCCTTTTACGTAGTTAGCAGCACTCCGTAATCTACCTTTGCGGGGATTAACGCGAAATCGACGGCAGCGAAAAATATTCAGTTCTGTATCGAGTCGGCGCTCGGTTAATTACTCTTGAATATTTATTGGTCGTTTGAATAAATCGCTCGCGGCGGATAAGCCTTTAACTTGTATTATATTCATTTTTCCTACCGCTAATTTTTGCTTCTCCTTTTGAGACTGTTTTTCTGAATAAACCCGCAACTTGATGATTCAAAGTATTCTCCTTAAAACGCCTTAATGAGCGGTCTCGTTAATAATTCACAAAATCAAAGGTCTGACCTCAAAATCAATTGCCAATTAGGTGAACGGTAATAAGCACAGAATATGCTCTGGAAGGGGCTCCTTCACTTAATATATAACTCGGATTTAAAAGTTTAACATTTTTGGTCTAGGGCTCTTTTTTAAATTAAGTTACATTTGAACCTTAAATACATTACAGAAATGAACTGAACTATAAACGAATAACCACACAAAAAATAAATAATTCTTTCCGAGCTTGTTAGTTTTGGCTTGGATCCGAACGATCCTTGGCGCACAAGCCAGGGTAACTACCAAACGCAGTTTCAAGCCAGTCAAACGATACTTTGTATTTGTATTGCCCGTTTAAGACCAAGCCTAACTATTAGTTAAAGTGAAACACGTAAGTAGTTAATTCAGGGGCCGATGTTAAGTCCGAATGCGCTTAGGGAAGGGCGTGCAAGTGGAATTACTTTCGCTGATCCTCGAGAAAGTTTCACTATTAGGGGCGCGGCGATCCCTTTCGCATTACTTTTATGAGCGCACCAGCAGTTGACGGGGCCTATGCAAATGTTATTGCGTTTACTGTTTAGGCGACGTCGCAGGCCTCAGCCGATGATATACCGCGCCGTCTATAAATATCGAACACGAAAGTGATGCGTAGGAGTTTACTTACAAATTGCTTAGACGCTTTCATCCCTTTCAGTTTATGAATGTGCTCTAGGGTACGGGGAGGAAGGCAACTGTTTTTTATGCTTAGGTATTTTTGGAAACAGACTGATGTAACAAAATCTAAATAAGTTCGTCCTAGTTTCAATATTTTACGCCGAATATTAGAAAATAGCTAAAACCTGTTAGTCTATTTCATTTCACTTTTCGTAAATAAAGCAATTATCAATTTGATCAGAAAGTTAACCGTGTCTTAATGCAAGTTTCATATTTTGAGCCAATTGGTGGTAGCCAGATTTCCCAAAGTTACAATAAATAAATTGAATAAAAACATTTACATAGCTCATCTCCCGTGGTTTGACAATAAAATTGAACTTCGGAAATATTGTGGCCGCTTCCGATAAGCTATGAATAAGTTTTCGATTTGAAACATAAACATTCTTGAGTATATCTGAACGTATGAGAGTCCAAACGGCCTGTGCGGCGCAGATAACTCGTAATATTGTCGAATACTTGGTGGGGAGGCAGACTGCGGCGGCGGCCAATCCTATACTAATGAATCAACTTTGCTGGAGACTGGCGCGCTGCCCGCCGAATTCAACTTTTAATTGATTTGACATTATTCCGTTTGTGGAACCCGAGCGATTGCGACGCGCCCCTTCAATTATAACTCATCTCCCAATGAAATGATCAAATGAAAATTAATTTACGAAAGTTAAATGAAGTTATTAAAACGGGAAAGATGTCGCTCACCGCACCAGACGCTCCGAGACTAATAATAATATTCCAATTTTACCTATAAAAAGTTTTCAGTGAGTGCCTGCCACGAGACCGGTCGAACATGGAATCCAATATCTCAGTCACACGTTAATTTATCACCAAGTTAAGCGGATAAAATAAGATTTCGCTCCATCGTATACTTTATCCGTCTGGTGAACTTTAAATCCTCAGTTCACAATATCTGGAACTTTGTAATACTTCGATTATTAGCCAACCACGGCGTACTTTGTTTCAGTTCCGGCTTCTATTGCCTTGTATAGAATTTCGATTAGACGAGTACAATGGATTCTTGTCTAGTGTATGTAGGTACCTTATAATATTATGACGCAACATATACATCAATCAATAATCGACAAAACTCTCAAATCTGTATCTCTCTAACAAAAATATTCGGAAGATATCGGTGGAGCGTATATGCTAAATTGCCGGAAAAATTGGACGGCTTTTTCACTAAATTATCACGACCGGGTGGCTAGGATATGGAGATACGACTAAGTCAGCGGTTAAGTTTCCCGTCCTTTGCAAATGTACAAGAATAATATTATTCGGACCATTTTTATTTTCTTACATACGAAACACCCTTTCAAATTGTAAATGGTTGGGTATGTATTATTAAATGAAAATGAACTACTTTCTCAAACATTTATGAAGAAACTAAATCGATTTCGGAACATTAATCTGGGCTAAAATGTGAGAATAACTTATTTTGTTACGTCTTGACTCTTGATACATAATCGTATGTGAAAATAATATAAACTATTAGTAAAACCATCTAATGACAGTCGTCCCGATGGAGGTCTCGAACAGTCTACATATTGTAAGTGTGTTCGAGCAAAGTTGTGATAGGTCGCGATGTTCTAAACTTGCAAATGAAAAGTTAATGCGCAACTTCGTGACAGGAGCGGCCGTGCGCGATTCGACCTCCTAACTGCGATGAAATGAATCTAAACTTTTTAATTATTTGCACCGACAATGTCCCAAATATGTCGCCCGCGAACAATGGCCGCTTTGGCAAACAATTAATTATGATACACCGTTTGCTTTATATTTATTACGTAATTATGAATGTAGGTGCCGTTGTAAATTATGTACCAGAATAAATATTGTAGACTTTAATTAACGTTTTAGGTCCTAAAATTTATTTACAACGAACAATTTATATGTTGTGGAAATATGTTGTTTTGAAAACCACATTTTTCGACAATATGAAAATGCAAGGAGTGTGTATACCTCCTCCCCAATATTTTCATATTCAGATTAAATACTAAAGAACCCACAAAATACGCTGTCACGATGCCATTTGAAAAGAGTTGGTTCACTTCAGAATTACTCACTACCCGAGCCATTTAAAATCATAATGGTGTTACTTGTTCCATATAAATTAAAGAAGTTTGAAGTGTTAGTATTTACACAATGAAATATCGCCTGGAAAATTATTAGACAGGGGTAATGGAGAACGAATTGCCTTTTGTGAACATTGCGAAGTTCTGTTCATAAGTTTAAAACGTACCGACGTGTGTGAAAAATGTGTACGTGCGAATAAGCACAGTTTAGCTTCCCCGAGGGGTTTAGGAAAGAGAAATAGTTTTTATTCTGAGCGAATAAGGCGGAGGGTATTTATTACGTGAACATTATTAAACAGGAGTTAACTGACAAACTTATATGTTTAATAATTTCCAGTGAGCATGAACGAACACGGGTGGAAAGAGTAATGTGGTTGAGCCTTGTATGCGAGTCGTGCGCACGATTAGCGGCGACTCGCTGAACCCGCACAGATTACAGCTCCGGCGCAAGCGATAGACGGCGGCACGTTTTGACTTTTTACTAAGTAGTAGACTGTTTCCATTATGTACTTGACTAGAAATACGACAATTTGACGTGCACAGTCAATTTGGTTTTTTCATAGAAGATAATAGGTACATAATTGATATAACGGAGCTATCTTCCACTACCTAACAATAATTTCGAATAAAAAATATTGTACACCGTATTCAGCAACATTAGAATTTCTTTATTAATTTATAACGCTGCTGGATCCTGAAGGCATTCAATCAACACCATTAAAAACCCATTTCGTTACTGTATTTAACTTTGTAGTTTGTAAAACATTTCAGAATGTTATATAAATGTCATCCAACTAACCAAGCAAAATGTTTCAGTAATGATCGATTAAGATTGTAACGAGTAACAAAAAATTCAACATTAAGGCGCTGTTAACTTGCCCCATTGCAAACAATGCAGTAATTAAAACATACACCCAAATCTTAAAGCGTTTCGTCTCGCGCGCGCTCCTGGCTTGAGCAAGTAGACGCGCCCGCCCCGCAACCGCGCGGCTCTTTCAAATGAAACCTAAGACCGTTATAAAATTACATTAACTTTATATAATGCCACAAAGCGCGGTTACGAGTACTCAATTAAAAGGGTCATATAATGATAATTATCTGCAGAGAATAACGCGGGGCCCTGACCTCATTAAACATGCTATCGGTTTATGTCCTCCGCAATACTCCCGAATAAATTGTAAGCGAAGCTAAAAGCTGCGAACAATAGTGAAGTAATTTAACGTGTGGCCGTTAACATTGTTCAAAATCTTTTGGTGATGGCATTTGACAAATATTTTAACTAGCTGGGTGGAGCGTGGTTACCATATTTTGAGAAAATCACTCTGCTTCTGTTATGAACATTGGAAGTATAAATTACAACGTTAAGCGGATATTTTACATCCTTGCTGACTTAAAATTAAATGTTCTGTATTAATTGAAATGTTTCGTAGGTATTTTGGAGAAATTACATCTAGTTGATTGTGTTTTACTGTAGAAGTAGGCTTTAAACTTTATAACATAAATATTAGAAGATAAACATTTAGATAGTAAGCCAACAGTTCAAAAGTTGGGGAGAGTTGAAATTCGGTCGGTGGATATCTGGCTCAAATTAAAACTTCCAGCATTCAGTGTTTTCACTTCCACTTTTTCTATTTACTTTTCTATTAAACTTTGTTTTCTGTAGATACGGGATGAGGATGAGGCAGACTTGAGATTTATCTACGCGATACCGTTCTATTTGGCCGAGGGAAAATTCAATTTGGTTTTTACCTGAGGGTGCTTCGTGCGAACCCTCGCATCCTCTCTTTAATGTTGCTACTTTCTTTGCAGGAAAATATAAACGTAGTATTTTACTGCATACTGTAAATTAGATTGCAAGCCCGAACAAATACAACATTGCCATAAACTAGCGTAAGCAACGAGGTGTCGGTTGCGGTAGAAATCTTAAACTTTTTGCCGACATAATTGGACGTTTATTTTTTGCGTCGGAGAAACAGCCTCAAAGAATATCTAGCGAAAATATGGGAAGAGATACGACTTAAATAATGAGAACTGATTTATTAAATGACAGATATTAGACGGATAAAAACGTTGTAACAAAAAAAACTCGGTATTACAATTTCGGTTCTTTCGCAATATAAACAATCATTTCTGAATGGCAACTACGGGGAAAAGAAAACAGCTGACAAAAGCGATTTTGCTGTTTTCATTTACTTTCCATTATTCTTTAACTCGTTTGTCATTCTTTTCTCTCCGTCGCGCGTAAAGAAGAAGAATGACGGTTGTTTATATTTACGTAGTTAAGTGACTGGCTGAGGGAGGAATGAGGAAAGTACAACACAACAGTTAGAGCCTGTTATTTGTTAAAAAGTTTAAAACGCAGGCAATAGTTACGCGTACATATCATAACGACTCCCTCTATGCGTAAGCAATTTGTATGTAAAATGTGATGCATACAACACGATTCGCGTGGTTGGTTTCAGTTAAATTGAAGTTAGCAATTTACTAGCTATCGGAGTGTGTATTTAAATCGTTGAAGGAAATGAAATAATACTTTTCTGAACTCAGTACAAGTAATACGATTCGAAACGATAAACATATCTAACGCGTTCTCTGAATATCTTCTTGTGACGAACTAAAGCAATTTCACCGTGTTTTCTGAAGCTCGGAGGAAAATCAGTGTCTAATTCCGGCCACAGGCGTAGTTGGTGAGCTTTGGGATCGTCTAAGAACGAATATACGCGCCATCGCCCATCGCCCTCTGTCCCCAATAGCGATAACAAGGTTATTGGAAGTTGTCCTGCTAAAAAAACGACAGATTACATGGAGCCTGTCTAAACATAACCTTTACACTATTCACGATGTTGACATAAGTAATAAAATGTAATTTAACATGTTTCATAGACTTTCGGACTTAGGATACTGTGTAATATATGTATATTCGTAGTTTTATATTTAGTAGTTTATTTATAGTAATTCATGAGCCGTGAAAATCTTGTTTTACTCTAAAACAATAGGTTATTTATTTTACACCAAAATAACAAAGGTACTTTGTTTCACAAGGATTGTTTTAAAAGGCACACAAAATATTTTTTATTAAAGTTAATAAATGCACGGAACTCCATATAGCAAATAAAAAAATGCCTCGACAAAACTTACAATTAGTGAGAGAAGTAATCCGACTGCGTCATTACGTCTCCGCAAAAAATAGAACGACTTTCCTCTTCAAAACCTCCACAAAGCACGCTTCACTATCAGTTCTTAAAGGCTGGAATTAATCACTTAGTCAGACAAGCTCTCGTAGTCTCGTTTCGCTGAGATATCGTTAATTTAACACTTAAAACGTTTTTATTCGAGTGGATAATTGCAAGGGGGCGGCCGTAATGGGCCACGTTCGGCCTCGGCAAAGATTGATGACGTGCTGTGTTGAAACATTAAAATAGCTGACTGAACATTTGAATAAGAAATACTCGATTGCCTGCGGGATTACGCGATGAAACGATCGTTTGTATTTTTTTGGTCGAGAGTGAATAATAATATATTCAGAGGGGTGTAGACCTACCGGGTGACGTTTTAATACCTCCTCGAGGGACTTATGTTAGCGAAATTCTATATTAAGGTTGGGTTCAGTCACAATCAGCACTTTGAACGTCTCACTTGAAAATTCAAGGGTAGATACCGATCAATTTTATGTGTTCGGTTTGGTACTGAGTAAAATTTGTAAGCGTAGAACTTTACGATTACAGATATTATTTATTTATTAGTATTTAGTCTATTAACGTCCCACGGCAAGGCAAAGGCCTCCATCGTTCGAAATCATGTTTTCGTTACAAAGATGGGCGGTTTTGGCTAAATCACCACGCTTGCCAAATGCGGCGGATCACAATCCCGGGCTGTGTTCAGAAAAACCGACACAAATTTCCCCGACCCGGGAATCGAACCCAGGGCCGGTACTTAAACCACTAAGTCATCGGAGGACAACACCATACCTACTAAAACTAATTATTACTGTCGGGTAAAGTATAAAGTTATATTGTACGGTAATCATTATTAATGCTAGCAGTAGAACTATAATCCAGACTTAGCACAATCGTGAATTGAAAGTTAGGAATTGAACGGGTGTGGCGCAATCTCGTAGTTTGGTCGTAATCGGGTCACTGGTGGCTAATAAAAACTTTCCGAGATATTCCTGGGGCCCACTGAACAATAATTTCATAAAGCTGGGACTGCAAGTAAATTTATTAATAAAAGAAATATCTTTGTTGCAGAAGCAATATATTATTTAAGTGATAACACCACAATATATTATTGAAGTCAGTAGGTACGTCATTTTTTAAACAAATGGGTATACACGAAATTAAAAAAAAAAAAGTTTTGAATTTGGTTCACTTCTTTATGGATTAGAATGCAAATTCCGACATTTACTCTCCATCCATGATCAGCGACTAGTCCCTAAATGTATAACTGTTGTGTTGTTAGTTTAAGAATGAGTAGAGATACTTAATATATCAGTAATTGTCAGTACAGCCACCTGTACAATGTCGTGATACGAAATAATTATATCTTCACTTCAGTTACATAATAATCATGTGATCAAACAAATGTTTAATTTATGTAAATTAAAGTTACAAAATGTTATTCCAGGTACATTTGCCGACGCGGCCGGGTGTCTTGTTTACAATGTTGAGATAATGTTAGAAAAACAACGATACATTTAGGGGAAGGTTCCGGGGCGCTAATCTGATGCTGAGTGAAAAGATTTAGTGCTCGCCCTACGAAATTAATCTTCACGAGTTGTGTGTAGCTATTAGTGATGTTCCGAATATCCGTATTCGTACCCGCGGTTATCCGCTAGAAAACAAAAATCCGTATCCATTACTTTTATCGCAGATCTTTTTAGGATATTTTCTGTAGTAATTTTCAATATGTATGATGAAATGGAGTATGTAGGATGCTAAATAGAATTTTAAAAAATCCAAAGCGGCTCAGTGTCACACTAAACTATAAACAAAACAATTGGATTGCGAAGGCGAGCGAAGTGCCAAATATCGTTTTAAGTTAACTCGCGCCTATACCGATTGCATTTGAAAATAAAGATCCGTACCCGCATCCGCGGACCTCGACATCAAATATCCGTTTTCTGATCCGTATCCGCGGATGTACATTTTTAGCAACGGCCACATCACTAGTAGCCATAGCAGCTGCAGCCTACAAAGGTTTAGGGGAATTTATTTAATTAGTTTCATGGGTTGTTATTTAGTAAAATTTAGGTTTCATAGATAAGGAAAGGTCGGAAATACGGCGACCTTACGAGAACATGGAAATGCTTCTATCTATAGTCTATAGGATCGTATACATTGCACGTGCAGTGTTAGAGAATCACGGACGGATATAGAACGCAACAAGGAGCGCTCCTGCATTTCCTTATAATGGGACTACATAATTGAATATGTTTCTACAATGAGGACGAGGTACAGATTTGTTATCTAATCTTAGTCTCGGACTAGCCTTAGTCATTCAAACAACTTGTCTTATTATTAGTAATAATATTATAAATGTGAAAGTTTGTTTGGATGTTTGTCCGTCAATCACGCTGAAAAATATTGAACGGATTTTGATGAAATTTGGTATGCGGGCGGCAGGGTATGGGTTAACTTAGGTGATAGGAACCAAAATCCGCGCGAACGAAGTCGCAGGCGGCCGCTAGTATTGTAATAAAACATTCAAACTACATTCTATTTAGTTCTGTCTCATAAGGATGATAAAAATAACAGACGATACCGATTTTAAAAATCCAAGTTTTGGTGCATTTTAATTCGGCATAGGAAAAAAACTTCGGCAACTTTTGAAGTAAAACTAACCCGTTTGGATAAAACATCCAGGCCTACTACTATTAGTTCATAATATTTACATGTTAGCCCGAGCGAAACAGTTTCACTTACAGTAGCAAACTTTTATTTAATTCCGTATCAAAACACACGCAGATATTGTTTGTTAACAGTATTGCCGCATTGGAAACTTCCTATCCCTGCTTTCTTGCTGGTTATATTGTACAATATTTGCAATATCGAATGCGCGAGAACACACGGTCCCCTGCAATGGATAGAAAATGCCGGCAACTGAGCGCAGGATACGAGTATATTGCTATCCGATAACAGAATGATATTGGAATTCCTATATCTACGTGATGTAATAAGGTATAGAAATACGACGCAATTTATTTAAATTACAAGCCACGTGGTCGTTGAAATAAAGTCTCCTAGGAATTGGATAACTGTAGCCGTTCTTGCCACCGTAAAATGCCAAAGCTGTTAACGGACTAAATGTAAATTGATAAGGGAAAGTAGAGCTTTTGAATAAAATGTGGCCATTATTTTACGAAGTCTTTTCATAGATTTTACCTAATAAACAAGAATAACATAAGGTTTAGTAGATATCGTCTGCTTACTGGTAATGTAACGTAAATGCAGATTAGGTACACTTAACTGAAATAATTGAGATTTCAAAGTTCAAATTCCATTATATTGTTTCAAGACATTTTTTTTAATTGCTTTTTCACAGAAGTTGTTTATTTATGTTGATAAAGGGTAAAAATACTCTAGGGTCGATCAACTATTTAACCGACATAAGTTTGTCCCGACGACATCGCATTCAAAAACGACTAAATTAAGACAATTTAGAAATTATTTCTATGTTTTGTTCAATTAACAGTTAAGTAACCTTAATAAAAAACCAATGATATCTAGATAAAATGAAGAAGGAAACGTAAAAACTATGGTAACTCAGTATACGACTTTGCATAAGACATAGCTTTCCATACAAATTTTAGCTGTCCCTTCATCGAGGTAGCTATATGTAATTGCTAATTTAAGAGTTTTTTTCCTTGGAACATTCTTAAGTCTGCTAATATATTGCTTATAAATTAAACAAGGTTTAGTTCTTACTATGTTAAATATAAAAATAGGTCTTAATTTTAAAGGAAAAAAGGCTCTAAAGCTCTGTCCTTAAGTAATCTCATTTTGTGGTGTATACTGAGTGACCGCGAAAAAACGTAAAAAATATTATGCAATACGTCACAAATTTCTAGTAAAGAACGGCGATACGATCTTATTCCTTGCACGCGCGGCGGCGAGCCTTAAATTCTTGCCGGCTCGCCGCCAGTCCGCAGCAAACTCTAGAGGAGTGCGCGTGTATTTATTCAGTGTCGGCAGAGTTACCGGATTATTTCGATGAACGGGTAATTGTCTTTTAATTTCTTCATCAAATTTTGAAGGTCCTTAAGGCTGATTTCCTATTGGTCAATTCAAACCGTTCGCCATATTAGTAAATTTTAATTTACAAGCCATTATGTAAAAAATGTCTGCTGAGTTGCCTGTACACTGCGTTACCAAAGTGGTAACTCCAAAGACAATTTTGGTAACTCTTTAGACATTGTGCGATTTTCATAGACATAGTTTCATGAAAAGTCGTAATCAAAATTACTTTCAGATTGTAAACTTGCTACTGGCGGTGTCCATGATGGAAAACATGTATAACACACCTCATAAAGCCGCTCAAGTTGTTACTTTATTGCAACAAAGACTCAGTCAGCGAGTAGTCTCTTCTTACCTTCTCTTTAGTCAGTCTGCTGTATCCCGAGTATACAAACAATATAAAAAGACTCGATCATTATTTGGAGACTAACAACCAGCCGCTACCGTGGTACTTCTGAACGAGAGGACCGTTTCATTGTTTCTATCTGCCTGTGAATTCGACACCTTACGGGTGTGGCCGTGCAGGTGAGCTGAGGCGTGTTCGAGATGTAGCTGTCAGCGAGTGGACAGTAAAGAGACGTCTAAAGGAAGCCAATCTGACTGAAACAGATCCAAAATTGACTGCAGGCCTCCGGCAAGCTCGGTTACAGTTTGCTGGAGAGCATCTCAACTCGAGTTTTGGGCAATGGAGGTCGGTCCTGTTCACAAAGGGTGCATGATGTGACAGGTGAGACCGGGACTGCAGGCGTCCGGGAGAGCAACTTTCCCAATGCTGGTTCGCAGAAACCGTTGCCTTTGGTGGCGGTTCTGGCATCATGTGGGCTGGTATCTCGTTGGAAGATAAAACCGAGCTCGCTTTCATGCCTGGAAGAGACCGAGAAGGACTAGGAGCTGAGGGGCACATCACAAACATTCTTCTGGAACATGTTGTGCCCAACGCAGGATTTTTTGTCGAAGACTTCATCCTAATGCAGGTCTAAGCTCGATGCCACACAGCGCGCGTTAGGCAGCAGTTCCTTCAAAGAGTCGATTTGAACACAATGGACTGGCCTGCGCTAAGTCCAGACCTAAATCCCATCGAGCATTTATGGGACGAGCTCAAACGAAGGTTATGAACAAGAAATTCAGCCCCATCAAGCCCAGAAGAGTTGAAGGCAGCTTAATTAGAGGATTGGGAAGGTATTCCTCAAGACACCGTCGAAAAATAAATAAGGTCGATGAAGAACCGACTACGGGCTGTAATTAGGGCTAGGCAGTACTAAATCCTGGACCCATAATTTTTATACTCTTTAAGAAAAAACCCTGTTTTATTTGTGTCAATTGTGATCTCAACACCTATGAATACCCAAAGTCCCTTTTTCCCTCATTCAAGTTCAGACACTAATATAAAAAAGTAAACATGGATATTAATAATGATGATATCACATCAAATCTGAAGTTTTAAGCGTCCAAATGACATATCATTTGTATTATAATGTTGCATACTTTTACTTAGAACAATGTTTGAATGCAAAGGTTGCGCTTGAGTCGATTTGGTTGCTCGCGAGTGTAGTTATGTGCAGAAGTTTATAGATTGTTCTTGTCTCTTGTCTCTTGAGTTACCAAAAATGTCTCAGGCGTTACTAGTTGTCCCTAAATTTGTAAGCCGTTTTTGCAAGGTAACAATATGTGTTTGATTTTATTTGTATGACTATTTTAGGTTCAGGGTAAAATAAGATTATTTACTTTAATTTCAGAAAAAACTATGACTAAATTTTAAGTTTTTAAAGAAGTACAGAGAAAATTAACAACGTGTCTGACTCGTTAGTAACTCAGCATACATACATCTCATATTTTAATGCCCATATATTACAATTACATACAAATGCTGTATACCAAACTATTTGATTTTGCATGACAGAATAAATCCACTAAAATAAAAATTTAAGTCTCTTTTTATTCAAGAATTGCAGCGAAATAACTTTGGGTAACTCCGGTGACAAAAATTTGGGTCAAGCTTTACACTTTTGAGTTTTTCAATAAGAAGTAGTTTAAAAAGTTCGCTGCTCGATTAGGAAGCCGTATCTCAGATATATTTAACACACTTCTGAGTAAATTAAATAGTTAAATAAGCAAAAAAAATTTTTTGAAACACGCCGAAATTTTTTGCCCGTTTTGTCGGTTAAAAAGTTGATCCACCCTCTATTATTAACTAGTTTTTGACAGAAAGTGCATTCATGATATTTTAACAGCAATCAGACGATAAGAAAGTGAGATACGTACTGTTCAATGTGTGTATTACGGTTAATTAAGAGGGGGTGTCAAAAATATCGCGTATTTTCAAACACATTTTAAACCTTGAAAATGAACTTCAAATGACCCGAAAAAAAAATCGTAGATATTTAAGCATAGTTCCTAAAAACTTATCACAGAAAATTTTGAAAAAATTGCAATTTTCATTGATAAAAAAAATCTTGAAGTTGCGTCTGACTTGATTTTTGGTTACATTTATTTCCGAGACGATGCATTTTAGTGAACCAATATTTTGGCACATAATATCCAATTATATTATCTAAATACTTATCACAGAACATTTTGAAAAAATATCATATTTTACGAGTAATTCAAAGAAAACTAGTTTGGCGCTTACTACGTTCAGATTCCGCGCAGTAAGCTATCGTCTGTCGCACCTGGCGCGTGCTCACAGGCATGTTTTGTTTCATCGGTTAGTCGCAACCTCTCCGTTGAGACGAGAAGACTATGATGCAGTGCTCTCCCGGCTCGAAAAAATATTTCGTTCAATTATTACAAGGGCTGACGTGAATGACGCAACGGTCGTTGGTAGTATATGCAAGAAAGAACGATGCTTTTAACTAGTCTCTTGTTGGTAGACTTAGTAGCAGTTTATAATTGAAAGTCCACAATTGCAGCCTAAACTCTTAAAACCTTATTTTTTATTATTATCAAAGTCTTTTACTGTGAACAATAAATAGACGAATAAATAAGGTGTTGCGACAATTATAGTATGATAATAATATATTTTGGTATTACTGTTAGTGGATAAGAGATCTACGATTTAGAAGTGTTTATTTCGTTCATAGATCTTAATGTATACTTTGAATCAAGTCCTATAAATGAAACCTTTTCCGCAGAGAATACTGCCATCTATTGACATCTGATCCTAGTTGATTGGCATTTCAATTTAAAAAAAATGCCGTGATCATTCCGCTGTTGAAGCAAGTGAAACGGGTTTCTAATGTTTTCCGAATTTTAGCACTGATTCTTCTGATTAATATGTCTAAGTGCTTTCTAGACAAAACTATATCAGTTACATGATATTAATGCTCCTTTAAAACGTGACTCTATCATACATAGAATATTTTAATATTTAAACTGCAAAAGGAACTGTATGACATAGTAAGAGTACGAAATGAAATGTATTGAAAAAAAATTTATTTATTTATGTCCAGAGATATTAAATTATTAAAAATCTAGAATAATAAGAATGACATGGTTGTCATTCTTATTCATGTGCACAGAGACAAGATATTGACAGATTAACAATTAATTATTGTCGACGTCATTTAAAAAAAATGTTTCTCATATTAATATCCTTTTCTCCTTGCGCAATTCTTTATTCACAAATTCACAAAGAGTTTGTGGTAAAAAAAACTAATTATAGAATTTATAATTAAATAACTTACGCGTACCTTTGCGTATTAATAACTACCAGAAAAAAATATAATACAAGTCACTCAAAGCATAAAATAAATCATTATAATACTAACATTTATGTATTACTAGCTTTACACCACTTAGTTACGTCATCCTGCATCCAATACTCAGTTTGACAATTTTTATCTGATTTAATTTGTACGAGTATACTGTGCGGAATCGCCCGAAACAAAATGAAGTGGCGACCTCTGTCTCATTGCGTTGAAGTCATAGGACGAGAGGGGGCCGAGGAAGCGCGCGGGTGCAATCCGATTGGTGTCGAAATTGATGCGCCCTCTTAATTAAAACATCAATCTGAGTCATCATCAATAATTACTCTCCGCTTCTTGTCACGTTTCGCCGGCAAAACGATATCTTCATCATCTTTGTCACTGTCATCTGTGAATGAAACAAGTCATTTCATTAATCAAACGTTTAGATCAAGATTTTAATTAGAAAATTACCGTTGCTCACTACATTGTAGCTAGATGAGCAAGTTGTTTCCACTGCTCATAAGGTTATTAAATAGTTTTTAAGTAGCATTGCTCAGTTGTTTGATGTCTTTGTTGTTTTCAACACTGTGGTGCAATAGTGACTAAGATAAAATAGAGGCGAGTACTCGTGTGATTATATTTCTTCACCATAAATTCTTCTATTTTCACTATCAGATTTCACCGGGCCTAAATTACCGATAATGATACCTTCAAAAAATTTTAATTAATATTCATTTTTAATATGAAGTGCTACTTTGATTTACAAATATTTGTATCTTAAAAAACACATTCAGTTGTGAGATTCTGTGTTGTAAGATTAGATTATGCCTTACCATCAATGACCCTCGGTATATTACTCAAAATATCTTCAGTATCGGGCAAGTCTTCCTGTTGAAGAGTTTTCTTCGCAAACGATAATATATCTTCCTCATCGTCTGCATCTGCCGTTATTTCTTCACTCTCATCTATTTTCTGCATTTTTTCTCTGCCATTATTTTCACTTGTGTCAATGCTACGACTGCGTTTGCGATTATTCGCCGGCTGATTGTTGGAAAGTGCATGTCCGTTGCTTTTATTATAAGATGGCTGTTCAGTATTATCACGTAATTTTCTCAAGTTATCAAATAAATCGTCATCGTCACTAGAGTCATCTCTAGGTTGGATCGTCGTTGGAGCTGTAGCGTCGATTATAAGTTCTTTGTTTACCGCTTTCATGACTATTTCTCGTCTTTTTCTAATCGTTTCGAAGTGGAGTTCACTAGGTATTCTCCAATACGTTTCCTAAAAGGGATAATGTTGTGTTTTGATTCGCATGTTTGCCTTATATAGAAATACGTTAACTTTGTTACGAATTTTCTCGTGTACTCTACTTTGTGTTAAACGGATGAGATTTTATGAGCACCTATTGAGTCAATGAGACATAAAATAGATATACGTAATATGTTTTAACAAGTAACGGAAAGAGGGGTGTAAACTTATATTTTGGATATAAAGTATTTTTTTGGAATATATATCCACACATAAGAAAACAGAACATTTTCATTTACTTCAATACCTAAAATTATTCCAGCAGAATTTATTTAGAGATAAAAATACGGCGCACACTAAATATGACGCGAGTTACGGTTCAAACTTAATAACAGGTGCCTAAATTGATACGAAAACCGGTCTTTACATAATTTGATGAACAAATTCATTTTGATCAACAACCTGCTCAGTTTGAAAACGGTGAACTGTAACGACAAACAATGCCGGAGAAAATTGAGTGTACTCACTTGCTCATCGGAGGGCGGCGCGACGCCCAGGCCGCTCAGAACTTTCTGGAATAATTCATTTTCCATCGCTTCGACGGCGTCGCTGGATATCGGCACGAGCGGCGTGCCCTCAGCCGTCGGGTCGTAGCCTTCTGCTTCTTGATCGAGAGCTACTTCTTCCAAACACTCGGCCACCCATTTTAAACTTTCAGTGAAATCTAGATTTGAAAATAAAAGCTATGACATCTAAATAGTACTCAAAAATAGCCTTTTAATGTCCGACTGCAGGGCAAAGGCCTTCATCATTTGAAAGAAGGTTTGAGTTTATCACCACACTTGCCAAAGCGGATTGATGACGATCACAAACCCGATTTGTATCCAAAGAAACCGATACATTTTTTTCCGACCGACCCGGACATCGAACACAGGTCTTCAATATCACGGCCCGTTACGTAAAGCTCTCCAATGAGGAGTTAAAAAGTTCCCATACTTTATTTCAAATAGTTTGGTAAAAATAACAAAATAAACGTACCTTTTTCAACTGCTTCTACTAATAGTTTAGCGATTTCATTAGCACTGAGCTCCACGCTCCGCGTTTTCTTCTTCCCTGAACTTTTTTGTTTGGGCTTCTTTAGATTCTTTTTTGGTTGTTTTGTTTTATTTGGAGGAGAAGACGACCCCGAATTATTTCCACTATCGGCATCCGAGGCTTCTGAGTCGGATAAGCTGTCTAAAATAAAATGGGCATATTAACGAAAAATAACCCTTTTACAAATCTATCATAAATCCTTTCAAATGAAGAGATCTTTTTAAAATACATTGTCAACAATATAGCCGAAGTTAAAATGGCAAAGTCTTTGAAGTCTATTGTTAGAACAAAGAGCAAAACAGTTGTTTAGTAACTTACCGTTCGATTTATCGTCGTCTGTTCCAGTACTTTTAGCGTTCGATTTCTTTTGCCTCTTTTTACGACATTCCTTTTTATCTTTTATAATGCCCAATTCGACTAGTCTATCGACATAGCTCCGTTTTTGACGTTTACGCGGCATGCGAGCCATTATTACACTCATTGGATCTGAAAATTATATTCCATAAGTCTTCGCAACTTTGTCAATAATGTGAATGTGGACCATTACCTTGGCTATAAATAAAAATGTGACTTTTGTACACAAGTCACAACATTCCTACGGATATGAGCACGCTACTCTCGATGAATAACGAAACTGCTGACTTAATGAACAAATTTGATTTTTGTTAACTCGAATAATGTCGATAAAAGAAATTTATTTAACCTGTACGTGCAATAAATCGGTCCAAATACGTACGGCACGGCGATTGATACATACGATATCATGGGATCGGAAATATACTCGTGAGTTAAATGATTCAATATTCCAATGTGTATTATTTTATTTTGCACTGGATGAATTAACTTTTTTGAGTGGATCAGTATTTTCTTTATATGTGTTTCAGGATGGGACGTGAATAAAGAGATCGATTCATAATTATTTGTACACGAAACATGCGAGTAAGTTGCATAATTGTTTACACAGAAGTAAACAGTATGTTAAAACGAAAGGCAAAAAATAACTACTCCGAATAACCGAAAAATATTTTGATTCTCTGGAAAGTCATGCTGAATCGAAATATTTTTAATCGGAGTTGATACTTACTTCCATAAACAACTAGTTGTTGCGTAACTTGATAATTGCATGCCATAATTGATAGTTTTATCTTTAGTGTCAGATTACTCTCGAAACGCAAAAGTTTTAAGTTATATTCATTGTGGATAGTTCTACAATGATTATAACTTTAAACTTTCGCGTTGCATTATAATCGCAGCCGGTACTCCAAGCAGTAAGAACTCAAGTACATATAAAAAATAATATCGCGTTTAGTCTTGTTATAATGTGTAATCCACAATTATTGTAATCATATACAGAATATCAAATAAGTATTACAAATGGTATATAATAATAGGGTGTTTCCGATTGAAAAATCCGCTAGATGGCAATACGTAGGCGTGAGGTCTAACTGCTGTGCCATTGGTGAATTTCGACATATGTAGCTGTCAATGTCATGTCAAAATTCACCAATCACATACCAGTTAGACACTACGCCTACCTACTGCCATCTAGCGGATTTTGCATTTGCGCAAAATCCTCATTAACATTAAACTGACCTTCAGTCTCTTTATTTTCCTCCCACAGCTCGGTCAACAGTTGGTCCTCCTCCTCACTAAAGTTCTTGGGAACCACCTCGCGCGCCCTCTCGTGGTTGCTGCGTTTGGTGGGCGCGTTGAATATCAGACCAAGTTCCTTCAGCTTCTTTATAACCCCACGACGTGTTCGCGTCTGGTCTATCAAGTTGTCCAGTATCCAGTCGATAACATCTAATTCAATCGAATAAATAAAATGAAGTATAATGGTATATAATGTGGCTTTTTGCGAATGAAACATCCGCTAGATGGCAGTAGGTAGGCGTAAGGTCTAACTGGTATGTGATTGGTGAATTTTGACATGTCATTGACAGATATGTCAAAATTCACCAATGATATTGCAGTAAGACCTTATGCCTACGTATTGCCATCTACTGGATTTTTCAATCGCAATCACCCACATTATATCAGAGGACATCAAATATATAGATTTTTCTCTTGGTGTAACAAATTAAACAAATGTTTAAAATCCAATTGGAGATACGTTGTTGAAATCGGAGTGCGCTATTCAGTCTATAGAAAAACAACCAGTTATTTTCAGTACAAACAATGTTTATCAGAATAGATGAACTAACGGCGAAAACGTTTGTAATCGTTTTGTGTCGGAAAAAATTACAAATCGAACAATAGCCCATAATACTTTTAAATATGTACACACACACAAACTGACTCAAACTAATGAATAGAAGTTACATGCAAACCTTGATTTGTTTCGGGATTTCTTTGATTTTCCATGTACAAGTTCCTTAGTTCGTCTTCTTGTTCCAGGGACCACGCGCCTGTCCCGGGTTTGTCCCTGTATAAGTTGTCACCCTCAGTAATTAATCATAGTTTTGTTATGACAAGTCATTCATAGATGTTGAAGTGTGGAATAGGACAGATTCAATAGTAGGTACTTTGTCATAGGCAAGTAAATACATGAAATGGTTCAAATATAAAATAAATATAGTAATTATATCAATTTTAATGATTTGATTTACGTACATAATATTATGTGTAGGTAAAAGTATAAAAATATACATATAATATAGAAGCTCACATAAAAAAAAAACGGGAAGCTGAAGTTTTATCTGATTGGCTTTCATTTTCATAGTCAAGAAAAGAAAAAATAAAAAAACAAAAATGTTTTGTTTTGTATAAAACCGATAAGGCCCTCCACTCACTATAATATCTTTGAGCATGTTGACGCACGCGTACACATTTATGACGACTAAATTAGACGCGCCCCCAGAGGTTAACTTTGGGGTGCCTAGCAGAGATTGATGATAGTTGAAAGAGTACGTTAAAATAGTGTAAGCCGGGTTTCATTGAGTTACATGTGATGTTATGAGAGTGCCGACTTGCCATACAGCTGCCTACATCTAGCAAATATGATTTATGTTGCGCCCAGATTATAAATCATTTTGTGAAAATATAACTTTGGTACTTTCTATTTCGTTTGAAACCTGATAGTTGCAAGTGTGAAATATGTTACATTAAGCAGTTCATTTTAGTAGCATAATAAATCTGCTAAATGTCAGTTTTGTTTAAAAAAAAGTGATATTTTGAGAAAATATAACTTAGGTACCTACTTTAAATATTGTTTGAAACCCGATAGTTGCAAGTGTGAAATATATTCTGCGAATTGTCAATTTTAAAACGGAATCCTTTAAATATAATAAAATTAATAAAATATTGCACTGTAACTTACTTAAGTAACCGCAATGTAACTTACTTGTGACCAGTATAAAGATCATAACCATATTCGATTTCAGCCGAATCTTTAGCATTCTTCCAGAAAAGCAACTCAATGAATACTTTCGGGTTCTTTGATGCGGTTTCAGTGAATTTTCTGAATATGTAAATTGCAAACTTCTCCAATTCCTGTTAAAAGCAAAACAATCATTTCCAAACTGTAGTATGGGTTAAGCTAATTTGAACTTCTTAATTGACTTCTGAGTAAGTATACATTACCTTAAATTGGGGCATAGGGTTGTCGAGCAATCTTTGGAATACCAGAAACAGCGTGGCTTGAAACAACATTGATGGTCTTTTGCAATCCCATGCGATTCGGTGCAGCATTTTCACTACGCAATGATTCGTGTGGGGCAGATTTTTATCGTAGCGCTCTAATAGAGAGACGCACGCACTTACTACTTTTGGATTGCAGAACCTTAAACAAAAATTAAACTATTCTACAATATTAACATTAATCTAATAATTGAATCTAGTTTATTCCATAAGCAGGATATCTTTACTTTGAATGCACTAATCTCAGGAACTAGTGGTCCGATTTGAAAAAATCTAATTTTGTTGGACAGTCCATTTAAGGAAGAAGGCTTTAGGCTATAGTAGGTAGGTATATAATATACCTATGTGTGTGGAAACCGAAAACCACGCAGACGTAGTTGCGGGCGGCCGCTAATCCTTACATACTTAGCAGCGTATAAGAAATACACGAAGTCAATGCATATGGTTTAACATTCAGTATTGAAACTTACGTACCTGAGAACAAAGTCTTGGAAGTCAAAATCTGACTCAACTATAGCAGTCTTTTCGTCTTCGTCCTCTTCTATAACAAAAAATAACTTACTGAGTTTCGTTCTTAATTTAATGAAACTAAATTACTTGTAAATGGCTACTCTTACCTTCGTCATCATCGTAGTCCGAATTTTCCTGAGTTTCTTCTACATTTGTAGGTTCTTCTGTAAAAAAGAAGGGTATGTACATTAATAATATACCGTATTTGTCAGTAGTCACTTACTTTTAATTCGGTCAACAAATGGTTTACGTTTACCACCAAGCACACTTGTCTTTTCTACTGGGCATAATGGGCACGTGCCCAGGGCCCGGCGATCGATTGGGTCCCCAAGAGTAGGTTCTGGGGTCCTATATTTACCAAACAAGAGGTTAAAAGGCCCATGTGCCCAGGGTCCCCAATAGGTGAAAGACGGCCCTGCCACCAAGCTTTTCTTTACATAATTGTAGTAGATGTAAACATTTTTATCGCGTAAAGTGTTATATGTAACACAAAACATACCTGTGAGTTCTACTCCCAAATCAGTGTTATAGATGGTTTCCAACATGGTGAGTTCTTCGTCGGCCTCGATTCCACTTTCTCCAAATATTCCGTCTTCAGGCCAAACTTCTCTGTCAGTTATTAAAATATATCAGTAACAGAGTAAAAGGCCAATATAAAAATTTATAAGTTTGACAAACACGTGTAATTTTTGAGAAATTATTGCTTTATGAGATTTATTCAAGATACAGCCTTTTTTAACAATGAAGAATTAGATAGATGCACATTTGTCTAGCTCCAATTTAAGTTTAAAACTTGTCCTATGGATGCTAGGAAACGGATAGACATCCTATACATATCATAATATGTTTTAAAATTTGCAGGAATATAACTTACCTCGCGGCACGGAACATGCCAACGGCATCTTCGAATTTATATTCCCGCATTAGTTTCTGAACATTTTTCATGCAATCCTCCCTGTGAATAAAATTTTAAAGCTTAATAAAGTGCATAAAACATACAGGAAAATCTTTCAAACGAGAAGTTTGATCACCATTGTAGCGTTTAAGAATCTTCAAAAAATGTTACCAGACCCAGTAATCAAATCCAGTACCCCGGAAATATGGTTGAGTCGGGCATTTAAACCACTAGACCGTTGACGTAATAAAATGGTTGAGAATAAAACGTAATGAATGTCAGACTAGCTTCGCCCGCATGTGGTTGACCACATACAATTAACATTTTCATAACGAATTGTCCGGAAGATTTTTACAGCTTAAAATAAAATTTATTAATTTAACACATTACTTATGTCATAGTCTACCATGGTGTTTAAAAAGTAGCAAAGGGCTATTTTGAATGAATTCTATTAAGAAAAGCAGAAAGATCATAGAAAGCTCCAAGTATTAAAACAAAAATCGTTCCCGTCATCATAAAAAATATGTGGTTAATGGCATGTAACTTTTCAATATTTCACGCTATACAATCGACTGAGGTATTTTTCAATTCTGCCTTTGTTTAGTTGATCACCGACAGCAAACACTTTTACAATTTATTTCGCAAAATAACAAAAGGTATTTATTTTATTACAGAAATTAAATTCTAATCCACGACTGTACTAAACATGCTTCTTGTGGAGAGTTTACGGGCGAAAACATACTCGTATTCTTACAAAATACCGACTCATACATCTAGTTATTGTAATGAATAGAGAGGGGAGTTATTGTACTCATTAACTTCGTTGAGATGCCACTAATGCGAATGCATTATTTATTTTTTATCTTCAATTAATACATGCAATGTCAAATAGGTATAAAGTTATTTTATTATGTATGTACTTAAATATTTGCTATTGATTTTATTTATTTTAAATGAAGATACAATTTCATTAAAAGGATTTCGTAGTTTGTATTTAGTTTCGGACGAAACAATGCATAAAAATGCGCGTTATAGTTAGTAAATATACCTATGCATTTTTAAAAACAGAACGTAGCTGTAACTTCCTAGTCGCCTCCGGTATCTCCGGTTGCAGGGAGTATAAACCGGAAATATTATTATTCACCGTCGGGTTTTGCTTTTTTTAGAGGGAGAATTGTACTTAATGAGCGTTAGGGTCACATCTTCATGTGACCGATACAGGAGTGAGTTCCTAACCATCTCGGTGGTCCTGCCTCGATAATAGGACAGTTGAGGAAAAAAGTGCCAAGGAATCCATTTAAACGGCCCTGGCAGCGATAGCACCAGAGGCGGTGTCATCGGCCCGGTCGGATCACCGAGGGTTTTGGACACACTCTAACGACCACCCTGGAGTGCTGCCCGTTAGAGTGGTTATGCCATTAGTCACCACCAGAATATGGGCATATTCGTGGAGCTCGATGGCGAAGTTGTTAACGCGCTCGGCTTGCCATTGCTAAGGTAAGAAACTTTCGCAGAGGCCAGTCATCAGGTGGGTGATCGAGCTCCTCTGTGCTTCGGAAGGTACGTTAAGCAGTTGGTCCTGCGCCTGAAATCTCTACGGTCATTGCTGTCCCCCCAAACTACGAGAGTGAGGGAATAGGGAGCGCACCTGTGCTTGCGCACTCATTTGTGCAATAAAATATATCCTAGGAGGGTCAAAACGGCCGGAAGGATTATTATTATGAGCATGACACTCATCTTGGGGACACCTACATATTAACTGCAATATGATAATGACGAACATTGTTACTCGAAGATGTTGTTAATAATTTCAGGGACTAATTTAGTATACCTACCTAGGCATACCCACTAAAACCCCTGCGGCGCTCCCTCATCTATACTAATATTATAAAGAGGAAAGGTTTGATTTTTTGTTTGTTTGTATGAATTGAATAGGCTCCGAAACTACTTGGCAGATTTGAAAAATTATTTCACTGTTGGAAAGCTACATTCACCCAGAGTAACATAGGCTATATTTTATCCCGGTACGGGAAGTAGTTCCCCCGGGACGCGGTTGAAACCGCGTGACGGGCCGCTAGTCGTCCATAATTGGGAGGAGCCACGTTAACTAGCACGAAGCCTTAATATTATAAGTAGCGGCATCAGAAACATCATCAAGGGAGGCATATAAAATTTAACTTGTAAATATCAATAAAAAGAAAAGAAAATCATGCTTACTTCTGATTGTCAATGGGCACGTCGGAGGCGGCGTCGAAGGGCGGCGGGTGCTCCTCGACGGCACCGCGTAGTACGACGGCCAGCTGCGCACGAACTTCCTCCCAGGCGGGCAACGAGCGCGCCACTGGTAATGGCTTAGGCGCTGCTGGCTTCTTCTCTGAGCAAGATAATTGATGGTTAGAAAATGTTTTTTATTATTCGCATAAAAACATGGTATATATCAAGATGCAAGGGTGAATATAAATAAGTGCACATGTTTTGCTAACAAAGTATAGCATGCAAAAATGTTAATAAATAAAAATAAAAATTATTAGAATGTTACCAAATGAAATATAATAGCACTTTTGAGTCTATACATATCTTATTTAATAACGCTGAAGAATTTGTTTGCTTCTTGTTTAATAATACATACTTTTTACAAAAGCAATTCATGAAAGGTGAAAAAACCGGCCAAGAGCGTGTCGGACACGCCCATGAAAGGGTTCCGTAGCTAAAAGATAGCCCGACCGCTTAAGACAACATTTAGTAAGGGCAACTGCACGTCATAAGTTGGTCGAGTTGTATAAAAATAACTATGTATGATACAGGGTTCGCTATAGTTTTCGTTGAAAGTACTTACTTGGAGGTACACAGGACATTTTTTTCAGAATTATTGTAATAGTATTTCAAAAGTTAAGGGGGGGGGGACGCTCTAATTTTAACTTTGTATTAATATATCTCGAGACTGGGGTGTTTGATCCACATGGTTTCAAGGCGAGTTTTATTGTATTTAAAAATACCTGTTTAACGATACCCTACACGATGGGTTAAGTCGAATTTTTTTTTTAGAATTAACTTTTCGCTGTATGGGAGGGGGGGTAAAAAATGATTATTTTTCGATAATTTTAAAAACCAATTCTTGAATTATCGCTATACATCTCTCCACCAATTTTCGTGGCAATCGGTTCAGAAACGGCGGAGAACGAACCAGGACAGACAGACAGACAGACAGACAGACAGACAGACAGACAGACAGACATGACGAAACTATAAGGGTTCCGTTTTTGCCATTTGGCTACGGAACCCTAAAAACAGACGCCACATTCTGCACACACTATACCAACATGTTTTCATTTAAAAAGAAGATTTATTTTGCTGGCACTGTAAAAATAATAAACTTAATAACGCCAAGTTACTAAAAACACAATAAGTACTTTGACAAACTAGGAAAATCTCTTAATCAACTATGGGTCGTGCATTTCCTTAGCAAAATCTGATAAATTAGAAGTAAATCTTAGGTAAAAACTCTTCAAGAACTTACTTTTAGACTTCTGTTTCTTCCTGACTTTTTTCTGAACAACAAGACCTGTTTTCTTGCAGTAATGTTCCAACATTTTTAAAAACAAGTGTACTGTTTCCATCAAGTCCACCAGATATGATCTAAAAACATTATTTCAATTTAATTAATTCGATTTCCAAAAAAAAAATAGGTGAATGTTTTACCCAATTTAAATTATCAAAAATTACAACATACCGTGGCATTTTATTTTCATCGAAATTTAGACACGTACTCAGGATGAACTCTCTATATTCAAGCACATAGAAAATATTACTTTTTAGAACTTTAGCAGACTCCTTTACAGATTGGTCTGGGCTTGTGTCCATTGCTAACAGAGTGTTTAATAATTCCTTGTAAGCCCTTAGAGCCAAATGTAGTCGCCTCACCCATGGGGTGAATTTTTTCTTTTCTACTGATATCATGTCATAATATTTTTCCATTTGTTGCTGTACATAATGGAACATAGGCACAGACATAGTCTCACTGAAAAGTAATGAAACATTAGATTTTACATAAATAAAAAACATTCCTAATCACAAGATTGTTTTTGAACATACAAATGTTCCAGTTACCTTGTATTAAATAGTATAAAACATATATATTTATAATTCATATATCAATACAATGCAGGCCCGTTGGTCGAGTGGTCGGAGACCCTGGCTACAAAACCGAGGGTCGCGGGTTCGAATCCCGCTAGGGGCAAATGTTTGTGTGATGAACATCGGCATTTGTACTCGAGTCATGGATGTTTATAAAAGTATTTAAGTATGTCTATCCGTTCCCTAGCATCCATAGTACAAGCTTCGAGCTTAGTTTGGGGCTAGGCAATTGGTGTGTTAGTCCAAGGAATTTATTTATTTATTTATTATTTATAACATACCTTACTAATCCAACTTGGAAATTATGACCTCTATTAAACTCCATGAAAAATTTAACTGCCCATAGATAGTATGATTCATCGTTCTGCTGTGCTTTAGATCGTACAAGCACATCTTTTACATAGTGCATCAACGGGTTGTAGGAACTGTTCAAGAATTCTATACAAAACTCTTTCAAGAATAACCTGAAAAGATATTATATTAGTTACTTTTCAAGATAATCTTATTTTATAATTTAGTAAATTAATACTCAATTATTATGTAATGTGGATGGAGCACCAGACAAATGAGTCACTATCTGCAAACAGAGAGCCTCAAATTTCTTTGGATATACTTTCAGAACAGGCCCTGGCAGCCCTAAATGGCAGCCCTGGCTTGTGCTTACTGTCTGTCCCAAGGGAAAGAGGAGCAGAGGACGATCTCCTTTAAGATGGACTGACAAAACACAGAGAGCCATCAATGCCACATTCTAAACATCAAACCAAATGGCCCAAATCCAGCTCAACTGGAGAGCAGATGTGGAAGTAGCTTCATTCTATGACCATTTCTCAGCAATGAGATTACAACTTGGAAGAAGAAATAAATTTGTACCTTATAGCAAATGCAGATCTTCTCTCCATGGTACCACTTTCAACTGGTCTTCTGTTCTTTGGTTTGGACAATCTTGACTTTTTACTTCCACTGAAGTCTATGTTGGATATTTTGTTTAGTGGTTTTAAACATATTAATTCATTATCTGATAGAGATTTCATATTTTGCACTACATAAGTGCCTCCAAAACGGGAGTGCCTGTTAGAAAAAAGACACATAATATGTTAAAATTAATCATTATTATTTGTGTAACATTGTATGCTGTAATTATTGGTTTTGTTGAAGAAAAAGAAATTTTATTAAAATCCATTTGATACATAAATCAAAAGCTGAAGAGTAGTTTTGTTTGTTTGAATGCGCTAATCTCAAGAACTACTGGTTTGAATTTAATTTTTTTGTGTGTTGGATAGTCCATTGTCGAGTAAGTCTTTAAGCTATAGTAAAACACTATGTGTGCTGAAATTGAAATCAAAGCCGACAGATTCGGGAGTGTCGCTTGTAATATATTAAATACTGACCTGGAAGCTGAATACTGTTTTATTTTATTAATCCTTTGTTTATTCTCAGACATTCTAAGGGATAAAAGTTCTTGTTCATCTCTGAGTTTCTCGTCAACACTTCTCTGAAGAGCTGCATCAGCCAAACTGCTGGGATTTTGCTCCCTCAACAGATGTGATATGATTTCCAATATATGCATAAAATATTGTTCTTCATTCTTAGAAGACATGTAAAGGATTATATCCAGAATTCCAGATTGATTGAGAGCCCAAAGAACCTAAGGAAGATAAAGAATGTATTATAGTATGACCACTTAAATCAGTTATAAATTATTATTAGATGTAGATTCATTGTTCAGAATAACACTGAGTAATTGTGAATAACACTTCAAAAGATATCAATCTATACTTATAATAAATCTGTAGAGAGGTCAATTCTGTACATTAAATATTTTTCCAAAATAACTATCAGGGGGTGTTTAGTGATCGATACTAATACCAAAAATGCAATCAGTAAAATTTTTGTCTGTCTGTCTGTCTGTCTGTATGTTCCTTATAGAAACAAAAACTACTGGACGGATTTTGACGAAACTTGGTACCATTATTCTTCATACACCTGGGCATATTATAGGATACTTTTCATCACGCTACAATCAACAGGAGTGGCGTAGTGAAGGGAAATGTGGGGAAAACGGGAGAATTTACTCCATTTCTTAAGCTTCAATCACGTGTGCAGCCTTAATGGTTAAAGTCACATAGAAATCATGTATGACGGAAATATTCTACATAAAATTGCCTAAAAAATATTCCCCAACAGCATATGTCTATCTGTTAAAACTCCTTGTTTTCTTAGCAATAAGAACACATATGTTTTTTATACTGACATGCGTCTATATACATTGTTTTACTGTCTCATAGTTGTCACCTTTCGGAATAAACGTATTTAACCACTACGCCTTAGTTTTCTCTCCAAAAATAACTGGTTATGGGCCCAGGTGTTTAAAACAACAGTGAAATACGTTGCTAGTATCAAGTGCTATGGAAAATCCATCGGGAGATCAAATGTCGAAGACGATGTCGACGTCGACGGCCCCGGCACAATTGATAAGCAAACTGAAAGGGAGTAACAACTTTAGTAACTGGCTCTTTGCTGTACAGTGTTACCTTACTAACCTCGACCTATGGGATATCACCATAGAGCCGCAAAACCTCGTTGACCCTTCAAAAAAACGAAAGGATGAAAAGGCACGAGCTAAGATATGTCTACTCTGTGACGAGTGCGTGTACCCAGTTATACGACCGGCCACGTCAGCCTATGATCTAATGAACCGGCTGAAAAAGGCATATGCGGACAGCGGATTATCGAGGTGGCTAACACTAATGCAACGTTTACTAAATAACAAGTATAACGGTAGCATCCAACAATACACAAATGCTGCAACAAGCATTCAGCAAGAGTTACAAGCTATTGGAAAAGCAGTCGAAGATGAGTTTCTCGCTATAATTATACTAGCAGGTCTTCCAGAGGAATACCGACCACTGGTTATGGCTTTAGAACACACGAACACAGATCTTACGTCAGAAAATGTCATATCGGCTCTAATGAAGGAAAGCGCCAGAAAATGTGTACCTATTCGACCTGAACCTAGCACTTCGGCATTGCAATCGAGTGAGCAGAACAAGAAGAAGCCCTTCTGCATTTACTGCAAGAGGTCCGGGCATATCGTGTCACAGTGTAGGAAGATGAAGGACAAGAAAAATAAGACTTCAGTTTCGGCAAAGAAAATTTCAAATTATACGTCCGATCTAACACTTTCATCTTGTTTTTCTAACATCCCTCTTTCAGGATCACAGGACTGGATCCTAGACTCTGGTGCTACCACACATATGAGCAATAATAGGGAGTGGTTCGAGACAATGTCACCTCATATCACCCCTGTAACAGTGGCAAACAAAGCAAAGCTCTATAGCAAAGGTAGAGGTAATGTACATATTAATATTTCTGATAATGTAAATAAAATCTCTGAAGTTCTCTACATTCCAAATCTCGCAACAAACTTATTGTCTGTTAGCCAATTAGTAAATAAGGGGTATGATGTTTTGTTTACATCCAAAGGCGCTACAATATCTTTGAGTGGCAGTTGTCAAGTGACAGGTAATGTCATTGCCTCGGGCTCATACCATAAAGGTATGTTCAAACTTGACGTAAAAAGCTCTCAAGCCTTTTGTACTACCACAAAAGATTCTTCTATGTTATGGCATAGACGCCTTGGTCACCTCAATGCAAGAAGTATGCATATCCTTAAAAATAAAGGAATTGGCGTGAATTTTAGCGGCAATTATAAAGAAACTTGTGTCCCATGCCTACAAGGCAAACTTTCAAAGAGAAAGTTTATTAAATCGCAAAGTAAATCGAGTAAAGTCCTAGAATTAGTCCACTCGGACTTATGCGGACCGATGAGTACGCATTCTTGGGGCGGAGCATTATATCTCCTCACATTTACAGACGACTACAGTCGTAAAACTTATGGATATGTTTTGAAATCAAAAGCCGAGGTTTTTTCAAAATTTGTGGAGTATAAATTCTTGGTTGAAAACCAAACTGGTGAAAAAATTAAGATTCTACGTTCGGATAATGGTCGCGAGTATGTAAATAGGGATTTGATTAATTTTCTCAAAGAAAATGGTATCATCCATCAGACTACTGTACCATACACACCGCAGCAAAACGGTGTTAGTGAACGTGCCAACCGGACTATAATCGAAAAAGCCAGATGCATGCTCAAAGACTCGAATTTACCTTTAGCATATTGGGGTGAAGCGGTAAATACGGCAATCTATATCAAGAACCGTGTACCCACCCAAGCCCTTAATAATAAAATTCCAGAGGAATTATGGACCGGGAAGAGAGTCGACCTCTCTTACCTGCGAGTCTTCGGATGTGAAGCTCATGTCCTTATCCCGAAAGAAAAACGGAAGAAATTGGATTCCAAAACGGAAAGTTGTATATTCGTTGGCTATACAACTGAAAGCAAAGGCTATCGCCTTATCAACCCTGATAATCCTCTTGCGATCATAATCGCAAGAGATGTTGTCTTCATAGAAGACAAAACAAAACTCAACGTTAAAACTCCGGAACCAGATGAATCAAATGATCATCCAAATCAAATAGAAGTCTTTGTGCCCCTCGACCCTGCAGTAAACGAAGAAGAACCTGTTCATCAGCCCGTGTTTCAGCAGCAACGAGACGTACAGTCCGAGGTTATACCTTCATTGGAAGAATTGGAGCCTGCTGTGGATGAACCTACAACCTCTTCTAGCTCCCCTACAAACGAAGCTATGGCAAGGGAACAAACAGAGCGCAGATACCCCCAACGCGACAGACGTCAACCTGATAGACTCCAAGCTGGTTGTTATCTTTACCTAACTTCTGATATGGAACCCGAGACGTATAGAGAAGTTATACAGCATCCACAGAAGGACAAATGGTTAGAAGCAATGAATGCTGAATACACATCTCTTATGAATCACGGAACATGGATTCTAGTCGATCGGCCGTCAGATCGGAAGACTACCAAATGCAAATGGGTCTTTAAAATCAAAAAAGACACAAGTGGGCAAACTACAAAATACAAAGCCCGATTAGTGGCCAAAGGTTTTACACAAGTCGCAGGAGTGGACTATGGTGAAACTTTTTCACCAGTGGCTCGTCTATCATCAGTGAGACTTCTATTGGCATACGCAGTTCATAATAATCTGCAATTACATCATCTTGATGTAGAAACTGCATTTCTAAATGGAGATCTTGATGAAGAAATATACATGGAACAACCGGAAGGTTTTACTGAAGATCCAAAGAAAGTCTGCTTACTGAAAAAGGCATTGTATGGCTTGAAGCAAGCTCCTCGACAATGGAACAAAAAGGTGTGCGAAGCACTAGCCACCTTATCGCTTACTCAAGTTCCAACTGAACACTGCCTCTATATCAAAAGAGATGGTAATGACATTTTGGTTGTTGCCGTGTTCGTTGATGACTTCTTTGTATTAAGTAGCAGCGATCTCATGAGAGAAACCTTTAAAAATGATCTCAAAAAGATGTTCAAAATCAAAGATTTTGGTCCCCTTCGAGATTGTCTTGGTATGCGTGTCATACAGAGCGAAGGTTGTACTACTCTCGATCAGACCAAGTACATCGAGAAACTTATTACTAAGTTTGGGATGAAAGACGCAATACATGTGTCAACCCCATTAGAACCGGGCCTGAAACTAACTCTACCAACAAAGGACGAAGAAACTGAAGTCCCTTATCAGGAACTTATCGGCTCTCTAATGTACATTGCGATATGTACAAGACCCGACATCTCGCATGCAGTGTCTTACCTTTCGCAGTTCAATGTACATTACGGGGGGGTACACTGGAGGGCCGCTAAGAGAGTCCTAAGGTACTTAAAGGGTACTAAAGACCTAAAGCTTCAGTTTACGTCCAAAGGCCAGCCATACCCAACTGGCTACGTCGATGCCGATTTCGGTAATAACCTCGTAGATCGACGATCATTCACGGGTTTTACTTTCATTATGTGTGGTGCACCAATATCATGGGAAGCACGCAAGCAGCGGACAGTCGCGCTTTCTACAACAGAGGCTGAGTACATGGCCTTAGCAGAAGCTTGCAAAGAGGCGATTTACCTCAAAACTCTCATTCATGAAGTTTTCGCCACATTGCATCCCATCACCATACATACAGACAATCAAAGTTCATTGAAACTGGCACACAACAATACATATCACGCACGAACCAAACACATAGACATCAAACACCACTTCATTCGAGACGCACTTTCACAACATTGCATTGCACTGCATTACATACCCACAGCAGACATGACAGCCGATATTTTGACCAAACCTTTGCCGAGACTGAAGCACTGTAAATGTGTTCAGTTGTTAGGTTTAGTCTAAGTTTATATTTGTTATCATCGATCTAGTCTGTAGCTGTAGGTATAGTAGTTGTGTATAGATAGTGAATAAGTCGGTGTATATACAGGGTGTCTAATTTTGTTGTTCAGTGTTTTTTATACAGGATGTGTAATTTTATTGTTTAGTGTTTAATGTACAGTTTCCTTTGATATGTCATTATACCTTGTGTATATTTGTTTGTATATAGGGTGTTCATATTGCGGGGGGGTGTTAAAACTCCTTGTTTTCTTAGCAATAAGAACACATATGTTTTTTATACTGACATGCGTCTATATACATTGTTTTACTGTCTCATAGTTGTCACCTTTCGGAATAAACGTATTTAACCACTACGCCTTAGTTTTCTCTCCAAAAATAACTCTATCTGTTATGGTTGACTCACAATAACACGTGCAACTCAAGATCCAAATTGGTTTGAACGCGCTAAGCTAAGGAACTACTGGTTCAAATTGACAAAACATTTTGTGTTGGATAGTCCACTTACCACTTACCATTTGTCGAGGTAGGCTTTAAGCTATTGTATGTATATTCCTTTATTTTATCATTGTAAATTGTGCTAGCGAACTATTTAGTTCTAAAATGTGTCGATAGATGGCGCACCTCGCTAGAGGCGCGGCCGCGGATCTGAATCGCGGTGAACAGATGATTTCTCAAATGTATAAGGTCTCCAGATTATTATTAAGCGTTTTCCGTCACTTAATTTGACTATTATTTATATCCTGAGTAATTAGTTCCATAAAAGTGTGCAAGTTGAGTTGACTGCATGCATATAGACCGTTGTTTTATTCAGCTATTTTTAATAAGACTGTGTGCGGAAATCGTAACCCACGCGGACGGAGTCGCTGGCGGCCGCTAGTTAAACATAAAATAAAATGCATAATACCTGATCATGTATACTGGTATCATTTTCAGGCCTTCTTTCTTTATCAAGGTCAGCGGGCACATGTAGAACATTTCTGATAAGTATTAATATTCTTTCTATAATAAGACCGGTGTCTTCATCACGCTCCATAGAGTCCTAAACACAAAAATATAAGAGATATTCAAATGTACCTTGTAAATAAAACTTTAAACAAAGTTTTAATTAAGTCAAATAATAAGAATAAGAATAACTAAATTTCCAAAAAAACAAGTAGGTATACATTTCAAAGTCAAAATTCAAAGTAGTTTGTTTTGCAATTTGATTTACATAGAAATTCTTTATCGCATATCTTGTTTACCTTCTAGAATTTTAAACTTAAATCTAGCGACTCTGCAATTAGCAACATTTGCTTTATCACAGCAGCCTTTATGGTTAAGGATGTATCAAATGTTTGAATATAGCAACTTGCTTGTATCACAGCAACCATACTTTCACGGTTTAAGAATGCAACAAATGTTTTGATACTTAGCTACTTACAATTTCTAATACTTTAAACAATTTTTTGCTGAATACATTCCATGTATCAACTTTGGTGAATGCCTCCTCTTTATAGGACTGCAAGTGTAAGAGTATTTGCAAGTAATTGTGCCTTGCTGTCCTCTCAACAGGTACCTCTTCTCTATATAGAAGTAATGCTGGATTTGTCAAATTAACTAAAAGCCTAAAATAAGAAATCAAAATTAAATAAACAATATTCTGAGTCAGTCTAACCTATAAGGTTATGTTAAAACTTTTTAAGACTAGGTACATTTTAGCTAACAGAATATGACTAAATAATTATAATAGAGGTTCTTTGCTACATACCTTAACGTAACATCGAACAATTCGGTATTCTCCCAATGATTGACCAACATTGGTACCAAGTCAGTCTGTAACACTTTAGTTTGACCGAAGTGCCTTCGGATTTCATGGTCTTCACCATCACGGCGTAGATACCTGATTAAGTCTTTAACAGTGTTAAGTGTGAACTCGTCAATTAAATACTTTCCGGTCTTTTTGTCAAATGTTCCTAGGGCATTGCAAGTAGCCGAAAGTTCAGCAGATAAGTATGAAGTCATGATTACACAAAAATTTGCTTTTGTTTGATTTACACTAACACCACTTATATTCTTCACAGCATGATTATTTCTGATCAAATTATAAACAACTTCAAGAAAGAATTAATAAACGATTTTGTTGAGTTTTACAAAGTAATAACACAAGGATATTTTTTGACATTGATGTCAAATTGCCCGCGAAAACATTGAAACGTCAAAACAGAATCGTTCAAAAACCACATCACAATTTGTTCAGAAATTCAAAATCAATCAAAACCAAGCTTATTGGCAGTTGAAAAAAAAAATGAATACACCAATTTTTTTTATTAATGAGAATTTAAATTATACAGACATTGGGAGAAAACTTTGAAAATGAAGCACATTAGGACAGGTTTTTTATACACTTTTTCTAAGCATTTTTCATGATAGTTATTATCACTACATAGTATAAAACAAAGTCGCTTTTTCTGTCCCTATGTGTGTTGTATGTCCCTATGAACGCTTAAATCTTTAAAACTACGCAACGGATTTTGATGCGGTTTTTTTTAATAGATAGAGTAACTCATGAAGAAGGTTTTTATGTATAATATCATACATTAAATAGTGGACAAGTACCACGGGCGAAGCCGGGGCGGGCCGCTAGTTATTTCTAAAATGAAAGTGGGTTTATTTTTACAGCTGGCTTCCATTAAACTTTGACGAGTGTAGTTAAAAGTTTGTTTGCATTTAGAAATTAAAAAAATGCTTATTAAGGCCTATAATAATAACATCGAGGAATTCATTATCATTGAAAAATTTAAATGTTTGATATCTCAAATGATAAATAACTGCGTGACATAGAACACCATCGATATTGGGGGATGCGCGAATTTATTCATAACTAGTTTTTACCCGTGATTGGCGGAGAAGAGAAACATCCAAACAAACGAACTTTCACATATTATTAAATTAGTACAATTAGGTAAGTCATCAGTTCTCTTCACGTATTGGATTGTTTTGATAACTTTGTAGATTGTTAGGTACATTTAACATTTATTAAAAAAGATAAAACAAACTCCATAGGTGAGTACCTACGTCGATATAGGTAACTTTACTATTCGATATAAGCAACTCGCACCTATTGTGGATTTTAAAGCGCGCTTTTCGGCTGCACAGCCTCTGACTCGGCACAATTAAACGTGATCATGTCCGTTTTACAGTGAGCGTGTGCGTGTAAATCCATTCGACGTTAGGCCGATTGTTCTGGCTGTTAGCCAGAGTGGGCAGGGACGGAAGGCAGGGTAAATGTTCAGGGGCCCGCAATTTGCTCTAAAGAGGCCCCATGGCCGGGTTCGGGAGTGGGAATTTTCTAGATAGTTCCATAGCCGAAAAAGTACTGGCAATATAAATTAAGTTGAAAACTGCAGAAGAATGAGTGGATTTTTATTAAATTCAAATTCAAATTCAAAATATTCTTTATTAACATAGGCTTCATAGAAGCACTTATTAATCGTCAGAAAACTACAAAAAAATGACTCTACCACCGATTCGGAAAGCAGTTACAGCCGAGAAGAATCGGCACGAAACTCGACAGTTGCTCTTTTCAAATGCCATATTTTCATTTATAATGTTCATTTATGTATGTCAAAAATAATAATAAATCTAATATAATATAATAAATATGACAACAATTATAAGGTGACAGGTTTACCACTAAATAAGTTATTACTTTAAATTGTTTCTTTGTGTTATGATTGAATCTTAAGTTTTTTTTAATTATAAGTAGGGTCTTATAGTAGGGTCTTATAATTACTCCTTGCCAGAGCAACGTATAAATCATGAGGGCGATGCATTTAAACTTTACCTAACCACCTATAAACAAATGATTAAAAAACAAATGTTTATAGATAGGTAGATACTGTCCAAAGATAGAACCACCACCTTTGGTATATAGTACCCAATAGGCGAGTGCCAGGGAATGAGAACCTACTTAATTCAATCCATTTGTTTTCAGTATGCTTTCTACTAAGGCCGCTGCTTTTTGTAAACCGCCAATTCCAGATGAGGACCTTCTCCGACCTGACTGCGCCTCTGCATGTGCGACAATGCCCTGCCTCCTTTCGCTGGCACAACACCATTGACTGGGATTATAATATCATTCTGCTCTCAGATAGCTGAGCAATGTAATGGCAGGCCAATTTGAGATTATCTTGCACTTGCTAAATCTATGAATATGCAATGCAACACTGAATTATTGTTTTCAGTTGTTTTTATATGTTTGGAGAACGGGCTATGAAGGAGGAACTAAAAATATCCTTTTTCTTTACATATTTATGTGTTATGTGAATGCTATTACAGTCAAATTCTTGTCATAAAAGTCGCTTATTACTACAATAATTTAAGTTACCTATGTAAAGTTATCCGAATATTTAGGTCCGCAAACTTTCGTAGATCAGTTCATTTCACGGTAGCACAAAACAAAGCTGGCGAGTCCAGTAAACATTTGCATTCGATCGTATCGGCTAGTGTTGATCTAGTAAATTTAATTACCACTAAAATGTAGATGTGTCTATTAATAGAACTACATGGTTTTCAGCTTTAACTGTAGCCTAAATAATTTCGTGTATCACGGATTTCACAGAATACTTATTATACTTATCTGCGGATTAAACTAATTTGTGCTGTATGTTGGTTGATTGGTTAATCGTTAAATTTAACCACTGATATAGCGGTCGAATTCTGTTATGAACTTTACTAATTCACCAGCTCACTCAATAAATGGAATTTGGATACCATCATACCAAAACGTCTATCGGGAAATAGAAATACCTAAAGTTTACAGGTAAATGGAGTTAAATATCTTGTCGAATCGACCTTAATGTATAAGATAAACGTTTTTCATTACTTTAATTGCTAGCAATTGCTAGGAGTGTATGCCTTGTGCCTTAAATATATTACATTTTAATGGCTTACAATTTTAACCTGGTGTAATATTTTGTTTATCTAAACAAATTATAATCGAATCGTGAATATTGTATCTAATGTTTATATTACATTACATATTTCTGCTTGGCCAGTTTTCAATTTCGGCGCATCTGGCGTTTCCCTTTCATTATAGGCATTCGTCTTACACTCATACACTCCCTTCTCTTCATACCATCCTTCATATAAATCCTCCGAGCCTTTCTAGGTCATCGTTTCCCCTTCACCCACGAATATTCATATTCATCACTCTCTTTGTCACACTTTTCATACATTCTTGATATACGTACATACAATACAGGACTACAACCAGTAAATTTTTGTTTTACTCAAGCACAGAGCAAATATACAAATATCTCAAGAAAAGTAAGCCTTTAAAATATTTACGAATGCATAAGAAAAACATAACCCCTAATATTTTCGTTATCACATAAATATGGATCATTATCCTTTTTTGCTCGTCAAGTCTCCTTTTAAGCACTCCAAATTACGATGTCTTTGCGATTAAATTTAAATATTGCCTTTCACACAAATTCACAGAGGCTTATCTATTTAAAACGAATTTGAAATTATAAGTATCGCTTCAAATCACTTTTTAGATATTATGTTTAATCTTAATACAATTTTTATTATAAGCTTTTAATTCTAATAGTGTATTGATCGTTCTTTCTACAGCAATTAATTACTGCAAGACAGTTTAAGTATCTATTCACAAGTTGAAATGACTTGTAAAATATTATATTTAATTGGTTTAGTTTGCCAGACCTTTTAAAAGTGAGTTTTGTAAAGAGCCCTCCGAATGCATCTCGTTAGTAGACGTCGCACGCAAATCGGGCATGAAGCGATTGTAAGGGAACGTCGTGATCCTCTCGCCCTCGCCATGTCCCCTAACTACCACCTTTTGGATTTAATGCATAATGCCATGAATTGTGAAAATTCTCATGCTCTGCTGTAGGTATTTTTAACCTTGACGTTGAAAGCTCGTGTGCTAAACCCTCTCTAATTTGTTTTTTATCGTGAACCGGGTATTGTTTTCCCTTTGATAGTAGATACATGTAAATCGAAATAGCAATTATAGAAGTAGGTAAGTAATACTTACTGGTAATTACACAAAAGTGGGAAACCTAACTTTGTATAGGTAAACGAGCCCGGAGAAAAACCGATCCAGCCGTGTGTCTTGAAGGAATTCCGCCTACAAGAAATAAAAAAGTGTACCTACCTCCTACACAACCACACTATCAATCTATTACAAAATGAATGTTTGTTGTGTGGTCGCTTTGTCGCCAGCGGGGGAGGCATGTATCTACGTAATACCAGTTTATTTATGGTCGCCGGTCAGGCAGGCAATAAAAGAAGTGGTCATCCGTCAGACGCACTCTCGAGTCACAGGAATGTAATCAAGACATTCGTCACAGGCTCGCAGGACGGATCACTCAAACTGCCAAAAACCCTGGTAAGACACTGTGAAAGAATGATTACGTTTTACGTTTGACGGACGAGATCGTTTTGTCACGGCCCCATTTTTGTATTGCACTTGATGAATGGATTTAAAAAATTGGCTTCTGTAATCCGGAGATAGCAATTTGTCTTTGTACTAACATACGTTTTCCACATTTTTTCAGATAGATAACTTTATAAACAAACATAGTAATTAAAGAAAACAAGCAAAATGTGAAAATTATTACAAGAGTCGGTAGTGTATATTTTTGGTGAAAAATAACACGGAATGGTATGCTTAATTATTTAACCGAGTAATTTGGTACATGACGCTTGGTACATCAGTAACGGTTTATTCATGAGTTTATTTTTCCGGCTCAGTAATCCAGACATACTCCACACGTAACGGAGTGCGCTCCATTTTGCGTGTACCGAGAAGTGTATTCGGGTAAATCGGCCCTGTGGTAGTTTTTCCCACGCTTGTGGTAAACCGTGCGCTCGTGGCCACCCATGCACGACGCTAAACGCTCCTCATTTTTCTATAGTTGGAGGAAAATTGCTGTCGTATTTCCGGCTCACATGTCCTTAAGCCGGAGACAACGAGATTATCCGCGGGGAAATAAAATGGAGACGCGAGGATCATCAATCTCTTCGCTTAGAACAATCCGGTGGAGGGGGCTAATGTTATTGGTAGTTATCGGAAGAAATCTTTAACTACCGAATTGACGAGTAAATAATGCCATAAAAAACAATAGCTAACAATAATAAAAACAGTAGTAAATGTTTAGATATTTAATCTTTTTTTACTTTTTCTGTGACTTTTTCTATTGTGTTGAATCAGTTAAGTGTGATAAGAAAGTTTTCGATATTGAGACATTTTATAGTCCTCCATAAAGAAGACACATTTTAAAACCAATAAGGAAATAATTGTAGATGTTATCCCGATAATAAACATTTGTGACCGTCATTAATATTATTAAATCATCACAAAAATAACAGAATCTAGCCGTAATAAGCAAACGGATGGCAATGCCGATAATTCGAAAGATATATTCGTCGTTGTAGCAAATCCGGTTAAACTGCTGAGTTTCGCAATCATAATAGCAATGCGAAAGCAATAAAAGTAATTAAGGAGGAATAAGTAAAAGTTGCTAGCAGTATCACAGCCGTTGCGGCCTAGCAAAACTTGTGCCAATTATTGCTGCGGTGACCAACTTTTCTTTTCTAGATGGTTTTACTTATGTTACAAGAGCTTTCAAGTGGGCTTACTTTTCTCTTGCCTTTTATTAATGTTTACAATGACTTGTAATTGATTTGATAGATTAGGTGAGTATACTTTGTTGAGTTTGCCTCAGAGAAATATTGAATAATGGAAATGTTGGTATGGCTGTTTAATTAATGCGTTTTTTAGTTCTTATCCATTTTAAAGTTAAAACTGCAATAAAATCCATATCTATACATATATAATAAAGCTGAAGAGTTTGTGTGTTTGTTTGTTTGGTTGAACGCCTTTAACTCAGGAAGGCAGGATTGAAAAAAAAATGCGTTGGATAGGTAGTCCATGTGATGAGGAAGGCTTTAAGCTATAGAATAACCGAAATCCACGTGGACGGAGTCGCGGGCGATCGCTAGTTTAATCATAATATTGGACTCCATAAAATATAACACAACATAGGCAGTTTCAAAATTTTCTGATAGGAGTCAGAAACCCCCCGAATATATTATTCTAAATTTCAGACAGTGGTAAAACTACTCTCGTATTATCAAGTTTTTGATAAAACATTAAATATAGAAAACTTCACGATTCGTTATTACAATTTATGTAGTAACGTGATCTTCTTCGTCTCGACTGATAAATCGTAGGAATTAGAGACACCCTGTTAATAGCGGGGGAGCCCGCAAAGGGCGCCTCTCGTCTTATCTCAGCCGCGAGTCGCGTTTAATTGTCCAAGTTTTATTGCACCTATTCCAAATTCAGTACTTTTTCCCCCACCTTCAATGAAATCAATCGTAAATCAATCATATATCAGATCAATATTTTATAAGTAAAAATAACTTGCAAAATATTGTTTCAAAAAAAAGGTAATCCATATAAAATTACAAAGCATAGTCAGTTTAATTATAATCAGACCAGAGTCTATATTCAGACAGTGGTAAAACAGTAATGAATATCACTTAGGAAATATCAGAGTTGTTACATGTCATGATAATGGATCTTTTGCGCCGTTTTAATTAAATAAGTAAATAAAAATATCAGCATTAGCCATTTTCGCATTTAATAATAATTTAATTGATTTGAGCAATTAAACCCATAAACTTCTTATAAAACTGGTAAGTCCCTGGAATTAGAGACGCCCTGTTAATAGCAGGAGTGCCTGTGAAGGGCGCTAGTCTTATCTTCCACGCAGACTCTCGTTTAATTGTCCAAGTTTTATTGCAGCTGCGCGAATTGCAGTATTGGAAGAGCTACCTCGACGGATATCGTTAGCGTGTGTGACGGTGATCTGACTCCCAACTTTTATACTAAGGCGGCACGGAATGTTTCAATTTGTACACTTTTATTGACTTTTCAAGATACGGTACTGCTTATACACTTAACAAGAGACATTTATCAGGATTGCACTAAAATCATATATATAGGTACTAGGAATACCTAGTAGTATTATAATAATAATGCTGAAAAGATTGTTTGTTTGTATGTGTGTTTGTTCATTGTTTTTTTAATCTCAGTAACTACTGGTTCGAAAAGAAAAATATTTTTGTGTTGGATAGTTCATTTGTCGAGAGAGATAAAACACTATGTGTGCGGAAACCGAAATCCACGGGGACGAAGTCGCGGGTGGCCGCTAGTGTACATATACTTATTGAAAAAATAAAACGGAAAGGCAAGGCGTAGGTGAAAATAAACACTCCGTTCCAACCTTTATAATTACATGTCCTATCTTAGACTTTATCTAGTAACAAAGGTTAACTTTGGTGCCTTTCTCTTCTCGAATAGGCCGAAAGATAAAAACAATTTTGCCATTGTCTCCAGTAATACAATGTACTGAAGTACCCACGTTTTCGGTAAACATAAAGAGCATTTCGTTTGTCCTCTATGTAGAAAGGATTCAAAGCGTACATAATTTAAGCGCAAGGACGTTGATAACGCTCTCCTGGTAGTAGTAGTTAAATAAGGAAAGAAAATTGCATCTGCCGTTCGATAATGTCCGACGAATTTTAATTTAACGGGTCATTGAGACGCTCTCATTTTCTGATCACACTAAAGCTATAACGAGTAAGTTAGCCATAAGACCATAAAGTTAAAAACGTACAGTGCAAGAAGGCCATTGGCTCATACAACGTGGAACAACAGCCGGGAGAACAATTCAATTTACTTTTATAGCCAGCTCTGATCCCCTTTTGCGGATCAGGTTCCTCGCTGAGAACTAATCATCGCATCCGCGCCTTGATTCGTTATCTGTTCCTTTGAAACGACGTCCTCAAATCCCAATACTCAGCAGTAAAATAGGTTTTTCTTCTAAAATTAAAATGAGTTCCGAGTTTTAAGCGGAGATGTAACATTTTGTGGGCGCTTCGACGGAATTTATCGTCTTGTTGGCAAAAACAACCATTGGATCACTAAACTTTTTACTGATATCGGTTAACTTATATATCCGAGATGCTTGATGGTATTTAGAACTCCTCAAATATTAGTTTGATGAGTTCCAAATAGGTAAACAATAGCTTTGGAAAAAAAGTAAGAGTAGACCTAAGACTATACATTTTTGTATTATATGTTATAACTTTTTCTTAACATTTAACGTATAATTTATGAAAAAAGTAAAAATATCACTATCTCGAACAATGTACGATGTTCGAAGAGAATGATGCTATAAGAGAATGTAAATACTACAAGAAAGCTTTCTACTCATATATCGATTTGTGGCTTTGAGAAAGGTTTTTCTTGCTTTGTATTTTTGCGTGGGATTTCCTTTACTTTAGACGTGTTTAGTAATGTAAAGTTTTTTGTCAAGCGGCTGCCTCGGGGTAGGTAAATCACTGGTGAAACCAAGAAACCAACGCTGTTTGAAAAATCGTTCTCCGAGGAAAACCTTCGCAGCAAACCTTTTACTTACTTTTTCCTCCCTCCTGCCTAAACTACAATTCTCTCAATTTACTCTCACGCGAGCTTGTCGAAAAACAAACTAAATCCTTCAAGAATTGGACAACTGAAATAATACACTTTCGACATTAGTGAATATTGTAAATATGGGCCTACAATATCATTAACTTAATTATGTTTGAAATCTCTACTAAAGAATATCTTATTCGCTAACAACTTCCCGTATATTTCCTATTCTATCATGTTACTTTTATTTATTATCTCAATATCGCATTTGACCGTTCCTAAAAGATCGCCCCTCCTCGTAAGTATTATTTAATGGTGCTGGACTGGACTTAAGTGTTCTTTGAAGACGGACGTCCCCTTCGTGTAGTCAAAATTGATGTAAACAATTCTTGATTAATAGACGTCCTCACGTCACGTCCACCGGCAGCTAAGAGCTCCAATCTGATTTAGTCCGCTCAATTAATTGTAGGGTCGAGAGATGTATGGCACGCGGCGTAACAGCGCACCGTCTTGGTAAACCGATAAATAATAGTACGTTCAATGTTGCACCGTGCCTTGCATTTCCCAATGTGTGCTTTCGCGGTGCCGTGACGTGAATAATTTATATATTGTTTTGACAGTATAAGGACAGGGTAATACCATCTGATGTAGATGTTTCTGTAGATTTTGTATTTATTTGAAGTGTGTTTCTATTTATAAGTTCTGTTCGGGGAGTTGATAAAATAGAATTTTAGAGTGGTTATTTATTATTTATAGATAACTTGATTTTAAAAGAACCTAAAATCATTATCATGTTGTTTTGGTCTGTTTTTTCGCATTGATTCGGCAAACAAAGCCCGCCAACGCACATTTATATGTACTTGTAAATTTATAATTCGCGTCTGTGATCCCGCTCGGGTTACAGTATTGACACAAAAGACCCACGTACGTCCCACGCAGCCAAATCTATTCGCTAACGAATGAAAGGTTAAAATCGTCAATTAGACTCCATTAAAACGTCTGGCCGGCCTCAAGCGCATATTTCCGTGCCTAGGCTAATGGCCGTTCTGTGTCGCAGACGCTGTTATCGTCTGTTATTAATCGACACATCCTACATCCACGCTATTGCTCTAATACCGTATGGATTTACGATTTGATGTATGCACTATTGCACATATCTACTGTTCATTATCAACATGACATAAATGTCACAGATATACCGATACCTTTCAATTGAAATTGAATGAAAAATCGCCAATTTTAAGGAGCTTGCTGATTATTTTATACTAGCGGCCGCCCGGGACTTCGTCCTCGTAGATTTTGGTTCCCGCGCACATATGGTTATATTATAGGTAGCTTAAAGCCTTCCTCAACGAATGGACCATGCAACACAACATTTATTTTTCAATTTAAACCAGTTGCTTCTGGGATAAGCGCGTTCAAACAAACAAGCTCTTCAGCTAAATTATATTTTTTTATTATCATTCAATATTTTAGTCCATAATATCAGCACAATGAGATCGATAAGAGTCCTAATAAATTCAGTTTATCGAGGTTGTGTAAACAGAGTTTATAAATAAGAGACATATTTCTTGCAGATACGTGTGAAGTGATATGACCTACCAACGGAATGATACATTACGGCATTAGTCTTTCTTTCCGCAAATCATATTATCTGATCGATCATATACCTTTTTTCTTCACGAATAAAGTATCTACAGGAGGGCTAACAACGAAATTTCATTTCTTTTTCTTTATCCATTATTCTATTGTTGAAATAAACAGGAGCGGGGTCCATTTGATCAAGTTAAATTGAATGGAGAATGATGTGATAAATTACATATTTATATGTAGTATTTATAAGTCTTCAGTTTATCAGGTTATCTACTTACGAAGGATATTACATTTCTGATAACAGTATTTTACTCCAGTTTTTCTTCCTAAAGATATACATAGTTCCTTTCAAAGTTATTTGGCTTTCGTTGCTGTTCTTGTGTTTGAATGACTGTCAAACAATATTAAGTTTATTTTAGATATTGTAATGGTTTCAAGGTTTTTTAAGGATCCAAAGGTATTGAACGTTTTAGCGTGTGAAATGTAAAAATCTCAAATAGACGAAGAGGCCCGATTGATTGATTGATTGAATGTAAAAAGTTAATAATAGTTATTTTTAATTTTAAACAATCTGCATTTTGCAAAACTCAAAGTTCAGTACCGAAAAGATCTAGCACGCTAAGAAACCATTTGAAACCAAATGCCGTATTATTTTTATAGCGATGCAGATGGTTCGCCTGACTGAAATATGTCCAGATGTCCGTATGCTGTAAACTGATGCTTCCTTTGAAATCAGCTCTAGTTTTACGAGCCACCCTACCGGGACCCATGTAAATTTTATTGTTTTCCTAAACAGGGACGGTCGACATACGCCGCCGCGCATTCTTATATTCTTTCTTACCTAGGTATTTACCTTACTGAGCAACATTTGAATTTATCGCAACCTATAGATTATTCAGCTGACACACTTGAAAGCCCTTTGAGTCTAGACGAAGAACCCAAGGTACTTAAATATCGTTTTAAATAAAAATAAGTATCTAGAATTACAAGTACTTACAAGAAATATTTTTCCATCAAAAACATAAAACTTTAAGAAGTGCCGACATCAAATATTACTTAGTAATCTGGCTGAGGCATCGTTGCTGTGTCCCCGCTGAGTTTTAAATTTTAGAAGTGAATGTTTTTGACAGGCCCTAAAATACTCTTTTGACTTTAAGACATGACCGCTGTCTTCTATATTTTATTTTGCTGATTAAAAAAAGCAACAAGATATTAGATTTTTTTTAAATAAGATAAAATTATGAGTTGTTATCGAAAGACCACAAAATACGTTTGTTGTTTCCTCATTTTAAGTACGGTTTCCATTTTTTTTCTCTTTCCATATAATAGCTAAATTAATTAAGTGGAGTTAAAAAATGTGGTGAAAAAATTAATACCTAATAGGATTGACTTCCATTATTATGTAACACAATCATTCATCATTGTAAGTAACGAATCAATTAAAACCTGAAACCATCGCCAAATTAAAGCAGACACGTTAATCATCAGACTAGCCATGTTTCATTAGAATCTAGGCCTTTTACTAATCCGTAATCCTCGGGGTGCAGAATAATTTAGAATAGAAGAGGTAAGACAATAAGCAATTAAAGCGATTGTGGACTGAGCTTGCGGTCGGCGAGACCAGACGGCTGACGCTTTGCCGCACCGCAGCATGCTCATAGGGCTTCTCATTATTAACGATATGTTGCGTGGTATAAGACGATAATAAGTACTTATAGTTTTTTTAGTATTAAGCTGCTTAGAATCACCGACAAGGAATGGAGACAACATTATGGCCTTAAAACAATCGCGGATGACGCCCGTTTGCGTTATGAACCTACTTGTAATTTTTACAAGTATAGTGAAATATTACTAATTTTCGGTTCTTTCATCATGTACGGGAATACATTTAGTGTTATTTTTATAACAATAAATGGGAAGGGGTAAAAGTGAAGTTTATACTCCAAATCTATTAAATCTATAAAACTAATTGTTGCTTATTGAAATGATATTATTGATTTTTTTTAAATTGATTGATTGAAAACGCAACATTACTTGTAGGAAATATCTTTAATAACTACATTGTGGGTCAAAGAAGTTTCTAACTTTGCTCTTCGTCGTTTAATTTGTACGAACCGCGCTCTGAAAGTTTGCATTACAATCACAACATTATAATAACAACTGACAAAACTATAACAAAGCCCAAGAGACAAGAGATGATGATAAATAGCGAAGGTATACAATATGACAACGAGTGATTTTGTGAAATATGTAGAAGATTTACCAAATCACGTCATTAACTTTACTTTCATAAATAGAAGGTAAAAAGTAATTTCAAAATAATTATAAATAATAAATAGAATATTCAAACCAGGCCTAAAATCAGATGAAAAACTATGATATTAGAAGGAGTGCGTGATCAGTGTGATGGGCACATTAAGACTTATGAAGAGAAAGTTGTCAGACAAATTATGTACCTACGCAAATAGTACAAAATATTCAAAGTTGATCGAAAATAAAGGAGCAAGGTTCAAATCAAACTAGAACGTACACAAGCAAAACCTTAACTAGAGTTAGAATTATTTATTGTCTCAGTATGGAACTACAGTTATAATTCAAGAAGTTAGTGGGACAACTAGAATATTAGAGGGAGTGCGCAATCAGTGTGATGGACACATTAAGCGCGGTGGCGCCGCGGTCGCCGCCGCAGCCGCCGCACGCGTCACTCATAGGTACGTCGCCCGCCCGCGGGCTGCCTAACTAAACAAACACTGCCGTCTATACGATTTTACATTGACATCTGAGCGACCGTGTTGCGATACGGCAATCCTTTTTCACCTAATCCTACAGGTAGGGAAGCTTGGAAACAAAATCTAAGCATCCCTACCAACATGGAATGGATGCTTGGAACTGTTATAAACGGCTATGGACATCAACAACTCCACGAAGTTCGCAAATACATTGCCTGCCAGTAGAACCCCATGTAGATATTACAATCGCAGCTAAATACATAGTCATAAATCAAACTAAGTAATATTTTGTAAAAAAATAATTTACTAATTGGCGAGTCATTAATAATATTTATAGCGAGAACATCTGGAAGTAGAAAAAATCGAAAATGATATTTGCAACTTTCCTGTCTTTACTATGTTTTTCTTTCGAGTCGATTTATTTATCGTATACCTTTTATAAGTCAATAGAAAAGTTATATTTCCGACTGATAAAGAAAAATAAAGTTGACAGTCACGCAAAGGGTGTAACTTTGAACAGGAAAATTCAGTTAAACACGTTTTCTATAGATCGCCCTGAATATCTTTTGATCTACAACACTTCCTATTTCGTCGACAAAATTGCCGGCTTCTCATCCTATCGAGCTTTATGAGAAGTTGTAAAAATCGTCAAATTAGGGAAAGTCTCGGAGCTTCGCAAAGGAAAGAATGAAGTATAAGCTCACCTCGTCAGGAATTCAACAATGAAATTGGGTCATTTTGTTGTAAATCAATATGGTACGAGAAAAAATTACGTCATTAATTTATGAAATTGTATGCTGGATAATTTAATTTCGTTTACATTTTGATCTTCTCTCTTCTTCTTCTTAATACTAAAGCCCGGACTCAGGACCCAGAACATTTAATTAGACGTCCAATGGGTTGTTATTTTCATCAGAGGCCGTAAGTTCCAAAACATCAGATTTTATTCATATGTCAAAATCAAAACGCAAATATACGAAATTCTCACAAGGCAACCTGTCTCTTCAAATAAGAAAAACATATATTCGCGTCACATCAAATGGTAGCTGTCGAGGCAGAAATACGGTAATAACACAAGACTGGTAAATAACGGACAGAACTGTTGAAAAATGTTGCGGAGTCATCTTCGTCGGTACCAATATAAGATAATGGAGCCCGGCCAGGCTGGCCACCGAAATCTGTACCTATTTATGATAATAGACTTCGACAGCCATGACTGGCGAAACCGTATCTCGTGATGTAGACGTACAATTTGCAGTTACGTTGTTTTATGTAGGTGAAAACGCACGGGAAACGTGTTTGTTCAATGGCGAGGAAAACATTTCGCTAGATAAACTGATAGTTAAAAGACCTTCTTTATCGCTATTTTATGTTTTGGAATAACGTAGTATAAATTGTAATTGTTCTGTATGAGAAAAACTGTATTTAAATAGCCTGGCTATATCAAAAATCAAATCATTTGCACTTACTCAACCTTTATGTAAAAATTATATTGTAATAGTGTGTGTATCACTTAAATAATATTGTTTTGCATAAATAAAGGCTCACTCATAATTGCATATGGCGCCAGATGACAGAACGGTTCACTGGTTATGTGGCTTGTGACTACAATTGTATATAATATATACATACTCGTACGTATATAACCTGCAATACCAGGAAATTCATTCATGCGGTTTCAGCCTTTAATTAATGTTTAACATATGTACATACATAACTCATATGTGATCTCACGTAATCGAGATCAACGCAAATGCTATTCAGTAATAAATCGAAAGATCTTACTGTAAAGTTTAAACTTGCATCAGCGAAGAGCGTAAAGAAGTCATGAATTTTATTCTCGGTCTCCCCTAACTTTCCCACCTGCATAGAGTAATAACAAATCGCATTGGCAACAAAATCTAGCGTAAAGGGCACGACCCTCCGTTTAATATGTTTGCAGTGAGTTATCTGTCCTCCATGTCGAGAAATGAATCGTTGTTCAAGCGACGGCATCGTTTGCTTTTTTAGATACAGTGGCGCGGGGGAATGGTCGCAGACGTAATGCTGGAGAGCTCACTCCATTCGCCCCTTGTTTGTCTGTCAACACAAATATTGAAAATCCATTAGCAACCACCGTTCGAGCGCAAAAAAGTCGATATTAAAAATAACAAAGAAATGGGCTGTTCAAAGTTTCGCGTCGCGGGGAAGTTATTCTGAAGAGAGTTTGTATTGAGTAATGCAAAGGAATTTCGATTGATTACTTTATGGATGGTTGTATCAACGAAATATTGGTTTTGATCCCGATGGTGTTTAGTTAATTGCTTGGTGCGTAAATAATCGCTTAAATGGAATTTCTCAAATTCTCCTTAGTTGAAAGTTGCTTTAGAATATACTGGTAATTAAGTAGTACAGACACGCTTCATAACAACTGTGTAGTTTTGCTGCGAGGTTTATTAATTAAAATACTTCACATGCGATATCTGATTGATTGTGCCGATAATGTATTTATGATTTTCTTTTCGGACCACTAAAAGCTCAAACGGCTTCTGGCGACCATATTTGTTTACTAAAAGGAACTACGTTTTCAAACCTCAGACAAACGCATTATCTAAATTGAATGTGCCTTTAAATATAATTTCTTCAAGCTTTTATTCCTACGACAAATGGAGACTGAATTCTTGAAACACCAATTTAAAACCATTTACTACGAATGCACGGTTGACTAAACAGAAGACAAATTTTCTACTCAATAAAGCTCTCAAGCATGGAGTTCGCAAACATTCATTCTATTCTCAAGATATATTGTCCAGTTCACATTTACCTAAGAGACCTCAGGTTTTGTTCCACGGATTGCAGCTGGTATTTTCAATGCTTAATAAAGTAATACACCTACTCGAGTATATTATTTTACTTAGTAGTAGTAGCACCTCTTCAGGCGGAATACTTTAAAAATGTATATATTTGCTCTCTGAAGTAGGTAAATAAATTGAAGTGAAATATTTTGAGTTGCATACGTATTAATTAACATCAATGATGTCCTGTCTTCTATACATAAAGCAAAACAAAGTCGCTTACCATGTTTATATCATGTATGTACGTATGTTTATCGTCTAAGGTTTTCAAAACTAATGTTTCAGTTCCAGTATTCTTGAAGATGTATATTAATATCCAAAAAAAATCACGTACAAAGTAATTTTGTTCCTCCCGACAATGACTAACAAAGCCTAATTCATTTAATGCCTTTCACTAAATGAAATATAACCCTTAAATGTTTACAGGTAGAACACAGGCTTATTGTCGGAAAGTTTCTATAAACTCAGTCCGTTCACAGAGTCCGCAGTATATAGTTTTGCTTGTTTTGACCAGATGTTACTGGCTGTATGGAGTACAATGCGCTATAGTTCCAATTCCCGGATCAGTGGTAGAGGTATGGCCGTTGGCTATTGATTTAAATTTTATTTGAATTCGTAGAGCAAGGGAAAGTTAGAATGGGCCTAAATACTAGCACTACTGTAAATGTTGATTTTTTTCAGCTTGGCCTGGGTATGTGGTCACCAATACTCATTTAGCAGTCGTGTTGATTAAGTCAAAAACCCATAATGATGACATGATTTAGTTATTTCAAACTAGCGACTCGTCCCGGCTTCGCACGGGCACTAAACATGACATTTACACAATCTTTTTTCAACTTAATGTAGCTTATGTTACTCGGGTCTAATCTAAATTTAAAATGGTGTAAGAATTTTTAAAATCAGTCCTATTTAATTGCAACAAAACAAACAAAATTTTCCTCTTATAATATTAGTATAGATGATGGAGGCCTTTGCCCTGCATTGAGATATTAATAGGCTGATACTACATTGAACTTATATTCGTCAATTTTAGTACAAAAGCGCCCAATTATTTATTAAAACACTTTTTGCATTTATAGAATTGATCTGTTCTTCTCTTAACAATAATTCAATAAATTAATCTTTCAATGTATTGGTACAAAGCGACAATATTGAATTGAAATCATTGTCGTAGTTTGATTTCTAGTACGACTTGCTCAATCAATGTAATCAAATTACCAATCAAACCCGAACTATGCTCATCCTTATTTCCCCTGTGCTTTGTCTTCGTCAAATCGGGGCTCGGTTAATCCAAGATTTGTCTGACTATTATCACAGAGGATAATAGCGGCTAGATCATAGATAATCTAGGTATATACAATCAAATTCGCAAGGATCAATTTCGAAAATTACTAAAACTGATTAATGTTATTCATATCTATACGTACTAATATAATAAAGCTGAAGACTTTGTTAGTATGTTTGTTTGAACGCGGCTATCTCAGGAACTTCTGCTTCGAGTTGAAAATATTTTTGCGTTGGAAAGTCTATTTGTCGAAGAAGGCCTTTACTTATATATAGAACACTGTCTGCGGAAACCGAAAACCATGCGGACGGAGTCGCGGGCGACCGCTAGTCTCGTTTAGAACCTAAGCTAAACCAAAACCTAACCTACACGGCTAGGTTTTGGTTTAGATTAGGTTCAGCTACTTTGCAATAATAAGATGTTGAGGAGAATGTTCACTTGTTGGTAAGTGACTAGTTGCCAAAACAACTACAGTGCAAGACCAGAGATAACACAAATGCACTAACGCGTTTAAGCCTGCGTTGTGTTAATTTGCATTGCCAAATGCAACTGGGGTATTGTGAAGTTGTGGTATCTTTCCGGCATCTAAGTAAAAGCTAGGTCCCCCCACGACAAAATGAAAATACATTACTACAACTAGTATTAAAATTGTTATAGAAACTAATAAAAAATACACAAATCTTAGGAGTAGGTATATTGCCTGCGAGTTGCTATGTGATTTATTAATTAACAATTCATCGAACAGTGCGTCAATTATTCTGGCTTCAGAATATATAATAATTCAGAATATATATTATATAAGAAACATTAATATTAAAAAAGGATATAAATGTAAAGCAGATATCCTAGGTCTCCAATGATGGCGCATCTTGTCGTCCAAAATGTAGGAAACAAATTATGGATTCATTATAGGTAACATAGAAAACACAATCAAAATTAAATGGTCGCTTTAACTAACACGACTTAAATGCGCTATTATCTTATTTCGAGCAGTATCACTTCATGCTTCTCGCAATCAGGTGAGTAGGGAAGCCGCCCCTATGCTCTTGCGAACGCATGACCTTCACCGCATCACAGTACAGTTGCTTTCACGTTTTTGATCACTGTGCTACACGCTTACTGCATGGTACAGTGTTTGAGATAATATCCGTAACCGTCTAGTCCCAAATCCCACACGTTTTGATACAGACCTCAAATACCTTGCTTTAAATTTGAAGTAGGTAAGGTAAAAGGTAGGTAAATAGAGTGCTCATTTAGGTGCATATTATTTTACGATGTCAAAAGTATTATGATACGTCCGTCTCTTTTTTAATTACCACAAAAAAATATTTTTATAACTTTTGGAGTGAAATTTGATTGTTGGTATCATAGGTACAGATGAGCCCAACATGTATACACTTCGTCATATCCATTGACTCTTATGTCAAAGCAGTAAAGTTAATATTTGAATACATGTTGGTGTTCATGACTGTTCCGCGCAGATAGTTTTTTAATTATTGCTAATTTGCATAGAAAAAAAAAACAAAAGCAAACAAGATCAAATGATCCCTATTTGTATTGTGTCGTATCATTCGATTATTACGCTGCAGTATCACCTACATGCGTCAAGCAATCAGGTGAGTGGGGAAGCCGCCCCTACGCCCTTGCGAACGCATGGTTTCCCGCTCTTGCCAATTTGGATCGGATTGTTTCACGGCACACGCATGACTTACGCCTTCACCGCATCACAGTGCAGTAGCACAGGAGCTTCCACTTTTCTGATCAGTGTGCTACATTACGCCTACTGCATGCTACAGTGTTTGAGACAATATCCTTAACCGTGCCAGTCCCAAATCCCACATGTTTCGATACAAATCTCAAATACCTCACCTTAAATATAAAGTGGGGTAACCAAATAGAGTGCTCAATTAGCTGCACATAATTTAACTTAACAAAAGTATTAAGACACGACCATCTCTTTTGAAATAACTGTAGTAATTTTCTTTTCAAAACTTTTGGAGTTAAACTTTGAAGTTGTGTAACGCGCAGATATTTTCTTAATTTTTGCTTATTTGAATAGAAAACACGATAAAATGATCGCTATTTGTAATAACGTTATTTGTGTCGTATCATTCGATTACTACGCTGCAGTATCACCTACACGCGTTAAGCAATCAGGTGAGTGGGAAGCCTCCCCTACGCCCTTGCGAACGCATGGTTTCCCGCTCTTGCCAATTTGGATCGGATTGTTTCACGGCACACGCATGACTTACGCCTTCACCGCATCACAGTGCAGTAGCACAGGAGCTTCCGCGTTTCTGATCAGTGTGCTACATCACGCCTACTGCATGCTACAGTGTTCTAGATAATACCCGTGACTGTGCAAGTACCACATCCCGCATGTTTTGATACAAACCTCAAATACCTCGCTTTAAATATGAAGTGAAGAAATGAAATAGACTGCTCATTTAGGTGCACAATTTAACGATGGCAAAAGTGTTATGATACGACCATCTCTTTTGAAATAATTACAACAATTTACTTTTCATAGTTTCTGCAGTGAAACTTTGATCTTGGGTATCATAATAGGGTATTTTACACCATGTAAGAAAAAATATAAAAATGCATTTATGTGATAGATTTTGAACAAAATAAATAAAAAAACGTTGATATTTCACCAAAATCAAATGTGTAAATTTAATAAATCAATTTAAAAGATCGACATTTTTAATCTGTTTTTAATGTGTCAAAAACAGCAGACGCCATTTTAGAATCCGATATGACGTCACTCCGATATTCAGTCAAATACTTTATGACTAATGTTAGTACGTTTTGTTAACTATTTCACTAACCGAGTGACGTCTCGCGAAGAAACATGGCGGCTAGCGTTTTCGCACGTCAATGTCAAGTCCTAATTTTAAACATAAATTTAGACCGTTTATCGGTATTTAAAAATCAAAATAAAATGTTTGGTAGTACATTACGGCACAAAGATTGATTTTAAGCAGTTTTCAAAAATTGGTGTAATACCCTATTAATGCGCAGAAAAATAGGGTCAAAAGATTTTTGTAATAAGTTATTTGTGTCGTATCATTCGATTATTACGCTGCAGTAGGTATCACCTACATGCGTCAAGCAATCAGGTGAGTGGGGAAGCCGCCCCTACGCCCTTGCGATCGCATGGTTTCCCGCTTTTGCCAATTTGGATCGGATTGTTTCACGGCACACGCATGACTTACGCCTTCACCGCATCACAGTGCAGTAGCACAGGAGCTTCCGCGTTTCTGATCAGTGTGCTACATCACGCCTACTGCATGCTACAGTGTTCTAGATAATACCCGTGGCTGTGCAAGTACCAAATCCCGCATGTTTTGATACAAACCGCAAATACTTCGCTTTTAATACACGTCCATGTGGAAGAGGTTTGCTTCCAGCCGTAGACTGTGAATAGGCATGAGCCCATTATTATCATCATATCATGTCGGAACATAATGCGTTTTATTGACGACAACATACTACCTACTCCTTGGCGTAATATTAACCATTTTGTTGATAGTTTTGTCTACCAAATTTAAATCTGAGATTTATTCATACCACAGAAACCAATTAACGTACAATGCCAAAAATAATTGTATATCTATGTCGAGGTTAGTCTTCCTAACAATTTCCTTCTCAGTACAGATTGTACAAAAGGAGCTACATGTCATGACTAAGTATGTAGACGGTATTATGAGAGCTGTCGCCGCAGCGTCCCACATTGCGGCCGGTTGTGGCTTGTTGAAATAGCGCTGAGCTGTAGCTCATACACATTGTAATGTACGACGTTAACTCTCTCACTCTCCAAGGACAATCAAGCATTAATAATTATAACGCTCGCACGCCTTTGATTTCACTAATTAACAGTATTATTAATTGTCTGGTGGGAGCTACAGTTTGTTCAATGTATGCAAAATTAAACTTATACTTCGGCACGCGAATATAACTCGTATGTGCTGAAGTATTAATTAAGATTGATAGTGACGCATAAATTTAATAAAGTATATTGGTTTCATTTCAACAGTGCTTAATACTACGCCAGGATTCGCTGCAATTTTACTTTAAAAATGTCTGCTGAAACACTCATTTCAGAATATTAGTTAAGTAAATTATTAACTGTGCTTTAAAAAGAAACACAACAAAATGAGTTGAGTAATGAAGATCAACCTTATTAAAAGTTTCGCTAGTCAAAGCAAATTTATTAGTAAAGGTCACTGTCTTCTGTTTGGCGTACTTAATTATCGAGTTCGTCAAAGTTCACCAAGTCTTGTTTAATTAAATATGATTACATATGTTGTGTTATGGATAATTAGTTAGCAATACATAGAGTATACGTATTGACGGAGTTGTGGAAAGTTAATTAGTGGCACAATGCACACACGCCCCTAGGGCAATGTCACGTGAGTTCGTCTTCCATAGTACGTCCGGGGGTAAAATCCGGTTATCTTCGGTGATTGGGCCCACAACGCCTAGCAATACGATTAGCCGCGGGATCAATATCAAACTAAGCGGTACGTCCGGAAACAATGCAATCTCTTCTCATTAATAACTTTATTTATCTCAGGGTTAAATTGGAACTTAAAAAGTAAGGCTTAAGTTTAACATCTGAACTTTTACAAACCTGTTACATAAATGTATGTATAAATTACGTAAAAAGGATTATACAAGCGCGCATAACAATTCTTGATACCCAACTTATTGATTCATCAACGAAAAAAGAATATATCTTTTATATAATTTAATTATGAAGTACCTACGCTAATATAAAGTCTTATTTTAAATATGAGGGGGGAGAAGACTACCAGTAAATATTATTTAAAATGCCAATCTCGTTTCACCAATTTAATTGCTTCATTATTCATTATAACATTCGTTTACAAAAAAGCACCTACTACAAGCAAATTTTATTCAACAAATTAATTTACAACAGGGGTAAAAAAACTACACATCAGTAAAACTTCTTTGCTAGATAATGTTACCGACCCTCCTGTATTCTAAACATTACATATTTCCGTCTCTGGTTGTTTTGCGTCAGTTTCATTGTAGATGTGACCGCACGATGGCTCGGTAATACTCGTAATACGTCCTAAGCCTATGGGCGATTTACGCTCCTGGCATTGTCCCTTGATCATATACAGCAATATCACTAGGGCGGCCGACCGACGCTTGTAATTGTCTAATTCCACCCATATTTACAGCTACCCCCATTGTCTTATCAAAAGCTGTTAGGAGCTATTGTTTAAGCGTTTATTGAATCCTATAAATTGGTACGGAGTAATATTGTGTTTGCGTTTCATTAGACTGATTTTAACTTGGTTTATACAAACTTAACATTCAGATTTCTGTTGTAATATCCTGTTGCTTGATAACTAACTTCTGGATTGTTGAAAGATGTCTAAACTAATTGATTAATATCTCAAAGTATATTAATTACTCTCAGAGAAAAGAGGTATTTTGCAAAACGCAAGTAATAAATTCCATTTTAAATTAAATTCAAACCCAACTAAACAAGATTTCAAATCTTATCAAGATTCTCTAGGGTGGTTGGAGATGTTATGATGTACGGACACATCCGGATTAAATTGTTAGACGATAATATTATCGTGTCCCCCTCTCAAACACGAAGCTAACATGTTTACTATCTATGATCTCCCCAGTACCCGTAGCATCAATCTGGGGATAGTTTATTTGTGCTCGCTATAAGCGAATAATTTTCTATTTAAACTTTCGAATAAGTTAAATAAGTTTTTAACTTCAACTTGTTGAGATGGATAGCAATCGCAGCAGCTGTACCGTTGTAGTTGGACGCGCTAGTCTCCGACGCCTTCTTCGAAATAAAAGTTTCGAGTAGAATCATGTATCACCCGCCAACTTGTATCAGCATGCGATAGAATAAAAATGGGCGAAATACATGACTTACGCCGCGGGAATACAGAGTTATGGCAAGTGAAATGGACCTTTGCAAATGGTGAGATATCGTTGTCGCGATGAACTTTTGATGGAAGTCCTCGCATTCCTGGTTCACGCAAGGATTCGCTCTAAGTCAACTTTGTCTGAAACAACGGCCATTGAAACTTCGCCTATTCAATGCGGCTGTATGTGTACGAATGAAAAGAATCATATACTAGAATCAAGTGAATCTATTTTCATTGACTCACTATGTACATATATTGTTACCATGTTTTGGTTACATATTAAATCAACCGCTATTTCATTTGATTAACTCTACTCCAATCACTATGTAAGTGTCCATAGATATCGAAAACAATATGTATAGTTTAAGCTTCAGTGATGTATAAATATGTACATGTATTGAAATTAATTTATCTCAAACATGAACTCACACAAATTTGCCTCATAGTTATTTTATTTTACCACGTTATAATTAAGTTTCGCATAAATTGGTCTACCACATTGAGTGAACGTAAGCTTATTGAATTCAAACTGGGCAATTTTATTAATTTTACGTAGGTACTAATAATAAGATATTTTCGAAGTCGGTTAAAAATCTGACGCCAATAAAATAACTCGCTGATAAAAAAATAAACTCGTGCCGTCAAATTCAATCTGATGAAACAACGTTGGACGGAAGAGATCTTTTGTTACAATATCGTTCCACCAGTTTGGAGGAGTAATTAATAGGATTTTCAATGGAGGCTCACCCGCCAACTAATTTACATCGGACCCTAAACAATAATATCGAATGAAGACGCGCTTAATAACGGAAAATTGTCAGAAAATGACTTGGCAACGCTCCCTTTATACTTTTAACGGAAATTTATTTATTGTTTATTGTTAATTAATATGCCGGTGAACTCCTAAGCGGTTTAGGTGAGGCTCGGTTGGGCCTGCGCTTTATCTACTTTAAAAAATCTGAGTTGCTGCGTCTTTTAAAGATTATATTTTGTTGTTGTTGTTTGTCTTACAAAGGCACCGAAAGAGAATTTTATATACTAAACTATTTATTACGCGTATAAAGGACATGTCCACAATTGTATGGACCAAAAACCCAGAATCGACAGGAATGAAATGTATACCAGTGGATTGGCATTGAAATGTAATATAATGTTACCAAGGGGGCAACCCTGAAATCGTTATAGTATAGGAGCTAGAAGCAAAATAAAATAAAGAAAAAATTCGTTCAAAACAATAATAAAATAGGTTTACGTCATGTTGTGGCTTAATATGACGTTGTTTTAATGTTGTATCACTTGTGATAATTATCATCATCAACTTTCACAAGCAACAGCAACATAATATCAACATCATATTAAATCACAACATAACAAACACTCTGTTTTTTTTGTTTTTCTTCTGGCCCATAGATACTTTAATCGTTACAGTACTGTGAGTATTATTGGTAATTCTGTTGCTAAAGATTGCAAACATAAAAATAATTGGTATAGTATAGGAGCAAGGAGCCATGTTGTGGGTGAGAATATCGTTGTAATTATGTTGCTGTTGCTTGTGAAATGTGTTGCTGATAATTAGCACAAGTGAACAACATTAAAACAACGTCATATTAAGCCACAACTTGACGTAAACTTTGTTTTCAACGATTTTTTTCCTTATTTTATTTTGCTCCTAGCTCCTATACTATAACGATTTCAGGATTGCCCCCTTGGTAACATTGTGTTATATTTCACTGCCAATCCACTGGTATACATTTCATTCCTGTCGAATCTGGGTCATTTTTTGGACATCACCTTAGGTACTGTAATGTCGCTCCGTCTGCTAAACAAAGCTTTAATTCTTCTGGTTGCCATTTTACGTCACGGAGTCCTCGCGACATTTGTTTTTTGATTTAATAACCGGACTTGTCAAATCATTGATCTATATCTATAAAACTCAAAGGTGACTGACTGACTGACATAGTGATCTATCAACGCACAGCCTAAACCACTGGACGGATCGGGCTGAAATTTGGTATGCAGGTAGATGTTATGACGTAGGAATCCGCTGAGAAAGGATTTTGATTTATTCAACCCCCAAGGGGGTAAAATAGGGGATGAACGGTAGTATGAAACTTTGTCAATGTTAAACCTATCGGGCTGATATTTTGCATACAAAAGGCTACTATGACGTAAGCATCGCTTAAGCAATTGATTGATAAATTCAAATCCCCAAGGGGGTAAAAAAGGTAATGAACGTAAGTATGAAACTTTGTCATTTTTTAACCTATCAACTTGAGACTTTGCATTCATAAAGCTACTATGACGTAGGCATTGCCTAATCAATGAGATTGATAAATCCCTACTCCCAAGGGGGTAAAATAGGGGATGAACTTTAGTATGAAACTTTGTCAATTTTAAACCAATCGGGCTGAGACTTTGCATATATAAAGCTACTATGACGTAAGCATCGCCTAAGCAATCATATTGATAATTTCTAACTTGGGGGGTCAAATAGGGGATGAACGTTAGTATGAAACTTTGTCATTTTTTAACCGATCGGGCTGCGACTTTGCATTCATAAAGATAATATGACGTAGGCATCCCCTTTTAAAGATTATTTGAGAAATCCACCCCTAGCGGGAAAAATAGGTGACAAAGAAACCAAAATCCACGCGGACGAAGTCGCGGGCGCCCGCTAGTTATAATATAAGCGTGTTTACGAGTAGAACGGTAAAATGTTTATTGTTTTTGCGGTTTTAATAGGTTTTGAATACAAGGCAAATGCAAAATATATTAAGTAATTTAAGGAGTAAATTAAACTTGCACATCAAAGCAACATTTATTTTAGAACTTCAATCAAATTACTAAAATATTGAAGTAAAGTTGGGTATAATCAGGGGTTGATAAATCCGTTTTATTATTTGATTAAAGTAGTTTTCGTTTTGAGACCTATAGCTAACACTTTGGCTTTGAGCTGTCATAATGAAATAAATTGAATTTTGTTACTTTGTTTCTCAATTCTAAAACAAATAATTCATTTAGATAATAATGTTTTTGAGAATCAAAATTACTTATTAGTATGAAATTAAACACGCTATTGGAACAACAACAAATAACTGTAACTAAATGGAGCTATATAGTATCTTAAACTTTATTTGTAGTAAAACAGGACCAGCGAAATAAAATTCATAAAGAAGGGAGAACGGCAAAGAACGATAGATATTGAATTTTCTTTATCCCCACAAAGTAATGAGATTTGCCAACAGGCGTACCTACGGTTCAGGAGCTCGATGGCGCAGTGGTTAGCGCACTCGGCCTGCGGTTGCTAAAGTTAAGCAACGTTCGCAGATGCCAGTCATCGGATGGGTGACCGAAAAATTTCATCTCGAGCTCCTCCGTGCTTCGGAAGGCACGTTAAGCCGTTGGTCCTGCGCCTGATCTCTCTACGGTCGTGTCAGATGGCTGTCCCACCGAATTATGAGAGTGAGGGAATAGGGAGTGCACCTGTGCTTGCGCACTCACTTGTGCACTATAATATATCCTGCGTACCTGGCTGATCGTAAGATCGGCCGCCATAGCCGAATACGGCCGGAGGGTATTATTTTTACCTACGGTGCTAGATCCCGGGTGAAGCACGGCTAAGAGATTTACTTACGTTCTTTGATCATCCGAAAATCATTATTCCAACCAATCCGCGTCAATATACCCATATGAAGCGATTTCGTTCGTCTGTAACTTTATGTTGATATTTCGTTTTGAATTTAACTTTTTTCGTACTACTATTTAAAGAAAGCGTGTTCGCTTAAGACTACGGTGTTTGTGTTACACTCGAAACATCTAGATAGTTTTATTTATTTTGAAGTACATAATTTAAATAACATTAATTAGTCGCATGTAATCTATGTTAGTGCTTAAAATAAAAGCCAAATTTGTATTTTGTGGGAACTAAATCTAAATAAAGGTACGATCTATTTTAATGGTCTAGAGGCAGACGACCATGCAGTACCCTTAATGTAAATTGACTATCGTCGTCTATAGACATCCACTACACGAGTAGAGTCACATACGCCGGGCTTTAAGGATTAGTCTATCCAAGCCCCGATACATACACACGGCGAAACGCAGAAGACTAACCATTCATTTAACGATTTTTGTGAACATGAGCCTTGTTTCTGATACACCAAAAGGTTTATAGGCAGGAAGGAACTTGTCCTGTAAAGCTTTCCGCAAAAGACGCACTGTACCCCTGACACTCCCAAAGCAATACGAAAATGCTGCATCCAAATAGATTACAATTAATTATTTTGAGGAATGAAATAACTGAGGCGTTTGGATTGCAGTAAGAGGTAAGATTCATAACTTGATACTTTCATTATTTTCCTCCCCTTTGTTCACTCTGAGTGGGGTAGGCGCAACATGTTTTTCCCATCCACGTCTATCAGCCGTCAACTCTACATTCACTCCTTTCAAGTCCATATAATCATATTTAACCCATTCCATCCATCTTTTAATACATTAACAAACCCGAAATATTATTTATTCTTACGAAATAAACAGGTAAAATTATCACACAATCTCAAATCAGTTAGCAAGATTATTTTGTTAAAGCAATGAAGATACCCTCTTTGACCAGCATTGAATCATACAACTCAAATAACCCCAATTGACACTTTGCAAATGGGGAAGTTTGATGAAGGCATGGACATCCCACCCTTACTACTAAGCTGACCACAGAGTATGAGGGTGAATTAGGACAATGTTTGTACCCCGGCAGTGATGGCCTTATAGATTAACGAAATTCGAAACGATTATCTTAGTACCTGAGTTAGTAGTTAGTAGAGGGGTTAAGTTAGAGAGACGTAGTTTGGTGTATAGTTAACAAATTGCTTTACCTGGTACTAATTTTTTTAACAGCTCGATAGCCTTGTGGTGGGAGCGCCGCTTCAAATGCGTGAGGTCGGCGGTGCGGTCAAATCCGGTAAGGAACGCACCTCTGGACTATCAAAAATCTATGTGCGTAATTTCATACCAGCTGTACAGTAAAGGATAACATCGTGAATTAACCTATACACTACGAGTAAGTGTGTGAAAAGGAGAAGGAAAAGGTAAACCACTTCATTAAAATGGTCAAGGTAGTTGCTTTGTGTTTCATTTCATACAATGATCACGACCCTCAGTAGGTATTGAGGAATACGACTAAAGGAGGAGGGGTATTAGGCATCGACCAAAAATACACTAAAATTGGAGTTTCATTTTAATGAGTAATTTTTATACGATTATTATCAATCAGAGAAGATTGTGTTGTCATGTCCCACTATTAAAAGAAATCATACTAATTCTACATACATACCCGTTAGTGTATTCAACGTATTAATATATATTATACAATACATACTTATATTTATATGTAAGTGTACGGGCCCGATACGCTTACCCTGTGTTTGTTCAGGTAAGGTTTGAACTATAAAGGTCTGAAATAATATTCGTTAACACTACCCAAGGGATTTTAGAGTTTTGTCATGAGTAAACAGATTAAAGTTATATTATGATTCTAGTTTGTATTTAAACTTGATTCGACAGACCTGAATTAATTTGATAGAGCGTCTATTCTTCTATATTAATGTCGAAGTATTTTATTCAGGCCTGTTAAATATAGCCGAGGTTGCTGAATACAAAGAAACTTTATAAAAATAACCCAATAAGTTGTTCCGACACATTTAAACAATAAGCCAGAGGGTCTTGTGAAATTATACACATTGATAAGGCGAACATTGATGGCATCTATGTACAATGAACTCATTATCATACAATCTCTGGTTTAAATTGGATAGAATTAATACGTTTTAAACAGTCCCGTGCAAAAGTGATCAGTTACCAAACTCGAGCCTGTAAGATTCGGCACAACGGTTCTCCTTTCAAAGGCAACAGCCGTACGTAACACGTGTTAACCTATTTATTCTCCCGGCGGCATAAAACAAGAGTGGCTGCTTGACAAGCATTCGTTTCCGCTACTTAATAGAATCAACCTTGTGTGCTGTGCAATACAATAGCTCCGTCATGAATACGTAACAAGACATTAGCCGGGATATTGCGAGCGTTTATTAGCCACACAAATAAGGGCGAGGAATTGAAATGTGGATGGAATCGGATGTTTGGAGGATGTTGACCTATGCTACGAGTTACATACTTCTTTTTGCTGCATGCTTCATTAACTTGTAACTAACTACAGATTTAACTACGAGGATAACTCTGGAGCACACGTAACATCCTGAAATAAATGGAAAACTGTCTAACAGCACAACCTAAACTACACGGTCTAGAAACTTCTTATTTCGCATCATGCAACCTTTTATATTTCTGTAAGAACATGCTTTTTAGCTTGTTTAATTGTTATATAGAAATAAGCTTATCCACATACTAAAATATTCGGTTATCTCCGCTGATAATGTAGGCTAGTGATAAATCATAATGCCTACTTTTTCTCTTGACCACGGAAATTGAGAGGGTTTATTTTTCTACAGACTATTAACATAAAAAAATTGGCCAAGTGCGAGTCGGACTCCCGCACTGAGGGTTCCGTACAAATTTTATTTTTGACGTATTAAAAAAACTACTGAATAGATTTCGTTCGAACCAATTTTCGTTGGTAGTTTTTATGGTAATGTACATTATATAATTATTTCAGTCCTTAATATATTTTTTAAAGACCTATCCTAAGAAACCCCACACGTATATGTTCAATGAAAAAAAAATGTCGAGTTTCAGTTCTGACTATGGGGACCCCCACATTTTTTTATTTTTTTTCTATTTTCGTGTCAAAACCTTGTTGCGGTTCACAGAATACATCCACTCACTAAGTTTCAACAGTATAGTACTTATAGTTTCGGAAAAAACTATAAGTACTATACTGTGGCTGTGACAGACTGGCGGACAGACAGACAGACATGACGAATCTATAAGGGTTCCGTTTTTTGTCATTTTGGCTACGGAACCCCAGAAACGTCAGAAGCGGCTCCCTATTCCTACTTTTGTTCCAAAAACACAAATGGATCTTCTTTTAATTTTATAATGAAGTAATGCAATAGTTTTATTATTGATTCCCGCATTAAAATGCAATGAAATGTTATTTAGGATTTAGTATTACTATGTTAAATGATGAGACTTTGTTCTGAGATAATTAGTCAAGTTCTTTTGAATGTCGTTATATCTGATAGTCATCAAAGTTTCGCTAAATCCAATATATTGGAAAAACTGAGCGGTTTTTTCTTACATAGCTATTTTTTCATTTATCCTATGTAGTAGAGCTCATAAAATATATTTTTACTGTTACCTACTATAAAAATATGTTTACAATAACTAGACAGAAAGAGATTTGGCGCAGTGCATTTTACTTACAGCGCCAAAGGTCGCAGGTTCAATGCCCGCGATATTTTTATATTCGTGTACATGACTTTGATCGTTAAGTTCAGTGTATCTTTTACATATTATTCCAATGGTCTTCAATACAAAATAAAATGAATCAGAGAATAAATGTCGTTGTGGGAGTAATAACTTAGATGGTCAAGAACCGACAGAGCCATTGATTCTGTGACACTGTCAAATCTACTTGTAGAGAGCTGGTAACATCAGTAAATAACTTGCGAATAGGTACTACAATGGGAATACCCATATCTATACTAATATGTATAATAAAGCTGAAGCGTTTGTTTGTTTGTTTTTTTGTTGGATTGCTTGAATGCGCTAATCACAGAAACTACTGGGTCGAATTCAAAAAATATTTTTGTGTTGGATAGACCATTAATTGTCGAGGTTGCCTTTAAGCTATATAACACTTTGTGTGGAGAAACCAAAACCCACGCGGACGCAGTCGCGGGCGGCCGTTAGTCGTAACATAATTGCAAAATCTACTTACCTTGGGGTCAGATATTGTTATTGAAACATTTTGATGCTTATCATTAACGTAAAACAGTCCTGAATTAAAGTTGGGTGGAAGGCAGAATAGTTAACCTGGCCTTTTATGTACATCTTAACGGCTTAATGATCATTTTTGATGTTTATGACCTCCCACCTATGTCCCTTGTTGTTATGAATACATAACAAGACATTAGCCCGCATACGCCGTCAGCGTTTATTAGCTACACAAATAATGGCGGTATATTCAAACAGGGCGGGGGCGGCCGGGCTCGTATCTTCTTAAGGGACGCATACCGTACACTAGCGTCGCTATTAGTTTTTCTGTAAAGTCCCACTGCGGGGCATCATGTGAAATCAAGTTTCCGTTTCAAAGATGGGCTTTGGCTTAATGACTACGCTTGCCAAATGCTGGTTGGTGATCACACCCGGGCTGTGTTCAGAAAAATCAACACAAAATTTGCCCGACCCGGGAATCGAACCCAGGTCCCGAGACCACGGACCGGTACTTAATCCACTGGGCCATCGAGGAGTTTTTCTGCAACTTCGATAAATTTAATTTTTGAAGAGTTTCTTCGAACGCGCTAACCTTAGGATCTACAGTTGCGAATTGGAAATTATTTTTACGTTACGGATAGTTCATTTGACGAGGAAGGCCTTAGTATAACACTATGTGTGCGGCAAGCGAAATATACGCATACGGAGTAGGGCGGCCGCTACTATTTAGATTAAATTACGCTCTATTCTGCACTTAAGAATAACATTTATAGTGTTTTTTAACTTATTTTGAATACTTTTCTTACATAAACGAAGGCGTAAACATGGTTAATGCGATAAGTGCCAAAAGCCACATGTAGCATTCGTTATGACTATGATTTCTTAATTGTGAACAATAATAAAAATGTATTTGAAGTCACTTTAAATTAATCATAATTCTTATTCTTTAGTGCATTACAGAGTAACCCCTCTAAATGATCAATGTTTTTCCTTAAGATGAAAACAGAGTGCACTTTCCTCTAAAAACTTAAATTAATCACAAATAAAGAAAAACGAAAGGCGGCGATAGTGAGCGGCGCACGCCCTCTTAATAGTGCTGTTAAAGTGATCGCATCGTAAACCTGAACACTCACAAAGCCAATTACATTTTCGTGCCAATTAAATTCGTATTCATCGAAAATGTTAATACACTTTGATGATACTTATCGCCAATTACTGCGTTGTTTCAATTACTCCAAAAGGCGAATTATATAGTACGTGTGGCTCTTGATTTTAATTGAAATTTATATTGCGCAAATATCTTCTCTGATAGTCTTTTGAAATTGCCTTTCGGCACTCCTTCAACTGCTGAGTTGCATAAAAGTTTGACATTTTTAAGGGTATCTTTTAAACGGCCAAAGTGCTTTGGTTTAACAAATTATTACTTAATTGTTGTTTTGAATCTGTCTTCTATTAATGGAGTAAAGGAAAAGCGATGCCTTTTATACCTCATGTATATTCCAATAACAGGCTGCCAAAGATATTAAAAACCATGCAAGTAATTCTACACAATGGACAAACATTTATCAACACATAATACTACAGTGTCTCTGCGGTCACGGTAAACAATGTACAAAAAGAGAATTAGATTGTCAAGGAAATAAATACAAATATATTGTCCGTGGTGAATAACAAATGACTGGTTTCTATTTAAGATACCATTAAACCGTACCCTTTGCTTAGTATTTTTTGTGAACGACAGACGTCCTCGTAAACTTTGGTTACGCAACCCTTCTCGCCGTCGTGAGTCAGAGTTTGGGAGACCTCCACAAATAACCTACTCTATACAATCATCGATAACAAGAAAAAGCTTGCTTTACGGTTTTTTGTGTGCATCGGTGCGTAAGGAATATGTAGCCTGGCCCAGGCTAGGGCTGTAACAAGGTATTTAAGCAGAAGTTACGAGATACCCCGGCCCAATAGCCGCTGTAAATAACGCTCTATCTGCGAAGCGCCGCCGCGCACCCTGCCAAATTGCTTGGCAACCTCCTCAGACTTCCTCTTTGAATAATATTATAACAGACCGTACAACAATGCAAAAATAAAACTAACTCCCGAATCCGGAAATTTATGCTCAGCCTTAGAGAAACAAGCACGACACACTCGCGTATACGCAGCCAAGTGTTTTAATACTATTTAATTACATATACCCTCTGCCAAGCAACTTGTCTACAAGCAAACTAGATTCCTTAAAAAATACTTACTTTATACTTCATCCGCTTATTCGGAAATGCTTTTTCGTCCAAAACTCAATAAATCTGTATAAACTGCGCGAAGAAAGTTAACTCCTGAATTAAAAGTACCTTCATTATAAATCCATAATGCCCGTTTCAATCCTTATAAAATATGCCTTGGAAATGGAAGTAATCGAAAAAAATCTTGTCGCCACGGGGTAAGCCCAACAAAACGATGAATTTTGCTTGTAAGAAAATTACTTATAGGTATTGTGGGGGGAAAATGGTGTCAGGTGGAGATTAAACAGTGTTTATTGTACCTGCTGAATTGGGAGATCTTTTGAATTCGAGATGGAAGTGGATTATTAATCTTGAATCAAGACTGAAAATGTTTTTGAACGACGCCTCGAAATATTATAGTCAGCGTGCTCTTGTCTCCACAGCGGTAGATGGATGTTCATAATTATCAATCATGATTATCATTTTACACGAGTATAATAAAAGATTAAATGTTTAAGATAGGTTTCAGCTATTATCAATATTATAAAAATCGTATTGTTTATGACAGATTCCGCCTAGATTCCTTCTCGTGGACGGTATGTCAATGCTGAAACAACATATGGTCTATACCTTTTTGTGGTCTATACCTGGTTGTTTCATCATACATATGTATATTTTCCAATATTTTATTTGTTCAAGTTTTGTTTAAAAATGTGCCCTTAAATGAATTAAAAGCTGAAAGTGTCTTCACAAGTAGTAGGTACTTATGTCATATATTTATTATTTTCGAAATCCCAATTTAGGCAATATTGAAAAAAGCAATCACAGCTATTGTGATGTTAACGAACAGAAATCTCATGAATAAATATAAATAAAATAAATGGAAGAAAAACGCTCAATTACCAAATGCTTTATCTGTTTAATTAGTTGGGGAACTTTTTGAAAGCAAATAAATTGGAGTTGAAATTATAAAAAGGTACGTCTCATTAACTGACAGCTGCGCGTCAATTAAACGTAAAATATAGTCCTCGGGGACAGTGGCGCCACCGCGGACGCGAGCCTTCCTCCTCCGGGTCCCTAGGGCTACCAAATCCCAAAAGAAATTAAAAGAATTTGATATCTTTTACTTGAGAATTATCAATTTAGCACAGTATTTGAAAAGCTCAGTTAGGGAGGCTATGGGGCTTTAAAAGGCAGGCAACGCATCTGCGACTCTTGTACGGCTGTTGATGGCCATGGGCAACGGTGGTTACTTATCATCTCATCAGGTGACTCTATTGTTCGTTTACTTCCCTATCACATTAAAAAAATACATTGTAGTCTTCTTTTTTCAGAAATATCGGATTTGGTTGTAATGTAGATTTGGCCTAAGTTTTTATGGAAGTGAACTTGACTACATTACTTTTTCCCACATACACAATTAGTACAATAATAACTGCGTATGATTGATACAAGACGGATAGTTGATAAGGTAAAAAAGATACTTGCTTATGACGATTAAAAGAAATTTAGATTGAAAAAAAACTACGAGACGAACATGTTCTACACAACTTCAATAAAAAAGGGTATTTTAAACATCCTTTTTATTAAATCTTAGTATATGCGATCGTCTCTTACCAGTTTTATTTTTTTCCGTTGTAACTTTGCCAACCCTAAGGGCATCTCGACTTCTCCCTTCGCGATCTCATTAGTGGGACTCAGAATGTACAATTTGTTCTGATACAGACACCAATTGCTACTTTTAAAACGTTCGCCACTCATTTACTTATTTAACGTAAACAGCGTTTTGTTTCCTTTCGATTACGGCTCCGGCGGCAATTAACGCGGCTCATTAGGCCTCTGCCACGTTACCCCGTGAATACATGCTGTGGCTCGTTTACCGACGGAACGTTCATGTACCATGTACCACGGCCCTTATAAAGGGAACCAGGTTTACCGCCTAAAGTAAATAAAGTATATAAAGTTACATTTGTTACTTAATTAATAAATTAATTGTTATGTCGTAAATTGTAAAAAATGGAGATTTCCAAAGAGCAACTATCAAGTTTCTTGCCGCTTCTTCTCGATAGATGACTGCTTTCCGAAGTCGGTAGTAGAATCTTAGTGAACATTTTTTGACGATTTATAAGTACATCTTTGAAGTCTACGTATATAAATACCTTTTTGATTTTGATTTTGACTATATTATGAATGGAAATAAGAGGATCGTTTCGTTTAATTATACACTGATAATAAATAATTATTGTGGTGGGTGTTCATTAGGTATTTTCTTTTGGGGTTTTCCTTATTAAATATTGACGTTATGCTTGTAAAAGGAAATAACGCATTAAGATATTAAATTACAACGTAAATAGCTTATAGGTAAACATTAATGTCTTCTTTGACGAGCGAGGGCTCTAAGTCTATTTTTACTACCGACCTTTCATATTCTGAGCTTGTCAATAGTATAAATATAGACGGTGGCTTTTTGTCCAAGGCGCGTAGGTGTATGCTAGACGTTTGTACTGTGTTGAATTTGCTTTGACATCGGGTAGGCATAATATATGTATGTATATATACAATACTATGGATTTCCTTACTTTAGATATTGACGAAAGTATTTTCGTCTTCGAGAGTCAAAAATATAGAAGAAAAGCATTTTTACGTGAGTCTTCTGCAATTCATAAAAGCCCCTGAGTTTATATGTTTATTTTACAACATCACATACATTGATTTGACTACGTATTACAGACATCAGAATAAACAGTGGTATTACAAGGATACTTAAATATATACATATAACACCCAGACCAGGGCAAGCAGACATATTCATGCACACAAATGATCCTGTGCGGGGATCGAACCTCAATCTCTTGGTCTATTAGGCAACTCTTGCCCATTACACCAAGTGGGCTGTCACAAACATCTCATCTCTCGAGTAACATAACTATTAAATGAATTCGTATCATAACATATTATAAAGTGCCATTTAAACAGCAATGCTCATTCACATTTACTGAATACGGTAGCCAAAATTAAACATCCTGCCGTAAGCAGAGCTTGTGCATCGTTTAATGTCGTCCGGTAGACCCTGTAACCGATGCAATGTACAGACAACAGCACGACAGACGAAACACTGGCGAATTAAAACCACCCTTATTGCATGGGCATAAGCACCAGAAATGAACTGCAATATTCAACTTGATGCACGGCTAACCATACGTGACGGATATTTTGAGGTTACATTACGCTGAACAGCAGTGATAACTTTGATATATTTGGCGATATTGATAGGCTATAACCAACAGTTATTGGAACGCGGTACACGCTTTTCCATTTTCCTTTACCAGTCAATAGAAAGCGTATACCTCACATAAGGCTCTCAGAAACTTCATCAGAAAGCATATTACTCGGCACTGACATATTAAAACTTTTGTCATATGTGGTTACATTTGTGATTACTCAAATTATCCCAAATATAACTATGTGTACATCGCTTTTCGTGCATAAATATTCATAAAAATGTGATCTACGTATAAGTTGAATAACAACCACCCAATGCGTAGATCCATGTTTGGCAATCCACAATTATGTATTTACCAATTACACTCTCTCATCATCTAAAACACTAGAAAATATTGCATTGTCACCGGCTATCAATTCAAACTAGTGCTCTCTATGCCCGAGCTCTCATCCCAACTACGGCGCCAAATAATCGAATTGTGCATTTTAAACTGAAGTTTGAATTTTGTTTCAATAGTAATAATTGAAGCTTTCAAATAATCCTTTGTGGCACAATCCGGTGTTTGACGGACAGGTCATATCACTTACTTTTATTAAAAACTGCCCGCGGCTTCGCCCGCGTGGAATTCGAATACATTGCAAAACAATATTTTTGTTTCGGAATATCATTTCTCCCCATAAAAGGATAAAATGTACCCTGTTATTTAATTAGGACTACTAACTTTAAGTCTGCCAAAGTCTGCTGCTTTCAAAGCAATAGTGTTACGGCGTGATAGCGGAACACACAAACAAACAAACTCATTTCCGATTTATAATATTAGTAAGGATTAAAAACGCAACATTCAATGGAAAACTGTATGAAATACAACGCTATGACCTATGACGACACAAGATAGTATTGTCAAATCGTTACATTTTTAGTTTCGATTCACTGTAATAATTTGTTAAAAGCAGCATAAGTTTTTAACTTAAGAGTTTAATAAATTATTTTAAAATGTTCTTGCTTGAGCTCAGATGTAGATATGTATAATATATGATTCATCGGCATCTTATAGCACTTATCTATAGCACGGAATACGTCAATACTAAGAGAAATATACCTCGGTAAGTACTTGGGATTTGACCTCGCCATTGGGCGCAGATGTTTTTTTGACAGCTGAGCTTCCATTTTGACAGCATGATATATTGATGCCAGACTCGCGAAGTTTAATGGAAATTGGACTGTAGATTGGAGGATACGTTATCTATATGCTTGTGTAGTTATAAAACTGTTATTGTGGAATAGGTTGATATCGGTGTCGTAATCATTGCTTATTCACTCAGGTTAACTTCACGACTGGTTCACAACATACATCCACATTTATTCTTTTGTGATTGATACATTATGTAATATGTATGTAATACATTTAATTAAACAATTTAGCCAACTTATTTTAAATAGTTACATTGTTTCCTTATGGCTTTACGTCTATGTCATTAAGATAAGCTGTTTATGTATGTAAGTGTAATGTTTGAAGATTTTGTTTTAATCAAGACAAGATTAAAATGTTTCAGTTTTCTATCATCAGCACAAAAAAAGTTTAAAAAATTACTTTGATTTTGATCTTTCATATAATTTTTACATACCTAAGTATACCTATTGTTTTAAGAATCTTCTCCCTCCCCATAATACGACATCATTACGCAATGTCAGAAGGTTTAGGCAACTGGCAAGACTCGATATCGACAGTTGCACTTGTTCTAAATGCGGTCAAAAGGAACGAACCGATACTGTGGACTACATTTAAATGTGAAATAAGTAGATACCTACGCTGAAAGTAATTTTGTCTGCAAAATATCTCGGTGTCTCAAAAGAAAATAAGTTTGGTTCAGTCAAGAAAATCTAATTTAGTATTGCATTAAACTTTACTGTTTGGCAGGACGTTGTCGAAATATTTGCGCACGAAATTTCAAACCACATTTTCAGGAGAATTATCCATTTCATCTTGTGCATCCCAAGTAAAATCAGTTTTCAAGTTGAATTCATAACCTTTGTATTGATATACTAAAAGAAACTCACTATTTTAATTTGGAAGCAACTTTTCAAAAATGTGCTCCCAATAAAGAACAAAATACACATCCCTGGAACATATTTGTATACTGACCATCTACTAAATATAATGATATATTATGGAAGTATATAATTATGTTTATAAACATTATATTACATTTAAAATGCATTAGTGTAAGTGTTGGTACATTCTGCGTTGTTTGCGAGTAGGTGCGCTGTGCGGCGCGATACCATCTACCGCAATTTACACAATGGCGTACATACCTAAAAACATTTGGCGCTAAGAGGAAATTTATGTTGTGGTTAGAACGTGTCTAGTTTAATCCGCAGCCGAGATTCCTGGAAGCCGCACAATCTAAGTAAGCCGAGACTGTTAGAACTTTCATTTCCATTATTCCTTCATGGCTCTGTTCCAGGAGCCTTCCTAATCCGAGCCCGTGCAAACCTTTCTCTTTCCCTTTAGCAACTTTGCTTCTGAAAAAGTTACAAATTAAACTCGACGACGTGACTTTCTAAATACAACTATTTGTTCCTTTCAGAATGTACAATCTGAGGCCAATTTGGGAATTCCTTTGTTGTTACTATCAGGTAACCCACTTGTTCCTTTTTGGGTATAGTAATAAAATTCCTGAATATACAGGGCGTATCGTTGAATAGTTACAATCGTTTGACCGTGCCCTTTATAAATAATCAAGATAGGTTTTGTTTCGTTGGTTTCTGTTTGTTTATAAACAGTTTAGTGAATTTCCGCCCAGTTATTAGATGTGTGTTTTATCCTTATACCGATTAATAGATTCTTAACATAGTTGTTAGATTCCTCAGAGCAATCACAATTGTAAAAATACGAGTATAAATCATGTCTCTGATCTCTCGGTGTAAAATATTCATTACAATTATAGTTTTCCGGTCACACATAATTATTTAAAAAACTTCATAAACTATATATTACTCATGTATATTATAATTACATTTTAACAAAGTCAAGATTGTTATATTTCAAAACGTAGCAAGCACAAAACTTTTTACAATTTCGTTTAACCGCACCTTAGCTAGTTACGACTTTTAGAGAGGCTAATAAGTGTGGCTGAAGTTCTTAACATGGTAAGTGAATATTAAAACTATTAAGTTACTATTTTATGAGAAATAGTGCTATTTCTCATAAGTCTGTTTTATTTTAACTGTGCGACAAATTTTTCAACAATTTTTACTTCAACATTATAATGATTAATATAACCATTACAATGTACCACTTACACGTGTATTACCAAATTTAAATGTCTGAATATAATTTGACCGTAATATATGAATGGCACGATATTGTATTGTGATCCTCTACTCTCAGATAGATATTTGTATATTGCCGCATATTGAATTATTCGCATTAATTAATCGGTTAATTATTTGTACGTATATCTATGTCTGTCTGTTTATATAGGATTGTATATACTTTCATGAAAAGACGTAAACATGTTCATGTAATATTTACTTTAGCAAAACTAATTCCTAAACGCTTGTGTTTAGGATCTTAATTACATCAAACAAATATAGTGCTTGGAGACTTAGACAATATAACAGTTGTGAAGTTTTGATTTGTAGGAACACTATCTGTCTCTGAATTCGATTTGTTGCTAACTCTTGCCTTTTCATTAGAATAACAATTCCAAAGAAGTTTTAGGGACAAACCAAATCGTTATGGAAATAACGATCATAACTTCGTTCCAAACTTGTGACCTCAGAGTTTATAAATAAAGTACCTACTACACGCTGACGCAAAATATAATTGCGTTTAATCCCTTTCTAATGTCGTCTATCTAATTATTATTTAACGCGAAAGTCTAAGGTGGGTATATCTTGCTATAAGATTTCGCCTGATTGGCTTGGAGCATAAATAACCACCGCTAGTACGAATCAATTTGAAATTACTTTTGAACCTTTTTTTCTTGAGCGCGAAATTGCATGTTTATTTATGTAAACTTTTAATCCGGCTACGGTTGATGTTGAATAAAAAAATGTAATCCAGTATTCATTAGTATTTAAAACGTTCATGGAATAAATCTTTCTGGAAAGTGTACAGTCAGATTTTATGTTCTATATCTTGAAGTAAAGTAAATGAGATATTTTAACGTGTAAAAATAAAATTAACAAACATCAGATGAGTATTTTCTTATGTTAAACTGCCAGTGTGAAAATCCCCTCGAATATTATTTTTGCTAAACCGATCAGAAATTTATTATTCCCCCGTAATTTATTAACTTCAACCACAGCAATTAATTAATGGCATCATAAAATTCTATTGCGCTGCGTTGTCGTCTGTACCCTATAACGTATGAAAAGGTAATTTACATTATAATCATATTATAAAACCAACTCTAAGCTTGTTAAAAAATATTTATAAGCTTTTACGGAATTAGGATATCAAAATCCGTTTTGTACTTTTGGCGTGATTGACGATTATCAAGATTTCCGATTTTATCGCATGGGAGCCTTTAATTGGGAAAATAAGATTATCGCATTACTTAAGTTAGCTCAGGACCGAACTATGAGTAGATGGCGAAACATGAAAGAAGCCTACACTAAAAGGGGGAGAAATTAGCTCAAACCTTGGCGGACAAACATCCAAACAAATAAATTTTCACATTTACCTATTATATTCATATTTATAACATAATTCTAATAAGTACACGTACACAACTGTACAAACCCAGCAATGTACTAGAAAGACGTAATTAAGCAAATACGTTGCAGTGGAGTAATATTAATTTTCTAAATTTACTCAGAATCATCTACTCGTACAACCCACAGACTGCTGTCTCATTAATTTTGTTTGTGATTAGACTGGATTACACAGTGCTTGGAATGTGCACAATCATTAATTCGAGAGTTTACTTGTGCTATGTTCGTTGTAGTGTGGTGGGTGCCCGGAGTCTACATCCCGACTAATATTATAAACGACAAAAGTAACTCTGTCTGTAACGTTTTTTCGCTTAAACATCTCAACGGATTTGGAAATTTGGCATAGACAATATTTAGTCCCCGAGAAAGGACATAGCTACTACCTTTATTTGCGAAAACAAGGGACCTGAAGTTAAATGAATTAAATCTATACTAATATATAAAGCTGAAGAGTTTGCTTTTATGTTTGTTTGTTTGAACGCGCTAATCTCAGGAACTTCTGGACCGATTTGAAAAATTATTTTTGTGTTGAATAGTCCATTTGACGAGGAAGGCTTTAGGCTATTGGAAATCGAAATCCACGCGGACGGAGTCGCGGGCGGCCGCTTGTAAGAAATAAATTCCTTGGACCAACACCCCATTTGCCGAGCCCCGAACTAAGCTCGCTATGAATGCTAGGGACCTGATAGTCATACTACAATACTTTTTTATTTATCAATATGTATATACTTAAATATATACATATAACACCCAGACCAGAACAAACAGACATGTTCAATTGTTCATGCACACAAACGTTAGTCTTGTCGATCGAACCCACGACCTCCTGGTCCAATAGTCAACTTCTTGTCCACTACACCATGCGGGTCATCGCGTATTGAGTACATGTGTTGATCCCTTGACCTGCCATGAGTGCCTCTGTTTTTAGAGTAGTGGCCAATCCGTTTACCGGCCTACGTTCAAAGAGGCGGACAATTGTTCCTAAACGCATTAGAACTGGCGAAGGGTACATGATCTATGGCTCACGTTGGGCACAAACAATTGAAAAGGGATGTAAATTTAATAGGATTAGGAAGGGCGTGTAGAGAAATCACTAATTAGTTCTAAGCGCGTTTAATTACTTACTTGTATTTTGTTATGCGATTAAACCTGAATCGATTAAATAAATGTAAGCAATATCTGTTTCAAGCTCATGTAAGTGATAATTAAGCTGTTGTTTGATTAAATAAAGGAAATTTGTTTTTAACATGACATATACATCATTAAAATTTTCGTAAATTCTGAAATAAAAATACTTTTTAAGTGAATTTTAAATATTTTTGAAAGGAATTAATTAATGTCTTCATGTCTCACGTTTTTTTTAAGTTAAGTTTTTAAATGTGTTCTTTTATATAAAGACCGTATTCCAAACATCAGGCCTACTTGTAAAGAAACATAAAATCACAATACACTTTTCACCTAAAGAGAGCACGCTTGAATTTCCTTTAGTATTTCAGTTCGCCCACCCACGCTGGAATACCTACTTAAATCCTTAACACGAACCCGAAAGAAGTACATAGTTAAACCAGTGAAAGTGTTTTGCGCCTTTTCCCAAGCTGCTAAAAACGCTAAGTTTTAATGGGACTAGCAAGAATGTTTAATATTCAATCAGTGCGGGGTCACAGTGCGCCTCCTCCCGCCACTCGACGTTGAGTGGGGTAATAAAGTAATAAATAAACAAGTAGCTCGCCCGCCGCCTATGGCCGCAATCACCGCGCACATTCGAGATGACACTCTTGTTCCTCATGCCCGTGTATCACAGACTTGACGTTGACATTCTTTTTTTTTTAGTAGCCGGCAATGGAATTTAAAAATAAATACGCTCTCGCTTAAATTGATTTGGGTTTCCATCTCCAGTAATACTGGCAGGTTGTCATAAGTCGAGTGTTTTTTTTTTAAATTTTTGTTGAGACATAGGCATCGAAATAAAATCATACATTATGTACATAACTTAATAAAAACGAATAAAAGGATTAATGAGTAAGAACGTAAGGCGGACTTAATGCCTCATGGCATTCTCTACCAGCCAACCTTAGGGCAAATCAGAAAGTGAAGTAGGTAGTGCTGATCAAAATTAAATAACTATACATAAACATACATATATACATACATACATACAATATACATAAATTACTATACATTTATTAAAGCTAATTTATAAGTGGGCCAGAAAACTATCAGCTTATTTAGTATCCTGATAAATGCGAGTTTGTTATCACAAATCCGTACTATATTTGCAAAGTTAGAAACAGTTTAGGTCCAGAACAAATTCGAACATCAGACCTATGACCCCAAAATCACAGCCAAGTTTTCAAACCATTAGACCAATATGCTGGTATAAGTTTGGCAAAGTTTGATCTAAATCATGTCAGTTAAAATATGTAGGAATCATATTTCGTATCTATACATTATGTGTTAACTTCCATAAAGTATTTGGGACACATTCGCTTGGCTCTGAAGTAAAAGTTTTTAAATGGATATTGCTTAAAGTTTAAACAAGTTGGGCAAGTTATGTGACAGTAACGGAACAGTTCATTGGCAAAGAAAAATCTAAAAGGCAACTCAATATCCATGCAAACGAAGTTTGCGGCCGGTCGCCTAATTCAGTTAAAAATGCGTCGATATTTTTAAATACCCGGGTCGTGTTTACTTATGCTGCCTGGATTAATGAGTATACAACGTTTTTGTCATATATAGCATTATAAGGGTTCAATGTACTTCGTGTATTTTTTTAATAGGCAGATATATATGCGTTTGATGAACGTCGTAACAGACGGATCAAAAATGAGTAAAACGTTGAAGCAATCTAACATTAATATCGGCTTTACTATACTAATATAATAAAACTGAAAAATATGTTTGTTTCTTTGTTTGAACGCGCTAATCTCAGGAACTACTGGTCTGCCTTGAAAACATTTTTAGGATTCAAAAAGAAACCTTTATTACGATTCAAATAGATACTAATATAATATCATTTCAACGAACTTTTTGATATCAGTCACTTCAATTTCGTTTGGGTATTTGACTGCATACGAAATAAATTATGACATTCTAAGATTAAAGACGAAATCAAAAATTAGGCGCAATTTTTTATCTCACAGTTACTATTGAGCTTTTAACAAATTATTACAGCTAATTGAAGTTAAAATGATTTGACACTATTGCATCGCGTCAAGATACAAGGTTACGTTTTTGACATTTAAAAAAAGTAGGTGATTTGACTTGTCAGTCAAATACCGTATTATGTGGACTTCGACTTCGTAGCACTATCTCAACGAGAATGCTACGAGGTATTCGTAGTAGTGCACTACGAAGTCTTCGTAGCCACGGCTTCAAAAGATGGCCGACTCGTCGAAGTATTCGCTCGGCCTGGTATAAATTCAATTCAATTCTCGTGTATTTTTCAGTCAATTGTTTGTCAGGGAGAGGATCAATTGACACAAATAAACAAATTCGTTTTGTCGACGCGCTCCGGATAAAGGGTGTGTGGCCGGTATGGATTTACGGGTTTATGGCATGTTTGGTATAAATTGTTTAAACGATCAATTTTCATTTGTCGACGAAATTAAATTTTGTTTTTCCTTGATGTTAATATGTGTAAAACAATTACTTCAATTGAAAATACATGTAAATGAGGAAGGAAAAATATTTTTTTCTGCTCGATTACGCTTTGAAAACATTATGCATTCATTCAAACACTCTTAAACTTTCTCACGTCTTTAGCATCTTTATTTAATTTCCAAACAATGCATCATCTAATCCATTTACTTACAGGATGAGTTATTTCAAAACCATTACGCCGTATCATAATAAAGTTTATCATAAATAAACAAACGGCTATATTTAGCCGCGCCCGCCGCAGCTCGTGCTTGGACCGCCCTCCGCCTAACCTCATTCCCGTCTAACGAGCCATTCGATGGAGCTCTTATTATTTTGAGACCTGGCCTTGTAATTACCGACGAGTAATGTTCCTCTATCATCACAATTATTCCAATGGTAATAAGGCATCAAGCGCGTTGTAAACAAATGAGGTTTTAGTTACATTGGTAGGCGTTCCCTTAATTATTAGTATTATTACGAATTAAAATTTGTGGTTGTTCTGTTGTTAGAGCTTTCTCAAAGATAGACGTCTTGTTTAATGAATGCTATCTCACAATGGCATCCGAGGTTAACCACTTTACGATCCTTCCAAAATAACAAGGAAAATCCGTGTCTAAATGTTGGACTTAGCAATGAAATCTGTTTCTTGTTTGTTTAAAAAAACCTCTTTTTTTATTTTTTTATTAAGATAATTACATAGAAAAAAACGGGTTAGGCCATTTTATAAAAAAGTTACATGCCAATATTGAATATTTGTATTTAATTCATGTCCTACTTTATCTTAGAAGCATATTGGATCGTAATTTAAATTTAATAGAGTTTAAAATGATTTGAATTATTATTAAAACGCTGTTTGATATAGTACTGCGGCTATTATAATCGAGGCTAGCACAGCATCCCCGCACGTCGGGCGCGGCTATCTCGAACGAAACTTGCCTCCAACTCCGGAGGAACTAGTCAGAAAATTAATCTTATCTCAATTTTCTCCTGTTTTCCTCCTGGACTGTGTTTAATTGTACAAGTTTTAATTACATGCAAACCTAATGCCCCGATTCGGCCCCGGCCCGTTTATATGTCGGATATTTACGACAATATTTTATTACCACTGTTAAACCAGGATTTACTCCGTTTGCGATTTAACGAACCTTCGGTTAAACTAATTCTAATGGAAGTTTTGAATCATTGAAATAATTCGGGCGAGTTCTTTGTTTATTTTTACAATAGGTTTTGTTCAGTTTGCTGTGATTTTTTCTCTCTTTTCATTAGGCGTAAAGGCGAGAACAAGGCCGCACCGTCATTAATCAATTCACACTCTGTTACTAGCGAATATGAATATGAATTGTATGAATAATAAATTATACGTACCCAGAGGCAGGTATTATTCGAGGAAATTGTTTTGGGTAGTAACATGCGGTGGAGATGGAGAGCAGGGTAATATTAACCTATCGGTCAACTTGAAACAATGAGGCCACTCTTTTTTCCTATTCAAATATTATCCTCAATTTTGCTTCTTTCTTGGGCCTGAGTATAAGTACGAATAATAAAAAATACGGACTTTAAAATAAAAAAATAAAATCTTATAATATTCCTTGCAATAAATGCGAAATAAAAGTAAAAAGGTCTTCCTATCCGAATTTCTGAAAACTTCGTAACATAAATGGTCTTTTATACTCACTTGTAGGTTCAAATACTGTAATTTTTGGCAAAGTTATACGTTGTAAACTGACAATGACGTACGTCTTTAAACTTTAAAGAGCCACTTTAGGTACCATATTTTTCGTGTAAATAACGCAAACTTCTTAAGAACTTGTTCCATAAAAGTACCCTTTCCGAAGACAAGTGCAATTTATGATATTTTTATAACACGTTTCATACTCTATGTTTTATGAAGGCTTCTTTGCTTATCTAATAATATCTTTATGACGATATTTAAAATCTTTCTGCCTCATTTCGATTTTAGGGTTCCGTAATGACATAATGCAAATTAAATGAGTTACTAACAAAGTGTAGATAAAATATCAGTTTATATCAGTACTACATACTTATAATGCGAAGTCTTGGGAAAGGGGCTTTGTGTAGCTGTAAACTTCTCCTGGCTGCAATGATGGTGACTCCTTGTGTGATCACCACCACTGTGATAGTGCACCGTTATCCAAAAACTTTGTAACATCAGAAGAGTTTTCATGAATTTTAACGAATAAATGATGTTGCTATAAAAAGTATTCGCTATAAAATGCAAACATCGAAAATAACAGATTTTCCTCCAAAATATATTTCAGAAGAACATTAATAGCAATTAACAGTGTAATACATCCATGAGTGAAATTAATAACAGCTACGGGGCCTTTTTCTGCCCAGACCGGCTCTTGGTGGTTTTTTATTACAATGCGGTACTTTTATTACGGGATCTCGCCATAGATTTAAATCGCTAGATATGCCCCGACACCAGAAAATTGTAGCATTATTTTTTTGACATGACGTACGTTTCAACATGCTGTCAGTACGATAAAAAGCGTCCGTCTCTTTTAATTTTAGTGCCAATTGCATCGCAGGTTGATTTATGGCGTAGGCATATCTTACGTTTTAATTCTATGGATCCTGCCATACAAAGTGCTCGGCCGCAGAGTGACAGGAGCGGGAAGTCAAATGCCAACTTGCGAATGAAAGCAATTTTAATAATTCAAACCGGGAAGCGAAAATATTTTGACTTTTGCAACTAGATGCAACACTTTTAGAGTTTTGCTAGGGACGAATGTAAGCTATAATTTTTATGCACTTGTAAGTGTATTTAGCTTACAAAGTTGTAAGTGGGCAGACTGTTACATTACATACCTACAGCTTAAATCAATTATGGCTTGTACGTATGCAGTTTAAGGTTTACAATGTATATTCTAAAGGCTTTTAGGTACTTACATGGACCTGTCGATTTTCTTAGCTCTTTTTAAACATGACAAAATATTAAGAAATAATTTACAGGTTTCCACAATCCTTCAAGGAACCACTTCCTCTGTATTTATAAGTGGTTTGTATTTTGTTATGTGTACTTGGGGTACTAATAAACTGCTATGTATAATCCTATTGCGTTATTAAATTTGAATTTTTCTATAATTATTTGCCTGGTACGAGAAAAAACTCATTTGAGGGAAGGATTTAATGAAAATGTATAGGGAAAGGATGCAAATAAGGAGATTATATACACGTGCCGCCAACAAGCTTAAAACAAACTCTGTAATATACTGCCATTAACGAAAGATTGGTTCGAAATGTTGCTATTTTAAAGTAAGAAATATATTCGAATTGCGCGCGTTTGTACTTGTACTAACCTTTATTCTTCTATTTTTATTTCAAAGTATTTATTTGTCATTTTTCTTACAACCGAAGGTCGTTAGCCTGCTCACTGAAGATAATGGTGTAATATTTAGGAATTTTTTGATAATCAAGAGAGGTAGGGCTAAGTGGAACTTCCATTCGAATGAACCATTCGTTTGGGGAAGTACCTTGCGGTTTTGGTTGTCTATGGGCAGAGGTGATCACTTACCATCAGGTGACCCTCATGTTCTTTTGCCTCCCTATAACATAAAAAACCATTTGATTAAGAATACCCAACTATTTTTGTGATGCCTATCTTAAGGACCTTACTCCTTCGTGGAGGGTTTTAATACGAGAAATATAGCTTTGTAATTGTAACGAAACCTGTGACCCTATATATTTTTCACGCCCGCTTGAAGGGCATAGCTAAAGGAAGGATTACGGCGGGAAGGGAATACGTGCGGTGGAAAAACGTTTCACAGCTAAATACTGCGGCATAGAAAATCTTTGGGAGGTATTAGTTCAATCATGTGTGGATGCTGTTGTGGACTAGTTATTGATATAGGTGTAAAGAATGTGGTTACTAAAATATGGTGTATATATATAAGAAAGTTAAAAGATAAAAGCGTTTTCTTCAGTCACATAAAGTAGTTCAATCATGTGATGTTCCTTTGCCTTAACAGTGGTTTCATGCTTATGAGCAAGAGTAATATGTACAAGAGTGTACTGAGGAGCGAGCACGCAGTGTGCTGAGGAAAAGACACGGTTATCTTGAATTGCATGAAACAAATTGCTCATATTTGCATATTAATTTGTATTCTATTTACCATACAGGCATTTTATTAGTGGCGCCAGAAAATTCATAAAAGAAAGGGCGGAAACAAAATGCCCCAAAAATACGGCGCGGTCACATTTGTTACTTGTAACAATCGCTCGCGCTCGAGATAACGTCGCGGCATTGTGGCGACTTCAACAAAAGACAACCCGCTGCAGTCAGCCCTTTGAATAATATTTTGACGAGGTCGCCTTTAGTTAAATTTTTGGTTTTTGCGAACATTCATTTAATATTAAAGTCTGGCAAATGAAATTCTTAACGCCAGAAATATTTCATCCCCCCACGTTGCAATGTAATTACTGCTACCAATATGACCATGTTTTCAGGATGACCGAAATGTTTCTTATTAATTCGGATTGCAAATATCCATTATTTCAACTCCATTATTTTAATCCATTCTTTATCTTATATTTTAAATTACTAGGATATTTTTCTTTGATTATTTGCCTTTGTATAAAAATGGGATCAAGTACTCGCTTCCCGTCTATTTCGAAAAACCATGAAAAACCATGACAACGACCATCTCAAAACACACCAAACTGCGTTACGAATACTGGTACGCTCGTAACAAAGTTCACTTTCAACAAAAATAGAATGTGAATGTGTGGATCATAGCTCCTCCGAAAATAATCCGAGTTTGGAGCTATCCATTCACAATTTCCCGCGCCCGCTCTTGGGTACGAAATGGGTAAATCAATAACAGTGAAAAGGCGTCGATTTCTGATTTAATTTGGAACAGCGATAATATTTGTGGAGGCGCTCGGAGCTGGGTGCGGGAGATAAAAGGCTTGTCGGCTGCTGAGCCTGTCGCACGCGCTAATCGTCCTCTCCGAGCCCTTTGTGCTACCATCAGCGTGTGACAGCCTCCTTACATGTCTCTCATTTGCTTAATTAGCAACATAAATCACTGATCATTAACAAAAACGCCCAAACATTTTCAGCTCAGTCGGAAAATTGGAGATGTTATCGATTGTTTATCTATATTTAGTAATGAATATTATATGTAATAAGTGTTAAAACAGAAAATATATATATATATATATATATATATATATATATATACCCTTTAATACCTTTCCTATGCACGTAACACTGCTTTCTGTGACAGTGTGAGTCAGTCTGATGGCTGCAATGAAGTTACTAAATACTGCCAATTACGAGAGGCAACTCATATGCTTATGATTATCAACCATATGGTGCCGAGTGTAAGAGAAGAACACAAGCGATATATACACGTATAAGTAGAAAAGTTGTTATCTACTTGAATTTAGATCTAAAATTATAAAGGGTATATTCACAGGATCTGAGAAGAAAAGAAATGGAAACTTGTTCACTTACCAAAGATATTTTAGTTTTCTTACAACAAGTAGGTATGTAAAGTAATACGTTTTCAGGCAAAGATGTTTCACTGCAGAAAATATCTACCAGCGGTAACTTTCTTTTCAGAGCAAGCTCTGTACAGTACGATGTATATTTCCTTTTAACAAATAGCGCTATTCGTATCTCTAAATTCTATTAAGGAAAACGGACCATTTTATTAATTTAGGCAACACGATGAGATTTAAAGATGGCGGCAGGAGAGGTAATGATAGTAAAAGTCACGGCGCCGGGCCATTGGGCCGCGCCAACGACCGGAAATTCCAGATAAGTCAAGCTAGGCCTGGAATACTGCCTCACTATTTCCACCTCCATGGAGAGGAACGATTTGCTTTGAATAGACGAATCAATGTTATTTGTTACGATGCCATTTCTCATGTAGGTATCCATACGAAATCACTTCCCGCGTATCAAAGCTACGAGTAACATGTAATGCGCTTCGAGTCCCATCTTGTCCCCGGATATTATTCACCATCGCGTCTGTGGAAAAATATTTCCAGCGAGCTAGTTGTGGACTATTGGTAATCAACTTTGTTAACGTAGTCTGAATTCAAATCTGTTTTATGAATTTCTTAGTGGTCCCGGTTTCTGTTTAACATTAATTTTCAGACCTCGTTCTTTTGAAATTCCGTGAAATATCTTCGGTTTTGAACAAACCTTTCTCCTAATTTGTAATCTATACCGTGTCTTGAAGAAATGATTACATTCCAAAGCTATTAAAACTTGCAGCTTCCCACTCACCTTCGTCACTGAGATTAACCAAGTCACGGCCAATCATGTTTATTTATTTGTTTGCAAGATTCTTCATTGACCTAATGACATAAATCTTGAATGTTGCAAACAATTTTTCGCATCATCGGACTACATCGGATAAGTTTGTCGTGTTTGACATCTAAAAATATCGTTTTACAAATTGGATTCTATGACTTCACACGTTTTACTGCCCATTATCAATAACTACCAAAGCGAAGCTCCCGAAACATGCAGGTAGGGATAACAGGGAATAACTAGGCTCATTTGTTTACTGATATATGAGGGGGCTGCCGGCGATAATTTGACGGGTGAGACGGCAGAGGGTGTAAATCCGTTGCAAATGACAGGTCGCCTGACCCCATCCCGCCGAATGAGACAGCGCCTGACAATGAATGCAATCAATAATTTGCATGCCGTGAAAGAGTGACTTTTGTCTGTTCCGTGACAAAGAATCAGTTGGAAATTGGATGTTTTTTGTATCGGATCTGTTTTTGTATTCCCTTTGTAAATGTATCGCTTTTTGTAATTTAAAGTTTTAACATACAAACTGGAAGTATATATTGGAAAGCCAACCATTCGAACTTTTTCGTATGGAAAATTAATAAGAGTTTTAATTACAAATTACGTATTAAAAACCAGCAAAACAATTACCGTCATTTTTATATATAACTTTATCAATCGTAGAACCTTATGATCTCGGCTAGTCAAAGATACAATTATTTTCACAGAAAGGGGTTTCATAGAGAGGAAACCCTTGAAAAGAAAATAGTAAATATAGGTAAGCCCATGATCACTAGTGTAGTTTTCCTATTTTAGCCAACATAAAATGCGGCTTGCAACCTCGGCAATAGATTTTAAACATCTTCAACTCTTGCGTTTAGAGAACTCCATTATATATTTTTATTTTGCACCGCAACTTCTTGATGTAGCTTCGGATTCCCCCGCGAACCGTTCCGCGCCGCAATCCTACCTTATTTGTGTTTTAAACCTCCTTTGTGCTCAATAAGAACTTTTAAAATATTGCTCATGAACGCAGTAAAACTAACCGACAGTACCGAGCTAAATATCTGTATACGACTACACGGATTTCACTTAGCGATATTAGAACACAGATTTAAAATATTGAGAAAGAAATATTTTTTGCGGAAGATTTGGCTCGTGTATTTGTAATTCGTGAGAGTAATTCTTTCAATTTAAACAGTGGGGCGTTTGGGGTGAATATAATATTGCCGGTGGGTAATAAACTAATACGAGGAGGTTATTCCATTAACGTTATTGAAAAGTAGTCGTTAGTGTGAGTGGCGTGGAGAGGCGGCGGCGGCCGTGAGCGCGGGGCGGCGTTTCGTTTGGAACTCTTCGTATGAAGTTAATTGGATTTTTCCGTTTGCCACGCCGTGTACGTGTGCTGTTTGAATAATAAGTGCCTTAATAGTATGTTGAGGCCCTGCCGGCGTCGCTTTTTCGCGTCATATGCATATAATCTTCACTTCGATGGCGAATTAACTACAACTTAAGCAGGCTTAATAGGCTTGCGGAATACCTACGCCGAATGCATACATTAATGATATTTTTTCGCTGTAGTTATTAGTCGTGCGCAGCATAATTCTACGTCTTATCGCATGTGGAAATTGAAATTGGAACTGTTGGTTACAATAAAATAATCTAGATTGATGGGTACTTAGAATAAGAGAGGTAGAGCTTAGTGGAACTTTCACTCGAGTGAGCCGAACGTCTGGGGAAGTTCCTCAACCTTAAAGAAGACCACAGTGACACAATAGCACTTCGTAATGGTTGTGCTATAATTCTACCAGTGAGTGGGGTCGCCAGAGTTTCGTTGGGGAGGGTATGGGGTTTTTATGGTTGGCAACTCATCGGCGATACTTCTAGTGTCGCGGATATCCATTGGCAGCGATGGTTGCTTACCATCAGGCGACCCGCCTCGATTGAGCTCACCCGTGGATGCCATAAAAAAAACGCTAGTACATCGATGTATAATATAAAGAATAAAAAAACAATTCTAAAAGTAAATTGGTTTCGTGATGAAACCTGGGCAATATTACTGCAATTAGGCAACGTAGCCTAATAATTACAAATGTGAGCAAGGAGAATTAATCATTCCGTACACAGGTGAACTAACAAAGCCTACGCAACGTCATCCTAAATAATGCCTACTCAAGTATTAGCAAGACTGATTACTAGCTTAACTGTTAATACGCCTAGTTACTTTGTGATTCACGCAGTCTTGCGTATGGATCGAGTAAACAATCCTATAGAGGGTACTGAGATTTTAATCACAAAGCTTACTCAAGACAAGATTTCTATCGTTTATTAAGTTTGTACTTACCGTGCAATATATTTAGATTGTTGGTCGTTTGTATGAAGAATAATGGTTTCTATTTTTTTACCCTACATACGAGTATTCACAGGCGATCTACGATTTGAGTTGTTGATGTAGGCTATACAAACCATCAAAGTGAATATGCGAAATAAAACGTTGGAGGGAAACCTATTTTTTTAGGATATAAAATATACAAAATGGTTGCTGTTGTGTCTGGACTCGAACCAAATCTGCACTACTCCCAATAGAAGCTTAAACCGCGAGCAAAACATTCTCATTTATTCACATGCCATAGACGCGTTGTAATTGTTGCCAACCACAACAATTAAAAGCTGACAGAATACATTGTTCAATTGTTTTGTGCGCTATAATTGAGTTGCAGCGCCAGTGGCGCAGCGCGTCACCTGACTTTGCACGCGCCGCCGCCTCCGCGCAAAGCAAGCCAATTAAAAACATTAAACGATTTATTCCAACTATAATTTTGTTCATTGATTTCAATTTGAGATGAAAATACTGACAACCATTTCAAATAATTCGGGACGCGAAACCAAAGGGCTGTTGACCTGCGGTCTGAAGGCAAAGGCAAGACTCGCAGTTTAAACAGGTATTCTATCTTTCGTTTGGTCAGGTAGACGTTTCAACGAAGAGCTATGAATATTTATTAGTTCTTCTAACAAAAATGTGGGTTCGGATATAATTAAGCCTTAGTAAAAAGTATTCGTGGTTTACGAATTACGAATACTTTTTTCTAAGGACGAAATAAACAACAATTATACCTATTGGACTAAAAAGATCATTATAGAGAGTTTTCCGTTACCCGATTTTGTTTTTAATAATATAGTTTTCAAAATTAGTTCCAAATTATTCTTCAGTTTTATAGTGATATGTTCATATATTCAATGTACAAAAGCTTTGTTTACCTATAAGCAAATATAGGGTAAAAAGTTTCTAACAAATATTGCCGTGTGTGGGCTCAGAAAATTCGCCCCGTCATGGATTCCGCCCTACACGGTGCTATGCAACTGCCCAAAACTAAGTTTGTAAAGTCATTTAATTACAACCAAACTTTACAAAGGCGAGATAAAACATGCTTTAGTTAACATATATATAATTACGACAAAATATGTAATAAGAGTGTTTTGTATAACTGAAATAATTTAGCCTTCTTGTCGTTCGTTTGCAAATATAATATCTAGACTTACAAGATGTAATTTAGCATATAAAAATACGAATTGGTTAACGAATGAAATTGGGATGTAGAATTTAATCTATAAAGTCCTTGTACTTTGATTAATCTCAGCCCTTGTAAATTTGGAGACGTAACTCACAAACTTCACTTAGGAACTAATAAAATCCTTTGCTCAATCAAGAGATTGAATCCATCTCTGACAACTGTACCGTATGTGAATCAACAAGGACTGAGTACGTAGCTCAAATTTATCTTCTTCCTAGCGTTTATACCGTTTCTATGCGGGGTCCGCTTTGACCATGATCCAGGATTCGGCAAGTCTGGTTATTACAGTGAAGCGACTGCCATCACACCTTCGTAACCCATAGAGGGGTACCGGACAGATTGGATCATGGTTATACATTCAGATCTAACTGAACTAAAGTTCGGTAAGATTTCGAAAAATAAGATTTCGGATTCGAACCGCGGACCTCACGTATGTGAGGCGCCGTCCGTACTACAAGGCCGCTATCGCTCCGAAACAGCTTAAATTTTATATAAACATTTATTTCGACAAAATCTGACAATGCATCCAAAACACGCCCGCAATGTTACGTTTGACTGCGTATACAATAATGAAAATTTTCAATTACTTCGTTGGTGTTATATTTTATTTTAGTTGTAACATCACGCGTTATCATTTGGCCACCTCATGCATCGGTGCACGCAATGCGGCCGGTCAGTTTTTATGCAAAAGTTTGAATGTTAATTAAACTGGTTTGTAAATAACAATGCTTTATAATAATGTAGGCTTGCGTTTGAATGCACTTGATTGTAATTGTCAATCAACATTAAATACTCCTGCCCGTTGCCGGTGCGTTAATGGGGATGCAAATCAAACGTGACCAAGTGGAAAATATTGTGTATTTTATACTTAATCAATAAGAGTCAATGTAACTGCTATCAGAAATGCAATGTTCCGAAGACTAAAAAATAAAGTGTAATACGGTATACCACTTAAAATGTCAGTTATTATGATTTACTTTTTTTTTATTACTAGCTGCCGCCCACGACTCCGTTAGCGTGGATTTCGATTTCCAATAGCCTAAAGCCTTCCTCGTCAAATGGACTATCCAACACAAAAAGATTTTTTCAAATCTGTTCAGTAGGTTCTGCGATTAGCGCGTTCAAACAAACATACAAACAAACTCTTCAGCTTTATATATTAAGTATAGATTCTAAGTGTCAGTTTTGCTTAAGAATGGCTATTTTATTTATATCACAAGTGCTTTTCTCTAACGTTATAATTGATTTCAATTATTCAGTGCTTTTTGTTAGCGTTATTTTATTTCTACTGAATTTCCTTTCATGTAGATTTAAATTCCCTCAAGACGACTTACTTAGAAGTTTTAACAGCACTTTCCTGAAGAAATTGTTTTTGGGGCTCCTTATATCAAAGTCAAAGCGGACCTTTTATGGAATGTCGTTTTTTTGCAAATTTATCCGTACGCTTTTTATATTTTCATAATTTTTTCTCTGAAGAATGAATTTAAAATGACTTGTGTTTGCTAAAAAAGAAAAAATGTTGTAGTTGGATAAGTCAAAAAAGGGATTAAGAAATTATTGGATTTAAAAACAATGTTCAAAATTAAATTAAAAACGTAATCGATCCGATTCGGGAAGTTATATTGAGTACTTATGAAAAAAAAATGTAAATAAAGAAATACAGCGGTATTTCTTAACTTGCATTTTTGGGCTCAACTAGGCTTGACTCCTGAAATTACGCTCAATTTCACGAGTCAAGCTTAGTTTGTACTTTAATATAATTAGGTCTCAATTTGTTACTTGTTGTTTTGAGGACTGTTGATCCCTATGGAACTTTATTAGGTAAAGGATATCAAAGGTTGAAAAGGCGAGTGGACTCATCTTAAAGTCTATGGGCTCTTGGGCAATGAATGAAAATTCGAATACGATTTACATTTCATAAATTGAGCGATTCTTTTTTGGTCTACTAGGTAGTACCTAGAACCTAATTTTTTTTTTGTAAAAGATGTGATGAGGTCTTTGGATTTGGATAAGAATTCTAAGGCCGAAAGAAATCACTGAAAGTTTTTGATAACTACGACCTTACGTTCACAAAACGACTTTATCATAATACATTTGCAAAAGCTGGGATCAAAATGTATGTAGAAACTTTTATCTTATTTCGGCTTAAGTTGTTATCTTTTGATATGATCAGATCTTTGATAACACTTAGTTAAGTACCGTTTCAACAAAGTTGTGTGTAGCGAGTGATTACTATTCCATGAGCTAACTAAATCCTGCTCGCTTGCATACTGACATTAAATGCATATAAAAAGTACCTACCTGGCTTTTCGCAGAATATTGCAAAAGTTATAACCTCATAAACGCTGGACTTTTACCTTCTGTAAAATGAATATCTTGTTTAATCTCGTTTTTAAGAGTTATTGTTATAATGAAACGCGAAAGTCTAAGTACGCTAGACTTAACTTCACTTTTAACTCGGTCCACAAACTTGATAGTGCGAGTATTGCCTTGTGAATTTAATCCCTCGTAATAATTAATTGGAAGGTGAAATGATGCTACTTCTCGGAACCTAAATAAGTAATAAGATAAAAAAGTTACTGAAAACATTTCGACAGAGAAGTTGTTACACAAAAATACACGTTATTTCTGTACACTGTAACAGTTATTTTGTAATATTTAGATGTTATCAACTTTAAGCGTAGTTCCGGCGGTTTTTCGTCTATGGCGGCCTATTTTACGATCAGGTAGGTAGGCGGGATAAATTATAGCGCACAAGTGAGCAAGCACAGGTTCACTCCTTATTCCCTCACCCGCATAGTTCGGTAGGACAGCAATCTAATACGACCGTAGAGAGATTGAAATGTAGTATTACAATTTCATTTCTAAAACATTAATTGAAAACGCGTAATACAAACTACAATTTTCTCTATTGCAATATAAATGTATGTTTGAACCTTAAGTGGAGTGGAACCCAAACCGCTAGGGAATGTGGACCAAAACGTAAAACTTAATTTTAATATGGGTCAAGCATCGGTGGAAACTTTTACATTAATGTAGGTCTGCGGTTATAATGATAAATGAATTAGTTAATAATGGGTTGCTTTGACCCTGAAGATGTAAATACATTTATATCACACTAATATCATAAATGTGAAAGTTTGTTTGTTTGGATGTTTGTCTATCAATCACGCTGAAACTACTGAATTACTGATATTGATGAAATTTGGTATACGGGCTGGGATGAGATCAAACGGGAATCTTGATAACGCGGGCAAAGCCACGGATAATGACTAGTACGCTTCAAAAAGAAGGTTAATCTAATTACCGTCGTGTATTTTTGGAATTATAGATATTCTTCCATAATATTTCGAGAATCCCCAGAAAGAATGAAATCATGACAACATTACAACCACAGATCGTCTAGGTAACAATTTAATACGATTAGGTATCTACTAAGTATTGAGCGTTGGTTGGTAGTGACATGTCCCTTAATGGAATTAGCCTTAGTGGTTACTCAGGCTTACCTAAATTTATAAGCTAAGTGATAATTTTCCATACATACCTTACCACTGACTAAGTTTCTCGCTACCAGAACTCCACTACTACAAAAAAATAATGTTATTTTCTTAGGATTACGCAGCTGTCACTCATGTAATAAAACAACTATAAAACTGATATAATCGCGGTATAATTTATACTATGTGTTTAAAGAAAAACCCGACGTTTTGGATACTTTTCAGCAGCATTAGATGATCACGGCCGCTGAAATATCCGTTTAAAAGTAGTTTTATTTTACAAAAAAATATTTTACTACACATTTTCTGGTCACAACTTACAATTGTAATATTCAAATATTATCATTTTATTCCAGTATTCAATGAGAATTTCCGATCTTATCAAACATCCTTATTGAAAGTAAGACGGAGAGTTACTAAACATTATTATAGTGAGTTGATTATAAAGCCCGGCTGAGTTTCCTCGGGACGGCATAACTGAGCCCTTGGAATTACACCACTTGGCGAAGTTAAAAATTGTAATAACTTTGTTCGGAAGACAAAAAGAGAAAAAACTCCCACAGCTGGCTTCAAACTGAGTTACGCAGAGCTGTCGGCAACGCAAGCGGTCTAAATTACCCGGACAGAGAAAATTATCTTCATTGCATGTGTATTTTTATGCAAATTTTGGGTGTAGAAAAGAACCCGTTTTATTTAATTAATTTGCGAAAAACATTCATTAGTAAGGAAAATATTTATAAACTTCTTTCTTAAAATAGAGGCTTACAACGAGTAAAAAGGAAAGAGCAATGTGTTATTATAAAAATTGAATCTGCAAATAAAATAAGATCTCGAAAAAAACTTTCATATAACCAATTCTAGGTACAAAATTTACCCTTTATTTTACAATTCACAAGAAAGATACAACTCATTTAAATTATTATACATCGCCACAATGAAAAGTTTATTCAATATTTCGCTGTAAGGCACATCTGATAAATTACGTTAAAGTTGAGAAGTTACTGAAGTGTAACAATTACAGAAATCTCGAATTCCACTTTTGTTTGTCAAACCTGAGCATACACCACCGCAACATGTTAGCCTTTAAACAATGTTTGTGTCTATTCGCATGTTAGGCGCCTCGCAATCAGTGAACCGAGATCCACATTCGTGAAGTTGATTACGCAACAACTCGCAGCGAACTTTCCCAGCTTATAATAAACAGAGACACGGAAATTTATTCACTAACTTTACCCTGAGCATAAAATTTATGGTACGTTTACCACGAAATTTCTCTACAATGAACGACTCGCTTGGGTTTTAAGCTTTATAACTTTACTTACAGCGGTCTACGATACGGATAAGCAATATTAGCGAGAAGTGTGTATTATGTATAGGCATCGCGACGATTGGAATGCGACGCGTGTGGCCGGTATCAATGGGCTCTGATGACCAGCCTCACTCTATTGGCTTCTAATAGGGTTGCCGTCTTTACGATTGTGGACACATGATACAATGGTGGGAACCCATGACCTCATAAAATCCAGGAGGAATAATGCTAGATTGTCTCACCAATCACATTTAAAGTTTAGCCCAAACAGTCAGCGGTTTTGGTAAGGGATAGGTATTTGACTTATTGCGAACATAAAATTATTACTTTTTTGTTTTTCTCACCCGGATTGCATGAAGGCGCTTTATTTGATCCCCGCCTGAGCCCCCAAAGATCAGATGAATTTTTCTTTGTTCATATTTTTTATTACAAAAGTAATTTGGTCTACATTAAAAAAAAATGTGGAAAATACAGCACTAGTTCGTGTAAATGAAATTAATTTAAAGGAATTCTATAAGCATCCTATTGTTAAGTTCGGAAAAATTTATATTATTTTGTAATATTATTTCTGCGAACACCTAGCTATTGTTACGAAATTTAATTTGGTAAATGAAAATTTTCAATTGAAAATATCCTCTTACGTATTTAAATGGATTCAGCAAATTACGGAATAAAATGTTGCTACTTTTTATATTATGTTTTTCTTTATATATTTTATCAACGTATTTTTGAGATATTTAATGAGTTCCTAGAACATTATATAATAATATATTGTCGTCGACGTAAATACGCCATTGTGGCAGTTTTTGTACCCTGCCTTTATAGGATGGAAAACTAAAATATAAGTTATGAAGTGGGCTGTAGTTTAAGCAATGTAAATCTACTGGATGCAGCTGTTGTTATACGGTTTATCAAATATTTTAGGGTAATAAAAAACATACGCTGATCTATAGGTACATAATGCAAATTGGATTATATTTCTATAAGCATAGTAGATGAGTGCATTCTGAAGTCGGTGGTAGATTCAATGTGTTGTTTTTTTTTATTATTGACGATTCATAAGTGCTTTTCTGAGCCCTATTTGAATAAAGTATATTTTGATTTTTTTATTATTTTGAAGGCACAATAACTATGGATTTATTAGGCCATCTTATATATATTTTTAATAAATGTAAGTATAAATTGTAAACAATTTTTTTCCTGAGTTTCACATTGAGTGGATGGACGGTGTATTAGTTACAGAAGCGTACAGTCATTATTATGTACCAAAGCGCCAATTACGGGCGTGCTTATAAGCCAATAACATTACATTTTCATTCAACAAGGCCCTAAAATCAGTATGACACGCGTTGAACATCGTGCTGTGTATACACTGGTGAATTTGCAGTAGTCAAAATGAAAACTATGATCAGTATTCATACTTTTCAATTCAAAGTTTAAGTAATAATGGAAATATCATTATGTTAGCTATGGACAATTGATTTTCACATTACACATTCAGTATTTCATTTTTTTGTAATCTAACTCTCCATAATTATTTTATTTTTTTTCATACGTCTTGTCTGTCCAACAGGTTTCGTTTAAAAATTGTTTATGAGTAGAAGTAGAGGTGGGAGGTAGAAATAATTATTTCAGTACAACAATTGAATTAATGTTTTATGATGGTACAGGTTTTTCGCAATGTCTATTGCCCATCCCATTTACTCAATAAAAATAGTAAAGGCAAAGGCAAAATTAGGATAAAAGGGTTCTTCTTTCATCTATAGGATGGGTATCCTAAATATTTGAAGAATACTATTTATTAATAAACTTATGTCTTTACCGAAATAGATGAATCCATAATAAGAACTTTGCGGAAAAACGTATTGAGGACGTTACACGTGTTTGCTTTTGTCGCCCAAAAGTTATAGAACGTTTTGAAATTTGCCGTCTTGAGCTAGCAATCTAGGTTATCTGGGTCAGTATTAAAAGGAGTACGAACTCATCCAACACGGTTGAGCAAACTATAGCTTCGAAACTTTCATAATAGGTGCCTTCAAGTCTTCGCTTGTTCGAGATTTTTTTGCAGCAGTTTATAATTCAATAACCTATTTATTAAAACTTTAAAGTGCTCTGTTGAATGACATCAGTCTTGAGGAAAGCGCATATTTATGCAAAGAACTCTGTAATTATTCTGTACAAGTTACATTTACTGGAAAAGCGGCTCAGTTTACCAAACTGAGAGAATAATGTTAACTGCACTTTAATTACACGGAATACTGCCTGTTTTCGCCTTGCCTCTCGACAAAGAATCTCTGCACTCACAACCCTGACCGCTGGCATTTCTAAATTATCTAGTTCATTTGTCGCATTGTTTAACCACCAGGCATTTTGAAAGGATAATGCCACTTTATTGTTCTGATCTTATTATGCTGGCGTGTGGCACATTCCTATGGGAGAAAATTTGGCGCAGGTGAAAAAGTTTAAGGTCAATAAATACTATACGGTTTATTAAGTTTTCTTTTATGATTGTTGTGAAATCCCAGATAAGCGTGAATTCTTAGCATGAATTAAATAGTTTGCTTCTTAATGAGGCATACGAATTAAATTTTTATGAACTTATCAAAAGAGATAAGTTTCATAAAATGTTTATCTGTCGGGCCATATTTTTTGTATAAACTTTAAGAATTATCTCGTTTTATAATCGAGCTTTAAAAATTAAGCTGATATAAGTCCATCTGTGTAGACTGTGTGATACTCAATAATTCTATGTAACCTTATCAAATAGACAAAATTTTATGCCCCTCTCAAAAAATCGGTACGCAAACGCCAAACCAATAAATAATATCCGAATAGCGCATGACAATGACGCGTGTGCACCGGGCGGTCGTATCGCCGCCTTGCAGCGCACATAAATTAGGTTTTATCTGAGTCGGCGGCTCATTAGCGTGGCATGTTGCGCCTATCGCGATGCGACCGACGCAGCGCGCGTTATGCACTTGTTTAATACCTACTGGCAATTTTAGGATGAATTGTGTTTATGTTCATTGTAATTATCTATCTTGCAAACTTTCTTTTTTTAAATATCTCTATTATAAAGCGCCAAGTACCCACGGCCCGGCACTTAAACCATTAGTGTTCAAATTTTCCGTGGACGCAAGGTCCTGGGTTCGATTTCCCGGTCGGGAAAATATTATTAGGTTTTTCCATACATAGACAGGATTTACCAATCCGGATTTTGCAAGCGTAGTGATTATGTCAAATCCCATCTTGATAACGAAAACACGATTTTTAATTACAGAGGCTTTTGTCCTGCATTGATTTTATAAGCCGATACTACTTTATTTTTAACACGAATGGTTAAAAAAAACGCACGCGGCTTCTTCACGTGAAAATTTATAATACTTGGATGTAATTTGACAATCAACAACTTTTATTTGAAAGATAAACTTTGAAGAGAAACAACATTTGATTTGACCTTTGCCGTAATGGAAGCCGACGTGTGTGGGTGTGCTCGGTGCTGGCAAAAAGTCCATTGGGTACCCAAATGGCGCAGATTGAGAGAAAAACTACTACCCCAATGAGAATTGGGATCGATCTGTCGGGTGTAAAACAGAAATCCTTCTAGAATGTTAAGTAAAAAGCCTAACGCGTTCACCTCATATTATTTACAGCAGCGCATGTGTTTATTTATTGAATGTTTATACCGAAATTGTTATTAGTTATGTAATATACTCGTTCATAGTATTACATTACTATAAATCATAGAAAGGTATCATTGGTTTTTTTTCTTTTGAATTAGGTTTTAGGTGAATTAATGTGATGAAAAAAGGTTTTAAAAAATACACCTATGAAATTTTAGAAGCAATGAAACATGAAGTAATGGAATAAAATTATTTACACAAAAAAAAATAATTCACTGAGTAAGTGAGTTTAATTCAGTAACTTAACAATATAATTAGTCAATATAGTGTAGGTAATACGTAAACGAACTTACCACTATAACAACGCCAGGGCCCCATCCACGGGGGCCTACACACAGTCAAGCCTTCATTATTGCACTGCAACAACAGATAATTATCATGATTATATTGAAAAAACATTTAGAGTAGCCTATCCGTTGAACTATAGTAAGCCTACTGTAAAAACACTTATTTGAACGTATCGATCTGAGCGGCAGGTTTAATTAACCCGTGGAGCGGTTCCAATTAACAGCCGGTCGTGTTCCATTATTATGAGCCATTCGAGTGACTCAGAATAGCTTCAAAAATCGCAGACCTGGTTCTAGAAAATCGTTCATTAGTGCGCTAGTCGCTGTCCCTTAAAATGCAAATACAACGACCGACCTTGCTACAAACATTTATTAGGTAGGTAAATAAGCTCAGAATGTTGTTTTAAACCTTTGCAGTCTTTAACAGCTTCTTAGAACTCTGACAACTACTCGTATTGTCGCCGGACGAAAGCGTTTCAATTTCAATGCATTCTTGAGAATATTAAAAATTACAGCTTACAATAAGTACAAATTCCAGACAAAATAATTTATCATGATACTTATCTCATTAATCTTGACTATTTTAACTATTCCCCTCTTGATAGCTTAAGTAAAGACAATACCTACTCCGCAATAGCCCATTTCTCATTATTAATTTACATTTTAACGTTTGGCTTTACAACCAACATGCCACTTAAGCAAATTGTATGTGTAATAATAGTAGACAATTATTAACCTCTGTCGAAGGCGTGATCCTTACAATGCCATTAATTTCTAACCGAAAACGTTATTACCTATTTTGCAGCAACAACGCGCGCATATATTTGAATCAGTGTAAGCGAATACTACACAGCCTCGCTCAAATTAACTCACATCAAGTTAATCCTTATTAAATACCAAATAGCATTCCCGAGTGGCGTCTTGAGGCGAAGAATTGCTTATACAATTGATTAGACAATGCTCGTATTTATATTTAAGGAGCGTGCGAGACGAACTAATTATGCTAATATTTGTGTTCCGCTGACGATATAAATGCGGTTAGGTAACCTGTTTAGGGAATCGCCCGCGAGACTCTTGAGAACACCCTAACCAAACTAACGGCCGCTGACTGGAATACTGATCAGCCGCCCTCGACCTTAAATATTCAATGAAGATAGCATTTTCGGTTCCTTAATTAATAGTAATAACAATATTAATCGGCGTTTCTTTATCGTTATTGAGGATGTGAGCGGGTCCGATGAGGATTAGTCCCGAAATCTACTTGCACGTGACTGGGTACTTCCCGGGTTTATGGGGGTCGTCTGGTACGACTGTATTTAACGCGAATGAAATTACGATTATAACGTGGTTTCCAATTAAGCAGAAGCAATTAAGACAGAACATTTTGATGAATTCTTAGAAACCGATTGAGTATAATAAAACCGTAATTTATCATGGATCATTGCACCAATATTATTCAAAAAATGTTTTTGTACTAGCTTACGGCAGTCATAAATATACATGATTGCAAAGTTGCGTTATGCGATACGCTTAGCATACCTCGTGGTTAGAAAGCTAGCAATAAATATACTACAGTCGCGGATTTCATGTCATTTTAGCACATTTATGCTTAATATGTTCATACAGGCATCTAACAAATTATCAGACATCAAATGATGTCTCATCCAATTTATGAATGTAGCAAATTACTTTCTAATGCGACCGTACAGGTAAGCATAATACGGCGAAGGAAATTATACGATCCCATTCATTTTAATTAGTAGATGTTTCCGGTTACACTAAACTTTGAATTAGGTGTATTACCGTTACTTACGTGATTGGTTCTGTCAATCTTTCCGCTTTTGATAGGTATTCATAGGAACTAATACAATATTTAGAGAAGAAACGCGGAAAGTATATGAAATATAATTCAATAATATTTATCACAATTGTAAGAATGTATTTTTATTATAACATCATTAATCCTTAGAACGAAATCTTAAACATATTTCCCAATCAATCGTCGATTGAGTAATATAAACTTTGTTAAATAACCAAATCAAACAAAGTACGAGTTGCGTTAAAAATATTGATTTTTGAGATAGTTCGTGCGTCCCTATGAATACTTATAATTAGCAATTGAACTTGGCAATTTTGTCTGAATTGTACATAACATAATATCGAATCGATTGTAGGTATATATGGCATTTATTTTCATCATTACTGCAATGATTGAATTTTAATCATCCTTTAATCGTTTGCCGATAACATCCAGTCCTAAAAGAAGATAACCTATTCACTCAGTATAAATGTAAGGCAATCTTATATCAATATGAATGAATACAGTATCATTTCGTTTTTATTATCGCTAACGACGCGAGTTTCGGGATCGGGTCGGGATCACGCATGGTTCGGGAAGTTACGCCGCTAAAACACTAATCACCCAACTTCTTGTTGGCTTTGCATTTGTCCGATTCGTTACCGAAGTTTCTAATTTCAGACTAATGTTACCCTTTATCGTGTATTATGGGTTAACTCGCAATTATAACAATTTTGTTAAATTGACGGCTAACTTGATGTAGTGGGTTCGATCCCCGCACACGACAAATATTTGTGTTCATGAACATATCTGTTATCCGTTTAAAGTACATATTGCTTAAATAAGAATACCTACCTTCGTTTGTTATGAATCTTTTTTCTAAATATTATTTTTATAATTTGCGTAAACCTTTTTCCTAAACTGTTACTAGTATTTCATGAAAACAATTCTCCTGTTGTTTAAAGACTGGAAAAAGTTTTTATTCAAAAATATATTTTAAGAAAACTCTTTTGGTCTTCAATATTATATTTATTTCCCCCGTACACACAAAAACTTAATTTCATTTGTGTGTCAAACGAAACCCTCACTCTTTCAGTTTCAATAGAGCTGTATAGTAGCTAGCGTTGCAGAACTATCGATAGTTTGACTATCGATAGTTAACCTCGAAAAATAGTCACAATATCGATAGGACTATCGATAGTATCGATAGTATCGATACTATCGATAGTATCGATAGCCAATAGTATGCAATACTATTGATGGGCAGCAATATTTTCGATACTATCGATACTATCGAATTTAGATACTATCGATAGTATCGATAGTATCGATAGTTTTTAATCAATACTATCGATAGTATCGATAGTATCGATACTATTAGTACTATTTTTATGAATAACTATCGATAGTATTGTTACATCGATATTAGGCGAATAAGCAATAGTATTAATTTCTGAATGAATTTGATAAGTTAAATACTTGTGTACTAAAACGTCAGATGTTAACGTAACCTTGTTCTTCCATGATCCCTAAGAGCCTTGCACTTGCAACTGAACACAAAAAACGCTATTATCCGTATTTTTAAATGGCGCTAATGCATGACCAACCTAAAGTGGCGGCTCACGGTCGTGGCCTACTTGAATTCGTTCCCATACCATTTTTTTTTATTCGTTCTATGTCATACGCAGACCTACTGCAAAAATCAAATAGACGTTGTTGTTAAATATTTTAAATAAATATCTTCATTGAACAAGACAATTAAAAACTATCAATACTATCGATACTATCGATAGTATCTAAATTCGATAGTATCGATAGTATCGAAAATATTGCTGCCCATCAATAGTATTGCATACTATTGGCTATCGATACTATCGATAGTATCGATACTATCGATACTATCGATAGTCCTATCGATAGTATTACTTTTTATCAAGGTCACAATAGTATCGATAGACTATCGATATTTTATACTATTGGTTGCAACGCTAATAGTAGCTCTCAATCAAGTCTCGAGCGCACTATAATGTCGGAATTTTACTTGAACACCATACATACGAGTACATTCCTTGTCAATTCCTTTGGGACCGCATTGCAGCATTTGAATTATTTATCAGTCTCCTTTGTGTTACTTCCAAAACCAACTAGTTTGAAAGCCCCGATTTCTGCTCTATATATTTTATTTTATTGTCTTGTTACACAACACATTTGAAGGGGAGAAAGTCAAAGACGTTGACATAAGTTAATCTACGGTCGTTGCGTCAAAATCAGGCCCTTTCCTGTTGTCGATCGAATTGCGACATTTGTCATAACGCCATATTCCCCAACAAATTAATACCCTACTATATCAAAAACACGTCTCCCGCAAAAATACCAAACACTATAACGAAAAGCACGGTTCACTCATTTCGTTAACGCCAGTCAACCCACTCACTAAGCGTACCAAATAAACCGCTGGCAAATAACAACGGAATAAACAAATGACTTTTTCTCCTAATATTTTTCTTTTTCCAGGGTACAACCCAAATATGATAAAAATTCTAAAAGAAAATTTGATTACCAAAGACAAGTTTTTTTAAGCAGACGAAATATTAGTTGCCTCCTGGGGCCACGGTAATATTCAAAAGCTTACGTGGCAAGGTGCGTCTATTAAATAAAATAAGAAACTCGATGACAACGGATGATACTGTAAAAAGTGTATCCACACGGCGTAACAAGAACAAGGATGTCTTTATGAAATTATGTTTTGCCCCCGCGTTGAGTGGCTGACGTTGACAAATGACACAAGGGCTGTTTTTCACTGTCAGATCGAAGTGACATGTTTTCCCCTGACTGTGAAGTGTGGAATCAGTAAAGTGAAATAAACGCCCGAAAAACGGCACGCCCGATCTAATGGAGGCGAAAGAAATTAATATATTTTTTCAAACAGAAAAAACATTCCGACCGCCGCTGGGGCGCACCAAAAAAGAGTTAACTCTTGCGACGAGACTAAGATAGATGTTCTCTGCATGTGTGTCGCCGTTGATAGACTCGTTCCCGCACTCTGTATTTTACGGAAAAATACAACTCTCGCGATAATTCGTTTCCAGATAATAAACAGTAATACGATATTTAACACCAGATATACGATCTGATCGCGTAATAAGTAGGTTAATCACGGACATCGGAATGTTTAATGGTGTATGTGATTCACTGTGCTCACTGCATACACCATTTAACATGTAATCATCGGACACAGAACGAGCAACAATGCTTATCATAATCAAGTTTGTCGTGAAAGGGTATTGAGCCCGCGACCCCCAGTCTGTAGTCGACCAACATTACATTAAATGTGCCAACAACTCAGTTTTTGACGGTTTATTTACCTTATCTGCGATTGTGCCAAGACGAATACATACAATAGAAAAACGGACCCTTCTTTTATTCAAGAATTACGGTCCCCAAAGTAATTTTCGATGAGTCTTTTTGTGTAACTTTCAGATTGATGGATCTATCCTATAACTAGACCTTTTCATATAAACCGAAGTTCGGGAAAATGTTTTTCAAATTTAATTTATATGTTTGCTTAATAAAATAAGATAAATGAGTCCAGACTCGATAGATAAGATGTGATGATGACATAAGCAACTTCCATATCAACTGTTTACTAATACAACTATCTTTAGAAGCCGTTCAGAAGAAAAATATGTTAAGAACAAGAAATATGAAAGCAGAGGCAGCATGAAAATATACTCACACGTATTTGTTGACAAATCTGAATAGTGTTGATAAAAAATATTGTTTTTCGGTAACCCTCTGCAAATAGCTTGAGCCTGATAAAAGACTAAGTTTGGAGGAGCCCTTCAATCTCCCACAGGCGATGGCACTCGCAGATATCAAAGCGCAAGTGCACCCTCCAGCAAAAACTAAATTGAATATTCCCCTAAATCTTGATAGGCAACGACACAGCCAAAACATGGAGCTACTGCCAATATACGGAAGTCGTTTTATCGCGTTTCCATTAAAATAATTCCATTAAGTTTATTCAGTACTTTTTTTGGAAATCATTTTTATATTGACTTTTTCTTTTAGTTGCGATACACGCATTGTTTATCGTAACAAAAGAATAGTGCTAAGCCACGGTTACCAAAACATTAAAAATACCAAATCTATTAACAAGTGCGAATTGTACAAAATTCAGGGACTTAGATATTGTGTTTTTTCACGTTTGTTTGCGTAAAACAAGCCACTTTATTTTAGAAACAAAAATCCCGCGCCATTCCTTCACAATGAAACAACCAATTCATCAGTGATAAAACAAAGATGACGGCGAGGCGAGACGTAATCATTATCAAAATAGCTTTAGTGTGGGTGTGCGTGGGAGTTAATTCGCTAATATCACATTAAGCCGGCGAGCGTTATCTGACGGCTGCCCCGCCGACCCGCTCTAATCCCGGACTCCGGGATCCCGATCCCGTGTCTCCCCGGGATTACTCAACTCTGTACAAGGCCAGAGGAACAATATTTGCTGAAGACGTAAGACACAATGTGCCCGCACTTGGTTCTAGGACGTAACGAACATACCTTTGTTAGCATAGCTTAGGTACTTTCATAATACTGGTACTTAATTGATTTTCCCTTGTTGGAGGATTAGTTTAATACGTATGATGTAGTATTCAAAATCCAACACCCACAAGTACAACTGTAAACAACTTTTAATTAGAATGTCAAAGAATCTTAAAGTTAAAGCCGACAGGTTAAGTAAATTGAACTTACAAATAGTCCAACTAGAAAAAAACAATCCCTATTTTTAAAAGTTTTCTGGCCTTGGTCACATTCAATTCGTGCCAGAAAATAAAAAAGTAAATTAAAAACTTTGAAAGTTCTGAAAAAGAAAAAGGGATCTCACCGGTTCGTTCTTATTTTTCACTAATTTAACAAAGACAGGCTCACGATTTTTTCTGTTCCTTTGGTGGTGGATTAGTTTTTGTATATTTGATATTAATTATATCAAATCTTTTATTCTTGTTTATTAAAATTAAACCAAGATTTCAAGCATTGGTATGTTGTAAATTACTTTTCAATACACGCTTGTAATTCTCGTGTTCAATAAAACCTATAAATAATCCTTTCAATAAAAAACGAATCTATTTCTTTTTCTGCCTCTATTTCCAATAAATCTAGCCTCAGAACATTACGTTGATGTACAACAGAGCCTTCCATTAAAAGATAAGTGCAAATTCCAAACAACAATAAGTACCTACTCCAGTAAAATCGGCTATAAATAAGTAAAAGAAAACCCGCATAATACCGATAAACATAAATTTTAACCCTCAAGAACATTTATTTTCTCAAGCAGAAAAATATACAGTAGGTCTACTTTAAATTGCACCCTTAAAGGATCACTCATGAACATGAAAGTGAATCATTTATTGATGTTGGTTAACCTCAGCGGATTTGTTGCTGTTTTTTGCTAGGAATATGTATTTTATATTTTATGCTAATACCAAAAATATTGTACCTAGGTATGTGTGTACTGAAATAAGTGTATTAGTTTTATTTCAGTACCTACTGATATTTCAAATCCAAGTGTGAAAACTTTATCGGCAGTTCAGTAACGATAATATTATTGAAAAATAATTATTATTTTCAATACCAATATTTATTTTGAATGTATTCGCGAAAATACATTGAAAATAAACGTAAAATGTGTATCACCTAACCGTCATTCATATGAGACTCCCACGATCAGAAGGAATGCAACCTTACCTAACCTGTAAAATCCACTTCTCACTAATCTTACACCTCCTCTACATAAATCGTGCGATTAGACTACATCGGGGGAGAGCACTGAGCCATTATCTACAACCCGCCTCAGGTATCAGACGAGCTACAAAATGCCACTCTTAGTTGGGCTAATGCACTATTGTGCTAAGTACAAGTGTTGACTGACGAATTCTTTACATTAAGATACAACTATTAACTTTAATGGCAACCAAAAGAATAAATCTTTAGTTAGGCCCTCGCCATACTGATGGATATAAGCGGGAACAATAAAAAATATGATAGATTAGCTGTTAATTTTCAGTGCTTAATTATGTTATTTAAGATAGAGACTCGTGATCCCACAGACAAACTATGAAAACAGTTTTGTGGGGCTCGTGTTATTCTATATGAAACACTGTTGGATTAATAAATAAAAAATACTTTAAACCGCTCTGACACAGGCCTTGTAATGTGAAGCGACATGTTCCGTTTTTATGTATTGAGTAATCTTACAACAAACGCAATCAAAAAAATGCCACAGTTATCTGGCGTGGAGGCAAAGCTAACGGTTGAAATCTATGATGGCAACATAACAAGACAAACGCAACCTCAATAATCCTCATACTGAACCAATTTTCAAGTAGCGTCGTCGTCCTCTTACGAAATTGAAAGTGAACGTGAGAAAAAAATATAAACAAAAGCAGTCGAAAACGTATGTTCGGTAAAACTTAAGGAAACGTGATATTCAGTGGGTCGTTGTAAGGAGCCAACTGGCGGCAACCGTAATTTAGGATAAGTTCACGCAAACCCTACTTTCTTTGCTACCTTCGTTTAATATTCAGGTCTCGAGACACATAATTTGTGGCGGTGATCACGAAAGAGGTAAAGTGAGCTCCGCTATATATCTTTTCTATTCGTCAAGGTACTAAACATATATATTCTCAGAGAAGCGATGCGGTACTTTAGGATATGTTTGGGATGAATTTCAAATAGGTTGCGTTGAAAAATTAACGAACATTGCCTAACTCTTTTTACCCGAATGCCGAAGAAAAGTAAATGTTTTCGTACCACTTTTTTGGCAGACTGCAATGCTTGCAATTTAAGTTGCACATTCAAATCTGTGTCGGAATGGTGTTGCCGTGAGCACCGACGCCGACCCACTGGGTCAGAACCTTCGGTCAGGTTCCGCCAACAAATTAACGGATCGCGGTTCGCTCGCTGTCCACCAAAAGCATGAGGTACTTACCGGTGGAAGGAGGCTAATCCACGCACGAGTGGACCGTGGCTCCTGCTGGTGTTTGCTGTGCGCTGCTGGTTGGGTTGCCCTTCCACATGGCACGCGGCGCCGCGGTTGGGTCAGTCCTGATCTTAATCTTCCTGGATCTGGATTCCCAGGTGTCACGCTTTGTTAATTGTCCTTTATAATGTTCACAAAACACTTTAACATCACACACAATAGTATATTTTTGTAAGATTCGCTCCAAAATGTAATTTTCGGTTGCACATTCAACTTTTCGTGTCGCTCTTGAACACGACGGCCATCACACTCACCGGTAGCCAATCACTGTCAACTTCCACCGATAGCCCTTTGCTCGGGCGCTGCTATTGGCTTGAGCGAGCGAGATGAATTGAACGAATATAGGAACAGCACCTTTGGCGGCAGTTTTGAAACTGGCATTAATGCGTTTACGTAACATACCGCCCACCAAAATACAGCTGGTATTTTCCGGATAAATAAAGAAAACGGAAACGCTAAAATACCTAACTGTATAAACGACTGACTTAGAAAACTTTGATGCAGAATTTAACGAATGATACAAGTAACATTAACGATAAGAGTTTATGACTAACTAAACTAGAAAACTATAGTTTAATGTGTTACGAATTATGATTCTATAGGAAGAGGACACAACTTGACCAGAGGTCTTTTGATAAGACCACTTTTAGTTTTAATAGTCGCTATTCGAATGGTCCCATCAGGACCCGGATGAAGCTCGCATACTCTTCCTAGTGCCCATTGGAGAGGCGTGCGGTTATCATCTTTGATGACAACTACAGTGTTAACGGATAACGGTTTTGAAGCCTTCGTCCATTTCATACGATGAGAAAGAGAAGTTACATATTCATGTTTCCAACGGATCCAAAAGCTTTGAACGAAAGATTGAATCAGTTGCCAACGGTTAAGTCGATTTAAGTTAACTGAAAGGTAATCCTCATCTGGAACGCTTGTAAGTGGTTCCAAAGTCAGAAAATGACCGGGAGTTAAAACGTTTAAATCATTTGGATCAGTGCTAAGAGCACATAAAGGTCGCGAATTCAAAATTGATTCAATTTGAACGAATAACGTGCTGAGTTCTTCGAATGTTAATACCTGATTGCCGACCACGCGATAAAGATGTGACTTTGCAGCTTTAATCTGAATTTCCCACACCCCGCCAAAATGTGGTGCGGAGGGGGGATTGAAAACGAATCTGATATGTTCAGCCTGCGAAGCCTCTTCGATTAACGTTAAGTAATTGTCGGCACCAACAAAGTTCGTGCCATTATCGGCATGGATGACGCTACACCGTCCACGACGACCTACAAAACGTCGCAATGCAGCAATGAAACCCTCAGAGGAAAGCGATGACACCACCTCAAGATGTACGGCTTTGGTAGCTAAGCAGACAAACAAGCATAGATACGCCTTGTCCATTTTAGCTCCGCGATAGGGCCCCATTTTAATGCGGAATGGTCCCCCGAAATCCACGCCAACGACCGAAAATGGCTTAACTTGGTTAACTCGATAAGACGGAAGATCACTCATAAACGGCTCTAACGGTTTAGGGTTTGTTTTATAACAGCCGATACATTTTGAAAGACACCGACGAATAGCTCGTTTTGCGGATAAAATCCAAAAACGCTGTAAAACTAAATACTGAGTAGTGTTTTGCCCAGTATGGCAATATTTACGATGAATGGATTCGATTAGTCTGCTTGTAAGAAGATGATCACAAGGCAGCAGCGCTGGATGTTTTTGATCAAATTCTAATCCGGCACGAGATAACCGACCGCCCACCCTGAGAACACCTGCCTCATCGATAAACGGATTTAGTTTTTGAAACGGTTTGGGCAACGATTGTTTCCTACGAAGACGTTTAATTTCATTCTCGAACGATGATCTTTGAACGGCTTTAACGATTAATAATAATGATTGGTGATTTTCTTCTTCAGTGAGAACAGAACCGCTATGGCGCGCGCCTTTAGAACGAAAATTATACATGAATCTACGAATGTAAGAAATTATATGAGTGATTTTGTCCAATGATGAAAAACGCTTTAGTAAGTTGTCGAATATAGAATCCGGTTGTCCATCCGTAGTTTGTTCGGTCACCAGAGCCACTGAATGACGTTCTTCGGTACGCACGATTTGCTCCTCATCCTCGGTAAGAAGCCTTTGATAGTTGTTTGGCCAACAGTCAGAAGTTTGTGACAACCAGGACGGACCTGACCACCACAACGAATTATTAAGAAGATCGTGGGGAAGTTGACCACGAGAACATACATCCGCAGGATTATCACCAGAAGCAACATGTTGCCAATTGCCGGTGGGGACAATGTCTTGAATGTGACTCACACGATTTGCCACGAATGTAGTCCAACGAGATGAGTGCGATCGAAGCCAAGATAAGACAACGGTCGAGTCAGACCAAAGTTGAATAATATCGATTGGGATTTTGGACTGATACGTGTCAGTTATGAATTTTGTCAGATCTGCGAGTAGTACAGCTCCACAGAGCTCTAAACGAGGCAAAGAAAGACGTTTAAGTGGAGCGACGCGTGCCTTGGCGCATAACAGCCGAGTATGAATAGATCCGTCACCGCACAAGACGCGTAGGTAGATCGCCGCTCCGTACGCAAGTTCGGAACTATCACAGAAACCATGTAATTCGTATGAAGTTACATTATCAAAAGTGAGACGACGCGGAATACTCAGGTCAATAATAGAAGGTAACTGGTCACAAAATGTTTTCCACATAAGGACGACACTATTGGGCGGTGACTCATCCCAAGAAGTTCCGAGAATCCACAGTCTCTGCAATAAACATTTGACTTGGATTGTGAGTGGTGACAAAAAGCCCAACGGGTCAAATATTTTAGCGATCTCACTAAGGATAACACGCTTAGTACATGGTCGATTAGACGAAGTCACGTCGAATGAAAACGAGTCAGATACTGGATTCCACTTCAATCCAAGTACCTTAAGTGTAGGATATTTGTCACCAGAGAATGATTTACTATCCAAAAGACACTCTTCTGGGGAAAGATCTGATAACAACTCTGGCGAATTACTAGCCCATTTTCTTAACTCAAAATGACCTAGCTCGAATAATTTTATTATTTGAGATTTGGCTTCCGAAGCAGCAGTAAGATTCGGACAGCCTGTGACTATATCATCTACGTATATATCGGTAGATACAATTTTCTGAGCAAGAGGATATTTGCTACCTTCATCCTCTGCCAGTTGTTTAACTGTTCTACAAGCTAAATACGGCGCAGAAGAAACACCGTACGTTATTGTATTAAGTTTATATTCCTTCAAAACTTGATCAGGGCCTGTTCTCCAAAAGATTCTCTGAAAATCACGATGTTCATCAGAGACCAGAATTTGTCGATACATCTGACGTATGTCAGCCATAAAAACAACCGCATGAATTCGATAGTGGAGGAGAACCCCAACGATATTAGATTGAAGTTTAGGTCCCGTTAGCAAAGTGTCATTTAACGAAATACCTCTTGCGTCCTTTGCTGACGCATCAAAGACCACGCGTAATTTAGTTGTGACACTATCTAGTTTGATCACACAATGATGCGGAATATAGTATTTGCCTTGGCCTAGCTCTTTTGGATTTACTAAAGACATGTGACCAGATCTCTCGTAATCAGACATGAACTCACAATACTGTTGGCGCACATCAGGATCACGAGACAAGCGACGCTCAATCGCATGAAAGCGCCTTAATGCGATGTCACGAGAGCCATCGAAGATTGGTTCCACAGTGTCTTTAAACGGGAGACGCACTCCGTACCTGCCACTCGGGTCACGATAATGATCAACTGCATAGGCCTGTTCGCATAAAGTTTCTTCAGGAGTCAAAGAGGAAGCCTGAGGCACGCTATCCACTTCCCAAAAACGCTGTAATGCTGATATCAATTCGATGTCAGAATTTGAAGAAGCTTGTACCAGCGATGAAGACATGAGTGGCGTTCTTCCTAGTAGGAGCCATCCGAAGACCGAATTAATCGCGAGGGGCTGATTTGGACCACCCTTTATGCGCTGAGCTAAAATGGACTCAGCGAAAACGTCTGCACCAAGCAGAACATCGATAGGGCCAGGGATGTCATACCCTGGGTCAGCTAACGGTAACGAGTTAATGTGGGACCAACCCGACGTATTAATTTTAGCTATGGGTTGCTCACCGCATATATTTGAAATAACGTGAATGTCTAAATCGAATAACGAATTATCGTTTGAACCTACTGAACAACGGACGAAACCGGTGACGTCAGCAGAAATACCACCTAAGCCGTTGATATTTGTTTCGCATGAGACTGGCTTAAGATCCAAGTAATGAACTGCTTGTCGAGTTATAAAATTATTTTGACTTCCGGTGTCGAATAACGCGCGTAAAGCTTGATATTTACCGTTCGAATCTCGAATTTGAATAATAGGCGTAGCTAACAACACAGTCGTATTTGTAGAATTAATCGAATAATTTGAACGTCCTTTGACGAACAAAGATACGGATTTTGATTCTGTGGAGTTCTTATCAACACTAGAATTCTTAGCATCGCGTTCCTTATGAAGCAACGTGTGATGTTTATGTTTGCATTTCCAACAACGAAACATCGAGTTACAATCCTTCAGTTGATGGGATGATTTAAGGCAGTTGAAGCACAACTTTGACTCTAATGTGTAAGACATACGGTCGTCCACCGACTTAGCGAGAAATTGTTTACAATGAGTAATAGAATGATTATCCGAACATAAAATGCATTTCAAAATCTGTTTAACATTTCTGTCTGAAGGGGATTGAACCTGCTTACTGTCTGTTAACAAAGTATGAGTGACATTATGTCGTTTTGTAAAATTATTAGAATACTGTTTCGAATTAGACATAATACTACGAATGTTGCTACTTGGTTCCTTCGACACATTGTTTCCTTTGGAATGTTCAGAAAAATGATTATCGCGTAAAAGAGATTCACATTTGGAATGCAGAAAGTCTTTTAATTGATGATACGTCGGAATCTCTGTGTTAATGTATTTCTCTTCGAATTCACGACGCATTTTCGAATCTAATTTGGACAAAATATGGTAAACGATTATGAAATCCCAATTGTCAACTGGTAGGTCTTGTTTGCGTAAAATGCCTAAGTTTTCGTCAATACAATCTAATGATCGACGAAACTCGATTGCATTATTTAGTTTGAACGAAACGTTTAAAATATCCTTCCAGCATGTGAAAGATAATTCACGTTTATGTTGATAACGCGAGACTAAGGCCGCGTACGCATCGGAGTAATAATCACCTGTTACGGGGTATTTACGAATAAGCGATAGCGGGTCGCCGCTAAGCGTCGATACTAAATATTGAAATTTCTCCACATCGGTTAAATAATGACAGTCATGAATTAACGAATTAAATGAATCAATAAATTCAGGCCATTGCTTAATGTTACCTGAGAACGAAGGTAACTGAATCTTAGGTAGCTTAATATGTGACCTTAATGGTGTAGACTCAGCCTTATAATCCCTTTTGTCAATTTCTAATTCCGGTTTTGTGAATGATTTTGCTATTGACAAAACATGAAAGTAAGCGTCATCAAAACGTTTACGAATGTCTTCATCAACCCCTTCTTCCTCGTCATCAGTCGATGAAGTCAACAATTCGAGCATTGAATAATGTGCGCATTCGAAATCAGACCTAATGTTGGCCGCTTGGTCACAATATGAAAGAAAAAGATCGCATTGACTATCATCGGATTCGGCAATGATGCCGACCTCTAATGCCTTTGACATACGGTTCAAAGCTATCGTACGCTTACGACGTAATGCCGGTAAATCGTGAACAGTGTACTCACTATTAGTATTTTTCGATTTGAATTTACTTGAATGACTAAGTTTACGAGTGACACCACGTTTTGTATTAAAAGACATGATTACTAGTTAATTATACTTGTACCAACAACGAATTTATTTTGTATCGATAAACAATAAGCAATAGAAAAACGTTAAACTAACTACCTAACTTCGTAGTAGGTACCATAGATAACGCGTATGAATACAATAGCACGGAACAGCTGATTGCATAGATTCCACTTCACGTGATTCGCGGTGAAACGGACCGGTTATAACAACGAATGAAAACGTTTAATTTTGTTATTACGAAAAAAATATGATTAATTGGAATGTGATGACCTAACGAATGATTTCGCCAATGTTTAATAACAATGACAAACGAATAGTTACGTATAAGTTTGTGTCACGGCCGAATAGAAATACAAAAACTATAAGTTTTAAGTATGATCCGCGACAACAAACAAAACAGGGTTGTTGATCGTTTGTTACTTAGTACCTATTTATTTATTATCACAGCCGACTTTAAGTAACACACAAAGCACCGAATTAAAATTATAGCATTAGCTACATAGTTTGCTTGTGTGTGATCCGCAATAATAAAACGCGTAGGTATCTAGGCAACTTGAAGTAAAGTAACACAGCCGAATGAAATAAATATTTTTACACGGATAAAAATTATTGATTGTAAAAATATGATCTGTGATTAACTTTAGCATTCAAAGTATTAACGAGTGCACGAATTAAAGCTGCAATGTTGCAAACCTGTGATCGACTATAAAAACGTTTGTTTACGAATAATTAGTCGCCGAACGAATTGAATCAGTTTGATCTATGAATGTAGTGATATGTGAGCGTTAGTGAATTGAATTCAGAGTACAAGATGGACGAATAGGTTACCGCTCACCGAGTAAATTGCATAGAAATGTAAAGTAATGCGAAAATACCCACTAGTTAAAAATAAAAATATTAACTGCGCAATTGATTCTAATGGATGAAAACACCAGCTATATTCTACTTGATGGTTGAATAGGAAGCCACTTCCCGGGTTTCGGCACCATGAAATGTGTCGGAATGGTGTTGCCGTGAGCACCGACGCCGACCCACTGGGTCAGAACCTTCGGTCAGGTTCCGCCAACAAATTAACGGATCGCGGTTCGCTCGCTGTCCACCAAAAGCATGAGGTACTTACCGGTGGAAGGAGGCTAATCCACGCACGAGTGGACCGTGGCTCCTGCTGGTGTTTGCTGTGCGCTGCTGGTTGGGTTGCCCTTCCACATGGCACGCGGCGCCGCGGTTGGGTCAGTCCTGATCTTAATCTTCCTGGATCTGGATTCCCAGGTGTCACGCTTTGTTAATTGTCCTTTATAATGTTCACAAAACACTTTAACATCACACACAATAGTATATTTTTGTAAGATTCGCTCCAAAATGTAATTTTCGGTTGCACATTCAACTTTTCGTGTCGCTCTTGAACACGACGGCCATCACACTCACCGGTAGCCAATCACTGTCAACTTCCACCGATAGCCCTTTGCTCGGGCGCTGCTATTGGCTTGAGCGAGCGAGATGAATTGAACGAATATAGGAACGGCACCTTTGGCGGCAGTTTTGAAATTGGCATTAATGCGTTTACGTAACAAAATCAATTGCCAATATTTTCAACTGGTTATATCCAAAATTTTAAACGTAGCTTGAGAGTTCAAGCCAAGATAGTTATATTAGTTCTCCAAGTATTACTCCATCCACAAAGATATTTCAAACGTGTAATGAAAATACATATTATTTAAAGAGATCTGGTGAAAGAATAAAATTGAATAAGCATGTCTTTGTGTATCATTCTTAATAAAAACTACTCTTGTTATGAGAGCGAGCATATTCTAGGAAGAGCATTTATTTACCTTAAAGAAATGCTTTCTCACAACTCAGAAATGTAGCAATCTGTTAGCGAATAAGAAACGGGATTATTATTATATTTATGGCTTTTCTGTAATGGAAAATTAAAGTTAATATTTATTTAACCTACAGCACTATCTTTTTTTTCCATATTTGAAGTTGAATTGTGTTTATGTTACACGAATGTTGGTCGGTATTTGAATTATTGTCAACCTTTGCGTTAATCTAATAGCTCTAACTTGGGATGTTACCAGGTGCTTTAACTGTTGTAGGAGATTATCTAGATCTAATGAAGGAATTAGTTAATCCGCCGACCTATATAATATCCTATGCATATGCATATTCCAAATTATGTTTGCAACCAAATCTTCTAATATAGCCAATTAGATGTAATAGCTGTCGTCTTGTGTGCAATGCGGGATTGTAATAATTACCATATATGAGAACCTAATTAAATATTTAAGTTGAAATTAAAAGAAACACATTGTTATTATCTTAAATAATAATTATTTATTTAACTTCTCGTGTTTAAAATTTCCGGAAAAAACATGTATAACTTACGCTCAACAAACAATTAATCAATCAATTAATTAATACCATTAATTAAAAAATGTATTCAGTTAAGACAAGAAAAAAACGTAAGCTAGAATATTTCCTGCAATATTAAAATCAGTGCAGTGTGAAATTGAAAACTCGCAAAAATAAAGCGTCTTCAACCGATATTCATTTGATAGAGGCAGTAAACTCGCGGCGCGAGTAAGTTACGCCTTATTTGGCAGACGAATGTACTTGAGTCGATGTGGAGTGATACCTCCCCTCTCCAACCCTTCTCGAGAGTACTCGTATTCAGTAAATCGAAAGTCGTTACACAAAATCCGAGATACATTTTTGCCATCGCTTATAAGCCGCGCTTTTTCCCTTTTAGTGACGCACTTTGATAATTTTTTCGCCTATTTGTATGGGGGAAAATTTTATTATCATAGAGATTTTATTCGTTTTGTTAAAGTAAAGGGCTGTGTCCCTAAGCGTTTTTTTGCAGATGGATGAGTAATTTTTTTAAGAAAACATGTATGGTGGCATACGTGGTTCAATTTTTTAATTTGTTTTTTCATAGTAGTCAAAAATAAAATGTTATATTTTTTCTAAAAACTACTAAACTACAACGAAGTATTTCCCCTTAATAATTTACACAAGCGAATACCGAGTTCATTCATTTGTTAAAGTTAATACAATTCTTTAAATGGCAACGTTAGTTTGCTCGCCAAAATATTTACATTCCTCAGTGAAGAGAGCGCGAAATATAAGTACGTTGTATAGTCGCTAGTTACAATTCAAGACAAGTAGTCGCGAACGTGCTCCGTTGTTATTAATTATATCAATATTTGTGTTCCGAAGACGGGATAAGTACGAGAAACTTCGCTATATATTTATCTGCAACGAAGAAACAAACCACTAACTAATTGCTAAACTGATTATGCGTCAGGGATCCGAATGACATAGTTTCCTTTATACCAAATTTAATAATGATAATTTGATTACGGCTGCAACATTCACATTGCTTTTCATCATATCAGCCGCACGTCACCCACTGCTGGGTATAGGCCTTGCTTTTATTGTTTCAAAATAAAATCGTACTTAAGGTACTGTTTCTAAGCTGTAATAAAGAGAAATTAATAGCATATAGTAACTAACATATTCTTAAAGCGCATTTAATGATGTTAGTGGAATTTGATAAGATCGATTAAACGCTTAAAATACTCTCATCAATCATTCCAACGATTAATATCTCGTAAATGTGTGGGCATCGCCGAGTCGAAAATTCGTTACGAAAGTTCATTACTTTCGTGTAAGCAAAGTGTCCAACGCTCGCCTATAAATCGACAAAATAAAAACCTGTTCTGGCAAACCCTAAAAGTTAAAAAAGTTTGTCTACGGACGCAAAAATAAAAACATGACAATGTCGATCGCTTTTATAAAAATGTAATGCGCGAAAATGAAGGAAACGGTGCGAATGCGAAGAATGTAATTAAAGCGGCAATAAAAGAGCACATTTTACTGCTCCTGACCGTGCCGTTGTGTTTTGCGTAAAGGTTATTATCTGCTTTTTAAACTTCGCTTTCAACTGCGGGAATTAAAAATGAAAATAATAAAACGTTCTGCCTTAATTTCGCCTGTCTCTCGCGTAACAATAGGAATGGGAAGCGACTGTGGCTTAACGTTCCGTATGCTTTGCTTCTACTATAAAAATACGGGCATTCCATTTTGTTAAGCGATTTTGAAAAGATTTTCAAACGTGAGGCGTAATTTAAAATATTGAAGGCTTTTAAAATTATTATGTTTATTTTCCATATACTCGTTCTAATAGTAGAAATCACTAATAGTTTTAATTCTAAAAATGAGCACATAATAATAATTATTAATACCTGTGTCAAATTATGAAAATTATTTCAGGCAACACTGGATGGAACACAATACATATATCAAAATAGTGTTAACAATCTGTTAGAATATGAACTACTACCGACCGCCCACGACTTCGATGCGTGGATTTCGGCTTCCGTACAACATAAGAAACATACAAACAAACTCTTCAGCTGCAATCATAACATGCTTGTCTTGTCTATCTATTATATCATATAGCAGATACGTCTAAATACTCGTACATATATTAACATAATAGCTGCTGATAAGACACCCATTAAAACAAATGGCTATTACAACCCAGTTCCCAGTAATCAAATATAGTATTAAGCACAAATGGTAGTACTGCATTTGTACTAATTACATATTAAAATAACTGTTAAAATTATTTGAATAAAGTAACGAGCAGCTGGAATATTTAAAAAACACCGAGAATACCTGAAAATATTATAATTTAATAAATTCAAGCAAATATTTAACATGCTTTATTCCAAATTAAAATATACATATTTATAAACAAACTAGCGGCCGCCCGCGACTTCGTCCGCGTGGATGTCGGTTTTCATTATACGAATGTTTTTTCCCGCTAACTCCCGTTCCCGTGGGAATTTTGCAATATCCTTTTGCAACTAAGCATCAAGTTTACTAAGGGACCTGCATGCCAAATTTCAAGCGTCTAACTCAAGTAGTTTAGATTTTCCATACAAACTTCCACCCCCTCATTTCGGGGAAGTGGGGGGTTGGAATGGGTCAAAAAGTAGCCTATGTTCTGTCTCAGGGTCTAAAGATTGTCTAAACCAAATTTCATCAAAATCGGTTGCGAGGTTTAAGCGGGAAAGCGTAACAGCCAGACAGACAGACAGACAGACAGACAGAGTTACTTTCGCATTTATAATATTAGTTGGGATAACCAGACAGCCAGGAATAGTTCGGCTACCCAATACGGCAACCGATATTTGGAATTAAATTAATAATTTGATTGCACATTCCATAATATGATTAATTATCACTATTGTTGGAGGTAAACACCTTCAATAATAGTATTACTTAATTAACAATTATCTCGCTATACTTAAATACATACGTACATATAACATCCAGACCAGAAAAAACAGACATGTTCAATAATGTTCATGCACACAAATGTTTGTCCTGTGCGGGGTCGAACCTTCGACCTCTCGGCAACTTTTTGACCATTACACCAAGCGGGTCGTCAAGATGACTTTAAAAAAATATATTTTGTAAAAAGTAATTGATTTCCTTACTCGTATAATTTACGCTCTACATAATAAACTTGCACTAAATACTTGAGCATAAATATTTTTCCCAAGCCGTAAATCGGTCATTCGAGACGTGTTGAGTCGAGACGTTGATTGATGAGCGGAACGTATTGTTTCCTTTGCATCGAAGCCCCGCGAATATTGATACTTAATTCATTCAGCTAATTAATTAAATGCAAGGCTTTCTATTGTAAATTACTTGATTACCATCGAGATGTTGGGATATCGATTTTCAAGTATTCTTACACGTGAAATTATCATGTTGATTTCCTATTTTCAATAACAATTGTGTTAGCTTAAATGCCGCTATAGATATTATAACTAATAAGGTACTTCTTAAGTTTAAAAAAACAAAAGAAATTCATTCTTTTAAAAAAAAGGAGCAGCGGAGCCATACTTTCACGGTACAAACCACGAGTCAGTAAAAAAATGTTATTTAATGTTTCTGTCGCTCAAATACCTCTGAAATAAGCTATAGTTGTCATTTAAACGTTTTGCTAGGAAGGATTTATTATTCCGGAGAATTAATAGTACCCAAGAGACACCCCATAAACACACTCAGTGAAGCATGCCTCTCGGCCGCCGTGAAACTTGTGGTTGGATCCTGGAAATATCATAAATCTGATACTGTCTTCATTTCGGTCTCGCTACCCATAGTCACTGCCATTACTTAAGTAAATGTCCCATTACCGCGTAAAGTCCTCTATCATAAGATGTAAGTCGTTGTTTCAATTATCCTTCCAACATGGTTCCCAAATATAGTTTGATATTGATTAAAATATGTTTAAAAACTTCATTTTCATTTTGACATAACATAATTGACATACTAACGCCCGCGCCTCTGTCCGTGTGGATTTCGATTTCTGCGCACATAGTGTTACATTATAAGAGTAGTTTAAAGCCTCCTTCGTCAAATGGACTATGGAACACACAACAAATATTTCAATTCAAACCAGGAGTACCCGAGATTAGCGCGTTCAAACAAACTCTTCAGCTTAATTATATTCGTACCTATAGTATAGATAGTATAAGTATCAGTAAAATGTCGAATGGAAAATCGCTCAGCGTCTTTAATCAAGCGAATCAAGCCAAATGTAGACATTAAGGCTTCAAAGTCGCGTACCTTTATGATGCCTTAAACTAAACCTTCGTTATTTCTAAAGCCTTAAAATTCAATAACAGGCTGTGGCACCTGGCTGGAGTCGGTTTTATTAGTTCTAAAGCCTCCATAAAACAGAAAGCGGCTGGCGCAGAGACACCTCTGCAAAAACTTTAAATGAAGAGACAATGTCTTACAAAGTTAGTGTGTAGCATGTGTGCAGCGTCGCTTAAGTAGCGGGCTAGACAAAATTTAGTAGTAAGAGCTTACTTAACAGTATGCGAAATGCAAATGAGCCAGCGCGGGTATGCGCAAACGTTTGCGGAGTGGTCGGCGAGCGCTCGCGCCCACTAATCTCTTAACATAATAGCTACTGTCAAGTTTCCTATGTAGCAACACATTTGTTTTATCGAACTTCAGCCCGAAGTGCCGTACTCGGTTTAATTTTACAAACCCTTTGGGAACCCGCATGGGTGTAAAGTGCGCTTCTGATTTATAAAGGGTTTCGACAAAAGGTAAATAGATAGTAGCTACTCATTTATTTACCACATTATTGAAAGTTCTTCATCGAGACATGTTAAAACAATTTTAATTATGGATTCAGGATTGGTTAGTTATAATCCCAAAGAAGTACTTTTCAATAAATAAATTTCTAAAAATGGCTTGTGTAAAGTTTAAAGTAAACGTAAACGTAAAAGCTTAACAAAGTAGTTCTTGTGGAATACACTTCGAGTATAGTTAGGTCTTACAGCCATATTTTACAATTTAACCGTTATAAATATATAGCAGAGAAGCAATTTAGATAATGCAAATAAAGATATACTTTCTTTAGAATAACCACAAATCTTTCGAGGAGCGCTTTGTTATTTTCTAAGACTTCTAAAGAAATACCATTAAGCTCTTCGATACAACGAAATTAAGGCAGAGCAATACCTACTTAGAAATATTCGAAGACAACGTCTAATAGAATAACTGTAACTCAATAAAATAATTTATTATCGAAGTTGGCGAATGAACAGGAAAAATTTTTCCGGTCGAAGGAAAATCTGCCGCTGCTTCATTTCCCGAGGGGGCAGCGATAACGACCCTACTTGAACCTTTTACCTCTGTTTTCAATTATTCATACATTAAATTTTACCTACTGGGTTCTCACGGCCGCAGATTATATCCCTTTGATTAGGTCCGACGATCGATCACTTTCTTTGTAGCTTTTAATAACAACTCCCACTGGATTTCGACATCGACGCCAGAGATTGCCTCTGTAGATTCAGAACTCGCGATGTTATTCAATGGAAGGATAGCAATTTGTGAAGTTAATTAAATGAACAAAACGGTTTCATTAGATTATGATCTTTACTATTGTTTGAAGAACAAGGCGGGAGAGACGCATCCGTTTCTCGTTCGCAAACTTTCTTATCGGCAGCGTGAGTTATCCGCCCTCACCCTAGCTCCCATGCCAACCTACAACCAGTACGCTTTACCAATTATTATTACCGCCATGGGTCGCAACGCGAGGCGTATATGTGAGATCGAACATGATCCGTTACTGTTACGTATTTTTGATGATAAGCGGAAAACTTAATATTGCGATATTATGATCCGGAAATTCGAGCAAGCTTTCACGTCCGATTTGCACGGTATATCCGCTTCACGCGGTTAACACAATGATACTAGACAATATTACAATTAGGGTGTGCGTGACTGTGCGTGGCTTTGTGTAATGGCGGTCATCAGAAAATTTTGCATAGCCTACTTTGCCACAACATAATTCGCTTAGTCAAAACTAAACAATAGCTTTAATAATGAAGGCATTGATCCGATTGAGATTGATTGAGGAGCTCGATGACGAAATGGCTAGCGTTCTCGGCCTGCGATTGCAAAGTTAAGGGACTTTCGCAGAGGGCAGTAGCAGATTGGTGACCGAAAATTACAATTCGAGCTCCTACGTGCTGCGAAAGACACATTAAGCCGTTGGTACTGCGCCTGTGCTCTCTACGGTCTTGCAGGTTGCTGTCCCACCGAACACTGGAAGTGAGGGAAAAGGGAGTGCACCTGTGCTTGCGCACTCAATTGTCTTATAATTGTCTTGTTCTATAATATATCCTGCTAACCTGGCTGATCGTAAGATCAGCAGCCGTGGTCGAAAAACGGCTGGAGGGTTATTATACATTGATCCGCATTTAGTCGCTCTTCTAATGTGTAGTTGAAGTACCTATTATACGAGTTCTTTCATTACAAGTACTAACAAAAACAACGTACGAAAACATTAAGTTCCATTGTGTAAATACATTGCAATGCACACACATACACATGTAATGTATTTTGTGACATGAATTGGATCGAAAGTAAACTTGCACAAACAATAACAACATTTTGCGAAGTCAAACAAACGAAACATGAATAAACAAACATCGTTTCGTCACAGATGTATAAGCATATCGAGTTTCGCATCCAATTTGGGAAACATTTTCGCTTGTAATATTGTATCTTAAGAATAATATCATTTACCGAAACGATCGCTCGGCGTCGTGTTGTAGCTAAAGTAAAATATTCTAAATTTGTGGAGGTTACATTCAAAACTAAACTTCGGAACGAAGATATATGAGATGATTCATTTGGATTCTATATCATTCTTCTTTTCGAATGTGTCCTTTTATTATTATTTTTTCTAACTGTATTAGTTCCAGCAGAGAGTAAATAGTGTACTGGTGGTATTTATGTATGTAGACAGTGCCTAAACACACTCGAGCACAATAATGCACGATCAGAGAGCCGATAATGACGTCTCTTCTGTACGTGTGTCTTTGTGGAACGGTCGAGGAAACGCGGGTAACATTTAAGGACTGTGTCCAGTAATGGACACAGTCCTTAAATATTTTTTAAGGTACGTTTACAATGGTAAACTTAAATAGATTGCTCTTAGTTCAAAACTAGCATTATATTTATTTTTTGAAGTATTAACATCCCGTCAAAAATAACGATTTTGCTCTGTTTATTGTAGACGTAAGTTTACAAATCAACTCATCATCGTAACTGATATTTTGCCAATTTAATTTGATGCGTATCAAAACTCTTTAAAATCATTTTTTAAATAATGTGTTTGATAAATCATCCTGCTGACATACTCTCAAGTACTATCCTACTCCTACAACACGACAGTCATATTAGTCTCTTGAGCATTTTGATAACGTGACTCGATGTATTTTAAGAACACGCGAGCCTAAATTACAAGTTTCAAATGTGAAAATCAGATTTACGAATCCACGCCATTCATTGTTAGTAGGCAAATTAAGCAATTCACATGTAATTGAAGACTAAATACAAACGTGTAGCGTGAGCCCTACGCATGCTCTGTACTCGCGTCGTCGCCGCGACGGGAACAATCATCATTAATATTTACTGTATGGCGTAGCTGAGTGTGCAACCGTAGAGTTAGGCTAAAACTCCACCTAAGCGGAGGAGTGTGGAGCGGAGCGGAGATGTGTCAGCGCCAAAAGAGTTTAAGCTGAAGTGGTCACATGTAAAAGCCAAAACCCAATTGGCTTCTAACGGCACATCTCCGCTCTGCTCTTCATTTCTTAGAAACGCTCTGCATATCTCCGTTCCGCACCGCACATCTCTTTTCCGCTCCGCAAGTGTCTGTTCCGCTCCGCAAATCTCCGTTGCGCTTCGTACATCTCCGTTCCTCTCCGCACATCTCCGTTCCGCACTGTTCCGCTTTGCTGGAGTCTCAGCTTTAGAGAGGCGTAGCGAGGCGCGTTGACGCCAGCCTCTGATTCCGGCTGCCAATAATACGCACGTGACCGGCGTGCCAAGCCGGGACCAACTGTTATGAACAGTGCGTCTATACGTGTGTAGGCATCTACTCATCATCGGCTAGCGACATCGCTTCAATTTCCGAAGGCTGTCGTAATCAGACAGAGAAACCCGTGTTCTAATCCATAGGATTTGAGTATCGATAAAAGGCTTGTTATGTGAAGTAAATGTTAGCAACTGGAAATGTTCCCATGCTCGTTTAGAATAAGCGTTTTGCATGTTCTAAAATTTACTACAGAAAAACAGGACGCATTAAGCCGATCTCAAAAATACTGTTTGTTCATAAAAGTACAAATAATTAAAAATACCGTAGTGAATTGAATATGTTTTAAAAAAGATGACACCTACTATTCATAAGGAAATGTACTTTTTATGCATGATAAACAAATTAGTATCAAAAAATTTCATCGAACTTCCAAACCCAAAATTATCCACACAGTTTTTTACCAAACTGTAACTATTAAGGCTTATCTGCCAGCCGTTTACAGTTATGGCCTACCAAGCCTGGCTAGGCAATCTATGAAAACGCTGTCATATAATAAAATGGAAGCCATTTAAATAAACTTTACCATTCATTCGAAATAAAGCCACAAAGCACAATCCCTACAACATAAAACGCTTCCATTATTAATGAAAGGACACTTCAATACATGGTTTTATTGACATCACTGGCCTTTTTTATTGCAAGTTTATTTTGTGTCCTGTGAGACAGAATAAATAATACCACAAACCTGAGCCTACGAAAACGATTTGTAACGGTGCCCGTTCCTTCCAGCCTTCATGGACGTTCAGGCCTCCATGATGGCTGGAAATACCTAACCTGCGTGCCAACTGGCCACTAATTAAATTCCTTTCAAAATTCAAAATTCAAAATTTGTCTATTATGTTCTTTTCGCATTTTTTTGATTAGCCAGTCCAGACCTAGACCTACCGCGGAGCTAGACAGAGCTCCACAAAATAACTACCACTAAATATCTATAAAGAATTATAAAATATTAATTATCCTATAAACCAGTGCAATAGTTGTTGTTGTAGTTCGGAAGTATTATAATAGTGTACCTACCAATTGTGAAAGTGAAATAAAACTATTACCAATATCCATATACATCATATTTTATTCAAACCAACTATTTGCGACGGGAAGGAACCCCAGACCGCCACAATGGCGCCCAACGTTATATATTGACGAATCCCTGCTGTCCGCCGTGATCCACGAGCTGCTACTGCACCCGCCGTCGTTGCTGCGTGCCTCCCAGCGCGAGGACATCGAGGAGAAGTCGCAGGAGTTCCAGTGCTGTTGGATCCAGTGCCTCGCTGACATCGAGTTTTTCGAGCACGGCTGCTACACCTTCGTCGGATAGTAATAAGGCTAATAATTTTCTTTAAATAATTGTTTTACCTAAAATACATAAAAAACGATGTAGTTAGAATACCAGTAGCCTTTACGACTTTTATTACATTGTGTTTTAACCTTTCTTCCTTTCTAGCAATTATCCTCCTGCATAATTTATTTATTTTATTCATTACCATTCATCACATTATCCCATTATTTACACAACAATCACCCTACACACACTTACAGACACTAACACGTCGACGCTGCTACAGCTGGTTACAAATGTAATCGGGTCTAATGCTGTAGTACCGAAGGCACTACATTATTTACACTCTTAGCTCGTATTTCTTAGGCTTTCGAGGCCGACTACAAGGGTACGCATGCTAAGAGCACATTCAAACACAACACACCTACATCAACATATTTAACACTTACCATTACCAAATTATTTATATAATTATTTAATTAAATATTATTATAATTTCTTGCTCATTGTAGTGTATATCCTTATTATATATTTCTAAGTTATCGGCTCTTAGCCGCACGCGCCACCTTACCTCACTGCATACAGCCGACTGAGCTGTCTGACAGCCGCACGTGCGCTAGAGACGACATAATGCTTCCTTCTCTTTCACTCACAAACACTACATCCCTTCCTTATTTTATAAGTTTTCTTTTTAGAAAAACAATTTATTACTTCATTTTTCAATCAATTTATTATCTTCGTTTATACACCCAACAAAATTGAAAAACCAACTTATTTTCGATTCTACTATACTTCTATAAAAATTTAAAATCAACTTCTCTAAATTAAAAATAAACTATACTTGTAACCAAAATTGAAAATCAACTATCATTTTACAGATTTTTAGTCTTGGCCTGCTAAATACTGATCATTGTCATTCTCCGCTTCTGCACCGTTTTCTACTGCAGTTTCTAAATCATGTCCATCAATTTCTTTGTCAATGGATTTCTATACTCCTTCCGCAGACTTAACCGTGTGCGTCGCTGAATCGTTTTATGAATGCGTTTTATTTGTATTCTTCATATATATTCAATCTCCCACCTGTATTGGAAAATCTCGTGCTCTTTGTCTTTTATCTGTATACTCTCATCCTTTTTCTTTTCTTTCTTTATTTTTGTCTGAAATATATATATATATGTCTCTAAAACTTTGTTCTGCGACATCTATCATTGGAATCATGTCTCGGAACTGGAAAAATAGTTCTGCCGGTGTCTTCCCGGTCAAACTATGTAGAGTTCTATTCTACATAGTCCAATGCTCCATGAATGCTACTTTCCAGCATTTCTTCTCCACTTGTCACATTTTAAAGCGTTTAATAATGTCTCTATTTTCTTTTTCTTTACTTCTCTGAATGAAAGAATGAACTAATTTAACATCATTCTCCCGGCAATAGGCTTTGAAGTCTGCATGCACTAACAAATTGTTTACCATTGCCGGATGCCGGATTGGGGGTTACAGAAACCGTATGTCTTAAACGACTAAATTTCTTTAAGTAAGCGAATCATTTCTGTACTACTTATGTTTCGAGAAGCTTTCATCTCTTTATACCTGGAATAAATATTAATCGACAACAACAAAAAGGTAGTCGCCACTCGGTAACGGGTCTAAATGATTCAAAGCTGTATCAACCCAGGACTGAGTAGGTAATTCCCTTCTCTTGAGTGAGTGTAGTAGATTTGCTGATACCAGAGTGCATCTTTTACAGGACCGTACAAAGTTTTTCTCGTCATAGTTATAGCCACAGCCACCAAACTTTCGCTCATAAGCTTCATTTTCTTCGCTACTATTCCAGCATAGTCCTCATGGGCAGCATTTTTAAAATGCTGTCGTCAATCCTTAAATGATCTTCAATATATTTTAACGACACAGCAATAGGTCTAGCATGGTCAACAATATCTTGTACATAGTCTCGGTACTGAGTCTTATCGTGACTAAAAGTATACGGCCTAGATAAGGGATCGGCAATATTATTTTTTCCAGGAAGATAAATTACATTGTACTTGTAGGATTAAAGTCTCAGTATCAAACGCTCAATCCGTAGACAAGGTTTGGACTTCAGGCCCAATATAACCTGGAGAAGTTTATGGTCTGTAATTAGGTCGAACTCCTTGCTATACAGTAACATGTGGGAGTGCTCCACTGCCCACACTAGCGCTTAAGCCTCTTTCTCCATCTGACAATAACGACGTTCACAGTAACAGAGAGTTTGTTTCCAAACCCAATAATGCGTGGACCTCTTTCATTTCTTTGCACTACGATGGCTCCAAGTCCGACTGGACTTACATCTTCAAATACCAACGTCTTATCATTCACTTTATATTACCCATTTGGTATGTCACCTAAAGCTGTCATTATAGGCCATTAATGAGTTAAGATTACAAGAGGCTGTTTTTTGACTTTCTCCCCAAGAATCCTAATATCAGCAATTCTTGCTGATTTTCGACGAAGCCATTGCTTCAATGGTTTTGTTAAGGTGACCATATTCCAGGAATCCATTTCCCAATGTATTTAATGAGCCCTAAAAAGTTCTGTAATTCCGAAATGCTAATGGGGCTTCTAAGATCCTTCATAAATATTTCTCTAGCGGTCGGATTCCTTGATCTGAAGATTTGTTCCTTTATTTGTTCCATAAATGCATTTTATTTATCTTTATTATTTATCTTGCCTAAATATTACATCATTCGACGTCAGCTGTTTCCAATACTTTCTTTAACCGTTTATAATGTTTCCGTTTGTTCAAGCCATAAAACAAAATGTCATCAATGAAGTTTACTACACCTTCACATTTACCCTTTCAAGTGTTTTCTGAAACATTTCGGGCGCACAGGTAATCTTAAAACAGAAACAGATATTAAGCCAAACATGAGTCGCTTGAACCTGAATAATCCTTTAACAAATGTATCTGGAATCGGGAACCAGCTCCAGTTTTAATACAACGCATCCTTTACCTCCAATTTACTAAGCATATGAGCATTTTGGATCTTCGGTGTTCCATAATTGCCCCGTCTGATGTCGACGCAAAGACGAACATCCCCATCTGTTTTTTTTTTATCTATCATAGATATCTGCATTGAAACGTGTCAATAACTTGAAAGGAACCTCACTGCCATAAGCAACAAATGTCTCCCCTGTTTTCTAACTCCTTCGCTACTATTTTCAATTTTTTTTTTATACCATGTCTTGTCTGTTATCAAATTGTTTTCATACCCTGAATCAATCAGAGAATATCCAAAACAAAATCAATATTTTCTTCTATAACATTAGTTTGCTGTAAGTATGTCTCCAAATCTTTGACCTGAGTTCTTTTTTTTTCACATCTACACCTTTTCCTTCCTTGTCATTTTCATTGCTTCGATTTAAACTTGTACTCTTACACTGAGCCTAAAAATGTATTACCTTCTTGCATCGAACACAGATTTTTCTTTTAGCTAGACATTTCGTATCATAAGCCAGATGATTCCAACTACCACACCGATAACAAGCTTTTACCTATAATTATTGATATTTTTTTTTCCTTCACTTCTGAATCAATTTTATTTACTGCTTGTTCTTTACGTTTCTGGCCAAAATCTCCTAATTGACGTTCCACCACTTCTATTCTTTCTAAGCTCTTCCGACAAGGTCTTTTCAATTGCCAATTCAATTCTGATTTCAATTCTGATCAATCAGACTGTCATCTACATCCGTCAATAGACATTTCAAAGCTTGTTGCCTTGGTCAAACGAAGTATTTTTCAAACTTCTTGTTCTCTTCTTTTTTTTATTTTATTTCTTCTTTTTTCATTTATATATCTGTTTCTCAATACGTCTTCTTAATGCGTCAATTCAGCATCGCCACCCGGTATATTAAACAGTATTTCTTGAAGTTTTTGTCCACCCCAATCCAAAAGACTAGCGCGTTTTTAGAACTAGTGTTAACGTGAGCGGCTTCCAGGTAAATACATAAACTTCCTTTCCACCGTTCCCATCTAGCGCCTACTGATCCTGCTTCACCGTCAGATACAATTTTTTGTAAGGAAAAGGCTGACATCATTTAATCAGTGAACAAAAAACAAATAAAGAATGTATGTATACTTTAGGTCACCAAAGAGGCATCATCCACTTAACAACCCCATACATTCAATATTTAATCCTTCCATCTTTCGGTTAACTTCAAAATATGCTTCAGCTCGTACTCGTTTAAATATAAACATTGCATTATATTTAACTAGCTGTCGGATTTAACAACTCCACTATAAAGGTATATGATTGATAATTTCATAGCTATCATACACCATCAGTATATATGTAACATAGCTAGAATTTATATCTATAATATAAATTATTTTATTAACTCGTGTAAATAATACGGACATTACCCGAAAAACAAACATCATAATATTTCGGGCATCACCCGAAGTATAAACTTTATAATATTACGGGCACCACCTGAAATATAAACATCATTATAAGAACGGGCATCACCCGCACAATAAACTTCATAAAATTACGGGCATCACCCGAAATATAAACTTCATAATATTACGGGCATCACCCGAAATATATAAACTTCATAATAATAACGGGCATCACCCGAATTATAAACTTCATAATATTATGGGCATCACCCATAAACTTCATAATATTACGGGCGTCACCCGAAATATAAACTTCATAATAATTACGGGCATCACCCGAATTATAAACTTCATAATATTATGGGCATCACCCATAAACTTCATAATATTACGGGCGTCACCCTAAATATAAACTTCATAATAATAACGGGCATCACCCGAATTATAAACTTCATAATATTATGGGCATCACCCATAAACTTCATAATATTACGGGCGTCACCCGAAATATAAACTTCATAATAATTACGGGCATCACCCGTGTAAAACCTCCATGTATCACAAAGTTAATACGATACGTCATCATCGTACATAACTAGTACAGGCATCACCTGTACCTTAATAACATTACGAACTCCTTACAGGCGCCACCTGTCTTTTTTTTCTTTCTTTTTTTTTTACTACCAGGCGTCATCTGGTTACGTTATAGCTTCACGCGTCCAACATCATTATTGCAAATATTGACATAACTTCCATAGTTGTAATTAATAATCCACTTCAGAAATTTATGTTCCTTGCAAGCATAAATACTTTTTACCTTAATAAAAAAAAAATTGTAAATAATATTTAGTAAGTTCAATAAAACTCGTGAAACTTCCATCGTGGTTAGTAGGTATTTATCTATTTGTATATCATTCAAATATATTAAAAATTAAATTAATTGCAAACAATTCAAAATGTAAACAATTTTAATTTAATGAATTTTAAATTCCTTTTTTTTATTTATTTATTTTTCAATTCGCGCGGATGTGAAATGGAACGCATTCGTGAGCGAGCAGCCGTCAAATTAAAAATCAATAATTTGAACAAAATTAAATTTACAAAATACTTTTACGTTACATTACAGATTATGATATTACCAATTGTTATTAAAATACTCAATCAAATACGGAAACGTCCCCTTTTAGAATAACTTAAACATATTGTTATAAAATGAATTAAAGTTGCACAAATTGTCAGTACTATTTGGAACAGATGATAATTATATCGTCTCGCATAAACACAGTTATATACCTACACTCCAATCGAATTCTATATTTTCTCCTTTATAAAATTTATTAAAGTCACTTACAGTTTGTCCTCGTCGCCAAAATGTAGTGTATATCCTTATTATATATTTCTAAGTTATCGGCTCTTAGCCGCACGCGCCACCTTACCTCACTGCATACAGCCGACTGAGCTGTCTGACAGCCGCACGTGCGCTAGAGACGACATAATGCTTCCTTCTCTTTCACTCACAAACACTACACTCATAATAATTGAACTCGTTGTTTTCATATTTTAAATATTTTGACATTTTTTGACGTTGTCATAAAACGTCGCTGTCACATATTACTTCTAAAATTAAATAATATTTTCCTTGACGATATGAAAAAGTTTTCATATAATTTATAAATTTTTATTATTACTCCTTACAATAAATATGTTCACATTTTAATAAACTCGTAATTACTTAGGAGGAGAGCTAGGTCTGCCTTACATTTTTTTATAATTTTACTTGTGATTTTTACTTTTCATTATTTATTTATACTATTCTGTTTTTATATGCATCTCCATTCTTTCACCATTATTTCGGCTGATCCATTAACCACTTTTATTAACCCGTACTTTGTAAATATGTAAATGATTTTACTCTACTATTACTTACTCCTAGTACTTCTAAAAAGTACAGAGTAATGAAGTTTATACTTCTACTCTATCCCTTAAAGGATAGTAATACACTTGTAAATAATTATTTTTCACCAAAAACCAGCGGGTGGTGACTGGTCCTTTTAAAAAAGCCTACACTATCATTATCTTTCACCAAAAACCAGCGGGTGGTGACTGGTATTTTTAAATAAGCCTTACACTATATTTACCCATTCTTAACTTGTAAATAATCATATTACCTTACCTTGTTCACCAAAAACCAGCGGGTGGTGACTGGTATGTTTAAATAAGCCTACACTATTCTAGGTTGTTTTCACGAGAAAGTTCTTCTATTATATAAGATTTCTCAAACAAATTGGCCTTAATTATTTAAATTAATTAAGACTGTAGAGGCGATGTAGGGTTTTGGAAAACGGAACAACCTAGTGTAAATATCACATTATAAATATCACTTGCACCGTCTAAATTCGATCATGCATCTCCATTTATTTTATATCTGTATTTTATATTGTTAAGGTTGTATTAAAAAAAAAAAAAATCTTTAGAGATTTTTTTTTGCGCCGGCCGCCCCGGTATTGTAACGGTGCCCGTTCCTTCCAGCCTTCATGGACGTTCAGGCCTCCATGATGGCTGGAAATACCTAACCTGCGTGCCAACTGGCCACTAATTAAATTCCTTTCAAAATTCAAAATTCAAAATTTGTCTATTATGTTCTTTTCGCATTTTTTTGATTAGCCAGTCCAGACCTAGACCTACCGCGGAGCTAGACAGAGCTCCACAAAATAACTACCACTAAATATCTATAAAGAATTATAAAATATTAATTATCCTATAAACCAGTGCAATAGTTGTTGTTGTAGTTCGGAAGTATTATAATAGTGTACCTACCAATTGTGAAAGTGAAATAAAACTATTACCAATATCCATATACATCATATTTTATTCAAACCAACTATTTGCGACGGGAAGGAACCCCAGACCGCCACAGATTGAAGCTACGTCGTAACGTTCGTAGACGAGTCGCTACGAGCATCAAACTTACTTATTATTCAAATCACATCGTTACATTGAGTACATTGATTAATTACGAATTGAATGGAAATATTCACTCTGCCGAAATTCTATATTAATTACAGCTCCTACACAATCGTTCCCAATTATTTCACGATGAATTGAGTTTCGAAATTTCCTCAATGAAAAATACTTCTAAAACGTATTATGTTTTGCTTTATATTTGTAGGGCCCACGTTTGAGATGGTTGTCATAAACAGTTATTAATCATCGTGTCGCCCTTGTTACTTCAAAGGCTCGCTTAATCAACTGCGAATGGTTTGAGCGTCTGCGCCATTACTCAACGAGCTCATTTTCACATTCTTGGTCGACGTGTGCGCTATCTGGTAATCTGAAACACAACTCATCCCGTTGAGTGTGGTCCAAACGAGTTTAACTCTCGTGTTATTATGGCCGGGAAGTTTGTTCAACGGCTTTGTAAGCAGTTAGTTATACGTGGATTCTATTCGAACGCCCCAAACAAAGAATAATGATTCATAAAATTTATATTTGTGAATGCTTGCATTAGCATTGATTGATGAAAGATCGAGGGTATTTTTCGCCATTGGCGGTATAGTGGGACTGGATGTCTTGTTTCATATGTGTTAAAATGGTCATTATTTTTTTAAGTTTAAATTTGATTTTTCATTTCTACATAATATGCCTACTATATACGTATATACTATATATACACAGCCTGTCATGTTTACGAGGTTTACAACCAAATATTTCAGCTATAATAGTAATATTCTCCTTAACACTCCTTTTAAGAAAAATATAATGCCTTTGTGAAAGGTCTTTTGTTTTTCATGCGTCAACAATTTATACGTTGAGACTACAAAGATGAAATCTTTTCACTAATTTGACGTGTTCGTTTTTTTCATTTTATTACAAGTCTTGAAAGAAAGGCACGCACGTACAATATGCTGTCATAATACATTAGGCAGAAAAGTTATTGTTCATTTAATTCTGAGAACGACATTTATATTTTTATATTCATTTTAGCAGTATAGACAAGGCTGTGTAAGTCTTCAAGTGTGTCTTTTTGATGTAATTCTTTCATGACGGGTAGATGATATATTTACTACGCCTGATCGCTCTACAGTCGTGTCAGATTGCTGTCCCACCAAACTATGAGTGGAAGACTATAGGAAGTGCATCTGTGCTTGCGCACTTATTTGTGCACTATAATATATCCTGCGTACCTGGCTGATCGTAAGATCGGCCGTCATGGTCGAAAAACGGCCGGAAGTATATATATTTACTCGTAGACTATTATATGCCATTTAAATATTGAATGCCATTTAAATATTGAAATAGTAATTATATCATTATCGTTTTACGGAAATTCCGTGTCATATGTATGAATTATTCCTCAGCTCAGAATTCTCCTATTACCTTTATCAACGCTTTGTACATCCATCGCCTTTGACGAGGAGAATATCGAGCAGGTATTTGGCTACATGTCTAATCTAATGGTGCAGATCAAGCGTCCTTGAGTGATCGTCAATTGCTCAGAGACATTGCTAGCTAGTTAGCAGATTTGATGTACGTGATGCGAAATATGATGCTTCAGCGTTTTGATATATAGCTTCATTAGCTGTCTGGTTTTAACAAGCTCAGAGGATTTTGATAAAGATTGGCGGTTTTTAAGTTAATTATATTTTTTACAAAACTACATAATCATCTTGATTTCCTCAGACTGTACACCTCGATGGTCTAGTGGTTTAAGTGCCGGGCAGCGTGGTCTCGAGGTCCTGGGTTTGATTCCTGGGTCGGGAAAAATTGTGTCGAGTTTTCTGAATACTTGTGATCACCAAGCCGCATTTGGCAAGCGACATGATTAAGCCAAACCCCATATGTGTAACGAAAATATGACTTAAATTATGGAGGCCTTTGCCCTTCAATGGGATATTAATAGGCTGATAATGATACTTTTTACACAGATTTTGAAATAAAACAATACATAAAACTAAAATCTACAAATACGCTGCTTATACTCGATCAAATTATCTAGAAAATACCCAATTTGATAATAAATTAAATATTTATTAATGTACTAGAAATACTTACAAAAAACATATTTTGATAACGAATACGATCCCCGACCTGATAAATTATCTCAATACCCAATTACAAAAAAAAACTGAAATTGAGTTTCAAGTTATTGGAAGCGTAACTGGTGGAACGTGAAACTCAGCTAGTGACAAAAAGAAGTCTCCGTGAGGTAATGTGGATTGAATCATCCGCGACCTCGTCTTACGGCGTCCTAATAATAACTCAACGCCTCGGTAATTGAATTCTGAAAATTCGTTTTATTTCTTTGCGTAGGCGCCTAATTTAATAACCGACTTATATCCACATATTTTTTGAATAGGATTTGTGAAGAAATTGTATCAGAATAGGTGATGGGTAGCATTTGTTCTGTTTTTCATAAACGACACAAGCTCACATTATAACAATAAAATTATAAAATATATTTTGTGGTCGTTTCTTTTTAGTAGAATATAACACCTGACTTGATCGTAACACCACCTAATGTGCACTAAAACTGATATTCCTATTCAGAACTGTTAAAAATGAAACTATTTCAACCAAATCTTGTATAATTCGCACATAGTAGCGGAAGGACAGCTAGCTTGCGCTCGAAGCGGCCAGATGGAAGATAACTGAGCTACGACTTTCCGTGCTACGACTTTGTCCCAGAAAATAGCGTCTTAACTCACTATTTTCTTGCTCGAGCAACTTTGTGGGTATTTGTAAAAGTAGAAATATAAGAAATAAAGTATCAGAATATTAATTACCTACTGTAAGGCTTTACAGTTTTAAAGCTTCATAAATGCGAAGAGATACTGTAACATCAGAGCTAGTTATTTAAATAGATGTAAAATTATATACTTAAACATAATTATACAACACCACTGCCTACTAGAAGTATAAAATATGACTCAAATAGGGAATTGAACTTGCCTATTCAACCGTCTCCTGATTTTTAATGGCGTGAAATTTTTACATAATCTAATATGATTAAAATTTTGCTAATAAAGCGATGAAATATTAAGAACATTTTGGGCTTATTTTAAAGCAAGTGCTTACTCAAAACTCAAACACAAAATATTCTTCATTCACTTTATATTTATTGCTTCATATAAGCACTTATGAATCGTCAAAACAAAATGTACAATAACAATGACTCTTCCTACCTATTACTTGCTTACAAATATTCGCAATATAAAGATGTTTTAAATTATATTTGTTACAGTCGGCCGGATGTTAACTGGCCAGACTCAGTCGAGGGATTGAATGAAATAAAAGTAAGGCGATTTGTAGAAGGAAAAATGAAATAAAATGTGACCAACATTCAATGAAAACTCCCGCGGGTATTATATAACGGTTCCAAGAAAATACTTATAGTTAGTTAGGATGTGAAATGTTTAACTGTACTTGAATAAGATAAAATTAAGCGTATTACATTGTAATTTAACTTTCCATTAATAGAAAATATCTACCATGAGAAAAATAAGTAGAAAAAACATTTCAGACGTTAGTTGCTGGTTTGGGGAAAAAATAATAATTGAACTATAACCTAAAATTCTCCTAGTGACTACTCTATTATGTATTTAAGCTATCATTGTTAAATTGACTTTGATTCCTTTCACAAACAGATCTCATCTAAGCTGTTAACTACATTTCTTTGATTGTTGATTTAGTGAAGTTATGCCAGTCCGACAAGACAAAACAAAGCGCTTAAAGATAAATATCTTAGAAACTTTGATTAATCCTGAATAAATATTCATTTAAGATTTCTTTAAACGCCATTGCCTAACTACTTGGTTAACTACTTGATTCCATGTCCAATAACTCCTATAATTTCCCCGTACACGTATTTCTGAACGCAGCGCAGAACCACAAAATTACCGGTCACCCGAAAAATATCATGGAGAAATAACCGAAAAACGTCATATCGAGAGTTATCAAAGCATCGGGTCAGGGGATATCATAATAATGCGGGATAAATATTGTATATCGTATGGCTTGCAGTGAACCCCACGCGTCGTATCACGTCCTGCGTAATGAAACGAATGTGGATTACACATGCCGACTGCCAAACGGTCCCTTTTGCGAACTGTCCAAACAGTTATATACCTTTTTCAAGCACACTCACTAATAAAGAAAACGTGATACCCCAATTTCAACCTGCAATAATATATCAACACACGGCTCAGTGGATATACGACTTTTCGTTGAGTTACGTTCCGCCGTCTCTTGCCTCATAACACGCCACCTTCAGGCTCAAATTCATCATGCTCGTTTATTTTATTAGTAAAAGCATAAGGTTAGGCTTTTAGTTGAATATTATTACTAAAATTCTTATGAGTCGTTATAAAAGATTATAACTAGCCATGATTATAACTGACTTCTTTTCTATTTGACCTAAAACGTGAGCAAATGAAGGACGAATTTTTTCGAGTTGTGCTCTGGACGGAATAAAATATGACGCTTCTAGGTAATTTTGTCACGTATAAAGAAATGGATTAATGCCGAGGCAGTATTTTTTGATGTAATGGGCTGATAAAATATGCTACCTACTGTACAGATAAAAGGACCAGGTCAATCCCATAATGGCAAGCAAAATTTGGTTCTGAATGGAAAATACGCCCATTAAGGGCAATCATTACTTGTATATTTTTTTAAACCTTGTTAAGCGATTTTGTTCTAAAAAATAGTCTGATCACGGTGGAACTTTGTAGACAAGCAATCATGAATTTTAATTTAGTTCTGCAACGTATAAAATCAACAAGAATAATCGTGAAATATTATGGCCTATGAAATCACGCATAATTCGCTGATAAGCAAAATCTGCAAATCGAATGATGTGCTTCCCCCTACATAATCAACGTTCTTATGGTTACACTGTGACTTTTATCTGTACTCAATGGGCTAAGCTCTTCCCGATTTATGGCTATATAAAAGGCCGAAAAAATATTCCGTGACATTATTACAGTCGGAGCGTGTCTTTAATTTTCGTTTCCTCGGTCCATCTCTGTCTCGCCGGGCCAAGAAGTGATCCACTCCGACCGAAGGATATAATCCCGTAAGGCATTTAGCGTCATTACGCTCTGGCACATTTACCCCTACCGTAACGATTAGGGGGAACCGCGGAGCTGTAAGAATCGTTACTGGCGAAGTTCACGATTCACTAGGAATAATAAAAGATACAGTGTAACCGAGATAAATGTAGGAATCAGAGGGCTATTAACATCGTTTTGCGGATGAGCGGCGACAGTAATTGCCGTGTCGGCGTGCGGACACAAAATTTATGGCGCCCACTGTGGGTAATTGAGTCGGCTCACTTGATACTCTGTGGTCTTCGCGACACCTGCCTACGCACTGCTTTTTGTGCCGGCGATATATCTCACAACTGGACCTGCGGCCATTACGTTTTTTTATGACAAATGTGTTGCTGTGGTGGGGTAGATAATTTATATATTTATTAAATCACAGGCCGCAAATCCGATTCTTATTTAATAATTTAACTTTTTTCTGATTGAATATGTAGTTTTACATAAATAAATTACTCATGAAAATCAATAAGTTGTTTTATATTCTCAGGGCATGGGTCCTTGAGGCATGGCTAAAGGGGTAAGCCACGAAATCGGGTGTATCCCCTCATTGCCATGGTTTCAGTAAAAGCTCTTGGTCGAAGCCATTGGTATTCTACCCTTTTCTTAACCACCTGTGTCGTTTTAAGACATCGTTGGAATAACTAAGCAAGTGACGTACTTGAATATATATACATACATACATACATATATGTCCACAGAATGCGAGAGTTTACATGATTTCAGAGAGAAATATTTTATTTGTTTTTTATTATATAAATATGTTAGATGTGTAAACGTCTTACTTTTGCCAATAATTGCAATATTCTACAGTCTATGGGATCAACGTTTTCAAAAGCATTAACTTAGTATATTGGCCACAGCATCTATTTCAGATGATTGTTGCAGCGCGAGTGGGTTTATGGGAGTTGGCATCTCCGTTTGTGGCTATAGAGCCCTATAGCAGCACGGCATATCTTGCCGCAGCGATCGCAGATGTACTGCGAGGATGCAGGAGGTGGCAAAGCACGACGAATTTTATTTTGCTTAAATTTTTCCAACCAGTCTTTGTCGTGCTTTGATGCACCATCCTTGATGTCATGACTATAGTTGTAAAAAACCCGTTAGCTACCGTTAAATAACCAAATTTTTGGTTAGCTACCGATAAAATGCAGTTGTTAACGGTTAGTTATCTGACAGTGACAGCTAAAAAGGGTATAGTTTTTTTCCTTTGTGAAGAGAAAATCGATATTCAAAAGATAAATAAAATTCATTTTAGATGTTATCCTACTACCTAATCCTACTAAGATTATAAATGCGAAAGTTTGTAAGAATAGATGGATGGATAGATGTCTGTTACTCTTTCACGCAAATACTACGAAACGTAAATGTTAAATTATATGTCGCTTTAATTTATAATTGCGTCTAATATACAATCTATTACTATTATTATTATACAAACACTTATTTACATCTAGCGGAATCTAGTGGAATTTAACCGTAAAATGCATAAAATGCGGGTTATTAACCGTTTCTAACGAAAAATGCATATTTACCCGCACGGTTAAAATCGTTAATAACCGGCGTCGCATCTATAGTCATGACGCCATTCAGGTCTCATTTCGGCGCGTTGCTCCCAGCTGTCGGGTTCAATCCCGAAGCTTAACATGTCCCTCTTGCAGGAGTCCTTAAATCGTAAGTTCGGCCGCCCGATTGGTCTCTTTATATTTGCTATCTGGCTCAGCATGACTTGACGCGGTAGTCTCTCGTTAGGCATCCGGTATACGTGACCAAGCCAGCGAAGTCTCCTTTGCTTCAGCATTGCAGTTATGCTGAGGCATTCTGTCTTTGAGAGAACCACCTCGTTGCTCAGTTTGTCTTGCCATGTGACTCCAAGTATAGTCCTCAGGCAGCGCATATGGAAAGCATTTAGTTTGCGTTCTTGTTTAAAGTAGGTAGTCCACGTTTCAGAGGCGTACAATAGTGTGCTCAGAACACAAGTCTGGTAAACGAGGACTTTGGTGCGGGTGTTAAGCTTAGGATTACGCCATACGCGCGCTAAAAGCTTTCCAAATGTACTCGATGCTCTTCCAATCCGAGTATCTATCTCTTTGTCATTCGATAGCGAGCATGTGGTGGTAGAACCAAGATAACAAAATCGATCCACAACTTCCAATAAGACGCCATCCAGTGTGATTTTAGGAAGTTGGCTTGCTCCTTGCACCATAACAACAGTTTTTTTGGTGTTCACGCTCATATTATACAGGCGGCATGCTTGTCCAAATCTCGTCACCAGCTCCTGAAGATCGCTTTCAGAGTTTGCCACCAGAGCAGCATCATCTGCGTAAAGAAGTTCTCTAGCAATTATATCTAGACGCTTGTTTTTGGACTTTAGTAGACCAATATTAAATAGCTTTCCGTCTGTTCTTGTATGCAGATGCACTCCGACATCACAGTTTTCAAAAGCAGTCAGCAGTAGTGCAGAGAAAAACATACCAAAAAGGGTTGGAGCCAGCACACAACCCTGCCTAACTCCGCGGTTAACACCAAAAGCTTCAGACTTTCCTCCGTCAAATATGACTGAGCCCTTCATGCCGTCGTGGAAGGATTTAATGAGTGCAAGAAGTTTTGGTGGACAGCCAATAGTCAACAGTACGCTGTATAATCCTTCCCTACTCACAGTGTCGAACGCCTTATTGAGATCAACAAAAGCCATAAACAACGGGACACGGTGTTCGCGACACTTCTCTTGGAGCTGGCGAAGGGTAAATATCATATCGCTAGTTGAGCGGCCAGCTCTAAATCCACACTGTGACTCGGGATAAATATAGTCTGCCAGAATCTCCAATCTTCGCAAAACCACTCTTGCAAATGCCTTTCCCGCAATGCTGAGAAGTGATATGCCTCTGTAATTATTGCAGTCACCTCTGTCTCCTTTGCCTTTATATAGGGTAACTATATCGGCATCTCTCATGTCCTGTGGAATAGTTCCCTCATCCCAACAACGCAACAAAAGAGCGTACAGGGGAGAAGAAACGCAGCCGAGTTTTACCAGTTCGGCGGGTAAGTTATCAAGGCCAGTACTTTTACCTAGTTTTAGGCTTCGGAGTGCTTCAAGAAATTCGTCATACGAAGGAGGATCATCAAGTTCGATCACCACAGTTCTAGGTGTAAGTCCAGCCAGCGCGTCAGGATCTATAGTAACTTCTTGAGAATATAGGTTTGTGTAATGTTGCGCCCATCTATGTAATTGTTCACCTTTGTCAGTAATCGGATTTCCATCTAGGTCTTTAATTGATGAGCGTTTATACTTGAGCGGTCCAATTGCAGATTTGATTCCCTGGTACATTCCCTTAAAGTTACCCTTGTCCCGACATTGCTGTATGGACTGACAGAGTTTGACCCAAAACTCGTTAGCACATCTTCGACTGGCACGTTGTACTTCCGCTTTAGCCAAAATGTAAGCAGATTTTTTGGCAGGATCTCTATCATTATGCAGAAAATCTACGTAAGCGTTACGTTTTTCCTCTATTAACGGAAGCAAAACATGTTCATATTCCTGAAACCAGTCTTTAACTGTTCTTTTCCCTTTTCCGTATATCTCTTCGGCCGATTGAGTTATTCTTTTCTTGATGAGCTCCCACATGTTGTCCACACTTGTAGTTCTCTCCAGAAAGTCTTTACTTAATGTACTTGCGATTTGAATTTCTAGCTTTTTATACAGTTCTTTGTCTTTCATTGCTGCGGTATTAAATGTAAACTTTTTAGAAGTCTTCTTTGAGGAGTGGATTTTCTTTGGAACATGACGTGATTTTATCATAACTAACGAGTGATCGGTATTGCAGTTGGCACTGTGGTACGTTCGAGAGTTGAGAATATCACGTAAGTCTCTTTTTCTTGTGATAATAAAATCAATCTGATGCCAATGACCCGAACGTGGGTGTTTCCACGAGACCTTATGAATAGGCTTGCTCTTAAAGTAGGTGCTAGTAACACACAGCGAAAAAGACGCACAGAGCTCTAGTAAGCGTTGCCCATTTTCATTTATATTCCCGACACCGTGGAGCCCAATGCACTCCGGCCAATCATTGTAGTTGTTACCTATCCTCGCATTAAAATCACCGAGCAAAAGAAGTTTTTCCGAAGGTGTGACGGATTCAATGTTTGTCCGTAGATCGTCATAAAACGCGTCTTTGACCTCTGCAGCGGCTTTAAGAGTTGGTGAGTAAGCACAAATCAAGGTAATAGGTCCTGAGGCTGACATCAATCTTAAAGACATTATGCGCTCGGACGTGCATTTAAGTGCTTCTATGCAATTGAGTAAATTGTTCCTGACGGCAAAAGCCACACCATACTCGCGTCTTTCCCCATCATTTTTTCCCTTCCAGAAAAAGGTGTAGTTGTCTTCGCGAACACTTCCTTCGGCGAGAAGACGAGTTTCCTGCAAAGCAGCTACGTCAACACGGAGGCGAGCGAGTTCTCTATCTATAATGGTTGTTTTCCTAAGCTGTGGTATATCAGAGGAAGCATCATCATCAAAAAGCATGGTCCTTACGTTCCATGAAGCAAATCTTGTTGTCTTTATGTTTGATATTTTGAAATTTTTAGTTTTGTTGCTGGGTGCATCGTTGACCCATTCCATTTCAAGCATCGTTAAACACTTGCTGCTCCACACACCTATAGAAGCTAGGAACGGGGGGCGGACCAGTACCTTATTGGCCGGGGGCTGCCCAGCTGAGGCAGGCGGTAACTGGTCAGTTAGCCGCGATGGACTATCCTACCGTCGGGAGTCACCCCTGGCGCCAGCGCACACACCCATTAGCGCGAGGCTTATGACCGGTGACTGCAACTCCCCGTGTTGTAATTCGAGCCTTTTCAGGCACGAGTGGAGTGTCCTCTCCACAGGCGCTGCATGCCTGGGACATGAATTTAAGAACACAGATATGCCCTACTTCCATGATCTTCTCTCGACCTCTTCGGTTGGATCCACAGGAATGACGAGTCACTACGTGTGGAACCGGTTTCGGTTGCAGAGGTTGCCGACTTGTTCAGGTTGCACCTTAATGTCGCCTAACGGTACCTCAGATCCGTTGCCCCATCCGCCAAACTATGCCGTACCAAAGACTATCTTCTCCGCCATAGTTGTCGTTAGGGACTTTATCCGTAACCCTGGACAAGGAGCCGCGTTATACCCCGTGGCACTGGGTCCCTGTTCGAACTTTGCCACCCACACACTCCGGCCTACTAAAATGTGGGGCCCCACTCCCGCGACGAGGACGCGCCGAACAGGATTTACCTCGGTGGTAGAATTGAGATGAGAAACTTAGTATTGATTAACTTAGTACTAACTATAGATGATTAACTTAGTAGGAGAACCATAATTATTTTTATATGCATCGTAAATGTAAACCTTTGATACTTAAACAATCGCAAGCGAGGCAATATCACTTACATCAAATTTGGGCCAATGTACATCCCCCTTTGAAGGCTCGACAAATTTGTTTAAGTATCAAGTACAATAATACTTACCCCTATTTGCCGGTGTTTCGGCAACAAAGCCGCATCAAGCGTGGGTAACTGGAGGCACGAATTTTCAGTTCTCCGAAGGAAATGTTTCCACTAAAGCACAATAACGTACTTGCGAGGAGCCGTAAGCGGATTATGAGAGGTTCCAAAGTAGGCTGCTTTGAAACTCGCAAGAAAAGCAATATCCATTATCTTGGCGGGGCTTTGTGCGGGGCGCATTGTGCAGCGCTGTTGACCGCTCCGCCCGCGAGACAGCGCCACCGCCGCCATTCAGCTCGGACCTTATGTTAATCAAATACATACCATATATCATTTTCAAAGCTTAACAAAGTATAAATTGATTAAGTCTTATGTTCCTATCAGTTTATTTTTATGTTTAAAATGTTAACGTTTGTAATGATTGTATTTGTTTTGATATTAATATGTAGATTAAGTTAGTTTATGTAATTGGGTTCACCCATTAAAGGATTAACCATTTATCAAATTAAGCAATTGACTAGAGCATCACGTCTGGGGCGTCAGAAGAAGCACAAAATTCTCGTTGACTTACGGATAGGGGGGCCCACAGGCATGGATAGAGTAATTTTTAATACTTAATAATAATAAATAACTCACATATTGTTTTTTTAGCATAAAATAGTAGATCAACAACTAACTAACTACTTGTGTTACGGATATCAGGACACAACAGTTAAATGAAAACTAACCCAGACCCGTACAAAATGGAAAACAAAGATATGTTCATGCAAGAAATGCGATTCACACTGACAATTACATGATCGTATTGAAATACTTACGGACACAGATGTACCTACACAATTCCTTGTGTGCGCAATACCTTGTCACCTAAAGGATTCTTCCTCAAATAACAAAAATACAGTCAAAAACAAAGTCAGCTAACCAAAACATATCTACTGATTTCTAAAAGTCACAATGGTTAAACTGTATTATGTGTACATTTTGATTTATTCCTTTATAGTCTGCTATAAATACAAATACAAAATACAAATTCAACTTCTTAGTATATTAACGAGACTAAACGCTGAATCTTAACGATCTTAACGTTTGTATTGTGTTACAACAATCATGGCCCCAAGCCAACCGGAGGTGTGCGTTAGTTTGCTCCGGCGGGCTTGTAAATCTTTAATTACCCTCAAGTTTTCACTTACCAAACGTTACCTATGAACGTTCAGTTCCTTCCTCATAATTTTATGTCTAGTCAAAATACTACGCGTATTACTGAAATCATCTTAAATAATATTAACATAATTTATTTTATAACATACATATTTCTTTCTATACTAATAAATATAAGAGTAACTATGCTACTGCAGGTAGAATCTGCAGGTAGATTTTTTAAATGGAACTAGATTTTTGTAAACATTAGAAATGTTAAAGATTTCAAAATAATACTTCAGAAACAAAAAACACTAATATTTATTTATGCATAACCTATGCATATTATCTTAGCTGGTCTGGTTTATATTACAATCTTTACTTAGATTTAGTCATAATCATAATTTTAATAAGCAGACACTCAGACTGATGAGACGATAATAAGAGTAAAATCATACTCATTAAACATTATAATCTACTTAATAGATTCTATTAAAATGTAAAAAGCATCTTTTCCTTACCTTTAGAGTTCCGATTCGTTATCAGCAGCCGAATAGGAATCGATCGCGGAGTCAAAGACACTTTGATCTAAATCGCCCGAACTTCCTTTTGATCTTTTTACAAAGTTCTTTACTGGCAGCGACTTAACTAACAATGTTGTGAAGATCAAAGCTGTAACAGCTTAAGGTACCTTAAATCTTAAATGTTTTAAACAATTGTAGGTTAAAATAATAGTGTATTTAAATTTAAACAGCTCAGTTGGGAGCTATTCAACAAGTTTTAAGCCATATTTGCATCAAGTGAAAGTACGCTGTGCCGGAACTGTACTTATAACTATTAAGTATAAAGTTTGCGCCACTATGCGCATATTTATGGACTCGCGAGATCTGGAGGTAACGTCATCTTGAACTACATAAATGGGTTAAACTAATAATGAAGAGGAACTTGATGCACTTTAGCAGTCTTGGCTGATGTTTCATTCACCGATCTTTTCAAACAAAAGCAGTTGAAAATAAATGTATGCACAAGTAAAATCTTGTCGTAGTCTTTATAAAACCATATGGATAGATTTGGTAATAGGGTAGTTGACAGTAAGAAAATATTTTGGAGATTTCTATTTTTTATGGTAGATTTGTAGTTACAAATAGGAAAAATCGATCTTATTGATTAAATAAATCATGATTGTTTCTTATTTTTGAGATATAAAATTTCAAAAATACAGTCACTAGTCACGTGACAAGGAACACCAATGACGACGCGTGACGTCACAAGTTGCAATACAAAACCATATTGACGTATCGTGGTGATTATCACTATAAATATTTTCTTTTGTTTTGCTATTAAACCCAACTTTAATTAACGTTTTTTCGGGAAGTTCATACTAAAAGAGTTTGGTACAATGGAAGCAGGTTTTATAAAAGCGAATAGCAGTAATTTGCCGAAGATCGATGTTGTTATGTTGGGTGCATATTTCGCAACTAACAATAATTTTTGCTCCGCAGAATTCCGAAATATTAAGACTTCAGTGTAAGTAACAACACTAATTATTATAATGATAATGATAACCATTCAGCAGAAGTATTACTCAGATGAAATTCATCTTGTTTTTAGGTTAGGTATATGTTTATTTTCATTAATCACAAATATATTTCTTTTCAGATCATCTCGTGCGTCATATGGAGACGATGCAATTAGTTATGTGCAGTTGAAGCGTGACGGAAAACTTTGTTTTGTCAAATGTAAAATATGTCCAGAGCATAAAGTGCGGTCTAAATTATATGCAGTGACATTAGTAATTGATGAAGAAGACGACATAATTTGTTCTGTGGAGTGCCATGACTGCGTTGCTTCCCAAGGCGGTTGCAAGCACGCAATAGCCTTTATCATGTGGATTCATAGGAGGACTGAAGAACCTTCATGTACATCTACGGAGTGTTACTGGAAAAAGTCTAAATTGTCACAAGTGGGTACGAGTTTAAAGTACATAACGGCCAAAGAAATGTCCAAGGGAAGTCCAAGTCTTCCAGCGAATCCAAGCGTCCTCTCAAAATATTTGGAAGAAGCAAGAAAAAGAAAAATTCAAGATTGCGAATTATTGAAATACCAGCCTGACTCTAATCTCTCTGATACAGCTACAGCTTCGATGCATCAGCTTGTTTTTAAATTTAAAGAAAAATGCTGTGACATATTTATAGAAAATGTTAAAATATCAGATGCAACAATCACAAAAATTGAAGAAGTAACAAGAAATCAATTTAAAAGCAGGGTGTGGTATGAACTAAGGTATGGACGGATAACAGCCTCAAGAGCTTATGATGTAAGTCGATGTAAGACCTTTGATGGTACCTTGATATCATTAATTATGGGTGGACAAATTCCAGACACTCCAGCAATGAAAAGAGGAAGGATCTTAGAAGACTCGGTGAGACAAACTTTGGAACAAAACTTAAATAAAAATATCAGAAAGTGTGGACTAATTTTAAGTTCCAAATACCCTATGATTGCAGGGTCACCAGATGGTATCTGTCAAGACTACATAATAGAAATTAAGTGTCCCACAAGTGCTAAAACTTATTTGAATTATATAAAAGATGGGAAGCCTACTGACAAATATTATTTACAAATACAAATACAAATGTACTTGACTAATTTAAAAAAATGCATTTTTTGTGTAGCTGATCCAAAATTTACTGAAAATGAGAAAATTGAAATATTACATGTCAATTTTGATGAACAATTTGTTTTAAGTATTATAAAAAACAGTTTGATTCCATTTTGGAAAAAACATATATATCCATTATTGTATCAAAGTGTTATGAACAATATCTAACAAGGCTTTGATATTGATTAAAAGTTTAGTAGAAAATTAAGTAGTTTTTATTTGATACCATTATCTTTTGTTTGCTTACAATGCATGATGGTTTTTGTATTAGCCTTTAGTAAAAGTTCTCAAACAACTTTTTCTTTTAATATGTATAATAAATAAAACCACACAGTATATTTTCAAGTTTTATTTAATCAGAGAATCTTGTAAATTAATTAAAGCACATGCAATAGTTACTATATCGTCTAATATCTTTATAAAATTAATATTAACACAAGCATGTGGTCTTAACATATTAAACTCACGCAAACGCCGTATAACCCGTTCGACATGTATTCTTAAGCTAGCAATTTGTTTCGTTAGCTTAGCCTCAAATTTACTGAGTTTGACACCCGACTGTACACTTGGAGGTCGAACTAATTGAACACCAGACTTTAATAAAAAAGATTCAACATGTTTAAACCCTCTATCTGCCATTACACACATACCTTTTTCTAAAGTTTTTACTAAATCACAGGATTCAACTAAGCATGTGTCTGTTGTTCTTCCTCCAAATCCAGGTGATATATAATTCACTAGTCCGTTTGGTGTACAAGATATTAAATATTTGATGGTATTGGCTTTTTTATAGTCCGACCATGTTAATGCTTGATTGACAGACTTAGATGGTTTTTGTATCTCAATCTCTAAGCAGTCGATAATGCAGCTAACATTATAATATTTATGCCTAAATGCCATGGGCATAGTTTTTGTATTGAATTCTTTATTTATCTTAACAATAAAGGGACGCAAAACACTTGCTAATACAGGCACATTTTTTAAAAATATTTTGCTAGCATATGATGGAACAATAGAAAAATTATCAGCTAGTTCTTGAAATTTACTGTCTAAGCGAATTTTTTTCAAAATTAACATTATATGCTCAATTGGGATATTGGTTTCATTATTTATTACGTCCAATAAAAAGTAACTACTCTTAGGGATCCCAATGTAAAACCTAGGTTTGTTCATAATCTTATTAATAATATTCTGTACAGTTTTAATGGATTTTTGTTTCACTTCGACTATCTCGCTGCAATCTGAAGAAGATTTTATTTGCAGTGATCCTGTAGATGACGAGGATTCTAAATGAGTCACATGTGGCTTACATGGAGAGAAATCACTATCTGAGTTCTGTTCTTCTGAAAAAAGTTTCTTTGATATTCCAGATCCAGATGGTCTTGATTGCTTAGAATGTTCAACTTTAAATGGAGATGTGGCAACTGTTTTGCTATATCTGAATGGTGATGCTGCCTGATCCACTGACTTCTTTTGAGTTTGAGTTGCTTTGCTTCTGTATTTCTTATTCAACAATACTTGAATGCATTTATTTGCTGTTCTAGTTTCTTGTAAATCTGAAAAATAGTAGGTACATAAGTAAAAAAATACCAACTTCATAAAAGGTGATGTCCAAAAAATGACCCAGATTCGACAGGAATGAAATGTATACCAGTGGATTGACATTGGAATATAACATAATGTTACCAAGGAGGCAACCCTGAAATCGTTATAGTATAGGAGCTAGGAGCAAAATAAAATAAGGAAAAAAGTCGTTCTTAACAAAGTTTACGTCATGTTGTGGCTTAATATGACGTTGTTTTAATGTTGTTTCACTTTTGATGATTATCAGCAACACATTTCACAAGCAACAACATCATAATAACAACGATATTCTCACCCACAACATGGCTCTTTGCTCTTATTACTATACCAACTATTTTTATATTTGCAATCTTTACCCACAGAATTACCAATGATACACACAGTACTGTAACGATTGAAGTATCTATGGGCCAGAAGAAAAAAATATTCAAAAAACAGAATGTTTGTTATGATGTGATTTAGGTAATATGATGTTGGTATTAGGTTGCTGTTGCTTGTCAAAGATGATGATGATAATTATCACAAGTGATACAACCTTAAAACAACGTCATACTCGTATTAAGTCACAACATGACGTAAAGTCATTTTATTATTGTTTTGAACGATTTTTTTCCTTATTTTATTTTGCTTCTAGCTCCTATACTATAACGATTTGAGGGTTGCCCCCTTGGTAACATCACATTACATTTCAATGCCAATCCACTGGTATACATTTCATTCCTGTCGATTCTGGGTTTTTTGTCCATACATTTATGGACATGTCCTTTATCTTAGGAGATAAATATGCATAATATTAATATATCTTGATAAAGTTCATATAGTAACTAGATACAAAAACCATAAACATGTACATATAACTTTATAAATAAACTACTACATTGAACAGATGTGGATTTTAAATTAGGCATAGAATAACTTTCTTATTAATATACTTACTTTACTATAACATTAAATGAATAAGTAAGAAAATACCTGGACTAGTAACAGAAGTTTCTCCTTCAACGGAACTAGTACTGGCAATGTTGCTCTCAACCGATTCATTTAAACACTCTTCTATTATCGTCATCCTTTGTTTTTTTAGAGCATATGGTCTTTCCAAACTACAACCTGCCCGTTTTCGTCTATCTGGTTGGCAATCAAATTTACTAGGCAAAGTTTCTGGTTTCATCCGAACTTGTGTTACAAATCCCATGACATGATATTCCATGTGATTCTCCATATCGTTAGGCAACTGTAACAAAATATTGGTTATTAAGTTAAAAATTAGGTAGAAGAGGGTAAAAGTTTATATAATAATAAGATTATTAATATGAATTCTAACCTAACCAAAATCTATTCTCAATATCGGGAACAGTAAAATTTGTTAGTTATTACGGTAATATATTAAAAAACATAATTTATTGCAAAACAGTTAAAACTTACATCGAAATGATCCTCACAAAAATACATTCTGGAATCCGAAGCTACATTAACGTCTCGTCTTGCAAGTTGTAGCCACTTTTTACGCATTTGTTCCTTTCGAGGCACATGTACAAATAGTTTTTCTGGTGTTTTGATTGTTGAACTTTCACACATAGGTACTATACAGTATTTATAAAACTTGTGATCCATTTTCTTTAATGATTTGTTAAACCACTCAACCAAACAGATGTTCGTTTTGCAACATATGACGTCACAAGGTTCGCCATGACAGTCTGACGCGTTTTGTTTGAGAAATGTCAAATATTTCATAAAAACATAAAATAAAAGATGTTATAGTTTGTATTTTACTGAAATATTAATATTTCAGTTAAATTAGACCATAACGCAAACAATGAAATAGTTTTTCAAAATTAGTCAACTAGCCTATTAGCTGGAACTTTCAAGCTAGTTAAACAGCCAACAAAATGTGAACAAAACATTTTGAGCGCTGTCAATACTAATGCAAACCTTTTGTCACTTATGTATTCGCATCATTTCATGATGCAAACTGAATCAACAAAGGACCAAAGAAAAACAAACCCTTACTTTTGGGACCTTTTCCAGTGCAAACGATAAACTACTTAGTGCAGTTAAACAGTAGGTGTTCGGCTGGCACCAAACAATGCGCTCTAATGTGCAGGCAGCGTTTATCTCGATACAACTCCGCTAGGTACTGATTATATAACATGACTGATTCGTGTCATTTCATGATGTGAACTGAATCAACAAAGGACCAAACCAAAACAAGGGGCCATCCATAAAGTACGTCACACGTAAAGGGGGGGGAGGGGGTCGACAAAGTGTGACATGGTGTGACAAGGGGTGGGAGGGGTCCTAAGTTTCGTGACATCACATTTCAAAATCTAGAGGTACTAATCGCGTTGGATGAAAAAGATGTTGACACAACAAATGTTCCTGACGTGAAAAACGAAGTGAACTGTGAAGTGACTGCCATGCCAGTTATAAATAATTTAAAGGACTGGGTTCAAAGTCCATGGACTGAATATGATTGAGTTTCTGTTTCTTCTTTTTCTTTATATTCATTAGTTTATTTTTTTGTTATTGTTTCAAATATTTAATACTATGTTGATTTCATAAAATAGTACTTAATTTAAATGGTAATAAAACTAATTTCGGAACTGCTGTTTTAATTTAATAATTTTTCGATGTTAAATTGCAAAACATGTGACGTCACACTAGGGAGGGGGGGTCTCAGAAATGTGACCACCTGTGACAAGGACTGGGGAGGGCTCAAAAAATCATTAAATAAGTGTGACGTACTTTATGGATGGCCCCCAAACTCTACTTTACTTTCGGGACCTTTGCCAGTAAAGTAACAGCCAATTAATGTCCCACTGCAGGGCAAAGGCCTCCATCATTTAAAATCCTGGTTTTGTTACGAATATGGGTTTTGGCTTCATGACCACGCTTGCCAAATGCCGGTTGGTGATCACAAACCCGGGCTGTGTTAAGACAAAAGACAAAATTTGCCCGACCCAGTAATCGACCCCCAGACCTCAAGACCACGGCCCGGTTTCCACCACTAGACCATCGAGGCGTTTTGCTTTTGCATTGCAAACGATAAACTACTTAGTGCACTTAAACAGTAGGTGTTCGGCAGCCGCCGGACAATGCGCTCTAATGTGCAGGCGGCCGTTAATCAAGCTGTAACTCCGCTAGGTACTCATTACACAACTTGACTATCGACCAGAATTGCCTGAAGCTGGTAAATAATTTACGAGCACAGAGCGTGGAAGTGAAGTCTTTAGGAACTATTTGTTTCCATTTCGGCGCAGATTTCAGTTAAAGTAAAGTGAGATAATTAATGCGTTTGCTGAATAAGAGCACGAATTTATGATGATAAATACTGTGTCAAGATGTTTAGTTGCGAGTATGGCGATGCAAATGTGTACATTTCACTGATTTACCCACTATGTAAATACGAGAATGTAGAAATATACATTTTTTATGTTATAGGGAGGCCCACGAACTAGAGGGCCACCAGATGGTAAGTGACCACCGCAGCCCATGGACATCAACAATCTCACAAGGGTCACAGATTCATTGCCTGCCTTAAAGATCCCATTTCCTCCCCAATTGAACATTATGACCTTACTAACCAGCAGAAACAAAGCACAACAGTTACGAAGTTTTACTTCACTGCGGTCTTCTGTAAGGTGGTTTTACATCATTTATACCATTCACATATTGAATACTCGCAGTTAATTAATTTTCTATTGTTCTTTGCATACAATAGGAACGTCCATACATAACAGCTGTAGGTAACCACTATTATTTGCGTGCTCTACTCCAAAAGGATACCATATTAGACAACGTATCGACAGCTTTTCCTTAAATTGAATTACATTTTCCTGTGGGGTGGGTATGAGCCTATAATTCGTCTTGGTAAACAAAGAGGACCCCTTGTCCGCCGTGACAATGATCAAAAGACCCCAATTGCCTGTCCATTTACACCACTAAGCTACCTCACGTGATATTACTTCACACTTCGCTAGACGTAAGTATATCGGAGAGAAAAAGAAAAGTAAAGTAATTGACAGGCCCGTTGGTCGAGTGGCTAGAAACCCTGGCTACAAAACCAAGGGTCGCGGGTACGAATCCCCCTAGGGGCAAATGTTTGTGTGATGAACATCGGCATTTGTACTCGAGTCATGGATGTTTATAAAAAGTATTTAAGTATGTCTATCCGTTCCCTAGCATCCATAGTACAAGCTTCGAGCTTAGTTTGGGGCTAGGCAATTGGTGTGTCAGTCCAAGGCATTTATTATTATATTATTATATAATCATTCTATCATTCATTCATCCGATCATTGTCTACAAATCCTAGTTGCCTACGAGTAACTGACAAACCTAGAAACAGAAATAAGTTCTAATATGGAGAAAGGTTCTGTAATGACGAAAGAACGCGACGAAAAATCTTTTACAACAATTTAACGCTTAAGCTGGTATATCCCAAATCATAAGCTGAAGATAGTTATCTTTTACCAAGCACCTATGGGAAAATTCGAACACACACATATATTTGCTTAGTATTAACAGCTCAGAATCAATAAGATTTCAGAAAACCATAATTATAACCATGTTAACATGAAGTAAATGTTTACTCTTTGTCAAGAGCTCACACAACCCGTCCAGGTTTACAAAATCTGTTATCATTGAGCACAGCTCGTATAACTTCACTAAACTTGGATTCCATTAAACTGATGTCCGCTGTGAATCAAACGACAGGAGGGCAAGAGTATAGGGCAAACAGTGCTCTGGTGCGTAACTAAATATTTGCCAGCCACCAGCTCATACGGGCCGGAGCGCTCTAAAGCCACACGGCTAGCGGCTATACCTATTTTGTCTATAAAAGTACTTACTTACGTACGTATCGAGATATAACTAAGCATTAATTGAAACTTCTTTGCTACCAAAATCACAAACACTAATAAGGCCATTTAATTAGGGCATAGCAAGCAATCCGTCGTACTAATTTTGCAACTGCCTAACATTTGTTCCAGTGAAGCTACGGCATCCTAATTACTACCTAAATAGACTTGAAGTAATGGTACCTACAAGCGTACGTATTTTAGGGCAGAGCGCTTTAGAAACGCTTAACTACAAATTACAATATTGGCCGAGGAATATTCGGAACGTCATATAATTACCCTAATATAAGTTACAGATGTACAAAGTGTAGGGTAAGCCAAAGTTTAGTAAAGTGCTGCTAACAGTAAACTGGAGCGCAAATATTAGCGAGTCCCCAAGGCCTGCCGGCGCCCGCGCTCTAATGCGCCTCCGAACCTTAATAGTGGCTTTAATCCCCTATTTATTAAACTGCAAGAGTACACATTGACCACCACTGCTTATAAGCACACATTTCAATACCACCCCCTATTCTAAAACGCTCCTGAAGAATGAATCCCGTTTAGATTAGGTTGGGAACAAGCCAATTTTTTCCTTATCGCGGATCTGGGAGCGAACAAATTGTTCTAATCTAAAGGAAAGCTCATATGTGAATATGGATTCAAAACAACTTCAATTCTTTTACAAATAATAACTGCATGCTAGGACGTGTTCATATGCAAATGCAATCATCTACATCTACACTAGTAATACTAATATTTCGAAACATAAAGGAGACAGTTTTTTTTGGGCCCACCAACAATCGGTAACGTTTAAGAGAAAGATAACTATGTAAAAAAATATATTTTTTTTTATGAATTTTGCAATTGAAGTGAATTTCAAACGAAACCGGAGTCATAAAACCAAAATAAAAAGCCTTATTTTGATTATATCCGTGAAATATCTGTCCAAAGATTAGTAAACAATGGCTGACATACAGATAACTGAAGGAAAAAAGGTTTTTATCAATAGAATTAAAATAAAACACATGAAATCGAACATAAAGGAGACGCAATTTACTTTTGGAACGGTTTTCATGCCTATTTTTATTTAAGGCGGTGATTGGTAGTGACTTTTAATCATTTAAATAATGAAATAAAATAATACGAATAAACAATACAAAAAAATCCGTATAACGGAACGCAAGTGCTAGTCTATTGCCGGATTTTGATTTTATTTAAAAACTGAATACAAATGTCAGAAACCTTCCGTCTGTCAACTGTCATTAATGGTTTTACTATATAATTTAAAAAAGCTGTAGTTTGTTTGTTTGTTTGAACACGCTACTATCAGAAACAGTTGGTTCGAATTGAAAAAATATTTTTGCGTTGGATTATCCATTAGTCGAGCCAGGCGTAAACTAAAAAAATGTTAAGCTATAGTTTAAGACTATTTGTGCAAAAACCTTATTCAACGCGGACAGAGTCACAGGCGGCCACTAGTCATAATAAATTGTTTTTACTTCAGATACATACGAAAAACATAATGGAAAATCGCCCTTATGTGTAAGTATTTACGGTTCAGGCGTTGAAAGTCAGGAAAGCAAATAGACAGATTAGTTTATGAGGTTAATATATATTTTCCCATCTTATTTCTAACGATTCCGGTTAAAATATAAAAAAGTGATATCACCACTATAATCTTGAGATTATAAGGAATAAATTGATACCCATTTCGTAAATAAACGCTAAAATTTTATGTGGGCCTAACTCTCCATACAAAAACGATTGACTCCTTTTAAACTGTTAATTTTTTCTAAACTTATCTTGACTCGTTAAATATACTTTTTATATGTAAGGATTTGGATAAAGGATATTGATAGGATTTTGGCTAAGCATAGTTAGTAAAACCATGTCTTAGCTTAAATACAAATTTATAATCAGAGTACGCTATTGACCGGAATCGCTTCAAGTTCAAAATCCAATATACAGTTCGGTTGAACGGAGTGCATTTGACGGTGTACAAATATTTGCTGATCTGCAAGCTTGAACGCGAAAATAATATGTGTTCTAATATTGTAACCGTATTTGAAATTTAAATAATATTTTTGTGTCCATTCCATTATTACATTCCTGATCATAATGTGTGTATATAAATAGGGAAACGAAACTAATAGCATTGGTTTAAATTGGTGCTATCACCCATACTCTGACTTTATACCAAAATTCATGAAATTCAGTAGTTACAGCGTGATTGACGGACAAACATCCAAACATAATTAGTCACACACATTAACTTTTTATAAATATTTACTAGACTCAGGTACAGGACCAGAACAATAAAGACCATCGTAAACAGCGAACATCGTGCCAATTTGGATCTTCTACCTACTACCATTTGTTAAACACGTCTCAATATTGATTTGTGCTCAAGTTAATGCATTTCACTACCATGTAGGTTTACTGTAAGCGACATAAGTGGTATATAAACCAGTACATAAATATTTCTGGTCGCCAAGCTCATCGTGACAACTTGATCTAATGTGCAGCCGACGTAATCATTGTTGGAATCGCCTGTTTATTACACAACATGACTCAATATCGACCAGAGTTGCTCGGAGAAGTGCAAGCAATGTGTCGTGAACTCGGTCTTAAAATATATATACGACAACATTTTAGTAAAATATGCCATCGGCTTATAACTTTCTATCGACATTATAATTTTTCACCGGTTACATAGAAGATTGTTCTCTTTTCATGCTTCTTGCGTAAACATGAATATCTCACCTTTCTCACCTTTGAGATGGCTCTGCTAAGTATCAGTTGGCCACACTCGACTCGTTGGAACGGCGCGCCATTAAAATCATAAACGATCCTAAGCTGGTCAAAAGGAAGCTACAGACTCTCGCCCACCGTCGCCGCGTGGCTTGTCTCTCGGTGTTCTACCGGCTACACTTCGGAGAGTGCGCGCAAGACCTCCACAACCTAATTCCTGCAGGTCCTTTCCACCTCCGGACTAGCAGACGCACGGCGGGATACCATCCCTACATCCTCGACATACCTCCTGCTCGAACGAAGCGGTTCGCCTCCTCCTTCCTTATACGAACCGCCAAAGAATGGAATTCCTTGCCGGCCTCTGTTTTTCCGGAAAATTATGATCTTGGCGTTTTTAAGGCCAGAGTAAATAGGCTGTTCGTAAGTGGGTATGCTACACCCTCGACCGCATCATCACTTTCCATCAGGTGAGATCGCGGTCAAATACCCACTTATTCTTAAAAAAAAAAAAAAAAAAAATATGAACTATGACAGTAAAGGTATAATGCAGAAAACTGTACTCCTTAGGCAAAATCAGAGGGGCATCAAATGTAAAGTGGTCAAAATGTGGTCTGTTAAGTTTGTTGAACTGATTTGTTGCGATATTTGTCTTACAAGCGACATAGGTTTGATGCCAAAGTAGGAAAATTTGATTTCAGTTCGACCCGGGATACAAACCCAAGACCTTTGTCACGATTGCCACTTAAAGGTGCTATCTACTATCCACTAAGCCCAGGCAGTCGGACAGAGAGAAATATAAAATACGAGTAAACGTTGTGACCTAGTTACTCTGTGGACTCTGAGCTCGACAGACGCAACGCGATTCACTCCTGACCCCTGCCCAATGAATCGGCAATCTCAAGATGGCCGCAAACACAGAATCAGGGTAGGTGCAGAGGTTTTGTTTGCTAGATTAAGCGCTACTCGAGGCTGTATAACATGTAGGTACTTTTCAAAGTATTTTGAATGGCAAAAAATGCGAACAGAATTTGTGGGAATCTTTAACATTTTTTTTTTATGGATTAACAGATAGTGTTTAAGGTTCACACACAGATTTGATGCCATAGAAGATAAATCAGTTTCGGTCTGATACGGAGAATGAACCCAGTGTGGACCCCAAGCTCGACAGACACAACGTGATTCACTCTTGACCCCAGCCCAATGAATCGGCAATCTAAAGAGTCTGCAAACACTGATTCAGGGCTAGGCTTTATTTGCTAAATTTAGCGCTACACGTCACTACATAGTATAAAATAAAGTCGCTTTCTTCTGTCCTAAATATTTTATACTATGCAATATATTTTACAGGAAGGTACATTTATATCATACATATATAATATATTAAGAAACAATGATAATTTCAGATGCACCAGTGCGAAGCTGGGGCAAGTCGTTGTATAACATGTACTTAACAAAGTAATTTGAATGGCAAATAATGCTAATAGAATTTGTTGAACCTTAAACACTGTCTCAAGAGTGTAATTTAAAACTCGTTAAAAGTATCGATTACGATATCATTGATAAAAGTTGCAAGGCAAAGGATTATACATTATTAATCCATGTAACTTTCTGGCAAAGGTAATAAATGGAAAATTTGACGTGCAGTAATATACAAAGGGATTTATTTTTTCAAGTACAAACGACTTGAGATAAAAACTTGAGCTAATGTTACTTACATGTATGGTTTCCCGCTGAAGAACACGTCATACTTAGTTAGAAGCCATAACTTAACAAGTAGTAGCATGTTTAAAAAAACAGAATAATGTTTGATGCGTTGGATAAGAAATCAACAATTTTAAAAACGTTCACCACATTTGTGTATTTTAAAACCCCAAGTGGAAAATAAAAATACGTAAAACGACTAATTAACAACTACTTAAACCAAATCCTCGGAACAGTGAGCCGTATTTTTTCTTGTCTACATTACTTCGTCGACGTAAAACAATATTTTACCCTCTTATAAATGAGGTACGAAATTTGATTATAAAATGTTGAGTTGAAGAGAGTCCAATTTTGACCTCGTTTCTTTTACACCCACCTTGCAAAATATCCGATGTAATTTGCACCCTAGAGATGAACAATACAGGGATAATGAAATATCAACACGAGCTAAGCACATCTGACTTTGTCTTTAATTAACAAATTACAGTGTTTAATTTTTTCGTTATTTAGGTTTGAATCGAATTTTGTATGAGTGAGAGATAATTTACTATGGAAAAAGATTATAAGTCGAAAATCGGCCAAGAATGGTTTAAAAGTTTTATAGATAAAAAAGTAAGAAGTCTTATTTTTCCACCTATAAAAATTAACTTGGCTATTTCCTTCCATTCTGCAATGCAATGCAGCAAAAGTATGTGAATTATTGATAATTACTCGTACTATAAATTACCATGGTCACAAGGTTATTGGTAACTTATCGCCTCCAAAGCTCATTATTACTTACTTTAAAAACTGAAATACATTTTTGGTTAAACATTTTTGAATTCCAGGACACGACCATTCTGGTAAATTATGACTTTCTGTCTGTTGGCATATATCAACTGCACGAGTACATTTCGTCGTAAGCCCGAATACATAATATCATCATAATATTTTATTCCTAAACTTAACTGGATGTAATAGAAGCAGCTATAAAGTTGGTAATCCGCGCATATCGCGGTGGAGCGGCGGTTTCGTGTTTATTGTCAAACAGGATTAAAAGGATAACTCACATTAGGCTTTTCTAGAACATTAACTCCGGCGTTGTAAATAAACGACACACGTTACACTCGAATGTTTCATTGTCGTCGCGCCGACCGCGCGCCGCCCTGAATAAATGGTTCCCCTGTTCAACTCGATCTTTCTGTTACCATTATACCCATAACCTACCGAAACCAAACTCTGGCTTTAATGACGTTATTTCTTAACAACATTTTACACTTTGAGTACATATTTCATTTTAGTTTTGATGTAAATCTTCTGTATTTGATAATAGTTTTGATGTGAAAGTTTTAAAAAAAAATATATAAAAAGAAATGGACAAAGAAACATAAGAAAATACAATGTATATTTATAGACATGTCCAGCAAAAAACTCAAGTCAGATTTATTATAATTTCGATTCTTAGTGAATTCACTATTTAAGAACCGATACTTAAAATATACACCATCTTCTTGTGAACACTTTTTCTCTGTAAGTGTACGAAGTACGAATTAAGTACACCGAGCTTAAGGCCAAATTAAAAAATGAACACTACGTTAGCTTCTGTAGTTCCGGTTCATATTTAATCAAATGTAATTTTTTTTAGATTCTGTACTAAGTCGAGTACATGTATAGTCAGGGCAAGATAAATTTAATAACATCACTACGAAAATAAATCTGAACCCGCTAGAATACGTAAGCAACATTTTTCCATGCGGACGCTAAACTCGACTATATTCGTCGCGACATCGCGGAAAACTTGAAAAGGAAATTTCAGCTTAAATAAACACTTATCAGTCTGTTGACATTGCATAATGGATTTAATTAAACCGGCATGCCTGCTCACACTGAATCTTCGTAATTACGCCGTGAAGAGAAGAAATGTAATAATATAATACTCGTAAGCGTTATCGCCTCCACTGGAATTTTATTAAAATCATAAATCGCGTGTCAAATGCACCCGCTGTGCGCAAGACGGAATACCATCTGTACGTACAATTGTACTTTATGTTAATCAGTATATTTCATATTTCTTGAAAATAACATTGATGCAAATGTGGACATTTCGTCTCTGAAGGAATCTTTTTTCTTAGGCAACGTTCAAAATATTTCATAAAATCATACAGATGCTCAAAGTTATCATTAATATCTACAACATTCGTTATTATCTTCAAAAGTATCCTTGAAAACTAAACTCTTGGAACAGTAACAGTGATTTGCTTCAAAAGCATTTAGTTTATCTATATTTAGAACTATATCTTGGAACTTTTTTTGTTGTTATAAATATGCCTAGGTAAAATTATTTTATTTTTTTCGCCTGTCTGGTTCGTTAAACAAAAAAGAGTTTCATACTGAACGCAATGTAAAAATGTTTAAGAAGGTATTTATAATAAGGCAATTTATTATACAACTATTAAATTGTACTCCTATCTGTCTGTCCATTATTTTTTATTAGGTACATTGAATATTTAATTTATTGTAGCTTTTTTCGAATTACAGCTAACTTTTGATGAAATATTTGTATGAGGGACTCACGAATTACTTTATGTTTTCTATGCGAATAATTAATTTGGTTGATAAATGTTGTCAAAAGTTTTTCCACCTAAAAAATCCGAGTGCAAAGCGAGTAGGCTCGAAATACAGGTATGTTATATTAAGCATTTTTAAGGGGTTCTATTTGGGGAAAGGCCTGTTACAAATTTAGTATTTTGGTCTTTTGTATAATACTGGATACTCAATATATGTCCGAGTAAACACTCCTAGGCTTTAAAAAAATTGTTTTTTCAACTCGAATGAAGAAAAATTGCGTTACGATGAACATGAATGATTTTAGGATAAAATGTGCGGTCGGATCCCCCGCGACGGCGAGGCGCAGTTTTGATGGGTCCAAATCCCCAACCAAAGGCCACAACCCAGTTTGCCGATTCTGTGCGCTCCAACAAACTTCCTCTAACAGTTTGATTTAATTAACCAACGTTATCAGATTAGGTAACATGAAAAAGAACGGCTTTACCGAATTTTGTCGAAGGAATGTTTTAGCATTGAGTAAAATAAATTGTTAAAAACGGGTGGTAAAATCTGTGAATATCGCAGAGTGTAATGTTGTTGTTTAATCTCTTTAGATCCAACTCATTTCCATATTTTCCAAATGTATAATAAAATAAAAGACTGGTCTCACTATTTTACATGGAATACTAACATCATTCCAAACTCTAACTTCCATGTCCAAATCTTTTATGACGGTGTTCTTTAAAATATCTTTTCGACTCATCCGTAGAACAAAGTCCGATGTGATCATAGAGCAAAAATGAGTTAAATACCTTAACAGTATAAGGATAACGAACTCTATCGACGTACATTTTTATTTTTTTTCTATCTTATTTAGTTCCAGAGTTACAGAGTCGAATAACGTTCCATGTGATAAACTTTCCGTAAAAAAACGCTTCATGTGACCAAGGGACAGTGTGGGCGGTGCGGATGCCACGTCTGTTGTTGAGACCGGCCGTTGTTCAGTGGAGGAAGGAAATTTACATTTCACGGGCTTAGGTTTTCTTCGAAAAAATGAAATTAGAATATAGAATCAATTTGTCTCTTTATTCATACTTTTTGGCTCCGTTAATATTTGTGGGTGATCGATTTTTATATAGGGCGTTTTTTGATGGAAAAGTTAAGTAACGTAATTTTCGTACGAAAATACATGCGTTGTAATGCATATTCGCAGGATAACCACTATAACTGTAAAAATAAATAGTAAAAAGTAGAAGTCTTAACAGAACTTAGGACCATTTTATACGAAATTAATGGTACTTCTGAGTGTTGCATGTGAATGTAGAACACTTTTCTTCGGAATCTATGAGACGATTTGTTAGTCCGATGGTAAAACGGGACGTTATTACTGGAAGAACGGAATAAGATAAGACGTTGTTCAATTAAAAAAATCCTCAATTATTCAAATATTTGAATTAAACATTGTGTAATGAATTACTAGGCAGGTTTATAGTCTTGCCTTATTAGTAATAATAATACATTTTCTATTATTTTTATTGAGAATGTTGTTAAAACTTGACTCCACCATTGTCACCTTTGCCTACCTACTGATGAAGAAAAATCAGCTGAGTATATATAACTTTATACTTTCGCGTTGCGTTTTAATTATTTAACATTACAACGGGACTAAACGCGATATTATTTTTATATATTACTGAGTACTTTCTGCTTGACGTTACGGCTGTGATGCTACAACCGTGGCGTGGTCACAAGCGAAAATAATATCGCGTTTAGTCCCGTTGTAATCCTACTACTATTATAAAGGCGAAAGTTTGTATGTATGGATGTATGGATGTTTGTTACTCTTTCACGTAATAACTACTGAATGGATTTGAATGAAACTACCACAATATAGCTTATACATCAGAATAACACATAGGATATTGGAAATCGAAAACCACGCGGACGGAGTCGCGGGCGGCCACTAGTGTTAAATAATGAGCTGATAGAATGGAAAAAAATCTGGATGGCCATGACGAGACCGAGAAAATTTCCTGCTGCAGCTTAATATCCAACGCCATACCTGGCACACTAGGTGTGGATCATTACAGCAATCAACTTACGTTTTCCTTAGAAGTGCCATCAAATTATGAAAATTCACCATTCATTCAGTTTTAGGATTAACATATTTTGTACCACAGATCTACCCTGGTTTATTATAATATGGAACTGTCAGTACTAACTCCTAGATCCTCTCCTACTAGGATTAGGCATAGCAATGGGCATCCATTCTGTCTGTGATAGTTTATTCTGCCCTTATCATAGAGACTGTTTCTCTTTGTCTTGTTCTTCGTCATTACGCACCACTAAATTCACCTCTGTCTTCGTATTGAAGCAGTAGCTCCGTGGCTCCTAAAACCACTAGAAAAAGGCAGAGACTAATAAAGAATGGACAGACCTTAAACGCAAGTGATTTAAAAACCTAGGCAAGACAAATGTTATGAAAAAGTCAAAATAGCGATGGGACCGTGTAGAAAATGCCATTTATTGTTACAAATGATTCGATACAATATCTCACCAACAGCGCCTAGACTGTTTCTGTTTTTGTGGAAAGAAACTGCATCATGAAGTTATTTGATAAAATTTTATAAATAAACAGGCTTTAAGGAATCTTTTTGAGAGAAAATATAAGTATATCAAACAATGTTTCAATATCTTGCCGTTTTAGCTCGTATCTTAAAGACTGCGTGGAAGAAGTACGATGGAAGTGCTTTATAAATGTATCTTATTATTTGTACGCTGACCTCCTTTGTATTTCACACATTCTTTAAGATACAAGCTGTTACGGCAAAAGTATATAAACTTAAGTGTAATAAATATTGTTTCACATACTTCAATGTTCTCGCAGTGACATTGGTTGGTGCCTGTGACCATAATACTTTGAAATTTATTAGGAGATACTTGAGGCATATTTTCTTTTTGATTTTATCTGAAAACTTGATGATGATATCCCATAGCTTAACTCGATCTCCCAGTTGCCAAAAATTTACTGTACCAAGTACTGTTGGTGAGATATATAATTGGATCATTTGTAACGACTAACGGGATAAACGCTAGGAAGAAGAAGAAGATTTGTAACGACTAACGACATTGTAAGATGGTCCCATCGTTTTTTCGATTATTTCGTTATGTTTCTTGAACCATTTGCGCTTACGGTCTGTTCATTACTAAGGGCGTCTCTGCATTTTTCTATTGGTTTTAGGGGCCACGGGTTTTCTACTTAAATGGTTTTCTAGTTAATTAGAGGTGCTAAATGACGACGAACAAATCACAAAGAAACTTTCTCCATAATATATCGCCAGAATTAACTATCACAGACTGAATAGGTATTATTAGGCAAGGATATTTGGAAGAGTTGGTACTGACAGTTCCATATTAACCGGGAAATATTTGTGATGTGGAACTTTTAAATCTTCAAACTGAATGGTGATTTTTCATACCAAATGAAAAATCACCATTCAGTTGGCAATAAATAAATGCACGGAGTTGATTTCTGTGAAGATCCTTGCCTAATGGGTTTGAAAACGCCAATTGCCTAGCAGCAAACTAAGCTCGAAGCTTGTACCATGGCAAGCTAGGGAACTGAAAGACATGCTTAAATATATTTTATTTATACAAATACATACACTTAAATGGATACATGTTCATGCCAACAAATCTTGGGATCGAACCCAACCCAACCTCTTGAGCACTACACCAAGCAGGTCACCGGGCTTCATAAAGTTCCTAATTCGGTTTTATTTAACGAATAAACCTTGTGTAAGCCCGAATAAAAGATTGTGTTATGTTATGTTATGGCTAACATTACAAAAAACACATTTCAAACCAGATAAGTATTCACATAGGACTTTAAAGTGATAAATTATTCAATCAAAAAACGCCCCAAGTTCATATAGAACGGCACTTAATTCGGACGTCTCCGTAAAACAACGTGTTATGTTCACCAAGGACTCCCGGTCTTCCGCTAGAAAATGTCCGATGTTGATATGGAACTCACTATTTCGTGAAATAAAAGCAATATAAATATACACTAAAGAGCATTTAATTACGCTATTGCGCTATATAAACATATCTAAAATTCAAAATGATACGTCTTACCGTTTTTGATCGCAGCCCGAAAACAAAGATCTAAAACTTCTTTGCCCTCTACTGAAAACTAGCATTCCTGCAGATCGGACTTTGTTCTACGGATGAGTCGTTTTGTTAAGCACTAGCTTGGTAGAAAGAAGAGTTAAGAAATTATTATACTGTTTAAAAATACTTCAATGTATCATTCATTCATACGAAATAATCATTTTGCAACTAGTTGATAATATTCTAGTAGGAGGGCCTGGGAATGACGTATTATTTTACATCGTAAGGAAATAAATAATGTTTTACGAAACTAAACGTCGACTGCTATTTCAGGATTATGATCCCCAGTCCTAAAGTATAACTGTGTGAAAGCATATAATTTAAGATACATAATATGAAAATAAGTTAAACGTTTTTCCTGTTAACTTGGCAGCAAAACCGGGTGTGCTATTTTTATTTTACATAACAGGATCTCGGAACGAAGCATCACTTCACCAGTGTATATTTTTTTGTAAAACTGCTCGACTAAAGCTTACGTAAATAAAAGTAAAATATGTACTTAATTTTAAAACGATTATGTATCAACTCTTAAATAGATAACCTATGTTCATAGTTAATAAAACCCATGCTTTTTGTAACTAAATTGCGAGCCTTACTTACAGGGAGCCGACGCTTCGGCATTTCACCAGCGATGATAATTATTATGAAGAGCCGGTCCTAGCTCGGCGTGCAAGTTCGTTCCGTCAAAGGGAAACTTTACTAATTAGCAAATACGGCAAATTGAACTCACGTTCGCTAAACGTGAGAGCACGAATCCCGGCTAATGTCACTATGTATGTAACATTCAGCTGTCTGTGCTTAAAAGTCACGAACAATTAATTAATGTTGCTAATAAATCTATAATTTCAATTATCGCAAAATGAAACCTGTTAATAACATTTGTGAATGTTAGGACCAAATGGAACTTATAAGCTAAATGTTGTTTCTCAATAACTATTCCTTTCTAAAAGCACTTCAAAAAACGCTTGTAATCTATCTAATCTTATTTGACGCAAAAATACTAGGCGGATTTTGACGAGGACTGCGTGCATAGTTTGAAAGCACGGCAATCCGAAAAAAAATCACGCTGCGTACAAAGTAAGAGGATGAAAAAAGATTCTGCGTAAAAAGTACGAATTGCTTGTTAAAACGAGTCGATACACAAAACCCTCACAAACATTCAAAACATTTCTTATATTGGTTTTCCAAATAAACGAGACTAGGTGTTTGTTATGTAAATCAACAGTTTTCTACTTTAAAATATGCGTGTGTGTTCGGAACAATATACTCGTTGGTCTAGCTGTGTAAATACCGGGCCGTGGTCCCGAGGTCCTGGGTTCGATTCCTGTGACAGGCAAAGTTTGAATAAATTTTTCTGAACACAGCCCGGGTTTTTAATCACCAACCCTCATTTTGGTACGCGTAGTGATTATAATCTTTGTAACGAATACATCATTTCAAACGATGGAGGCCTTTGCCCTGCAGTGGGAAATTAATAGGCTGATACTTCACTTTACTGACTTACAGTTATTCTAACGCAATATCTGGACAAATCTTGGCGTACAGGGTGGATCGATTAGATGGCGTGGAACAAAGCGCTCGCGAAATAATGGTTAATGTTAACCATTTTATAGCGTGTCGTTTGAAGCTGTTATCGGGGAGTGATAACCGCTTCAAACGACAGGCTATAGACAAGTAACATTATCGACAATTTGTACCGTGAAAGAAGTATTTTGTACAACGTCATTTTTGATCGGGAGATATGCGTATACTTAAAGAGTAACATACCCATCTTTAATACAGTTATACACGTCATGTCAGTTGTGTTAAAAATATGATTATTTCTACATAAACGTACAATCAAAAGAATTAAAATTTTTTGACTTAAGTTAGTAAAATGCAACAAAAATCTTAAAACAACTTTTGCAGCACACTCGCATTATTGAAATGAGAAAACGATTATGAAACTAGATATAGTCTAGCATATCTAGTTTCGGTACTTCAAACTAGTCTGTTTGGGCAAGAAACAGTCAGCTTGTTACAGTTGGATAACCTCACAAAACTGACAAAACAAAGGCAAAGCCTATCCAACATAAACACGTTTTAGTCTTCCTCGAATAATTACCTGAAATATCCCAAATTGGACAAAGATAATAGCAGCACAGATTATATCGGCCGTTCGTTTATCCGTCCCGGCTTAAATCCGCCACTCGACTAAATTTCCAATTATCGGTATTCACCTCCGTGATAAGTGTGACCACTGATTAATTCACACTAGTGCTATAATTCTGTACCATTTGTTTTGATGTTTCATAATAACGGTTGTAATTTTACCGCTGAATTGATCACGTGCCATTTAATCAATTTCAGATAAATTTCATTGGGATCGATCAATGCCGTTAAAATTCAGCACTACATTTTTTCAATTAGCCCAATATGGCCTTCTTTGATCTCCGATGTTTTAATTACAGCTCTATTTACTGCAAAATTAATATCAAACCACAGCCAAACTTATTATACAGACAGATTTAATATATCAGAAACAAGAAGACAATTCAAAATTAACACAGGGGTGATGAAATAGTCTCTAAGTCAAGCATAGTAACAACGTTTGCAAAATCTTACCGAGCAGACATCTTAGGTACATACCCTCAGATGTTTACCTAAACACTGTTTAATTTGCTTGAAGTAAATTAATCTGAGCAGTAAGTTAATCAATAGAGATAAACTAATTCGAATAGAAACGCGCAGTCGCTTAGAGATTACCTACGCCAGGGTATTTTCAAACACACATACATAGTGTTTGAAGATCCCATGTATGTCCCAAAGTAGATATTTGCAAGATGGCTACTTCAATACGATTAAATGATAAGGTAAGGAGCTCTGATATCTCCGGCACTGGTCACTGGTGCTTCACTACCGTGCATAGGTAAATACTAGCGTCCACTCAGTCATGTTAAATTTTAACATACGAGCGAAATTAATTGCACTAATGGCAACAAGCAATTAATTTTTGGACACGAATTTTGGGATGCAGCAATCATTAAGAGACTTTTCATTTCCCAATAATTCTGAATCAAATTGAAATATATTTATTGCGCTTCGTTTCAAACAGTTGAAATCACATCAAACATTTTGCATGATGTAACTGGGATAATCAATTAATATACCTACTTTTAGTTAATTTAAATGTAAATGAAATGCCGACGTGTCCTTAAACATTATAATTTAATTGTTACAAGTTAATTTTCAAACGCAGTCTGCATTATCTACATGATGATACTTCATTTAATAAAAAAAGCCTCTAACTGTAAATAGAATGAACAATACATTGAAATATTTAAAGTTATATTTATATTTATGGCCCCATGAGATATGAAGTAACACTATCTATTTGTCTCTAAATTGATTAGCCAGCCACGTGTCAGATAGGTAATAAGGCAAACTTTCAACTTTAGTTATTACTTGTACATAATGTTTCAGAGGCAGGAATTATTTCCTTCCTATACTCAGATTATAAGTAAACAAACGAAACAATTTAATGGGAAATTTAAACTGGTTTGAAATTCTGTTACAAGCTATATAATATAGATTCAGCCCCTCCTGCCTGACTCGCTTACACCCTTCATATACTTATATAACTTTTCCCCTGTACCTTTTGAAGTTACAAGTTTGCTTTTGCTACTTACTGCGTTGACGTACGCTTGACATCGCTGTTTAATACCTTTAACAAATAATGCGTGGGTTACGAATTAGTCCTATTTTTAACCCTTCTGTAGGCGACTCACAGTAGATAATAAAGAAGACTTCGGCAAACGTGTAGAAAACTACGTACTTTTATTTGCAGCAGCGAGACACTTTTTTCAAACAACAGTTCGTCGCACATAAATGGAAAATAATTAAAAACTAAATCAATCAACTAAACTTTAAAATTATTGTGTCTGATTAATTAAACTAATAGTCTAAGATCCCGCCATACTAGCACCTTCATCGAGCTGGTTATTGGATGAGACCTATTTTATACACAATTGAACATGTCAATAATCATATTGAACAAGGGTTGCTTAGAAAATTTCAGTCCAGGGTGTGATTAATTTACACTTAAAAAAGTATATTTTTTTAAATATTTCATCGGCTTGGTTATTGAACAAATTCCAAATCAATCGAGAGTATGAAGCCCATATAATATGCCAACGTTGGGTTGCCTCTTGTTTTCCAGTCAGAACTCTCGGGTTGCCGGGTATACCTAGTCACTTGATAGGAGCATTTCGCATCGGCCTGGTTATTGAATCAAATTTAAATGAAAATAAAGATTATTTCATTATGAACACGGTGGTATAGGGTTGCCTGCGAAAAATCAGTCCAGAATTAGGGTTGCCGGATTTTGAAAAGTGAAATATTGCAGCGATGAAAAACTATTTTTGATAGAAAATTTTCGTTTTAAGGAGGCTTTGGTGCTTTTTCTGGCTGATTATTGGGAGAACGATCATTTGGCAAACTTTTTAACAGTCGACCATCGTTGCTACTCATATGAAGAGCAAGAAAATTCCGTAAAAAAAAATTAAGTGAGAAATTATGAATGTCATCACGAAGAGGCAGATACGCGAATTGTTTTTCATGCTTCTAAAGCAAAACCAGGCGCAAGCATTTTAATTAAGGCTTCTGATACCGACGTTTTAATCATGTTGTTAGAAAATATGCATAAACTAATTGAATGTAAATGTTGCCCGTAACAAATCATTTACTATAGAAGTATACATACTTTTACATTACATACAATATACAATATATATATAAATATTTGCCTTGACCGAAAACTGCTAGTTTTAATTTCTATTTTTGTTTTATTTGTGACTAGCTGCCCGCCCCGGCTTCGCCCGTGGTACTTACTTACATGTATTATACATACAAACCTTCCTTAAGAATCACTCTATCTATTAAATAAAAAAACCGCGTCAAAATCCGTTACGTAGTTTTAAAGATCTAAGCATACATACGGACATACAGCGAAAGCGACTTTGTTTTATACTATGTATTGATTGATGATAAGAAGGACTGTTAATGTGTTTGTTTTAATGTTGTGTTCGTTCATGATTTATTCGCGTGAAGTTTTGATTTTTGTTAATGTGTGTATTCTTCATTAGTATATTTGTAGAAAATAAACATTTTACGATTTAATATTTCTATAATTAATCTATACTAATGATAAGTCTGTCGAGAGGTCCATTCTGTACTTACATGAAATATATTTTCAAAATTACTATCGGGGGGTGATAAATGATCGATACGGATGCCGAAAAATAATTAGTAAAATTTTTGTCTGTCTGTCTGTCTGTCTATCTGTCTGTCTGTATGTTCCTTATAGAAACGAAAACTACTCAAAAGATTTTGACGAAACTTGGTACAATTATTCTTCACACTCCTGGACAGATTATAGTATACTTTTCGTCACGCTACAATTAATAGGAGCAGCGTAGTGAAGGGAAATGTTGGGAAGAAGGGAGAAATTACTCAATTTTCTAAAGCTACTGTTGCGTGTATTTTACATTAAGATACATTGAAATCATGTACGACGGAAATATCCTACATAAAATTGCCTACAAAATACCCCGCAACAGCATATGACGTTATATGGTTGACTCACAATAACACGTGTAACTCCTGATCCAGATTGGTTTGAACGCGCTAATCTCAGGAACTACTGGTTAGAATTGGCAAAATCTTTTGTGTTGGATAGTCCACTTACCATTTGCTGAGGAAGGCTTTAAGCTATCTATAATAGTAACACGGTGTGAGGAAACCGAAACCCAGGCGGACGGAGTCGCGGGCGGTTGCTAGTTAAAAATGAAATTAAAATTCTTCAATTTTAGTAATTATTACTCCAAAATTATACACAACATATCTAAATCTGTCGTTGTCCTTGTCATTTGCACTATCAAAAATAGTTTTTCATCGCGGTAATATTACACTTTTCAAAATCCGGCAACCCCCATTCTGGACTGATTTTTCGCAGGCAACCCTATACCACCGTGTTCATAATGAAATTATCTTTATTTTCATTTAAATTTGATTCATTAACCAGGCCGATGCAAAATGCTCCTATCAAGTGACTAGGTATACCCGGCAACCCGAGAGTTCTGACTGGAAAACAAGAGGCAACCCAACGTTTGCATATTATATGGGCTTCATACTTTCGATTGGTATGGAATTTGTTCAATAACCAAGCCGATGAAATATTTGAAAAAATATACTTTTTTAAGTGTAAATTAATCACATCCTGGACTGAAATTTTCTAGGCAACCCTTGTGCAATATAATTATTGACATGTTAAATTGTGTATAAAATAGGTCTCATCCAATAAGCAGCTCGATGAAGGTGCTAGTATGGCGGGATCTTAGACTATAATAAAAAACCAATAGCCGACCGAGTCACGAGAAAAACGTTTGGCAGATAACTTTTTTTTTAATTTCTTTTCAAATTGAAAAAGCGCGCCGCCCTGAAGCAAAACGGTTTTATTTTTACGTATGGAAATAAATAGATTAAAATTAAATATTGCGTTCCTTCTTCTATGAATCTCTTCTTTTTTGAATTGATTTACTTATGATCTCGTATCGAGTTTGTGATCATCGACTTTCATTTGACAAGCGCAATGATTAAACCAAAACATATTTTTGTAACGAAAAGATTGGTTCAAATGATTACTTTAAGACTAATTACTTTACTTTATGTGGGTTTCGAATAAATGCTCTTTTTAAATCCTTCTTCTACTCTTATTTTTGAATTGATTTGCTTTTGATCTTGCTGAAAGGCAGATATGCGAACGATGTCGAAATCAGGTCACGCCAAACTTCAACCCACACGTTCCCTAAAAAATCAGGCACTACGCATCTGAAAATAGAAACGAACAGTTCAGGGGCGGAATATGTAAGAATATACTCGCCCGCACTTCGAATTCAGGGCATAGTGTAAAAGTATGTTGGCGGCTTCATATTTATGAGTGTAATATTATATCCAACAAATTGTTTTAGCTCATGTTGTAAACTAAATCCTAAGTAATAAATATTGTGATTATGATAAAATACTGAGGAACGGTTTCCGTAGGTTCTTCTATGAATTTCTATGAATGATTTCTATGAATATGATAACTAGCAGCGGCCCGTGACACCGTTCGCTTGGATTTTGGTTTCCATACACATTATATTATTGTATTATAGCTGAAATACTTCCTCAAACAATGGAATATTCAACACAAAACTTCGAACCAGTACTTTCTGAGGTTATCGCTTTCAAACAAACAAACAAACTCTTTAGCTTTATTATGTCAGTTCAGAATAATTAGTAAAGATATTGCTTAACCATCGTATACTAGTCAGACTGTAGAGGCAAAAATGTGTTTATGTTCAAACAAAATGTATTTGTTGCTACATTAACAAATTATAATCAAAAACCCTTTGAACAATTAAAAAGAAAACACAAACTAGCTAGACGAGACAGTAATCCAAAGACAATGTACATACATAGCATGATAAATAGATTGTGTCATATTACAAAGTATATATTCTACCGTGAATGTTCATTGAAATAGGTTTATCACCTGCTGTTACATTCACGCGCGGTTCCGCCCGCCACAAATCAAAATTTCATTCTCACTGCCGCCTAGATGAACAGCGAACTACTACATATTTCACACGACATGTTACTACGAACGTACAACCTTTGAATCTATACTTATAAAATAAAGCTGAAGAGTTTGTTTGTTTGAACGCGCTAATCTCCAGAACTGCTGGTTGGAATTGAATAAATAATTGTTTTGGATAGTCCATTTGTCGAGGAAGGCTAAAGCCTTCATAGCTTAAAAGCTATAGTAGTATAACACTATGTGTGCGGAAACCGAAATCCACGCGGACGCAGTCGCGGGCAGCCGCTTGTCCGTTTATACATTTTCCCAACAAAAAAGCACTTAAATTTTCATATCGTTGACTTATTGTTCTTAACAACAATAAACACAAAACTCTTCAGATGCTAAGTGTCAATAAGCGACGCAATGATCGCTTACCATCAGGGTCTCTATTCACTAAATAGATAGCCCCGCCTCATCCAACTCATATTAGGATTAATCGAAATAACATCATATCGCCAATTGACCCGAAAGACAGAAATATATCAAAAACGTTGTCTTATTTCAAATCATTCTAATATTACACGAAAAAACTCCGTGAATCGTCTGTAAAAAAAACTATAAATATACTACAATTACTCTCATATAAAAAGAAGCGATATATTTTTAAAATACTTATTCGAGATAATAACATGTTAAAGTCTTCCGCATTATGGTCAGATTGTCCTTAAATTGGATTGTTTCCGGCCAGCGTGCATGTGTTCGCGAACGTTGGAGAGGCCGTTTCCCCATGGAGGCAATTTAGTATCTGATCAAGGCAAATGCAATAACTCAGTAAATATGAAGGAACAATAGAAGGTAAATTAGTTTCTTGGGGAACAGAAACTCAATTGTCAAAAAGGATTGCTGCGCCTCGGCTGCGATACGGGGAATTATTTTCGGGGAAACTTTTGATTATATATTTTCTGCTTTTTGTCCTTGTTGTTTATGGGAAACAATGTTATATTTTGTAAGTCTTTTTCGTCTGAAACACAGGCCCACCTAGTTCAGACATTTATGTTACGTTTACCTAGTTAAGAATGTATTTTCCATTCTATGTATACTATGTATGTAAGGCACAGATAACATATATGTATAGGTACATGTGCAACATTGTAATTTCAATAAATTTTATTTATTAATTGAGACAAAAAGTTCGTTTAAACTGCTTCTAATGTGAACTAACCAACCAAGTTCTCGAAGTTAATTAGTCAATAAAAACATTGTAGTTTAGTTGTTATTAATATTACATTTTTCCAAAGGTTGAACGATGTTGGCTGTTGATCACTTTAAGAGTACCTAATAAAAAATAGCGAAACAAATTAGGAAATGGTAAACGCATTAACCCTCTAACCATTTCATTTAAAATGGTCTATTATATAATTCTGAGTTAATAAATTGTGGTATATTAATATTGCTGAAATAAAATATTTCGAATTCCGATTCTAGTAGTGAATTTCATAATAAAATTCCGATCTATCCAACCTTGTGGTATTTGCGTTGTAGTCAGCTTACAAAACTTTGCTCCAAAATTAAATTCAAAGCGGCACTACAACAAAATTATATACATATTCATTCATTCTTTTATTTCTCTTATTGTATTTGGAACGTATTAAAGGCAAATAAATAAATAGAAGGAATAAATGATTTTGACGTCGTCGCTCGAATTACAATGAAAACCGTTTGGATTTTTACGTCAAATACCCTTTTTAGGGTTCCGTAGCCAAAATGGCAAAAAAACGGAACCCTTATAGATTCGTCATGTCTGTCTGTCTGTCTGTCTGTCTGTCCGCCAGTCTGTCACAGCCACTTTTTTCCGAAACTATAAGTACTATACTGTTGAAACTTGGTGAGTAGATGTATTCTGTGAACCGCAACAAGGTTTTCACACGAAAATAGAAAAAAAATAAAAAATGTGGGGGGTCCCCATAGTCAGAACTGAAACTCGAAATTTTTTTTTTCATTAAACATATACGTGTGGGGTATCTATGAATAGGTCTTTAAAAGTTATTTTAAGGTTTCTTATATCACTTTTTTCTAATGTGAATACTTTGCGTGACAGACCCTTCCAAAGTGGAAAAAAGTGTGTACCCCCCCTCTAACTTCTAAAATAAGAGGACGATAAAATTGAAATAAATATATAATGTACATTACCATAAAAACTACCAACGAAAATTGGTTTGAACGAAATCTATTCAGTAGTTTTTTTATTACGTCAAAAATTTAATTTGTACGGAACCCTCAGTGCGGGAGTCCGACTCGCACTTGGCCAATTTTTTTGTCACATGGTCCGAAATAGGCAGAAATAAGTCGTAACTCCAAGTTTATCCATCACCTTGTATTTGCAAATGACGTGTTTAATCTCCCCTATCCTTAAGCAATACCAACATCGAAAGGACTTAAATTCAATTGAGGTATACATTTAGATGTGTGTGTAATTCATAGATCGTAAAGCGAAAATCCATAGTTGTAAGGGTTCAGTTTGCGTACAAGCTCATATAATGTGGGATGTGAGATTATGACCCCAACTAATTCCAAGTTTCTAAACTTCATTATACGCGCCGTTGGAGATCCAAGGTAATGATAAAATTATAATAAAGAGCAGTATCTACCGAACAACGAACTAGCGTCCTGTGAAAGGGAGCAAACATAGGTATGCGACTCGCTGGAAAGTTAAACTTTCAACGAAAACAGTAAAATTTTATCTCTAGACCGACTCACAGTTAATTAATAACTTGTAGGTCGAAATTTTAACTTATCATTGTTATAACCAGTATACAAGGCGTTACAAAATCTACTGGAAATATTTAAATGGCGAATTGTTTAGTGAAAATTAGTTACTCAATCGATTTTGTTGATTTTCTCGTAAACAAGCGAATTAACATTGACTTTTTACTTTCTGAATTTATAACATTTCCTCTGAATAATTCATCTTTATAATATTTGAAGTAAATTTAGTTACACCTTATATAGTTTTCTTAAGTACCTTCACTTTATCTGACATATAATAAAGTAATAAGCTTTCAAATTGTGACTTGAAATAAAAAAAAAATATTTAAGCTTCACTGGCTTAATGGGAAGAATTCACAAAGGACAAAGGGTTCTCGTTATTTGCAATATTCAATATTTTTTAAGCATTGAATTTTTTATACAGCTTTGGGATACCTGTAAAAATTCCCGTTACTAAAGTAAAAAGGCAGATATTTTTCGCAATGAATTTCGAAAAATATGCTTAAAACAAGAAAAGCTTCGGCCTGGTACATTTAATGAAAATAATGGAATGAAATACCATAAAAAATAGTTGTTTAATTTTCGTACCGTATGTAAGTATGTAAATTTTAAAAAAGACTAGTCTTTTATGGCGCTTTTATGTAGTATAGTTCATTAATTATATTAGTCAAACCAATACTATAGCAGTAAATCGGCCAGCTAATATCATGATTACCATAATACTGCTTACTTATCAGAATCATCGTTAGCTAAATAGAATGGAGCCTACACATGTAGAATTAGTTAAAATCACAATAGCCGGGTCCGTACGCGCGGCTCAGCCGTCACTAGCTCTAATGGCGTCTCCTAATTGAACACTACAGCGGTTAATTACTAACGTTCACCGCTCGCACGGACGATCTTTCGAACTAAACACATTCAAAAGCTTTACGTTCAACAACATTGGACTTGAAACAAGTTCCGCGCTCAAAGTGCTCAACTTCAAGTCTTGAGCCGAGCATAGGTATTCGCTTTAAGTCCGTTTGCTCAAGGTTATGCTTCTAGAATAGCTTCGTACTTTCGAATGGGAGGGACATTTTATTTTGTTTTAGACTACTTGCGCAAAGTAGCATCGCTGGCACTAGACTTTATTTCGACTTTCCGTATATTTTTCCGACAAGCTCATTTAAGAATAACTCACTTGTCTGATCACTTTTATAATAGAAAAACAATAGTTAATAAGCGTAAATAAAATTTTTAAAATACCTATTCACTAGAGAGTTCGCAAAAGTAAACTTTATTATCCTCATCAATAAAGAGAATAATATAGCTTGTTCACTTTCCCAAGCTTTAGTGTCTCTCCGTTTCATTATTGATAGAACATTTTTATACTGCCTTCGATAGTTAATAATATCATCAACAACTTTTAAACAACACAAGAGAAACACTGACTCAGGTCAGCATAACTTTTGAATTTAATACAGCATTTTTTTTATTTAAAAGTCTTTAACATTTTCAGGCGAGTCAGTTTGCGGTTTGCATATTTAATAAAAGTTTTTCCGCTGCATACGACCACATTACCAGTGAACAAATAAATATTAACTTTATAATGAGCTCTTAAAACACCTCCAGTTTCCACGAGAGCAAGAGAACACTGCGGACAGATTTAATGCTCTCAAATATAACGAATAACAACCAATCTCCCCGAACCACACTCGTAACAGAGAGAAGTTAAAACGCACAAGTTGGACTGAAGATATGCAATTAAAACGGCAACTCTGGTGCCTAAATTAAAGACCAGTAGCAGTTCCAACTCAACTTGGAATCTTAAATAGCGAATTTCGGTCCAATTGGCAGTAACTTTTATATTTATAATTCTGTAAGAACTTTTGACCGTATCCAATTTTATATAAAAGATCGTCTATTTTACGGGTTTCTCTTTGAGGTCTTGTAACCGACTGGCAGTCTTCATGAAACCATAGCGCAACGTGAGCCTCTGCGACGCAATAAAATGTTACCTTAATTCTCTTTCCTTCTTACTTAACATAGTCCGCAAACAGCGCTTTTATATTTCTGAATGTACATGTATTTGACATCATGATATGATTTTATATTAAAACATACAATATACAATTGGTGTCCCTTTTGCACATAAAAAACACATTTTCATTAAAAACTCATAAGCACAGCATGCAACAATATTGTACATTATCTTACTACTTTTATAGCGACGTGCGCGCTTTTAATAAAGTATTCATGAATTAAGTACTTCACTTTAACTCTTTTTATATTTAAGGATCACATAAAAAATCGCGGTTATTTTACGTTATGTACTTTTGTATAATTTACTTTATTCAAAGTAGAAAATACACTCGCAGAGAATAACTTTACTGTTGTTTTAACGATCTCATAAAACTGAGAGCGCCTACTTAAAAACCTGTTAAATTAAGGTGTTCGTAGTCCTTGTTATCAGTGCTCTCCGCAGAATGGACACGTTTGCAATCCGACCGAGTTTCTTGGAATGGTACAAGACGATTAGATACAGTACTATCGACTCTAGAAATGGAACAAGTAAGAAAACATCCAAGTCTTGTTACGACAGTGTACTTGTGTGGCACATTTCTTCTAATGGTAGGTTTTAAAGCAGGATAAGTAACACAATCCATCAATTTTTTAAAGTATACATCATTTAGGAGTACCCCACATGGCAATTTTCGATTCAGAATCATCCCTCGATTTGGGGTGCACACAACCGTCAGTGTCCTTTAACTTTATTGTAGATTGTTAACCCTTATGCAATGCCATATACTCGTACTGAATATAAACTTATAAACAGTAATCGAATGTAATGTCCAGTTCGCAATTTTTTCGCTTGCGTTCTGCTGAATTTCATTGCTTTTATTTGAATTCTGCTGTCATGGGTACCGGACTGAAACGAGAAAATTGTACCTCGTACGGTGATGCAGAGGATAAATGAGCATTTACTCTTTTAATGAATAAGAAACAGTATTCGAAACGTGATGCAGTTGTTCGCCAATCTTAGCGAGATATGTGCATCATCTTTTAACTTCAACACAAAGATGCGAGAACTAAAAGTAAAATTTATTCACATTTATTACTATTATTATACGACTTATGAGTCATTTTGGAAATCAGGCGTATTATTTTGATTTGGACCAGATATATTTTAAGTCGTTTATGGAGAAGAAATATTATCGGAGCATAGCACATAAAGGAGCTTTAAAATTTAAATAGTCAGAAGCGAAGAGTATGCATGAAATTGTTGATGTAAGTGGTACAGAGTATATATATTGCTAGCGCCAAACAAATAACGAAAGTGTCGTAAAAGTATTTTTATGATTCAACGTCCTATAATACCAATATAAACGAAATATAAACTAAAATTAAGTTTTTATAAATCCGCTTAAACTTCAGCGGGATTTTAATGTTATTCTGCAGTAGTTTTACCCTCGACCCGCTTTTCAACTTCGTTTATACTTGTACTATTTGTCAGTACGTGTGTACGCGTTACTAACTAACTTTACATGAACCATCATCACATTCAGTTTACTAGGTATAAGCTGAGTTCCTTTAACTAAATGTTACTTTAAAAATGCAGAAAAACATATTAAAAACAACCGGCAGTTTTAAACGGAGGCATATTATTTATTAAATGTTCAAGTGCTATATTTTTAAAAGCATCATTTAAAGATGAGTGCAATGTTAGTCTCTACTTATTAATTTTTATCGGACGGATATTTTTTCTCGCGAATGAAGAAGCATTTTCTCTCGCACGGGTAAAACAAAAGATAGTAGAGTAAGATCCCGGTGCCCCCAGACGTTACTTATTTTCTCATAAGAAATATAAATGGGATAAAGTAGTGTTAGTACTTACTTTGAGTGTGTGCATACCTGTTACCTTGGGTCGACGGCCAATTCATAGGTACCAGGTGCTAAAGGTAGATAAATACAGTACTGATTTTTCTTAAATTCTCAGTGCTGATTTTTACATATGTTTTAGATATTGTTGTTAAAAATTAATAATCATTATTGCCAGACACTTTCCATCGGCGCTTACCCTTACCAGACGCTTTAAAACTTAAAAAAAAAAAAACATATTCTTACTTATAATCTCACTCTTGATTTTTATGTATGATACTTGGGGAACTATTTGAATACCCCTGGTCAGCAGCCAGACCAATTGGAGGGGTCAAACATCCCCCCAGACACACGTAAAGTGTCGCTTAAATTCTGCTCTATTCGATATAATCAAGAGAGATTAAAGATTCGTTACATACAAAATGGAATCGAACCTAAAGATTACAAGGTATTTTAAAGTGATGTGGGTTGAGAAAATTTTATAAATAATAAATTACGTTTATTCTTATAAGTAACGTCTGGGGGCACCGGGATCTTGGACTATAGACTTTCATAATGAGATAAAATAATAGTTTATCCGTTCGCCGGTTTATACCATCACGTGAAAAATAAAGTGCATGCGATGCAACCTCCGATCGGAAAACTAGTCGTACAATAAACGCGTGTGTCCGACGAAAAAAACTCAAATGTTCGGCGAAGCACCACATCGCGCACTCTACGCCGTCCCATTTATACGTACGTCTACAAACGTACATGTAAAATCCAAAGAGCTCTTTGCAATACAACACAATTAGCAACTAGGTATTGCATTTCGTATTGGTCAAAATCATTATTTCAAAGACTTGAAACTTGGGGACAATTGTGGACAACTACGGGTAGTAAGACGTACATACTTTAAGTTCTTCATTTTTGTAGGTCATACATATTGTAATAATATGTATTCTTGCACATTTTTACACACATATTTTCCTTCACTGCCGATCTGGTGCTAAATGCGAACCATCAACTTCGCGCATATAGCGACGACTAATGACTTGACTCACACGACTCTATAAGTACCAGGTTATGTACATTAAAGGCTGTTTGTGTGTCAGTCATCTAAACCATGTCTTAAAATCTGACACATAATACGCATCAACTGGCATATTAAGTGCAAACTTCAATCTGTCCAAGTAGTATTGCGCGTACTGTAATTGCATGTGCTTGTGCAATGCGAGCGGGAGCAGCGGACTCGCGGCGACGCTACGCGCCAATGTGGATGGGATTTCATTGCGTTTTATTTGAATTCACGACAAGGGGCGCTGGACTGAAACGTAACTGTAAATGTTGTTGATTGCATACGCAGTATGTTGAGATTTTTATGTCGAATGTTAGCTCTATCACAAAAAATATTTAGGATAGTGTTACTTTAACAATTCGTTTATCTAAAACTAGAACGTAATCCGGCGACTCCGTCCGCGTGGATTTCGGTTATACTAGAGCCAAAAAACTTCCTCGTCACATGGACTATCCAACACAAAAATATTTTTTTCAATTCCATACAGTTGTTCCTGAGATTAGCGCATTCAAACAAACAAACAAACTCTTCAGCTTTATTATATTAGTAAAGATATCAAACGCTGCGAGAAGTGTGTTATATAAATATACTGTCGTACATCCCATATACTAAAACCCTACTGATGAAAACATTTGTTCGAGTTACGATTAATCCAACATGTTATTATCGAAACCCTCAGCTCTTTATATCTGCCCTAACAAATAACGCACATGAACTTTAGTGAACATCTAGGTACGGTGTTCCGAACCATACACGCAGGGTACATCGTTTGGACCCTCATTGTCATTATCCCCCTCATTGTGCAGAGTTAATACACTTTCCCGCCAAACCTTGTATCGCGGCAATATTAATTGGCAACCTCACAATATAACCCTAATTTAATATTAAATGTTGTCGCCTCATAAAACAGAGACTGTTATGAGCTGAACAATATTAGCTGTGTAAAACTGTTTCATATCCGTTTTTCAAAAGTTTATAGACTGTGTGCACAATAAAGAACTCATTTTTTTTATCATAATTATCATCATCATCAGCCTATCGCAGTCCACTGCTGGACATAGGCGTCTCTAGGGCTCTCCACTAAGCTCGATCCTCGGCAACTCGACGAAATTGTAATGCAATCATTCCATCGTTTGTCAAATTGACCCGAATGTGTTTTTTATGAATAAACTGTTATTGAAAACCATATAATTTTTATTTGAACTTGCGTAAAAATTATAAGGGTAGTAATGTTAAATATTCTTTATGTTTTTTTCCTGAATACAAAATAAAGGCAAATTCTGTGATAATACATATTAAACTAAAATAAAATGATTACACCACAACAATCTTACCATAAGGACACCTTAGGGAAGGCCTTAAATACTGCTACCATTAATTAGACACTAATTAATTTCAGCGTATATTAGTATAATAACATTCCACCCAATCTAAATTGAGAAATCAATATTGAAACAACGTACTTGTACTCGTATATACTATTATTAACGTATAAATGTTTACTGTCTTTATTTTTTAAAGCAAATAATTTATCAGCCTTATTTAATTATCTTTATTAATTTTCATATAAACTGAATTAAATTCTGAATTCACCAATCTTTTATAAGTCAACTCTTGTTTATTAATTGATTCGTATTAAATAGCGCTATATATGTGGAAAAATACTTTTATAATTGGGCATATTTTGTTACAAACCTATCACATGATATTTTTCTTTTGTTTACAGAAGTAAAGAAGCTAATATTATCTGTTGTTTAGGCAACACAATGATACGAGGGATGGTGAAACATTTCTGACTGAAATATGAAGCATATAATCACATATCGACTCTATATATCTGTACCTACGTAATGTATTATGTATGAGTTAGGATGAGCAAATGCCGTGTTTCCAAGGGACAAGTGACAAATTTCCGGCTTGTGAAGGAATTCCTAAGACCGCATGTTCGGTCACGCTCATTATGTGAGGTTGTCATTACCATAGAAATCGTACACAACCCTCATTAAATCCCCCAGAATAAAACTGGCTGGTCAACACTGCCTTTAACGAAACCACCAGACTGACCTAACAAGAACCATAGGAATGAAATAAAAATAACAACCCGATAGTCCCGTGTGGGAGGCTCGTTATCTTCAGAACGCGCCGTATACATAATCACGCCGCGCTCCCTCGTGTTGCAACCTTGCTTTATTTACTCACTACATAGCTAACTTATTCAAAAAGACAACATAACATATGTTAATCCGATCCCGACGTAAGTAGTTTAACGGTGGATTATGGTAATCAGAATCAACCTTTCGGATTAACGAAGATACACAAACCGACATTTGGCATGTTGTGGGAAAAGAACGCATTCTTTTGTTTTTAAACCCATAATAAAAATGCCCTCAACGATACTGTCTCGGCAAGTATCCTTTTGACAATCTGGATTCATTTAAACAGGAGGATGAACTAGATGTAAGAATCTACTCCCGATTTTCGGATTGTACTACGGCATTTCCAACAGGAAAACAAAAACACATTTTTTCCAACACGGGATTAAGAATATCAGATCCTGTTACTAACTACTAAAACTTAGATTGAGGTGGGTTCATTACTTGCTCTCACAGTACTTTGAGGGAGGCCTTCGTTCAGTTGTAGACGGCAATTTTCTGATTGACACTGCATATAACACGATTACCTACAAGTTTGAAACATCAAACATCTCAACAAATACACCTGTTTCCAACTAGGGTGACTATTTTTGTGATTGTGTTTACTCAAAATTTCCTTGTGTCAAAACAAGTAACGTACAAGTATACACAAACAAATAATGAGCATAATGTATTGTACTCGTTCTTCGGAGTTCCCCCCGAGGGTGCAAGCAACAGGAGTGACTTGTTTTCAATTCACATTTAATTACTTTCTACACCCCGCCCAGTTGCCGGTTTCGGAACCGCATCGTGTTTATTACTTGACAAAGTTTCCCGCTGTGAAAGTACCGACGTATCTATAAATTATTTTGTTATTTTTATGGCCTCTTCAAACGGTTGAACTATGGTACTGGGACGTCCAATACGATTATGAATACTGTGTATTGAAATGAAATGAAGTCGGAAAAGTTTTGCGAATTTTGAATTTTCACAAATATTCTTGAATACAATAGAAGTAGTGGAATTAATATTGTAAATATTAATATTTGAATATTACACACACTTATGGCCATTATCTTAAAACAGAATCTGCTGAGATGAGGCGACCCAAATTTACCAATTACTCCGCTCCAGAACTAATAATAATAGCCTATAATCAAATGTTACTATGCTCTGTTTCAGAAATCATTTATATGGAGTACAATAGAAACTGGAAAGCAAAGCAGTCTTTTCGTGGAGTCTAAAACCTTAACACATATAACAAGGTTAGTTTTGTACATTTTAAACAAAGAAAGCACTCATTTCCTTAAAACGAATGCGAAATTAAATTGGAGAAAAAGCAGAAGAATCGTAGTTAAGAGCGGAAAGCTAATAAGGGGGAAAAGAAAAAAGTTGCAGATGAAGTTTTTCGTAGCTGAGGATATTTTCCTTATGAAAACATTGAGAGAGTTCGTTGGGATCGCACTGGTTTATGTTGCTGGACTAAGATAATGAATTTACTCCTTATCCTCAGTATATTATCTGAGACTGTATTTTCTTGAGCGTTTACATATTACGCTGACCCTCGTTCAACTTTATAAGCTTTGTCATTTTGCGCCGGATTGCACATTTGAAAAATTACTGTGCTATTTTCTGCTTTTCTTCCTTGTTTTCATGTAAATCAATGAATGAGTTTATGTTTAGTGCTAATAATAATTCTAATATCTACGAGTATAATGAAGCTTTAGTGACATTCATAAAAAAATATAAAATATTCTTAGATCTGAATACTAATTTCACTTTTTAAAACCTGTACCACTGACAGATACATGGAAATCCCTATATAAAATGATGTCGATAATCGACATAATTTCAACATTTCTGACTATTGTGCAACAAGTTTTTCACAACAAATTAGTAGCTTCAGGACTACAATAAGCATACATGATCATCAAATATGCAAACAGTTGCAAATGTTATTAATGTACCAGGCTGATAACAGTTACGGATTGATACATATACTCGTATGTATGTAATGCGTAAGTCAATCAATATCGGTCGCATGTACCTGGACAAAAATTAGAACCAACACGTTAACGTGTTGTTTGCAATAACAAAATATGGAGTACATTCTTGTATTATTCTTAAAACCCAAAAGAGTCATAATGTTGTTATGGCAAGATTTTTGTAACAATGCCCTTTATGCCGACAAGACATTGCCTATCGTTAGTAAAAAAGGGAATCTGACATTTTTCAAGGAACATTGCGTGCCTTATGCAGCTTGACAACAAAAGAACGCTTCGCAAATTGACATTTCTGTGACAATGAAAATAATGAAATCCTAAAGAAGTGTCCTTGTAAGATTATTTCGCGGCAGAATTAACATATCTATTTATTTTTACGCAGGATGAAATAGGATCAATGTTAGTATAAAGGTTTTTCGAAATAAATTTTAAATGTTCAGCAGTCTCAATTATTTTAAAAATATATCTACATATTTTAAAGTACTGAAAGGAGCCCGGTATTTCTATTGAAGCACGCATTGAAAACGAATGTGTGAAAAGTTCGTTCGAGTCAGAATTCATATCTACGCTTTATTCAGCCTTTGTATGATTTCCATTACTTTAACATTTTTTTTAATTAAAACAATGTCCTTAGAATTAAATATTTTGTATTGTGCACAGTTACATTTATAAGATAAAAATTTGTATTTTATTGTTATCGTTAAATGGGTGAACATAGGTACAAGAAGCAAAGTAATGATATGTTTTAAGATATTGCCGAGGTTATAAAAGGCCGGCATTGGATACGCAAGCTAATGTCCGGCCGAGCTTATAAATCACGCAGTGGGTGGACAGCCAGTTTATCTGAGATCGGTGCAGGATCACAGCATGCTCACAGTATCCGTACTCTGAACCTAGCTGACTGCTGACTCACGCGCGATCCCCGGATTTACTTTTGTCGCCATAAGGATTTTCTACTCCGCGACCCGCTCTCTTTATTGTATTCTGTAACTGAATGTTCCCTGTTATTGTGTTTGATACTTATCTTTTATACATTAGTTTGGCTTGGAATATACTAAGAATTTGTTACGTTGATGTGAAAAGTAATTTGTTAGAAAACGGACGGAATAAAAATTCAAACTTATAGTAACACTGTCACACAGTGTTGATTAAGGTGTTTTATTTTTGCATAAACTACTATGCAATTAATATTATCAAATATATAGCCACAAACCCGATTATAAATCTAGTTGAAAAGGCAAACCGCATTTATTTAATATGTTTATGCTAAAATTATATTATGATTATAATACATACGAAACACCAAGACGGACTAAAGAAATGCTTATATTTGTTGAATCTAGCCGAGTTCTTAAACACTGCGCCAAAACGTCGCCTAGAAAAATAAAATGTTGTAGATAAGTATTCAACTTCAAGTAAGAAAAAGCTCTCAGACATTTAAAGGCAACTTATGCTCAGGGGCGGTCCGTCAGAGGGCGCCTCACCTGCGTTTCATAATAACTTTTTATTGCGATAGAGCCGAGCACTCAAATTGCCGAAACTGGAAATGTAATGGGATTATCGTTGATCCGAAACGATGAGGGCCTCTCGCGTCTAATAAAATTTTCTAAATGCTTAAGAAAAAATCCCCGAAGGTAACCTACTTGGATTTGTTCCGGCTTTTGCAGAAACAAAACAAGTCCGATTATGAAGATGTTATATTGAGTTCTAAATTTCTTTTCGATACAAAAAATGAAAGAGGTAATGCTTTAAATCCCCTTTACATATTTGGCAGTTTCCGAGAGAAAATTTGTTCCCATGATATAAATATTTCACAGGGAAGAAAACATGAAGTAAGTATGCCTACAATAACAAGGACCGATTTATTTTTGATCGTTGAATTATGCATGAGTGAGGCATTCAGAGAAGAAATTTAGAAAGTTGTGCATAACTCAAAGAATATTAAATTTATAAATCGCGTCCAGAATATTCAATTTGTCAAAGGGTGGACCGAGATTTTTATGTGCAAACATATTACGCTCCGAGAGTTCTTCAAGATATTTCTCCTCGGGCCAATATTCCTAAGAGTAGGTACATAATACTCACTGACAATATTATAACGATTAAACTAGATTCTGTTTACTTTGCATTTTAAGTTCAAACATTTGTTCAAACATAAACGTCATTACTAATATAAGCAGTACTTATATTAGTAATGACGTTTATGTTTTCAGTTTTTTTTTTCTAAACCAATGACTCAAAAAAAAAAAAATTAAAGTTTTTTTCCAGCCAGGTACACTCACCACCTTAAATCAGTTCCCTTTTAAGTGAGTAGCCAAGAGATATGAATAACAATAATACACTAAATTAATAATTGTTACATTTGATTAAATGTTACAATTTCATTCAGCTCATTATACTGATATTTGACTCCAATGGGAACTAATTAAACATAAAACGGGTTATTGTGTCCCGTCAGCGAGTTCGCGCGAAGGCGAGGCGAGCCGAGCGGGCGCGGGCTCCCTCCGATACACTCCCTACATTAATTGGCGCAAGTTTTCCGCGCAGCAGGCACTAAGTCCACCTAATGCGCCACCGCGGCCAAGTTTCACTCGTTCCTTCGTAATTACTTTTATTGCTTTCTTCCGCCATTCATTCATAAGATCGCTGTCCTCCGCTCGAATTTCGCATCGTCGTAAAAATTTTATGCTGCCCTCTTTTTAAACTTTGCGGACTAATTAAAACCTTCCATTCGATGCAAACTTGTTTAAGCTGATAGTACTATAAAAGAAACATTATTTTGCACGTGCATGGCGCGCGCTGGGATGAGTTTAATTAAAAGTATTACCCGCAGATGTTACCGATCGGTCGTTCGGTACGATTGAAATTCCAGGTTTAGCATTACTATTTAAGCTGGAATGAACATATCCGAAATCGAACGATATTAGGTAGTTCGTTGGAACGTATCCAATATTTCCAGGGCTAGTCGCGAGGTCGCCGAATTCAGTCGTATTTTTTTAATCCGGAGCACTGGCGACTTATGCAAAACATACCGATCCTCCCTGGGGCACATTCAGCGTCATTTCGCCGTCTATCCGCTATTTGTATGGAAGCTGACCCGGATAAAGGCGTCAAATTACCAACGTCAAATTCCAGTGTCACCTGAGCCGGGGCCGCCCGCCGCCATTTTTATCCCATTCCGAGTTAATATTCCAGAGACGTCCGGCGGGAGCGGCCCGGTAACGGACACCGGCACCCGCGGACCTACGAATTATTAAGTTTCCACACATCATGAAGATTTATTTCCACTTTTGCTGAATGTTTTGAGCCGTTTTCTTTTGAAGGTTTACACGTCTAACAGAGGATTGCGCTTCTCACCGTCACGTATCATGGGTGAACTTGAAAACAGAATGTGATTTATAGATTTTCTACCGAAAATTACACATGAGAAACTGGTATGACCCAGTATCTCAATGGAAAATACAAATAGTGATTTTTACAAATTAAACGGAAAATAGTAAACATGGACACGTAAGTGTAGTAGAGGCAATTTATGTGTAAGTATTCAATAGGTTATTTTTGCCACTGTTTGTGTTTGCTAATCGTCAATACTTTCACATCAATTAAAATGTCAATAAGCCATCGAGAACATGTTAGACTTCTAATACTTTTTTTAATTCAATATTATAAGGAGATTCTAATAAAACAAAAGAATACTGACAAAAATTTCTAACATACCACATCCGATATGCAAGTACCATACGTAGCTTCTCGTCCCTGGTAATTTACTTTGTTACCTTCCGGATCAATTCAAATGAGATCACTCGCATTTCATAGCTTTTGCCGCCCCATTCAATTTTCCAGAATTTATGAATAACTTTCACTGTTATGATGGTAACAAATAGCTGTAAACATATTTTTTAGAATGCTCATACTTCACAAAGTTAGTTTTTTTTAACTTTGAAAGCATAATGTGACACGAGAAATTTCTACTGACCGCCTGGTGGCTTAAATCAGAGATAGATACGAGTAGATATTTCATGACCCGCGCTGAAAGGATACCGCCACTACCATCAAAGGACCCTATATTTACTCACATTAATAACTGGAAATCCACAAAGTAATTTCCTTGGTACTAAAATGTTTAATTATCAATAAACTACTCGTAAAATGATACAAGTCCATAAATACAAACAAGGATTACATTAAAGTAGAAACAACATTAAACGCGCCCATACTATAAAACCTCATGCATCCCTTATATAAATGTTGGAATTAAAACGCCCGCGAGCGTAAATCCAGCTCATTTCAATTTAAATATATCGAGATATTACTACTTGATTTAAAAAAAACAACGCCTTTCTGCAAATGGTAACGAAGTTTGCCCGCGAAATTTATGTAAAAAGGTCGAACTTTGGGACAATCGAATACTGATTCAATAGTGAATGCATTCAGCGCGAAGCATTGTGCTTACCATGCACCAACTGCATTCAATGGAGCACCGTCCAATATAGTTCATTCAATGACGTGATTTACATTTATCGCTTTGGAAAAGTCTCACTCGATTTTAAAGGCACAAAGGTATCGTAATATGTAGACTCGCAGGATAATTCATCAATATTTTAATGTTTCTTAAAAAATTTAAATTTGGATGACATTCCAATTGTCCTATTTCAAAATAACAATAATAATAATAACTTGTTTGTACTTATTACTATGATTTCAACCAGGATATTGCACAGGGTAATCAATAAAAGCCTTCGAGGCAGTCAATACGATTAAAGATAAGTTATTGAAATGTCATACTAATTCATGACAATGATGGTAATAACGTTGTTATTCGATTAATGTTCAATTTTTATACCATTTTCACAATTCTCCGGCATTCATTAATGCGCCCTGCTGAATAAAGGGCGAAAGTTAAAATACTTAATGGTCATTAACTATCAGTAAAAGTCTATTTCACACCAAATAAACATTTAAAATTGATCAAATAATTTATTTATATTGTGTAGCGTAGCAGTACGAAAATAATTAGAACAAAAAAGTTATCGAGAAAAATACTCAGGCAACTTATTTCATCTAAACCGTAAACCCAAGCGTAATTGCTTAATTAAAACAAGCAAACGCTTGCACGCTACATTATTAAAGCCTTTGGTAATTTAATACAAAGTAGAATGAATAATAAAGCGACACAATTTGTACATTAGTAATGAACAGTTAGTTTAGAAAATGATTACACACCTCTTTACTTTCAATCGTTGAAATTTTCTAAAGGTAATGATTACAACACCTTGTTCTAGAGACTCGTACTTTTATTAAAGACAAATAATTTGTATATTTCACAAGAGGATAGACAAAACCTTAATTAAAGTATATCACTAGGGATATACAAACTAGGAATATGAAAATGATACTGGTGTTTAGGAATATCATTATGTTACTAGATTCACAAGATACCTAAGTATAGTGAAGTGATTTAAGGAGTTTGCGCTTGTATATCTTGGCAGAAACTCGTTAAAAATGAATTCACCCCTTCAAGCAGACCGGACGAATATTCAACACGTTCGTTGACAGGCTGGAAAGTTTAATAGAGACTCCCACATTTGACATGAACTACGAATCATTATTGATGAGTTGCTTGGTAAGTCACATAACCGCGTTAAAGATAATAAACTTATAGGACTAATTAATAATGGGATATCTCATAATTTAATAAATAACTTCAACCGGACTAAAATTGGTTTTAAAGAAGAACATCTAGCCAGATAACGAAAGAGGAAACTTAATATGACCATACTTATATTATTAATGTGAAAGTTTTGTTTTTGTTTGGATGTTTGTCCGTCAGTCACGCTGAAACTACTGAACGGATTTTTATCTAATTTGGTAATGAGGCAGGGTATGGGCTGACTTAGATGAATATGTTCACTTTTTAACCTGATTAAATGCTCCCATGGGATAAAACAGGAATCTTGAAAACGCGGGCAAAGCCACGACTAAAAACTTTGTAGCTATCGCCATGATTTCATATTGTAAACGATGGATGACGGCATGTAGAATGAAAAGAATGGACATATGTTTCATCCATCACACGCATGACAGATGAAATGCAATTGAATAACACAAATATAACACAACAATACAGAGCGCACAAAAGCGATAGCAGGTAACGACACATTTCACATTTTCAACGTTTATAATATGGTAGTTTCATCCTTAACATGTTCTAAGTTACAGAACCAAAACTTGATTATTATGAAATAAATGTTAAACTGCCTTAATACATTATATTAAACGTAGTAAGTGACGGAATCTAATAGTAAAATAACTTTGTATTTTTTTAAGGCTGACTCAATCAGAAAGACGTTTAATGGTCAGAGGACTTGCAGTTAGTAGAAGGCCATTCCCCACAGACATCAACAACGGAATAGCCACAAAACGCAGCAACAAAGTAATACTATTTTACAATGGATCCCTCTTAAATCGTGGTTGAAGGACATCCCATACCACCAATTAAATGTTACTTGTTACTGTCATCAAACCAATGTAAATAAAAATAATCTGCTGTTCGTTATTCTGCTTAAAAATCGGGAGCGGCTAAAGCGAATAGGCTCATTGTGGTCTTTAATAAAATTGTGATATTCCAAGGAAAGTTTAAGCAATAAGAAAATATGGGAATGTTTTGAGAAAATATTTAAACGTTAAGACACTGACAATGATACGAAGTACACCGGGTCAATTACTACTCTATAATTAATGTTTGAGATTTTATATACGCTTGGATTTTGGAAGAATCGAAAGATAAATAATGGCATTAATATACCATTGAAAATATCTTGTTTACAACGTCGTAACTCCGTGAAAAACACTTTGACTTTTATGCTAATGTTTTGTATTTCCTATCTGCAGATAATACTCAAGAGATAGTATCGTATTACCATTTAAAGTGAAAGCGTTGTCGCGGCACCATTAATATCGTTACGGGAGTGAGTACCCCGCTACTTAGGTATAACAAGAGATCTTAGATGCTTTCCAGATTTTACTTACATTTTAATCTTAGTTTATTGTTACAGAGCTTGAAGTCATATATTATGTAAAGTGTTTACAGCGATTTAAACATACGTTGTCATTTTCGGACTAAGTTACACACACATTTACAGACTTAGTTGCTTAGTTCAATTTTATTTTATTTGCAACATCACACAATTAATTACATAGGCCATCTGGGAAACATATTTTTGAAGGACGGTACAAGACCTCTAGAATGTACCATAACATGAGCACCGATTATATTTCTGCAATTTCAACCGAAATAAGCATGATCCCACGCCATCTAATATTAGCGTCCAAATTAATTTTATAAAACATTTACTTTGATGTTGACAAAAATAACTTGACATGAAACATTTTATGTAGGAAGTTATCATATCAAAGCTCCTACACTTAAGTAGGTACCTACATCGTGACCAGTAATCCAAAGTTTCCGTAGGGAATATAAAATGGAGCAACGGTACACTTTTATATAGGTCGTGTGGCGCAATACAAGATACATTATGTCACGGGCGCAAGATCCTAATCAGGCGGTCGTCGGAGCACGTGGCCAACGTGACGCGTCCCCGGCGCTCATTGTGCTCCACCTGAGCTCCGGAATGAGCTACACCTTGAGCACCTAATTTAAGAGCACCCGTGAATAAAACGTAAGGCCGTTACGTTGAAGTAAAAAGAAGGCCTGGTAGAGAAAGTGCCGCCGGCTCAATGAGGGTTTTCGCAAATGAAAATTCCTCCAGGTGGCAGAATTTTGACATGACAATCACAGATATGTCAAAATTCACCAATTACATGACAGTTACACCTCACGCATAAGAATTCCAATCTACCATATTTTCCAAACGCAAACAACTTCATTTAAGAGCACCCGTGACTTATGAATGGCCTTTTTTTAACGCAGAGGAAATGCAGCCCGTCTAATTGTGTAATGGATAGACACATTTAGGTATACCACGACGGGTTATGTGGAGACATTTACTTTGATATTGACAAAAATAACTTGACATGAAACATTTAGTATGTTGGAAGTTATCATATCAAAGCTCCTTCAATAAAGTACATCGTGATTTAGTAGTTAGTACTACTTTTAATACAAAAATTACGTAGGGAATTTCAAATGGAGCAACGTTACGCTTTTATATAGGTCGGGTGGCGCAATACAAGATACATTATGTCGCGGGGCGCAAGATCCTAATCAGGCGGTCGTCGGAGCACGTGGCCAACGTGACGCGTCCCCGGCGCTCATTGTGCTCCACCTGAGCTCCGGAATGAGCTACACCTTGAGCACCCAATTTAAGAGCACCCGTGACTTGTGTATCAGGCCTTCTTTTTTAACGCAGAGGAAATGCCTCCGGTTCAATTGTGTAATGGATAGACACCTTTAGGCATACCACGACGGGTTATGCGGGGACTCTCATTTGGCATCCCTACTAATATAATAAAAGCGAAAGTAACTCTGTCTCTGTTTTTCTGTATGTCTGTTACGCTTTCCCGCTTTAACCTCTCAACCGATTTTGATGAAATTCCTTAGACCCTGAGATAGTACATAGGCTACCTTTTATTGAGAAAAAAAAGGGATCTGAAATCCACGCGGACGAAGTCGCAGGCGCTCGCTAGTATCCAATAAAGCCTCTGCGACACATCAAATATCTACGCCTCCCAAATATCAATCCGTGCTTATACTGGACTAGGACAGATGATCAAAAATTGGGTGTTCAAAGTGAACTACCTCTGCGAAATGACTCGACTCAACTTGATTTGACTTGACTCGACTCGACTCGACTGGCCGGCCAGCACGTGCCCGGCCTCGCCTCAGCAATGACAAATGACCGACGTTCCTCTGAAATACATTCTCGATGGCTTGATGGCACATCTGGCAGCTATATGTACAAACTTTCAATCACCAAAACCAAATTATCAATCGGCGATCAAAGTGAACAAAGGCAGGTGCTCAAAGTGAACAAGGCAGGTGCTCAAAGTGAACAAGGGCAGGTGCTCAAGTTGCGGGTGCAGAAACATTGGGTGCTCAAAGTGGACAACCTCTGCGGAATGACTAGACTCGACTTGATTTGACTCGACTCGACTCGACTGGCCGGCCTGCACGTGCCCGGCCTCGCCTCAGCAATGACAAATGACCGACGTCCCTCTCTAATACATTCTCGATGGCTTGATGGCACGTCTGGCAGCTATATGCAAACTTTTCCACGCTTAAAAGCAATTTCACTAAAGACGGTGTGTTGCTTTAGCATATTATACGCAACATCACATCATTATCAGAGTATAAAAGCTTGTTATAAAATGAAAGAAAGAGGATGGTAGGTATGTTTTCACGTCAGGTGACATCAGTTGATTTTGACATATACCTATCTGTAATGTCACCGCTATAACGGGGCTTAGCTATAACAGCAACTAAAATAAAGCTACATACTAACTTACCCGAAACAAAATTATACTTACCCTGCATAAAATACAAATTAAAACCTCAGGTGTATGAATTAATTATCGAAGAATTGAAGATCTTAGAATAATACCTCTATATATATAAAGAATTAAATCAATTTAAGGTAATCAGGCATAAGCTACAAAACATTTCGTATTACGTGCAACAAAGATGTGCTCCAATTAACCCAAAACTTCTCACTGTCAACGTAAATCCCGTACTATGTCTGAATAAATACGTTTTCCCGAAGTCACGAAGCTATTATGTACAAAATGTCACGTCGTTTGACGCAGCTCCGAATTCGAAGATTTGACTCTTTTCAAATGGATTAGGAAATCTGAAGTCTGAGATAGGTCAGGCATTTGTTATCCCGAATCAAAGATCACTCATGAAAAGACCGTTATGGTAACTAATAAATGTCCAATGTCAGGAAACGGGCGTATTGTGAAGATCTTTTTATGTCACTTCAGTTGTTAGACAGGCACGTTACTTAAAGGCAAGCTATTGTAGCATTTTCTTATAAGGCATATTTATACATTAACTAGCGGCCCGCCCCGGCTTCGCCCGTGGTACTTGTCCACTATTTAATGGATGATATTATACATAAAAACCTTCCTCATGAGTTACTCTATCTATCAAAAAAAAACCGCATCAAAATCCGTTGCGGAGTTTTAAAGATTTAAGCGTTCATAGGGACATACAACAGACAACATGACAGAAAAAGCGACTTTGTTTTATACTATGTAGTGATTAACTTCATTGGTTATGTTCCTCGACATTTTATCATGAAAATATGTTCCCACAGATTGTACAGTACAGCTTTTTGCAAAGAGTGTATTTAATGTCGTATGCTAAAAAAACAAAACGGAATCACGGCGTGCCCTTCACGCCGCACGACTCGTAAGATTAATAAGAGGTGGCGCATTTTGCGCGTATTTTATGCACCCTTTAAACGCTTCATAGAGCCTGACGAAGCTTTCAAGCACGACACCGAGCACTTTGTAGCTCAATACCGCTACTCGCGACGAGTGCCGCGCCCGCGACTAAAGTGCCGTCGCAGTCGAGCAAAACCGCATTCTTACTTGCAAAAACGATACTAAAAAAAATAAAATAAAATAAAAAAGCCATTTATTCCATATTTCCAAGTTACACATCAAATGTTGTTATTGCTTAGTTATCGTGTTAGTAAAGTTATTTATTACGAGTAGTATGCTAATCTTGCCGTAATGAAATATGGACCCCTCTTTGGGTGAAGGCCTCCTCCAGATTTCTCCACAATTCCCTGTCTTTGCTTTTATTCATCCAGTCGTTTCCAGCTACTTGGATTATGTCATCAGCCCACCGTCTTTTGGGTCTACCAGTATTCCTCTTTCCTTGTGGGCCTTTCCATTTTGTAGTTTCGGTTGTCCATCTTCTATCTGTATAGCGTGCGATGTGTCCAGCCCATCTCCATTTTAATCTGAGTGCATGTGTTAATGCATCAGTAAGTTTTGTTTTTTCTCTTATAAGTTTGTTTCTGACTTTGTCTATTTTTCTGAGCATTAACATGCTTCTTTCCATGGCCGTTTGGGTAGTTTTAATATTTTGCTTCACCTTGTTGGTGTATACCCATGTCTGGCAGCCATACAGAAGAGATGGAAGGAGACATGTGTCAAATACTGTCTTTTTTAAGTTCAGACTATATTTACCTTTTAAGATCTCTTTCAGTGTCCAGAATTTTCTCCACGTTATATTAATTCTTCTTGTTACTTCTTCGTCGTTGTTGGTTTTGCTGAAACCCTCCAGAGTTAAAATATTACACAGAATATACACATGACCCTTCAATAAAAACAGCACACTCGATACAAAAAACGATAAAAACAAAAACCTTAAAAATTTGCACATACAATGTCAGATCATTATCAACTACGGAAAAGTACCTTGAATTAAGCTATGCACTACAAAGAATTAAATGCGATGTTTTAGGACTCTCGGAAGTCCGAAGAATGGGCTGCGAAATAGAAGAGCACCCTGAATATATATTTTGCTTTATTGGACAAACCAAAGGACGACACGGAGTGGGCTTTCTTATTGCAAAGAAATATAAAAACAACATAATTGATTTTAAAGGAATCTCTGAAAGAGTAGCATTTCTACAAGTAAAATTTGAAAGCCTTTCAATATCAATAATACAAGCTTACGCACCCACAGAGAGATCATCTGAAGACGAAATCGACCAGTTCTACAGAGACATCGATTCGGCACTGGCACTAGCGAAAGAAAAAGTTATAGTAATGGGAGACTTCAATGCAAAAATAGGAAATCCAAAAATTAATTATTACCCTGTTTTGGGAAAATACTGTTACGGAATGAATAACAACAGAGGAGATCGTCTTATAAATTTTGCTTTTCAACATAGACTCTCGATAATGAACACATTTTTTAAGAAAAAAAATAACCGTAGGTGGACGTGGATATCACCAGATCAAAAAACAAGAAATGAAATCGACTTTGTGATGACTAATAACCCCAAGCTCATCACAAACGTTGAAGCACTGAATACACTGTTTCCTTCCGACCACAGGCTACTGAGAGCAACTGTAATGCTTAATTGTCCAAAAGTGAGCAGAAAATCCTTTAATACATCTCCCAATATTCCAAAAACTGACGCCGAGGTTACTAAGTACATCGCAAACCTGAAATCAAGCTTAGAAAATGAAACGGAAAAATACAACATACAAACCTATTATAACTTACTGGAGGAAAGTATTAAACAAAGCCTAAAAACATGTAAAGAATCAAAACCAAAAAAGTGCAAAATATTCAGTGAAGAAACAAACAGATTAATTGAAAGACGCTCCGAGCTTATAAACAAGAAAAATAAAAACAGGAATATGAAAGACGAACTCAGTAGACTTTTCAAGGAAACCAAAATATCAATCAAGGAAGACTACAGAAAACATAGACAAGAAATTATTACAAGGAACATTACCACTTTCAAAAGTACTAAAAAAGCCTATCGTGAATTAATAACTCACAAAACATGGATACAAAACCTAAAAGAAGGCTCGGAGGAAACAAGCTCGAGAAAAGACATCTTAAACCACGCAACAAACTTTTACATGGACTTATACAAGAAAAGAGACACGAAAGGAAGGTTAAATAAAGATAAATCCCAAGAAATCTCAACTAACAGCCTCAAACCAATAGAGCCCTTCGAGGTATATGAAGGAATTAAACGCTTAAAAGCTGAAAAGAGCCCCGGGCCGGACGGGATTAACAATGAAGCTCTCAAAATAGGAGCACCTGTTTTGACATTCCACCTTTCACAACTATTCAATATGGTACTAAATGAAGAAACCGTTCCAAGTCAATGGAGCAAGTCAGACATAATACTACTCTTCAAAAAGGGCAATCCACTTGAAATAGGCAACTACAGACCTATAAGTCTTCTGTCGAGTTTCTACAAACTTTTTGCATCTATAATCCTTAAAAGAATAACACAGGACATCGATAAAGCGCAACCAAAAGAACAAGCAGGATTTCGATCCGGGTTCAGCACAATGGATCATATACAGACTCTGGAGCAAATTATTGAAAAATATAGAGAGCACAATAGACCTTTGTATTTGGGATTTGTCGACTATAGTAAAGCCTTCGATAGCATCAGCCACCATTCGATCTGGAATGCATTACGACTTTCAAATGTAGACCAAAAATATATCAACATCTTAAAATATATTTATGCTAACAGTACTAGCAGAGTTAAGCTGGAAAAAAGAGGAAATGAAATAAAAATCGAACGCGGAGTGAGACAAGGCGACCCTCTATCACCAAAACTTTTTATTGCAGTACTCGAACATGTATTTCAAGGACTAGACTGGTGTGGGAAAGGTGTACAGATCAATGGACGATACCTAAACCATCTAAGATTTGCTGATGACATAGTAATTATAGCCGAAACATCGAGGGATTTGGAGGAAATGATGAGGTCACTGGATCAGAAAAGTTCAGACATTGGACTGGAAATGAACGCCAGTAAAACGAAATTAATGACCAACTATCATAAGTCACTTATTGAAATAAAAGGAAACCAAATGGAGTATGTAAACAACTACACATACCTGGGAAAACAAATCTCATTCAAAAACGATACTAACGTTACCAAAATTATTAGAGAAACACCCAATTTTAGTTTCTTAGGAAGTAAACGAGCATGACTATGAACAACTAGCTGAAATATTACAATCATCGACAATAACGTGAATAACGTTTTCTTGTTGCTGATAGTCTGTGTGCTTTATGGTCTTATTACAACATATTCAATTAATATTACCAACTACGTGGGACAACATACATATACAAGACGCCGGAAAATTTTCATCAATATTACTTTACCGATTCTTCGAATTTAATTAACTATCTCCGTAGGCTCACTTTAATCCTATGTATATTATATCCAGAAGCCTACAAAAACGGAGGGAACAGGTGTAGCTAATTAGAATTGTATAGTACGAGAGAATTTCCTAGGCATGTATCAATTAAGGCGTGTGACAGAGGGAAAATTTAAATGTCCCGTCTCGTACACAAATCCGTGGGGCCGGATAAGCTGATTAGCAAGTTAAAAGGATGGCCCACAGAATCCGCGGCGAAGTTGGCCAAATTAAAACAATCTCATTATCCGGTAGACGTCAAGAATCCCCTCCTGATGTACAGCGTTTGCTTACAACCTTTGTAAAGTTTATTGCTATTTGTAGATCCGAGGAGGTCGCCTCTTCCGACTCCAATCGTTTCCATCAGAAATTTCATCAAAAATTCAGACAATTTCTTTTATACGATTTTGTATGTACCTACAAATTGGGCTATTGTAATATTGATTAGAATGCTAAACGAATTTTCTTGAAAATCTTTCTAATAAGGAAGTGTAATGAAACAAACATTCACTTTGTTACGTAGGTACACATAGAAGTTGGCAACTTATTGTAACTTAGTCTAATGGGAGTCGAAATCAAACGAAACTTATAAAGGGTCCAATTTCGGTCATCTAAAAATTATGAAACTCCTACGTAGACATACAGAACTCAATTTGGAGGGACATCTCAACAAACTCGAAGTATCCTTTAGGATTCGCTGAGTAAATGGTTAGGCTCCTTTTTAACTGGCTATCGTGTCTCGTAGAAGAGTAATGTTTGCTAAATCGACATAAATCACCCGTTTTCCTCCAATATTGCCTTTCCTCTACCCGCCTCATTTTTTTCTCGCACTATTTTATTCGAAAATTTGTTGCACCCGCTTACCGCAACCGGTAAGAACGTTAAAACGCCCCGCTTGAAAATATGAGAACGGCCCGGGTTTAATGTAATGAAGATTTATTTAAACTATCTTTACGAGTAAATTGCCGGTCTGTAAACGTTGGTTCATTGTACTGCATTTATTTCACGTGGAAAACGACTCGTTTAAAGCGCAACATCTCGTTTAAACTCACGGTGTACGATGTACTAAATACTCGTCACGGTACACTGCACTCACAGACAAATTCATATATCTGCTTCGAAATCCTAAAAATATTTACCATACACTCTGTGGCGTTAGGCCTAAATAAATATGTTGCGAGAAAAATATCTAAGAAAAAATGTACCCATTGTAAATGTGGGTGAATAGCGAAGGCTGTTGGTAATATTAGAGGTTTGTCGGATTGTGTTTTCTCTCCTTGGATTTACGGTCTGTGTATACGAATGGAAACATCAATAACAGGAGAGTATGTCTCGCGTGATGGCCGCAGCCTGCACGTGGCCGGCGGGCCCGCCACAGGGCGCGCCGGCGGACGCGGCCGCGCGTTATTGTAAAGCGCAACAAGGGTGTAATTTGGCAACGCGCGGCGATGTTATCTCGCGCATTTCCCAACAGATACCGCGTTATTTAATGCCGCTGTTTGGCTCGCGTCCTGCGACAAGAAAGCACCAATTTTTGTATTTTGTTTTGAGTTAATTGTGTCGTCCACCCCAACCCATTCGCAAAATAAAACCCATTTGAAAGCGCGGACCTTACGTTCGAAAATAAAAATATTTTCCACCTTAATTATGTATAACCGAGCAGCGCGAACTCGCAACATTTGTTTAGTACTTTACCTAATCAAAACTTAGGTAATGCGGTCGCCGCTTTCGAAGTGTTCTCAAAATATCGTAGAGAAACTTCGTAATAAGAAATCTTAGCGAGTTATTTGTTAAATATTTCAGTGTTTTCGAATAAACTCGTTCACCTGGTGCCTGTTTAAAATTCGTAGGTATCCGAGGGACAGAGTGAAGTTGGTGAAGTTGTCGAGCAGCGTGTGCCACGGGAGCGGCGACATTTGACACCTCGGCCGACTTCACAACAGCAACGAACAAACTTCGCTAACACTTTCTCCGAGCACTCGGCACGAAACACCACCATCCGAATTTCTAAGTAATACGCTTTAATGTACCCGGTGGCGTATTTTGTACTAACTTTCTTTCTCATCAACCAGTCCGGCAATTTCAGCCTACGCTTCTAACAACCTTACTATCCTCCTGCAGACAGTTTATTTATTCTGTGATTTTATTACGAAACCCAAGACTTTGATAAGACTCTCATAACGTCTTTATTACAGTGGGAAAGAGGTAATGCAAACTTACCCCTTCATGGAGTAAGCTAAAGGTGAGACTTTCCCAGTATCCAACGGGTATAGGTACAAAACGTTTGATCTGCGGTTGAAGTGCTAATTAAAACCCCCAAGAATAATAAAGTAACATAATGAGTGTAACAAGGAGGTAACTTCAACTCGTTAACATAGTTTCCAATATCTATGGATAGAAAACATTTCACATCCATCAACGATTCACCCTATCTAACCTACAGAAAATAATTAATTGTAGGATGATAAAAAAACATCCTCACATTTAAACTTGTACGTGTGATTTATGTTACATATATCTTGTTTGTTAAATAATCCGAGTTTATGGAAACCACAGAACAGTGTACTTTTCTACCAAAGGCACATTTCATGATACATTACAAACAAAATTTTGCTAAAAAGTAATTAAATGTAAACAACACACGAGTGATTTTATTTTAAAACATGTTTTATTTTGAATCGGTCGGGGAGCGGTCGCCGGAATAGCCTGAAACCAAACGCCGCTGGGAGCAGCCATTACACTCGCCTTAATTAATTATAGCGTGACTTTCATTATGTTACGAATACCTAAATTACTCGAGGATAAAGTACACTTGGCGCGCTCACTACCTAATCTGCAATGTGTAAGCAAATTATTTTCTTAACACACCGCAACGCTGTGTGCGGCTGCAAATGGGCCAAGTTTAACGAACATGGCCGCCAACAATAAATACGAGTGAAACAATTGCCGCACAAGCATGTCGCCGCCTTTGTGCCGGCCGAGATAAGCATTTCAACACTGTACTGTGAAATCTTAATTTATACCTAGATCTATAGTAATATGCTAAAGAGTTCGTTTGTTTGTCATCTCAGGAACTCCTGGTACGAATTGAAACAATGGTTTTGCGTAGCCCATTAGCCGAGGAAGACCCCAAGCTTTAGTTTAACTGTTAACACTATGTGTGCGGAAACCAAATTCCACGCGGACGGAGTCGCGGGCGACTTCTAGTCCTTTGATAACTTAGCAAACAATGACATTATTTTCTTTTTACTAAGGGCATCAAATAATTTGTTTTTTACATTAGAGGTATAATCACAAATACATTATTCGTTTCTGCAATTAAGTTGCGTTGATATTTTAAGAATAGTCAATTTATCAAGTTATCCGAATAATCCGAGGTATTTAAGTTAAATCCTAAATCAGTTACTACAAAAGCAAATAGACCCTATATTCAAAGCTATATTTCACACTCCCACGGGACTGAATTAGCCGTGTGTGGGAGTCAGTCTTTAAAAAGTATTTGTGAAATGTTTTTACGGTCAAAAAACTTTTAGTTTTAACCAATGCGTATAATACGGACTAAAAACCAAACACTCTCTTAAAATCAACATTTTCTCAATAAGTTTTTCGTTTCGGTTTTTGTGAAATTGGCAATACGAGTGAGTATATACTCAAATAAAAATGAATCCCCTTTCTTTTACTTAGAAATAAAACAATAACATTCTTAACGCTTTATTGTAATATTATTTTTGCTTTAATAATAAATAAAATAAAGCCTATATTTCTCACTATTTTTCCTTTACATAATGCTCTTGTCCTTAAAAAAAAAACAATTTTTCTGTGGTGCCACATTCTTGGCAGGCCGCAATTGCGAAAGTATAGGTATTATAGGTTTAATAAAATGTCCCAAATATACAGTGAAAGAAAAGTACGTCTGAAGGTGACGCTGTTGAGTTACCAAGTTCAAACTGCTTCGTATTCATCCCGGCTGCCTCTCACAAAGGGTTCCAAATAGATTGAGCAACACGCGTAGTCAAAGAAGTAGGCATATGCTTTGGTTACGAAATCGAGTTAATTCTTTAAATCTCAAGCTCGGCCCGACCATGCCGAGCATAAATATAAAGGTAGAAGTTTAACCGTTAATTTCGTTGAATCAGTATTCTTGGAAGAATTATGTATCTAAAGCCTTCTGTGTCTACAGAACGTGATGAAAATTAGACACTTAAGGACAGACTTACCGACGCCCTTAAAAGATTGAAAAGTAATTTGAAATTTTCCCTCTGTCATGATTACTTTGATATTTTAAGCGAAATTCACTTTCCAAGGTTCCAAGGGAGGGCCCGAAACCCCGTTCCGTTTTTTGTCGTGGGGAGTGATATACTATGTGTGAACCTCTCGACACCCTAGCATAGGTGCTGCCTTTGGGCAAAAGATGGATGACGGTCCAGGTCTTCACTCAGTAAACATTTGCGGCTCTCTCTCATTGATATGGTAAGAGCCTACGCTGAAAGTCAACAACAATCTTTTTCGTAACAAATTTAATCTTGATACTGTAAGAGTAATCTTAAAAAGATGTAGAAGGATGTGTGAGGATTTAAACAATATGGCCTATTTAAAATAAGGCAAACAATATTTTCAGAGCCCGCAGTAGCTCATGATATATGCTCTATACATTGGGAACCCTAAATTCCGATGTGTTCATCAGACTTCGCAAGAGTTATTGATTAAAGGATGATTGCATGGTCGGAGATATAGACTGTGTGATCGAGTCACGACCCTCAGACTAATACAACTTAAGAGAAACATAAGCAAATTACTTACCAATTGTAGCAATAACAAAGATATTTGTGTTTTGATTAAATTTAAATGTCGAGAGGCTTTTGTTCTGAGTAACTTAAGCATGATATTTTTAGGGTTTAGAAAATATAAACAAGAACATTAGTTTTACAAATAGAATTTAGAACAAACAAATCTACTGACACAACCAATCATAGCTTATGAAAAGATTTCCTAAAACCTAGATTATGATCAGTAAAGTATTATTCAGAAACTATTAAGTAACCAAAATCCTTATTCCAGTCTTATTTCACTCTTAGAATCCTGTTTTACATCGAAAAGGAATGTTGAGCGCAATTCGAATATTTTAACCAAGCCTATTCAGATCGACCTCAGCAAGGTAACCCTGCTGACATCTACAAACTTTGGCACGCTCAATCGTTCTCTATCTTGCAAAATATAAATAAGGGATTAGAAGAAACCTTTTATCTTTAGTTATTTTTGCAACGCGATTTATTTTGTTAAACTATGTATTTTGCCTGCCGTCATATGTATTGCTGCCAACTGCTTCTACACAAAAGTTCAAGACTGTATTGGAGTTTTAAATCAAATGTATACCCAAAACAAATATCGTTTTTGCTGTTGATATTATTTGCAATCTTCGCAGCCCTCATAATGTCTGAGCTGTAGTCACTGAGTGTTTGTAAGTGCCTCTTTACATGCATGAGGCTGATGGTTTCGAAGTAACGCAGATTTATTTATTTTTGCGCATGAATCATGAAATCTATTACCTACTATACAAAACTTCCTATCTTGTTACACATAAAGAACCAAAATAGTAACAGGTTTACAAGCATTCGTCTGAAAATGTAAAAGCAACGCGCTAAACCCCAATAAATAAAAACCGTAGGAATTTCGACAGCACGTTATGAAGATTATACGCGTATTTACCGTAGAAAATGGACAATGATATGAATACAGCCAAGCTTCTAACAGTGCTCAAGGCGAAGAGCCCATCAATACAATTACGGAAAGACAACATTGATTTTCCTATGTGATTACAAAGTTATAATAGATAATACTTAAGAACACAGGAATAGTTTGAGAACAAGACGCCGCAAGTGAGCATCTTGGTCAGTTATCAGCGGCCGGCTGGTGGGTCAGAACTTGCAAACTAATCTAATTAGCGGAGGCTTACCGGAATTTCCTGGATTCAACTCTGTTAGTATTGTCAAATTGATTAACGATAAACTGCCAATGCCGCCCATTCCCGCTGCTCGAGGGAATTACCGGTTGAATTGACTGATGATAACAAAAGCCCATGCAGCGGCTATAAACTATAAACTTTGTCATAAACTCGGCAAAACATCAGAACGAGCCAATATTATGTAGTACCTACTACAGTACGTTCGTTATCTATCTATTTCATGGTACGTCCAGAGTCAGATAACAAAAGATTACCTAATATTTTCATCAATAAGTAGTTTTTTAAGTAACACTGAATAGAAAATAATTTTAACAAGTACTTACCTTCAAGCGGTTTTTTTCTATCAGCATTTACCATCGGATCCAATGGAAGTCTTCAACGCACTTTTAACACCTTGGAAACACTCTTTTAAACTAGCCGATCCCGAAATTAATAACTAAACAACATTGTACAGACACACTATGTTATCATGCCGATTATCTGTAAATTATAATTTGATTTGACAGGTTTTCTTAGATTTACGCGACTACTACTCAAAACACATCACACTACACTTAAAGGAATAAAAATGGATAATAATCACGGTTTACTAACACATTTTTTCAAACAAAACCCAAAATGTATCGACTGGTGTTCAAGGAAAACAGCGTGATAACGTAATGACTAATGTGTCAGGCGTCAATTGACTTATTCCGTTACTACCCTCAAATTAAATCGTCTTCACTATGGTCCGATTCGTTCCTATCCACGCAGTAGGAGCTGATATGATGTTAAGATGTTAATTTTGAGTGACTTTTTAGTAATTATATTTAAATTAAAAATGTCGCTTAGGAATTTAAAGAAACATTTTTTTTTTCTTTTTTGCATGTAAACATATTACCGTGATGTACACCTTCCTCGATTCTGCACAAAATATTATTTTAATGAAAACAATATTAAAACGTATTTTGAACGATTCCCATTCATCAATTGAATTGGATCATTATAAAACGTGAGACATAATATGTTTTTGCAGCTAATTGTCTGTTCAAATATAAAGGGGATTCACCAATGACGGGCGTAGGGTTGTGAGGGCCATTTATAAAGAGAAATAATGATAATGTATCTGCTCAAAATGTGTATGCTCGGAACAAAATATTACACACACGTGACGCCTGACCTAATATCATATTGGTACATCCTCGTTTGAGGTGTTGGATGGAATACAGCTTCACCCTACAATTTTATACCCCGGACCATCACATTTTACAACATCAGCACTTTATTTAATATGGCTATAACTACACATACCACCAATTTAGAAGATTTTTACAATCATCTACACAAAGTATATAGTAAAGTGTTAAAAGATATAAATATTCAGATTACAAATAAACACTGTTATACCCATTGTCCTGTGGTTGGGGAGTCGTGGTTTGAATAAACATTGTTGTGTATGTATCCACATTAATTATCTTTTTCCTAAGCCTCGGAATGTTAATAATACTTGATAAGTATTTGTCTTCAAATTTGATTCTTTTATATGAAATAGAAAGTAGTTATAAGTTCTTGATTCTCATATACTTTTTTTTTAGTAGCACTTATCTTTATTAAGGTGTGATTAAAAAATGTGACATTGAGATCATATTATTATGTTTATGGCAACGATTTAATATGACTACCCCCAAAATACAAATCTCTAGATAATCCAGATTTAAAGTCAATATTGACTGTTAGTCTGCTCCCATGGCGTAAGAACCGTCATGATTCAGATTTCTGGACATAGACTCCTGCATAACCCGTCGACCACCACTGTCGAATAAGTATTTAAGTTTCTCTTTCCGTGCCCTTTATATTTCAAGCTTTTTAATATATTTCAAGCTTTTTAACATTAGTTTGGGGCTAAGGAATCGGTGTGTTAGTCAAAGGAATTTATTATTTATTATCATAATCTTAGTGGCGGGGAAGTGAGCGCAGCCCTGGGGCGTAGGGTGCAGGTCGGGGCGCGGCGCTTACGACGGACACGGATTCACATCGTCCGCCCCCTCTAATTGGATTAGTTTGCAAAACTTCGCAGCAGATGAAAGAACCTTTAAATATATCTGAACGGATGTCTTCGTCCTTGATTTCCTATAATGTGGCGTTTAATATAATATTTATAATTATTTACCTATAGTCCAAAAGGAAAGGATCGACTTGACGCAAAGAAAATAACAGATTTCAAAAACATGATAATCAAAAAGACGCATCTTATGATATGTCTTGCATCAGGTGTTTTTGTAGATCTTAGCTTCAAAGACGAGAATAGTGCGGGTAAAGGGTATTTTTTTCCTGTCCTGCAATTCAAATAGTGAACTCTCTGTGTGTTTTGTTGAAAAGGCAGTCTTTGTTCACTTTATTATTCTTTACAAACTTGTACGTAATTTACTGAACAGTTAACTCAGCATCGTAACTTTTTTGTCCCCCACGGCACATGAATGTCAAAGATATTTTATCTAGTAAACTAAACCTATTGGGAAGCATACAACAAACTTGTTTATTGTCAGTAAAGCGTTGAAAATAAATCGTCCATAATACATTCAACCGTTCGACATTTTACTTCTTCGTGCCACGTTAGCAAAGAACCGAGCTATATAAATTACATTGTACTGAAGATCGGCAGTAACCTCAAGGTTGGCATCGCTATTCAAACGATCCAAAGTTGGGGAATTTGAACAAATACACCAGCGGGTCTGTCAATAGAGATAAAAGGGATGTAAAATTACGAGGACAATAATGCCGGCAGTAAAGCAACTTGCCGCGACACCAGCGAATAAACTTCGCCGGCGAGATTGACCCGGCCGCTCCGGGTGACGGTTATCTTGACAAACTGCCATTCATTACAAACTGCATTTAAGTTTCGTCTGTAGGATAAAGCGCGGTTTTGAAAATTCAAAGGTCGCTTTTAAACTTTAACAAGCACACAGTATCTGACTGCCTCCGTGGTGTAGTGGTTAGAGCGCTGTGCTCAAAACCTCGGAGGTCGTGGGTTCGAATCCCTTGGGGAACACTTTTACTTTGTATCGGATTTCCCAGTTTAGTTAGGTTAGGACAAAGAAAGATATGATTTTATCGGAATACAACTCAGTTCCTGAATATCTGTGTCGTTAATCTGAATGCTTTACCTACCTACAACAAATATTGCCAAATTATACGATTTTCAGAAAGAGTACTCGTTGATTTACCTACTTCGTAATATTTTTGCAGAAGTTACTTATTAAATACTAACTTCTACTTGTTCTGAAAATATGTAGGAACCCAAATGAAAGGGTAGGAAGAGGCCATCCATTTTCCGGTTCTTTCACACAAATGGAAATAATTTTAGAGCAAAAAATACTCGTGCTTTTATTACATCTGAATTGACGTGAAATAAGCGTGTCATCCGAGCACAGGAAGAGGGGTACGGGACTAATCTTGCAAGTTTCGCCCTTTCATTCCTAAATCCGTCGCTTTATCGTTGCTTCTTTAGATCAAAGGCATCGACTATAAAGAACAGTCACCGCTACTCTGTGGTCTTTCGGAAGCCACTTTTTCGGAAAAATGTGACGTCAGATATTTTTATGGTTGTGTCAGTGGATGTTAAACCCGCAAAACCATTGCCGCATAATTTATTTTTTTGTATCTTAGAAATATGATTTTTATTATTTTTAGTTTATGTTACATAAAAGCTACACACAGCACAAAAGTACAAAGCCATGTATTAAAAAAGACGTACCTACTCTATGCCTAGACAATTCAATTTGTAAATATGGACGAAACAGTAAAGACTGATAAAGAAAGATGGCGCAGCGTTGTACCAAACGAACAATAAACTACAAAAGTAATACCTACAACTAACTATAACCTACAATACCCTCTTCACTTAACATATTGTCCTGTATTTGTCGAACAATCTCAAGATCCTAGTAAACGACAGAAGGGTAACAAAACGGTGGTAACAAAAGAAATCTGATTTATTAACACAATTACCAACGATAGGAGCGCCCTCAGCTATTGTCTGATCAAAACACAATTCACCGAATCATAAATAACAGGAACAATAGTCAATAAAATTAGATGGCGATGGTTTTGGGAATTGGCAAGGGAAATTAGATTTTTTCGCAAGTAGGTTCACGAGACAGTGGTTTTATTGAAATGTGCATGGATTTTGGTATAAAAATGGTAAGAATATTGCTAGTTACATGGAATTTTCTAGGTTCTTTTAGAGATTTTACGATGGCTAACTCGTGTTCAAAACTATGGAAGTATTGAATCGCGGAGAATTGGTTACAAACAAGGAACTCACTATGACATGAGGATCAAACATATATTTCACGGTGATTCCGATTAATCATACCTATTGTAAACTTAATTTTAAAAGTATGCTTGAGACAGAGAAACAACATTATTTTTTGTTATACATCATGTTTGTTTTATTTCAGCATTTTACTAACGATTTATTGCAAGTACAAATACCTTTTACGCTCCATCCTTTCGTTATATAAAATGTCAACTTGGAAAAAATCCCGGGTAAAGTGGAAGTGAATTGTAATGGAAAAATATGTGAACATTCGTGAAGGGAAGTAGATGGAAGCGCGACCGAATAATGAATGATTTAACCTCGAGAGACCTCGCGCGAACAGTCGACATTTCGTAGCGCTCTTCAAATCAGCTGAGGCGTCTACTTAGAACAGGCCATTAACGGTTTTTTTTATCACGAAGGTAGGTATGCCCGGGAATCATACAATTCATACACGATCTTATGAGATTTGTTCGATGAAGGATATTGAAGCAATTCTCAGAATGATGATGCTGATGATGATGCCTTCCCAGCCGTTTTCGGCTACAGCGACCACTTTATGACATATAAATATAAGTAAATATAAATATTGGAGGACTAAGGTATTCTTGTCCTCTGGTGTGCTCTCCAGTGACTAACGTAGCCAATTTTAGCGTTGAAGGTGCGTCCACAGAGTACACACGTTAGCACACCACAATTATAGTTATAAGGGATGGCAGCAGGTGGTCGCGCCTTAAGGTCATCTCGTTTTTTATCGAGATCTGACCTCCTTCCCTTTTCAAAGTCTTGCACCTTTTGATGGATAAGGCGCCTCCACTCCGGTCGTTGTGCTGCTTGCCTCTCCCACTGAGCTGGTTGTATGCCACATCTTTTTAAGTGTCTTTTCAGGACATCCTTGTACCTCAGAAACTGACCACCGCGTTTCCGCTTACCGTACTGGAGCTCTGAAAAGAAGATGCGCTTGGCCACTCGCTCTTCTGCCATTCGGGAGACATGCCCACTCCACCTTAGTTGTCGACGCATGAGGTATGACTCAATGCCACCGACATTGGCTCTGCGCAAAACTTCAGTATTCCGCACACGATGGGACCAACGGATTTTCATAATATTACGCAGGCACTTCTGGTGAAATTGGTCCAACGTGCGTATATGGTGGCGGTATAACGTCCATGTCTCCGCAGAGTACAAGAGATTGGGCAAAACAATAGCCATGTATACCGATATTTTTGTAGCCAGTTTAAGGTCATGTGAACTGAAGACTTTTGAGCTAAGTTTGCCGAATGCTGCAGCTGCAGCACTGATCCTGCTATTTACTTCTGAGTCAACGTCACATTTTGGTGTAATGGTGCTTCCCAAATAACGGAAACGGTCAACCTGCTTCAGCACATCACCCCCGAGTTTTATGGCCAGTGCCTCCTGACCATCATCCGAATTCATGACCTCGGTTTTCTTGACACTGATCTTCAGGCCAAACTTGCAGCAAGACTCGTGGAACCTAGAAATCAGCTGTTGCAGATCGCTTGGAGAATCCGTTACGAAGCACAAGTCATCCGCATACATAATATCAGTTATTAAGGCATGAGATATTTTAGTGCGAGACTTTAGCCTGGCTAGATTGAAGAGACTTCCATCTGTTCGAAACTGGATGCGGACGCCCTCGGAAGAACCTCTAATGACTTCACGAACTACTACTGCAAAGTACAAGGCGAACAATGTCGGTGCTAGAACGCAGCCCTGCTTTACCCCACAGGTCACCGGAAAATAGCTGGACTGATCACTATCGACAGCAACACAACATTCCATGCCGTCATGTAGGAGCCGCAAAAGGTTCACCATCTTTTCCGTACATCCTAGTTTTCCGAGTACAATCCAAAGAGCCTCTCGAGGCACGCTGTCAAAAGCCTTCTCAAGATCTACGAAACACAGATACAATTGGCGACCTTGTTCTCTGCTCTTCTCCTGCAGTTGACGAACTGAGAAGATGGCTTCGCATGTGCCTCGATTTGGCCGGAAGCCAAACTGGGTTTCCGGTAGAATTTCTTCTGAGAGTTTCATGAGGCGGTTTAAAAGAATCCTGGCGAAGACTTTTCCAGGAGCAGACAAAAGTGAAATTCCTCGGTAAGAGTTACAGTCAGACCGGTCACCTTTGCTCTTGTACAAAGCCCTAATGCAAGAATCCCGGAAACATTTTGGTAAATGTTCCTCGTCCCACATACGAACAAAGTGCTCCCAGATGCATGTTTGCAACTGCTCACCTCCGTACTTCAGAAGCTCGCCTGGTATTAAATCAAGGCCAACCGCACGCTTATTCTGTTGCTGCTTAATAGCTGTGATCACCTCCTCACGCCTTAAAGGGTCATCGAGATCAGATCTGATCGGGAGTTGTGGCAATGAGCAAACATGCTGCAGATCAGGAGATCGATCTATGTTCAGTAGTGCATTAAAATGTTGGCACCTAATAAAATGCAATAGGAATAGGTTTGTGTTACAATTCCATTTTATTTGTTTCAAATACAACCACATAATATAGTCGTATAAGTTTCTACGTCCAATAACTCCTATTATTGTCTTGAAATGTTCAATTATTGTAATGTATAAGTTAAAGTCGGTAATATGATAACATCCTAGTCCAGGAATTCTGTCTGTTCTCCGTGTTTGGTAAAATTTTCAAACAGAGCTCGCGATTGTAATCAAAAACTAGCGAGGAAGCATGTAATTGATTAAAAACTCAACTTTTCGGTTTAAACTACATTTTAAAGGTTTCATCTAAACTAGATTTTAATATTAATCACCATTATCGCTTCCTTAAAACATGGGTAAAATTTTGTGCCTAATTACAACCTACTTAACTTGTGCAACTGTCGAATCAACAACCAACCCGAGATAAAGTGAGAAGATAGTACAATATAGTAGAGAACAGTTGACGATGGACATTATCTCGCTACAATGTTGATCACTCTGTGCGGTGCCGGCACTACACTGTATCTGTGTTTATCTCCTCTAGAGAGCCGTAAAAGCAAGCGAAACGAGAATACAGTTTACCTATAGAAGGTGTCAACCAATCATTGGCAGACGTGAAAGACAACTGGTCTTATATAAAACTAGCTGAGTTCCCAACTATTGTTTGCATGTTGGTAGGCACAGAAATCTTCTACTACTACATCTATTCTATCTAAGAGTATTCTTAAAAAAAACGCATCGAAACCCATTGCGCATTTCAAAATATGTAGGCAAACATACATAACGACACGGGAAGTGCCATCATTTTATAAGAAGTGTTATATTCCAACTTAGACAATACCAAAGTAATATGCTGTAACAATTCCTAATTTGCAAGAAAGACAGCAACATAATAGATAATAAGATTGAGGAAGGTATCCTATTGTCCGGAAACTGTTTAAAATTCTGTTTACCCATCCATTATAACAAGACAAAGAATGCGCCCAACGGATTAATCGTCAATAGTCTTTCCGGTGATCTTTTTTTAATTATACAATTTGAGCGGCGGAAAATGAAAACACCGTGGTGGATAAAACTCCGGTATTTGAATAAAAGAAAAGGGTGCAGGATTAATTTCCCGCAAACAAATATGCTGATGAAAAAGGTTTTATGTTTTTAATACTTTGTTGGTCCCGACGGATACTTAAATGAGTACTTTAATGTTACCTAAATTTGGGTTTCCAGTTCTTTAAATTACGTTTCATCTGATTCTTAAGGAAGTCGAAATCTTTCAAATATTTTTCAGTTCATAAAATAGAAATGGCAAATAGAAATACAAGACATTTACTTGAATGTCATACAGAGACTGCAACTATTGTATAGCTGTCTTAGTCTGACTAGAACGTTGTTAAGCTCTCGGTTCCAATCTTTTTACTAAGTGACAAGGAAGATACAGCAACTTAGTCTCTTTAAAGTTTAAAACAGCAGTCGTTTTTTTCTCGCTTACTCCTCACTCTTGCTTAACTTCATGGACGTGTCTATTAATTTATTTTCCAAAGAGGAGCGTACTTTACCTAGATAACGATGTATGTATCTTAAATTGGAAAAAGCTCTTCATATAATATACAAGCATTCCGTATCTTTCCCTATGAATATCTTCTTAACAGAACAGCATACGTGTGTATTGTATAAAAAGGATATTGATTTTATTAACTGAACAGAAAAAATCATGCTTATGACCATTTACAAAATAATAAAAATATCAGTTTAATGAAATTCAGCAAGTTAGAATTGAAAAGCTTTATAGTTCAAAATAAACTCTTTCTATCACCCAAATCAAGACATGAAGCAACTTAAAATAAGAAAAGGTTGGGTAATTATTGTATTATTGGTTGATTTGTACTTTTCGTGACATAATCCTGCTATCCAACCTTATTGAATCTATCAATTAAATGAAACGTATTTATAATTAATCAACCGCAATACGCCTACAGTTCATTTCGAATATTCCAGTGGAATTATGAAGGAAATAAATAAACGTACAGTCAGCTTGCAGAATCCCGGCGAAGTAAGGCAGTGACAGCAAGAGGTGGGATGAATTATTCAGGACAGTCAATTGCTAGCCTCTTTCGGCCGGCCGCAAATACACCGGCCACATTCGACGCTGCTTATAACCCATGGCTTTGTTTTCATTTACGGTCTTTAACGTTTTATTATACGGCATACAGACTATGAAGATGATGTTTGGCTGGGCAGATTATTACAGGGTTAAAATTATAAGCTTTACAATCTCAAAGGTCGTTTCATGACTTTATTTGTGCTTTGTCGTCGAATGAGTTGACTTCGTTAATGATGGAACATTAATTGCACGAAAAATACTGCTCAAATCTCTCTTTCTCTTGTCTATTACAACCCAGTATTTGAGATATCGAAGACAAATATTCAAGAATTAACTATAATTTTAATCACGTTTAAATAATTAAGCCCATGTCTACATATATCACACGAAAAACAATCAATTACTGAAGATAAATCCAACGTAGCACATCAATATAATGACATACTACTAATTAACCTCGGCCGCAAAAAACGACCACCCGACTGACCCCCGCAAATTAATTGGCAATGAAACTTGAAACACACCTCGTTACAAAGTTGGATATTGCTGGAAAAATTGGTAGGTAACAAGATATAAAATTATACGAACGGCAGCAAAGAATGAATCGCCTCTGCCATAGTTGGGGATGAATAATTCAAAGCGCTGACCGGCCACGGGCGAGGAACTGTGTGCTCTTCGCCTATCTATGTCAGATTTGTATCTAACTTAGTTCCTAGTTGAGCTATTAATTATTGAAAACGCTTCTAGTACACGGATTTGTTTTTCGATATGTTAGAAGGATTAACATTTTTTAGTTTATTATTTGATCGGATACAGACGATAAAATTATTGTTATGCTGTAAAAAGTATAAAAAAGGTCTAGTTATTACTGAGGCAATAAAACTTATAATGAATAAGTACGCTTTCTAATTTTGCACATTGGCCCAAGTCAAAAGTTGTGATGCTCAATATCACAACTTTACTAATTCTAGCCCTTGTGTATGAGCTACAACTTTAAATTTTTAATATAAAAATCAGACAAGCACGTAGCTCTAACGGGAAGCTCGCGGACACTTCGCAAATTCTTCTTCCCGTAAGGAAAAATTCCACGTCAACATTTTTTCTAATGTTGGAAGGAAAAATGCGGAAATTATTTCCACCAACTAACATGAATTATTTTAATCAACGTTGAGGGGATCCGTCTATTTTCAGACTAAAACATATTATGTATAATAATTTTGTTTTTAATTAGGGCTTCCTCCGTCCGATCACCATTTTCCAACGCGGTGCTCGGCGCGGCACGGCAGAACTTCGTTGACGTATTTACTGCTACCATTTTAATTAAATGCTTTCATTGGAGCCAAGGATTAGATACGGGTTGGTAATTAAAGCCAACCAGGATTAACGACCTTTGTCTAGCACAATTATGATTTATGAAGTAAAATCAGGCAATGTCTCAGTAACAAAAATAAGAACTGACAACCCGGATGACTTAACTAATAATGAATTTAAATGATCTTACTCGTATTATTCGTTTTCTGACAGTTTACCAACGTTTAGGAGGATCATAAATCATGAATTAATATAATTAAACAATTGAATCGTTATCACCGAGCAGGCACGCGGGGCGGAGCTCCCCAATATCAATATTTAATCGAGACATAGACGCCAGCCGACTGTTTGTCTTGTGCACCACGATTCATAACAGCTGAAGGGCTGTTTACATTTCACTATAGAATCTGGAATAACCTTGTTAACATTTTCATATTCCCCTTCGCTCCGCACTCGGCAGTAGTCCGCTTTACGTCTCGCGTAATGCTCGCCATTCCGCAAAGTTGCAGACACCGTAAGCGGCCTTAAATATTAAAAGGATACCGTACCTGTGACGTGAAGCGCAGAGCCTAACTCTCGGCTTAAGGCCTCCACCGCCCCTACATACATAAGTGTGGTCCACTGTTCTAAATCTTACATGCCACGCACTTTTGGGAACATTCTTTGTTTATTCACCTTTTTTCCTATCCTCATGATATAAAGGGTTCTTATGCTATCCTGATAAATGAATGAGCTTCAAAAATTGAAAACATCGTCACTTTAATTTCAAAAGCATTTTATCAGAACTAAGAAAAATCGTCTTAGAAGTTCTTAAGGCAATCCCAAAGGGTTTCTTAGGTAATTTAGGTATAGTACCGCAATCAACCTAAAAGTAAGAATTTATGTGATTGATTCCCGCAGCTCTAAGAAATGTATACCCGTATTTTCTGTAATAGGCACTCGTTTACAAGAAGAAGTAAAAAACAATATCATGTCAGTGGATTAAACTGCCTACATTTCTTTAGTTTTTTTACGAAGAATAATTTACGAGTATTAGGTATACTGGAAGATTTGCAAAAATCCATATTCATGTTCTGTTTTTTTGTCTGGTTCTTTGAAAAATATTAATACCTAGAGCTTATGAACGTGAAGTTATACATGTTTTGATCCTAAAACAGAGAAACTCGAAAAAGATGGAAAACAATAACATTGAAACAATAAATTCTTTGCATATTGTCCCCAAGAAATTAATAACACAGCAGATTACTCAATCTTAAATTTCGTTGTGCAAACCAATCCAAACACCCTACAGGCATATAAAGGCGTAGGCGGCCCCTTATTTTCCCTGTCAATACAAATATTGAAAAATCATTATCTACGTTCACTTCTTTTCTTTTTAAGTGAACACGATTTTCTTTAGATAAGTCGTAAAAGGAATAATTTTCTGTTCGCCCGCCATATTTTCACGGTCTCATTCTTCGGAAGAAAGTAAATATCCTTTTATGTAGCACCTTGAAATTATATATTTTCAAACCCTCTTCTAAATTTATCGGTGTGAAAGAAAGTAGTGTTAATAAAAATAAACTTCCACAACTTCATTCTATTTATTTATTAAATCTTGACTAACCGTTTGTACATCATAAACTACAATCCACGTAAAAACATATATCTACACATCATTGTTCTCAAAATGTTATATATCAAGTTACAACCTTAGTTTCAGAATGATGAATGAAATGTATTGATATTGTTATGTATGTGAAACATTAATTACAAAATTATTGAATAGTAATCCAGTAACAAGAATGTATCGCTATTGATTAACAGACAAAAACATGCTGGCTTTTAAATGTGTCCCAGTAGTTTATACCTCTGTGTTAATTATTGCGTTAACATGAATAATCAAAAAAATTTTCACAGGGCACAGAATACTGTATAATAATAACAACAAAACTAGAACCGTATCGGTATTTTTGACGAACGAACGAAATACAATGTTTTTGGCAATGTAAACAAACATTTGGCACTTGGATCGGGCACGCTACACGATAATTAGCAATATTATTATGTTAATTAATAGTTACAAAGGGTTAACAGGGAAGACTTGATCTGTGGGGTTACTCTCGAAATAATAATACACAATGTTGACATACAAAACGAGCTTACGATTGGAAGTGAAGAGACAATTTTGGCTGCTAGCTTAGTGGCTTGATATTAAAAAAGATCGCTTACTCGTACTATTTTTCATAGTAGTTTAAATATAAGCTAAAAGACAATAAATTAATTTGATCTCCGAGAGTAACCCGAGTGCTCTTTGCAAAGTTTTGGCATAGTTATCTTTATACAAAACACACCCAATGTCTTACTTAATTAATGAAACCAGATTTGCTGACAATTTTTATTGCCTAACTGTTTAATTAACCCACAACTCCTCCAATGAGAATTGCTACAATGTGTTGCATATCGAATAAAAATATCGGCGGGATGTAGCTGCTAAAATAGTTGGCGTTATTCAATTTATTTAAATTCAATTTTAATTGTCAGCAATAATGGTTTGTATTAGGTATTTCTACTACACTTATATCATTAAGTAGTAATAATCACAATGCTGCTACGATCTCGCACAAAAATATTTCTATTTCTATGGTCTTCGATAAACAACGGAACAAATATTTACAAATTACAAACGGGCAACGTATAGTCATTTGCAGCCCAGCTAGTCACTCTATTTGTACTTATTTCATAAAAAAATATGCACGTCCATTATATCACATAACACCGCCCATCAAGCAGCCAACCGCTTCGAACTGAAACAAACAACAATTTATAAAGTACATGCGATCTGCGCATCATTCAAAACCCTCGAGGGACTGTAGTAAATATACTAGACGTTAATATGCATATAATACATTATTATCAGCAGTGATTGGTTTATGGCAAAACAAATTCACTTATAAACGACTTTAGTCATCAAAACACAAGCTTTTTGCAATGTAATAATATCTCCAACATGAAATTAAACTTTGGTAATTACCGTAAACTCCTAACACGCATTAATCTAATTATAATGTAAACATGCGTCATAACCGGTTTGATATGCAAGGCATACTCACATTAGTGCTACGTCAATAGTGAGTCGTATTCGAAGGGTGTGGGGTCGGCTGCTCTCAAATGTCACCACAGCACTCCTCCGGATATATTGGACACTTCTATTTGGTCCTCATGCTCCACGTTGATGACTGGCACTCGTCTTCTTCTATACCTTAGCCGGAAACTTGCCCATAAAATCAAAGACATTACTATTAACGTCGATACAATGGCCGTACCCAAATACTGCGCATAGCTGGTGGGGGCAGAATGATAAGGGGAATATTCCATCTTTTTGTTTGAATTAGTTGAGTACGCTTCCGCCGTGCCATTTTCTAATTCAGCTAAATCAGACCCCGATGAAATGTTGGTTTTTAACTCCGCTTTAGATGTTTCATCTGAGATTGTTTCTTTCACAATATCAATTGGAGTGTTAAGTCTTTTTCCAGATTTATTTTTGTGAGGAACAGTTTTTACGTCATCCTGGTTTGCTTTGTCTACATATTTAGCTGGTAAAGCATATGGTTCAATGTCTAGAAATTTGTGATCTATAGTAAACTGATCATTTTGTATTTTATTTTGATCTAAAATTTTAGCAGATTCTCTTACTTTGACAGCAGTGCTTTCATTGAAATACTCGGTAAATGGAAGTTTATTTTCATGTCGGGATTGTATGGGATTATCGACCCCAAATATTTGAGACAAAATGTTGTTCTTTTGTTTAATGTCTGTCTTAGCTTTAATTGCTTTGGTCATAGTGTCATTACTTTTGTCAATGGGATTATTGTTGTCATGTTTTACTTTCTCTGTTTTGTTACTAAGGTACCCATAATACCGTAACAATTTATTTATCATTTCAGTGCTATATAAGTTTACCGGTGGTAAGCTTTCGCTTATTGTAAATGTCTCTGGAAATGTGCAATTATATTTAGTAACATCTGCTTTGGTTTCAGATGTAGAATAGTAGCAAGTTTCCCCACTCGACAATGTTTTGTTATATGTCATCCAGTCCTTAAGCCACATTTCAGAACTGCAATTTATTTTATTTCCATGCAATCTTAAAGTTTTTAATTGAACCAGATAAAAAAGTAAGTCGTTCCTTATTTCTGTAAGGTTATTCATTCTTAAATCTAAATACTGTAAATGCGAAAAAGCTGCCAACGCTGCAGAATCTGCGAGTAGCTGCCTTGCAAGTCCCGGGCTGGATTGAAGGTGCAGCATTTGCACACTTTCCGGAGAAGACATAGGAAATGAACCATCTTTTTCTGGCACAGACAGGTTTAAATTGCAGAGCCTTAGGTCGCGCAATGATAAGGGTCCATCAAATGTACTCGAAGAAAAAGACTGTATTGGATTATTTGATAAGTCTAGCATTTCAAGAGATAGTAAATCATCGAATACGTGATCCTCTATAAACCGTATTTGATTATTTTGTAGCAATAATATACGAAGATTGGGCAAATTTTTAAAATCTGGTATTGTTATATTTTTTATCAAATTATTATTCATAGATAAATATTTCAATTCATCTGGTAGAGATTTTGGAACGCTAATAAGAAGATTACCATTCAAATTTAAAAATAAAAGCATTTCCAAGCGTCCCAAAGAATCATCTTCTACAGAAATGACTTTATTGTCCGAAAAGTCTAGAGATTGCAGTAGCGGATAACTATCTAAATCGCCACAACGAACAGAAGATATCCGGTTTCCGACCAAAGATAAAAAACGTACGGAGTGTGTAAATGCTTCGGGGACTTGATAAAGGCCGGTCCTCGACGCATCGATTTGCTGCAATCTTCGCCCGGTGCCCACCAACAATTGAGTGTCCAACTGGGTAATCCCTAAATGCGGATTGTCTGTCAATAATAGTCGAGCCAGATTCGGCAATAATTGCAACGCCCCAGGTGCCAGTTTCCTCAGATTATTATGAGATACATCTAAGTGTTGTAGTAACCAATTGTTGAAATAGTTTTCATGAATAAACTCTATGTTGTTTCTGCTCAAGTTAAGGTGTTGCAAGTTCTTCAGCGGAGTGAAAACATTTGCTAATATCGTCAAATTGTTTTCAGACAAATCCAAAGTCTCCAATTTGGATAAACCGGTGAAACTTTCTTCATAAATAGTGTTTATTCTGTTCTTGCTCAGAATAAGTTTTCTCAGATTGGTGAATTTGTTAAAGATCCCTTTTTTTATACATTGCAATTTATTCGATGACAAGTCTATCTCTTGCACTTTTTGAGTTTTGATGTTGATGTTTATTTTCGTAGCAATACTCCTTGTGATTGCGATTGAATGCGTGTCCAATGTAGGCAAATCAAAATCAACGGCAGTATCATTACATGCATTTGAGTAATGAACTTCAACTTCCGAAAGGGTCTTATTTGCATACTTGTGAGATAATGCTGTCAGATGTTCTTCTTTATTACAGCAAACCACGACACGGTATACTTTAAAGTTTTCTCTGAACGTTAGGTTGTATGAACATCTTTGACATAAAGTTACATTATTGTTGCACGAACATATTTCAGGGCACGACGAAGCAAAATTGGTTACTTGCCACGACGATACGATAATTAAAAGTAAACACTGTTTGAGAGATAAAGCCATGATCAACACTTTACGTTCCAATCTTAGGCCGGATTAAGAACCAAATGGAATTGCAGTCGACATGACTTAAACGAGTTACTGTGATTCACGAGCGCACAATAGTATAGCGTTTCAGTCGAATAAAGCATAGTTGTAACTTCACTCCGGCACTGACACTTAAGTTGTCGCGGTAACAGACGGTCGGCTGTCACTCATGCTCGCTGAGCGGGCGGCCGTGCTGGGTGAGGCGGCACGGGGCACGGGGCACGGGGCACGGCGCACAGCACACACGTGAGCCGTCGCGGGTCGGTGGGAGCGGCGCGGCCGGCGGCACGGCGGGCGCCAGCGGGTCTGGCCGCGGACTGTGTGGACCGAGGGCGCGAGCCGCGGCGCCGGCGCCCTGCCGCCGCCGCTATACCCCCAGCCTTATTTTTATATAGTCGACTGACTTCCACACCGCCACTATTTATGTCATACTCGGCGCTCCCTAATACGTTATTTCGAGGACGCAAGTATTTGTAAGTGTACGTAATATTTTTCGGTTGCTCTCTAGCAGAGATTGCTCCCCGTTGGGCTCTCCCGGTAGGATAGCATGATTTAAACGATAAGTTATTATTCTTGAATAGCTTACGGACTTTATATTACGTTACGAGGCTGTAGTAGCCGTGAAATGTTGTGCAAGAATGTTCCCTTCTTATTTTTATGGTTTTATAGCTTCTTGAACTTTTACAAAAGGTTATGACATTTGCGATTGGTTTGTTTTGAATATATAACAAAACTACAATGTGTTAAAATAATTGTTCAAAAAAATAGCCCTGCATTTCTAGGCGCAATTTTTTATTAAGCTTAGATAGATAGAGGTCATCGAATCAGCGATAAATATAGTTACAATTCAAACCAATGAATGCAGCTAGGAAATAATACATTATTTACGATGTAAATACACTTTGCGAAGTACTTAGTTTTGAAATAGACTTAGTCATTCAAGCATCTCTGGATTTTATTGTTATTATTCTTGAATCTACGTAGTCTCCTTAAGTCTAAGTACATATTTTATGTGTTTCATGGGGATCTTATTAAGTAACTAATTTATCTCGGAATATACTCATACATCGAATCTGGATTTGGATACTATAACATATAGCCGTTTGTTTAATCATAAGTTAGTCAGATGTATTGTTACTCATTGTAATGTAAAAACAAATTGTTTAAATAAATATTTTTGAAACTTTGAATATTTTGATTTTTTTGAATAAGATACATTACGATTATCATTCTTACGGAAGTTTATTTATTTTATATATACTTTTTCTTGAATTGTTTCTATTTACGGGGTACACCAGCGTTCCGTCTGTAATACAATTCTTGGTTTCTTGAGCGATGCGACTTTGCCAGATGCGACACTATAGTATCATATTGAATTTTCATATCAAATAGCGCGTACCTACCTTATATATTCGTAACTTTGAAATTGCTTTATGGCATCCAACATGCCCTACATGGATATGAAATACTCTCTATGCTTTGTTGAAAATTCTGTGCAATAGGCACGGTCTACGAACTAGTTCTAGCTATAGCAAAATTACATTTTTAGGATTTTACTTCACTATTTCAACACGAAAGGTGGCCAGAATTGATTTTGCGATTTAATTTACAACGCAATTCTTTTGGACACTACTTATTTAATCTGCCTGAACTTCAAACATCAATAAAGAATTTCAGTTTTCATTAACCTATATTCAACATGGTTTGTTTATCTTTGTTAGAAAATAACTCGGCAAATTCTGAATTCATGAGTATTCAAAATTTTCATTTGTAACTGTAACACATCTTCTTTTCATACAATTCTATTCGTTTCGTTTTCATTTTTCCTCACAACAACCGCCTTTTAGTTCTCACTTTATTTTAATTTAATTTGACCTAATTTTAAACACACTTTTAAAATATACTATATTTTAATAAAAATGTATGTACATATGTGTTAAGGTGTGAACAATGTGAAGAAACACTGCCTTTGAATTGTTTATAAGATCAATTTATGATAGTGTACAAATAAAACCCAATACGACGGGTGCCATAACTAGAAATTTCCTTCTACCTACATCTTTCTAGTTACGTATTTCTTAAATCTCTGTGAATTTGATAAAAACACATGCATGCATTTCAAAACGAGCATTACGCAGCAATCCATAACATTACAAATATTTTGTGTTTTTTTTGGAAAAAGAATAATAAATTAAACATTACATTTCATCGCCAGCAGCTACAGAATGTCTAAGTTGAACCCGGGTCTCCCTTTAGATTTTCATAGTATTCGATCGCAAGCGGCCGCCGTCCAACGGGGTTCCGCAAACTTTATTAAGTCATTGGTCCACCTCGTCTTTGTGTGTGCCAAATAAGAGTACTTCTTCGGAAATATTCTACGTTTAAGATATTTTCTATCTTAAGCTTCAGCTTATGCTTAAAGGTGCTTTGCACTTCTTCTGACAATCAAAGTTTGTTTGTAATTATCTTGTTATACGTAATAAATGCTATTTTTATTCGAGTTTTGTTTGTAGGACCGGTACTAGTAGTGAAGATAAAGTGAGATAAATTCCGGTCTTCCTACAAAAAAAATGGAGGTCTTAAAATTCAAGGAGAAGTGGATTGTCCCGAATTCTGACGTTAATGTTTCCTTATTCCTTTTAAATAAAATATAACTTATGGTTTTAGGCTTACAACAATCATAGTAAATATTTTCATACGACTCAAAATTGATATAAGTACAACTTTTTTTCTCAAAGAGCAATTCAAGTGAACAATAGAACAACGTATTATTTATTTAAAGCAGCACGTAGCGCAGGTTTGAGCGCAAAGCTGGCTCGCGTGTCAAGTGGAGTGTGAGCGCATCTCCGCCGGACAAAGGCAATGAACTAATGCTCGGATCCGAGTTCACCTTTATCCAACCCTTTCTTTATACTGTTTCGAACATCTTTACTCAAACGTTCGACTAGCATTTTCATGAATTGCTCCCACAAGGTTTTCCAAAGGGTCTCTTTATTGCGATCCTTAATTTGGGTTATTTGAACTTTTCTTGTCCCTTCCTGAATGTTTTGAGTACGAAAACATCGTACTATATATCAGCCACCTTACGTATGTTACGTGTACTTATTTCGGCCTAATGCCGAATTTATGACTTTTTGCGAGCACATATTCCGTAGGAAAAGGTCACGCTTTAACAGTATGTCGCGACGTCGTTGTCAGAAAGGCTTCGTGTAATTACGGACATGATATTGCTTTTACAGCCTGAGTTTAGATTAATAAAAAAACGTGATTCATAAAAGTAATGGTTCAGCATTTATTTCAATCACAAATGCAGTAACATGACATGAACATACAAATGATTTTTTCTTGTTAGCCTGGCTAATCAAATCACTCAGGACAGGAAGAACAAGATCGATACATGAATTATTTCACCAAGCCCGGTCCAAGGTAAGAGTTATAATTATAAACTGACCTGTAGCCACCCCTTAACCCGAACTAAGTATTTAGTTAAAAACTTACGAACGTTTCTACCATCAACACATTCGTGTTCTCGATATACCAACCCCTAACTATTCAATTTAGCAAAGTGATATTTCGCATAGCGAATGAAAACTGCAGAAGCTAGCATAAATTTATGCAGAACCTTTTAACAAATCATCGTAATACTATTTGCAGCGAGGAGTATTAAGAAATAATTCATAGACTGGCGTGGCGAATATATCTTCCGTATATTAGGTTATTGCATCCAGAGCATTTCCCATCCATTTCTGGGAGCACCTTTCCCGAATACATTTATTAAAGTGACCCTCAGCTTAGAGACCGCAAGATAAATCATAGTCAGGAAATGGCGGGTTTCGCGGTAAACCGAATAAAAAGGAAAAACCTTTACATAAGTAGCCAGCCAGCTAACAAGAAGGCGATATCCAGGAAACCATGAATCTATCGACCTAAAACCGTTCTAAAATTCAAACCTTTACAAACAAAACTCATTAGAAATGTTAAGTAATTAACTTGGGAATAGAAACTTTTTAAAAATAGATAACATTATTTTGTTATTTAGGTAAATGCAGAATTCAAAGAACACTTTGTTTTTATAATTAAGTCGTAAATAATTGTCACAACAAAAAAAACTTTATTACTTATAAAGTTTTTTCTTTATCTTTATAATATAACAACGAAACGAAATTTCTACTGGAGTACAAATCATTGCAATGACACTCCAATTTTGTTTATTTGCCCCAGAACGCTTGGCCTAATTTCGAGAGCAACTCAAGAGAGGTCTTCCGCGCAATACTTTCAGTCCAGCAAAACGCTACGCCGACCCTAGTTAGTCGGCAGTGATTAAGTAACAAAATAGACGTAGAACAAACCGAAGCATCGCGCCATTAGCGAACGGTAACAGTAAACTGTTCCGGGAACTAAAAGTGCACCTTAGCCGAACAAAATCGCTGTCATTAGGGTAACGAGGGCAGTCGCTGACGCAGCGAGTGTCCGTACTCGCTCTAGACCTAATGAACCGGCATCCCCTTGGCAGGTCGCCGCGGGCAGGCCGCCGCCTTAGCCCTACATTGTTACGTTTTACCGCTCACCTAGGCACGAGGCAATTTTCTAAATTGCACCAATTTCATCGTCACTCAAGAAATTACAACCAATTACAGAATGATAAAAATGTTCTGTGCTTAAGCTGGCTGCGAAACATTTTTTACTTAGCCTGGAAAAAGTGAGGCGTAAAACTGAAATTTATTATTCTTTCGTAACTTTTAAATTACATAACTACATGAGAGTTTTCATTTCAGTTGTTTTACTCGTATAACTTTTGCCTATGACTCTTTAACCAATTACCCATAAAAACTGTTTATTACGGACCCATAAAAAACTTCCTTACTAAATATGTATACAATTCATAAAATATTTACAATGCGAACCTTAATAAATAAATCATATACATGTATGTATGCCTATAAATGTCCACCAACTGACCGCACACACCGACCGTCTGTAATGATGTTTGCATTAGTTGGCCGTCCGTCATAATTAGTCGTCAAACGTCACATAATCCTGCGTAATCGTAGGGCGAAGCGCCACAAATCTAGCGACTAAATCAGTTTACGCATTGTTAATCGCGCTGTCCAGCGGGCGCGGGCGCCGTGGGAACCGTAATAAGGGTCGTGGCGTAAAACTTTATTACTCGCTCCACCTCGGCCCATGAGGCGCGATTCGAAATGACGCCCATTCTCATTAACCTCGCCGCGGCGGCCTCTCCACTCTGTAACAACAGCCGCAGTTTTTATTCCGCAAACGATAACACGCAATCGCTGTCTTAATTGCACTGGGTCGAGTTCGTTTTGCCGCTCGTGTTTGTGTTACGTTTATCTATTAATTCAACAGGCGGCGAGCTTATAAAAGCTCTTTTAAGCCTGGATGGTTTTGATAATTCTTTTACCGTGGGAAAGAAGTTCTGCTTGTGCGATTCTTTTCCTAATAAGTATTCCCAGGCAGTACCGACTTCAGAATAAACATTCAAATGCTTGATTCGATTATTTGCTTATCGTAAGCTCCGGTTTCGTGTATACCAACACTAAGTCTTAAGCTAGCTCCTAATACTAGGCTATAAATCTGACCAAAACTTGTGAGGGTTAATCCTTCCGAAGAACACAATTTCAAGGAAATTATATCGCATTACTGAGGGTATATGGGATATAATTTAATAGCGTCGGCGTTCCTTACGAACTAGCATTATTACGTAATTGTTGAAAAAATATTCCTGAAAATGGCAGTTAATTTGAGAAGTAATGTTGCAGTAATAACACATTTCCAAAATTCAAAATTACCCCTCGGCACGTTTTACATTACAGTCCTTAGGTATATTTCATCTGAACATTTTACCAACCCTTGCCTGATCAGCCAAGGTTGATCAGGCAAGGGATATTCAATCCCATACGTGAACGGCCACTGGCATCCGCATTTCTGAAGGTCGACACTTTAATCAATCACAGCTGGTTCGATTCAAAATGCACGCACACGCCTCCTTGAAATATGAGAGCTCGCCCCGGGGAACTAATGTTTTATATTCTGTCGTTGTATTGACAGTCGTGACTTATTGCCCGACAGATTGCGCGCCTCGTCTACAACTAAAAATATACCAAAATTATTCCGAAGCAAATCTTGGATTTTAAGACGAGGATTTCCTTGACATAGGGGTTAAAGTCCGATGGGATGCCGGTTTGGCACGGATAAATGCATGTCGGTCGCTTTGTAAATCATGCCCGCGTTGTGCGCTGAAACAGCAGTGATGTAGGATGTAGGCCAAGTGCTTACTCACACGAATCTCTCCGGAGCATCTACATCAGCAGCCATTACGTCAGGCTTCACGCTGCAGCGGTCACTGGAACCCTAAACCGCACTGCCGACCCTCGCAAACAGATTACATAACTTAAATCATTACATAATCAAGTAAATAAAGAATCTAGTAGCACTCCCAGCATCCAACAAGAAAAATCATTCGGCCGTTTAGTACCAAGTTGTAATCTATAACTTGCAGACTTTTGTTACCCACCTGACCTCCATATAAAACATAACGGTAACGTACTGCTGAATTTATTTATCTGCGAATCGGTGGATATAAAAACGCACTGGGCGCTGACGGAAACGATTACTACGAGTATATGTACGTACAAGTTTCCTGTCATTTTTTTCGAAAGGGAAAATAAACTCTTTTTTTCACATGCGATATGCTGCTTCTCCTTATGTTCTTTTTTACCAAAAAAATAATGTAGTTGCTTTAAGTTTATACTAGATATAAATTTTATTTAACATTATTTATTTAAAATTGGTTTAATCTGTGCACTAAGTAAATACTTCATTTTCATTATGCATATTGGGTAGTAACATTAATGTTCACTAATAAATCATGCTTAAAAGTGAGACTGTAAGAAAGAAAAATGTGTGCGTCACACTTTTCATTATGAAAGGCACCCAAGTCCAACTAGCGCTGCGACACTATTAAAGGCGTCGTAAAAAACGCCGCACCACTTTCTTTCTCTTTATATTTTTTACGGCGCTCGGGATGCCACCTACATCATAAAAAGTGAAATATTGTGTCTCGAAGCGGATGCCTCCGCCCTTTATGAGATTAGATTGAACTGAAATCCGATAGAAAAACGAAAGTTACGTATCACGGCGTACCTTGCCCGATCCGGCCGAGTTGCGGATTAGAGAACCACGCACGATACAAGAAATATTGCTCAGCTTCCTGTCCGGGAGCGATATTTCTACTTAAGTGTCTGGTCGGAGATAAGTTTTTTGATCCTAGAAAGCAAGGTTTCTTACAGTTTTTTAGTGCACCATTGATTTACAAAGATTTATTCGCAATTTTCAGGTCATGGAGACTTTATTTTCTGTTTAGAATATTTTGTAACTAATTATTGTGGTTTTAGCCGTACCATCATCTATTATGAACATATAAATGAATAAGTTGTTAGAAATGGGAATTTGACAGCATACGAATTATGACATTCTAAGATTAAAGACGAAATCAAAAATTAGGCACAATTTTTATGTCACAGTTACTATAGGCACCGTGCAGAAACTATAGAGGGCGCTAAAATCCCGATTTTTTTCTGTGGTTTGACAGTAAAATTTGACATTTACCTTGGTCAGTTCGAATTCGAATCACTATACTCTGTCCATTTTATGAAACGACTTTTGACAGCTCACGCCCATGAAATTTCGAATACTTTTTGGTTATATATTTGAAAAAAGAATATTGTTCTTCATGGACAGTTACTGCCAACTCAGTGATGTGTTACAAAAACGATTAAAACGATTGTGCCACCGATTACAAATAATCGAAAGAAATAAATGCTATGAATAAATTAAACAGCTTCATAACATGATAATAAGGTATAATGTGTATTTTACATTGAAAGGAAAAAACATTTTGATTTAAATTTATTTTACTTACATGACTGACTCATCAGAATCTTCATTTTTAAAGTTACTCATATTTAATTTATAGACTCAAATATATGGATTTATATTTGTTTACAATAAATCTAAGAAAATGTTAAATCGAAACGCATGTTTATCGAAATTGGTTATTTTTACGTACCTACGTCGAATAATGATAATAGTACCTACAATCGGATTGTTGACACATTTGAGATACTTTAGGACATCACCAATGTTGTCAATCGGCGACCTGTCAAAAGACGCCTAATATAGTGGACAGAGTATAGATGGCAGAATAAGGCACGGTGTTTTCCGTGGTTTGACAGTAGAATTATCGACATTGAAATTGACATTTAGCTTGGTCAGTTCGAATATGAGTCACAAGATGGCAGAGTCATCGCTACGCACGGTGCCTATTGAGCTTTTAACAAATTATTACAGCTAATTGAAGTTAAAAGAGTATTGATTTGACACTATTGCATCGTGACGTCCGTCACGATGCAATATTTCATACATGTTTCCTACAAGGTTACGTTTTTGACATTTAAAAAAAGTAGGTGATTTGACTTGTCAGTCAAATACCGTATCGTATCAAATTATCCATTCTTGTATTTTTCATTTAACTATACATATTTCAAATGCAAAAGCATTGCGTGGGTATTCTCATTCCTTACATAAAATAAAATATCCCCCAATAAACTTTACTCCAGTGACTTTCTTTAAGAAGGCCCGCCATATCTCGAAAATTTATTTCATGAATTACATCAAACTCATATTTGAAAACTAATGGTGTGAAAACTGATACCTACTATCGCTCGCCGTACCGTTTGAATAACTGACTGAGTTTGCATAAAAGACTAGGCACTTATCTGTAGAAGAAAAAATAAGGGGTCGCAGGTTAAAACTTTCACTCTTGTAAGCAATAACAGTTAAGATAACAAAGATCATAAAACGTATTACAGTAGTTCTCTACTCCTACCTTTTATTGCCGAAGGTGTTTCGCTTTAGGTGTTTCTCAAGAAAGAGTTCGCAGTCATTCGTAGTTAGATTTTTTCAGCGAAATAGAAGCAAAATGTAAGCGGTCAGTTGAGCCTTTTCTGATGCTTAGTTGGGTAAGTTTAGACAACCTTTCTTTTACAACTTTGTATATCGCAGTTTCAGTAGAGTCCATTCACAACATTGGTGCCAACCAACTATTCTTTCAAATACTATCTGGATCCTACACATTTTTAAGTATATGTCACTTATAAAATGAGGCAGATAATAAGTTAAGGTAAGATATTTCGCTTTCTAATTAATAAATAATATAATCATTAATCACACAAGAACTGATAATTATATACATACTTAGGTCTGTACTGAACTTTTTGGTATACATATGTACTTATTGGTATAGGTCTAGGTCTTGACCTACTTTATAATAAAATACAAAATGGCCGTTTTGGTAAGCCTAGCAGATGAACATTCCAATCAACCTGCTGTTATTCAACAACGAGTATCTATTAGCAAGCAAGATTTGTGGGGTCCCAAGAATCCCGTAGATAAATAACGGGTCCTCACTATAGACCCTTTCACATTGTTCGGATCCCTAAAACCTCAACAAAATTCACGGTTCATTGCACTTTACAGTTCATTGGAAACAAATTATATAGCTATTAGTTTGTCTGTTTTTATGTCTTATTTAAGTGGATGTGTAGTAATAGTCATTGACCGACAAAGGGTGGTTTTATGTGACAATAGTTTTATCCTCATTTAATCAAATAAACTATCCAACGTTTTGCAGGTACCCAACCTGGTACCAACCCAAAGATATAGGTAGTTTTAATAGCTATTCAAAAAATCAACGAAATATTAAAAGTCAAAAGGTCTAACTATAATATTTTAGGGTCCGGCCGTTATGCCCCCATTCCGGGTTGCCCCCGGCCGGTTTGCCCCCACATTGAAAAATTTGTTATTCCGGTTGGCCCCCGGCCGCGTTGCCCCCATTATTATTTAAACAAAAATTTTGATCAGAAACTGTTGAGAACAAAAGTGTTTGAGATTTTTTTTTATTTATTTATCGAAACAACCAACAAGAATAACACTGAACTAAAAAAAATCATAATGCTAGGTACAGGTTGCCGCAGCTTGCAAAGGGGACTATGAACTTTATTTTAAAATTAACTCATCATCATCATCTTAGTGCTTCTTCCGGTTGCATCCTCGGTCATTTCCTTGGAGCCCAGGGTACGCTGCGACTGAATTGAAAAGCCTGGTTATTACAATGGAGCGACTGTTGTCTGACTGTCGAAAAGTTTAAATTTATTTAAAACTGATATGCAATGTTTTTGAAAGTTTAAAAATAATCCTCATCATCAGTTTAATAATAACAATAATTAAGAACATTAACAGCTCAAAATATGATACAAAGTTATTGTAATATACAGGGTAAATAATTTCATATAGACCACAAGGACATCGATGTCCTCGTGGTCCAACTATTGTTTACCATCATCGTAATCAGCGTCTTGAGCGATCCCACTGCTGGGTATAAGTACTAGCGGTCTGGTACGTGCTTCGCTACGTATAAAGTGAAATAATGTACCGATTTTGTTCAAACTTCACATAAACCATCTACTAAATGCCAATGTCGTGTGCCAATAGTTTGATAATTTATTTCATCTTTAATTATCTTTTAATAACAATTATCTACTTAACCGTACTGAATCGTCATCATAACAACTGTGGGGGCAACGCGGCCGGGGGCAAACCGGAATAACAATTTTTTCAATGTGGGGCAAACCGGCCGGGTGCAACCCGGAATGGGGGCATAACGGCCGGACCCATATTTTACAGTACAATATCACAATAACGGGCTTGTTTATTCGAATTTACTTGATGACAATTTATGAAAAAAATACAGTTTCAATAAGTTTTAAACGCTGTTAAACGTTAAGCTATAAATGCCTAGAACCTCACAAAGACGTTTCAAATATCGATACCTTAAATCTCAAATGGCGTAAGCGCCAAATTGGTCAAAATGACTTTTGAATGCAGTTTTATTCAGTTTTTTTTTCTCTATCGATCTGTATATTTAAAATCCTGAAATTCGCAAAAAAATGGTCATTACGACCCGATGTTTTTTATAGATTTGAACACTTTTTATAAGGTAAAAAGGTCGTAAGCAGCTATAAATTTAATGCATGAACAACGTCAGGGCGTAACGAGATATTTTAATACATTAATATGGCGTATCACACATAGCCAACTTTATTTGGTGGTTACGCCCTTAGAAATTATTGTAAAGTGAAAAAAAAAGTAAAAACACACGGGGGTAAGGGACATCATTTTTCGGTTTCGACGTTTACACCACACACAATTTTTATTATTGAAAGGCGTTTACACCCTATAAAAAACACGATTTTTTTGAGATTAAGGTCGTATCTCCCATAAATTCATAAAAAAAATACAAAATAAGGGGCATTTTCTACATCTTTTATTGAATTTGGTACATTAAACGAGTAAGAGGATTTTAGGAAACAAAATACAATCTAAAAAAAGCCAAGGCCGAGAGAATAAGAAGGCCTAATTCGATTAAGCAGTGTAGTGGTAGAAAAACGACCCTTATTCTTAGCAACAATGATTTCTACTTATATTAATATAATATTTACGTAATAATCAACTTTAAAATTCAATTAAAGAAAGTCCTAATGGAGTTAGAAAAGATTACAAAAATTGTATTAATTTAAGAATCAATGAATCAAGTAGCTACGTTCAAAAAGTAAGAGATTTTAGAAAGACTTAATTTAAAATAATCAGTCAAAAAAATTAAATTGAAACTATCAAAAACAATCAAACATAAAAAACAGTATTTTTCTGTGTCTGTAACTCCGTCCTCTATATCAGTGCCTGGTAATACATCTGGCACATCTTCTGCTGTTGGTAAGATATGTTTTTGGGATAATGCCGTCTGCGCACAATTTTAATAATAATTTAGGAAATCAGAGTGAGCTGATACGATGACATTATAAGGTCGTGGTGTCTTTCTTGCTGATTAAAAGTATGTCGGCCATTGCGATGGGAGGTAACTAAGAGCCCATCGCAATGGTCGTGGCGTAGCTACTTGATTCATTAATTCTTAAATTAATACAATTTTTGTAATCTTTTCTAACTCCATTATGACTTTAATTGAATTTTAAAGTTGATTATTACGTAAATATTATATTAATATAAGTAGAGTTGCTAAGAATAAGGGTCGTTTTTCTTTAACTACACTGCTTAATCGAATTAGGCCTTCTTATTATCTCGGCCTTGGCTTTTTTTTAGATTTTATTTTGTTTCCAAAAATCCTCTTACCCGTTTAATGTACCTAATTCAATAAAAGAAGTAGAAAATACCCCTTACTTTGTAATTTTTTATGAATTTAATGGGAGATACGACCTTAATCTCAAAAAAATCGTGTTTTTTATAGGGTGTAAACGCCTTCTTGTCATATTTTCAGAAGTCGTAACCGACTTCTATTTTTTAAAATATAAGATTTAGGTGCAAATAGTTCTAACTGAAGCCTTCATCTCAAAATTCTAAGAAATTTGATGTATAAAAAATTTTTATGGTATTAAAATATATAAAGTTATGATTTAAACAATTTTTTTTTTTTTGTTTTTTTGCTCTCCTGAAAAGTTGTGTTTTGGTGGTTACGCCATTTGAGATTTAAGGTATCGATATAACCACTCACCGTCGAAATACACGTCACCGAAATAGTCAATACACTAATCACTGTACACTGTTGCACTCTCGTGTGGCGACAGACGGGCCTCTATCAAAGGCTATTTGATAGAAACCGACTCAAAATAGCATTGGATCTCGATACCAGACCGGTATTAGATGCCAAATACTGAGCCATCGCGAGCCAAATGCACAGTCACAGCGATGTAGATGTGCGAGCACTAAAGATCTTCCTTCATCGCTTATTTGTAATCATAACAGTAACCCATTAGGTATATAAAACTGCTATAAACGAATTAAGAATCACGGAATTACTTATACAATATTTTTACTACAAACCCAACGTCTCGTGCGCTTTTCAACACTTGTGATCAAGAAATTAAAAAATATATATCATAAAATAAAACTATTTTAGAACGGATAAAAATAACGGTTTAATTAAAGCTATAGAGTTAATTTTATTTAATGAGCAACAGGCAACAGTCACGTAAACATTAAAAAAATATATATATGATGATTTCTCAAATTTAATTTAATCGTGACTATTTGATCCAATTAAATCATGTTAATTTAACAACCCCATTTTTACTCATCGTGTGAATAGTGTGAGTTAGTAGTAAAACACTTAGTTTTAATAATATTAAAACATGTGCTGTATTTGCGTTAATTTCTGTTTGCCACCAAACAACAATTCAATTTATTTTAATTGTGTTTAAATAAACAGTTCACATTCAAAACATTATAATGCACATGAATATTTCCACGAAATCAGAAAATCACATAACTAACTAACCCTTTGTTCTATATAGGTATAATAAAATGGTTAACACGGTCATACAATAAAATAATAGTTATGTATTTGAATTATGCATGCAAACAATTATCAACATCCTAACAATGTCAAAATTTAATTGTTGTAAGTAGCATGCACCCAGTACAGTATTCAATTAGAAAAGTTTTGCTGTTAAATAACTTTAGGTATCAATCGTTGTTATACCAAATATATTAATACTCCAGTAAAAATAGACAAAATTAAGACTCAAGTTTGCATTAATTCCCAACAAGCTGGATTTTTGTGCAGGCCTTGAATACGTCATAATAAATGATATGTCAAAAGTCCCCATCAATCCCGCTTGTGCGTTGTTTTTTATTCGTGGTCGAAACTAAGAGAGCTATCGAAAAATGGTTCAGGGAAAGTTTGTAGATCGTAAAATTGTCTACCTAAGAGATCTCTACACTTTTCTTGTACAAAGCAGCGCTGTCGAGATATCGTGACTTTAAGCCGCAGGAAAGTCGTATTTTCGAGTACTGAAAATTCCAAATTTTTTTTTCGCGCCAATCGTTCCTATTTCATGTAAGGAGTAAAAGTCTCTATGGGTACCATTGAGGTTTGACAACCAGAAAGGTTAGAAATAGGATCCGAAGATTTTTAATACAGATAAAAAACAACGCACAAGCGAGATCGATGGGGACTTTTGACATATCATTTGTAATGACATATTCAAGCCCTGCACAAAAGTCCCGGTTGTTAGGAATGAATGCAAGCTTGATACATCATTTTGCCTTTTTTGACTTCAATGATCTAAAGCCTGAAAGTTGGTGCTGGAAATTGGTAAATAATAGTTTAAAGCCAATCCATACTTAACTGCCACCTGCTCCAGATAAACTACTCAACTCAATTTATTGTAATTACATAATGTGGGCTACTCGAAAATACGACTTTCCTGCGGCTTAAAGTCACGATATCTCGACAGCGCTGCTTTGTACAAAAAAAGTGTAGAGATCTTTTAGGTAGACAATTTTACGATCTACAAACTTTCCCTGAACCATTTTTCGATAGCTCTCTTAGTTTCAGAGATATACGCAAAAAACGCAAATTTGGGCCCTTTGACCACGAATAAAAAACAACGCACAAGCGGGATCGATGGGGACTTTTAACATATCATTTGTAATGACGTATTCAAGGCCTGCACAAAAATCCAGCTTGTTGGGAATTAATGCAAACTGGAATGTCTATTTTGACTGGAGTATAATCACAGTATATATAAATCAAACTTTCAAAAATGATAAAATCCTGGTTTAGTAAAATAACATTACAGAAAACAATATAACATATAGATGTATAATATAAAATAGACGAATGTGCAATATTTATATACTTTTGCCCATGGACTACAGTTGCCGTTTATTGTACTTTTTATAACCGAAAAAATACCATCTTGTGTTTTAAAAAACATCACAAATCATAACAGGACGAAAAATAAAGCTAGGTGGCTTGTCATTTCATAAATAAAAAGAAAAAATATCACAAATTATCTGCGCCGTTTCCGCCAAGGTGACGCATAGATCTATAATGGGTGTCAAAAAAGGTCTAACGAAAACTGAAACCCTATATTCTCCCAATTATTGTGAACATTTTTCTCCACTACACCATGCCTGGGAAATGTACGGTTTCCGAGATATTGACAGCTAAACATTAATTAAAAAAGTCTAGGTTTTTAATAAAATGACTTCTTTTTCACATCACTAAACTTTTCTTCAAAGAAACATGACATCGTTTTTTATTAGTTTTTCCATAAAATAATTTTAAAGTCTACAAACTCCAATGTATCGCAAACACGGCCAACGCACACAAGCGCGCCCGTTCGTGTGGCGCTCACTCATACACGTACGCGCGACCAGCTGATATGCTATTGACCTTAGACCGGAGGGCCACAATCGATCGCCTTAACTCGATCGTGTGCTTCCTAGACAATCGCTAATACCATTGTTAGCTCATCGCTAATCCCCTTGCTAATACCATTGTAAGTTATTTTGTAAAGTAAACATGTTAATTGTAACCTAATGATTAGACTTAATTACACACGATGTTACATTGTTATTATTAAGTAAGATAGCCCGTTTATAAAACATAAACGTTTCGAGTTTAATTTTAGTTTGAGTTCACGGACCTTTAGAAATTAATAAAAACAAGGATATGCTACTAATTTCAATGTAAGTTTTAGTCTCGTACAAAATTTAAATTAAAAATAAAGACCCAGTATTCCCGTTTGCACGGAATGGCGGCGCGAGCGCCCGCCGGCCGGTAGGTAAAGAGTTGTAGGTAAAGCGGGGTTTACACGGGTCGATTTTCGCCGTGCGGCTAGTCGCTTCACAAATCGTCTCACCAAGCCGCATCGCTAGCCCATTTACACTGGTGAATAAAATCGCACGCTACTCTGTCATTCCCTTCGAAAATGTTGAGAAGAATGCGGCAGGCGATCGCCTACAACTGATCGATTACCTACATGGTCGATTTTAGTCACCAGCCGCGTACGGCCGGTCGCCACGCGGCTAAAGTCGGATGCTACCCAACTTTGGGGCTTGCGACTTTAGTCACTCACTTGGGACTTAGCCGAATTGACATTTAGACGGTCGATATTCGCCGCGCGACAAAAATCGTGCGGTTTTAGGCACCCATGTAAACCCCGCTTTATAAAGAGCGGCGCGTGCCGAAAGGCCGGCCGGTAGGCATAAAGAACGGAATGGCGCGCGCCGAAAGGGCAGCCGCTCGCGCCGCCGCGCCGCTTGTCGTTCATTCAAATAGGGATCCGCAGTATTATTAAAACCGAAATCAAGGAACTCTTGCAGATTTCAATTATTATTTATTTTGATAGTTTATTCCGAAGCTTTGTGTTACGCAATCTTAGAAGTTGATGATGAGTTTTAGGAATCAAAGTAGGTTTGCTTTAAAAAAATTACAACTTCTTTTATTAATTAAGAAGAAAAAATAAAATAAAAATAAATGCCTTGGACTAACAACAACATTAATTTTGAATAAACAGAACAATTTAAAACATCTTCAATTTAATGGTAAAATTAGGAAAAATGATTCAATTTAATTACCAAATTTGCTTGTTAATTGAATATTTTTACTCTTTTCATTTCTTTTTCTCAAAGTAGGTACAATGTTATCACTCAGATTATCATCTTATTCCTAACAAATGCTTTACATAACTACCTTAAAAGTGCTGATTTTATCAATGATAGATTTAAAATTTTTTGTCAAAATTGAATACGGAACCGCGTAATGTCGCATGTCGCATGCGCCGCCTGACAGGCTCGCGCACTGCGCATGCGCTTTGTCGGCGAATGAATGAAATGAATAGTGAAAAAATAACGTCTTTTTCGTTTAGTTCGGTTTCTTAGGTCATCGAATGAGCTTGTGTTGTGATTTACGCTTATCCGTGATCGTGATTCGAACTGTTCGATTGTGATAGTGTGGTACAGTGTACCTAATTGTGAAGAAAGTTAAGATAGCAGTGATGAGTGCATATCGCTACAGTGCCCGCGAATACGTGAACATGGTCTACTGTTACGGTATGGCCCGTGGAAATGCTTCAGAAGCATTGCGTATTTACGGGGCTGAGTACCCCACCGCCCATCAGCCGGTTGACCCTCGTATTTTCACTCGGGCTGTTCAGCGTCTGCTGGACAATCAGCCGATTGTGCCAGTCCAAGAAGTAGGGCGCGGAGCGATACCACCTGCTGCAGAAGAGGCCGTTTTGGAGGTGGTGCGGCAAAACCCACGATTGGGCGTCCGAACCGCAGCCAGAGTGTTGCGGAGTAGGCGGGGTCATCGGGCCCGGTTCGCGTTGTCGCACACGACTGTGCACAGAGTGTTGAAGAGGGACATGCAGAGACCCTACAAGATCCATAAAGTCCATGCTCTTGTGCCAGGAGACACGCAACGGAGAATGGCCTATTGCAGGTGGCTGTTGGGGCAGGGCCGGCAATTTGTGAGGAACGTTATTTTTACCGATGAAAGTACGTTCACCAACAACGGAATGTGGAACCGTCGCAACTCCCACTATTGGTCGAGGACGAATCCGTTTCAAACTCAGGAAACGGGCTTCCAGACCCGCTGGAAGCATAACGTTTGGGCGGGCATAGTTGGAAACCAGATTCTTGGTCCAGTATTCTTGCCACCAAGAATGGACGGCCCTGCTTACTTGGAATTGATCAATGGTTTTTTGACTGAGACCCTAGACGACATGCCATTGGCTCAACTGCGGGAGACGTGGTACCAGCACGACGGCGCACCGCCTCACATCGTCAGACCTGTTCGGGAGCGGCTGATGGAACTGTTCGGCGACCACTGGATCGGGAGGAACGGACCGCATGCGTGGCCTGCAAGATCCCCTGACTTGACTTCACTCGATTTCTTCTTGTGGGGTTTTGTCAAGGACAGGGTTTTTGATAGTCCTTGCCAGAACAGTGCCGAAATGCGGCAAAAAATTATTGACGTGTTTGACGAACTTAAACGGCGTTCAGTGCGTGAGGGAATCCTGGGCCGGGTGCACCAGAGTACAGTGTACCGAGCCCGTCTATGCCTGCAGCTGGAAGGTCGCCAGATCGAGCCACACCTCATCAGCTTGGAGAGGCCTGCTTTTGAGTCTAGTGACGAGGAGTAGGTAAGTACTTAGCTGTTAATTTATTTGTTTTAAGTAAATCTTTTTGACTCGTTTCGATATCTGTTTTTGTAGGTAAATCGTAATGGCGGCCCGACTCCTCGAACTCGAATACACACACACACACACACACACACACACACACACATGCATGCGCGTTGTGGCGCGCGTACATTGCTGGCAATTAAATTGAGATTTTTTTTCATGCCTAAAAATTAAAACGATTTCCCAGGTTTGGTTTTCCTTGTAAACAACTTAGATTTAAGTCTACTGTGCATAGTCCAAGGGATAGTGATACCTTTTTTTACACCTTGTATGTACCTAGTAGTAATCACATATAAAAATCGATCGAAAAATGTGTTGGTAAGCGCATACCTAACTCAATAACGCCTGGACCAGTTTGGTCAATTCTTTTTTTAAATTGTTCTTATGTCAGGTATGGTTTTTAGACAAGAAAAATGTATGGGTATGGTTTTTAGAAAAGAATAATAAACTAAGGGGCGGGACGACGGGACGGGTCGCGGACGAAGTCGCGGGCTGAAAGCTAGTACCTCAATACAACGATAAGCGACGATGGGTGGTGTAGGTACGTAGTAGTAATACCTCAATGCAATTCAACCCATTTAAGCGACGTTGGGTGGTGCACCCGATGGGAAGGTTGCATCTTGAAAGTATCTGGTTGGATGAGCGCTGGCAGCCGGGCGTTTGATTCATGTCCATTCAACAGTTCAGCGGACGAAACTTAAACGCAAATTAAAGAGGTATTATTTTTAAAATTAAACGGACGGCAGTTCATAAAAAGGTTTTAGTCGCTTAGTTTGTGCAAGTTGGAATAAATTAATGAAATTAGGAAACTGTGCCCTTTTAAATATTCAAAGCAAGCCCAACAAAAATCCTTTAAACAATTTTCATACGTCAAGCTATTGCTCGGATGTTTAGTTATATAAGATAAAAAAAATGTGTAACTGGAATATTTATGTAAAACGATAAGCATTATTTCAGGAAATCAATCTTGCCAGAATATAAAGCTTAGCCGTTTCAATAATCTAACCTCACGCTGCGTTTTTTAATTCATTGCTTGGCGCCCAACGTGGGGTTTAAAAAGTAATTTTTAATTCATCATGAGCAACATTATATTAAACTATGTACTTACTAGATTTAATAAAAAGCATTTAATTTCACTCAGTTATTTTTATTGAAGCCTCATAAAATATTAGAAGACTTCTAATTTGGAAAATTATTCCACCCCTTTCAATATGACAATTTAAAGTAGCGTAATTTATGGAGGAATGTTATTTAAGCTCAAAATAAAATTGTGATTACATGCAAGAAAGCCTCGACAACTAGGAGGCCGCGATTCCGGTACTTGGGGAACGACATCGAAAGTTGATGTAAGCGATGAAACATGAGCGACTCAGTAAAAATGTTTAAGTCATTTGAGATTAAGGATTTTTAAAACATAACGAGTATAATGACTAACAATGACTTAACCGGTGTATCGCGACAATGAAAGTGTAAACTTAATAAGTAACAATTTGCATAAATGAACATTTGCAACTTACAAGTTGTCAACTCGGGCTCTCGGGCAATATGTATATTATCTCACCGTGATGCCTCACACAACCAGTACACTTGAGACCAGGGTTGTAATATTTGAGCCGACACATTGAACATGTAGTAACTATACATGCATTCTTTAATAAATGTCGTGTCACCGTCTAAACTAAGAGGTTTTTTTTATTAATTTTTGTAAATAACTAATAAACACAATAATAAGTTGGCTGATTTAAAAAAACATTAGCTATATGATTACTGAGTTACATTGGCGATTTAGTACTTTTAGTTATATTTAGTCTGTAACATTTTTCTCAGTGTTCCCAGGGAGTTTCGCTTATCGGTCATGCCTTGCAGCAGGCATCGGTAACGTCATAGTCGAGCGACTTAAAAATACTCCCTTGGAGCGCTTGTGTCCACGTTGTTATAACACAGATGAAACTTCTAGTAGTAAGAATTACATGAGTTTAATGCATTAAAAATAGTTAAGCCTACGTTAATGACACTTATTTTACACTTATCTTAGTGTTTCTCGCTATCGCTCATGGCTCGCACCAGACAATGGTAACGTCGTAGTCGACGCGACGCGGCACATCTGCGCCTTGGCCCGCTCATTTGAAGCTAGAGCGACTACGAAATACTCCATTAGAGCGCAGCTGTCGTACGAATTCGTAATTGGCAGGCCCTATAAATATTTCAGCCACGCTACCCCATGTTTAGCTAATTCGTATCGCTGTAACTAGTTTCACAGCGGTGCCGAGCTAAATTACCCGAAAGTACCTCACAATCACGTTTAAATTACGCGACAATTTTTATGTGAAGTAATAATGTAAGAACGAATTCAGAATTTCTATGGATAAATCAAGAAATTGTTAGATCATAATTTAGATAATTTGAATGCATGACTAAGTCTAATTTGAACAATTTTAATGTAAGTAATTCATTTTAGAAGAATAGGTACCTACATATTCGTCTTTTTGATAAAGTAAAGTATCAGCCTATTAATGTCCCTCAGTGCAAAAGCCTCCATCATTTGAAATCATATTTTAGTTATAAAGATGGGTTTTAGCTTAATCATCATCATTTCATAAACAAGAAGAATAATCTTTTTGCACAGCACACTCTACGCGCAACATGATACGGCATTAATAAAACATGCAACGCATTAATATTCCATAACAAACGAGGAAAGCACCGTTACGAAAATAACATTAAAATATAATACTTATCTGATTATTTTCTGCTGTCACTGAGCACTGTCGCACAAACGAAACATTATCGCGCATTAAGTCTTGCCGTTGAAGTGAATATACCGGGAAGTTATATTAATTAATTCCCTTAAATCAAAACAACATTATGCCGTAGTCTCCAGCGGTTCACTTTAAATTTAATTGCGGGGGAACGAGAAGCAGAAACAAATTGTCCAAGGAAATTTGAGGCGGTAAAGATTCCAGGCCGATCTTTAGTTTAGAAACAAGTGAATGACATTAAGAGGAGACTCATTAACTGCTTTAAATTGCCGGGAAAAAATACCGAGTACGTAAAGAAATTAAAGACAGAAACTACGCCTTTGCTTTCAATGTTCACCGAACCTTCTCGTAGTTAATGGTGAAAGCAATCTCTTTGTTGAATTATTCTTATATTCATACTTGTCTATCTGTACGTACTGTAAATCGTAATATTTTTAAGAAGATAAATTATTAGAGGAGTGGTTAAAATCTCCTTTAATTCTCTTTGCAAACTTAAATAAAAAAATAAATTTAAATACACATCGAATATTTCCATATAATATGTATCTGAAACAGTATTCCCATGGTTAGTCGGAAAAACGTATATAAGTATTTACCTGTGGCTACCTTTATTCCAGTAATTTTGTATCAATCTGTTGCATGAACAATTTTATTACAGCCGTACCGTCCGTATCACACATTTTATGGTGAAAAATTGCCGTGTAGGTGTATTTTATACATATGATTCACTCTTTATTCCCATGTGTGCCATTGCTACATGGGGACAGAGCATGGAAAACAAACTGGCCGTTGAATGTGCTATATGTGCTTGTATACTTATGAATAATATAATTACATATTAAACAAGCTATAGGTAGTTATTGTGCCTGTATTGTTCTAATATGTTCAATCTTCATGTCTGGCACATGATGGAATGCCTAAAGCTACACATTGTTTATCATAACAGGTACATAATAAAATTTAAAACGTAGTTTGCTGACGTTCAATGCATATTGAACGCTCGATTAGTCAGCGATTAAACGTACCTTATTGTATTTAAAAAGGTTGTGCTATTGTTATGCGACCGTCGAAAAGAATTCAATATAATAGAACCATTGACCCTTGGACATTCCGGTCCCTTCCCAAGCAAGATCTAAAATACCAGTCATATTCCTTCCAATATTCGTCAGATAAATAAGTCATCATTCCGACATAAATGGAGAAAATATGTCAGAAGATAATATTTTATCACTTACCCAAGAAAGCTACCTACATACCTACCTACCTATATTCATATGAAGTAATAGTAGTAGGCACTTGTAATTATCCTTTGGTAACTGATCTTTCGTTATACATAAAACGTAAAACCTTTATTAAGTTTCACTGTTCCGATTGCAAAGGATTTACACAAAATATTTGTATCAAATAATTTAAATATTCATCGATAATAGTATGCGTTCTGTTTTGGTATCCAAACTCTTGGAAAATTTCCACACATTTGACCAAATTTTTATAGCAATGGAAAATCCCAAAATCCCAGAACGAAATACGTTTCGACAAAACATTTGTGTTAAAGTGCGACCTACTTACCCACTGTGCCATACTCGACCATGACCACGGGAGGGGAATAGCGCACCTGTGTTTGCATACTCACTCGTGCACTATAATTTATCCTGCGTAGTTAGTTAATCGTCGCGATTGGCTGCTATCGCTGGAATAGGAAGAGCAGAGCTGTATAGCGTTAATACTCACTAAAGTGCCTGAGCTCCCATTTTCCACTTTTGACTTCTCCACATTTTTGGTAAAAAATCAAAATTTATACAATCAGAAAAATAAATGTTCTACCGTAGATGTGATCATGTCATTAATATTGTAAAGTTTGGTTTGCTCTTGACTTGCGATTTCTTCTATTTCCTTTCAGCTACCTATACATCATAATACAATTGACTGAAACACTACGGAGTCATAAGAAGGCTCATTTAACATTATAACTATTATATCTATGTAGACACAAACATCAGGAAAAATGTATTATGTAGGTAGACATCATATATCTATAATATATAAAGCTCTTTATTTGTAGAGTTTGTTTTTTTGTTTAAACGTACTAATCTCAGGAAGTACTGGTACTTTGAAAAATCATTAAATAGGCCATTAGTCGATGAAGAGTCTGAAACTATATAGTGTAACACAATTTGTGCGGAAACCGAATTGAATGCGGACAGAGTCGCAAGCTTTGCTTTTTAGCTATTTTTAATCTTTTATTAAAACAAAGCAAAGTGATTGCTGAGACTAGTGAAAAGCATTCCAAGTTAATATTATTTCATATTATCTAATACCTTGTAATACATAAAATGCTTCGTGGATTTTGCCAATTTCAAGTCAGGATCTGTTTGCAAATACGAAGTCCGTAAACATCGGAAACCTGGCGTCTATCGTACTGTAATTCAGTTTTACGATAAAGCCTCGCACAATTCAATTTCTTTCTACACAAAAATATTGTGACAGTTTTTCTTAGCGCACAAGAGCCTTATTTTATTTTACGATTCGAATAAACGCATTGTGGAAAAGTATTGGGAGCTGCTTATTTTACTGTACTCGTATCTGTTCCGAATAGTTTAGTTTAATAAACTTTATCAATTTATGTGCACTGCAGGATTTTATCAGAATTTTTGAATAAGAAAATTGTAAGCATGGATGTTTTCATACCCATTCTTTTTTAATGAAATCACATAAGTAGTTCTATAGATAGAAAATTCGAAAAATTGGACGAGAGAAGAAATTTATTTGTTTAGTTTGATATTAGTTTTGGTATAAATTTTAATAAATCGGTGATGATTAGTAGGCATGATATTAGAAAGGAATTACATATTAGCATGGTATAATACCATTATATTAGCATAGTGTAATTCCTTTCTAACTATACATAAACATGGTAGATAAATAGAACACACAAGATTTTGTGCATCCGTTTCCTGAAAGTGGGACTAACAACTACCTACTAGTAAACGACCGGTGAAAATAATGACCTCGTTAAAAACCATTTCTAGTAGACACCACAAGGTGAAAGTACCTAGGATCGTTATTCCTTTCCCAGGTCTGTTAATTGATGATATTTGATTAACACTAAAATATTAAAATGGTTAGAGCTTAGACCCTTCCCGCAAAATCGAAGGTCGTGGTTTCTAAGCCCGCAATAGCGGCAAATGTTTGTGCCATGAACATCGCCATTTGAACTAGCGACATGGATGTTTATGAAATTATTGTGGTATCCTAAGTAAGTACGAACAACGTACGAACGTTGACAAGAGCAAGGACTTTTTAAAATAAAAATTGGTTTCGAAATAATAAATCTGTCCCATTAATGTCAATTTTAATAGGTATTTTAATCGTTATTTTTTTTGTTTACAACAGTAAAGAATATTTACAGCAATGATTGGGAACATTCTGCCCCCCACTGGCTACCCGGTGCATTTGACAGTCACGCTCTGTTTCTCTCTGTTCCTAACCCGACGAGACAAACTTATTATTTCCACGAGACAGAACACGCTGACATAAAAATATAAATGCCGCCATGGCTGTAATAGGCAGATTACGAGCAAAAACGTCTAACAAAATGTGTCCTTTTTCACAGATTGTATAAGTGTTAAACAAACATTAACTACACATTTCTCCATTTCGGTTAATTTATTTGATTAAAAAATGTTTTTTCAAAAAAGTAGGTACACCTTCCCCATAAAATATCACCATCAGCAGCATCATTATGTCATGCCCAAGCAGTGACGGATTAACCCTTAATCAAATTAAGCAATTGCCTAGGGCACCACGTCTGGGGGGCACCAGAAGAAGCACAAAAAAAGCCCGTCCTTAGGGCATCACGAATCACGTCCCACTCTCACGTCACCAAAAAAGGTTTCTAAGACTAATTTGAAAATTCGTTTTAAGTTGACATAGAGTCCAAACCCCGCTTCCGCTTGCCCACTCGAATGAACCAAAATTGCGATCAGCCAATCGCAAATCTTCGGCTTTCCCTAATGGGGAAACAGCCCTGCGTATATTGTTATCGCATATGATTACAAATTACTTAGCGGAACGTTCTTTTTCAAAATTTAAAATACAAAAAAATATTAAAAAGGAAAAAGACTAGGGCTAGGACTATACAGAGTCCGATATGTTACAAACATTAGACGTTAATACTATATTGCGTGAATTCGAATTAATCCACTTTGCCCCACCAAGGCGCCCGAAGGGTGGGTCAGATTCCACTGCTTCAAAATATGCAATATACGAGGGCCATTCAATAAATGCCTTCAAATGAAAAAACGAAAATTTTAAGAAAGTGTAGATTTATTTTACGAGACAGTGTCCTTTCAAATCGATACACTAGGCGCAGCGATGCTTTAAGCATTTTAACGCAACTAAAAATACTATTTCCCGAGGTCCTCGAAATAAGTGTCTGTGGCGGCGATAAACGGATCTTTCGACACAAATCTTTTACTGGCGAGTGCTTTTTTCGAATTTGGGAACAAGAAGAAGTCACAGGGAGCCAAATCTAGTGATAACGGTGGATGGCGCAGCAATTCATAGCACAATTCCACCAATTTGGCCATGACCACGGCGGACGCGTTTTCGTTCGAGTCGGCGTCTAATCAGCCTCATAAACTAGAATAGGGGAGCCTCATATTTGCTTTAACCATCTCGATATAATCGACGTGGAAAATACCGATTGATCAGGCTTCGCCTCTTTTGGAGTACGTTTGCCGGGTAAAGACCACTGAACAATGAAGCCATACTTCTTTGAAGGTCCCAAAATGACGGAAGTATTCTGCCGGTTTGCGTTGCAACAGCACCAAACTTGTCGCCAATGTGGTCTCACGCTTGCGCTTGTTGTCAGATGGGAGCAAACGTGGCAGCCTCAGCGGGAATTTTCGAACATCTGGGCTTGGCTCATCAAAAACTGACGTGCGACCACGTTCAAATTCGTTGAACCATTGTTTTCGGTCGCCATGGAGGGATACGTCTACGAACACAGCATCCAAGCGCTTTTGATTTCGCTGCGCATTTTCCCATCCAAAAACAAGAATCTAACCACTAAACAATGTTTTTCTTTTCCATTTTTGTAAAACTGACCGACAAGCTCACTTCATACATATATCATAGGCTGACAAAACACAAAAAATTAAGGGAGAAGACTGAAATGTCCTCAGTTGACTTTAATTACTGCACGATAGTAAATCTCTTTTGAAACAACAGCGCCATCTGGCAGCGAGGCTAGGTACTTATTGAATGGCCTAGGTACCCTAGTGCACTAAATTAATTGAGTGGGGCATATTCCACTGCAAATTTTGAAGCAGTGGAATCTGCCCCATCATTGGGGCAGATATATAAATTATTGGTTTTTATTGTTGTCGCACCTACTCCACTTCTAAGGTACGTTACATCTCGTCATCTTTTTTTACAAAAACTAATGTTTTTAGGCGGTAAAGTTTAAAGACCGATTCAAGTTGACATACGGACAGGGGGGCCCACAGGCGTGGATTGCTTAGGGCATCAAGTAGTCTTAATCCGTCACTGTGCCCAAGGTCAACAAACTAGGTAGGTACGCCGGTTTCGTCAGCGCGAACAAAAATCTTACTCGTACTGAATACGTGAGAGGTAATTTTATATTGAACATTTTAACAAAATCTTAAGTAGTATTTGCATACGTGAATCCTCACTTATTCACCTTTTCAATCATTATGCAATATGCCTTCCGCCGATTTGAAAAAGCGTTAATCGGAAAAACGTTCCGTTTTCCGTTCGCATGATTTTCTTCTGCAATCAACAGTACGCTATTGTGTATGTGGAATTATTTGAAGATGGTCGACGACTAATTGCGAATGTCGACCGGCCGGGTGCGATTGGCGGCGGGTGCGATTGGCAGCTAGGAGCACGCGCTCGTGACAGATCGCAGCGTCGCTAATTAGTATCGACTAACGATACCTCCCACTGAGATTGGGCTGTGTTTTATTACATTCGGGGCGTTAACGGCCCTGTACGGGAGAAATGGAATGATTGCAATTTTATCGTGACATCCAATTGAATTGAACTTACAGGACGCACAAAATGTTTCGTGTGTACCTACATAGTAAGAGTAAGAGGAAGTCTTACACTTCATAAAAAGAAATCTATTGATCGCAAGATGGAATATTTGAAAGATTCTAGAATTGCAAATTGATTCTATTTGTTTAAGTCTTGTCAATTTGAGAAAATAGTCTACGAGTTATAAATTACCTACTTACTTCTAGTTTCTCGTATAATCTTCGTTCATTCTCAAAAGTTCGATAGATTTTACCAATAAGACAGTATAAATACTTGAGAATTAATGATCAACATTACATAGCAAAAGTTTTAACGAGAATCCCCAAAAGATATCATAAATAAATTAATGATACCAAAAGTAAGCAAACCGTAGAAAACAATTCTCAACGAAATTTTTTGGCCCACCGATATAAAACTTGCACCAAACGAGCCCGACCCGCTTACAAACGGAAATAAACAAACGTAGAATTTATAAGTACAGCCAACAGCTCTAGAAACTCGAAAACCGGATGCGGTTTGAAGGAATTAATTATTATCGGGCCAATGTTCCAATCGAACACCCCCGGCGCCGCCGGCGATGGCGGAAATTTATTTCAAACGTCATTTCAAAATGCAAACCTCCCGCATCGCGGCCGGAATGCGAGAAAAATGATAATTTCCTCGGCTTCCTTCGCGCTGTGTTAACCTTAAGCGTGGAGACATACGTCTTGTCAGACATCCAATATGTTACACTAACGTTAGTAACGTTATAGCTTATGTTTCGTCTCGTTCCAAGAGTTTAATTTACCTATGTGTGTTTATGTCTTTGAAACCCAACCACTGTGCATGCAACTTACCTGTATATAATGAAGTCTTTTTTTCCTGTCCCGTCTAGGATTTTTTTATATGTAACTTCCTTTCACTTTGCAAAGTGGTGAATATAAATAAACATTTTACTTTTTATTTTTATTTATTTATTTATTTATTATTATTTTACACAAACAGACATTAACGTCATGGTATCCTAGTATACCACTATCTTAAATTTGGAGAAAATATTGTAACAAAGCTAGACTATTTTACGGTATTTATTGTATTTGTCATTCTCGTAAAAATATTTAAATCAACATAACATCAAGTCATGTCCATATGCTTTATTATCTGAATTCAGAATGCTGATGACTTTTTGATGGGCGCTCACATCCCAAATCCGATTTATTATAATAGCCACTCACATTTCCTTTTGGAAGACATGTTTAGATAAGGGAACGTACATATTATACTGCAACTAGATTCAATTTACGAGAATGAATATCTCTCACTGATTTCTAAAAGAAAGTTTGGGAACGATCGTTCGATTTCGCGACACGGCCGCGAGGGGATCCAAATTGAAAGTCACTTGAGAAATGATTTTCCGAGTTTATCGGATTCGTTGATATCTACCCTGAACACTTCCAGTGACGTTTCATTTCTGCGAAGCATGTATTACATATTCTTAGCCCGAAGTTTTTAACAAATCGAATTGGGAAATAAATGCTTAGTCAATTGAACGATAGTAAAATAGTCTCACAGTCTGACCCCATGCCTGTGACGCGGAAGTCAATTTAAAGTGAACAGTGCGTATCATTGGTCATTGAACTGCAACGACTTCTTACCTTTGTTAAGTTGTGTAATCTATGTGGCTACAGTCGCAATATTTTACCTTCTTAAATATGGCACGTCCCTATAAGAACCGTGAACCTATTACATATAAAATGAAATTCAAATCTGGTTGGAAACCTATAAAATTCTTGTTTACATCAAATACTTTGACTTTATTACCACACTACGGTTTAATAGAATTTACACAAAGTTTATTATAAGTATGTAGGTAGGTACTGTACGTACTCGTACTGTGTGTACACAGAGTTTTTAACTTGTTCCACGTTCCTATTGTTAAATTGTCATATTCATAATAACAAATAATATTGTGGAATGTACTTATAAATGCTGCAGAATGTCGATAAGTTTTTTTAGATTTGTTTTCACGCTAATTTGGACATTTACTTTACCTAAACTTGTTTTGACAGCATCAAAGTAAATACCTACATCCGACCATTTTAGTGTTAATTATTTGCAATACAACATATTTTTTATCCAATTTCACCTTAAAATTTTTATCTTTATTTTTAGTCAAACTCAGGAAGCATTTAACCAGGCTGAAGAAGTTTTTTACCATTTTATAACTTTATTTACAAAGTGTCTTGTATCGAATATGCCGAATCAACAGTACGAGCTCTTATAAGTATTAATTTGTACATAGCTTAGCTTTAATGTTTTTAATTTTAACATAATTACTTTTCCACAGGTTCATAACTGATAATATTCAAAGCTTCATTAACTATCCTTCTAAAACGACTATAGGATTGGCACCAAAATTTACAAATAATCGTAAATTTTTCGCAAACATGCTCCGATCTTCTGCGTTTAAAGAAATGTTGGCAAACGACGAAGACGAAATGCGAGTAGATGTTATAAAGAAAATGGAATATTGCGATCAAGTTGTAATGGACGAAAATGTATTGCGAGAATTATACGATCGTGAAGTTGATCAATCAAAAATTTAGCTACCTTATTCAAATAATTTCTTATAATAAAGAAATCATGTTCCAATTGTTAGTTACTATGCGAAGGCCAGTTACTGGTCAGTTCACCCTACCTTCCTGCAAGATAATAGGTGCTATTCAAAGAAATAATAATCGATACATAAATATTAAGTATAGCTTTTGTCACACCATCATAATAGAAGCCAATTAGGTTTTGAAAAACATTCTGACAGTATTGTAATACCTAGTTAAGGTGCAAGTAATCTCGTAAGATTCAAAAATATAACTAGACCAAATATAATAATAACTTTTCCTATAAACTCATACATAAAGGAAAATACTTAGCTATCCACTCCCATATATTACATTATAATTAAGGTGTGTCGACCAAAATTATTAAGTCATAGGTTTAATCTACAAAAGACCACACCAGCTATCAAATTCCTCCATCGATCGCACTATTTAATTAACGTTATAAAATATTATGTGAATCAACTTATGCCAAACAGATATCAACTACCTACCTACCTAGTATTTTTCGTTAATATTTATTACGAATCGAATAAGAAAAACGGCACTTCTAATGATTTGGGCACCTCCGCATCCCGTCCGTTGCGGCCACCACATTAGCAAATAAATGAAGGGTACCTAAACCGCCGCAAATGTTGCCACGACCTCAACGTGAAGCCCTTCGGCGCCGCCCGCCTGTGCGGTCGTTTGTAAAACCTCGAATAAACGTCCAAATCCTACCCAAATTAGTTACTCAATCTTTGAATCAAAAATATAAAAATAATCCGACTAGGACAAGTAAAAAACTGCAGAGGCTTTTTTAATTTGAATAACTATTTTTATTCATTATAAATAATGAAAATTCATCCGATCTCAGGGGGCTTAAGCGGGACCCGAACTCAGTGCCATTCGTTCAATACTATTAAGCTACCGCGACACTTAGTGGACTCTATTTAACATATCATGTAAAAAATGCTTAAAATAAATATACCTAAAATACAAAATTAAGTTGATTAACTGTGTTAAATTATTCTCTATATCTATACTTACTAATATATAAAGCTGAAGTTTGTTTGTATGTTTGTTTGTTTGAACGCGCTAATCTCAGGAACTACTGGACCGATTTGAAGAATTATTTTTGTGTTGTATATTCCATTTGACGAGGAAGGCTTTAGTTAGGCTATTGGAAATCGAAATCCACGCGGACGGAGTCGCGGGCGACCGCTAGTATCTAATAGGTACTTGAAAGTAAAGGCAAACGTAAAAACGTTGAATGAAGCACCATTCCTGAACCCTGGATTATAGATGAGGTCCGTGTATGGGACCCCCGCCCGCCGCAAGCGTACCTTCCATTTCCGTTTGGCCATAGAGTTTTTCATAGTAGGTAAACCACGACCAAATCCGAAAGGCTGACTTCCCGCATGGGGTTCTATACCAGTGTAGATTTTATTAATTTATTACAAATAAAATAAACACAAAGTTCCATTCACGGATTATTATTGACAAAATTAGTCTATAAAATTGGTTTTAGTTTTATTGTTACCACTAAAACCGATTAATCATACCAACCAACGACCAAATAATCGTCAGATATGAATGATATAAATGACAATCAATATTTTGTCCAATATAATCGATTAAATCTATATACTCGATTTCATTAACCCATCGGGCAAGATATGTAGTATTGCCTGTAGTATTGCTATGAATGAAGGTACAGTTCAGACACAGACAGAATATGAAAGACGATAATTATCTAAAAATAATTACAGATTGATAGATTGCAACATAATAATTGACACAATCGATATGTCGGAGAAGATTGTATCGATGTAATCGAATCCATCGACAATCCAATCGATTTTTAGATTATTTAGGGTGGACACAAAGATCTTGGAAAAATCAACTTCCAAAATCTTTGGGTGGACACTAAAATAGTCGATAATTGATTATCTGGCAAGAAAAACCGGTTCAGAAAAAGTAAATAAAAAAGGTTACTGTCAGTGTCAGTTTGACAGCTGATATCTTTTTTCGTTCGTCAATCGGGTCGTTCGGGCTTATCGGATATTTAACCAGAAAAGTAAATTGCTACTTCGTAACTTCGTAACATTTACGAACAGATTAGTGCAAAACTTCAAATGATGTTAAATCAAGAATATCAGCAAAATAAACCTTTATTTAATTAATTCGGTCTACTAATGATAACTGTTACACCAAGTAATGTTAAACTGCATTAATTCTAAGTGAGTAACTACAAGAATTAGTAACATTTACTTTTTATCTAACGTACACTTATCATCAACATTATCATGACTGTAATGGAGTTGAATACCTAAATCGCTCACTATAACTGTTTATAAGTATCATCCTAAAAAACAATACAATAATTAAATTGTATACTCATTAAAATAATAAACTTTCTATTATAGCTGGTTATAATAATGGGTTCTAATGATACCTGCACCTTGGAGACGGTTGATGGACCTATTAGAGGAATTATTGAAAGAACTGAAACAAGAACCTATTACAGATTCAAAAAAATACCATATGCAAAACCTCCTTTGGGACCGCTTCGATTTAGAGTAAGTAATGTTTATTTTTATAAAAAATAGAATTGTGTTACATTACTGCATGTATTGATCTAATTTTAATGACCTTTTTGTAATGCGATCTGAAGGGGAGGTACTCTTAATACTGTTGCTAGAAATGTTAGCTCAAAGTAAACATACCTTTAATTCTGAAAAGAAAGAAACATGCATTTAAAAAACTTGCTGCACAATTTATTGCATAGATCAAAAGGGACAATTATAAGGATGAAAGGAAATCAGTAAAACATAAATAAATAATTAATTCAAAGGGACAGCACTTCTACTCAAAGATCCATCTGTTTACTTACGTTATAAACTTTTATTATCATTAATGGCATTTCATCATTCTCCTGTCCATTTCTATTACTATGATAAGTTGTTTGCAATTAGTACTTGTAAACAGATAAATCTTTGAGTAAAAATGCTTTAACTCGACCCATTGCAATAATTTTTCCTTTCATTTAATTGATTAAGTTTGTTAGAGAGATTTCATTCTCATAAATACCCTGCAGATTTTTAGTCAGTTTGATCACTGGGTGTAGCAAGTGAATTTTTAAAAATATTTGAATGCAATTGACTTTCTTTTCAGAATTAAAGGAATGTTTCCTTTAAGCAAATGTTTCTATCTAGAGTATTAAGAATACCCCCCTTCAGGTGGCATTACAAAATTCCACATTGTAGTTTCAGAACAGAAAGAAATTCTCTTACTTTATAATATGTGTAAATGTTTTAAATAATTTATTCTTTACAATGTTAATATGGCTTGTCCAAAATGTTAAATTAATAATTTTTTTAAATATCCAATAATCCAACCAATCAGCTCGTCAAATCTAGTTAGATTTTCTGCTATCCAAATAAAATTTTATGTTTTGAGGAATTGGGCTACTTTATTTTCTTTAATTCCATGCATATTAGAGTAATAAGGTGAAAGTTCATAGATTAATGAAAAGTAAAAAGTAATTACAGTTATATGTTTTTAGCCCCCATGCCCTGCATCTGCATGGACCGAAGAATTGGACTGCACACAAGATGCTCCCCTTCCAATATACTTGTATGAAAGTGACAAACACAGGGGTTCAGAAGACTGTCTATACATTGAAGTTTCCACAAGTACCTTGACGCCAAACAAACCCAAAGCTGTCATGTTCTGGATTGGATCATATCTTTTCTCCAGTACTATAGATCACATTTTAGATCCAACATTAATAAATGACCATGATGTTGTCTTTGTTAGATGTGGATATAGATTGGGCCCATTTGGATTCCTATCAATCAATGAATTTACAGCTCCTGGAAATTGCGGACTAAAAGACTTAGTCATGGCACTAAAGTGGGTGCAAAGGAATATAGACAGATTTGGTGGAGATCCAAATAATGTTACTATATTTGGAAGTAGCACAGGAGGTGCAGCAGTACATCTGTTAATGCTGTCTGCAATGGCAGCTGGATTGTTTCAAAAAGCAATTATTCAGAGTTCTAGTGCATTAAATAATTGGTCATTAACTAAGAATCCTTCTCAGTCTGTCATGGACCTGGCAGAAAAATTGGGAATTAAAAACACACACAAAATCGAAGTAGTGGAAAAGTTGAGATCTATTCCAGCTGATGACCTTATGGAAGCTTTCCGAACATTACAAAAAGAGAGAACAGAATCAGATAATATATTTGATGCCGTATTCAAACCTTGTATAGAGGAAGATTTGGAGGGGCTACCAGTATTTCTTAATAAGAGTCCAATACTAATTATAAAATCAGGAAATTTCAACAAAGTACCTTTGCTTATTGGTAGTAATAATATTGAAGGATCTGTATTACAATATATTAAAGAGGACTATTATGATGATTATGAAAAGTATAATGAAAATGTTTGTCTAGTAGTGCCAAAATCCTTATTACGCCATGATGTTATAGCATCAAAAACAATTGGTCATCAGCTCTTGAAATTTTATTTGGGAGAGAATGCGAAATTTACTGAAAATACCAGGACTGAATATCTACACATGATTAGCGACTATTATTTCTTATACTACGTAAACAAGACTGTACGTCTGCATTGTGAATTTGCACCTGAATGCCCTGTATATTATTATATAGTGAATTGTGCAGGAGAGTGGTGCATGCCCAAAGATCTAAGTTTTCTGTGCAATCTTGGACACAGCACTGAGTTGCCGTTCATATTTGGTATAAAAATTGAAAAAGGATTGTCCCAAGGAAGCCGTGAATCAATAGTAACTAGATCCCGAGTTGTGAAGATGTGGACTAACTTCGCAAAATATGGGTATGTTTTTATTTGAAGTTTGTTTATACAAAATATGTTTTTTGAAAAGGAATGATCTGTGGCATATTGCCACAGATCTTTTCCAGCGTAGGGAGCGGATGGGCGAAGGCCCGTGGCGCCGAATAAAGAGGGCGCTATCACAAGCGCTCCCGACCTATCCTTATAGTTCGAAGTTTACTTAGTAGTAGAGGGCCCCGCAGAAATCTCGCCTAGGGCGCTGGTAGAGTTAAAACCGGCACTGATTCAATCCATAATAACAGTTGAAGACCACAACCACATCCTACCATTATCCAAATGTTGATTTATGACTTGAGGTTTATAACGAAATACACATATGCATACTTTTAACTAATTAATAATATTCCTGTTTGTAAAAAAATATATTTTAAAAAAAACTACTTGTAACTTGCATTAACTTTATAAAACGTATGATTTACCTTTTTCAGAAATCCTACGCCAGAACAAGATGATCCGTTGTTGAATGTGATCTGGGATCCGGTTCAAAATAAAGAAAAGTTAAATTATCTCAGTATAGGATCAGAACTTACCAAAGGCAGAAATCCTTTTTACGAAAGAATGAAGTTTTGGGATGAACTTCATATGCAGTATTCTTTATTAAGAATGCTTGTGTATTTTAATGATATAGGTGTAACTTGGTAGAATAATCTAAGAAAATACGCTACACATTACAGGGATATTCTTGAATTTATAAAATAAATAAGTTATATTAAAGAGATTACCTACATTACAGTTTACCATTGTTAAACAATACTAGGTATATTTGGTGGTGGATCAATGCATAAATATCACCTGATCTTAATCAGAGAGTAAAGATACGATATGCCACCGCAATATTCGCCATGTAATTTTGATTACAATATATTTTTTTATTGTATTCGTTGTTATAAGAAAAAACCCAAAGAGTTCATTAACAAATAAGTTTGATATTCATTTGTTCTTTTATATTTTATTAAGAACATTCCATTTTGCCTTAAGGTGCCTTTTTTAAAATGTGATTTTGGTGCCAATAAAATAATTTTGTTGTAAAGCTAATTTTTATTTTACCTAATAAGGACACAATACAAAAATCTTTACGTAAAAACTAATTCTTCATTATTTGTTACCACTATTACTGTTCTTCTCGTTGGTGACGTTTTATTAGACTAAATGACGAGGGTCTAAGTGTAAGAAAGGCACATAAAGTGTTACCCAGGTAAATTGGTACTTGTGTAATAGTTAAAACACTATCAAACAATGTTGTATCTCTTATAAATCTTCTCAATAGTGTGGTTCATTAAAAGATACACAGAAACTAATGCACCTAAATTATACTTAAAATTGACAAAAAAAAAATTACGACACAAGCCGAGGTATTATTTTTGTCGTGTAGCCAAATAAATGTTAATTAAGTCCTAGCCTAAATCCCTAAAGGACTAATGCCTACAATGTTTTGATACTAGCAAAATAAAGAAAAAACAGAATGTTGGTATCAATCTGTAATATTATGATCAATAAATATTATTTTTTTCACATAACAATATACAAGTTTAATTTTTATAAGAAAGGCCAACAAAATACAATATTAACTACAACATAAATGAACTAGATATGCCGTTATCTACAGTAGCAAAACATAAGGCGCGTACTTAGTTAATACATAGTTCCATACATATAAATAAAAATAAAATCACCTATACATGTGTAAACAGTGCAAAATATAATTACTACAGTGGAAACTCAATTATTCTAACCGTTTATTTTAACAATAAAGAATACATAGTTTAAGCTTGTCAATGACTTATAAATGGGCAGATGTAAAGAAAATCAGATTATCTAGGGACCATAGAACAAGTACCTAGTTTTTCTACAGCCAGCATGCAATGTTAAGATAACTTGTGAATTGAAGTTAACCATTGAATAAAATACATGTTTCCCGTAATTCGACACCCTTATAACCGTCGCTTTAACATTATAATGATCTTATTATAAAACAAATTCTATAATATTAAAGCAAAGACTGGTTAGGGTGTTACCACACCAATCGATCGATCGATGGTAGAATGGAATAGTCGACGTCGAACGATAGTTTCTACCAGACCAAACGATCGACCGTGGATCGACGGCATTGATCGATGCTAGAATGGAATAATCGACGTCAGTCGTGCCGCGCTCCAACCGACCAGTCATCAACGTCGACCGGTGCCATCGATCAGCAATCGATCGATTGGTCAGTCGACTGGGGTCCGTCGATGGCGTCGATCAATTAAAGCTACCACACCAGTCGATCAACATCGACCGATGTTGATCGACGATCGATCGATTGGTGTGGTAACACCCTTAGAAGGCAAGATATTGCTTACTTACGCTGGACCCAAAGGAGGCCACGTCATATTGTAGCGAGTGAAGGACCTATGCCCGGCAACAACACTCTAATCTCAGATCCATAAATATGAATAGATGCGCATTGCCACAAATGATTTTCAGTGCACTGAGTACCCTACTTATGAGTTAGAGGTTATACATGGGAGGGCTTTGTTTCCTATTTGCATTGTGTGTGAGCCTTTAGTTATCTATGTGATTAGCCGATGATTGAACTTTTAAGTTTTTTTCTGGAATTAAAGAACCTTTTAACTATTTTCTATAGCACCCCTCATGCCCTTTTTTTGTTTATTGCTCAATTTTTATAAACATTGTTTGTTCGTTCAAGAAACAGAGTTCAAAATATTTGAATACACTCAATAAATGTAACGAAATATACTCAGATTACATGCATATTTAAACAGAGTATATAAATTAATGCTACCCATGCCTGGTAATATTAACTTTTAAACATTTCCTTAATAATTTATGGTCAATTATGTTGCTCTATGCATAACTCTATGCACAGTCCACAACCTGAATAAAAGAGTTTCCCTGTATTATACACTTAGGTGTAATTTGTTAAGGAAATTATGTTGTCTAAATGAAGTAGAAGTAGTACTCCAGCATATTATTGACATCTGAAATGGAAAAAGAACTCAATAAATATTTAAATGTAAATCAAGATAGTTAAGATCTTTTTAAATCCTATAATAGGACTAGCGGCCGCCCGTGACTTCTCCACGTGGTTTGCGGTTTGGACTATGAAACACAAACATATTTTTTCTAGTCGGACCAGTAGTTCTTGAGATTAGCGCGTTCAAACAAACAAACAAACTCTTCCGTTTTATTATATTAGTTTGGATGTATTATAGTCCCCTCTCAAGCAAATTATATGTATCAAATTATTCGTTGTTTGGTCGTTGATTACGCCTGCAATTTATTTTAAATTATTGACGACACACCATGCCGAAGTAACGTCGCGTTACGCGCACAGCTAAAGTTTGGGTAGGCGTAAGTTCGGCATCGATAAGATATTAGGTTATTCTGCTAAATAAATGTTCAATGGAAGAATGAAATAGATTCCCGCATCTGGATTTTAGTAATAAAATCAACGTACTCACTGCACAATGAGCGACGATACAAAGAAGCGTACGGTTCGAGCCGGCGTGTGGTTAGAACTGGAAGCCGCCCATGGGCACGGACTGGTCGGCGCTGAACTGGTACTGGTCCGTGCTGGACGACACGGCCGGCGCCAGGCGACCGTCCTCCTCCTCCGACCCGAAGAAGTTCTCGATTATCTCAAACGACTTCTGGTATATGTCGAGGTTCTGGTGCGACTGGAGGAATTCTATTTTGTCCAAACCTGAAAATATATTTACGTATTCAACATATTTTTTTTTGTAAATAGTCTTCATAGAAGCACATTAAACGTCAAAAACTACAGAATAATGGACTCTACCGATTCGGAACGTAGTTACTAGCGAGAAGAATCAGCAAGAAACTCGACAGTTGGTCTTTTCAAATGCCATATGTTTTATTTACAATGCTATTCACATATGAATCTAATGAAATAAAAATCTAGTCTAATTAATACTATTGAATACTTCATCCGCCTAGTGTTTTTCCCTGGGTCCAGGATTTAGTGAGTCGGATTATTACAGTGAAGCGACTGTCATCAGACCGTTGTAACCCTTAGAGGGGAACCAGACTGATTTCTCACCTCCGAGCAAATGGCACAAACACAATAAAGTAAAAGTAAAGTATCGACCTATTAATGTCCCACTGCAGGGAAAAGGCCTCCATCATTTGAAATCATGTTTTCGTTACAAAGATGGGTTTTGGCTTAATCACCACACTTGCCAAATGCGGGTTGGTGATCACAAACCGGGCAATGTTCAGAAAAATCAACACAAATTTTGCTCGACCCGGGAATCGGACCCAGGACCTCGAGATCACGGCCCGGTACTTAAACCACTAGACCACCGAGGTGTTACAAACACAATAGATTTTCGAACAACGGATCTCACGTATGTGAGCGGTCCTTACCACTAGCCAAACATCTTTTATTCAGACGAAAACAAAAAGGCATTGCTTTATATTTACCGAAGCATTCCTCAATAGCAGCAGCGTATGGGTTGTCTCGTTGCTCAGATTGTTGTCCAGCTTTTAATATATTGTCTAATCCGTTGAGAGCCACTTGAATAGTCTTTACGTCAGTTAAAGTTAATAAATCACAGAGAGGTGGAATACAACCTTGTTCTACTAGATACCTGAAAAATATTAATTTGAATATTAGTCCGGGAATGGGAGACGAACTTCTTAGGTATCCATGGATTCTCCGTGCGGGTGCCGGGTCCATCGCGTGGAACAGAGAGGAATGTCAGTCGGCGCCTGGGACTTTCGACCCAGCGTGTAGGTTTAAGGGGCATATAATTAATATAATACAATACATAAGAAATAATTTAGTTTAATATAATACATAAGAAGGCGAAATTGTTTATGTGTAGATTACATACCTAATTTGGGCGTGGGTACCTCCACTAGTCGCATTGGTGATCGCCCATGCGGCTTCTTTCCTTGTCTTAAATTCGGCTTGTCTTAAAATTTCAATAAGGGTTGGGAAGATGTTTGCGTCTATGACTGCCTGCAAAATTAATAAATTGGTCAACTTGCTGTTAGCAAAAAGCCAGGCAACAATGGCACCGTTTGCAAGAACAAATTACTATGGCATGCTGCACCGCACCAGCCCCACTCTAACTTCATTCACAGAACATCATATTATAACATTATAATATTCCTACAGCATGAAGTGACCTAGCACGTAGGGCAGTTACATTCGGGAGTGATTGCAAAAATTACTAATTACTTTATATCAGGTGTTGTCTGCTTGTTTACCGCATTTTATTTTACCGCAGTAAATAACTTTTAGTAAGAATGCAAGCAAGTGTTTGATTTGATAAATGACCTGTATTTGCACTAATATTATTTAATGGAACTGCCTCCGTGGTGTAGAGGTTAGAGCGCTGTGCTCAAAAACTACGAACTCGGAGGTCGTGGGTTCGAATCCCGCGGGGAACACTTTCACTTTGTGTTGGTTTTCCCAGTTTGGTTAGGACATTGCAGGCTTGAATCACCTGATTGTTCGATAAGAATGATGATTCCGTGCTTCGGAAGGCACGTAAGCCGCAGTGCAGCTGACACTACAGTGGATCATACCTGTATCTGCACTGCATTCCCGGCGGTGATGTTCGAGAGTGTCCAGCAGGCCTCCTTGCGCAGCGCTTCCGTGTTGGACTGCAGCAAGGCGTGCAGGTTGGTCAGCGGGTTGCAGTTGAGCACCGCCTGCGTCTGCGCGTCGTTGCCCGTCACGATGTTACCGAGGGCCCGCAGTGCAGCTGACACTACAGTGGATCATACCTGTATTTGCACGGCATTCCCAGCGGTGATGTTGGAGAGTGTCCAGCAGGCCTCCTTGCGCAGCGCTTCCGTGTTGGACTGCAGCAAGGCGTGCAGGTTGGTCAGCGGGTTGCAGTTGAGCACCGCCTGCGTCTGCGCGTCGTTGCCCGTCACGATGTTACCGAGGGCCCGCAGTGCAGCTGACACTACAGTGGATCATACCTGTATTTGCACGGCATTCCCAGCGGTGATGTTGGAGAGTGTCCAGCAGGCCTCCTTGCGCAGCGCTTCCGTGTTGGACTGCAGCAAGGCGTGCAGGTTGGTCAGCGGGTTGCAGTTGAGCACCGCCTGCGTCTGCGCGTCGTTGCCCGTCACGATGTTGCCGAGGGCTCGCAGTGCAGCCGACACTACAGTGGATTTGTTGTGCCTAAAATGTAATTGTTTTTTTTTACTTTATGTTATATGGAACAAGACCTGATGGGAAGGCATCTGCACAAGGGTCGCAGATGCGTTGCCTGCCTTCAAAACCTTCCCCAACTGAGCTCTGGCGACCTTACTCACCTGCAGAAACATAGCACCAGTTACGAAATGCTATTTCACTGTGATCTTCTGGAGGTACTTCCCCAGACAAATTTTGTGGCAATAGAAATGGCTTGATGCATTGAATAATAATTACCAACAAAAGAGAAAGGCTATCTACATATTCGGTGTGGCAGTAAAAGTCCAAATTAATAAATCATATCAGTATTCTTTTCATGCCTTGAAAAAGTAAACATTAGAAAGTTTAATCTTAGATTGAGAAAATTGAAATTTGGCACAGACAATCTTCAGACCCTTTTTTTTTTTTTTTTGTCGCAGGGGAAATGCTACCTAATGCATACCCGTTGCCGGGGGGCAGACGGGTTATGTGGGGCTCTCCCTAAGGCATACCCACTAAAACCCCTGCGGCGCTCCCTCATCGTCCATTATTGGGAGGAATCACGGTAAGTAGCACGAAGCCTTCTACGCGATCCTCCCCGGACGGAGCCCGCCTACACGGCGGGCAGGACGCTGCCCCCACCTGTTAAGCTGGAGGGGGCGATAGGGACGGCCGTGAGCGCCGAGCTGTCCCTAACAGGCAGTGGTGGAGGCTGATGGATCGTCGGTGAAGGTACCCCCGCACCTTGCACCGACTGGCCTCCTCCATGAAGAGGCAGTTGATGACGAGCAAATGCTCGACGTCTCCCACCCCTCCTTGCCCTTCGGAGCGCATTGGCAGAAGGGTCAACCTCCCGCGTGCGCTCCGCCGCTTCCTTTCCTGCCATCACTTCTTCACAAAAAGTGGCGAAAGCTTTCCAGTTCTCCCTCACCGTAAGCATGGCCAAAATTATGCTAGGGAGAGTGAGGTCCTGCCCAACCTTCGCCACCAGTGCGTTACGCTGCGGAGCCCAGGTTTGGAGAAAGGAAAAAAGCTACCTTTTTTTCGAAAAAAGAGATCTGGAATCCACGCGGACGAAGTTTCGGGCGGCCGCTAGTACACAATAAAATTACTCACATAAGAAGCTCAACAAGTCTTCTGCAAACGCCAGCATCGATCACCGCCTGAATCTTCTCATTTGGTCCATCGGACAGGTAAGAGAGCGCCCAGCATGCGTCGCTCAACACATCTGCATCGGTGTGATGCAACAGTCGCGCTAGCACTGGGATGCCTGGGTAAGTATTTAAACATTAATTACGTTGTTTAATCTAATACACAAAGAAAAATTCTTCTGATCTTATGTGGCTCAGGCGGGAATCTAACACAGCTGAGTTTGTTGATAATTTTAAAACTTATAGTCAAAAGGTATAATAATACATAGCATGTAAAAATGCTTAAAATAAATACACAAAAAAAAATATGGTGATTAAAAAGAGACGCAAGACAACTCAAGCTTTTGTGTCAACATGATTACAATTACAAGGCAATTTGCTTTAAGCCAGATTTGTTATAAAAGCCCATTATCAATTTGAGCTAAAGTGAAAACATAATTAGTAAGGCAACATTCTGTAAAATCATAAATAAATTTTCTACAAGCTAGACTACAGCTTAATTTTGTTTTAAAACAGATAATATTCTGATGCTGATTGATATGCACTCTAAAGAAAGTTAAAATTATAAGATAGTGAAAGGAAGATATAAATATAAATATAAAATAAAAATAATAACACTGACTCACCTGGGGCAACAGACTCAAAATTTGTGGGTGGATTCTTGCCCCTACATAAGTTTGATAGTGTCCACACTGCATTCCTAGTCATAGAGAGTCTTGTGTACTTATTTAGTATCCTGTAATAGAAATATATTTACATTATAAAAACTTGGTTATAAACTAAACAAAATTTAACATTGTTTTTAAGTGTAGATTCCCATTGCCTGCCCCTCTTTGCACATGTTCTGTCCTTGATACTCAATTGCTCTATAGAATTATGTATAAAATTAACTTGCATGACTACACTTTTAAGGTATGATCTTCTTTAATGAAAACTCATACAGCTTTGTAAATCAATTCACCTTGACAATCAACATTACACAAACAAGTATTCTAGAGACTTTTATTAAAAGATTGCAAACTTAAATAAATTTGCATATAGGTGTAGTCACTCAGATATGTTCCTAATCCAGAACCCGATTATTTCACATGTATTTATGACTCGCCGTCTGCCCGCGGTTTCAGACGAGCTTAATTTCTTTTTGCAAATATCTCCCCCATTCCCCCCACATTTCCGGGATCAAAGGTACCCTATGTACACGGGATCCCTTGTGTACATAGGGTACCTTTGATCCCAGAAAAAAGAAATTAACGCTCGGGGGATCCCGTGTACATAGGGTACCTATCCAGTGTAGCTATCCAAACGTGAAAGATTTATTCAAATCAGTCCAGTAGTTTTTGAGATTATTCCTTACATACAAAAATACAAATCTTTACTCTTTAAAATATGAAAGAAACTACATTGTGAAAGACTTAAAAAAGTATATCCATACTCACTCTATCAAGGGCGGCAGCACCCCCGCGGCGAGCACGGTGTCCCGGCAGCGCGGCGAGTCGCCGGCCACGTTGCCCAGCGCCCACACCGCCTGGTCGCGCACGTCGTCACTGGCGCCGCTCGCCACCAGCTCCACCAGGACTTGTACGGCCCCGCACTCGACCACCACTTGCGTCTGCTCCGAGGATCCGGACGCGATGTTCGTGAGAGCCCATGCCGCTTCGAACTAGACAGAACATGTCAGTTTTAAATAAATTCGTTAAACTAACATACCAATTGATCAGCCTGAAAGAAGAGGAAGTTTGTACTATAGATGTTAGCGAGCCAATTGTTTACAAAATATATAGAAGCAAGTCTAAGTTAGAATGGTCAGTGAATCTAGAGAAAATTCTTATCATATTAATCTTCATGAAAGCATTATGATCCTATTATTTATTGATATTTATATCTTATATAGCTATATTTTAATTTCTTGTGTGTTAGCTTCTGTGATATATATCATGAAACAGATGAATTGAAAAAAACAAACCTGTAAAGTTGGATTAGAGCTATTAGTTAAAAATTCAACAAATTTTGGTACAATCCCAGTTCTTATGACTTCATCAATAGGGGGATTTGGTTCTCGGCTTAAGAGCTTGCGGAACTTTTGAGTAGCCATCACTTGTTCTTGAGGATTGTCACCATAGAGAGCAGCCACCATTGCAGGGGTAATATCATCGGTAGAAGATATATTAATGTCATCCTGTAAAAAACAATAATCATTTCAATTTGGGCTCTTCTTCAAAAATCTGATGGAACAAGAAACACCTAAACTGTTCAAATAGATGCAATTTCAGTAGACACTGACATTGAAACACAAACATTCTTTTTTCAAGGTCAAGTCAAAATACTAGTCAAAACTAACTATTTCTAGTACAAGGGTAATATCTGCATACCTGAAGTGCAATATCCGGGGCATTAGGTGCAGGAAGATTAACATTCCTTCTTTTGAACAGTTGTTGCTCACGTTTTTGTTTTCGAAGCTGCACACCTTCTTCCTCTCGGCGACGCCGAAGTTCATCTGCACTCAAACCCACATTCTTGTACCGATGTTTGTGACCCCCAGACATCTAGAATCACAATATCTTATAGTTATTTGGATTAAGTGTTATGATCAACAATCTAGTAACAACATTGTTTAACTTCTGATATAGCTCAATTGTAAAATATATGGTAATAGGATAGTTACCATATTTTTTTGTTAAGATAGACTACAGATTTAATTTTTGATAAAGTAGTATTCGCAAAAATAAACAGTCTATGAACAACAAGTTTAATAAGTACCTAAATTATACTGTAAATACATTGATACATAGCAATACAACCTTCTAGACTCCTAAGGTATATAATAAAATAATCTAGATTTCTGGATACGTAATTTTAACTACAAGGTTGGACTTGGTCTTCCTATAAATCAAATGTTTTCAAAGCTTTTAATATTAAAAGGAATATCATCGGAAAATAAATGTATCGAAAACCTCATGCAGTTGTGTATCACATACACACAAAATAGATAGAAAACTTTAAACACCACACTTTTCGGTAATTGATTGAATTCATTAAATACTTACTTCTTCAGATCGATTGTGAGCTTGCCTTATCTAAACTATTGGAATCAAATTAATATATTTCACCAATTTCAGTAAAATTCTTATTTTTACGATTTTTTCTATGTATGATGATCACGTCACGCAGACGCCCACAGATAATGTATTTTAGTTTTGTTTTTTAACAACGGCTATTTAATTGCTATCCGATTCATCATTTATTCATTTTTTTAATGCACTTAAATTATTATAAATTAAAGGTGCAAAAAGAAATATCCGTTCTTAAGCCCATTTACACCGAAATTACCTTGAGTAATTAATATGTTGTTCCACAAAAATAAGAGCTACCTTGTAGATACCTAGACCTACCACCTACCACGGCTTGTTATAAGTGTTTTCATTTTTTAAAGGGATAATGTTTATATGACGCTTGATTGGTTTTATGTCAGTTAATTAATTACAGTACTATTAGGGTAAATAAATCCGGATTTCTATCTCATTCCTGATAAATCTTGTCAAGACAATAACTCGTGACGGAGTGTGCTGTTATTTACCGTGCGCACGGCACTTATTTTTTAATACATATCGGATTCGGACCGCTACGCAAAGTTAGTTGTCTGTCAGAAATTGTCAATTTTGCCAAAATTTTCCGGGCTAACTTGCAGTAAAAATGAATAAATTGAATTTATTTCGTCCAAACGTCTATTCAATAATATTCCGTAGGAGTATGTGTAAGCCTCCGGCACCTCCAACACCACCACCACCATCAGCAAGCAATCCTGTGGGGAGTTTATCCGCAAGATATCAACCATCAGATTTACAGAAGTTTATTTTGGTATGGACAAAAAAATTTAAAACCAAAGAAGAAATCCCCAAATACATTTCGTGAGTATAATATTTTAATATGATCTAAATAGAAATAACTTTGCTTTCAGTATCTTCACTACCAAAATAAATTGTGATGCAATTTTTATGATTGACCTTGTTGTGTAGTACTTGTATCGTAAATATATAGAAGAAGATATGTATCTAATGTTATTGCTTTTTTACAGTGCTGACCTGATTGAAAGGTCTCGAAGTGAAGCCAGAATTAAAATTGCCAATTGGTTGATGCTATTGACTGCTCTGGCAAGCTTAGGGGCTGTCTTGTCAGGCAAAGCTGCAGCCAAAAGAGGAGAATCTGTCCATCAGATGAACTTAGAGTGGCACAAAAAATACCAAGAGGAATATAAAGAGAAGAATCCTTCTGAGAAGTAGGAATGTGCTTATGTTCATGTACAAAATGTAAAATAAAATAGCTTATTATATTTCCCTAGTTTATATGCAAATAAAATCTGAATAAAACTATTTATTTCATGTGGGATATTGCATTATTTAAAATAGTACCTACTTGTTTCTTTTAACTAAGTCGCATAAAATAATGACACAATGTTATATGAATAACATGTTTGTCACAATAATTAACAAAATCAATGGTACAATGACTATGCTAGTCACTCAAATAAGTGTGTGTGTGATTGATAATAATTTAATATCGAGAGGAGATAGGAAAAATAAATGGCATTAAATGGCAGCTACTATTTATAATATATACACTATAAAAACACCAAAAACAATTCCTTCATCTCAGTCTTCATAACTCGTTTGGCTTAAAATATGTTCTACATTTCTCTGCAAACAATTTTGTAGTCTTTTCTCTTATGACCTCTTCAACACTTAATTCTGTCTGTAATAGACGTAACTGGAAAAAAACATAGTCTAAGTAATATTTTGTGTCGATCAAGTAATTCAAACAAAGTTGTTTATTTGAACTACTAATGTCATGAAATATTGATAAGCATTACTAAAATTACCTTTCTCTGTTCAGCTTTCAAATTCTTATGTAGTTCAAAATCATCTGGCTTCTCATCTTTAACAGCTTTTAGTTTTTTAACTGTTTCAGCAGTTGCAACGATACAGTTTTTAATCACATTTTCTCTATCAGAGTGACCCTTTTGGATTTGTGAATAAAGATCTTGGCAAGCAGATGTAGCATTCGTCTTGGTTTGAAAAGATTCCGTAGGTAACGAAGTATTGAGTGCATATACAATTTTATCATCAAGAACTCTCATCTTTTTCAGGTTATCCTAAAAGTAAAATATTTTATTAACAACAATAACAATGTCTGCCACATAAAGGAATTTGATTTATTTTTCATGTAAATTAACCGTAGAAGCGTTCACAATGTATTTTAGATTTCTTATTTTGTGGGATCGGTCGGGCAGTAGGACAAAATACTCCCTCAACTGTCATAAGTAACACATTTTCTTTTACAAATAGTTGTGGCCATACCTGAAATTCTAAAAAATCTGGACAAATCATTGATGTTATTTACAAATAACAATCGTTTCAGAATAAAATATAATTTCGGCGATTTCTGAAGATGATAGGTTAGAAAATAATCAAATAGATCAGTCCAGTCCACAGAGAAAAACAGTTTAGGAATATTTATTTTGACATTGACAATTCGCTTTGACAGTTCCATAACTTTAAGCTTCCGTAGCAAAAGATGAACTCAAAAATGTAACCTCGAAGCATACGGCATTGCTTTTTAACTATAAAATAAAAAAGATTTTATTTATTTTTGGATTAATGCAAATATGTAATAACTACTTAACAAAGATAAAACATTAAATATAATTCTACCATATTAGAACCATCTTTAGGCTGGCAGCACTTTTGTTAGACAGAGACAAAGTACTTCTTACATTTCGACTCAAGTGACATCACTTTTTCATTCATCGAATGGAATGATTTAGGATATTGATTTTATGAGTCCTTCACATCAGAAAAACTTGACTGCTACATCAAAGTGCTTATTTTGCTTTGGTGCAAAATGTTAATTGCACATTCCCAAGGTAGAACTTCCATCTCAGATTAATATGAGGCCTTACCATCAAGTCATAAAGCGATCTTTAAACGAGTGAGTAAGAGAGATGCCGCCTTACATCCTGTAAAGTGGCATCTCTCTTACTCACTGGATTTTAGATTGCTATAAGACTTGATGGTTAGGCCCCTGAGCAAAATATGAGACTTCCATGGCTGTTCTTTTTAAAAAGTTGAATGTCACTTGTAATCTGTGGATCCACCGAGTTTGAGTTTGACGTTGAAATTGTCAAAGTGCTGTCAAATTTACCGAGTTATTCTCTTTTCTCTTTGGACAAGTCAAAATGAAGTAGGTTTTCAGAATATTTCTGTTTTTATCTGTTTTAATCAGAGTGTTAACACAAAATTTGCTCTTTAATTTATTCGAAATATGTTGTGAAGTGGATTATTCGTAATGATTGTGTTTTATTTTCAGGATCGGTCTTTGCGCTTACAGCGGTTACAAGATCTATCCTGGCCATGGAAAAACCATGGTTAAGGTGGACGGCAAGGTAATTAGACTGTTGTTCGATACATTTGCTATATGTACTTAATAACTTTATGTTTAATAATTAATTCTCTAGAATATTAACAATCCCTAGAAAACAAAAGTTTGACACATAACCTCTGCAAAAACAATGCTTTGCTAATATTTATATACGTATAGGGCTGCCATCCGTCCGGGTTTCCCCGGATTTGTCCTAGTTTGGAGGGCGTCCGGGGTGCGTCCGGGTAAAGTAAATACAGAAGTCCGGGGAAGGTTTAATAAGACCGACCAAAAAAAAAAAAAAAAAACGATGCTAGCACGCCACGACGACCAAAAAATTTATGAAGGTGCAGCTATGATGTCCGGCTTTCGGACTCTAAAATCCGGGGTTCACTCGCCTCTTGTCCTGTTTTCCCAATTTTAGAGATGGCAGCCCTATATACGTATTTGGTTTGATTTAATAATATAATAAGATAAATAAGAAGATAAAGAGACCTCTCTTGCGGTGTTAGGACTTCTATTATTCATATCATTGAATTTATGTTAATTATTTGAATTTGAATTTTTCATTTGAATTTTTCAGACATTCACATTCTTGAACTCAAAATGTGAAGCCGCTCACCTGATGAGGAGAAATCCTCGCAAAGTAACCTGGACTGTCCTTTACAGGTAATAATGCAAGCTTAACAGTTATTGTTTATTATCACATTAACAAATAATGTAATGTAATGTCATAATGAATCTGAAGTTTCGAATTTGCCTCGAAAGTAAAAATTGGTTGTAACTTCATTACAGACGTAAGTTCAAGAAGGGTCAGGAAGAAGAACAGGCCAAGAAGCGCACAAGGAGGACCCAAAAGTACCAGCGCGCTATTGTTGGAGCTTCCCTCAGTGATATCATGGCCAAGAGGAACATGAAGCCTGAAGTACGCAAAGCTCAGAGGGAACAGGCTATCAAGTAAGTTTTACCATATTTCTGATTATTGTGAAATATATGTTTATATAGTAAAGATTACAGATAAAAATATTATGGGAATAAATCCAATTCCATGAAAATGTTCATTACATTTTTAAGAGACAGTTATAAACCAGAAATACAATAAATGGGAGTAAATAATAATCCTACAAGTAAATTACAATAAATTAATTATTAGCTGGCAGCCGGTAATTTCTGTGGATGAAACTTTTAAAAGTTGATTTTTAACTTACAAGTTACCTTTAGAATAATTTTATTATGTTTAGTGAACGGTATCATCAAAAACCTTGTATGAAAAGAATTAAAGAGTGCAATAACATTGAATTGCTTTTTTATTTACAGAGCTGCCAAGGAGCAGAAGAAGTCAACTAAGGCTGCAAAGAAAGCCGCAGCCCCACCAACAAAGAGCAAGACCGCACCTAAGACTAAGGCTGCTAAAGTGAGCCAAAAGTCTGCTCCTCGTGTTGGTGGAAAGCGATAAAACTGTACAATAAAGTAACATCTTAAAAGTTTGTGTTTTGATTTTATATTATTTGTATGAATAAGAAATTCAGTTATAATATATTATGTTTATCTGGACAATCCCTGGATTCACTGTATTTTATAATCTTTAAAATTGCACTTCAGGCTATCAGTTTTCTATAGAAAATCTCTTATTAATTATCATCCTTTTCAAAACCTCTAGGATTAAATAACCAAAATTTTTGAATGTTAACTTTTAAATTGTATGATACATTTGTTTTAATGGGAAATGGGCATAACTGGGTATGCAATGATAAGTTAATAATGTTATTATGTGCAAGTGTCAACTTAAATGAAAGAGGTTTGTGTCCTAAAGCTGTTTTTAACCGACTTCAAAAAAGGAGGAGGTTCTCAATTCGTCTGTATGTTTTTTTTTTTATGTATGTTCACCGATATTTTCGTCAATTATTGACGGATTTCAAAAATTTTTGTTTTGTTGTGTAGAGTTCAGTTCTGAGGTGGTCCCATTTTCACCAGTCCAGGATCTGATGATGGAATCCAGGAGAAATCGAGGGCAACCACCGAAAATTGTATGCTCGTATGGTGTTTTTGTTTCGTAATCATGTCTTACTTAGGTATATGCTTCAGGGTGTCAACATTTGATGCTGCTGTCCTGATGATGATGCTACAGTACTCCTTAACGGTTAGGAGTTGGAAGGCAGAACTGCAATTTGGTCGATGGAAACTATTTAGTAGTATGTAGGGCTTACATATTGCTTGTGAGGTATGCTTGAATCAACATCTGATGCTACTGTGCTGATGATGAAGGTACAGTACTCCTTAACGGTTAGGAGTTGGAAGGCAGAACTGCAATTGGTCGATCGAATGTATGTAGGGCTAACGTGATACTTGTGTATATTACATCCAGACCCACGGCGAGAAATTTCGCCGAGAAGTCTCGCTGGGCCTTCACGCGAGAACAAAAAATTAATCCACACTCTCATTCACTCTTAACAACAACTAAGTTCCTATTAATAATTAAGTTCACAACGCTTTTACACAACTAAAAATAATGAAATAAACTGACTTTTTAAAAAAAAATTACACCGACTTCAAAAAACCGTAAACACAAAAATAAACTAAAAATTAAAAAATAATTCCTAATATCTATTACCTCATACTGTAATTTTCCTAAACTATGTTAAAGTAATCTTAAACATACTAACTGAAGTCGGTGCCTGCCCAAAAACAGAAGAGAAGAAGCACCGACTTCGGTTAGTTGTTTAAGATTACTTTAACATAGTTTAGGAAAATTACAGTATGAGGTAAAAGATATTAGGAATTATTTTTTAATTTTTAGTTTATTTTTGTGTTTACGGTTTTTTTGAAGTCGGTTTAATTTTTTTTTTAAAAGTCAGTTTTGTTAATGTTAATTGCGTTTGAAGCAAGTTTGCATGAACGAAAATAGGAAAACAAAAATTAGATAACTTCACAATCCAACTAAGCAGGTAAATAAAATATATGTACATTGGAGCCTATTTATTTATATTTAACTAGCGGCCGCCCGCGACTCCGTCCGTTTCTTTTTTTCGAAATAAAAAGTAGCCTATGTTCTGTCTCAGGGTCTAAAGATTGTCTGTACCAAATTTCATCAAAATCGGTTGCGAGGTTTAAGCGGGAAAGCGTAACAGACAGACAGAGTTACTTTCGCATTTATAATATTAGTTGGGATGAGTGTGTAGCAAGCAAATAGATACCGCGCTCACTTTTCCCTCACTGGCATAGTTCAGTGATACAGCAATCTATTGCGACTGAGAATATTATCAGGGTATGATGGCAGTGTTTAATCAGTCAATGATTTAAACTATGTTTAGACCCCTGGACTTTAACTTTAATTTTCGACTACTTATTATAGTGCGCTGAAGAGTTCATTGATAGCCACTACAAGGCAGTGTCTATAAGCTAAATACATACAACAGACAATACATTGAAATAAAACAAATACATTTTTTAATAAATTATATATTACTATTCAACATATTATGAGTACAGTGTAATAATAAGATATTACTTATGCCACCTAATCTACCATGTTGTAAATCACCTGGCAGTTTACTTGGGTTATTTACCATATTTATTTAAATTTATTGATTACATTTAGACATTCTTAGCTAAAGTTTCAGCTTTAGCTACAATTTCCTCAATAGGTCCTACCTTTTGTCCTGTCCTGTTATCACTAAACTTTATTACGAAATACAATCATGTTCTCATCCTTCCCAATAACAATTAGGCATTCTTAGCTAAAGTTTCAGCTTTAGCTACAACTTCTTCAATAGGTCCTACCATGTAGAAAGCAATCTCTGGTAGATGATCATACTCGCCCCCAAGAATTTGGGAGAAGCCCTTGATTGTCTCCTCAAGGGGCACCAGCTTGCCAGCATGTCCAGTGAACACCTCAGCCACCTGGAAAGGCTGGGACAAGAACCTTTGAATCTTGCGGGCACGGGCTACAGTCAGCTTGTCTTCCTCAGACAACTCATCCATACCCAGGATAGCAATAATGTCCTGAAGAGACTTGTAGTCTTGCAGAATCTTCTGAACGCCACGTGCAACGTTGTAGTGTTCAGCTCCAATGACGTTGGGGTCCATGATACGTGAGGTGGAGTCGAGAGGGTCCACAGCTGGGTAGATACCCAACTCAGCAATGGCTCTGGACAGTACAGTGGTGGCGTCCAAGTGAGCGAAAGTGGTGGCAGGGGCAGGGTCAGTCAAGTCGTCAGCCGGTACGTAGATAGCCTGCACAGAGGTAATGGAGCCCTTCTTGGTGGTGGTAATACGCTCCTGCATGGTACCCATGTCAGTGGCCAGAGTAGGTTGGTAACCCACAGCAGATGGGATACGACCCAGCAGGGCAGACACCTCAGAACCAGCCTGAGTGAAACGGAAAATGTTGTCAATGAAGAGAAGCACATCCTGACCCTCCTGGTCACGGAAGTACTCGGCGACAGTGAGGCCGGTGAGGGCGACACGGGCACGCGCGCCGGGGGGCTCGTTCATCTGTCCGTACACGAGAGCTACCTTGGAGGTCTTGTCTTTCAGGGAAATTACTCCAGACTCAATCATCTCATGGTACAAGTCGTTGCCCTCGCGGGTACGCTCGCCCACTCCGGCGAACACGGAGTAACCACCGTGAGCCTTGGCGACGTTGTTGATCAGCTCCATGATGAGTACGGTCTTACCGACACCGGCGCCGCCGAAGAGACCGATCTTTCCTCCCTTGGCGTAGGGCGCGAGGAGGTCGACGACCTTGATGCCGGTGACCAGGATCTCCTGCTGCACGGACATGTCCACGAACTCGGGCGCCTCGGCGTGGATGGCCGCGGTCTTGTCGGTGGGGATGGGGCCGCGCTCGTCGATGGGTTCTCCGATCACGTTGATGATGCGGCCCAGGGTCTCCGCGCCCACGGGGATACGGATGGGCGAGCCGGAGTCGTGTACGGGCTGGCCACGGACCAGACCCTCGGTACCGTCCATGGCGATGGTACGGACGGTGTTCTCTCCCAAGTGCTGGGCCACTTCCAGCACCAGTCGGGGCTGGCGGTTTTGCACTTCGAGGGCATTTAGGATGGGTGGAAGGTTGTCCTCGAACTGTACGTCGACTACGGCACCGATAACAGCAACTACTTTACCTTGGCCCTTCCCTGAAGCCTTCGCAGCATAGTCCCTCTTGTTGACTAGAGCTCCAGTCACTAAAGGTGCTTTTTCGGTCGATGTATTGTTTACTACCGCCCTTGTGGCCACACGGCCAGCTCTACAGACGGTAGAGAACATTTTCGTAATATTTGTCGAAAAATTGATGGCAAAGTAGTTGCCGACGAACTTGCTTTTTTACGTAATAGTCGGTGGTCGTCGTTGAATAGTCGTCGAAGTTACTCGTCACTTGTCGCCATCGATCGGCTACATTCGTCATATAGCAAATTTTAACAGTGCGTTCCTAAGAAGTAAATTAAGTTTTTTTATATTGTATTTATATAAGACTATAAAATTAATATCCTTGTTGTGTCTCCTGGCTAGAGCTTTGGTTTGGTTTGGTTTGAAATGGATTTTTTTGGGGCGTTTCGTTTTTATTGGAAATTTTGCTATGACAGCTGACATTGACATGACACATATGACATTGACATTGACAGTTGTTGTCGAGTTGACTGCGTTTGGCAGGCACGCACAATAACTTTACTGCACGTGCTTATTTGTATTTTAATTATATCTTATTATTATTTCCAACGAATGTGTTGAAAAACTACTTTAAAAATGGAGTACATATCACCGGAAGAAATAACAAACTCCAACAGTACAAGAATGTAAGTATCCATGCATAACCTATAATACATACTTATCTTTTCAATGCAAAATATATATTTTTTTTTATTTCGGCGATGTATCCTAATGATATTACTACCTACCTACTATTCACTTTCTGTTTGACCCTAAGGTTGACTGGAAGAGAAGGCATTAAGTCCGCCTTTTGTACAATTTTTATATTGTGCAATAAAGTTTAAATAAATACTTGTATATAACATAAGTAAATACAAACTTATTATTTTCGTATGATTATGTATTTAGTTTACATTTAAACTACATTTTCGTTTTCTATTTTTTAGATTGTGCTGCCAATGTGCAGTCCCAATAGAAGCAAATCCATCAAACATGTGCGTAGCTTGTTTAAGAGCCCATGTTGATATTACAGATGGTATTCCTAAACAAGCAACACTGTTCTTCTGTAGAGGATGTGAGAGGTAACAAAGCATTTGTAACTGAGTGATCATCATTTGTAAGACTTGATTTAGGTTTTTCAATAGATTTTCATGCACCAGTTTCAAATAATAAAAAAATAATCTGTGTCAAGATTAAAAGATGCAATTGTAAGGTTGTATAACATACATGTTCAATATTATTCAGAGCAGGCAATCTTTTCATACATTTTAGTCTTGACTCTTACTTGTCCACCTAGGGTGTCCACCTTGATACTACCTTAATTTTTATAATAATAAGCTGCTTGCCCCTGCTTTGCATGGGCACTATACATTTACACATTTACACACATATATTTTTGTTAATTAAATAAGGCTAATGTAACTTTGGATTGATGAAATTTTTTTTTAAATTGGTTCTGTCGTTTTTGAGCCTATTTATTACATCCAAACAAACAAAGTTTTCCAATATTTATTATGGAGTGCAATAAACAATATGAATATGAATAATATTAGTATAGATTATACTTTTGGGCTAATTGGAGAGCCCTAGGAGAGGCCTATGTCCAGCAGTGGACTGCGATAGGCTGATGATGATGATGATGATGATGATACTTTTGGAAACTAAATGTGAAACTGTTGACAGGTATTTGCAGCCTCCCGCGGAGTGGCTTGTGTGCGCTCTGGAGTCTCGCGAGCTCTTAGCTCTCTGCTTAAAAAGGTTGAAGGGCTTGAACAGAGTCAAGTTGGTAGATGCCGGATTTGCATGGACTGAGCCACATTCCAAACGGATAAAAGTATGTTCAGTTAATATTTTATTTATTTATAACAACTATTCCACTCCCATGACAGGATAATCCCCCCACTAGATTGTTTAAAATGTTAATGAAATCAAAACATAACCCAATTTATTGATAGTACCTTCTGATACATGTGATTCAATTAGTGTTTCAAGTACTGGCAAACTAGACATTAGATTTATTCATTGTAGTGCACCTCATATCACCATTACGAGATGTGAAAGGTTAAAAGTTGTTATTATTCTAGGTAAAATTGACGGTACAAGGAGAAGTAATGGGAGGAGCTGTGCTCCAGCAGACGTTCATCGTGGAGTATACAGTCCAGCATCAGATGTGCGATGCCTGTCATCGTTCCGAAGCACAAGATTACTGGAGAGCTTTGGTGCAAATAAGGCAGAGGGCAAATAACAGGAAGACATTTTACTACTTGGAGCAACTGATTTTGAAACACAAGGCCCATGAAAATACACTTGGTATCAAGCCAAAGCATGGTAAATAATGTTTTCATTGTATTAAAGTTTATTTTTTTATGTATTTTATTTATTTATTTCTGAAGTGAATACTACTGTATTAATACTAATGTAACTAATACTATAATTTTTTTGTAAAATGTTATTTATGACTTAAATAAGACTTGTTATAAATAATATTTTATGTCTTTCTTTGAAAACTAAGTTATTATCATTTCTTTAATATAGTATTTATTTAATTTGTATTACTTTAAATAAAGATAATGTTGTATTGTTGATTAATTAAAACAATTAATTTTCAGATGGGCTGGACTTCTTCTATGCAACTGAAAGTCATGCGCGCAAAATGGTTGATTTTGTTCAATCTGTTTTGCCAATAAAATGTCAACATTCTAAGAAACTTATTTCACATGACATCCACAGCAATATTTACAACTACAAGTTCACATTCAGCATTGAAATTGTTCCTTTGTCAAAGGATAGTTTGGTCTGTCTGCCCAAGAAGTTGACACATCAACTGGGGTCAATATCACCAATATGCTTGGTGAACAGAGTGACTAGTACAATTCATTTGATTGATGCAAACACTGGTCAGGGTATGTATAGAAGTTTAACACTATCAACACTTAATTAATAATTTCTATAGCCAATACATTGTTAAGAATTGTCAAATTAAATAATATTTTCTATTTCACTTTTAGTGTCCGATGTTTCTGCGACTACCTACTGGAGATATCCTTTCAACCCAATCTGCAATCCAAAACAATTGGTTGAATATATTGTAATGGACATTGATATTTTGAAGGAACATGTAAGTCAAATAAAATATTCACAAGTTTAGATTATAACAAAAAATCCCTTCATACAAAAATAATTTGTATGAGCATTGCTGTAGTGAATTTTCACCAAGAAATATTATATTGTGGTAAAACTATGAAATTTCTGAATTCTAAAGTACAGAAAATGTAGTTTTGACTTTGGAGCAAGATAACAAAAAAGAGGAAAAATTTTGTGATTAAAACTACTTGTCTATTCCAGGAGAAGAAATCATTCCCCGGCCAAGGCATGGTCTCCAACAAGCACGTGGTGGCCGACGTGTGGGTCGTGCGTGCGAGCGAACTCGGCCTCGACGTCAGTCCTGTGCACACTAAAACCCACCTTGGACACATATTGAAACCCGGTGACACAGTTTTGGGGTAGATATTTGATATTTTTTTATTTTTAAGAGGCTTAGAGCTTAGTGGACGTTCCATTCGAATTAGCCGCACGCCTGGGGGGAAGTACCTCCATGTTACATTAGACCACAGTGAAATAGCAGTTCGTAACTGTTGTGCTATTGAGTTTTCTGCTGGTGAGTAAAGTCGCTAGAGCTCAGTCGGGAGGATATGGGGTCTTAAAGGCCGGCAACGCATCGACGACACCTCTGGTGTCGCGGATGTCGATTGGCGGCGGTGATTGCTTACCATCAGGCGACCCGCTAGCTCGTTTGCCGCCGACGCCATAAAAAATATGACTTTATAACATAGTAAAAAATAATACGCAACATTAGTTTGTCTAATCCTAATGAATTAGGCACCTAGAAGGTCCACATATACTTCTGTCCATGTAATCACATCCTGACAGAAAACAAACATTGTGGTTTTTATAAAAGCTTATATCCTATTTGATCATATTCCAGGTACAATCTTAGTAATTCGAACGTGAACGATGACAATTTCGAAAAGCTCGACCGTTCTGTGGTTCCCGACGTGTTTCTTGTAAAGAAGTTCTACGGTGAGAAGTCGGCCAGGCGTCGTGCCCGTAACTGGAAGCTGAAACACATGGCTGAAGAGTTACACGATGGAACCAGTTCCACTAATGAGTAAGTATTTCTATTTACTACTATAAAGGAAGCCGGTGGCGCCAGGTATTCTTGAAGATGTTGAATTTTCCTTTGCATGTTAGGTATGAACAAAATCTGAGTTGTTTATTGTTTGTTGAACGAAATCTTTCAATTCCCATCTATGGCGCTGTAAGTGATAAATAATCATACTTATTTATGGAATTACGAATACTCCTAGTTACGGGTATAATAGCTACTCTGAAAATATTCTTTTGTCTTAATTTTAGAGTCATCACTGAACCAAATCGATTTATTTTGATCAAAATAATTGAGTTTTCTATTTTTTCTTTACAGGGATTACAATGATTTCCTTGACGACCTTGAAGAAGACCCAGCATTCCGGCAGAACATAAACATATTCAAGGATCAAAACAAGATTCCAGTTGATACTGATGAAATTGATCCCACATTGCCTCGTATCACACTTGCAGAAATGTTGGACGACTTGAACATTGAGGATGTTGAAATGAGTGAAGTTTAACAATAAGTATAATCATTTCCGTTAAAATGTATCTTATTTTGAAATAAATTTATTTGTTACAAGTGTACTTTACAGTTTTATTTCCATTTAGAGCTAAATCAATATTCTTAATATAGAACTTACATAATAATGAATTTATTTTTAACAGTATCATACCAGGGATTATGAAAAGCCGAGATAGTGGAATCTGTAATAATCTTCACTTGTGGCGTGACATTAAGTGGTCCGATCATGCCTTTTGTGTGAGTGATACATTCAAGTATAGAGAATATTAGCAAAGGCCAAAGTAATTTTAACCTTTAGAACGCCAGTGCTCAAACGCATCGGCGCCCTTCCCACGCCAAGCCATAAATTCAGAGCAAATACCTACAAATAAAATAGGAATGCCAACGATGTTATCGATAAGTTGTCAATAACCGATTTAATCTCTGCTATTCGTCACATATTTTTGAAATAAAATATATTTTTTTGATTTCGTATTATTTAACAGCAGTTACAAAATTCGGATTATTCCACTTTGCCCCACCAAGGCGCCCCACTGGTGGGGCAGATTCCACTGTTTCAAATTTGTAGTGGAATATGCCCCACTGAAAAAATTTTTTGCACTATGGTCAGCACTTAAGAGTTTAAGTGGGTTTACTAGTATTGAATTGTATTCAGTTTTATTTACCGCACTTACATATTCCACATCTAATGCTGATTGATAAAGGAACATAAACCTTAAATAGACAAATACACAAAATACACAATACGAGTTAACCCACTTAAACTCTTAAGTGCTGACCCTAGTGCAAAAAATTGATTCAGTGGGGTATATTTCACTACAAATTTGAAACAGTGGAATCTGCCCCACCAGTGGGGCGCCTTGGTGGGGCAAAGTGGAATAATCTCAAAATACTATACAAAGTAAAAGTAGACATTAGAACTACAAACGAATAAATCAGGTAATAATAAGATACATCACTAATCTCGTTCGTGTAGGCATTCGCTGTCGGGAAGACCCGACTCTGGCGTGGTTGGCACGACCTTTGACAGCTTTCTTGCGTGCGAGGTAATGATGTGACATTTCAAGTAAACTTATAATTATTATTATAAATTATAAACAACAAGGTAAAGAAAGGGTTGTGTATTAGAGTACTAATTAATTACTTAGCTTTAGTTGATATTCTCCGTTTTTACTTAAAGAGGCCTGTTACATCTCGATCATGATTTTTCCGTAAAATGCCCCTTTTCACATTTTATAGTAATTTTCCAGTTGTATTTATCGTTTTTATGGAAATAGGATAATAAATTCATGCTTAGTATAACAAATTTTTACTCTGCGAGAAAAAGCTGAGTTCGGACGGCCGGCACATATTTTGTAGTAATTTTGCAGTTGTATTTATAGTTTTTATCGAAATAAGATAATAAATTCATTATTGTATTATGAAGTAACAATTATTCTGGTATAAATTTTGTTCAATAATATTATCGTATAGGTGAGATTCACAGCCATTTTTATTCATATTACACTCCCCGTTATAAATTATAATAGGATAGGACATCACTAGCAGTCTCCCGTAGCGCTAATGACGTCACCGCTTGACGTGTCTTCCCGACTGTGGCGTACAGGTAACTGTCTATGCGCTGTTCCGTAGGGATGCGCGAGAGTGAACAGTTAACTATCGATCGATAGATATAAATAGTAATCATTTTTCAATAATGTCATAAATATTACGCATTAAGAATATTCAGATACAAATAGTTGCTATTAAAAAATAATTATCGATGTAGTAGTAAGCTGCTTTCAATAAAATATTTCATAAATTCAAAATTTAATTTACCTAACTTACCCATCACTAGCTGTCGTGTCTTGCCGACTGTGCCGTGAGGGGAACACCATTTCGGTTAGCAATATTTAGTGATAATTTTTGCTAGTGAAATGTAACTGATGGATATATCTTCGTGCCATTTTACAATACATCATTAAAGTACTTTTAAATAATAGGAAAAAGAAATACAGAAAAGTTGATTTAGTATGTTTATTTTGTGTTTTAAAAATGTCGTTTTCTCGTCGGCCATACACGACGGTGGCGTGTTGGGCACTTTTTCATTTGTCGTCCAGTGCCGACCGTGGCGTTCAAAAGGTTAAAGTAAATGAAATGGAACTTATATGCTTATTTATTTTAATATAAAATTAATGTTTTGCTTGCGTATAACTCTAATTGTGTCCCTACACTCGTTCTGCCCTTAATCAGGGATAATTACATATCAGATCATTGAACATAACTACCCGCATACGAGGCTTCAAGGAATTCGCGCGTGGTTCGAACGTGTTACATGCATTTATAAAGGTTGGTAGCAAATTATCGCGCATCAGTTACTATAAGTGAGCAAGATGAGGGTGTTGTCGGTTTGGTGTGCCCTGATTGGTTTAAGTGCGGCGTCGCAACTTATCGACCCTGGTAAGTAAACAACCAATAACTTTTTTTTATAATTATTATAAATACTCTATAATACTGCTACGACATGAGGACCTTCAAGAAACGAGCGTACTCTCTTTTAAAAGGCCGGCAATACATCAACGATAAGGTACGATACCTCTGGTGTCGCGGATGTCCATGGGCGGCGGTGATTGCTTACCATCAGGCGACCCGCTAGCTCGTTTGCAGCCTCTGCCATAAAAAAAAAATCAAAGGTCCAAAAGTTATAAAAAAATATAATGCAATTAAATCGAACTATACTCTTAAAAGATAAAATCACGCATAACAAATCCTCGTGATCTATGTTGCAAGTATAATACAATACTTAGTAAATAATATATTAGTAAATAATAAAAAAAACCACTAATCAAATTGGACACAAAACTTTAACATTGTTGCAGGTGATATTGGAACTTTATTGGGGAGGTATATACGTAACGAATTGACTGAAGAAGAAACACAAACTCTTAACAATGCCTTGAAGATACTTGAACAGACTAGCGCGCGTCACGCAGACGAGAATGAGTCTGCCAGATCTCTAGCAACTAACAATCAAGCCAGAATGGTAAATAGGCTTTATATTTCAGAAAGTATTTAACACACCTTCAAGAGAAGTTCCATTCAATTATCTTATACTTTTATTTCGTTAAATGAGGAATCCAAAAAGTAGTTTCACTTTTTCATAAGTTGAAGTTATTTGGTGGGTAACAATGTATTAAATTAAAGAAATATTTACTTAAATAAGTGACGTGTATCATGAGATTCATAGGACACACAAAGTTTTCCAAATAAGAATAGTAGGTAATCTATCTCATTAACTATTTAGTTACTTATCTAAAACTAGGTAAAGGTAGGTAAATATCGTAATCAATAACTGTGTAGGTACACATTGTTACTTAACAAATAGGTCTTAGGTAATCAATAACAGCGTACACATTATGATTTGGGAAATTCTATATTTTAGAGCTTTGTCTGTTTGGCGTGTCGGAGTGCAGTTGGAGTCATCTTCCAAAACGTTAGGAATGGCCAACCGCCTGAGGAAGCAGCCGACGCGCTCATCCAACTATGCGCTGCCATTGGGATCATGAGCTACAGCGTATGCCACGGAGCCGTGGTTCTCAATACGGTAATAGATTCAATTCCTAGTTAAGTACATTTTGTGCATTCCATTGCAAACAACGACCCGCTTGGTGTAATGGTCAAGATGTTGCCTATTACGCAAGAGGGCGCGGGTACGATCCCCGCACAGGACAAACATTTGTGTGCATGAACATGTCTGTTTGTCCTGGTCTGGATGTTATGTGTATCGATTTAAGTATATTTGTAATACCACTGTTGATTCTGATGTCTGTAAACCAAGTGCTTAAGCTACTTAACACGGGGTCAGATCAATGTATGTGATGTTGTGAAATATTTTTTTTTTTTATTTATTTAAACAACAACTATAAACTGATCAATTCAGTGAAATTAAGAAATTAACTGTAATCAAGTGGAAGCGGTTTCGATCCCCGCATAGGACAAACATTTGTGTGCATGAACATGACTGTCTGTGCTGTTCTTTGTTGTCTAGTTATTTCTCGTCATCAAAGATAACCTTTAATGATCTTACAATGTTTACTTGCTCCAAAATTGTTTACTGAAAGTTATCGGCTATGACTTAACATAATCAACTGTTTATCGTGTCGGATCATTGAAAGTATTTTTATCAAAAAAATAATTTACTAATGTACTTAACGTTTCGAGGCCCGGGTCCGGGTCCTCGACACGCTTATTTAAAAATATCAAACAAACCAAATGTAAAATTGGTTATTAAAGATTCCCGTCCGTTTTTTGTTGCTGGTCATCTTTTTCAGTCACCCTAAAGATTGTTAGCGTCAAGCGAAAAATGACTATTACCATTGGATCTTTTCTTTTAGCCTATACTTGCTTACATCATCAAAAATGTACCAGAAGCCACGCCCGATGCTTTCTGCGGGCTAGTGCTTCAGACTGATACCGACCGGAATTATTGCCCCTTCAATGATCCTAGATTTGAATGGCAAGTTCAACTACCAGAAAAAACGCCTACAAGAGCGGTAAGTAACATATGTACTTTTAACTAGGTTTGCAATGTTTGGTGTAATGGTCGTGAAGTCGGCTATTACACCAAAGGTCGCGGGTTCGATCCCCGCACGGTTCAAACATTTGTGTGCATGAACATGTCTGTTTGTATGGGTCTGGGTGTTTCTATGTATATTTATGTATGCATTTACAAAAAAAAAGTATATAAGTAATGTTTATCCGTTATCTGGCAACCATAGCACAAGCTAATGCTTAGCTTGGGGCTAGATGGCGCTGTGTGAATAATCTCCAGAGATATTTATTTATATAATGTTGTCCTACCGGGCGATGAACGATAGAGTCGATAGATGCCATAATAATATTAATATTTTTTTTTTTTTAACCTTCTTATAAAACAAACTCACGGTAACTTCCTCTTCCTCTGAATCTGTTTTGCTCGTATAGTATAATAACGTAGGTAGTATTAATTGTAACTAACTTTATACCGGAATTTCATGAAAATTCCTAACACATATTCACCCGTATCCACCTGTAATTTGCGTGTACGCTAATAATATGCTTACAACTCAATTTTGAGCTTACGTAAAATATCTATGTACATACCGATTACATTATATATACATTTTATTTCAATTTTTTAATATGCACATAAACGCTTTTTCTATGTCATGGTCGTATAGCCGTAACATCGTATGTTACGAGTCCCTTGACAATCGAGTCATGTAGGTACTAAACTTTAATTATACCTAATATTATTCAATGTTGTCGTTTTCAGGCTCCAACCAGAAGTAACTACCCATTAAAAGTAGCAATCTTCACCGATGCTCATATAGACCCGTTGTATGAAGCCTTTGGCGTTGCAGAGTGCGATGCACCCACGTGCTGCAGAAAGGGACAGACTTCGAGAACCTTCTCATATCGTTCTAACATCGACCCGACCGTTGGCTCGGCTTTTGTCAAAGACAATGGTGAAGTAAAGTTGAATTTGAGCACCACATCAGATTCTGGTACTGGAAGTACACTCCGGTCAAGAAGTTCAGCTCAAAAAACCCCGGCACCTGCTGGGTATTGGGGTGACTACAGGAACTGTGATACTCCCATTTGGGCCTTCGATGATGCTGTAGAGCATATACACGAAAATCATAACGTTAGTATTGATCATTTTGCTCACTTGTTTGCGAAGGGCAGAACACTCTCGGTTAGATATGCTTAAAATCAGTCAATCAGAGCAATTTGAATGTTTATTTAAATTTAACTGTACTTATTGCAAATTGAGTGTTGTACCTGTGTCGGAGATAGTCAGTCTTCTTTAGCATACCTAAATAAATTCTCGTTGATTAACACCATTGAAAATTAATTGAATTAATCTTTCCAGGACATTGAAATGATATACTACATGGGCGATACTATAGATCATGGGGTTTGGGAGACATCATACGAGCTAATAAACGATATGAACAAATACTTGATAAACAAGATCAGGAACACTTTTGGCGATGAAGTATTGGTCATACCCACTATAGGCAATCATGAGTCGCAGCCAACAAATCAGTAAGTATTCTATCTTGGTTGTCAGAGACCTTGGCTACAAAAAGTAAAGTTCGCGGGTTCGAATCCCGCTAGGCGCAAATGAACAGCGGACTTTGTACTCAACTCATGGGTGCTGATAAAGCTATTTAAGTATGTCTGTCTATCCATTCCCTAGCATCCATAGGTACTACAAGCTTCGAGCTAAGTTTGGGGCTAGGCATTTGGTGTGTTAGTCCCAAGAATTAATTATTACTAATCCTTTAATCTTAATTTATTGAAACTCCAGATATTTATCATATTGGGTTCGACAAATACTATTTATTCCATATTTTATAAGTTTATGAACCAACGTTATTCGTTTTCAGATTTGCTCCATCAAGCATAACTGGCGAAAAACTTAACACCACCTGGTTGTACAAGGCATTAGCAGACAAATGGGACTTTTATCTGACCGACGACGCTAAGAAAACTTTGATGGAACAAGGCGACTTCTCTATGGTGGTCAAACCTGGATTGAGAGTCATATCGTTGAACAATAATGTTGCATACAAATATAATTGGTGAGATATTAGTGTATTTTTATTATCTTAAGGAGGAAACGGGCAGGGCCTTGGGCATCTATAACCCTACAAGGGTCGCCGATGCGTTTCCTGCCTTTATAACACCATCCCCTCCCGAAATTAGCTGTGGACCTTACTCTCCACACAGAAACATAGCACAACAGTATCATGAAGTCCTATTTTGTGTATAATGTATGGTAAAATTTCTGTCCCCAGAGGACTTGTTCATTTGAATGAAAGATCTGTGACAAGCCGTTTGGTGTAATGGTCGAGAAGTCGGCTATTACACCAAAGGTCGCAGGTTTGATCCCCGAACGGTACAAACATTTGTGTGCATGAACATGTCTGTTTGTATCGGTCTGGGTGTTTCTATGTATAATATGTATGTATTTACAAAAAAAAAGTATATAAGTAATGTTTATCCGTTGTCTGGCACCCATAGCACAAGCTAATGCTTAGTTTGGGGCTAGATGGCGCTGTGTGAATAATGTCCAGAGATATTTATTTATTTATTTATTATTTATCTATTTTAATCGATGGACCTCCCTTTCGCTATTATACCTTTTGTCACATAATAAAATCCCTAATGGTTATATAGTTACATAAATTTACTATTTGTAAATACCGCATATTTAATATCATCAGGTGGTTGGTATACGATCCTGTCGACTCGAAGAAACACTTGGATTGGCTAATAAAAGAGTTGTATGAAGCCGAGCTGGCCGGAGAACGGGTGCATATACTCACTCACATACCACCCGGAGTGGCTGACCTGACCCACACGTGGACGAGAGAATACAACAGGATTATCAATAGGTAATCATATTCTAATATTATACATGCGAAAGTAATTCTGTCTGGCTGTCTGTCTTAATCGATTTTGATGAAAGGCACAGGCAATTTTTAGACCGTAAGAAAGAACATGGGTAACTTTTATTTCACAAATAGGGATCTGTTTTCCACGCGGAAGAAGTCGCGGGCGGCCGCTATGTAACTATTACTTTACTTAGTCGCTTTATAGATTAATACTCGGCTCGTATACATAATGGTAACGGTCAATCAAAAAATATAAATTGTATTGTAGTTAAGTCGTTTCGGAATTTTAACTAGGAATAGCTGTATCTAAGTTATAATTCGGCATTCTTGGCAGACGAAATCCGAATGCTTTTATAACACGCATTATGTAAAGTTCAGCTACCGTAGGCTGCCAAGTAATTTGTTTTCTGTCTACATACATTTGAAATAATAAGTAGCAGCTATGTGAGCAATATACTCTCGTGTTAGTACAAATATTTACTAAGTATGTCTGCTAAAATAGTTATGTTGTAGATTTCGTTTATCTACAAACAGGGCTCTCAAGAATAATGTTAATGAGTTCTTTCACGCGCTAGATAAGTATCTAAAATATATCAATATCAATCTGCATAAAAGTAATATTTTGCAGATTCTCAGAAACCATAGCGGCAGAGTTCAACGGCCACTCTCATTCGGACGAGTTCAGGGTGTTCTACAGCCCCGACGGGACTCCCGCCAACGTGGCGTGGGGCGCCGGCAGCGTCACATCCTACACTTACTATAATCTCAACTATAAGATCGCAACCTTCGAACCGCACACTTTTGTAAGTATCAGTATATATCCTCGTCTTCTTCGAAATTGAGAAAAGAGCGAGACAGCCCATTGATTTAAACGGGTGACTGAAAAAGAAAAGCGACTGTCGTACAGTGGTCCGGGTTTTAAAAAAAGTGGACATACGACCAAAGTTGAATATTTCACCTAACAAAAAATTGCAATCGACAGCAAACTGAATTCGGATTAATATTGTCTAGTACTATTATTGAAAATGACTCCTTCATACAAAAAAAAAATATTCAATAAAATAATGTATGGGAGAAAATGTATTTTTTCGTTTTTCTCGGTAAGTAAGCAAAAGGTAGCAGTCAAACCTCATGTAGTGGAAAGGGGCTATTGTCCCTCACATAGCGACACCAAAAATACGTGCGTATCTCTGCGGCCTTGGGGCCAGCGCCGCTTTAAATTTTTCTATTTTCATACTCGTTATTTATCGTCCACTTTTTTTAAAATCCGGACCACTGTGTCGCTCTTATTTTACTGCCAAATTCGAGGCATGGAGAGGGCAATCTTACGAGTTAAATCTATGAGTATCAGTATCTAGCCTAGTTTCTGAGAGATGTCAGTTCAAAAGTAGAGTGGAGATAACAAGCGACCTCGACGGTTCATTGTTTAGAGGCGTGCCCAGAGCAAGGATCATTTTAGGGTTTTATCAGATTATTTGATGCGTTATCATTTTTTTTTGTGAACTATGATAACATTTGAAGTAGGTACCTACATTAAAATATTTGTCTTTATCTCGCTATCTCTTTCAACACTTCCATCCTTTCTTTGCGTGTAGATAGATACAATAGAAAGAGAACCCTAGCGAAAGTCTCGTATAAAAAAACTGGTTTAACCTTGTAATATACTTATTCATTTCGGAAACAAATAACAAGCACGTAACCCAATTCCTTTTGTCCACAGAGCCCGGCCAGGATTGCGAATTACGCATACAATCTCACCGAAGCGAACCTCACTTCAAATAGGAGGCCGCACTGGTTCATGATTTACGACATGAAAAATAGTTTTAATCTACCCGATCTCTCCGCCCAATCTATGGACAGCTTAGTCCATTCCATGGTGGGTGGTAATAGTCAGTTACTGCTTATGTATTCTGCTTTCTATTCGAAGATAAGCGATGTCCGCTGGCCCGAGTGTGATGATAACTGCAAAATTAACATCCTTTGCAAAACTGTCGTCACTGTTTTGTGGGAACGCGAGAAATGTGACGAACTAAGAAGGCTTTTCTTTTCTTAAGTATTAATATTAAAAAACTATCGAACAGATAAACATTTGTGCTTTTATTTAAAGCATACACGCTACATGTCCAACTCATCCGGGTAATGTCGTTGCGAGCACGAGTGGAGCACGAGTCGACCCAAAATTCGTGTAGTTTGAACGAGCGCGATTCGTGCATTTGGTTCGTGTTTGACTGTGCTCCGCCTATTGTGAGTTTTTTGACGAACACAAAGTGTTTTAGAGGAGAGTGATTGTTATAGGCTCGGCGTTAATTATAACATAATAAATATTTCACAACATCACCTATACTGATCTGACGACGTGTTAAGTAGCTTAAGCACTTGCGTTACAGATATCAGAATCAAAAGTGGTATTTACAAATACCTACTACACTAGAATAGATACCTACATAATACAACACCCAGACCGGGTCAAACAGACATGTTCATGCACACAAATGTTTTTCCTGAGCGTGGATCGAACCCGCGACCTCTTGGTCTACGTATGCAGAACAAGCTCGCTCGTCGTTGTGTGCCACAATTGTCACCGTGAGCAGAGCGGCTCGGTTCATTAGCGTAGACCCGCCTACTTAACGTTATACAACAGTCAAGAGAAGTCTATGTCTAGCAGTGGAATGCAACAGGCCGATAATGATGATTGCGAATTTGTGGATTAATTGCTAGCGGGACCCCCCAGCTAGACTTATAAAACTAATGGCAACGCTTCAGTTGGTCAATGTTCCTTCCGAGTTTAATAATAGAATTCAATGACCAACCAAAGTAACACAATGGGTATTTCTTCTCGTACCTACATTTTATGTACATATGTATATGGTTTTAAGATTTACGATGTGGCTACAGCAATCTCTTCAACATTAAGCAAGTTAATGTTTGAAAAATAATAAAAATATCATAAACAGTTATGCCCTGATTTAATAATAAATGCTATCATCAGATTACTCGTATCTTTTAAATAGTAATTTTCATCGCTTGGATAGGATTATTATCGATAGCGTATCATGGACGTAAACATTAATTAGTGATTACAAAAATATTGTGTTTTACCTAATGACGCGGTGATACTTAATTCTTCTAATCACACGAAAATAATATTAGATACCTATAAAATATTTTTTGTGGGAATGTAAAAAATCTTTATTATTAATGATTATTTTGAGTTAAATGCCTCGGAATCAAATCTCTATAACCTCGTTATTATCAATAACGATGGTTCCAATTTTAATATGAAAAGTATTTATATCCTTTGCCGGGAAATGAATTTTATAGAAACTATTTATTCCTGGGAATCCGTAGTTTGGAGGCGCAACTTAACCTCCATCCATTATCTAATCTTTAGTCAAGGTGAATTTAAGTCACAACCATAACACCTACATAGATAGTAATCTATAAAATCTATTCAATGAAAGATTTGTGATAAACAAAACAAGATTTTCGTTCGAATAAATAAATTCATGCCATCGTTCTCATTTAATAAAAGTTTTGCGGACTAAACTACCGACACGTCTTAAACCTAGGAATTTAAACTAGGCATCTAATCTTACAAGTTCATCGATGTGCGTGTTATAGCATGATTCACCCAAGATGGTCCCAGTGACAGGTGTACTTCTACGACATTAAACTTTATTTCAAGGCAATAAGTTCTACGAGATGTTTTTATGATTTGGCGTCTTAATACTTTAGAATAGTGTCGATTTTCCTTTGAAGGTAAATTGTCACCGGGATCATCTTGGCTGAAATGGACTATAGTTTAGGTACTTAATAGATTTACCGGTGTGGAGGTGTGTACCGCGGCTTCATACCTACTTACATTTATAAAGTTGATTGATACTTTATCGGTCAGTGGTGATTGCTTCAGTGGGCAAGATGAGAGTGTTGCTGGTGTTATTTGTATTGTACAGTTTAAGTGCGGCTAATCAACTCATAAATACCGGTAAGTAAATGTTTACCTATTGAATCATTGGTAATATTGACAAAAAATATATAACAAAGATTTTGTAATGAAAATTATATAAGTAACTTTTTTTTTATGAAGATTAAAGAAGGAAATATCAATAATTATTTTGCTATTTCTTACTAAACTAAATTCGACGATAGGTGAATAATTAAAATAAGAGCCCTTATTTTTAATTTATTTTTTGGGGAAGCTCGGAAGGTTAACCGAACGATGGATGAGCAATGCTAAAAATACGCAGGGCCATATTAATTCCTAAATAAAATTATAGAACAAAATAGGAATGCTTATTTGGATCAGTTCTAAAGCCAATTGATCAGACTGAAAATATTATTTTGTTCATGATAATGATTACAATTTGAAATTTTAATACTCGTAGTAATCAGGTAAGTCCTTCTATGAGGACGTATACTTAAAACGTTCAGAATATAAATAGATCTTTCAAAGAGTTACGTTGCATTTTAAAATATTCAGAATAGTTTCCAAATACTAGTGCCGTCTTATTTTCCCGCAAAGTTGTGCATTCAAAAATCACCCCAGTCGACGACGCTTCATTTAACTTTTTTTATTTTATTTCAGCTGATGTTGAGCTTCTGTTCAAAAAGTACATGTTAAATGAATTGACCGAACAAGATAGTGCCTTATTCAAAGATGTATTGGAATTGCTTCAACGTCCCGAGTATGTTTCTGAAAATTCCCTCCAAACAAGCCGTCAAGCTCGAATGGTATGACATTGAATTGTTATCGATTACAATATGCAATTTAATTAATATGTACATCTAAACTCCGTACCAAATTGATTTTAATGAGGCGTTTGTTTGTTTCTATATGACGTGGAAAATGTTATGGTCATATTGACAAACAAGTTTATATTCCATTACCAATCGAATGTTTGTAGGAAATACCTACTTGGATACCTACTCATATTACAGTGAACAAATTGAGCACAAAAACATGGGTACCTAGGTGAAACTATCTACAAATAGAGTAGGTACTTAGGCCTTTGATCTGATAAGATTAGAAATCAGCTTAGATCCAAGGCATATTCGACGCTGACGAACTAAATGATGAGAGTTTGTCGTAAAAATCAAATGCGACACTCATCTCATAAGAGAGCCATTTAGGTAAATAATTATGTAAAACCGTTTACTAAGGAACTTCAAGTGCGACATATGCCTTTTTAAAGTTTAAAATCGCATGTGACACATCAGTCCTGTAAGAAATGTTTTATTCACCTCTTTCATTTTTATACAGAGCCTAGACTGCTTAATATGTCGGAGCGCATTCGGAGCTCTCTTCGAAGGTGTCAGAAATGGACAAACAGACGAAGAGGCTGCCGCTGCAATCTCGGCGATATGCATTGCCCTGGGAATCGAATCCGCTAAAATCTGCACTGGAGCTGTTGGTCTCAACATGGTAACATATTTTAAACATTTTGATGCTAAGGATATATTATATATGGAGACAAGTTTATGAAATAATTTTTTTATGCTTTTTACAGCCAATAATAGCTCACATCATCAGAACCGAACCACAAGCACATCCCCATACTTTCTGCGGGCTCATATTGCAGAGAGCGGATGACCAAAACTTTTGTCCATTTAACGACGAAAGATTTGATTGGCAAGTAGAATTGCCGGAAAGAAGTGCCTTGAGTCCAGTAAGTGTATTTTCCACTAAATTTATTATGTTATATCTTTCATGACTGGGCTGATCACTTTTCAATATAAACTAAATACTTATAAACAAAGCTATTAACTTATTCACACAAAGGTAAGCGTCCTTCCAAGTTCCTTATAGCTTTTTTATTAAGACTTTCCCCGTACCCGAACAATCAGACCTTAAAGGCGGAAATACCTAACGCTATTAAAAACACAAGATTATCCTTTTTCCAGAGGCCCCCTTACAACAGTCCACCCTTAAAAGTGGCTCTTATCACAGACGCTCACGTCGATCCATTGTACGAACCATTTGGCGTAGCAGATTGCGACGAACCAGTTTGCTGTAGGAAAGGACAAACCCCAAGAAGCAATATTTATCGACCGAACATTGACGAATCCGTCCTTGAAGAAGGCCTAGTCCACGAAGCCGGCGAGCTTAAGCTGAATTTGACCGTGGCGTCTAAAATACGTAGAGTTAAAGAATCATCGCCAACTAAGCAAGTGGGATCCAGAAATGCTGCCCCAGCAGGGTACTGGGGAGACTTTAGAAACTGCGACACACCCCTTTGGGCACTTGATGACACTATTGAAAACATACACGAGAATCACAAAGTGAGTTAAAAAAGTATTTCTATGTAATATTTTCTAGTTAATTGATATCAAACTGCATAGTAGAATAAGTCGAAAAGTTATAAAGGACCAACTGTTGCGTTGCTCTTCCCTATTCGAAAATTTTCTCTTCATGTTTGAACAAATTCAATTAAATATGTTTAGGACGTTGACGTGGTATACTACGTTGGAGATACTATCGATCACGGAGTTTGGGAGACTACACACGAATTAATAAATGATATGAATCGCCGCCTGGTTGATAAGATAAGAAAAACTTTTGGGGATCATGTTATTGTTGTACCTGCTCTTGGAAACCATGAAGCTCAGCCCACTAACCAGTAAGTTCATGAGTTCAAATGATTTTATTTTATGTCATGACACGATCCCCGATCAAAACCGAGCAAATTAACAGACGGTAAATCTAAATTAAGGTACTTTGTTTGCAAATAAATTAAGTTGTTTTGTATCCGCTTCTTTAGAACGTTGTCAAATAAATAATTAATACCGCTATCTTTAGCTTATGAAACTAAAGGCACAGATAATATCTTTAGGTATAGGTTTTTACGAGTAAATATCAATGTTTTCTCATTTTCAGATTTGCCCCATCATCAATTGTTGGCGAAAAATTAAACACAACTTGGCTATACGAAGCCCTAGTCGATAAATGGGGATACTATTTTACCGATGAAGCTAAACAAAGTTTATTGGAACGGGGAGGTTTCTCTACAGTGGTCAGACCTGGACTTAGAGTAATATCTTTGAATAACAATGTTGCATACAGAGATAACTGGTAAGAAGAAAGAAAAATACAATTACTAAAGACCGAATAATTATTCCGAAATGTCCAAACAACTGCAAAACTCTTCAACCGATTTTAAACTGAATGCCTCGCAGTTATGGTTCAATATTAATTGAAGAATTTTGACAGCTAGTGGGATACTGATGTGCTGTTCACTGTACATTACATTTATATATATTTTTGTCAGGTGGTTGGTATACGATCCTCTTGACGCAAAGAGGCATTTGGACTGGCTTGTGCAAGAACTCCACATAGCTGAGCTAGCTGGGGAGAAAGTGCATATATTGGCCCATATTCCCCCCGGTGTCCATGACCTTACCCACACTTGGACCAGAGAATACAACAGAATAGTCAACAGGTAAACTAGATGAGTTTATGTTTCTTGTAGGTAATCATGGGACAATAAAATTTATTGTTTTGGTTCAGGGGCTGCTAAGATTTTATTTCTTACTCTTAAAACAAAAGACATCACATAATTTTTCGACTACAGCAAACGAAACTCGAATAAATTAGAGAATAAGCAAAGGGCAGATTTTTATGACAGGAATAATATTCGTATGGATCTCCCAAAGCTTCTCTATAAACGTAAAGAAATAAACGGACGTCGAAAGAAAGAATGCGCAAAAATAGCGAACGTAATGAAGGCCCTGGCTTTCCAAAAAACAACTGACTGCCTGTAATCTATGCCCACTCTACGAGATAAATGCAAGAAAGTTATGATGCCAATTAACAATCCTGCAGTCACATTTAAACAACTAGCGGTCGCCCGCGACTCCGTCCGCGTGGATTTCGATTTCCAATAGCCTAAAGCCTTCCTCGTCAAATGGACTATCCAACACAAAAATATTTTTTCAAATCGGACCAGTAGTTCCTGAGATTAGCGCGTTACAAACATACAAACAAACTCTTCAGCTTTATATATTAGTATAGATATTGTTGCGGCCGTTTCATTACAGATTCTCCGCAACAATAGCAGCGGAGTTCAACGGGCATGTACACGCAGATGAATTCAAGGTGTTCTACGACGTCGACGGTACACCCACCAACGTGGCGTGGGGAGGTGGCAGCATCACCTCCTACACTAACTACAACCTCAACTACAAGATCATCACGTTGGACGCAGAGACCTTTGTAAGTACCTTTTGTTTTAGAAACTGCTTGAGGTATTATTACTTTAGTGCTTAGACCTAAAAAAAAATACTACTACGTAGAGAGTGGACATCGCAAACAAAATCTATGCGTCAACTTGGACGGAACGGGCGGATAATTTAGTGATTTTTGTTTTTAAAACACAAGACGGCATTTTTTCAAGTATGTATAAAAGTAGTAGTACAATAGGCTGCAACTGTTGTCCATGGACAAAAGTGCGTATAAGAAAATATTTCTTCGATGTGTCTGCTCTACTAATACCTATTGAGGTATAATTAGCCATTGGGCCCAGACGATGATTAATTATGATTTATTGCTAAAAACTTTATCCGAAAGTGCGTGGTGGTCGCAAATGCGTTCGTTGCCTGCCTTTAAAACACCATATACTCTCCCCAACTGAGCTTTGGCAATCTCAGCAGGGGACACTCGTAACACGTAAGGTGGAGAGGTCCACAGTCAAATGGCTCATTTGAGTGGAAATTCCACTAAGCTCTACCTCTTTTGATGAACATTATCCTAATTTGTGTATTACTATTTTTACAGACTCCTGATCGCATTTTGAATTACGCCTACAATCTCACGGAAGCTAACCTGACTCCAAGCATGAGACCGCACTGGTTCTTACTTTACGACATGAGGAATACTTTTGGAATGACAGATTTATCGGCACAATCAGTACACAATTTGATCTACTCTATGGTTACTGATAAACGGTTCCTTCTCGATTTATACTCCGCATTTCATGTGAAGATCAGTGATTCACGCATGTCTTGGTGTAACAATGACTGTAAAGTAAACCAACTATGTAGAGCAGTCATCACTGTATTGTGGGAGCGAGAAAGATGTGAAGAACTGATAAGACTATTCTATTCATAACTTTTTGACTTTGTGATTTTTCCTAATATAAATAAATCAAAATGACTCATTAAAAATAAATAACAATTTATTTTGAACATTCCTACAGAATCACTTTATATATTTAACTCATAACTAATAATATTAACATTACTTACAAATCTAGTGATCTAGTATACTTAGCCAGGTGATGTTGGGTTTAAATTTTAAGTCCTCACTAGGAATTTTATCCAATAACGATATCTGTAAACAAAAACTGTAATTAGTACATAAATATTCTATATACCTTATAAACTATAACTTATTGAATACCCTCCATTTAAGGGTAGACTATAAAAATTCTTTGATGTAATAATTGCCATAGGAGGTACATTATAAGTAGAGATGCGCCGAATAGTGGTTTCACCGAATAACCGAATACCGAATATTATTCGGTTCAATCTTTACCGAACCGGATATTCGGCCGAATTATTCGGTTCACCATTTCAATGCATTCCTGCGTAAACAGGTTCAAACATACACGCCGACCGCAACCCGCTTAAACACCGCGGTGTCACTTTGTTTTAATTACTTACAATATTAACATTATGTAATACCTTCCGGCCGTTTTCTGCGTATGGCGGACGATCTTACAATCAACCAGGTACGCAGGATATATTGTAGGGCCAAAGTGAGCGCGCAATTGCGGTGGGACGGCAATCTGACATGACCGTAGAGAGATCAAGCACAGGACAAAACACTGAACATGCCCAATATTAAAATGACTGTGCTTTCAATACAAGTGGGCGTAAAAGATCACGTGCTTGGGACGTTTCTAACGAAATGGGGGATGACAAAACAAAAGTTCAATCATTATGTTACTAATATGTTCTGCTCAAGTTTTATATAAATTATAAAAAAAAAACATAAATCTCAAATAAGAAGCGTGTCTTACAGTTCCAAAGCCTCTCTAATTTATGTCATGTAGCCATGAAAATAGATGTACTCAAACCGAATATATTCGGCACTAGAACCGAATAATTCGGCCGAAAACGAATAGTGGAAAACGTGCCGAATATGCCGAATACCGAATACCAACCGAATATTCGGCGCATCTCTAATTATAAGTATGTGTATGATCCCCAGCTTAGAAATGTACAATATTTGTTTCACCAATTTAGTTTGTTATTCTTTATATTGAAGAAGAGATTAGGCATTTCATGGTCACTATTTACAGAAATTAACATATATTTGCTTAACCAAATAAATTTTTTAGAGCAGTAATATGAATATTATAAACGCGAAAGAAACTGTGTGTGTCTGTTATGCTGAAATTTGGCACATACCTACAATCCTTACACCCTGAGAAAGAACATACCCTTTATTGCGAAAAAAAGGAATCTGATAATAGGTTTAAAAAATTAGATAAATTCAATAACCAGCCATACCTGATGTCTAATGAAATGAACTATCCTTTCAACATTTTCTGCATTGGTATCATGGGAGAGGGAGTAAAACCTCCTCCAGACTGCTGCGGACATTACTTTGTCATCACTCAGCCCTTCATCGTAAGCCACCAGGGCTGCTTGGAACTGCTCTGATAACTCGGACACTTGCTTTCTTGCTATAGCTGGATTTGCGCCCTGGAAAACATAGTTTAATTTTTGCTTACCTTCATTGTATTGCAATTAGATCAATAAGTCTGTCATTTATTGAATTGAGATTTCATAGCAAATAATCACTTTGAAAGGCAGAGATGTTTATAAAAAATTACACCTACAATTGAAATTTTAGTTTTGTTCTTAATTGGAATAAATTATACTATTTTATATAATTAAATAAATTTATTTTTTATGTTCCGTTAATGGTAAATGAAAAGAGGAATAACTTACTTCAAGTAATTTTATTTTGTTTCCAACATCAGCCCACAGTGCCTCTATTAAACAATTTCTCACAAAATGTCCATCTCCTTTAACATATTTTTTCTTATCACTAGTAGGTGTAACCATGATGTCTTCAGCCATATAACGGACCATTAGTAGCCACACATGTAGTTCTGTCACAGTGAACCATGATACAAATGTGTCTGGCAAATCTAGCTTTTCAAACCATTCATTGTACGCCACTTTGTCAGGTACACATTCGTACAGAAAGTATCCTGTAAGTTTCAGCCGCTAGAAAATAAAGACAAAGATAAAGACAACTATGAAGTCAGAAGATATCAAAATTTAAATGTCATAATTTGTGTATTTTAATTCATATACAAAGACAAATTAATCTGGTTTTAGACACAATCCTAACCCACATTACTAACATACTGGGCCAGCCCACTCACCAGTTGTAACAGTGTAGATAAAAGTAAAATAAGCATGTAAAATGCTTAATAAAACTCACAGTGCGGGACTGGTCCATCCATCCAACGGCTTTCATAAATTTCTTCACATACCCGTCATCTACCGCCACTGTTCCTTGTTCCCTAATGTTCAACTGCTTCACTAGAGGGATTACATGTCTTGCGCAATCACCGATGAATTTCTGTCTTCGCAGCAGCGCAAGCTGGAAAATAATTAAACCTCACTTAATTATGGTGTAAGATTCAAAATTATTATGATAAAAACCTAGAAGAAAAAACAACTAGGTATGTACTCCCAAAATAGTAATAAATATAATATAATTTACGTACACCAGGACTAATTAACCGTTGGCGATACATTGCCATTATAATCGAGAAATCGAATGGATTCCAATTAGAATTAAAAGTAAACCATTTATTTTAACTTAAAAACAATATTATAAATGCGAAATTAATAATGTTTTGAATAGAGGTTATGTAAAAATGTCATTATTGACATTTGGTGTTGACATTTGACTTCTTTTAACCTGTGTTTCAGCCAAAGATATTGGTACTTCCAATATCTTTGGTTTCAGCTATGTAAAATTCAGTCTACATGTCCAAAAAACTCCTATTTCCTTCTTCGATGGTGATGAAGAAAGATAAGTGAGAGTAATAACTATGATGAATAGTTTTACTTTTACATACATATTTTAGAATTTAGGTAATGGAATGCGATGGGCTAAGTATTTAAATCTCAAGTCTTTTTGTTTATTTTATTTAAGCATTTTTAAATGCTAGGTATTATTATACCTTTTAACTTCTTATAATGTTTAAAATTAAACAAAGAAAAATACCCAGCGCCTCTTGCAATCCGGGCAAGCGAAGTGATTTACCACAAAACATAAATGATAAATGTCATTATTATTATCTATCACGATGTTATGGTACGTTGGATATCCTAGTCAATCGCTCAACAAGTTAAATTAGGAATCAAAAGTTAACTCTATATTATTATTAACCGCACGGATTAACCGTGTAAATTACTAAATTACAAATAAGAATCCATTTTTTATTGTCTATGTCACTTTCGTCCGTCTGTATTCCACAGACCACTTCAGACTTCCGTCATCCACATTGCTTTGTCTATAGTAATTTTAGGTTACATAATTTCGGGCGGCCGCTGATTTTTCGCCCAAGTGCTCCAGTTATCCAAAATGTTCGGGGCTGTAAGTAGGGTTGGTAGCGGCTTCTTAGCCGCTAAAACGGTTGCCGAAAAAGCCCTCACAGAATGTGGGAAAGTCGCCGCAGTTTCTGCCACCAACAAGAGAGATTACGCAGCCAAAGCCGCAGGCAAAGGGCAAGGTAAGGTGGTTGCTGTTATCGGTGCCGTAGTCGACGTACAGTTCGAAGACAACCTTCCACCCATCCTAAATGCCCTCGAAGTGCAAAACCGCCAGCCCCGACTGGTGCTGGAAGTGGCCCAGCACTTGGGAGAGAACACCGTCCGTACCATCGCCATGGACGGTACCGAGGGTCTGGTCCGTGGCCAGCCCGTACACGACTCCGGCTCGCCCATCCGCATCCCCGTGGGTGCGGAGACCCTGGGCCGCATCATCAACGTGATCGGAGAACCCATCGACGAGCGCGGCCCCATCCCCACCGACAAGACCGCGGCCATCCACGCCGAGGCGCCCGAGTTCGTGGACATGTCCGTGCAGCAGGAGATCCTGGTCACCGGCATCAAGGTCGTCGACCTCCTCGCGCCCTACGCCAAGGGAGGAAAGATCGGTCTCTTCGGCGGCGCCGGTGTCGGTAAGACCGTACTCATCATGGAGCTGATCAACAACGTCGCCAAGGCTCACGGTGGTTACTCCGTGTTCGCCGGAGTGGGCGAGCGTACCCGCGAGGGCAACGACTTGTACCATGAGATGATTGAGTCTGGAGTCATTTCCCTGAAGGACAAGACCTCCAAGGTAGCTCTCGTGTACGGACAGATGAATGAGCCCCCCGGCGCGCGTGCCCGTGTCGCCCTCACCGGCCTTACTGTCGCCGAGTACTTCCGTGACCAGGAGGGTCAGGATGTGCTGCTCTTCATTGACAACATTTTCCGTTTCACTCAGGCTGGTTCTGAGGTGTCTGCCCTGCTGGGTCGTATCCCATCCGCTGTAGGTTACCAACCTACTCTGGCCACTGACATGGGTACCATGCAGGAGCGTATTACCACCACCAAGAAGGGCTCCATCACCTCCGTGCAAGCTATCTACGTACCCGCTGACGACTTGACTGACCCTGCCCCTGCCACCACCTTCGCTCACTTGGACGCCACCACTGTACTGTCCAGAGCCATTGCTGAGTTGGGTATCTACCCAGCTGTGGACCCTCTCGACTCCACCTCACGTATCATGGACCCCAACGTCATTGGAGCTGAACACTACAACGTTGCACGTGGCGTTCAGAAGATTCTGCAGGACTACAAGTCTCTTCAGGACATTATTGCTATCCTGGGTATGGATGAGTTGTCTGAGGAAGACAAGCTGACTGTAGCCCGTGCCCGCAAGATTCAAAGGTTCTTGTCCCAGCCTTTCCAGGTGGCTGAGGTGTTCACTGGACATGCTGGCAAGCTGGTGCCCCTTGAGGAGACCATCAAGGGCTTCTCCCAAATTCTTGGGGGCGAGTATGATCATCTACCAGAGATTGCTTTCTACATGGTAGGACCTATTGAGGAAGTTGTAGCTAAAGCTGAAACTTTAGCTAAGAATGCTTAATTGTTATTGGGAAGGATGAGAACATGATTGTATTTCGTAATAAAGTTTAGTGATAACCTAAACTATCTTTCATTTGTCTGCCCCGACTTATTTCATTGTAGGAAACATAAATAATTTTCTTACATAATACTGCTAACCTATTTGAGGAAGGGACTAAGAGATTTTTTCATCTGTTCATGATATTATCATTTTTTATATTGGTAACTGTTTTGGACTAATTTTGTATTATAGATTTAGATTATAAGTAAGGCCAGTTTTTAAAATCGTAAGTACCTACCTACTGAAATTTCAAAATTTGTTCTTACATAACAAGAAATTTTCTATTATGTGCTATGATGCTCTTTATTCTAAACTGGTCTTTCGGGACATCGTTTACTTAGGTATCCGGTGCATCGTGATGATTTAAAAATCTTGGTTTTTAGAAAAGCTAACTTCTTAACATTTTTGACGTAATCTGGCTTATTTATGTAAAACTCATTAACGTCACTTACGGACTTAATGTCCAGGGGTGACGGTGGTCACTTCCGACTTCTGAATATAACTTCTTTTCATGATTAATCATGATAAGTTCCGCCTGCCTATGTACTTGGATTTAAGGCATTCAAAAATTCTTGCTAGTAGGTAGTATGTATTATAAATCGGAAAGTGAGTTTGTTTGTTTGTTCCGCTTTCACGCCGTAACCACTGAACCGATTGCTTTGAAATTTTGCAGACGTAAAGTTAGTAGTCCGGATTAAAAAATAATAGGGTATTTTTTATCCCGAAAAAATTCTGTTCCCGAGGGAATAAAAATTGTTTCCAATATAACCAAATTACACGCGGGCGGAAAGCTATACACTTACTCCGTTCTTCGGAAGGCGTTAAGCTGTTGGTCGCGACTAGGCTCCAAATAATCTGGTTTCCTTGAGGTCAGTCAGCATAATAGAGGCTGGTCAATTCAGGTTCTCGGGCGTAGCGCAGGTACCCACGGCAATGTCCAATGCAACCGGAAGAGGCGCTTGGATGATGATAGAATATCCTTCTTCCTATTTTTCGGCTACTCGGCCAAACTTCAATAGAAGTAGGTATAGCGCACAAGTACGTGTGCAAGCACTGGTGCAGTATGCTGGTCTATAGCTGGCAATAAGATTACGATAAAGAAAATCAGCTCAATACGTTTATAATGTAGGTAGGTAACTAATGTTCTGGTTTAAACGCGACAAGGGGTTACAAGGGTTACAGTGTCATACTCCCCAGCAGAGCCACCTTCATAAATAGCGGTCAAATTCATCTCGAAACAATGTACCTCGAACGTACATAGTGTACATTCGTTTTATACAACTGTACTTATACAGATTTGCGAAATAATGAACATCGAAAGTGGCTCTGCTGGGTAGCATACTCCCTGGCAGCGCCACCTTATTTAAAGTACTTAGGATTGATGTACAGTTGTAGTTTTCATGAAAATTGATGTACCTTTACTGTTTATTATGTACGTGTTGAAAAAATCCTTATCAATTCAGTGGTTCTAATTATTTTCACTGTTGTAAAATTTTTCATACAAACAATATTTATTAGCAATTGTTTCGATCTATGTATTTATTTCGTTGCTAATTTAATATGTGTAGGCACTCAAGAATAAATATTATGGCAGAGGAAGAGACGAACTTCGTAGCTATCCATGGATTCTCCGTACGGGTGCCAGGTCCATTGCATGGAATAGAGAGGAATGCTAGTCGGCGCCTGGGACTTTCGACCCAGCGTGTAGGTTATAAGGGGCCCCTTTATAGTATACTAACGATCACCTTCACCGATGACATTCCTCTTTGACGCAGAAATCATTTGACTAAGTTGTACCGATTTATCTTTAAGCTTTAGCATCATAACATACAAAAACAAGTGTTTACTTTCATAAGCGTCTGTAGGATTAGGAGGAATAATTTTCTTGAAAATGGAACCGGTTGCGTCTATACTTAAGATGGCATAAGTATTCTTCGAAAAGTTCTTATAGAAATTCAACTGAAGTTCGGTCCAGTAATGTATAAAAAAAGGTTGTAAAGAAACCGTTCTGATGACGTTCACCCACGGTTCTGTAAACGACATAATCCATAAGGCCAACACAACTATTTTGTTGTACTGTTTTGTACCATCGTATTTGTTTCTTTTGTGGGAAGTCGTTTTTACTTTAGATATATGAATTAAATTGGTATCGATACTTTCAAAGGAACATGTGACTTTTACACTATTACTGTTCCCTGAAGTTGTAATACTAATTTTACCGCTTCATTCCCTACATTGGCCATTACATTTCATAACGAAATCATCGGTCACTGAACTATTTTTAAAAATCCAAACACATCGATTGGTCGTGTGACGCCAAATCCATTCACAGAAGTAATTTGTCCACTTTGATTTAGGCATTCTTTTTCTTCTTTTATAAAAAACTCCAGGCTTATATAGTAGGCGCGGCACTGCGCTGAAGTCTCTTTGTCTTTAGTTGTCCTAGCCAGGCCCTATCATGCTGTGACATGCCAAGGGCAATATCATGACGCCACTCCGGTCTCATGTTGGCGCGTTTCTCCCAAGTGTCAGCACTGATCCGAAACTAATACCTACTGGAAAATTAATTTAATAACTTATACATATTTCCTCTTCCATAATATTTATTCTTGAGTGCCTACACATATCAACTTAGCAACGAAATAAATACATAGATCAAAACAATTGCTAATATATATTGTTTGTATGAAAATTTTACAACAGTGAAAATAATTAGAACCACTGAATTGATAAGGATTTTTTCAACACGTACATAATAAACAGTAAAGGTACATCAATTTTCATGAAAACTACAACTGTACATTAATCCTAAGTACTTTAAATAAGGTGGAGTTGCCAGGGAGTATGCTACCCAGCAGAGCCACTTTCGATGTTCATTATTTCGCAAATTTGTATAAGTACAGTTGTATAAAACGAATGTACACTATGTACGTTCGAGGTACATTGTTTCGAGATGAATTTGACCGCTATTTATGAAGGTGGCTCTGCTGGGGAGTATGACACGGGTTACACTAATGAGGATCTCCCGCGGCGGGTCGCATGCAGATGCATCTCACCATTCAGATCAAATCCTTGTTCATTACCTCAAGACAAGAACCCTTAACATTTACCTACCTCATAAAATGTTTGGTTACTCACAAACTGGACTTTAAATCTTTCTGAATTTTATTTTCAAGCACTGATTCATAAAAAATAGTATTATTCCATCTTTCACGGAATTTATAGGTAGTTAGGTACATAAGTACCTTTAGATTAAAACAAAAGACTAATAAGAATACATTGGTATTTATTTTGTTAACTACCTACCTAACTTATTGAAAATTTTACAATGTACAGAAAATAATATTTTGTAAATTAAACATTTACATTGAATCTCTCGTAATGAAAACAAATGTTTTCGGAAAGTAACACAGCACATATTTATACCGAAAATGTCAAAATGAAAACAAAATCTAGGAACCTCTGTGAACTTATTAACATGTAGGTATGTATTAAGCATGGCATTAATATTTAGGCAAGTCCATGTAAAAATATAAAATAATAACACAGAAACAAAAGTACAGTAATACTGGTACTTAAAGAATTGTCTTCAATAACCAAGAATATAGGGACAATTGGACTGAATTGGATATACATTTCAAGAAGACATTTTAAGTGTAATACTGGGCATCGGAACGCAGGTTCCCAGTAGCCTTAAGAATTTCATATAGTGTATGTGATTAGAATATTTTCTAGTTGAACCCAATATGTTACGTGGTTTCAGACACAATTGCTACAGATTCATTTTCTTGAATAAGCTCTTTAGCATCACCGACCAGTTCATCAGCCGTTGGCATATTATATGTAGATTCAACACTTACTTCATCACTCTTGACAGTTTCTGCCTCTGTGATTTCATTTTTATTTTCCTGTTTATTTTCGTGTTCTTTAACAATCGTAGTAATGTTATTATTGAGGGATTTAGGATCAATAGTTTTTGATGTCTCATTACTTATGGTGTTAGAGTCTGTAATTGATCTTGAAATTGTATCAACTTTAGGAACTTTTACTACGACTACTTGATCAGATGGCTTGTCATCATTTGACGAAGAACTCTTGGAAGGGTCCTTCAATTTGATTGTTTGAAATTTTAGAGGAGTATTTGCCACAGCTGTTCCATCTTTATGTCTGTTAATGGGTTTAATCACTAAAATTTTTGTTTTCATTCCTGCCTTTTTAAAATCTGTAATATTCTTGTTAATTATGGGATTTTTGATAAGTTCTAAACTCTGGCGGCGAAATTTAATCGGTACCACTGAGGGAATGTTCATGTTAGACTTTACGGTTTCATTTAAACTCAAACTATTTAATGTGGTTTCATCTTTGCTTCCATCTTGTTGGGTTGCCGGCCCTTGTTCCTTTTCAATTTCGGTAGTGGTTTCATCTCTAATATTATTACTAACTGTAGGTTCTTTTGATGGCCTTGGAACATCTTTTGTATCTTCAACAATGTCTTTCTTCGGTGAATTTTTTTCCGCCTTAGAAAATATTTTTGGTACCATGGGTCTGACAAAAATATTTGAAGATCTCGGATCTTTTTGTGTAACGTAGACAAAACTTGTGTTTTTTATATGAGCAGAGGAAGTTTCGACTGCCTTTTTAGACATTGTGGCTAAAGCACCACAGCAATCCCTATTGACAATTTCATAATAATTTTGATTGTCTAATTGGGGAGCCTTTTTCTTATTTTGGGTGGACTTCGGATTTGCTGATGAAGCTTGTGAATCCCGATAGCCTTGCGCCTCCATTTTTAATAAATTCGATAAGTCGTACTCGAAATCTTCATTTTTACGTTTTGTCTTTTTCCGAACTGGTCTTCGAGATGCTACAGAAGAGGTAATTTCAATTTGCCGTTTGGAAATTTTCTCTTCAATGTCGTCCATGTCTGAGGAATTTTCTTCAAAGGTTTTAGATATTGATGATGTATCGTCCATATTGATGGAATTGTTATCTTTATCTAATGAAATATCAGCTTTGCGGTCATCGTCGTCACCTGAAAGTAACAATATGGAAATTACTAATATGCACATAAACTAAGAATTGGAGCATTGTTTAGCAAACAAATATTTACCATTTGTCAATGATTCCTTTTTTCGTTTTCCAGAACTTCTGTTAGAAAACATTTTCCTTTTTCTTGAACCTAGCTCTGTACGCGTGCTACTAGATGAACTATCATCGGAGAGTCGACTCGAGTCACTCGAACATCTACTTTGGCGCCTAGAGCTCGGACTGGCATCATTAGATTCGCCCGATTCCTCCGTATTGACTGATAACTCTAAAGCTTCATTGCCATCAATAGCTTTAATTGTGCTGAAATAGAAATCTGTATCACCCTTTAATTTATGGACCTCTTTTACATGTTCGGGAAGTTTGGAGAAATAGTAAGTCTTGAAATTGCACAATTTACAAGCGTAGCGCATCCACTTATAATGACCGGCCATATGGTCGTACAATTCTTGAACAGTGCGGTGCTGGATGTCGCACTTTTTACAAAGCAACGTGGCCACTTCAATATCTGGTTGAATTTTTTGGCGGAAAGCTGTCAAGTTGCTCTTTTCCGCCTGGTGGGCGAAGGGTAATTTAAGTGTCTTCTGGGACTTCGGTTGCAACGTCTTCTCGGGCGACTCCATGCTGTCATTAGATTTATCATCCACATCGTTAACGTCCATCGGGGTCTCCTCGACTTTTTCATTTTCAACCTGCGCCTCGGGCTTATCGGGCTCCCTCTCGTCGACTTCCTTATCCTTCGGAGCGGGCTTCGACTCCGCCTCACTTGTAGTTTTATTCTCTGAAAAAAGAAAGAGCAGATTTACACATCGGAGGCTCGAAACGTCGGCGGGCCGGGTATGCTGCGGAAACGGAAACGGGGATATTTTTACTCTCGGCCGGCACTACGAAGCCAAGTAGGTCGAAATTCGTTATTGTCTCGACTGGATACCAATTCTGCTCGCGCAGATACCTACTAAGTACACGTACGGGATAGAATTACTCGTACCACGTCGACAGCGAAGGCCGATACTGCTCAAGACGGAGCTTCTTTCTTCGACTAAGTACTTGGAGGCCTTCAAACACTCACCAGTCGCGTCGGGCGGCTTGACGGCGGCGGCGGACACGGGCGCGGGCGGCCCCTTGTTGTAGTCCTTGCGGATCTGTATCTCGATCTTCTTCTGGTCGGGGCGGCGCGGGGGGGCGGGCGCGAGGGCGCGCGAGCGCGGCGTGCACGTGTGCGTGTGCGCCGCCAGCGCCGCGCGCCGCTCGAACGTGCGCCCGCAGCCGAAGCAGCGCGGCAGGCTGCCGTCACCCTCCACGTTCTCCATCCACGCCTGCAATGCCACGGTACTATATTAGAATGGGATATTACTAAACTTTGACTTTTTATAGTATAGTAGACTGCGATAACGTCTGTCGCTTTCCGGTCGATTCCGTCGCAACCGTCACGGGCAGCTCAAACTTTTGGGTGGCATTTCATTTCTAAGTGGAGAGATCTGAGGAGTGCTTAGGTACTTGTGAATAATGAGAATTAAGTTTCACCATATTGATGCTCAATATATAAATAATAAATATAAATAAATATTTCACAACATCACATACATTCATCCGACTCTGTGTAAAGTAGCTTAAGCACTTGTGTTACAGACATCAGAATCAACAGTGGTATTACAAATATACTTAAAAAGATACATATAACACCCGCACCAGGACAAACAGACATGTTAATGCACACAAATGTTTGTCCTGTGCGGGAATCAAACCCGCGACCTCTTGAGTGATAGGCAACAACCTGACCATTACACCAAGCGAGCCATGGAATAGATAATTTTACCCAACAAATGATGTAAGAAATCAAATAAAGATAGGTCGACCACATACTCTAACCTGATTCTCTTGATCCAATCTTTCTTCATCGGTTATCTTTTGTGTTACAGGTTTCATATTTTTACGCTTCTCGTAGTAGGCTGGGGGATTGTTCATTTTGAATGCCTTTGACTGAATTGATTCCCTCAATCTTCTTATTTGTGCTGCAGTTTTCCTACAAAAAAGAAATGAAATGGAAATATAGCTTTTCCTATTATTTAAGCTTTTAAATCAAATGAAGGTAAGCGCCCTAACATTAGATCTTTTCAGAGATATATTACCTGTGCACTTTAAAGAGGTGCCGGTATACGCTCCATGATGTTGAAAATATTTCAAGACAATCAGGGCAAGGATATACCAGTCGGCTTTCTAAATGTTTGTACTTCATATGGAATTTCAGAGTTTTTTGTGTGGAGAAATGTTGTTCACCTGAAAATAATGAATGTTAAAATATTTTATTTGTGTGTTAAAAAGAAGGATAACAGGATAACAGATGATATTGTATATTTGTATAATAATAATACTTACAAATTTTGCATTTTAAGTCATCACTAATTTCATCATCATCATCACTGATTTGTATAACATTATCAGTGTCAGCAGAATTAGAATTCTGAATTGTGAAATTTCCATCACTTTGCAATACAGCCTTGTCTTTTGACATTATTACATCAAGCTCCTTCACCTGTTCCATAAAAATTGATAAATAAGTTTTTTTTTACATTTGGGTTGTTATTTTTAAAATAAATTAATACAATAAACACAAGTTGTTTTTTAAGAATCAGCGTTACAGATAATGTTTTTTTTAAACCCTATAAAATTTTGTTGTAGAATGTTAGTTGCAAATCAAAGGAGCCCCATTGAAATACACAAATAACTTTGCACAGGGTACCACCTACACTATTTTGTTTCAATGTAATTAGGAATAACTAGAACCATAGTTTTAATTTAAACAAACATCATACTTGTGCCTTCATCTTGTCCAGTTTCTCATCTGCATGGTCAACACTTTGAAAAACAGCTACAGAACTTGTAGGTATTTTTTGTAGAATAACTGATTGACTGTCACATTTGTTCTCATATATTCCTTGGTTTTTGACTATCTTTTCAATAATAGTAGTCAAGTCTTTGGTTAGTGGAATCCGGCCATCTATTTCATCTAAATCAATATTTTCAGTGCTGCTTTCAATTAATGTCTCTTCCAATTTTTTTATTTTCAACATTTCATTTGCCTAAAAGAAACATGATATGAAAAGTCTATTCAGCAATAATTTAAATTATAGGAAGTCAAACCATAAGTAGGCAATTACCACTGATTCTGTTTTAAAAAAATATCCATGTTGTGTTGATTTGAATTTTTCTTTGCAGTAAACCCTTTTATGAGAAATAAAATTTGCCAAACTTCTGAATATATTTCTGCATACTTTACACTCATACAATAGATCACATTCATTAGACAATAAGCCCTTGAGCTGAAACAAAGAAAAGGCATGGTGATTATGTTATTAAATTAGCTATATCAAAAATAGATGTAAGTACTTAAAACAGTAGGTACACTGATTATGTAAGCATGGTAAATATAAAGTAATAAAACTTACTTCTTCAGTGGCCAAATCAAATACTTTTCGTGCTTGGGCAAACCCTGTAACACTAGTTAAGATTGGTTTTCTGAGCAAAGAAAAGTCACAATCTTCATTTTCTTCATTGCCTTGAGCTATACTTTTATTCTTATTTTTGTCTTCTTTCCCTTTGGTTTTAGTGTTTATCTTATTCCCAGCCATGTTTACATCTAAATAAAAAGTAAATAGTGTAAGTTTGTCACATTTCTTAAAGGTTGTCCCATATTTATAGTGTACCTAGCAAACTGGTACTTTTCGGTATTATGCTGACCACCCAAATGACAATAATAATAACTACGTATCCAAAATAAAACTCATTTTCATCTTGCACCCTTATTTTTTTTCTTTAGCAATTAGTTATGTTATGATACACAATAAAGAATGATAGTCTATAAACGCATGAATCGAGCATGGTATTATCACGTACTTTATACCTACCAAGATGCTCACAGTCTCTCCCTCAATTTTTGTCCATCAAGTACCATATATGTCTTTAATTGGACTTTAGATAGATATTTAGATACATAATGAAAACAAAACACTTGCTTAAACACTTCCACTCACATGGGAGTTATCACGATCACCAACATGAAAATCCTGCTTTTCCGACACTCGCACCTCCATCACGCCTCCATTTTCAACAAATGAATATCACCCATAGTACAAACGTAAACGATACTGGCAACTAGCACGGCAAAAATTGTTTTAATTTTAATTGAGTCCAAGAAAAATATGAAATTATTAGATGAATATTATTAAGTGTATAAAATTTAATAAAGTTTTCCAAAATTTAAACCAAATTAGGGAACAAACGCCGTAAGATTTTGGATTTTCAAAAATTAGTTTAATAATTTTTAATGTTGCAACAAATTGTAATGCATAGTTTAGACAACCGCTTTGTATGACTTTCATGCATGTAAAACCAAGCCGAGATAATCCGTTACCCATCACAATAAGGATTATTCTTTTTATCTTTAGAAAGGGCTAATAAATAAATAAATAAAACAAAATACGTAATTAAATAAAATTCAATTCCATTAGATTTATCTTTTTTTTTAACAAATGTGACTGACTACGTTAAAGTGACATGACTGACTGACAGTGTCAAATAAATTGACAATGACAACTTGACAAGTCTAAGTTGAACAGACCGGCATCAAGATTTTTCAGTGAAATAAATCTAATTATATTATTTATTATTTTATTAATTTAGATATCAACCATGGCATCCGGTGAAATACAGAATATGGATTACCAGCAAAGAAAATGGCAGCATATAAGAAAATTGCTGGAAAGACCTGGCCCATTTTGTCATCCTGATTTTGAGCCATCTGCAGAAATATTAGACTTCATCATGAATTCTTGCAAGGTTCTTGTAGTGGGCGCTGGAGGCTTAGGCTGCGAGTTGCTTAAAGACCTGGCTCTGATGGGATTCAAGAAGATACACATTGTTGATATGGACACCATAGAATTGTCTAACTTAAACAGACAGTTCTTATTCCGTAAGACTGATATTGGTCTGTCAAAAGCCAAATGTGCAGTAGAATTTGTTAACAAAAGGTCAGTTTAAAGAATAGTACATAATTTCACATCAAAATAAAAAAAAACTTTTTGTTGAGGAATATTCTTCACCTTATTTTGCATACCTACTTAAATTATGTTGATGAAGTAATTGGAATATTCGGAAATTGTTTGAAATTGAATTATTGATTTTCATTTATAACAAAATAAGTAGCAAGTAGCAAACTTCAAATAATCAAACCATTTTTAATCAATTTCAGGATACCTGGTTGCGAGGCTGTGGCTCATCATTGTGCTATACAAGATCTTGACGAAGGATTCTATAGGCAATTTCACATAGTAGTATGTGGATTGGATTCAATCGTTGCAAGGCGTTGGCTGAATGGCATGCTCATGTCTTTGCTGCAGTATAATGATGATAGTAAGTATGTTCATGACCAGATAATTAATATGTAAGGGTATTTTAGATTTCATTTGCTTTCTACTTCTTCTTCTTCCATGTTCCCTCACTACTGAGGATCGCAACCGCAACAACATATGTGACTTTCCCAAGTAGCATGGTCATGCACTGTGTGAACTGTACCTTTTCTACCCCTGACTTTTTATGCTAAAGTATATAATGACTACAATAGTAATTTCAATATGATATTTAAAAAAAATGTTTTGTTTCCTTCAGGAAGTCTTGATCAAAGCAGTGTCATACCCTTGGTGGATGGTGGCACCGAGGGATTCAAAGGAAACGCAAGAGTTATCCTCCCAGGCATGAGTGCCTGCATTGAATGCACCTTAGATCTTTATCCGCCTCAGAAAACTTTTCCTTTATGCACTATTGCTAATACTCCAAGGTATGAGTCCAAGAATATAGTTACTTTTTCAAACATATTTCCCAGTTCCTAATTCTGTGTTTAGTGTTTTTTTTTATTGTTTACACTAAAAAGTCTTTGTCTTTTTGGATACTTGAATACTTGGTGTCATTTTAATATAATTTTTCTTAACATTTTTGCTTTTTTTCTAGGTTGCCAGAACACTGTGTGGAATATGTGAAAGTTATACAATGGGCAAAAGAGAATCCTTGGGGTCCAACTACACAGTTGGACGGTGATGACCCTCAGCATGTAGGCTGGGTGCTTGAGAAGGCTCAGGAGCGGGCCCTCAAGCATGGCATTACGAATGTTACATATCGCTTAACTCAAGGAGTGCTTAAGAATATCATCCCAGCAGTAGCCAGTACTAATGCTACTATTGCAGCTGCTTGTGCCACTGAGGTAATTACATAAAAAAACATAAAATTTGTTGAAGGTTGCTGTTTCTTTACTTAATCTTTATACATAGTGCAAGGCTGAAGAGTGATTTTTAAAATTCCTTATTGCACAATTTTACTAATTTAGCAACTATTGAGTTTCATGCCGCTTCTTCTCGGTAGATGAGTGCATTCCGAAGTTGGTGGTAGATTTAATTGGTAGTTTTTTATTATTGACAATTCTAAAGTGCTTTTCTGAGGTCCATTTGAATTAAGTCATCATCAGGAGGATGATGCCACACTAAGTGGGGTCGGCGTAGGGCTGCCATCTGTACAAGTTGGAAAAGAGGACAAGAGGCGAGATAACCCCGGATTGTAGAGTCCGAAAGCCGGACATCATAGCTTCACCATATGTATAGTCTATGGCTTCACCTTCATAAAATCAATCGTCCTTTTTTTTTTTTTGGTCGGTCTTATGAAACCTTCCCCGGACGTCTGCGTCCTTCCCCGGACTTCTGTATTGACTTTGCCCGGACGCACCCCGGACGCCCTCTAAACTAGGACAAATCCGGGGAAACCCGGACGGATGGCAGCCCTAGGTCGGCGCAACATGTCTTCTCCTTCCACTCACTCCTATCAGGTGTTAACTATTTCAATTAAGTATATTTTGATTTTTAATTTAGAGAAAATATAAACTTCTTGTGGTAGTCAGTTCTTTAAAAATACTTATTCCACATAGGTGTTCAAGCTGGCAACATCTTGCTGTACCAACATGAATAATTACATGGTGTTGAACATGGCGGATGGAGTGTACACGTACACATTCAGTGCGGAGCGACGGCCCGACTGCGTGGCCTGCAGCAACAACACGCGGGTACTGGAAATAGACTCGGAAGCAACACTTCAGACAATATATGACAAGCTTTGTGAAGATAACTCATATTTGATGAAGAGTCCAGGTTTGTATTTGTTAATAACTAACTTGTGTTGTGACTGTGCAAAAGCATTTGGCTTAATGTTGCACTAAGATACATATTAATCTAATAGTTATGATGATAGGATAGAGTACATATACATAGGTAATGTAATAATTGTAGCTAATGTTACCATGTCATATTTTTTCAGGCATCACCACTGTTATAAATGGACGCAACAAAACATTGTACATGTCTTCTATAAAAAGCATTGAAGAAAGGACCAGAGATAATTTGAAGAAGAAATTAACAGAACTTGGTCTTTTCAATGGAGCAGATATTTTAGTTGCTGATGTCACTACTCCCAATACTGTTACAATAAAGTTGAAGTTCGCCGACAATGCTGATGTCGAAATGTCCCGATAAAGGAAAATAGCATAACAAAATTATTTATTTAAGCACAGTAAAACCATACCGCCCTTTCTAAGCAATTAAATACAAGCTTATGCTATGGAAATATTGCAGATAATAAATAAATATTGCTACAATACGCTTTTTGTAATATTCATTTTTGTTTTCATTCCTATTATCTTTTCCCTTATCTGTTTAAAGATGAAATTTTATTAATGCAGTTTGAGATGCCAATGACTAACATATCCGTGTGTACGATGTAAAATTGTAATTGTAGGTCTAGACTCTAGACCTCAAAATTAATTATACAACACTCTAGACTCTAGAGTGTTGTGTAATTATTTTTTATCAGTACAAAATTATATCAGTATTTTCATCTATCAGCTAGTCGGCCTGGTCGCAATCCACTAGTACTGGCTAACTCACGTTGTTATTTCATTCTACAAATGAAAGTTACGAAACGATTACCTAGTCTAGGTCGCCTTCTTCCTAGCGTTTATCCCGTTTCTATACGGGGTCCGCTTTGACCATGATCCAGGATTTGGCTTGTCTGGTTATTACAGTGAAGCGACTGCCATCAGACCTTCGTAACCCATAGAGGGGAACTAGACAGATTGGATCATGGTCACACATTCAGATCTATCTGAACTAAAGTCAGAAATCACTGAATGTGCAGGTTTCCCCACGATGTTTTCCCTCACCAACGAGCTAATGGCACAAATCCACACATAGATTTCGAAAAATCCAGAGTTGTGGGCCCGGATTCGAACCGCGGACCTCACGTATGTGAGGCGCCGTCCGTACCACTAGGCCAACATCGCTCTAGGTCGCTTAATATGTCCTCTGAAAGTTATCTCCCTAGGCTATTAGCTCTGTAATTAATAAAATCAAAAATTTCTGTGTCGATTGTAATACAATTTTGCAGAGAGGTTGAACATAGGATTAGCTTAGCAGAGGAGGGGATCAAGCTCAGATTAATGAATCTGAGGGATCAAGTGTAGGGGAGAAAGAGAACATATCGAGCTTCAAATAATTATCAATCATGTACACTCAGCTTTATTGATAGTCTATGGAATATAAACATTTTTGGTTGACTTTGCGGCCATCATGTTGTCTATGGTCGCTATCTGACGTGGTTTGTCGAAGTGTCGTCGGCCGAATTGTCGACAACAGGGAAAGGCAAATAACCAAAAAAATAATCGTAATTCTGAAGGAAACTTAACAAATTTCAAAATGTTGGACAGTTTATTTGATGATGTGAAGCGCATGAATAAGCGACAGGTACGGTTATCTCATTTAACGACGTGTCTAGAGAATATTCCAACCGGTTGTTTTTTCATGTATTTCTCCCTATTTTCCAGTTCATCTACCAAGTCTTAAGTTTTGGTATGATAGTGTCTTCCGCCCTGATGATATGGAAAGGATTGATGGTTGTAACTGGTAGCGAAAGCCCTATTGTAGTGGTCCTTTCTGGGAGTATGGAGCCAGCATTCCACAGAGGAGATCTGTTATTCCTTACGAATTATCCTGAAGAACCTGTACGTGTTGGTGAGATCGTTGTCTTCAAAGTTGAAGGAAGAGATATTCCAATAGTCCACAGAGTTTTGAAGCTTCATGAAAAGTAAGTGATATTATTTTACCACTCCTTTATACAAAATGAGGGAACTATAGTATTGTATCCCCATTTTGTTAAGACTCATTCATCATCATCTAGCTATTTTTATTTCTTGTAAAAATTAGAGCAAATACAACTTGGATAAAGTCTAAATAGATGATGAATTGTTTAGGCAATCTATAAACATGACCCATCTCATGAAAAAATTTGTTACTGGCAATCCTTGACACATGGTATTTTTTCCTTTTTACAGGAACAATGGAACAGTAAAATTCTTGACAAAAGGTGACAACAACAGTGTTGACGATCGAGGCTTGTATGCACAAGGACAACTGTGGCTCACCAAAAAGGATGTTGTTGGACGTGCTAGAGGATTCCTACCATATGTAGGAATGGTTACAATTTATATGAATGAATATCCAAAGTTTAAGGTAAGACGAAAGATTTCTTTTCAACATATTTTATATCTCTCATAGAATGGTATCAATTTACTAAGTGAAATAAACTCTTATTAGCTTAAATGTATTAATAAGGCTGGTCAATTTAGGATCTTAATCATAGTGTACCCTGGGCTCCAGGAGGCGTTGCAATCATGCTTAGTATGCACAGTCTTTTAAGTTGAATAATCTTTGGAATATGGATGGTTTAATTGATTTCCAGAAAAGAAAAAAAAAATTAACAATAAGTTGTTAGCCCCGTTTGTTTAGTGGTCAGAAACCCTGTCCACAAACCTAAGGGCTGCAGATGCAAATCCTGCAGGGGCAAATGTTTGTGTGGTTACCATTGGCACTTGTACTTGAGTTATAGATGTTCATAAAAGTATTTAGGTATGCCTGTCCATTGTCCATTCCCTAGCATCTACAATACATGCTTTGAGTTAAGTTTGGGGTAGGCATTTGGTGTGTTACTCCAAAGACTGTATTTGTCCAAGGAATTCATTAATAAAAATGAGTACTTATATATGCTATTATTGTTCTGTTTCAGTTTGCTGTGCTAGCGTGTCTAGCAATTTATGTGTTAGTGCATAGGGAGTGACAGGTTGGAAAATCTGATCTGAACCGCTGTTGAAGATGCTGTAAGCTCCTGGAGAGTTATATTGGCACTGTGGATGTAATTTTATGATTAAATGAAGTTCTCTCTAGTTTAAATATATTTATTTTTGGTCTCAGATCTCAGTAGCATTATTATTGGTATTTCAGTAACCTGAACATTTGTGGGTTCAAGCCCCCCTCATATTTTTAATAAAAGTTAGCATATTGATGCTTAAATTACATACAAATAAGTGAAAAGTTTAAAATTTTTGTTTAACTATTGGAATCCAAATGGAAGATGATGCTAATGTTGATATCTATGCATATTTTGGCTTCTTTATCAGTGAATTTAAATTATAATTTAAATAAAATGAGCTGCAAAACAGAACTTCTTCATAAAGGCAAATGTTTTTTTTAATAATAAACCTACTTTGTTTCACCGAATTTTATTATTTCATATTTGCTTTCTTCCGTGATAATAATATTTTCTTATTTATTTTGAGTTGTTAGCTATGTATTTACTCTACCCAAAAGCTTCCTGTGTTGTTTTCTTGGGCACGTCCCATAAATATTATTATTAACTTGTTAATACGAAAAGTATACATACAGTTATATTAATATAAGAAGTAATCACATATTTAAGTCATACATGCTTTCATGTTTTCAAAAAGCATTTTGTTCAATGTATGAGAACTCCCTACAGAATAAGGTTTACGTAGTTCGGGGCTAGATGGCGTTGTTTGTTGTTGCCTGTATATCGAAAATAATTATGTATTTTGACGAAAGGTGAATTATCAAGATTATATTGTACGTGAAAAATTATATAGCAGGCATTGACATACCGATATAGCAGGTTCCCAGACCAAGGGCCTTACCATCAAGTCTTAAAGCGATCTTTAAACGAGTGAGTATAAGGGATGCCGCTTTACATGATGTAAAGCGCCATCTCTCTTACTCACTGGAATCCGTCCTGCTATAACGGCTGGCAGTAAACCCCCAGGATGACGGACGTACGAGGCTAGATCCCCTTGATCAGTTACCGCATTGTTATCAAAAGATTAGGTTTTTGAGTGTAAATTATTCTGATTTTGTTTGTAATTATTTTATTTTTAATTTTTAGTGTATGACTGTGTTGAATCTGATGTGCCTATAATGTTTACACTCAATAAACGTTTTCTTTCTTTCTTCTTTCTATTGGCACTCAAAATTGAGTTGACTCAAGGTCCTGAGAATATTTCTATCATTAGTTGAGCATACGCTAATCATAAACTTTTATCACAGCTTAATATTTCTGCTATTAAGCTACGTACGATACGCCTCGATGGTCTAGTGGTTTAAGTTCCGGGCCTTGGTCTCGAGGTCCTGGGTTCGATTCCCGGGTCGGGCAAACTTTGTGTTGATTTTTCTGAACACAGCCCGGGTTTGTGATCACCAATCCGCATTTGGCAAGCGTGGTGATTAAGCCAAAACCCATCTTTGTAACGATAACATGATTTCAAATGATGGAGGCCTTTGCCCTGCAGTGGGACATTAATAGGCTTATACCTTTAAGCTACGTACGACACCCTCCAATGAAAGGTTATGATTTCCCACCAATACACAATACGACGTAAAATAGATATTTAAAATAGTCATGATCCTAAGTCTTCCAACTTATCATCTACTCACTGCTTTATTAGTTGGGTTCTTTAATTGCATAATGTAGGTAGGTGCACAATTTGTGTACCTACCTATTTCTTTCATGTTGGTGGGTAGACTAACAAAGCTATTTCATCATCAGTCATTGTAGCAATGTGCCCCCTGGTAGGTGTGGCAGCGCGAAATCCGTTTTACTCCATCATAAAAACAGAAAACAGTGCGTGAGATTAATTAAGTGTCTTAGCCAAGTTACCTCTAATTTTCCGTGTTAAAGATATGTAAGTAGTTAATTAACTAAAATTTACATTTCCAATTTTAAAACGATCTGTTTTTTTAAGCATCTTACTTATCGCATAAACATGGGTCATGTTATTCATACAGTAAGGTTAGTATTATATCGCGAAGGTTAAGTCTCTTAACTCTAGTTAAATCTTTGTTGGCCCGAGGACGAAAATTATAAAGATACAATTTTCGTTATGATTTTTGTTTCCCCACGAAGTGGCATCCGTACGGTTTTTTTATAGTAGCACTATGTGGGTTCCGCACTATGATTATACAAAGGTGGAGCCCTAATATCCATGACAACGGATGCGGTACTAAAGAGGTATCCTATCCGTTGCCATCGCCATACCGGCCCGAAAAATTCAAAATTCAAAATTGTTTATCACTACATAGTATAAATAAAACAAAGTCGCTTTTTCTGTCATGTTGTCCCTATGAACGCTTAAATCTTTAAAACTACGCAACGGATTTTGATGCGGTTTTTTTTAATAGATACCTAGAGTAACTCATGAGGAAGGTTTTTATGTATAAATAGTGGACAAGTACCACGGGCGAAGCCGGGGCGGGCCGCTAGTTTGCGTATAAATAGGGTTTACAGAGATGCAAGATATGCAAATGAATTGCATTTGTTATGTTCATGACCTATGAATCAGTCTATTTAGCAAATTCCTACTAAAACTCATGCATACGTTTTACCAACCAAATGAGTAATATTTTCTCTCACATCTTTTATCATGCAGAATCGGCTATCGTTTTTTCGACTAAATCTTTCATAGGAAGGAGGAACTAAATGGGAGATAATGATTTGCAGTTTCACGGCGAGAAAGGCTCGCATTGACCAGTCGTCCGTAATATTAGGCGCGTGTCGAGAGGGTCTGGGAAGTGTTAGATTTTGATGACTATAAATCTCCACATGATAATAATATCTGTTCCTCTTACGTAATATCTTCATACTGTGCCATATATTATCCTGGCATGATTCCCAAGGCTCCTTGATTATCGTATTTTGCGGAATAGGTACCAACAAGATTGATTGAAATAAGTATTTTTAGTAATGTCTAAGTAGGTACCTACTTATGTATTTAAGCAAGTAAGTACTTACATAATAATATGACAAAATTGTATCAAAATCAGAAAAATAGAGGTTTCCTTCAGGTCCATATCATCAGCCAAATGTTTGTCGTTAATTTATTATTCATACGCAAAGCGACCAACAAGCCCATTTTATGTATCAAGATACGATAGTCAGTATCAAATTACTATGATAAAGTGAGCATTAACTACCTATTATACTCTAGTAAATACTCACGCTTCGTGCATATTCAAGTAGGCTTATTTATTTTCTATTATTTTTACATTTTCTTTTGGTTTATACGACGACGAAGTTTGTATTAATAGGAAAAGCATATAAATACGTTAGTAGGTAAGTTACTACCTATATCTAAAAGGAAGTGGATTTTCTGTATTGTTTTTTTGTTATAGTATAGTTGTAAGGGTTTTTGTTGTTTGTTCTGGACACTATGAAGAAACTTTAAATCATGTTAGCCTTTAGGGCAAAAGATTTTAGATCGCTTTAAGACTTTATGGCCGCAGTTGTTTAACCATCCTAAAAACAGTCAAAAATTAAGCTGATTATAGATTCTTTTAACATGTTATGTAGCAGGCGAGTCATTTAGATAGTTTCGAAATATTGGTTTAATTTTATTCACAACATGGCGTGATGCCAAAAATATGGTCGGTACAGGACCAAAATATCGACACAAACCGTACCATTTTAAAGATTAATGTTTTAATGTGGCGAGAGCGACGGGCCAGCCACTGGGAGGGCGACGGCCAGGCAGGCAGGTGTCAATATAACTGAACACCAACATTAATAATCGTGTAGAATAATTTATACCTTCCCAACTCCCCTTGTCTTACCGCTTGCGAATGGACTCGTTATTTTCCTCTTATTACACACAATCGGCCTGGAAAACAATCTGTATGTAGGTATTTGCTAATTTTTTTATAAGAGGGAGGCAAACGATCAAAAGGTCACCTGATGGTAAGTGATCCCTGCCGCCCGGTGTTCTCTTTAAGCGGCAACGATCTATCTACGAGTAGGTACTAGGGTCCTAAAATTTATGTTATACTTACAGTCCAAATGATAAATTGAGGGAGCTGAAACATTTGTTTTGTTCCACAGTTCATCATTTATTCACGTATAGTTGGTCTCCCGGCGAGAGCAGTATTCATAAACAAGTGCAGCGGAAGTTTGGCAGCAAGTTTTTTGTATATTTACGGCGGGACGCGGCCATGCGGGGTCTCTAGGCTGCATCCCAATCCCCACCCTCTATCGCATATGAGACTTTTGGCAAACGCAGCCGTAGTTAAATTTACTTTATTGTTGGGCTATAAAATTGGCCAGTGCTAGTATCGGTACTGGTTTTACAGGTAGATTTTATTGTGAGTGGATATTTTTTCATAAGATACGATTCCGTACCAGCACGGAAGTATTTTGAACGGATTTGTGGATGATGGGAAAATGGCACTTATTTTTCAATACTTAATCGTGGTCTCGTTTTCTATGTACTTACCATAATCTTTTCGAAAATGCTTTTGCAAGTCATTTAGTAGAGTGAGTGAAGTAGAGCATTGTTTTTTTTTGTTTGTTTGTTTAATTAATCTTGGATTAAATATGTACAATGTAGGTATAAATAAGGTTAGAGTGCTGTGCTCAAAAACTACGATCTCGGAGGTTGTGGGTTCGAATCCCGCGGGGAACACTTTCACTTTGTGTTGGTTTTCCCAGTTTGGTTAGGACATAGCAGGCTTGAATCACCTGATTGTCCGATAAGAATGATGATTCCGTGCTTCGGAAGGCACGTTAAGCCGTTGATCCCGACTATGATCCAAATGGTCTGGTTTCCCTTGTGGTTACGGAGGTCAGACGACAGTCGCTCCATGTAATAACCTGGCAAGTCAATTCAGGATCATAGTCGCAGCGTACCCTGGGCTCCAAGGCAATGGCCGAGGATGCAACCGGGAGAGGCGCTAGGATGATGATGAATGTAGGTATAAATAAATCATCTCAAATCCTTAACAATTCCTGTGAATTACGAAAAAACAAGTGTGAAGTTTCGTATGTCCGCCAAAAACAAATTCAGAGCAAGAAAGCATATTTCCCCAGCGACCTTTTACAAAGTTAACAAGGTGTAACTTGGGAAATAAATAAGGGAAAGCAACGATTAATATTAAACATTCCGTATTTTAATGTTTCAGGAAAAAACACGGAGCACCTATTTGAGGTTTTACATAATTACGGGCTTGTCGGGCTTAACTTTGAAAAACGCCGATGACTTAGTTGTTCTTATTTATAAGAGAGGAAGGTAGATATGGGGAAGGTAGATATGGAGGGGAATTGCTAGATTTAATGCATAAGAAATATTTAACAGCATATTACTTAAGTCTTTCATATCAGTAAATAGCCAGCAGTTAAAATTAGTAGTAATTTACGAGTAGTAATATTGTTCGAAACGTGTCATAAAAGATATCCTCCATAAGATGATGTGAACGTTATTTAATGTTTAGGCTTTTAGTTGCAAATCTTGTGTAGGTCATGTACTTACTTACATTCGAGTGTTTAATTAGTAAGAGAAAATTTTATGTTATTTAGACATGTTCTGCGTACTTACATATAAATTAATTGAGTGGCTAATAGCATGATAGTTAAGATAATTACTTCTTATATCGAACAATTAATTTATTACTATTTATTTTTACAAAGAAACAGAGAAAATCCTGAACTGACCCGTTTTCCCGCACAGTAAGCAACAACAACACGCATACACACACACACACACACACACACACACTCATACACACACTCACACACACACACACACACACACACACACACACACACACACACACACACACATACACACACACACACACACACAAACATTTCGACACTCGCACACGAAGACACACATGTACTCGCTTAAAGCGCAAACGCACTTTTTAATTTATTTAATTTAATTTTACTAAATTAATTAATTAATAGTTTGAACTCGTATAATCTTGTTTTTAACTAAAGTAGTTTCATATTACTGTTTAACTTCATATCAATTATCTTTATTTTAGCTATCCGAACCCAGTGTCCAACGCTAGTGGTAATACAGCAAATTGTTAAACGTTTTCGGCTGCTGCAATACAAACATTTTTGTTTAGTGCAGAGTCACTAGATTTAAGAGACGCTGAATGTAAACTTTCGATAAATAAAGATTATTATTATTTTTGCGTAAACATTTCTGTTTCTCAGCTCATTGGCTGGTTTTAACTACATTTACGGGCTGTAGCCAAGTAAATGCAGTGTTGTGAGTGGTTATGCAGGTGTGGTGTTCTGAGGCGCCATTTCATTGTCTTCCAATTGCATGAACTTCCTCACAATACGACAAGTATTTAAGATTGCGGCTTTCTGGAGTTGAATAAACGTCGAGTCTTTCAAGTCTATCAATTTGAGGCTGTGGTGAAGATGGTTGGGTATGACACCCGTAGTGGAGACGACAATGGGTACTACGTATACTTTATTTTGCTTCCAGATTCTTGTTACTTCGTCTTTCAGTTCGGCATATTTGCTTATCTTCTCGCCTATGGTTTTCTGTATATTGTGTGTGTTGGGTACTGCTATGTCTATGAGAAAGGTGATTTTATTTACTTTGTCTTGGAGTGTTATGTCTGGTCTGTTATAGTGAATAGTTCTGTCTGTGAGTATGGCGCGGTCGTAGTAGAGTTTGTGTGTAGTGTTTTCTAGGATTGTTTGTGGTGTATATTTGTAGTAAGGTGTGTTTGTGTCTTGTATCAGTTTATGTTTTAGTGCTAATTTTTGGTGAATAATGTTTGCTATTTGGTTGTGTCTGTGAGTGTAGTCTGTCTGTGTGAGTGTAGTGCATGCCCCTGTTATGTGTTGTATGGTCTCTGGTTGTATGTGGCACTTTCGGCATTTATCATTGGCTGCTGTCGGGTCTTTAATGATATACTTTCTGTAGTTTTTCGTATTAATAATCTGGTCTTGTATTGCTATGATGAAGCCTTCAGTTTCTGGGAATAGATTACCGATTTTAAGCCACTTATTTGATGCTTCTGAGTCTATATGCGCTTGTTCTAAGTCATGGGGGTGACGTCCATGCAGGGTTTTCTTTTTCCAGTCCTCTATCTTTTGTTTTTGTGGGTCGGTGGTGTTGTCGTGTTGTGTGTTTGTTTGTTCGTTTAGATTGAGTGGGGTGTAGTTGTGGTCGTTGAAAGCTACGGCATTATGGATATTGCTGGTGTGTGCTTTAGTGAGGAAGAATGTTTTGAGTCTATTTATTTGTTTTTGCCAAAGGTGCTGGATGTCTATAAGGCCTCTCCCTCCATTTTGTCGTTTGATGGTGAGTCTTTCTATTGCAGATTTAGGGTGTAAATTGTTATGTTTGGTGAGTATTGTGCGTGTGGTTCGTTCTATTTGCTGTATGTCAGTTTTGGACCATTTAATGATTCCGAAAGAGTAGGTTAATATTGGGATGGCGTAGGTGTTCAGGGCTTTGACGAGGTATTTTCCAGTGAGTTGTGTTTTGCATATTGCAATCACTCTCCGCTTGTATTCTGTGTTCAGGGTCTGTTTGATAGTTGTGTGGTCTAATCCTTTGAGCTGTTTGTATCCTAAATATTTGTAAAAGTCTGTTGATTCCATAGCTGTGATTGTGTCTGAAGTATTAATTGTGTAGTTTCCTGGTTTAATTTTTCCTTTAACTATGTGTAGTGTTTTGCATTTATCTAGTCCAAATTCCATATTGATGTCTTTACTAAATTGTGTGGTAGTGTCTATTAATTGTTTCATTTGTTTTTCTGTTTTTGTGTATAGTTTAATGTCGTCCATGTATATGAGGTGTGAGATTGTGATTTCTTGTGACGTGTTGTGTTTGAGGGGATATCCGGCTTTGCAATTGTGGAGTAGAGTGGAAAGAGGGTTTAATGCAAGACAAAACCAGAGGGGGCTTAGTGAGTCTCCCTGATAAATACCTTTCTTAATATATATTTGTCGCGTTGTTATAGTATTGCTGTGGTGATTTAACTGCAGTGTAGTTTTCCATCGGGCCATGATGTGATGTAAAAATTCTATTATTTTTGGGTTTATTTTGTATATGCGTAGTATTTGGATTAACCATGAGTGTGGAATACTATCAAAAGCTTTTTTATAATCAATATAGGTACAGTGTAAATTTCTATTTTTTGTGGTGGCATGTTTGTGTACTACTGAGTCTATAACTAATTGTTCTTTGCATCCCATGTGGCCTCGTCTGCATCCTTTTTGTTCTTCTGCTACAATGTTGTGATGTTCTATGTGCTTGTTGATTTTACTTGTGATTGCTGATGTGAGGATCTTGTATATTGTAGGTAGGCAAGTGATTGGTCTGTATTGTGAAGGTTGTGCGGAGTATTCCGTCTTTGGTAGCATGTATGTTATTCCGGTTGCAATGAATTCAGGTATGTTTTGTTGTCCTAGGATTATGTCTGTTAAGTTTTTAGCGATTATTTTGTGCAACGCATCTAATTTCTTAAACCAGTAATTATGTATTTTGTCAATGCCAGGGGATTTCCAATTATGTAGTCTAGCTGTAATGCATTTAATATCAGATTCCGAGATGCCATTAAAATCCATTTCTTCAATTGTGCTCCATTTCAATTGTTCTTCTTCTATCCAATCAGCTTTATCATTGTGTTGTATTTGTTCTTCCCAGATGCTTGACCAAAATGTTTCCAGCTGTTCTGTCGTCGGCAGTTGTGTGTTTGTGTCGGTGGTTGTGTCTTTTGGTGGTTTGTTTAAGTTTCTGTAGAAGTTCTTCTCGTTAGTAGCGAACATGGCGTTATGATTTTTGCGTTCTTGTGCCTTCTTGTATCTTCTGAGTCGATGAACTTTAAGCATAAGCTTCTGTTTTAAAGTGTCTAAGAATTCTTCGGGTTTCCTATTATTATTTTCGTGTCTGGTGTGGATGGCCATGTTTTTAAATATTGCTTCGACTCTTTTGATTACTCTGTTGGATCTATTATTATTAATATACTGTGTCAATCTACCGCAGTCAGCTCTCAGTTTTTCTATATCTCTTTCGAGTCTCTGTTGCCACGGTGGTTTATCTGTTCTTCTTGGTCTTGTGCTACCTGTGTATTCCGTTATTTTATAGTTAAGTTCTTCGGATATAATTAATGCTGTGCAATATATCAATGTATGTACGTCTATAAGCTGCGTGTTTTCCGAGATGTATTGGTTTAATATGTTTGTGTTAAATAAATGTGTTAAATGAGTAAGTTTTGGGGTATATTTGAGTTTGGGTAGTTTTGGACGAGCTGCTGGGTCCATCCCTGAATATTGGGTTAGAGCGGTTTTAAATTTTTCGTGTATTTCCTGAATTTGAGTGTCTGTGAGTTTATTTTGATATACGTTTTCTAACGTTTCAATGTCATTTTCTAATAATATGGTAATATTCTCTGTTTGTGTGGATGAGTGTGTGCCTTGTGAATATGCTTGGGAATGACTGTATGATTGAGACTGTATGCTTTGTTGCGATTGGGTGGATGATTGCGGTAGTGAATGTGTAGTGTTTCCTATTGGTATGTGTGTATCAGGTGTTGGGTCTAATCTTGAGTATTCTAGCTGTATACGCACTTCTTCTTTTATTTCGTCAATTTCTTTCTGTGATAAAAGTTTATTTCTTATTATTGTTCTTCTTTGATCAGAGACGCGTTGTTCTGAAACTTTGATTTCTGGATATTGTCTGGTAAAAAGTTCATGCAATTGTTGCCTATACGTAGTCATATCTGTCTCTAATTTAGTGATGTGAAGGTAGGTTCGCATAATAAAGATGTTTACTTCCTTGCTCCATGACATGCGAACTCTTGGTTTCCCAGCCTTGGTGGACGCGGGCAAGAAGGTATTTACCCCCCGCGCAACATTCAAGCCTGGTAAAGGTGGATCGGTACTGAAACTAGTGATGGAGGGTGTAAAGCGTGTGGGAGGCGACGATGACATCGATGGTGATGATGCTCTAGAGGGTGTGTATGATGCCGTACTAGGGCTATATGGCTCTACTGGGCTGTCTGTTCGCTCTGTCTGCCTGTCATCGTCGCTGTTGGTGTCGGCTGTAGCATCTTTGTCGGTGGGAGTCCGCCTGTTCAACTCCTCACCGCTGACGGTTCGCATGCTGAAACACCCAGCGTCAGCTCCAGGTGTGCCCCGGCGATCGCCCCCGGGAAGCGGCCCTAAACGTTTTCTTTTTGAACGAGTCTCCATATTAATGGGTTACCTTTGCCTTGTTAGCCGTATAAGATTCGATTGTATACGTGTCCGCCCCCTACGTGGTCTGGTGTTCGACTCGGACGTAAGGTAGGATTTTAGGGGGCTTATTATTATTATTATTATTATTATTATTAAAATTTATTAATAAGATGTGCATAGTTATGCCTTTAATCATAAGTAGGTTTGTAAGTACATATTATGTTGAATACGTATAATTGAAGATATTAACAACTTTATCATCTTAGTCTATTAATTAAAGTGTTAGGTTTGGTATACGTTTTTTTAGATTCAATTCATACGTTATTCTTTAAAATAATTTAATGTTTGAATATTTTTTTCAAGTATGAGCCCCTATCTGTATAGAATACGAAAAATAGAGTTATGTAGGTATAGTAGATAGTAATGTTTATTTGGTCATTAAACAAAAATTATAAATAATTTTAATGTAGGCAACTTTAACGTCAGAAAACAAGAAAATAATTCTGTCTCGACAAATTCATACAAATTAGTTCACATTTTTAAAGAGAGATGGCGATCGTTGACTTCAAGCACTTATCGTGATTATTTTACACGTGGGGTTCGAAAACGTTCCCTGGCTCATTAACCAGGCATGTCTCAGGCGTTTCAGTAATCGCTACGGTAAGCGCTTATGTTCCTTCTAAATGGTGGTAATGAGCCCTCGGAATGTTCTTTGCTTCTTCTGTTAATGTTTAAACGATAAGTTGCCATTTGTTAACGGATTAGGGGTGTTGAAATTTCATCAATCTATCGATAGGTATATCGATATTTGAAACACTGTATATTCATGTCTTTGATGTTATGTATAACTACCCAATACCTACTATTAATGTATTTTTTAAAGAAACTGTAGGAACGTTTATATGGTTGGTTAAGATGGATGAATTTGAGTTTTACTTCGTCAGAAACCACTAAGTGGTGCTATTACTGTAATAGTACCTCCCTTCAATTCGTGATTGTGCAATTCCGATGCCCACATAAATATTTTCCATCCACTAGTTCACTTGAGGCGCTTCTACGACCCCCATGGGAAGGACCGAATGTGCTGTAGGATCCGATGCAATTATATAGCGCCATAGAAGCGAATAACTTTTTCATATCCATTGATTTTTAATGAAGAGATACTTGTGTTCTCACAATAATAAAAATAAGGAAGTTCTCTTCTTACCATAAAAATCATGTTCCGTAAAAAATGCTTACTGAAGCGCAAATCCATTGAAATCCGAACAGTTCAATCAAAGCTTTCAATCGCTCATTTATGGCCAAAACTGTTACATTACAATGACCAATCATTTGTTTAGTCACAGTCCGAAATGTAAGCAACACACTAAACTAAACAAAACAATGTTGCAAATATCCACAGCAATTATTTAGTTATACTCGTATCGTTATAATCAGAGATTGTCTGATGTAGCGTGACCGAAAACAACTCGCGAAACTAATAATGCGAAATGGGAAAGTCCAAATGAGCCCCCAAATAAAGCTTATTACGCCACGAAATAACATTAGGGCGGATAACGACGCTCGCTGCGACGACTGTTGCTGCAAACTAACACGACAAATAACAACGGCTTTCATATTGTATTTCATATTGCATGTTTTTAATTATAATGCCTATGTTGTTTCAACAGCTCGGTAGCTTAGTGGTAAGAACACCGCTTCACATGCGTGAGGACGGCGGTTCAAACTCAGATAGGTACGCACCTCTAGATCATCTACGTGGGTAATTACATTTTAGCTTTACGGTAAATGAAAACATCGTCAGGAAACCCTGCACACGAGCTAGTGTTTGAAATGGCGGAGGCCATTGGCAAACCACTCCATTAAAAATGCCAAGAGAGAAATTGTGTGTTTCATTTTCATGCAATGATCACGACCCTCAGAAATGAGGATTATGACTCAAGGAGGAGCGGTTTTTAACATGACTGTGTCAATGTCAAGATGTGGTAACAAGTACGTATAATTCAAAATATGCTTGATGATTTTATGCAGTGTAGTCAGCACTTTAAGCGATTAGTCCCTGTTAACTCATTGCCGTTCATTGAATAGGTTGCAGTGGTCAGGTCAAATGCCATCAAGGGGCTGGTTGGCAACTTTTGTAAGTAGGTGTGTAAAATTAAAAACGATTCCACAAAGTGTTTCGCAAAAAGTATCGAATACAGTAAGGCTTCTGTTATAAAATTTCTTTACGAATTTGTATTTTACGAGGAGGCAAATCCCACGCAGGAGAAGCCGCGCAATATTAATTTGAACTCATAATTTCAGTATTATTCTGTAACAAATATGGTTTCTATGAAATAAATGGTGGAGGTAGACGATGTATTGATAAAATTGTCTTATAATAATTAATTTTAAAATATTCAATCGATAAGAAAATCATGATAATAAAATATGGTCTTTTATTTTTCGTAAGGAAAAATAATAGTTAAATACAATGGAAAAGGAATTCCACGCGAATTTAACGTCAGAATTATACAACTAATAGGTCGTTACAGCCTCCGGCGTAATAATTCTTAATTACATATTGGAAGAGTAATAGACAAAACTGGCAGTTAGTTCTATTTAGTTGCCTATTAGCATAGGACACTTAACGACTTTTTACTATGCGCGCTTTATGTGACCGTTTGACTAAGCGTTGCGGGTAATTAAAAGTGTAATTTCGCGTTACTTTTTATACGGACAGTGGACACTATACTTTTATATGACACATTGCTCGGGTCATTGTATAACTGGGTCATTTTGTGAAACTGCAAAAAAATAATATAGATCTTTAACCCTTTTCATAAGTCTAGTTCAAATGTCTTTGTAATAATTATGTACATAAGTATAATAACATTATTTCCTAGCATTTTTTAGTCCTATTTCCTAATCTTTCACATCCACTTCCCTTTAGTGGGAAAGCTTAACGTCTGCCAAGTCCTTACTTATGTATGGCACTTTATAGGTGAAAAGAGGTCTTCCATGTCTTTGATGCTGTGTAATTTTAAAAGACTCTTTAGCATCTTATTTAACTGGTATCAGTAATTTTCCTCAAAACACTGTTATTTTTTTATTATAAAATTAAAAAGTCTGTCCACTTTTAAGTATGTTATGTTATTTTTGGGTTATATTTTTATTCGTAAATTAATATTACAATATAAGTTTAACTTCTTATTTGAACAATATTTAAAGGCTTAACTTACACGGTACATTTTGTTAAATACAGGACCATCATGCTAAGTCAGTTTTTACTCGTTCTCGTATTAAGTAGTTTACTTTGTTGGCTGAAAGAATAAAGTGAGCTTTGGCTTCCGACAACAAAGTGTTTCATTTGATTTGCGTTGTGCCAAGTTTGTTCAATCGGTCGCTTAGTGTGCGTTTAGAAAACGTACACGTACGTGGGATCCTTTAACCAAGACCAGGAACGTTGTTTAAGAAGTAATACAGTTTACGTCTTTGTTATTTATAACACAGCGCTTTCTACCAAGTGTTATGTTATACATAATACTAAAAAGTATACGCACTATTATTATACTACTATAACAAAGCTGAAGAGTTTGTTTGAACGCGCTAATCTTAGGAAATTAATGGTTGGAATTGAAAAAAAATGTGTTAGAGGAAGGCTATATTATCAAACTATGTGTGAGGAAACGGAAAACTACGCTGTTTTATGTTAAAGTCACTATCGGGGTATGCCTTTTCAAAAGTTTATGGTGCATTATGCATAGCACAAGGTTATGTGTGTTCCTTCTGTTTGAAACAGGGATTAAATGTGTACATAAATGTTACAAAGAATTAAAAACTACTTATAGAGGTCTGCCCATCCTGCCTTTCCGCAGACACAGCACAATTAAAATAAAAAAGCGCTGTGTTTGCGGAACGGCTGGCTAATGAAAAATAAAGCGTATGTTAATAGATACAATTACGGCTTAGTAAATGGTTCGTCAAAAAAGGCATCAAACTCATTAGACGACAAAGCCGGCGAATGAATGGTGGATCAAAGGGATGCTCACGCCAAGTCGCCACTTGCGTCGAGTGGTCGTTACCCGTACCCGCCCAAGCACGCCCTACTCCTTTGCCTCCCTTTTTAACAATCTTTGACTCAAGAAACGCCAAATTTGATTATTGAGATACCTAATACTGGATGAAATTAAATTACTTACATTGTTCCATTCAAAGAGACAAGTTGAGCTGAAAGTGTTTTTCATTACGAGTGATCTGTGGAGGATTTTCAAAGTTATATCTTCCTGCCGAGTTTTCGGCATGACAATTCTTATGGTCAATCAATTACGCAGGATAATAGATGCATAGCATCCGCATTTTTTTTTATTACGGCTATATGGCTACAATTTTTCTATTTTTAAAGAAGTGGATTGTTGAAATTTCAATATTTTGATAAATGTCTCCTACTTATAGTTTCTCCCGCCACGCTGTCTTCACTTCACTTCGCTTGTAGTTTTGAACAAGCGTAGTTTCCCACAAATTAACTCTATTAGCTATTATAATGGTTCCTAATAGAACTCTGTCTACAGCGTATTTTCTCTTCAATTACTAAAACTTTTACACGAAATTCCACAAGAAGAACAAAACAGACATGGGTATATTGCTTTACCTTTTACTTTATTTTTCGTTCATAAAAAAGTGGCACGGAACCGTCCCGTTACCGCAGGGCCATAGGGGTACAGGATTTTTTTCCACAAGACAACGCTTTTGCACGCCATAACTGCAGGCTAGCTAGGCCTGCAGCCGTCTGTTCGGGATTATTAATTCCACTATCCACGAAACTCCTGTGGTTTTCTTTACACAAATAAAGACGGACCGGTAGGAACTCTTGGCGTTTACTTGCTTTTTAAGCAAGGTCAAGATGTTGAAGCTTACCCTCTGAAATGGTTGTAGCAGAAGTTACAATTTATAAATTTTGATTTCCCAATTTCTACTTCTAAGAGAGACATTAGGACGCTCTTCCTACGAGGTTTATTAGATGTCTATATTCAGATTTAGGACAAGTTTGGCGGCCAAGTTATGCAAAAGCGATGCTAAATTAATGCCCAGACTTGGACAAGCACGGGCCATTTAGAACGTTTGTTCTTAGATTTACTTCAATTAGCCATTACCAAGCTATTTATGAACACCACGTCGTCTGTTATTATGATAATCTTGATGGTTTTAGCTATTAAACATTGTCCTTTAATGATAGCTCGATCGATTAACTTTATCTCCAAATACTAGTATGATAATCGCAAAATGACATAGATTTGTAAATTCTTATACATACACAGATATGACAAAAACAATTTAATAAAACATTTAGTAAATCAATGTTCCTTACAGACACCTTCTTACGACCCCATTCAATGGGTACCGTGAACTTGAGTCCGATCCCTTCAGGATTTTTCAGCGGTAACTTGGTTTGCGATCCCCAATTTCATCTGCCAGTGATATCTCATCTCACTGATGGACTCGATTACCGTAGGTAAGTAGCTTCCGTGCTTCAGTAAAACACCAATATAATGATGAATGCTCAATTTACCCTACGCCCAAATTGAAATTGTGGTTAATTTAGATTGGTTTAATTTGAAAGGCGCGAAAATAACCTAAATAAAATTATTTCATCACACCAGAAAGATCTTATTCATATTTTACGCGCCGGTGAGGATATTCAGTAACAAAGATAAGGAAATTTAATTTTAAAAAGTGCTCCTACAGCAATTTTTAAAAATTATCTCTTCCACACCGCTCATAGCATAAAATCATTTTAGGTTTCCCGGATGACTTATTTTAGAGGGCGCCTTATTATTGATTGAATATCTTTTGATGGTTTAATTTAATAGTAAAACTTTTAACCCCCCTAACTAAAATCTGCTCGAAGTATTAATATGACACTTTAATAAACTACATTATAACAAATTAAGAGTGTAACCACAGCAATGTTCATGAATGAAAACTAAATTATCTGCAATTTATTATGTAACATAAGCCTGTTACATAATAAATTGCAGATAATTTAGTTTCGTAATCGTCAACTACTTTACAAGCAAAATATATTTTTAGAGTGAACAATGGCGTAAAACAGCAATGGAACCGTTGAAGGCCTATTTGTTACTACAAGTTATTGTTCCGAGTGAGAATCGCGGAAGGTTTGTAACTTTTTTTTATAGTGTCTGATCGTGCAGTCGGGGGACTCGTAAAATGAGATTGGCACAATCGACGCTGGTTTACTGACTTATTAAATCGATCTTCCAGTCCGATATTCCTGCGAGTTGTACGGCAAGATTTCAATTTTGTTTATAACCTTTCATTTTTTGTCTAAATTGAGTCTGTAGATAGGCATAGGCAATAAGAAGGCGTTGGTATTGTTTGATGTCTAATAGAAACTAAACGACCGAAGTAGAATGAAATACTGGACAACTTATTTTACTTGTATTTTTTTGAGTGTTTGCAAAGTACTAGTCTAGACAAAATAGCCTTTCAATAAATTATCACAACTGTTAGTTGAGTGAGTAAACGTACGACGAGTAGTGAGATAGAACCACAAGATTTCGCTTGCATTCATAATTAGCGGTTTAAGAGTATCGGGGAGCCTTTAAAAGGTTTTAACAGAGTAGCTTAAAACTGCTTCCAGAATTTTAATCGGGTCTGCTTGATCCGGCAATTTTTCTGTTATATCCGGCGGGGACGACCACAGCCAGTGGTGGCGGCGCATTATTAATTACCGTCTGCCCACCGTTTAATATTTCACCTGAGTGCAGGATCGCCTCAACCGCTTGAGCCTTAATCCTCACTTAATTCCCCATATTTCGTCGTTTTCAACGTTTATCCAAAACGGAAACTCGTTTTTTATTTTTAATGCGATCAGATCAGCACGTTTGAGGGTTAAGCTGTGTAATGGCTGTAATGGGACAAGCAGCTTTTCGGGTTGGTATCTGACTCGCGTGGCTTAGTTAGATGTATGGATGTGATCCCGATCAATGAAGCTTGTTGCATGGGCCTTGAAAATTACATCTTGGATTATTCTTTTCTGATTGTTTACTTATAAACAATAAGTTAAAACAGTTACTGCCAATACTGAAAAACTATTTTAGGTTCCTCATTTAAAAGTATACTTTCTCCATTAAATAGTAATTCTCAGGATTTTTTTTATTCAATTTTTCTTGTGTTTATAATTGAAGTGCACGTACAAAAGACAGGTAACAATACCTGCGTGCATTCTCTACAAATTAGCCACGAGACTGCAGGCAAAATGTGAACTCGTATTCTTTCACATTGTTTCATAATTAGAATAATAATATAAATTAAGGATGTTGCTTTCACAATGTTGATATAAAAGTTTCATGCTCGTGTACCTCAGAAACATTTTATGAAGGATCAAGGGTAAGGTAGATGTGAACTACAAGTCTATTTGCGCTAAATGGTCTTTCATATTTATTGTCTATATTTTTTATATTTAGAATAATAGGCTAGTTGCCTCATATCACCATTTATAAAATCACTTTTAATTCGAATGTTATTCCGTACAAGGGTCCAAAATATGTAAACTTCATGAAATATAAATACGGGATTGCTGCAAAAATTCAACTTAAACCCGATACATTTTTACTTCTTTTTCTCTTGATTGAAAACACCGTCCGCCATGATTCTACGTCACCAATATTGTAAACAACACAAATTCAAACGACAGTTTCGACAGGTTATTCGTGGTCTTTTATTTAAACGCGTTGATTGTTGTTTATTTCACTATTAAAATATTATACACTTCACATTTCTTGAAAACAAACCTGCCCAAAATAGATACTTTGATGGTTGCAAAATGTTTTGCTTCAAATTCTTATTCGCAAATTCTCATCACTGGGTACTTCAATCCACAACTTCTTATTGATGTATTCTTACATTCACGCACGATACAATAGTGGTAATTCATAAATGTATCATGTAATCTATACGAAGACATGGTTTTAATTCCGATAAACACTTTTTGGTTATGTCACGCGTATTGTTGACAAGAACAGTGACGCCACGGCACCGACCATCATGGCGGACGGCGTTTACGGTAGTATAGTGAAATTAATAATTTAAAATTCAAAATACAGTTGGATAGGTGCTTCAAAAAAATTTCATATTTTTTTTATGTTGTAATATAATCGTAATGTACCGTTCTATCAAATAATAAAAATAGTGGCAACTAGCCTATTGCGAACAATTTCATACTATGTATATGGTTTGTTTCTTGAAATGTTGACTGTAGGAAGATATTTGTCAGATACAAACTAATATGTCAGCGCAATTTGAAAACCAAAATGCACAAGAAAAACTAGACAGGAATAGTTTACATTGTATAAATCGATCTAGCGGGAACGTTCCCGAATGCAATATCCGCTTTTAAACGAGTTTTTGGTTCAAAAAACTATTCGCTCTAGAACTCAGGCAAAGGCGAATACAATTGCACTTTTTAATACTGTTACTAGATAGGTATGTTCATATTATCATAAATACAAAAGATGGTATGCGTTCAATTCACGAACGAACAACAAAGGAAAATCCGACGATTCCAGTAGGTAAAGAGTAAAAAATCGATGTGTAAAATGGATAAACTTAATTTTTTAATTTTTTTGTACTTTTAAGTCGAAAAAAGTTCAAAACCTCTTTTATACTGTTATTTTTTACACATAGCTCTGCAAACAAACACATTTTGCAAAATCAATCAAGTGTTGAATTGGAAATGTTACATGCAAGCAGATACCTATAACGATTTCATTGGAGCTCCAAAACTTTGTAAGTGCTGACGTATTTTAACCGGCTTGATTTTTTATCTGCCCATCCAATGAAACTTTTAACGGGTGTCGATCAAATCGGTTAATAATAAAGTATGTCTCGAAACGAATCGTGATCCTTCAGACCCGCAAACTAAAGGTTACAGCCGTTATAAATAATTTATTCCAAAAGTTTTAACGTTTGAAGAAAGGATATGTATTGTCGGATATATTTGTCTGTCACTTAACAAAATAAGTGACAGATAAACTGACAAAATGATTTTGATAGCACGTAATTTTTTATGAAGGACTGATTAATTGTTAAATGACTTCATATTTGTTTTGGGCAGAAATAAATTGTGACAAAATGGTTTCGTCAACTTTACTGCATTCTTAATTCAGAATATCTGCGTAAGAGGAAAAATTATGGGAGGCTAAATAATAACCGGGATGAATGGTAGAGATAAATGGATTCAACCGACCCCAAATAACTTAGATTTAAGGCAGATGAATAGATGGTCTAAGGTTAGACGGAGAAGATAACATGGAACTTTTCTTTGGATTTGCATATCAAATGAGTATACAAATAACGTTCAGTTTTTTGTATTTTTAAGGAAAAAGTATTAAAATAAATTATTTATATTTGGTGAAACACTCTTACTTCCATTGATTTAATTCAAAATAAGAAGCTGTATCTATTGAAAGAAATAATTCTTAAGGTTCATCATACATTAACAAGAATACCTCGCGTATGAGTAGATTAATAGACTTTCCTACTATTTCCTAACCATTAAATGCTTAGTTTAAATCTGTCTTTTAAAGAAAACTTTAAAACCATTATAACAACAAAAAAAAACATGTTAACATTTTAATAGTAACAACCAACTATACCGATATCGGTGGTGAGGAGGTATGTTTTAAAAGCTTACAAAGCACCCAAGTTAGAACAATGTTCATTTTTGTATTTTAAACTTAAAATTGACGGGTAGTTACAATCAATATAATTTTTCAGTATGTTTTACAAACACTAAATACCGAAGATATAAAAATATGCCTATATATGGATATTTCTAAAATCGTAAGAAATTATTATTGTACCAGCGGCCGCCCGCGACTCCGTCCGCGTGGATTTCGATTTCCAATATCCTATGTGTTATTGATGTCTCTATAATATATATAATTGATGTATCCTATGTGTACTGATGTATAAGCTATATTGTGGTAAAGTTTCATTCAAATTCAAATACATTCAGTAGTTTTTACGTGAAAGAGTAACAAACATCCATACATCCATACTTACAAACTTTCGCCTTTATAATAGTAGTAGGATGCATAGCCCTTCTTGACGTTAGTTGTAAAAACACTATAGGCATTACGTGTTTCCCTAGGCAAGTCTCGGATTAGGCGACCCTCATTACGATATACTCGTAACAGCAATCAGTTGCAATGACCTGTTCTAGGAAACGAGCGCCTTACTTATTCAATGAGAAATGGTTTCCTAGAAAATATACTCAAATTCATTCAAATTGTACAGGACATCAGGCCAGTCTAAAATAAAACATTGCAACGTCATGAAAATATCAAATCATGACAACACAAACATTATTTTTAAGTTTTTTGGTATTTTAAGAGGATGATCTACTAGAGAAAGAAATAATGAAAATATTATAGCGAAATACACGGATATATCATGAACACGAGTATTTGGATACAGATTCCAATCACAAGTTGATATTTTTGTTATAAAAATGTAAGTATTTAATTACGAGTAACCGTATTAATACAATTTCATAGAAAAAAACCGGCCAAGAGCGTGTCGGACACGCCCATGAAAGGGTTCCGTAGCTAAAAGATAGCCCGACCGCTTAAGACAACATTTAGTAAGGGCAACTGCACGTCATAAGTTGGTCGAGTTGTATAAAAATAACTATGTATGATACAGGGTTCGCTATAGTTTTCGTTGAAAGTACTTACTTGGAGGTATACAGGACATTTTTTTCAAATCGGACCAGTTACAAAGGTTAATAGTATTTCAAAAGTTAAGGGGGGGGGGACGCTCTAATTTTAACTTTGTATTAATATATCTCGAGACTGGGGTGTTTGATCCACATGGTTTCAAGGCGAGTTTTATTGTATTTAAAAATACCTGTTTAACGATACCCTACACGATGGGTTAAGTCGAATTTTTTTTTAGAATTAACTTTTCGCTGTATGAGAGGGGGGGTAAAATATGATTATTTTTCGATAATTTTAAAAACCAATTCTTGAATTATCGCTATACATCTCTCCACCAATTTTCGTGGCAATCGGTTCAGAAACGGCGGAGAACGAACCAGGACAGACAGACAGACATGACGAAACTATAAGAGTTCCGTTTTTGCCATTTGGCTACGGAACCCTAAAAAATTAACACGCGGTAAGGTAGGTACAAAATTTTAAGTGCTTAATTACCTGAATTGTTTTTTTACCTAAATTAATTTCATGTTGTTTCAACCTTCAATAGTCGTGCAATCACTGGAATTGCAAGTAATTAGATAGTAGGTTTTCCAAGGAACAGTTTCTTTGATAGAACTTTAATGACTTCTAAGTAAGCAAAATTGATTTTCCTTTCAATTGCTTCAATAATTGAATGCAAAATACCTTTTGGATTATAATATTATGATTGAATCAAACTCTTGGAACTATTAAATAAATATACCATTTTCGTTTTAAAACACTCTAAGATTCAAGTTATTTTTCTGATACTCTAAGTTTCATTTAAGATTTTCCAGTCTCATACGAGCATAGTTTTACCTAACATTTTTCGTATCGGAGGTCTAACTGAGTTTTAAGGATATATGATTTTTTCCATTGTAATCATTATTCACTCACCTTATCATTGGCACAGTACGCTAAAGGTGTTGATTTAGGTCAATAAGACAATTCCAAAATTAATCACGTTTCTCCAACTGAGGGCCGGCACTTAATCGAAAGTATTTTGTTAACTGAGGGGTTTAATAAAGAGAAAACAAATTGTTTTCGGACTGGCAAAACGGCGCAATCTTCGCGGCAGATAGTAGTAATTACTAATGAACCTTTACAAGTACTTAAGTATCGAAAGGGGACTGTTTACAGCCTCATTGGTGTTTCTCTTGACGTGTGATCGTAAATTTTTTACGTTACGATTGAATGGTCCACTCGCCCTTAACTAAAACAGGTTATAAACTTTCATGATTCCAGTTTATGGTACTATTCGTGTTCATTTTATAAATGATGTACCTCAACATCGCCCTTTATCTTCTTCTTTATGTTGTTGCTTTAATTTGGGTATCTGTTTATCTTTGGTTGCAGTTAGTACTTTCCGCTTGTTGAGTTGAAAGAAGTAAAGTAAAGCGTTAATGTTTTTAAACTTAATTAATTCTTCGCGCTTGAAAATTGCGCAGAGGTTTCTTTCAGCAGCTCGATGTAAAACCTCTCGACCGGGTTAATTTTTTTGACTCTGTGTGATGTTGGCAAAATATAATTAATTTAACATTACATTAATTTTTTACCTCTTTTTGTTCCTATGTTTCATGTTTACTGATTTAAAGTAATGAAACCGCGTCTTTATAATGTAATTAGTTCATAACATATAACTCAAACATTTCTTCTAGTGTAGTTACTGAATTTATTGTCGTGATTCTACAAAGCAAGAAAGCTTAAATGCACTGTGTGTTATGCTTTTGTCTGGTTATTTAAAAATATATTGGAAAACAAAGACATCACCAAAATATCACAATGAATTACTTAACGCCGTAAAACCGATGGAATATTCTACATTACTTTCAGTTCCAATGTGTTTCCACGTAAACGATTCACGGCAGTTACAAGGAAAAATCTGTCAATTTGGCGCAAGTTAAATTGTGGGGGATATTAGTTTATTACGGAATCATTATAATGTATTCTATCCAAAAAGTTCTCGTAGAATATTTTTTCTTAAAAGCGCACGTATAGAAATATTTAGGAAAAGGTTGGCAAATATCACGTCTTCAGTTTATTGCGCGTTCGTCGGAGGCTTCGTGACCGACCGGTATACGTGTTCGATTGACCAGGTAATGACTTATTCGCTGCGGATAAGTTCTACGGCCGGCCGTCCCGGCTCGTCGCCGTATGCCTCAGCATCGCTTGCTGTATGGTGAAAGAACTTATCGTTTACCAGCGCTCCGCACCGGCTTTACTACGAGTAGTAGGTCCCGCCCGCAAGGTAATAATCTAAACATTTTCTCATCATCATTCATTTCAATGCGTGGGTTCTAATCGTCGCCGATCCAAAAAATGTAAGTAAGCACTTTGTTTTTTCCGTTGGGAAATTCCCATTTATAGTTCAAAGTAACGAGTAATCCTCCGTGTTTTTGTCCTGTACCTGTCCTAAGGCCCTCGTTTGTAATGTGTCCTTAATTATTTTAAAAGTACTCATGTTTACGCAATTCAACACGGTTATTTACATTACATGTGTTAGAAACAATTAGTTCGGTTTTTACAGAATTATCACAGCACAAGTTTTGTTTTATTTATTTATAATAACTAAATTGCGCCATTCCCAAGCCAAGGCGATGTACAATTGAGAAATAAAACACAAAGCTTCCCTTTTGTATATAATTCTGTTTACACGGGTTGAATAGGAAAACCTAGGGGTTTCTATTTCCTTACCTCGTGAAAGCCGGTCTTTGCTCAGGCATGAAAGCTGTTTTAAATATTGCGTCCCGATTTAGCCCACTAAAGCCTCCTTACACATTATGTTACCTAACATGAGAATTACTTCTGGGAAATGGCGTTCTGAATTGATAAACGTTTTGTTGTGGACCCGTTTGTCCCATGGCAACTCTTACTTTGTACTTTGACGTACTTTGTTTGTGGACGTTGCCACTCAATTCTGCTAAGTGAGCGTGACCGGCCATACGAGATTGTTATGAAACCTTTACTTACCGAAACCCCAATACAGATTCTTAAAATTTTATAAAGTAAACATACAAAAAAATATATATAAAGTATGCCTAATTTGGTAGGCAATAGCCAATCATTGAAATTAGGTCATCGTTAAAGTGATGCTAGCTAGTAAGCTGATAATCCGGAACTTGGGAAACGTAAGGAAAACTTTACACTAAGATGGTATGAATAGCAAAATTACAGCAAGTATTTCTGTTTGATTTATCGTTTCGGCTAATACAATCTAGTCCGATACCAAAGATAGGTTGAACAAAATTTTAATTCATCATTATTTTATCCCCACTAAAGCCGCAGTAGGTACCGCCAGAGTTTTTAGATGTACATTTCTTATACTCTTGTGTACATCGGTTTTATATAAGAGCCAGTTCGAAAAACATTTAAACAGATCCGTCATATCAAAGCGTGGCTGGCGAGATACGCCGAATTCCTTGACTATACATTTAGTTACGTACCAACAACAATTTAATATAAAAGGCGTTGAATTGACGCCTACAAAGGGCGCATTCGGACGCTGCTCGTCGAGGCGAAAACAAATTAATTGCTATTGGTTACGTTCCAGTGTCGTAATTGCTTTGTTCTCAGAGATCGATCAAGTAAGAAAAATTAATTGAAATGCCTGACGAACTCCCAGACGTCATCGAGCCTTCCGTCTCCTAAATATTTACAAGGAAATTTTGATAGCGAAGTAGTTGGTAATTAAAATGCTGATTGATAATTTCAAAATGTTGTATCAATTTTCCAGAAAACCAAATACTTACCTTTCTGCTTGGTTTTCTTAAATTATGAGAGACCAAGAGATGATTGGTAAGAAGTTTCCAAAACACAAAAATTCGCGGGTTACTCACAGTACGAAAATATGTAATGCATAAAAGATAATGTACGTTTGATTTTTTCTGTTTACTAATTTATGTGCCCATAGTACAAGGGTACAAGCTTTGGGTTTAGTTCGGGGCTAGGGCGGGCAATTAAGTGTTTCAAGTGCTCTATTGATATTCTTCTATATATTTATTTGCAGACTTGGCAAGCCTATTTTGAACATCTGTTGAAACAAGTAAAAAGTTTATGCAAATCTTGTAATATTTAAGCGCTGACAAAGAGTTCGTGCTATGAAAACATATATCATAGAGTTGTCGCAATAAAAGCAACAGATAACAAGGTTTAAGTAGATGACAATGTCATAGGTACAAACTTTCTGCCGCATAAATTGGTTGTGTCGCCGTGAAAACAAAGGAAACAGTTTTTTTTGGGCCCACCAACAATCGGTAACGTTTAAGAGAAAGAGAACTATGTTAAAAATTTATATATTTTTTCATGAATTTTGCAATTGAAGTGAATTTCAAACGAAACCGGAGTCATAAAACCAAAATAAAAAGCCTTATTTTGATTATATCCCTAAACTATCTGTCCAAAGATTAGTAAACATGGCTGACATACAGATAACTGAAGGAAAAAAGGTTTTTATCAATAGAATTAAAATAAAACACTTGAAATCGAACATAAAGGAGACGCAATTTACTTTTGGAACGGTTTCCATGCCAATTTTTATCTAAGGCGGTGATTGGTAGTGACTTTTAATCATTTAATTAATGAAATAAAATAATTCGAATAAACAATACAAAAAAATCCGTATAACGGAACGCAAGTGCTAGTCTATTGCCGGATTTTGATTTTATTTAAAAACTGAATACAAATGTCAGAAACCTTCCGTTTGTCAACTGTCATTAATCGTTTTACTATATAATTTTAAAAAGCTGAAGTTTGTTTGTTTGTTTGAACACGCTACTATCAGGAACAGCTTTTTCGAATTGAAAAAATATTTTTGCGTTGGATTATACATTAGTCGAGCCAGGCTTAAACTAAAATATGTTAAGCTATAGTTTAAGACTATTTGTGCAAAAACCTTATTCCACGCGGACAGAGCCACAGGCGGCCACTAGTCATAATAAATTGCTTTTACTTCAGATACATAGGAAAAACATAATGGAAAATCGCCCTTATGTATTGTATAAGTCTTTACGGTTCAGGCGTTGAAAGCCAGGAAAGCAAATAGACAGATTAGTTTATGAGGTTAATATATATTTTCACATCTTATTTCTAACGATTCCGGTTAAAATATGAAAAAGTAATGTTACCACTATAATCTGCAGATTATAAGGAATAAATTGATACCCATTTCGTAAATAAACGCTAAAATTTTATGTGGCCTAACTCTCCATACAAAAACGATTGTCACCTTTGACAATAACTTGTTTTTAGTCTATAGTCTATATTCGAAAGTACATATTATTTCTTGTCAAATATACCTTTCAATAAAAAAGTATTAATATTATTTATTAAATACTACTATTACTTTAACACTTATTTTGATACTTGAAGACGCTTAGTGACACATCAGAAGTGTTCAGTTGACGCCTGCCATTACAAGATTAATTTAGTTAAAAAGTCCTCGGTTAATGTTCTTAATTATTAAATCGCACCCTTAGAATGAAAGTGACCTAACTAAAATTTCCTGTTACACTCGATATTTCCACAAACTGGCATAATAAAGCATTATCTATAACTTATTGTAATTATTATCATTATCCCACCGACTTGCTCGATAAAATCAACAACTTTTTATTGGTATTATGTCCATGTAGCTATATATTATGTATTTGTTTAATAAGAATATCCTGACATTTATTAGTCAAACTTGTAGAGCAATCGAAAAGGAGGATTGAAGGTGTTTCAACAAACAACAGGCTTATCTGTCTCTAATTGTTTTAAATTTGTTATAATTTTAAATCATTGATGTCTACATTTGATTGTTTTTTTCGAAATGTACTTGTCATATATGGCCACATGTTACAAAAGTAACAGATATAACATACAGTTGCTATAACTTGAATAAGCTGTAATACTTCTTAGGCATGTTATATGATACAGAACAGTGAGTCGATCCACTTATGTACATAAGCGATTGCTTACCTACGCAAATCACTCGTTGAATATGCAACGACTAGTTTAGGAGCTCAGTAAGCACATGCTTAGACTATTAAGTTCCTACATCTCGGTTTAGAATCACTTTATTTTCATCCCTCTTAATCCTTCAATATCGGCACTAGGATGTTTACGTTTTAAGCGAAACTTTCACGAAAATCCTGTTAAGCTACGTACAGATTATATCTGTGCCACGATTAATGAAATATACTCCGTATCTCAGTAAAATATTACTGGATAATATCACGCATATTGATCTGGAATTATGTAAAACGTATTAGATTAAGCGAAAGGATCACAAACTCAAAACACTTTGTTTTCAGTACCGTAAGAAATACAAAATGTTTGATGTGAAAATGTCTGATCCAATTAACCAGTAAATTTTATAATATACGGGTATGTTTAGAAACATTATAATCATCCAACAGAAGTTTCAAAGAGATTCCTGACTATGATATTCAAAATAAAATGATGTCTAATTATTTCTTGCATGTATAAATTCAATATTGTTTTCAGTTTTAACAAGTAAAATAAATGTTAATAAATGTGAATGTTTATATTTGCATTAATTTTCCGTTTTTCTTTGTTCAAATATGTAGGATATAATTAATACTACCCTATTCCTTCCCGTGGGTGCCGTAAGTAGCGACTTAGGGACATTGTGGGAGAATGGGCAGAAGCGATCCCTTGTGTTTTTTCGCCCACCATTTGCGTCACCGTCTAAATTCTGATTCACACCGGCCTATGATTCGCAGCTTCCTTATTTTATGAAACATAATAACTTGATAGTCTGATAACCATCCATCTACAAGTCAAACTTCGCGTCGGTATTGCCTGAGCAAGTTTTAATTCTAGCTCGGCCATGTCTATTTTAATCTCCTTAACTAGGTATAATGATCGAAACTTCTGGTCTGGTTTCAATATGAAACAACATTAATATCGTGCAAACTTGAACTTCGACATGACATGAACGTATTACTACGTATGTATGTGTCTAAGTGCAGTTTCATAGTAAAGGGTTGCCGAGGTGGTAGGGGGGATTCGGGGAGGGAGCGTTAAGGAAAATCCAATTAGTTGGATAAACATTCGATTAAACTATACACTTGAGATAAGCTCTCTTTGGTTGTAGGAGTTCGTAAACGGCGATTAAATTGCGGTGTAAATTGTTTGTTAATTGACCTCCAATTAATGTAGTGTTGCTCAACGAATTATAGGGAATCCTTTCACTATAATAAACTGCAGTTGCACTAAAAATATTTCATTTATAGCCGTTTATTACCCTTTACGTAGCCTAGTTGCGGTTTAGCTTTGATCTGTTTTTATATAAAAAGCAGAGCGTAATTAAATAGCTGTACTGTTAATTAATTTATTCGAGTTTTGTAATAGTTATGAATGAGATATTCAGCTGTGCGATTAGCAAGTTATTCAGGAATTTATTATTTATAACTACAAAATGCCAGTCCAGATGCAATTTATTTCATTATCTTCAGTGATCAATTATTATTATTGTTTGAGTATTATGCAGTTATCCGAATCGAGACAAACCTTAAACAAGCATTTATACTTTTTGTTTACCACACTAAAGAAAATCTACAAGTAATATTGTAAAATATCATTATTAGTGCGTTTTTCGAAATATATATACTGTACGTAAGCGGGTAGATAATTGAAATGTAATTGAAATTTAATTATCATGACCAAGTCTACAGTAGATAATTAAATGTAAATATTTAAATGTTAATAATTCTTCGAGATAATATTGAAAATGGTTTTTTTACCAAAACGTGAGTCAGGAAATTTAGCAAATGCGCTGCATTCATTAGATTATTACAAAACATGTTTTTGCAAAACTTTAAATTTATCAAATAATTAAATGTGGTTTAATTTACTTTAACCTAAGCAGCGTATCGATTACCATCATCGCTGACTTATTTTGTGATGTTGTATTTATATTAATATGTCTTAACGTGTCGCCTGTGTGCCCGTATGCTCCATAAAAAAATGAAGATCTATTTTTTTTTATGAAAGCGCACAATAGGGCCGTCAATCAACGCACTTAGTGGTGCAGTCGCCGTGGTCGAAATCGATTAAGAGCATCATCACCATCATTATCATATTAATACCGAAAAAAACCAACGGAATCCGCAGTGCAGTTAACACGAAACCGGACCATCCCCAGCTGCAAACATCGGGTATCCGATTCTCATATTATTCTTGGTCGCGGTATTGCGGTAATGTTAGACCCTCGTCAGGTTATGCCGAGATGTAATTCAATCTAGGCCACCCCATCAATCTGTGAGTTCTCACGCATATATTTCTGTTGATTTGACAAATGAGAAGGGTGTGCCGTCTATGCGGATGAGGTACGGAGCTGGTGGATCGGTGAAATATAGGTACTTGATGCTTTCTGAGTTAGGATCTCGCGTGTCAATATCTCCGGGATGAGGGTAGGGTTGCAACAAGTTATTTTTTTTCCGGGCGGTAAAATATTTTCTTAAATTTTTAAAATCGCGTTCTGGTTTAGATTATACCTTTTTTCCGACTGTAACATATTTTTCTATTTTTCCAGTCGATTATTAAAAAGGATGACAACATTGTAACACAAAAATCCTAAAAGCATCCACGGAATTTATGATTTATCATTGCTCCATTTGGGGACCCACTTCACCTGACCTGTTGTCAAATTATTCGTATTCGTAACTCAATCGTGGGGGGAAAATAACTTACTGATCTAACACATGTGTTACTTAGTAGTAACTCAACCGAAGCGTCAAGCAGTGAGTAGTTACATGTACAAAATAAAAAAATCGCTTTTTGTCCTGTTTAGTGGTTGTCATCAAACACATTTTTATTTTTTTTGATAGCCGTCACGTGGCTTGGTGTGGGCGGTTTTTGATTTGAAAGCAAAATAAATCTGTTATTCCTTGAAACAACGCTTTTAGCTCAAAATAGTAGTATTTATGTTAACAATTTCTATGACTCCTAAGAAACAAATTGCGGTCTAGACTCTAGATTATCCGAAGCAAGTAATTTTATTAGGATAGATATTTTAAGAAATGTATTTATAAGTGTTTACTTAATTAAATTCATGTTTTCACAGTTGTCCTGTGTCAATTCAAATGGATTTTATTCTGGGAATGTGAACAAACTTTTCAGGTTCAAAGTAATTACATCATTTTTTGTGAAAAAGGTGGGAATGTCTAAGAATAGAACATATTCGTATATTTTATTCTTATGTTAATTTACTTATGTAAATTAAACAAGTGATTCTCGAGGGAAAGGTTCTTCAATAACTTATTAATCTTATCATTATGTTTTTTCAATTGATTGGAGTTTGTCATTTTATATATTTTTTTAAATGACTGAACAGGCTACTTGCCGTAGCTGTGACAACCCTACATGCAGGGTTAACTGAAGCATTCACTACGGGATGATGTTACGTTATCAGACTTACATTAGTGAATGGTTAGAAAATATGGTTCTCTTAGCAATGGCAGGTATAGGGTCCGACCCGCAATCATATTCATTTTTAGTTATGTTATTTTCGACTTTCTTGTTGAATTACCTTTACATCTATTTAAATTAAAAGTTAAGAACTGCTTAATGAGAAAAGGTTATTATAAGATAGAAGATTTTTTAAATGATGTTGACAAGAATTTGTGGGTCTGACAATTTCTTACCACTCTGCGCATGTGGTTGTCTAATTTATTTATTTATTACATTTGTAATTTTTTATTTTTTATATTTGACATTTTTAATTATTTATTATGATGACATGTAAAAAAAAAATGTACATATATTTATTTTTTAAAAAAAGGCTAACTGTTGAGTTTCTTGCGGCACTTCTTCTCAGCAGGCCATTCACGTCGAAGTGCTGGTAGGTAAAAAAAGATATGACGTGCAAAAGAATTTCTATGTAAATCAAATTGCAAAATAAACCACTTTGACTTGACTTTGACTTATATTTTTAAAATTAGGGAGAATATTGTATCATACTTGTATAATGTTGTGCCTCCATTTTGTATTGTATATTGTTTAGCTTATGCATTCCACATACAAATTAGCCTTGCTTAGTTTTGGGCTAAATTTAAAAATGAAATAATCTAATTTAAGACTTTGTGTAAAATTTAAAAGGGTATTAAGGTCATTTGTAATTACTTGCATTGAACAAAAGAGGAAATTCAGCGATTACATGAGTTTTACGCAGAACAATATCACAAATATCATAGTTTGTTATTTCCTGGTATTAAACAAAGAAACGAATTATTGAAAAGTATGGATTTGATGAAAAACTAAGATTAGATAGAGTTCGGAAGATTTCCTTACTACGGCGTAGCACAGCTGCGTCTTGCTACGATGTGGGCTCTTGTAGCATACGAAGAAATATCAAGGCTGGGAAAGGATTAGGACAAATATATTTAGTTTAATGATTTATAAAATTAAATAGTAGGTACCAAATATCTGTGCGTACAGTATTAGTTAAATGACCAATTCCAAGATGACCTTTCGGAGCATTAACATTTAAATCCTTTAAGAATGATTATAAAATTGGTGTTTATTAGTTAACCCTCATGCCACAAAATTAAAATTTCTATGATAAGATCAGCGTGCAAAATAGTTGCATGTATAGGTTTCAGGCGAGGATCGAACCCTAGCCTCTCACTTTTCCATTGTAACATTAACAGTAATCGCGTAAGTATCAGTACAGTACTTACCTTTCTCCCACCCTAAACACGCATCAATTGGGTATTTGACTGCATACGAAATAAATTACGACATTCTAAGATTAAAGACGAAATCAAAAATTAGGCACAATTTTTTATCTCACAGTTACTATTGAGCTTTTAACAAATTATTACAGCTACTTGAAGTTAAAAGAGTATTGATTTGACACTACAGCATCGTGACGTCACGATTCAATATTTCATAGATTTTTTTCCTACAAGGTTACGTTTTTGACATTTAAAAAAAGTAGGTCATTTGACCTGTCAGTCAAATACCGTATTGTTTCTTCATTGTCTGGAATTGTAACAGTCGTCTGTTACAACAACGGGCGCTCGCACATGTGAGGGTATTTTAAAAACAAACTGATTGCCGGCGGGTGCTATTTTTCTCTTGAAACGTTATGTACCGCTCTAATAACTCAAAACGATAACATCAAAAGGTGCTGGTACTTAGTCCTCAGTTCGGAAGTCGCAGTTTAATGTGGGTATTAGTCCGCCGGATTTTTTCCATCAACCCTAACGACTGATATTATGGTAACAAATGACGTGAAAACTATGTTAATTTGATTACTGGCCGGTTGTAAACGTTTTGGGGCGGTTAAGTTTTGAGCGGTGGAGAACGCACATATGTATGTAAGTGGGGAGAGATTGCGATATTACAGAACAGAAGAAAAAATCATACACCCATTGGACTACAAAAATAGTAACAATATCCTTACTTGTTTTAAAACGTTTTTTGTCAGTACTTCATTATTTATTTCAGACACAGTCTGACTCATTCCACCAGTTTGTGGCGATTAGGTCAAAACTCAGGGGTGATTATAGAACTGAGGCAAACAAGCACACGACAAACATTTAATTATAGTATTGTTTTACCATTAAAAGCACAAGGAATTTATTTGCATGTAATGTCAAACCTAGTGGGCATAAAAACCGAAAGCATTGTTAAATTGACGTGTATAATTTTAATTACGTCAGTCCAATCGAGTTGTTGATAAGGCGGGCCGAGGCCCAGTTCGTTGTGGCTTTTATTTCACATAATAACATATTAGAGAGCTCTGGAGGCACGCGCCCCGAGTATTTTCGTCGGTCGTGTAAATAAAACTCAGTTAACTGGCCGCTGCACGGAACGCAACTACTTTTAACATTATAATATGATTTTGGAAGTTAATTTTTTAAACACTCACAAAGGATGGTGGAACGCATAAATAAAATCAGGAAGCAAGCCAGTGCAGTCAGAGTTTTACTGGATATATTCTCCTCAAGGGACTCATGAGTTGTGTTGCATATACATACATACCTTCCTAATCCTATTGCTATGAAAAATGTGTTACAATTAAATCCGCAAATTATCAATTGTATTTACTAAACGCCTAACATGTTCGTTTAATATGCATGAAAAAAGAATTGCAATAATTTTTTCCTTATATCTATGAGTATAACATTAACTTTACTTATTTTTATTGTCAGAAAATTTGCTTAGGAATCCAAATTATCTGCATACATAAGTCCTTTGTTTTGAAAATTTTTACTATAGTAGAAGATCATACATAAAAAAGTAATGTAATTATTAATTGAAATCGCTCTACCTCATAGACTTTTCTTCTTTCGTAGTCGTTCTGATTAACTTTTTTTTACAACCTCAGAAAGCCACTTAGTAAATCTAATAAAGTGCCTAAACTTATTTTGTTCGTAAACCTAGTTAGGGGTGGCTTCCTAGGAAAGTAATTTAGCAGAGGCAAAAATATCCTTTCCGTATTTACCAGCAGATAAATTTTAAGCCCATTTTAAAAGCTATATTTAGTACCGTGCGCGATAAGTTTTTTTTGTTATAGGGTGGCAAACCAACAAGAGGGTCACCTGATGGTAAGTGATAGATAGACATCAACAATTGCACTGGGGTCGTAGATGCGTTTCCTGCCTTTAAGATATCATACCCTCCCCAACTGAGCTCTGGCGACCTTGCTCACCAGCAGAAACAATTTGAAATACTATCTTGAGTTCCAATGTGTTTTAAGTAAGAGAGTGATGAACAGTTATATCATTCAATACTTGCATTTACACAGTTTTATTCTTCACGTGTTTCGTAATTTGAAAGTCAATAGCAAGTGGCACTTCATGGAAATACGTTAGCTTTTAGTCAGTAGCCTAGACAAGTTGCATTGACAGAAAAAGTTTCTGGGAAACGTTCTGCTATTTATTCAGTCGATCGCACATCCACATGAAGCCACGACTTCGAATGTTCTTGGTATCCTCCTTTACTTTAACTACATATATTGAAAGATCTTCACGTTATGGAAGAATGAGCCGCTCGTCTGGTACCTTCACCTTACAGAAGACCACAGTGAAGCAGCACATCATAACTGTTGTTTGCGGAGTGTAATGGGTTTTAATGGCACGTATCAGCGATCCATGTGCGGTTGTTAATGTCCATGGGCAGCGGTGATCGCATACCATCAGGTGACCTCATTGCTAGCTTCACCACTTTCTTACATAAAAAAGTAACCTATACCCACATGATTTTGAAAAGAAAAAAAATATGAATGGAGTAAGCTTGCAATCGACGCTCGGCAGGGGAGCTGACGTCGACTGCACTTTGCAGGGCCCTCATAAACTTGTTACGGTTATAGGTAGAGACAGTTAGGGCATGTTAGGGCTCTTCACCCTCGCATCATCCACGGATGGGCGGCCGCGGTAATGAGGGCGATTGCGTAATTTGCGCCGGGGCGGCTCATAGCCAGGGGTGCAACTGTTTGAAGTTTTTACGCGTGTTTGTTATGCGTAAGCCGAGCCATGGTTTTGCTTGACGCTAAAAGGTGAGTGAAAGGCTAACACAATCGTTTACGGCACGTGGTTACCTCTATTATCATGTGCATTGTCTGCGTCAGTTACGACCTCTCGTGTGCCGATAATGTTTAGGGAGTACATGTTAGTACAAGAGATTACTAACGCTTCGTCAGAGTAAAAAGAAACATGACTTATGAAAAATGCTTCTTTTTTATATAAGGGCATTACAATAACAATCAAATTCGATCATAATTGACTACATATTCTATTAGATTTGGAACAGAAACTTTTGTAAAATTCAGTATTAACAGCTTAGTTGATCAACTGAGTTAGTTTACATAATATCAGTTTTCATCTCGTTACATCAAAGATGAAAAACAATATAGTTTATAAGAAAGGGGTTTATTAATAAAGTTTGCAGTGTGAAAATAGCGACGCTTTGTAACAGAATATCAATTTACTTGATCACTGTGATTTTGCGTAACTTGTGACAGTGGACTTGTGACATTGACATTTAAATATAAAGGATCTGTCTGTTTCAATACTAATTTGATTCATTTTCCAATAATAAGTCATTGAGGTTTTATGTAATAAGTTGACCTCTTTACATAAGAATTAAATAGCTTGAGCACTTTGTTTTTATATAAGTGCATATGATTAAAGCGCCAGGGAAATGGACTCGGTTGGAAAAAAAGACACTAAACTCAGTCTAATTGTTCTCTTAGTCTGGAGCTGAACCCACGCACATGCGGGTATAAATAAACAAAGCGTTTTCCACATCGTCAAGTTTAAACTAATTAGAAACCTCTGTTCCAGTGCCAGACAACTAATGTGTAGTTTACAAACAGTTTTAATTTATTCAGCATGATGATGATCTGATATAACACATTTGCAATATTTAAATTTAATATTATTAATCATGAATAGAAAATTTGTCGACTTATCTTTTGAAGCCGGGACATGTGACTTTGGATGCAGATAAGAGTAGTGTGGTCTCCATGTTCTACCGGGGTGTGATTTGAAGAAGAGAGGTTCCATCTTACCATATGACGAACCCTCTATCACACACATGTGTTCGTGAACATGTATATGGTACTAATGCTAATGGAAATTACATGTCATTACATTTGGAGCGGTGTCGCATCATTTTCATTTGATTAATCACCGTTAAGTTTTGATAAACACATTTTACAATAGTATTAGAAAGAACTTGCGGCCACTCGTGACTCCGTATATACTATAGCATAAAGCCTTCCTCGTCGTATGGACTATCCTACACAAAAATATTTTTTCAAATCGCACCAGTAGTTCGTGAGATTAGTGCGTTCAAATAAACAAACAAATTCTTTCGCTTTATTATATAAAGTATTTAGGTTTCCGCACACATATGTATGTATATGTATACTATAGCCTAAAGCCTTCCTCGTCAAATGGACTATCCAACACAAAACGATTTTTTCACACCGGACCAGTGTTTCCTGAGATTAGCGCGTTCAAACAAACAAACAAACAAACAAACATACAAACTCTTCAGCTTTATATATTAGTAAGATGAAAGAATATCATTATTAGCACAATCAATTTAAGGATATATTACGTTATAAATCCTAATCTATCGATTAATTAGGTCGGGGTGTTCGCGTGTGTCAGTAATTAGAGCGCTAACGAACGCATTAGGTTTACTTCCGAGCCGAGACAGGCGCGGCGCTCGCAGGCTTTGAGTTCCTAAATAAATATCCTTGGACATAATTCACTCTGCGGCATCTAGCCGCAAACTAAATTAAGTGTCTGTAGTGAAGATTGTTGTTTGTTTTTTATACCAAATTCCATTTTAGAAAGGTAACAAATACTCGGACATAAATAGTCACGTTCATTAAATTTTTTGTGACCCCAGGATAATAAATGCCTTGGACAAATGCCTTAAAATAAATAATTAAACTTCTGTTGAATTAGCAAAAAATCTAAATCAGTACACACCATTCCCATGGCTTCATACCCCAAAATACCCAAAAGATAGGCCTCACTAACAATAAGGCATTTGACAAGTAAGTGTGGTAATGCTAACCTAAAAATTTTCATATTTAATGTATGCATTACGAAATTCTAAGATCTCTCATTGAAATAATATACTAAACCTGATAGGTACTGACGTGTTATCATACAACACAAAGGTAAAGTTCATTACTCGATAACAGTATAATTGGCTTATAAGGCATGTGTTGTATTATTAGTGATATTCCGTTTTCAATTATCGAAATTCAAACAACTAAGTTGTAAGATCTGACAGTTAGTAAATTAGGGGCCTTGCCTAGTGACACGGCACATAACACGATGATTTCATTAACAGGGATCTGAATTATTATTATGACAGTTCAATTATCTGCAAAGGTTAACATCAAAGTTTGCTTTACTTTAAATAGTTTAAAGCAAACAATTAATTATATACCCGAAATGTAGTATAGGTGAATACCTATAATATCAAAATTGATTATGAGCTATTTATCAGATAGCCTTATAAGAACATACTCGTAATTTACGAGAAGTGAAAAGTAGTTGTCAGTGTTAGCGATCGGTACTATCAATATTAAAAATCTTTTTGTTAAATCACATGATCCAAGATTTATCAAAAGCACTTACAACTTCTTAAGACTCATGAAGAAAAGTTATGGATTACAATTTCTTGTATTTATTTATGGGATGTGTACTTTAAGAGATGTACGAAAATAAGTGTTACTTACCCACAATTACATCCTATATAAATCCAACATAAGCTCTCTTGTTTGATTGGGACCGAGATTAGAATATTTAATCTGTGCTCGCCTTAACGTGTTAATATTTGTGCCAAATATAACGTTTATTCAATAAAGTTACTGAACCAGCTTGCTCAATAACTTTATTGCTGCTGAATAAGGTGTATTTTGGGAACTTATCTATGTTTCGGCTTTGGGTCTGATGATTTCTGTCTGTGGCTTAATGGCTTGTAGAGCGCATGCTTGAAGATTATCAAAGTTGTTTCTTTGGGGTCAAATTATGACCAACAACTCTTATTAATTTACTGCACTTTTTAGGTAAGATATTGAAAAAGTGTAAAGCGAATTTATATTGCCATGTGGTCGTTTATTGTCAAATTATCTAATGACGAGTTTGAGCGTAAATTTTGGTCATTTGATCAATTCGATCGAAGTCCTGAAACATAATGTTTCTAGAAGCATCAATCGACGAATAAAAACGAAACATAGGTAATTGGGATAAATTCAAACGCTACTTTAAAAGTAACATCTCCACCGAATCCTCATATTTTTATATCCATTTCTACGAAAGCGATAAATAACCGAAGCTCGGCGGATTCAATATTCGCGATGGCTCCGGAACGTCAAACTAAGACGTTTCAAATATGGCGATGTGTTCGACAGCGCTGTCACGTTCAGATGGCGTGCTCCGCTGCAATTTGGCTGGTCGCGCCGCCTACTGTAATAACGACTTCCGTACCCGCCGTGGCGCCTCCTCAAATTGGTCGCTTATCACCAATCTATGGTGTAGAGTTGAGTTTTTCAAACTCCGCGTCATGACCCCCTGGGGCGCTGGGTTCTGGTTGTGTTTGCGGCAATAGGCACCGTTTACCAATTAAAATCATGCGATTTATATGGCCTTGGAACTATTTAAGTACGTAAATACACCTACATACTTGTTTGTGTTATTGATGATTTTAAAAAGCAAAGTGAATGTGAAAATAAACTCATCGTTATTTTCAGGTGGTTGCAGTTCTCGGTAGAGCAACCAGGGCTGGAATTTGGCTAGTGGTGTTGTTATGCTGACTCTGAGAGATGCTTGTCTCCTCAACTGGTGTTTGTTTGGTAAGTGAATGTTCTATATAGCACAAGGTACCACTCATCAAAATATGTGGTCAAATTACAAACAGTTTGAAAATCACTGCTACAGAGTAGAATATCAGCTGGGCGGTCGCAATTTGTCAACGCGCCGCGGTTGGTTGTTCCTAGTTTACAAATTGCTATATGACTGTACTATGATGTGTCCGATCGTTACTGTCCAATTAAAAACTCTCATGGTATTGTATCTAAATCGAATATTGTCCAACAGTGGTCAGTCGTCATCAATAACGTGTAATTCATAAATTGGTACTTGCGATATCTAAATCCGAACATGTTTGTTCTGATTCTGGCACTCAGAAATGGGAGGGACAATTCATCATTTACAATTGATAATCGGGTCAGTGTACTTCGTCCGAAGATAAATAAAGCCATTATGTCTCCTTGATAATGTAATAAGTAAGTGAGTATATGTAGAAAAATACTCTGAACACATATTCAGGTGATAAACCACATGATAAGTTGGTACATCGAAGTTGCCAATGCTTCGAGATCTTAACTTCAAACATAATAAGTAAGACACAAATTATTACCTCAGCCTTCTGTGTACTCGTAAGTTACGACTCACACAGTAAACTTTGGTATATTTCTCAGGAGTATGTTCCAACTTACTGGTTTATTGCTTCTAGAGATATTATTTCAAAGAACTCTCGGAATTTATTCAGCTTCGTCGTGTGGTTGAGGTAAGTGATCCCGGCGGGTGGAACATAATTTAGTCGAATTTTGTAGATCGGATGGTATTAAATAGCAAAAAATTATACTATCTACTATTTTTTTTTGTCTATTAGACGAAATATCAATCACGTTCTATTGTAAAGCTGCTTTCAAAAGATGATGATAAACATCAAGTGACATGATGATTTATTTATTATGCAACTTAAAGTGTTTTGTACTACAAATTGTAACCACATTGGTACTACATATTTGTAGGAGGTGTACCTATCCATCTTTTTCTAAAAAACCAATGACTAAACCTTAACTTTTTTTTACAACTCTCACTTTTATTATATTTTTTTCAAAACTATCAATCGCCGAAAAGAGAACTACTTAAGTAGTTTTATGTTCGTTTCATTTGAATGGTACCGCGGGTAATAATTTATCAGCGTTCACCGAGCCCATTGCGACCGGGAGGGACTTAAATATTTCCATTTTAGTTAAACATTCACGTCGACGATACTAAACCTCTATTTCCTTTGAGTATTTGCCTTTGTACTCACGTCTCATTATTTAAGAAAGCACGTGTACACTCTTACTACACTAACACTCAATTTACGAGAACTACACGGAATTGAATTCGTACAGGGAGATATCAATTGTCCCGGAAAATGTTAAAGGCTATTTATAAAAAGAACCTTTTTAAGTTTTTATTTATATTTTATACTTGGTTGATACATTGAGTGTCAACAATCCACTTTATGATGGCTTTTTATAAATGTCGCGTCATACAAAAGTTAATAAACATTGACATAATGAATCCTAAAAAATATCCCCAGGTGGTATTTAAAATTATCGCCCAATTTCGTTTCCATGAAGATAAAAATACTTAAAAAAATTTAACTTAACTGCTTTTATCTAAATTTGTTTTTTATTTATTTCAGTCTCAGTTGACAAATGGCACGCAACCAAACTTAATGGTATTTAGTCACTATAGACTGGAAAAAACAGCTCGATGTGTTGACACACTTAATGATCGTTGATTTACTTTTGTAAGCACTTAAAGTGATGATTTTTATATTATACAATGAAATAGTAAATTTAGTATTATAATTAAGTTTACAATCGGGCTTAATAGAGAACTGTCGAAACGTTTTGAATTTATTATTTCCTTAAAGTAGTATCGACCGTCGTTCGGTAAATATTTTCTATACAAAATTACAAAACGTAGTTATTGGTTCACTTGCTAGGTCGTGATGAGTTTCAATAACCGCAGTGAAATCTTGTTTCGGTTAGTTCTTAAACGAGTAGCGTGTCGGCTGGCGTGTTTCGGAACGTATTAGCCTCCGCTCGCAAGGAAAGCAAATATTTTATTCGATGACATGGTCGTCAGCCACAGAAATGGCTAGGAAACCACGAAACTTATAATGTGGGCGTTCCTATTATTAAATTACATGTTTTTGTGTCACGCACGCATGTAGTTAGGCTGTGATTCTATATAGCACCGTTTGAAGTTGGAAAAATAAATAATTTATTGATCATATTCCTTTCTTGATATCTAAGCAATAATTCTTGATGGCGATTTTTTTATTTTGTGTCATACGAAGGCAGACGAACAAGAGGGACATCTGATGGAAAGAGATCAACGCTGCCCATGGACATCAGCAACCGTTCAAGGGTCGCAGATGCGTCGGCTGCTTTCAAAAACCCCATAACATCCCAAACAGCTCTGGCGACCTTACTACTTTAAAAATACTTTACTAAAAGAAGATTGTTATTTTATTATTTTTATAAAACTTTAATCATCCACTAGCGATAAAATTTTGAGTATCCTTAATTTAACGCGGTTAACTTATTTCCCTAATTGTAAGTAAAAATTCGTTAATCAGTTAAAAAAAATATATAATACCTACTGAATACTGAGTATACCTATCTTAAAATGTGTAACGAATTCTTGACCTACTCCATAATTTGAGGTCGGCGCGTAGTAAATTAGTCTGAACCTAGGTTCTAAATATCAAACATGTTAAGCAAGAATTCGTAACGTGATTTTACTTTCTTAATTAATGAGTGGTTCATTCGACAGGCCTTGACCTACGTGCCAGGGGCCGTGGTTTAACTGTTCGTGGTTCAAATTGTAACCAGAACAAATATTGAAGTTTTAATATAATAATATACATAATTGTGTTATTCTTTCATGAGTGTATAAGTTGATTTCGGTAAACATAAGCTATTTTTCTCCTTTTTCAAATCAATTTATGTCATTGGAAATGTATGTTATATCATTTTGTAACTGACAAATTGTAAGACTGAAAATACATATATTTAACTTAATCAATTAAAATAATTCACTCCTAGAGGCCGTTTTCTGTTAAAATAACATTACATTCGGGTTGAGAATGCATAAAGGTATTGGATGAAACATGGATGATACGTATCTCTCGTGATATTTTGAACAGAATTTTTAATTAAAACGTTACCGTATAAAGCGAAAATACTGCGGGCTCGTGCAAATATTATAAGCTGACACAAAAAGCATTTTGTCGACAGTGGCGTGCATAACGAACGCACTTGTGCCCGCCCGGCGCAGCTCGCATTTGAGCGTCGCCGGCTTCTCTTGCCATCAGCGACTAGCGATTTTGGAATCACCAAGTTCCAATATACATACCTTGAATTAAGACTTTTGAAATTGAGTCGTGGTACCGACGAAGGTAGGTTTTAGAGACCAATGACCTAAAAAATATGAAGAGAGTCTCTTAAACATGCCTAATATGAATCTTCCACCGCGTCAATAATTAACATCATGACATTAACAGGCCCGTTTTGGTCTAGTGGTAAGAGACCCTGGCTACAAAACTAAGGGTCGCGGGTTCGAATCCCGCTAGGTTTAAATATAGTACAAGCTTCGAGCTTCAAGTTTTGGGCTAGGCAATTGGTGTGTCAGTCCGAGAATTTAGTTTATTTATTATCTGGTTGCACAGCGGTCAAATGCCTGTTTAGCAAAAATCAATTAAAAGGAACATAAAGAAATCAATAGATTGATATAACTAGCCTTTCGCCTGTGACTTTGTTCGTTATTCGCACGCTTCAATTATAATGGATATTGGGTCTTAAGTTTCTTTGGCTATTAAGTTTCTTGGAGGTTTAAACGATTTGCGTCAAATTAGAAACTCATGAATGAATAATAAATTCATGATCGAGCTGAACAAACAAACTTTAACAAATTATGTACAACTGATAAGGTCAGTAGGACTAATTTGACAATAATAATTTAAAATAAGTAATATTTTGCTAGATAATGTTCATCTTATCATAATATGATAGATGACATTTAAGAAACTAAAACTAAAAAGTGCCGCTAGAAAATACTGAAGAACCTTTTGATCCTCGCCTTAAAATTTCGGGCGCGCACGTATGGCCCATACCAAATAACTGTTACAGTTTGACATACGGTAAAGATATCATCGTACCTTATGGTTTCAATTTGCTTCTCCCGAATCTGTGAATCTGAACCAATTTGAGTCTTATCGTCATATCAACGATGGCATACTTTAATGAATGGTGCTTTGTGTCGTTAAGTATAAAATATATAATCTAGTTTTTTATTCCAAAAAAAAAAAATTCTTATATAAACATGACGAATCTATAAGGGTTCCGTTTTTTGCCATTTGGCTACGGAAACCTAAAAATGTATTTGAAAACTCTAGCAAGTGATTTTTTAAAGTGAGGGTGTGGTTATCATGTTTAGTATGAGTCAATAAAACCCCAAGATGACTGCAGTTGTCTTTCGAAATCTAAACATTGACTGGAACTTAGTTTATTAAAATTACTAGTTATAAAACAACCTGAAACGTTTGTGTGTGGAGTGAAAATGCTTTTTTATTTTTATCTTAAAGTGAGATTGTCACCGCCGACAAGACGTTAACGAGTGGAAGTTATTCATTTTATAACCAACTTTCTGATAAACAAGAATAACCATGCCGAAGTGGTTCACTTGCAGTTTATTATCAAATAACTTCACAACATAAATAGCTTTGTTCATTTCCTCGTAATTCACTCTAGAAATTATACCCACTTTTGCTTCCCCGTAGCGTGACGGGTGGGCAAGTCAACCTAGAATTAGAAAGGCATAATAAGCAAATATCTGAAGATTTATGCCTTAAATAATTAAGCAAAATCGCCGTAATAACATGAGTTGACGATGTATTCAGCTAGTTGTTAGCTCTGATACTCGAATTAATTGCTGTTTTAACTCCCGAAACGGGACAATAACACCTGTGTTCGAAATCTGATACGAGCGCATTCCCCTTATTTCGCTAAGTAATAAACTTTATGTAAATTATTCATTTTTTTTATAGCTCGCATAGCTCTGTAGAGCAAGAACTTCCATTATTGACATCAGTCACCATTGAAATGTTGAATTAAATCCTGGTTCAGTGAGATGGTGATATGTTTTAAAGGCTAGTTAGCAGCCATTTTTATTCACTCCCCCCATCAAATTAAAACATTCAATCTCTATTCTTTCAATCTCTACCTTATCGCACTCAAGTGCTGGACCGGTGATGGAAGCTAATATAACTTAATTAATTTCAATATTATTTTGATCTTAAAACTTAAATATATTAACAGAACCAACTGTTGTTCTAACTATAGCGATCGGATAACGTATTCACCTCCCGTTACAAAGATGTGGGTATATATCCGTTCAGTGATTTAGTTTACATCCGAAGGCGTCAATCTAAGGCTTGTTAAGTTTGCGCCTCGTTGTGGAAAAGGGAATGTGGGGTACCTCGTTAAATAATATTTTATACTAGTGCAGTAAATAACATTCTCATGCAGAAACAATTTCAACTCCGGCAACTTTTAATGATACTGAAAAATGTGAGGTTTAAAGTTTTGTGGAATAACTTCGGGGGAGACAAATTTACTCTCGTTCTCTGGTGCCTTGAGTTTTGGTTTCAATTCTTGGGTCAGGTAACAGAGTTATTGACAGTCTGCTTTACATACCCTGCTCGGATTTGAGGATTGCACATAATTTTACTTTACTTAAATCAATAAATTGATAATAAATATTCGAGGTTGCGAAAAAAAGTCTGCTGGTGAGTAAGGTTTTCAGTGTTCAATATGGGGGCTTTAAAGGCAGGCAACGCAGGGACCCTTGTGGGGTTGTTGATGTCCCTGTTTGGTGAACACCAGGTGACCCTCATGTTCGTGATAAGAAATATCGCAGCAACATTATCACATTATCATAATTTGGTGGAACTTTTCAATTCATAGACTGTGGAGAATCGATCTATAATAAAATACAGATTGTTTTTCCAGTAAACTTACAATTTACATATCAAAATGAGTTCAATTAATACAGAACTGGTCGGGAATGGTTACATATAATGATAAATCCAAATTAATTTATAAGTGTTTATCGGATTTCTATTATTAGAAGTTTTGCAATCAACTCAATATATCAAGGAAATCCTAATGAGAATTCACGCACGCGTGACTTATTAAGAGAAGTGCTTAGTGAATAGGTCACAAGTCTAATTTAGATTTGCACGAGCATGTTATGATTTAAGTACGAAGGTGTTTGTAATCTGCTACACGAACAGTTATTTCTGCGGCAGTATTTGTAGCCGATTTATAAGAAATCTAGTTTAGATATCGCGAATGTATTGCAGTCACGTTATAAGTACACGGAAGTGTATATGAGCATTGCGGTAATCTTTTGTAGGTTATTGTGCATTGTCCATAAAATAAATAACAGTGTTTTTGAAAACGCACACAAACATCAAACGTTTGGCAAGACAAAATCCTATTATTTTTTTACGTCTTTTACGTATTCTTTAAACCTACACGCTGGTTCGAAAGTCCCATGCGCCGACTCTCTGTTCCACGCGATGCACCCGCACGGAAAATCCATGGATAGCTAAGAAGTTCGCCTCTTTGACCTGCTCTTTGGGTATTTTAGATAGTCCTTATTAATTTACAAGTACATGAGCGCACAGTTTGTTTCCAAATGTTTTTTTCCTCAGCTGCGATAATTAGCATCAACAAATACGATGTAAAGCTATGTATTCGGGTGTGGTTATTAAGTAGGTACGTCGATCAGCCCTAGTTAGTTCGCGTGCTTCGCGCCAGATTGCCAGCAGAAACTTTTTAACAGCCACGTAACAACTCAACTTTACGCTATCCAGTTGTTTTCAACTACCTTGGCTTTGGGAACGGGCTGTTTTTATTTTTTTGAGATCGATTGATACAGATTAGATCACTTGATAAGACGAAACGGATTAGAAAAGTTTTCAAACTTAAATGCCTATTCTTGGTTTACACGTTTTATTGCTTTTTTCTGTAGCTGTTTTCTGTTTGAATAATCATTTCTTGTTATTTGCTTGGTCAGGGTGTCAAAAATTTTGGTGTTAATATAATATGTATGAGTTTTAAAATCTCTCAACTTTATTGTACGAGGTTAAGTTGAAACATAATTTACGTTGAGGTTATATTTTACAACTGGATAATGTTTCTTCTAAGAATTTGTAACCATTGAAATAATTAAAATCTAAGGAGAAATTCAGTCCCTTAGGATTGCTGTTTATTGACGACAATAACGCTCAACAAACTGGTTTGAAAACTACATTATCGATTGTTCCAAAATATTCAACGTCTGCCAACCACGATAGTTAAGCCAGTCTGTTTTTGTGAAGTCCATTACCAACAGTCCATTATTTGTTCCTACTGCAGTTCCTGTGTAGCAAGAACACCTAGCAAGTGCGATGTTTAACCCAGTCCCAGGAGAAAGCTAAACTGTCTTGTGGCCCGCTACGAATTTAATCAGAATTTAAAAAGGTTTCATTACATCGGGTTCATTTGTTTCAGTCCCCACGCGTCTTATAAGAAATGTTGCATACTGTTTTGTTACTTTTTTCATTCCCTTCCAATATAAGCAGGTAACGACTATTCTAATGATTAAAACGATTTCGTAGAAGCACACGACTGCTTGGTATACTTTCTTGGTCTTCTATTACAAATTCTGAGAATGTGCAGTCACGACGTACATTCGTATCGATCATATTTAAAGTATTAATTTTGAAAGTATTAATTTAACAAAGAAAGTTATCACCGAATGGTTATGATAATAATTACCTCAAAAGACTTCGTGTATTTCCAGCGCCGAGTACGAAACCAAGTTCCGAAACTAGTTTCAGATTCCACAGCGCACTCCCAACATTTTTAAATAACATCCAGAGGCAAGTTGGTTCATGCAATCGTTAAAATTGCATGGGCGAGCAAACATCTGGTTGAAAAACATACCGTTTCAGCTTCCTGATGTTAGGCTAATTACGGAAGAGTAGTCGGACAAACAACCGCTTTGGCGTATTGTCCCCAACTGTCTGTTTGCAGACCGCGTCCCTTTCAATCATGGGCCGTTTGATCACCGTTGTGTGTTCCGCTTGTATAGTGTAATGCCGAACGTATTTGGCATGTTATTAAACTCGCTATGCTGAATCAAATGTGGTATCACGTTGTCTTCTCTCTTTTTAATGGCCGTTTCCTAAGGCAATTCTAGTTCAAAAGTGTGTGAACTATTATTAATATTTACACATTATTTTTCAATGTAATTTAGTTATTTTAGCGAAGAGTATTCGCGTGACGTTGTTATAAAATTGGAAATAGATGCGGCTGGTTTATCCGAGACGTGACATTTGCAATGCTAGCCGCGAGTGCATTGAATCTGAACGATAAATAATATGTATTTTCGGGTAATCTATAAGGTTTGGCATCAAGAAGTTCATTCGCAGCTTGTAAGTAATTATACTCTGTCCACTTTATGAAGCGTCTTTTGACAGCTCACGCCCATGAAAGTTCGAATTGTTTTCGTTTAATTTTCAAAAAAAGAATATTGTTCTTCATGGACGGTTACTGCCAACTCAGTGATGTGCTACGAAAAACGATTAGAACGATTGTGCCCCCGATTACAAATAATCGATAGAAATAAATGCTATGAATAAATCTCAACTTCTTCATAACATGTTCATAAGGTACAATGTATATTTTACATAGAAAGGTAGCAACATTTGGATTTAAATTTCTTTTACTATATGACTTACTTGTTTTATATTTAATTTATAAACTTGTAACGGTGCCCGTTCCTTCCAGCCATCATGGAGGCCTGAACATCCATGAAGGCTGGAAGGAACGGGCACCGTTACAATACCGGGGCGGCCGGCGCGAAAAAAATCTCTGAGGAATTTTTTTTTTTAGTAAAACTTGAACAATAAAAAATACAAATATAAAATAAATGGAGATGCATGATCGAATTTAGACGGTGCAAGTGATATTTACAATGTGATATTTACACTAGGTTGTTCCGTTTTCCGAAAACCCTACATCGCATCTACAGTCTTAATTCATTTTTAGAATTAAGGCCAATTTGTTTGAGAAATCTTATATTATAGAAGAACTTTCTCGTGAAAACAACCTAGAATAGTGTAGGCTTATTTAAATGACCAGTCACCACCCGCTGGTTTTTGGTGAACAAGGTAATATGATTATTTACAAGTTTATAATGAATAAATATAGTGTAGGCTTATTTAAATGACCAGTCACCACCCGCTGGTGTTTGGTGAAAGATAATGATAGTGAAGGCTTTTTTAAAAGGACCAGTCACCACCCGCTGGTTTTTGGTGAAAAATAATTATTTACAAGTGTATTACTATCCTTTAAGGGATAGAGTAGAAGTATAAACTTCATTACTCTGTACTTTTTAGAAGTACTAGGAGTAAGTAATAGTAGAGTAAAATCATTTACATATTTACAAAGTACGGGTTAATAAAAGTGGTTAATGGATTAGCCGAAATAATGGTGAAAGAATGAAGATGCATATAAAAACAGAACGATATAAATAAATAATGAAAAGTAAAAATCACAAGTAAAATTATAAAAAAAATGTAAGGCAGACCTAGCTCTTCTTCTTAGTTATTATGAGTTTATTAAAATGTGAACATATTTATTGTAAGAAGTAATAATAAAAATTTGTAAATGATATGAAAACTTTTTCATATCGTCAAGGAAAATATTATTTAATTTTAGCAGTAATATGTGACAGCGACGTTTTATGACAACGTCAAAAAATGTCAAAATATTTAAAATATGAAAACAACGAGTTCAATTATTATGAGCAAGAAATTATAATAATATTTAATTAAATAATTATATAAATAATTTGGTAATGGTAAGTGTTAAATATGTTGATGTAGGTGTGTTGTGTTTGAATGTGCTCTTAGCATGCGTACCCTTGTAGTCGGCCTCGAAAGCCTAAGAAATACGAGCTAAGAGTGTAGATAATGTAGTGCCTTCGGTACTACAGCATTAGACCCGATTACATTTGTAACCAGCTGTAGCAGCGTCGACGTGTTAGTGTCTGTAAGTGTGTGTAGGGTGATTGTTGTGTAAATAATGGGATAATGTGATGAATGGTAATGAATAAAATAAATAACTTATGCAGGAGGATAATTGCTTAAGGTTAGAAATATAAGGTTAGAACATAATGTAATGAAAGTCGTAAAAGCTACTGGTATTCTAACTACATCGATTTTTATTTATTTTAGGTAAAACAATTGTTTAAAAAAAATATTAGCCTTATCCGACGAAGGTGTAGCAGCCGTGCTCGAAAAACTCGATGTCAACGAGGCACTGGATCCAACAGCACTGGAACTTCTGCGACTTCTTTTTGATGTCCTCGCGCTGGGAGGCACGCAGCAACGACGGCGGGTGCAGTAGCAGCTCGTGGATCACGGCGGACAGCAGGGATTCGTCAATATATAACGTTGGGCGCCATTGCGTCTTCTGCGGCAATAACGGTGCCCGTTACAAACTCAAATATATGGATTTATATTTGTTTACAATAAATCTAAGAGAATGTTAAATCAAAACGCATGTTTATCGAAATCGGTTATTTTTTACGTACCTAAGTCGAATAATGATAATAGTACAATCGGATTGTTGACACATTTGAGATACTTTAGGACATCACCAATGGTGTCATACTCCCCAGCAGAGCCACCTTCATAAATAGCGGTCAAATTCATCTCGAAACAATGTACCTCGAACGTACATAGTGTACATTCGTTTTATACAACTGTACTTATACAAATTTGCGAAATAATGAACATCGAAAGTGGCTCTGCTGGGTAGCATACTCCCTGGCAACTCCACCTTATTTAAAGTACTTAGGATTAATGTACAGTTGTAGTTTTCATGAAAATTGATGTACCTTTACTGTTTATTATGTACGTGTTGAAAAAATCCTTATCAATTCAGTGGTTCTAATTATTTTCACTGTTGTAAAATTTTCATACAAACAATATATATTAGCAATTGTTTTGATCTATGTATTTATTTCGTTGCTAAGTTGATATGTGTAGGCACTCAAGAATAAATATTATGGAAGAGGAAATATGTATAAGTTATTAAATTAATTTTCCAGTAGGTATTAGTTTCGGATCAGTGCTGACACTTGGGAGAAACGCGCCAACATGAGACCGGAGTGGCGTCATGATATTGCCCTTGGCATGTCACAGCATGATAGGGCCTGGCTAGGACAACTAAAGACAAAGAGACTTCAGCGCAGTGCCGCGCCTACTATATAAGCCTGGAGTTTTTTATAAAAGAAGAAAAAGAATGCCTAAATCAAAGTGGACAAATTACTTCTGTGAATGGATTTGGCGTCACACGACCAATCGATGTGTTTGGATTTTTAAAAATAGTTCAGTGACCGATGATTTCGTTATGAAATGTAATGGCCAATGTAGGGAATGAAGCGGTAAAATTAGTATTACAACTTCAGGGAACAGTAATAGTGTAAAAGTCACATGTTCCTTTGAAAGTATCGATACCAATTTAATTCATATATCTAAAGTAAAAACGACTTCCCACAAAAGAAACAAATACGATGGTACAAAACAGTACAACAAAATAGTTGTGTTGGCCTTATGGATTATGTCGTTTACAGAACCGTGGGTGAACGTCATCAGAACGGTTTCTTTACAACCTTTTTTTATACATTACTGGACCGAACTTCAGTTGAATTTCTATAAGAACTTTTCGAAGAATACTTATGCCATCTTAAGTATAGACGCAACCGGTTCCATTTTCAAGAAAATTATTCCTCCTAATCCTACAGACGCTTATGAAAGTAAACACTTGTTTTTGTATGTTATGATGCTAAAGCTTAAAGATAAATCGGTACAACTTAGTCAAATGATTTCTGCGTCAAAGAGGAATGTCATCGGTGAAGGTGATCGTTAGTATACTATAAAGGGGCCCCTTATAACCTACACGCTGGGTCGAAAGTCCCAGGCGCCGACTAGCATTCCTCTCTATTCCATGCAATGGACCTGGCACCCGTACGGAGAATCCATGGATAGCTACGAAGTTCGTCTCTTCCTCTGCCATAATATTTATTCTTGAGTGCCTACACATATTAAATTAGCAACGAAATAAATACATAGATCGAAACAATTGCTAATAAATATTGTTTGTATGAAAAATTTTACAACAGTGAAAATAATTAGAACCACTGAATTGATAAGGATTTTTTCAACACGTACATAATAAACAGTAAAGGTACATCAATTTTCATGAAAACTACAACTGTACATCAATCCTAAGTACTTTAAATAAGGTGGCGCTGCCAGGGAGTATGCTACCCAGCAGAGCCACTTTCGATGTTCATTATTTCGCAAATCTGTATAAGTACAGTTGTATAAAACGAATGTACACTATGTACGTTCGAGGTACATTGTTTCGAGATGAATTTGACCGCTATTTATGAAGGTGGCTCTGCTGGGGAGTATGACACCACCAATGTTGTCAATCGGCGACCTGTCAAAAAACGCTTCATATAGTGGACAGAGTATAGTACCATGACGAATGCTTAGCTTTCAAAGTATGACGTAATAAAGATTTAAACGTAGAACAAATGTTGATGTTTCTTCGTGTCTAAACAAAAGACAATATATCGACCTCTACACGTAATCACAAAGGAATTATTTTCTATTTCCCAAATATGTAAAAGAACCTTAGTTGGTAGTTTTGCCCAAACACTGAAAGAAAGTGTTTTAAATTTTATTCACGGGAAAAATGTTTCCTATTTTCCGAAACATTCAATTATTTTTTCAATAATAATTGAATTTTAATGTAATGAATAAGTTGATAGTATTAAATAGCTGCCAGTTGAATTAAATATTGTATTAATTTTACGAGTATTTCTCTGAGCTTTCAGACACCTTTACAATTTATTGTCAGGAGGTTATTATTATATAACATAACACACAACACAAATTTATGCACTCAGGAAAGACCCATATCCATAGAGCTCAACATAATAACTTTTTCATATAAGCCAATTTCTCATCCTTTGCTCGATACTCCATTTACAATGATATTCATAACTCTCTTGGTGACTCTATCTTTGTATAGATAAGAACAACTGTATACTTTATAAAGGCTAATAAAGAAAATATGTTAAAAAGAACCAAGAAAGTATGGCGGCGTTTTTAATATTTCCTACACTTCAGCATTTATAATTTGTTCGAAGACTTAAGAAAGTGGAAAACAGGCGTTTTAGGTTTACATCTCCTCCTACATAAAATAAATTCCAGGGAACAATGAGGAAAATAAGGCTTTTGTTTTTCTAAATTTGGAATGGTACGGTGGAAACATGGGCACAAAGGTTTCCCTTAGTTCGTTCATAAAACTAACAATATTGCTTGCGGTAACAAGACAGGAGCATTTCTCGCGAGCCCATATTCGCGCCGGTATTGTCTCTTTAGGGGCTTGAGCCCGCTGTTAGACCATTGTTTAGCTTCCTTCACCTGGCAAGACGGATTTCAGACAAAGGCAAGGCTTTCTGCACTCGTGTATGTTTTTGTTATGCAATTGTAGGTTTTGAGTACGCCACGTGAGGGCGTCTCAGCGCTCGTTTGTGAATTGGAGTGAGGACTCCCCCTACCATGAGCTCAAAGTTTCGCAGCGGAATTTTCACCGAATATGAATAAAAATGTTGCTTTAGTAAGGTTCTCGTTCTGTCCGATGAAATGCAAAGTAAAATAAAATTTGGATATTATTTTCTTCTCTTCGAGCCTCGTGTGATAGGGACATTGTAGAATTGCGTAAGCATGTTTACTTAAATTAGGTAGGAAACGAGGAACTATATAAAGCTTAACTTCAAATAAAAAATAATTTACTAACACAGCTGTAGTATTTTACATATTTTTCGTTGTAGGTATTGATCAAAAGTGGATAAACAGAATAAAAAGCTACAGAAAATTTCTAACGAGGTGTACACAGTCCTATAAAATAAAGACTCAAGATCAACATACTAGATAGATATAAAAAACCAGACCTGCGTACTCATACTCCGTAATGTTCAAAAACACGTAGTAATGGTCACATCAAGGCTCAGAAATAGCCCATGTGAAGTTGAAGATATCTTGCACTAGCACCTTGCGAGACGGAATTCTTGTACAAGAGGCACTGTCAGATGTGGAAATATGTTTGTCTTTCTTTTTCCTCGGGAATTCTTGCGCTTTACTGATGTATTGTGCGAGGCTAAGTCGTAATTTCCGAATATAACTAAAATGCCGAAGCAACGGTCCTCTCATAATGCTGTGGTGTACGGCAGCTAGCAATTTGCATTTTATGCTCCGACGCGAGACTAACAAAGGCTAGTAAGGAACGGAGAAATGAAAGAATTTTTAGTGTAGCCGAAATAATGTGAAGATCTCCTGCATCCATGAAAGAATTGAAAGAGGCCAGCTAGCCGACAGATGCTGACTTTTGAGATGAAAATATCTATTTTATTTTTCTAGTTGAAACTTGATACGTAGACAGAACCATATTCATTTAAATATTTACGTTTCTCTTTTGAGTCTGTTGCTTAAACGCTCGAACTTTCAATAATCATGAACGTTGGTTTGGACTTTATTCTAGCGTTTTTATAAAAAAAAAAAACACAAATATTCCATGAATAGAAATAAAATTCAGAAACGAAGTTTAACGTACGTACTGTGTAACTTACGTAATGAATAAGTCTAATAAAAGAGTAATGCATTGCACACATGTTTACATAACATTAATGGAATCTTTAGCACCTTCAAAGGCTTGAAAAACCTTTCCTCTCGTTTATATAACTGCAACTGCGAAATAAAAGGATTGCTCTATAATCAATATGTATACGCAGCTTATCTCCGCAAAGAGTAAGGTGTTAAAATACCGGAAGACCGGGCGAGATGAATTGATCGCTCTCTGCAAGATTGAGCACGGCACTACCCGGGGGACCCGAGAGCAGAAAAGCCGTCCTCTATTTGGTTCCATGTTAACAAACTTGCTAACACTAATGATCGATAATGAATGATGGCCTGTTGATATTGTTTGTTCGGGAGAATGGGTGTGGGTAACGATATATATTTTATACGTGCTATCGCGAGTTGCTCGTATATGAATATTATTTTTATAAGAAAATTCTAATAGAAGGTATATTTCTTTAATCGAATTTTAAAAAATGTGTGAAAAATCATATTTTCTGGTAACTTTTTGAGCAAATACTTAAATTGTAATACGAAGTTTGTGGTTCTGTTTTTATGTCATGCTTCTGCCCGTCTTGTTCAAAGTAAACAAAGATTATGCACAGATTACGTATACGAGATTATACGTACACACGTTGAGAATCTCAAGGCTGTAAATTCGTCGCGAGATTTACGAGCGGTGCATCAAGAGACTGCAGCCTCGCGCCAGATGGGCGGCGCCTGCGCCACTATAAACTACTTTGATCGCGTTGTAAAGCCGCAGGTAACTTGTACTTCATACAAAAACTTCTGGCTTACAATATTTGCGGGCGAGCGTAAGTATAACGAAAGTTGGAGCGAAAATAATGAACCAGCTCCGCACTGCATATTATCGGTAAGGCGATTTAAAGAAGTTTACGGACAGACGTTTATAAGAACTTGTTAACGCGGATATGCATGAGACTGTTAAGTCTTAATTTAAAAACAGCTTGTAGGGAAAACACATAATTTACTAGAACTTTTGAGAATGTACAAATAAAATGGTCGCATGTACATACTCATAATTAAGGCAGCGATGTGTTTGGAAATGGGTTGATCGATTTAACTGATTTATTAGGCGGCGTAGTTAGAATATTTCTAATTGCTAATACCTATGTAGGAACATTGCCGATAGCACGGTATTCGTAAAAATATGTCACTATTGAAATTTCCGCAATTACTAAATTAAAGCTAAGCATGCTGATATGACATTTGTTAATATGTGCAAACTGCATTCCTATCACGGTTTATGTTATGCTATGACCTAGTCAAAATAGTCGAATCCAATTTTCATTATGCAAATTCCACCGCAAAATGTCATTAACAAAGTTAGATTTTATTTTAAAAGCCGGATTAGCTGGTGATTCACATACAGATCGCGTTGTAGGCTTATTTTCAAAACGAAATCCACTTAACCCTCCTAAACAATAACGCTGAACTTGGTCGAAAGCCGGCCATTAGGTACTGTTGCAAATAAATAAAATGTAAATAGCGTTTCGGCAAAGAACAAAGAGTATGGCGATTTGCATAATGTTGTTCACCTTTCAGCCGTGGACTCGCTCGCCTGGGCAGAAGCCAAACCGACTCCATTTAGCGGGTCCATGTAGATTATAAGCTTACCTACCACTTATTCTTTGGTTGCTTTGGTTTTGCGGTTGTCAGGTCGTTTTGCTTTAACAAAACAAAGCGAAACAATAAGTTGGTATTTATTAGCTTGTTTATTATTTAAATCGAATAATTGAACCGTTTTAAATTATAATAAACAATTCTTAATTTGGATCGTTTAGTAGGTACTATTACAATATAGTAGCAAAGCAAACATTTATCGATGTTGTATTGTGTGTTTGTGTTTAAAATCGACTCATATTATTTCATCAGAAACGAAAAGAGAATATGGGTTTCCTGTGTGTGCGCTGCTCACTTTAAAAGTGAGCAGCGTACGACTGCCAATGCGATAACAAGCCAACGAAATGAATTTCCAAGTTTATTTAAGTTATATTACTGCGAGTATGATTCGAGTTTAGTCATATAACGAGAGAAAAGTCGTTCGTTTCCACAAAAACTAAAAGTTTACCGATACACGTTGAATTGAAAGCAATAAGTCTGTATGTTTAAAAACCGACTTTACGATTGCGAAGAAATGTTAATTCAAGAGTTTTTATTTGCGGGCCGTGCGATGCTCGGCCAGGCTTAAATTAAGATGCGCGTTAAGCTGGAGTGGATGGAACAAGTCTAGGAAACAGCTTTAAGTGCACATAAACTGGGTTAGCCGCCGTCTCTCGACCAGCCGGGTAATACTAGATCGTGTTCTTTTTAACGAGTCTCCGGTCGCCCATAATTCATGGCGGAGAAATAAAAACTACCACTAGTGACTACTGGAGTGACGGCCGCAGACGTTTTCGTAAACTTAAGATTATTTATGCACCGCCGAATAAACTTGATAACTTTAATTAAGTGGAAATTCGCTCGACAAATTGCAGCATACAAGAATTGCATTACCCTCTCCTTTCAGATCATGAACGATTTTTTATGTCAAATGTTTTTCGCACCAAATGTTTACAACGACTTTTCAAAATGTTTGGTGAAAGTAAATAATTTGAAGAAGTTGCAGTTGGCTGATGGATGCAAAATTGCTGAGAGTTATAGCGATGTCTTGAAAAAGAGGGTAAAAAAAAGGGTCAGCCACGCGTGGGGAAAGCTTGATTGATACACTCATTTGTCTTAATTAGAAACTTTTATAGTTGGATTGCGTAAAATGTCGTGCGGAAAAAAGATAGATTATAAAAAAAAACGGAAATCTTAACGTTTTTCCTGAATAGGCTCCGCCATCGTGACAAATCTTTGGAATTATGCAAGACATGGAGATATTTTTGCTATGCATAAGTGAGTTTTTGCGAACTAGGGAAGTAACTACACTACAAACAATTGAACACTCTTAAGACGGCACAGTATACACACTAACAACAATCAAACACATATAAGACGGCACAGAATAAACTGCAATTTATGCTTTTCGGCACAAGACGGTTTTATAACGCCAACTTCTAGACGCCAGACTTTGATTGAGTATTTTCTGAACAGGGAAATTCAATCGAAAATTTCCAATGGCATATCATGATCAACATTTCCATTTACTGGAAATTTCTCACTCCATTTTAGCACAACCGATAATACCTATGTAGTTGCAAAATAGGTACCTCCGAACAATAGTTCTACGAACAGTTGTCAAGGCCCTTTTTAAGACCTACTTATAAAGTTGTTTGCAATAAATTTGCCGATGAGAAGAAAATATGCTAATAATTTTTCTTTGGAACTGTCATAAACTTGAAAATTAGTTGCAGGAAGATGTTTACTTTAGTGGCTTCCAGCATATTCCCTTGGTTTTGTTACAAGATATTGCGCTTGATAAGGGTCTGCCGCGTACTGCGTCCGGTCCAGATTATTCATGCAAAATAAAGTCCTTTATTCGTTATTTGGGTACAATTTGGAATACCCACCAACGTCCGCAGTACAGCGGGTAATGGAAATAAATCAAATTCAAATTCAAATTCAAATTCAAAATGTTTTTATTACTCCCATAAAAAAGTACAATTTTCTTAAGCTAGACAAACTAATCTACTTATCCTATTACTACAAATTACAACAAATCTTTAACATTGTAATGGACTTAAAATGGGAAGTAAATGGAGGTGGCTCAGCAGGTGCTGACAGAGGTCAGCGCTGATTTTCAGCCATCCCCACCCCTCTTAGCTGTTGTGCGAGGGTCACGTTACGAGGGCTTACATTTCAAAACAAATAAATAAATTTAATGTAAAAAAAAGGACGATCTAGATAAAGAAATAAATAATAAATAAAAAATCTATAAAATAATTCTTGAGTGGCACTCAGTAAACGAACGTGTTCGTGTGTGTGTGTGTGTGTGTGTGTGTGTGTGTGTGTGTGTGTGTGTGTGTGTGTGCGTGAGTGTGTGAATGGTTATATAATTTATTTGAAATAAATATTCAGGGGCAGGAGCTTCCCGTTTCCACGACTCAGATTTTCGGCTGCAAATTGTCTTCTCATTAAGGCTGTTTTATATTTCTTCTTGAAACAATCGGAACTCATCTCAAGTCTCATGGGAGGAGGCAAAACATTCCATATACTTGCCGCGTGGAATTTAAAGGATCCTCGATATCGTGTAGACCTGTGTTTTGGTATTTTCAGCAAGTTTTGTACGGCTGGTGGCAGGCTTCGCTGAGTAAGGTTCTTAACCCAGGTGAGTTTTTCGAACAGGTACTCGGGATTTTTGTTCCAGAGGACCCTATGAACAGTGCAGGCAAACTGCAATTCGCTTCTTGCTTTCATATTAAGAATGCCTTTTTTATTTAGATATGGGGTGATATATTCTCTTTTCGGGATATTATAACAGAATCGAATGCAAGCATTCTGTACACGTTGAATTGCTTTTTCTGTGTGTGCTTTTAAATTTGGACTAATAACAGAACTGCAGTAATTAAAATGGGAGAGAATAAGCGATTCTATCAAAAGTAATCGCAGTTCTTCTTTAATATGAGACCTAATTTTGTACAAAGTTTTTAGTTTAAAAAAAGCATGTCTCACTTTCCCATTTACGTGATCTTCATACTTTAGCTCCCCGTCCATAATCAACCCCAAGTTCCGTGCTGATTTAACTTGTTCCAGAACTTAAACAACAAAACTTAAACTTAAATAACAAATAAATCACTTACAGTGAAATAAAACGCCAAAGAAAATTTGGTACAAAAAGTTATGTTTGAGTTTGTATCAAAACCACAACTACGAAGTAATAACAATGAACATTGTGAGAAGACTTGGAGGAATGGATCGTTTTTCCCAAGATTGGGACTTTGTAGTCTTACTCTTGTGAGTACACTATAGTCTTATCATATGGATTATGTACATTAATTAATTACATTTTCAAACATGCCAGGTTATGAAAATTAATTGCCCAATCAATGAAAAAAAAAAATATCACTAATAGGTGCAGAAAAAAAGAACAAGTCTACTATGCTACAAAATTACAATGCTTTTTATTTACCTAAATTATCGCCCAATATTCGTGTGTCATTAAATGCAATCGGAGTTCCGCGAATTTGAAGTAAATTACAGCAATTATATCCTGCATTAATTAGGCACCGTTTAATTAAATGTATACAGATAAAATAGCAATATGTCCTGTTTGATTTATTCCATGAATTATATATTAAAGCAGTAAGCAAATATCTGGGAGTGGCTAGTAATCAAATTATTTCTGAGAGTATTGATCAGTGCTTTGGCGATGCAAGTTCCATTTTGTAATTCAAATGACATGTATGAGTAATCGCACATTTGCGGACAAAGAGTGTGAACATTACATTTTAGCATATTTTAGTTGGATGTTTAATCATTTTTACATCATTATTGATACTATACTACACTTAAAGCTGTTTCCTCCATTTCCTTTGAGTTTTAATATTTCAATATTGTGGTGAAGGAATGACACACGAATATGTCAGTGATTCCTTATCATTCGTTACCTGATTGTATACGTATTCCATAAAACCTTTATTCGTAATGATTTTCTAAAGCGTAATCTGAAAACGAGCTTCAAAGCCATCTTAAATAGAGCTAAACACGGAAGCTTTAAAAATGAAAATGGACGAAAAGGCTCGACTACCGTCCACGGGCCTGTCAAATATTAATTGAGAGACAAGTGCTTCAAGACAACGTTTCCCGACGTTTTCGCCCCGAGATGTCCTTCAAATCTTTTACTTTGCCCTGCCGGCAGCCGGCTTCTGTCCTTTTTCAACTCAAGTTAAACAAATTTCCCGCAACAGACTTTTTCGAGATTCACCTCGTGGATTTGGGAGATCTACGAGGCATTTACCATTGGTTTGCTCTGTTATTTTGTTTTGTCTTACACTCACCCTTTTATGTAAAGTGACTTTACACGCACAATGAAACGGGGTTCTGGTTTGGAACGACTTTAATATTTTTTTAAGTCGACGATTTTTATTGAGGAAACCGAAAGGGCTTCGCTTTGAATTATTTAGTATACCTTTAACGCCCTCTGGTTTGAGGCCAGCTATAAAAATAAACAAAGACGAATGTACTAAATTCCAATCCTTTACATCTTGGGTAGACATTTAACAGGAAAAGGGTGTCTTATTATTTTGTAAAGATAAATGACCAATCGTGTTGATTATTTTAAGACCTATAACTAAACACGTTTAGTCTTTGGATAGAAGTATTTAGAATGTATGGAAACTTTAAAAGTCCATTTTTGGAAAGTCCATTGGATGAGTTGATTTATGCGAGTGATTGTGAATCCGTGTTCGTATCGAAGGGGCGCCGGGCGGGCGGATTATGGCTTATTGATAAGTGTTCATGATTGCGTACTAACCCCCGAATATGAACGCGGCCATACATTACGATTGTTACGTGTACGTTATGTAGTTTTTATGATAAAATATGTGAATGTTCCTAATAAAAGCTATTAGTATTCACCACAAACGCGAGGATTGCCCGCGCTGCGATGGCCTATGTTTTACGCGTAACTCATCCACTCCAATATCAGAGAGATTGAGAACGCTAAGTTATTGCTGTAACAATTTCGTATTGCCCTATAAAACCTCACTTTCGCTTTATTTATACGCAGTAAAATGATCAATATTCGATATTGCCTTTAGATACGTTCTATAAGTGTTATAATTTAGATTCAAGTTTTTTTGGCGTCGAAGCCTTTCTAAGTTTATAAAATCAGAGGGCGTTTGAGTGGCAGGATTGTTTGTAAACAACACACATTTTTTGTTATCAAGAGAAGGCCGAGGTGGACTGTTTACAAATGTTATTTGTAAAACTTGGCCGACGATTGGGCAAGCAATTAAGCTGCTATTTTTAAGTAATCCTTTTGGAGGTGACTCGATGTTTATAATTTTACGGCCTACGCGGTTAATTTATTATACAATTTTGAACATTTCATTAACATACCTTAAAAATTAGTTTATAAATAACGTTTGTATAATGTGCATTTAAACGAACCCCTCTCTGGTTAATAATGATTTGAATAAAGTTAGAAGAAATCTTTGCTATGCGTTCCGAAGCGGCGGCGCGGCGGCCACTCTATCGCAGCACATGAGTTATACAGAACGAGATAATGATAAGCCTTCTCCACATTAAAACCTCGTTAGCCTTACTAAACCCTTCTACAATTGTTCATTTCTCACATTTAAGCGTACCTACATATCACTCGTACGAAAAATACGGATCATTTTGTTACTAATGAAGGGTACATTCGATTTTTGAATAATCTTCACGCGTATTATAAACAACAAAACAAGTCATAAACTCAAACAGTTTTTAGTCTTGAGAATAGAAATATAAATAACGTAACTTAAATCCAACCACAGTACATTATAATCAATTGCAAGAATAATTAAATGAGAAAAAGCTAATAATTTAACCTCTATTAATATGCTATAAACTCTGTAAGCAGAAATAAATTACTTTAAACGTTTCTTTATTTAATGCACCGCTGCCCTTATCTTGAAGTTAATCTGAAATAAGTCTAGAGTTTGAGCTATAAATAAGGGTCATATTTATATAATAAGTTACCCCCAGATTTACCAAGTTTAATGTTTCCCTTTGTGAATGAGAATTCTGGTGAATGTTGACTTATTTGATACCATTATTTTCATAGGTTCCCACTCAGATAAAGTGTAAAGTAATTTGAAAATGTAACTTCTGTGAGGGAATAAGAAAGTTGAAGAAGAAGTACAAGAAATAAAAATACTCGTAGTTTCGTAGGAAAGTTGTCAGAAATGTATAAGATTGAACGTTTTTCTCAATAAAGAACTTTTTTCCAATCCGAGTAAATGCGATGTATAGCCGATGACTTTCTAACTAATATATTTTCTTAATAAAGCTCAGTAAGAATTGTCAAATAATGATTTGGACTACATTTTCATATAAAACTGTAATTGACATCGTTCACTGCATTATTTTTATTGTACCTTCAATAGTTAGTCATACTCTGCTTCAAGCAAAGGCGCTCCTTGGAATATTTAAATCATCATCATCATTTGCCTGCCCTTGAAATATTTATATACAAAATAAATTTAATTCACTCTCTTTGGACATTTATTAGAAAAATTCAAAAATATTTTAACAGTTGAGTTGGCATTGAATTCATACACAGCAACGAGAAAGTCCTCGCGGGTAAGCTCGCGTGACTAATGAGTTTTCTTCTATTTCTTATTGTTTTTCAGTTGTTGACCCTACACTATCGACGTTTGTTGGTCGCGGCGACGTAAAGCCGTCCTAATTATACCAATAAAATGATTTATACAGACCGAAGGATTGTTTTGCTAAAGATTTGTTCCACTCGGCCATATTTGTTTAATATTCATAGTTATTTTAACGATGTTTCTTTATTGACCTGTTCAATTTAAGGTTTGCATTTTTAATAGACATGCTGACATTACTTTTATTACCTTTTTCTGTTGCATTTTATCTGAGGACCTGCAAAAAAAACATATTCGTTTAAAAACGCAAATTATGATTAAATTTTCTTTTTTAAATATCGTTACTAATTGGCACCAAAGCACGCTACGTATGCTTTGAGAACATTCTCGTATGAAAGACCGCCTTGCAGAGATATGTTCGATGTAAAACTTTTATGTTACTCCTTTACCGGACTGTTTATTTTTCCTTCCTGAGGTAAGCCGGTTGCGACGCAAAACACGGGCGTAATTCCAGCGATACAGAGGTTCCCTTTATTTTATTCACAGAGTGCAGTGAGGAATACATCTTTAGAGAAAGTCGTTGAAAGTTATCCGAGGGAAAACTTAACTGACGTCGCTTTATGTCGCCAAGGTCTTTAACATAGTCCACTTGAAACCGCGCTTGGCGAAGCTTTGAGTATTCCGATATTCTTGAAAGCCCCTCGGGAATGTTTACCGCTGTAATAAATAGGTGAAAGCAATACGAGTAAATGTTTATAGTTGAAAAAAATGCGGGACAAATATTATTCATTCGACTTGCGGTGTGACTCGCTTGTTAGTGGTTGAGTACTTTGTGGTGATTTCGGGTTTTTGGGTTCCATATCAAATGCGAACCATGAAACAATAAATTAAAGACGGTTCGAGTTATTGTTTAACAGTCGGCATTTAGAAAACAAGTCAAATAACTATTATTATAACGAAACCAAGTTTTAGAAACAATTATTTGAACCGAAAATGAAAACAATTCATTATTAAACAAGGAAAACGGACAATAAGAAGGTCGTGACACTTATTGTGTTGAACTTCCATTTATATTAATTGTCTTAAAAATAGCATCCAACCTCATTTTCACATCTCTTAAAATGTTTCTTCCGAAAACGATGGTACCGCAAATGTTTATTTCTAGCCAGATCCGTAAATATTGACGTCACTCTTGTGAATTTCAGATACATTCCATGTCCCATATAGAGAGTCGACATTTAACTTTCAGCGCGCGTTTTCATACATTTCTTTCCTGTAAGGATAAACAGGGAAAACTACATTTAATTTGAAACTAAGCACATGAATAAAGATTATCGAATAGTTCTATTATTTAGTTTTGTTATGAAAATTTTTGGGGTTTAGGCAGAAAATTCATAGAGTAATTAAAGCAAACCTTGTAATAAAATTTGAGTCTTAGTTTTCCGTTTAAAAGTCAAGTATCACTAATGAATCTTAGGTGCCTATATTATGTTATCGCGCTTTTGTCATAATTAGAAGTTGCACTTGTTCTAGCTTTTCAAACTACGATTTCCCTACCGTGAAGGATAGATGGAAAATCGAAAAAAATTTTCAGTAACATAACCGTATATTTTCCAGTTATTTGGTGAAAAACAGTACTAAAACAGTTGTATTTTTTTTCAAAAAAGAGTAACCATGCTACAAATGCGTCGTGTTTCGCAAAGGTACATGTATTACGGAGTTGGCGATGGCTGCATTTCCCAGTGGACCTCGCGATGCCGGCTCCTAGCCGCATGAGTAAATATAATATATTCACCATACAATGGAGTGTGAAAATGGAACGCTTAACTACTTCGCGCTTGCAGTGATACACATTACAATTGAATTGTGAGGAAAATGTACTACTTTAATCGTCAAATTACGTTTGAGGAGATTTAACATTTCAATCAATGATTGATCTGACAGACAGAAATACTAATCTTAAGTAAAGTATGTTTCATAAAAAAGAATCTGAAGGATGTTATTTGTGAAAATTATAATCTGATATTTTTTCTGACAATAAGTATGTTATAATAATTATGCACACAAACATTTGTGTGCATAAACCTGTCTGTTTGTCTGTCCTGGTCTAGGTGTTAATGTACATATCTATTTAAGTATATTTGTAATACCACTGTTGATTAGGATGTTTGTTACACAAGTGCTAAGCTACTTGACACGGAGTCAGATCAACGTATGTATGTGATGTTGTGAGATTTATATTGATTTACTAGCGGCAGCCCGCGACTCCGTCTGCGCACAAAGTGTTATATATTATGTATTATTACTTAAAAAGCCTTTCTCGCCAAATAGATTATCCAACAAAAATCATTTTTTTCAATTCGATCCAGTAATTTCTGAGATAAGCGCGTTCAAACAAACAAAGAAACAAACTCTTCAGCTTTATAATATTTGGAAGAATAGATATTTTTTATTTATATTCTGTAACCATATTAAAAATCTGTCGGTATCGAGCGCAGCACAAGGCTTAACCTAAGGCGGCACTACACTTTACACTTGTAACGGTTTAACAGCCGAAACGACACGAAGAAGCTGCTAGCACAAGGCACAAATCCGTTCCGATTCCCAGCTACAGTGTACAGTTTACACTCACAATGAAAAAAACTACGGCAAGACTGCATGACTAAGTATAAGTAGTAAGAGGACAGATATCGAAAAAGCTGAATGTTAAGCTGTTAAGACACACCTGAAATGGCAACGAAAGTGGGCATTTATAACATCTAAATCTAAATATCTGTAATGTATACGGTAAAGGTAATACATATATTGAACTGTGATATTTGTGAGACGTTTTGTTTTCCGTCTTGTCTTGTCGTGTTCGTTAAGCAAAATAAACGAATTTGCTTACTCAAAAAACATAAAGCAAATAAGCGTTTAAAAAAGAAACACCTTTTCAATGCTGATAGTTACCAAAATACATAACATGTATATTTGTCGAAAGGAGGCAAATTATCATCAATATAAGCATGCGTCGGCGATCTTTACTGGGCTTTTCTTTGTACACGGTAACTGTTATACAGGGCTGCATTTTTCACGGGATCTCGCAGAAGCTGGGCCCGAGCCCACGTCCGGGGACCGTCGAGATAAAACTGCCTGCTCCTTATTTGAATTATAGCACTTTGACCATGCCTTATGTATAACGCTCGGACGGGTATTTTAATCAGCAGAAAAGTTTTATGCCTTTGCGTCTCTTCAACTGTAACATATGTGTACCCTTTTATCCTGAAATTATTTTCTATTACGGTCAGGAATGTGAATTTATGCTGTACGTTTATTGCGTGTATGAATTGTTTTGAAATTTCCAGTTTAGTCACACAGTAGTTAGTACACACACGTCAGTACAGTAAGTGACTTTGTTTCTGTCGTCATCACTTTAAAGTTAACGCATGTTTGGGTTGAATGTTGGAAAATCAAATTATGTTCGGGGCGGAGCCAATATTAAACCATGGCCAATTAACACAATATCTAAGCTATCTAGATTTTAACATTTCGGTAAATACTAAATACATAACATGAAATCCTTAAATAATTTAATAAGTGTAGAGCTTTATTGATTGTGTTTGGTTACTTTTGCGAAACTTTTTAACAAATTGAAAGGCTCTCGACCGGATTGAGTTTCAGTCAGCATTATTATTTTATTGAATGTCAATTTTATTTATTTAATTATAAGTGAGAAAACATGGGAGAGAATAAATAAAATATAAACATTGACTATTCGTTGCCGGTGCCAATTCATCAACTGATATAAAAAACAGAGAAACTTTATTTGGATACTGCAATACGATAAAACAATTTCACACTGAATGTGAGATTTTAACAGCAGAGTATTTTGCCTATTATCTGAATTCCGACCTGAATTGCCAACACTACGATTGAAAAAAGGAAACTTGAGTATATTTTATTCTGTGACTCTTTGTCGTATTAATTAGTTAAAGCACTTTTCAATGTTTTAGGCCCGTATTAATAAATCGCACTCAAATGATCGAACTTGAGCGCGAACTTGAGGTGCTGTTTTGTACGAGAAGATCGAGCTTAGCGTTAAGTGTGCTTTATTAATATGAGCCTAAGACATGGTATACTTGGGTATTTGTTTTTCTAAAAGGTACCCATCAAAATTGCATATTCGATTATATTTATATTTAACATAAATATTATTTGTATCTGTAAGAATTTATCATAAGTTATTTTTCTCCTCACTGGGAAAAAGCCGCTAAATATAAATCCTGCAAGGTAAAATTTAGTAAATATATGGAGCTGTTGAGCTGTTTCAAACGTGCCCGCGCCGTTCGCGCAGTTTGTTCCTGGTAAACATATTTTGAAGAACCTATTTATGATACGTATTCACGGTCTGAGGAACATCGTGTATGAGACTCGGCATATCGCAAATGGATATACACGTAGATGGTTTCTGTACAAATCTACAGGAGGTGAAAGTTATGATAACATTCGTTGATAAGTATGAATTGGTTTCTTGAGTCATTACATAATTGGTAAATATAATAATCGCATAAAATTTATACATCCTATATATTGTAGATACTTAAAATAGTTTTAATGTCTTATCCTAAAAATATCTTTACTAATATTATAAAGCTGAAGGGTTCGTTTGTTTGTATGTTTGTTTGTTTGAACGCGCTAATCTTAGGAACTACTGGTTGGAATTGAAAAAAATATTTTTGTGTTGGATAGTCCATGTGACGAGGCAGGCTTAAGGCTATAGTTTAAACGAAATCCACGCGGACGCGGAGCAATGCCATAATACCAATACAATATTTATTACAAGTCATAATAATAATAATACCCTCCGGCCGTATTCGGCCATGGCGGCCGATCTTACGATCAGCCAGGTACGCAGGATATATTATAGTGCACAAGTGAGTGCGCAAGCACAGGTGCACTCCCTATTCCTTCACTCTCATAATTCGGTGGGACAGCAATCTGGCACGACCGTAGAGAGATCAGGCGCAGGACCAACGGCTTAACGTGCCTTCCGAAGCACGGAGGAGCTCGAGATGAATATTTTTCGGTCACCCATCCGATGACTGGCATCTGCGAACGTTGCTTAACTTTAGCAACCGCAGGCCGAGTGCGCTAACGACTGCGCCATCGAGCTCCTCAATTACTAATATTACAAGTATAGTCTTATTTAATAAGATGTCTATAAAAGCTACTAATTAAAGTAAATATGTATTCACAATAAACACATTACATACTGCAACAAATAATCAAAGGTTTATAAAATTTTAGAGCATTAAGTTTCCTTCATAACGCTTAATTGATTCTCAAATTGTAATATGAAATTGTGAATACCGCGTGTATAACATAATTATCAAAGGACACATGCAATATGAAACTCGTAATTGAATAATACGGCATGGTCAGTTGAGTGCGATTTGGTACGCCGCATCACTGCTCTTTTGGTAACACTGAGCTTTGTTATAGGCGCAATCAACCGATGCTTTTGATCACTGTAAAGTACACTATCCATGGATTCAAATCGTTTGATATTAATGTTTTCTGAGGTTAACCCAATTGTTACTCATGAAATAAACAGAGGTGCGATTCACTAAGCGCAAATGTCATAATATCACGGCTGTGTAATCGTTGACAGTGTCAAATTACTAGAAAATTACGACTGTCGCCGATGACACAGCGTTGAGATTATGACATTTGCGCTTAGTAAATTGCACCTCAGATATAAAATATATTGTTCGATATTCCCCAACACCAGAATTGTCATAATTTTGTTTGACATTATGTACGTTTCAACAAGTGGTTACTGCAATAAGAAGTAACCGACGCTTTAAATATTGGTGTTAATTTTAGCACGGGTCGAATTATGGCGAGGACATATCTAGTGAGGGAAATCCATGACACTAGCAGTGAAAATACGAAGTGAACTTCGAATTACTCTAGACGAACTAGACGGCTACAACAATTAGATGTTATTGAGAACTACTGAGGCGTTGTCCAGAGCTGAGCAATCCTACTACATATATTGAATCTAAACTTAAGCAATATGAATGCACAATGCACATTCAGTATGAGTATGTCTATGTATGTATGATTAATTAAATTTGGATGGAATTGTCTGGAAGAGACACAAAGGGAAAATTCGTTTTAGAGATCATGGTGTATGCGATACAAAAATATAACTGATGTTTTATACCAGTTATTAAAAAATTGCGTGTTATAATTTTGCTATCCTAATCTAAGTTAATTGGGATTACCCTTTGTGCTTTAATAACTAAAATGTCGGTTCACTAAATAATTCGTACGCCTGTTTTAAGGTAAATCAAAAGAAATAACTACAAAGCGTTAGAACCGCTTAATCCATATGATAACGTAATAACTTATATCTAAACAATTGCGACCCAAAATGAGTGGGATATAATCGCGGTATAAAATTATACCGTGATTATATCCGTTTGAAAGTAGTTTTATTTCATGAGTAACAGTCGCGTAAACCTAAGAAAACATTTTATTAATTTACGTAAAACGTGAAATGTGTCCGTAAATTTCGCACGGAACTCCCAAAACACATAACAAGACATCCAGTTTACGACGAGCGAACCATTCACAGTTCAATCTCCACTTGTTCCCCGGGTATGGTAGCATTCAGTTGCAGTTACCAACCAAATTGGGAGCTTGCTACGTTTTCAAGTTGTAACCCGGGGTTTGCGCGAATCTGATATATAATGTTTACTGGAAGAACCCGACTTGTTCTGAAATTATAAATATTACATCAACGTATTTTGGCGTTGATACTTTAAGCGTGTCCTCAATAAAAACAGTTTTCATTTACCGACTGATTTTTTATTTCATAAATTGCACTCGGCTTTCTTATTAATTTTGAGAAGTCATGCCTGTAATAATATAAACCTAAGGTTTGATTTACTACACTCGTGATTAGAAGTGGACTGTTAAAATGATGATGATGGAAGTTTTGTTTATCTGATGACCTGTATGGTGTCATAGTTAAAAAGTTGACTTTTAAAACAAGACGTCGCGGATTCAGTCCCCACACTGTGTTAACATTTGTATTAATGCTCACTCATAGTCTGGTAGTCTGGGTTTTTATGTGTGTCTATTAAAGTTGGGATTCCACAGCAGAGTCAGATCAATGTGATGTTGTCAGTATCCTATCCGCTCGCATCACTGTACCGGCCCACAAGATAATTCCTCACGCTTCTCTTAAAGGAATCCAGGAAAATCAACGCACGATTTCATTGTTTCTTTATTTATAACTTATTTATCTATTCATTTTCTGAGTCTCTATTCTTGTTGCCTCTTCTAGCATCCACCACTGAGTTCACAGAGAGTGTGACGTCCGTGAAATATTTTACGATTCCTGAGACATAAGCCTGCGCGGTAGGGCTGAACCTCACGAATTCGTCCCTCTCCGGTAATTCGCAACATCCACTGTAGCTCACAAATATATCCGACAACAGTTCGCATATTTCGTCTTCTCATATTTATTTATTCCGAGGAAGTACGTCAAAGTATTGTAGTATCTTTTGATTTGATTTAAACGATCTTGTTATGGGGTAACAAGTGTGTCTGTGATCAAATCGACGGATTGTTTTCGAGTATTGATAAACTTAGCAACAATGTTTGTTTTACTGAATGTTTTAAATATCGATCAGAATGAGATGAAGAAAATTATAGCAATATTTAAGCCATTTACACTATACTTGTGGTTCTTACATAAAAAGTAGTTTGAGTTTCCTTTTAAATTACAATTGGATTGCCATGATGTAAACTAGTAGGCGATTCTATAGTTCGGTACATGTGGGAAATGTGCATTGAGTGTGATAGTGTGTGTGTGCAATTCCATTCCTTGAATATTGTTCAGTCATGCCTGCTAACAATTGAACCAGCTGGATAAGCCAATCGCTTTCTGGTTTTAGGCAATCAGCACTGACGCCGTAATTTGCGATATAACCCGGACCTTGCACGGGGATTAACATTATGGTGCAAAGTGAAACCACATATACATAATACAAGTCTGTCTGTCTGGTAAACTTTGCATTTATTGTATGATAAAAACATGTTTTGTTTGATTCGTTTCGTCTAAGTGTTGATATTATAGAGAATATAATGCAGTAAGCCAATTAAATTTGTTTGATTTATACATAAGTAGGTTAAGACTATTCAACACCACGTGTGCACTGTGAAGGTACAATACGTCCACCAATGTATTCCAATAACCAAAAGCAAAAAACAAAACCAAATAATAATATTAATTTATCCTTCATAAAAAGTTTTGCAAAAAACCATTCAGGCAATTCGTTCGGATTGCGAACCGGTATTAAAATGTATTGTTGGTACTAATTATCGTGTCACGGTTAAAACGGAAATCCAGTATGGGAGGTGTCACGTGCACCTCTCGGAACTATATTGCATTTTAACCGGATAAAACATAATTAAGAGGTCTACGTGATTAATCAGATAGCTTTCGACGTAGGTGCAGCATTTTATAAACATGAATTGGGTCGCGAAATGTCCAACTTCGTATCGAATTTCGCTGTGCGACACACGTTGTGTCGTGCATTTTCAATAGGACTGACATTATCGTCTCTGTGAACTGCATACATTGACTGATGAATAAAATTAACGCCGTAAAGAAGGCCGTATTGATATGACGTATGTCAACCATTATTAAATAACAGTTTCACATTGGAGACTTTTTTAAGCTACTGAAAGCTTAAATCCCGGAGATTTTTTCTAAGTATTATTTTATGTTATCATCTAAATATAAACATTAAGTATTGAGTTGGGATACAAAAGTTGGTATAATCCGGATTTCAAAAAGCGTAAAACGGAAACTTTTATCAACAGTACTTTGCGATACTGAATGAGGTGAAATACTAAGATTAATAATTCGTTTCTTTGTTTCGTATCAACAGGTTGCTTAGAAAGTGAACCAGAACAAACAACATGACTAAATAATGACTAGGTAACTTTATGTGAATGATTCAGATTTTATTGCCTTCCGCCTCCGATCTGGGCGGCTATGTGTCAATAACTTTCCTCAAGACGCGTTAAAGGCGAATTTTGTCCATCGGGCACGATATTAAAGCTTCTATAATATTACTTGGGGGAAATATATTCTCCCCGCGGCTGTACTTATTTAAGACCTCTATGGGAAATGGCATGCATAAGTGAATTCACAATAATTCGGTTGGTATCATTCGGTTGGTATCAAGACTTTTGGTAAACCGGAAGAAATATAGTTTTTTTACATTTGCTTTTTATCATAGTCTCTGATCATGGAACAAAATACATAATACAGCTATGGTAGCTCAATTTAGAATTTCTATAATTTATTTAAGAAAATCATTTACGGATAATTATGGTTAAATAAAAACTAGTTATAAAATAGTCTCTAATCTACATCTTCTATGTCAAAGTCATAAAAAAGTTTTCAAATAAGACTCTCAAATGAACCTTTGCGAGTCACTGTTCTCGAATGGAAAATAGAAGTAGGATAGAAAAAGGAACTATCGATTTAACTTTTGTGTAATAGGGTACTCCCGAAGACCAAGACGGCACTAAAAATCCAGATATAAAACGGCTTCTTGCCCATTAAAGTAATTGATTCGATAAGACATGGGCAAAGTTTCTTTTTGACAAGGGACCGTACTGTATGAGTAACGGGGAATCCAGGGAAATGGATAGCGAAATACGTTTATTCAGTATTTATTTTTCAAATAATAAATGGAATGTTGGGTCCCGTGTGTTTGGTACCTAATTTATTTTAGTGAGTACGTGATTCATTGGGGAGATAAAGTTTTCCCTCACTGTTTTAAGTATACACTATATTTTGCTCAAGCGGAGATTGATTCGTAGAAAACTTATATGACAATCTTTTTGATGTTCGATTACATTGTAGAAATTAAATGGGTGACCCAGTCATAAAGAATAAGGTTCAAAGTTCGTGGGTTGTTCTTACAGTAGTAAACATTTATAGACTGGGGCCTACATATATTCGTACTGGCAGGCACTGGTTTGATTCACACACGACTCATACTTTGGTGAGCATGTTTAATTCTAAGCTCAAAAAGTAAGTGCTACCCGACTTCTTAAAGTGTTATTTAATTTAAACAACAAATGTTTATTTAATAAACAAATAAAACAATGAATAAAAGTGTTTCACGTCAACGCCATATCTGTTTGATCGTCTCGTTATTGTACTTTAATCAAGAGTAAAGAGCTTTGTTACTTTTGTATTAGTTCCTTCTTGCATCACAACTACTTATTCAAATTGATTAAGTTCGTCTAAACACCGTTTAAATTAAACAAAGAGACTAATCCACTACACGTAATGATATTTATTTCGGCTATGAAATTAATATTAATTAGAACGAGCACGGCGTTTGTACAAGCTTTTCATGATAGTGATATATTTACTCAAACGTGAAAAACAAAGTTTTCTGAAGTAGTTTAACAATGCCGGTGTGTTCCTGTAGCCAGTTTTTGTTTTACGCCCAACAAACACCAGTCTTTGTGAAGCGCGAAAATGCACTGAAAATATGGAATCGCCGGCGTGTGAGTGCAATTTCTATTGCATATCCCTCGGGAAACATTTGGGCGTACGCACTCACGGCTAAAATACCACGGTTCCAAGGGATTTTTCGCTAATATAATTCAGTTATAGACGGATCCCGGCATTCTCAAGGGGTATAGCGAGGAGTTTTTACTACTACGTAAAATATTTTCGTACATACAATATACGGTGAAAGTTTTTCTGTTAAATGAAACATATTCACGGATAGAGCAACATTTTAATGTTACTTCGTACGTATTACTGCGTACTTTACATACTCGTAACTATTGTTCTAGAGTTGGGAAAATTATATTTTTCTATTTGTTGTTGCCGTGGTTAGAGTTTTATAAACTTTTTTTTTTTTGTTTTATAAACTATATTATGGGAAAATTTTGTAGTAAAAGTACAAGTGTCGAAAATCTTAAAATATATTTATTAAAAAAACCTTTATAGGTTTTTTTAATGTAATTCTAATGTTTAAAATTACTATGTATTCGTAAAATGTGCCATTTTGAATGAGTTGAATTATTTGTTTTAACTATTTGGAAGAAAACAATTCTAAATTGAAAACAATATAAAATTTTATGTAACTTAATTTACAAGCCATAGTTAACCTTTTAAAACTACTAATTGTTTATAATCAAAGCTTTTATGATTGTGTCTTTTATGACCGAGGCAGTTCAAAGAGTTTTAGGAAACGTAGTCCCAGTATTGCAATGCGTGCAGAGGCGGCGGAGCGGCGAGCGGGCGGCCGAACTCCCGGCGCGGCAGTAACTTCACGCCCGACCGCCGACGGTAACGAGCAGCCACATAAAACAAAATGCCAGCACAGAAGGGATCCTCTAAATTTACTTAAATGCCAAATAAACTGCGAATTGCTTCGCCATTTATGAAAAAAGACCGAGCTAGTGTTCCTGTTCTGTTTCACTGCTGAACAAATTGTCCGTCCCTCGTCAGGATTACGCTGGCGAAACAACTTTGCGTACCTTTTATGGAGCGTCTCGCTTTCTTTGTTAGGGTTCCGTAGCCAAAATGGCAAAAAAACGGAACCCTTATAGATTCGTCATGTCTGTCTGTCTGTCTGTCCGCCAGTCTGTCACAGCCACTTTTTCCGAAACTATAAGCACTATACTATTGAAAATTGGTGAGAAGACGTATTCTGCGAACCGCAACAAGGTTTTCACACGAAATTAGGAAAAAAAAATAAAAAATGGGGGGTCCCCATAGTTAGAACTGAAACTGAAAATATTTTTTTTCATTGAACATATACGTGCGGGGTATCTATGGATAGGTCTTTAAAAAATATATTGAGGTTTCTAAGCTAATTTTTTTCTTAAGTGAATACTCTGCGTGACAGACTCTTCCAAAGTGGAAAAAAGTGTGTCCCCCCCCTCTAACTTCTAAAGTTAGAGGATGATAAATCTGAAATAAATATATAATGTACGTTACCACAAAAACTACCAACGAAAATTGGTTCGAACGAAATCTATTCAGTAGTTTTTTTAGTACGTCAAAAATAGAGTTTGTACGGAACCCTCAGTGCGGGAGTCCGACTCGCACTTGGCGAATTTTTTTTTATGTTTTGATGCAGTGAAACAATTAGGGAAAATTTAATGAGATGCGATAATGTCATGAGATAGCCGTATCAGTTTTTTTAGAGAAACTATCTTAATGAAATAATGAAATAATGAAATAATAATTTATTCAGCAATTTGATTCACTTAGTAAATTCTTTTGCACGTCAATACTTTTTTCACCCTACCAGCGCCTCGACGTGAATGGCCTGCTGAGAAGAGACGCCGCAAGAAACTCAGACAGTTTTGCCTTTTTTAAAAATAAATTTCAATTTTACAATTATGTCAAATATAACTTAAAAATAAATACAAATTAGTGCGGCTGAGCAGATTAACATGACCACGCATATTTATCATTTAAATAATCATCTATTCTATAATAACCTTTCTTCATCAAGGTTGATTTAATAAACAACTTAAATTTTTGTTTAGGAAATTCAATTACATTTTCTGGTAATTTATTAAATATTTTGACACTTAGTCCAATAAAAGACTTCCCAGTCTTATGAAGCCTGTGGCTTGGAACGGCAAGCTTATGTTTATTTCTAGTATTAAAGCTATGAAAGTTATCTTTTCTAGAGAAGTTATGTAGGTTTTTGCGTATATAAATTATGCAGTCAAAGATGTATTGAGACGCTGTAGTTAAAATATTAATCTCCTTGAATATCTCACGGAGTGAATCACGCGGCTTAAGGTCGTATATTGCACGGATCGCCCTTTTCTGTAATACAAAAATTGTTTGTATATCAGCAGACGACCCCCACAACAACAGACCGTAAGACATAACACTATGAAAATAGCTGAAATAAACCAATCTCGCCGTTTCAATATCAGTCAGGCGTCGTATTTTTCTTACAGCAAATGCTGCAGAACTTAGTCTCCCAGCCAAAGCAACAATATGGGGGCTCCATTGTAATTTAGAATCTATAGTTATTCCTAAAAAGACAGTTGATTTGACTACATCAATATGTTCATTATTCATTAAAACATTTGTAATAACTTGTGGCACATTTGGCATTGTGAATCTAATACATTTTGTTTTCTTAGGATTTAGTAGTAAGTTATTAGTTGTAAACCAATGATGGACTTGTGAGAGGGCGTTATTTACCTCGTCAAGTTGTGTTTTGCGTCTATCTACCTTAAAAACTAAAGAGGTATCATCAGCAAACAACACACTCTCACACAGACCATTTGTTAAGGCAGGAAGATCATTAATATATATAAGAAAAAGGAGTGGTCCCAATATCGAGCCCTGGGGCACTCCCATTATCAATGGGGCGCCATCGGAGTTAGTTCCATTGATGTTCACCTTTTGAACTCTGCCAGTGAGGTATGATTTTAAAATCTTAATATTAACCATGCTTTATTTAAACATTCGTTTGTGTTATTGGATTTATCCACTTCTTGGAATTATAATTTAATAGAGAGATTAAAAATGTGAACAGTATTTTTTTCACCTTAAAAATACTGTTCACATTTTTAATGTGGAAACAACAACATAGTAGAGGCCCCTTCTTCTGGGGCGGTTCTTCTAACATTTAGGATTATTACTATATCATTTGGATTTTTTGATTGCCGCTGATATTATATGACCTGTAAATTAAACAAAATATTTTTACCTCACATTATTACATTACATTTTATTGATTTGTATGAATTGAAATGAAAACATAATGTTTGTGTGTAAATCATTCCAAATTACGTAGGGTGGGTAACGAGAAGGGTATCTTACTAATAAATAAATACATATAGCAATGACCCCAACTTTACTTCTAGGGTGGATTTGAAGCTATTTTCCCCAAGGTATAAATAAGGGCAGAATAACTGCCAAACACAACAAGTAGTTAGTAAAATGATATTGCGGTGCAAGGACAATTTAATGGAATATTCTTGTATTTGCTTACACCCTACGTCGATCTATTAATTTCGTAGCCTAAATGACAGATTTACATGTGTATAATTTTAATAAAATTAAAAGAAGTCGTAACGATATTTTTTGTAGTAATAATAAAAAAAGTCTATATAAACTCAGTTTTTAATTAAATGTTTCGGTTTCGCCCACATGTCATTGGATCTTTTTCATAAAGTCTTTATTACAACCTCGCGGAATTCTTTTGTCCTGTTGTCTGACATGAGATAAAAACTATTCCGTCATCTCTTTAGAATTTTACAACACGTTTTCATTTTATGGTGTAAGTGTTATATACCTACTCGTATAAAGGAGAGTTTTATTATAAGCTAGATTTATAACCTAAGGCAATGTTTAGGAAATTCGTGTCCAAATTTCCGTTATAATTAGTTGCAAAAACGAGGGGCAACATAGTAGATACAGTTTTGCTGTAAAAACATAAATTTTTAGTACCCTCGTCTAAAGTTGGTTAGATTCAAACACCGATAATGTGAAGTCGAACTTTTGAAAATTAACACGACACGGTGGATTTTGGTATTCAGAATTCCGTGGTTGTGTAGTGTTTTTTGAATAAACATTTGTATTACTTCTTTAATATGTTTGTTGCATAAAATAATCATTCTATTTTAATTTATTCCTTATGACTAATATTTAGAGTTGTTGGTATTAATTTTTAGAGAGTGATACAATACCGAGCTGTTTATTATTGTTGACATTGCTTAAAAATAATTTAGTGAATTCAGATGAAAATAATAAGGCGCTTTCAACTATAACTATAAATAGAATTAATGTCAAATCTTCAGGATCCAATTTCATATACGTTATTTTTACAATATGCACGGAAAAAAGTTAAGCTACAGATTTTTATTTTAATATAGCTCATGAGATTATGATTTAATTTAAAATTACCGATATACGCAACTGTCTCACAAATCACAGCTTCTTTCAATAGATTTCTCCGAGCGTGTCTAAGATATCACATCACGTAGATAGTCTCAGAGCTAGCTGTCGTAAGGGTGCATAAATCACAGACGTCATAGTTTAATAACGCTTGACAGATTTGAGAGCGCAGCAGTTCTCAGCAATATGTCACGCTACGCGACACCCTATAATATGGAATGCTCACTCGCTGTTACGACTTCATTTCGTATATCTGTTGTTATATTTTTATATCCAGTATCAAGTTATTGTGTGTCAGAAGTTGACAACGTCACAGCTAGTTGGGTACGCGTATATTAAACAGCTTCAAGTGTTTCAAGTGTGAACCGGTTCTCTGTAGAAGTACCGACTTTGAAAAGTCGACCTGAAAAACCTCTGATATATGGCTCTTTGTTTCCTAGAATGGGAAGAGCCGGTAGTAACCTAGTTTTGGTTAGTGTGCAGGTACAGGGCGCATTGCTTAAAGAGTTCAATTCAAAATTGAATTCGATAACCAATGTGGTACTTATCTATACTAATATTATAAAGAGGAAAGGTTTGATTTTTTGTTTGTTTGTATGAATTGAATAGGCTCCGAAACTACTAGGCAGATTTGAAAAATTCTTTCACTGTTGGAAAGCTACATTCACCCAGAGTAACATAGGCTATATTTTATCCCGGAACGGGAAGGAGTTCCCCCGGGACGCGGGTGAAACCGCGTGACGGGCCGACGTAGTTTAATTATATGATTATAACTGACGAACAGTAGTAAATCTTGTTTTGTAATAATTTAAAAGTGTAAGGCATTCTTTTCTAATTACAATAATACCGTTTAAGATATCAAACCCGATTGGGCGCCCCAAAAATGCAAACGTGAGCATTGTGTAATTACCTCGTATTGGATTTCCATTTCGTGTTATCGAATGAAAGAAACGATGAACCGTAATTTTAGAAGGCGACGAAATATTACACGCTTCCTTAGAAACAATATTCCGCTTGGTATCTTTGTTCAAGTACCGTGCTATAGGTAGCAGGGTCTATGTGCCCCGTGCAGGGGAGGTTTTTGACTGTTTTTCACTGCGAAAATTGCCCTTTTGGTTCGCTCGCCATGAAATTCAAATTGTTCCGAGGTGACGACTTGTTCTTTGTTTTGGTCAGCACCCTTCATTGCCTGCGGTTAGGGGAAAGCCGTACGAACGTGTGTGTGCAAATAACCGGAAATATTATATTCCCACTCAATTACCTATTTGTTTGTCAAAGGAGACACGTGCAAGGTATCGGTGAAATAGCAAATAATATAACAATCTTAGTGTTAAGACGATCTGCTCATTAAATAATTTCATAGATATTGTTATTGAATCTTCAATTCTTATGCTAAGTTACAACTACTTAATTGTTCTGTGTTTTAATATCTGATTATTTTTATATTTTTTATTGTTTTTGAGAAGTCAATCTGATTTTAATAAATATGCAACTGGTAACAAAATATTAAAGAATATGGGAATATTTCTAGAAAAAGAATTATTCCTGTTTTATCCCACGGAAGCATTTGAGCGGGGATAATTAGTCCTATCCTATCACCTAAGTCTGCCCATACCCTGCCTGTATATCAAATTTCATCTCAATCCGATCAGTAGTTTCAGCGTGATTGACGGACAAACATCCAAACAAACTTGTTGTATCATTTTAAAATACATGCTGTATAAGTATGATTAAAATCGAGGGATTCCCAACACTCTTGCATGCTATTGAAAAGGATGTTTAGTAATAGTTTAGTTAGAATCTAGATGATGACGTATAAGACTAATATAACAAATATGCCTTATGGGGAATTATGATTATTAAGAAGGAGAAATGAAATACTTAGTGAATATGAGTAGGTGACAGCTTTAAAAATAGCAGAAATATGAGTTGGCACTTTTAAATCCATAATCGATAACGTATTGAAATGGGTACAGGGGATTATACTAATTTGTTATGACTACTGACGTTTGTATCTGTATGGCTTCGACATACATATTTCTTATTATTACGTAAACTTGAGTACCCTAATTGTATTAGTGTCGCAATTTAAAAATCATATTCCTCCAGACAACCAATTACTTTGTGAGACGTTATTAAAGTTAAAGCCACTCACACCAAGTACTTCCTCACGGTCGCCGTCCATGTGCCTATTGGGGCCAGGGTAGCATGCACCCCATTTGGCAGTGGCGACATGCCCGAGCAGGCCTCCTCACGTTGGGGTGGATGGCCGAGGAAATGGGGCCATACACCCAAACTCGTTCAAGAGGAATGAAGTGCGCATAGCGCCTTCTCCTTGCCCCTACTTGCCTCGACCGAGTCCGGTCCACATTTATTTATTTATTTATTTATTTATTTGATTCACCAACATTCGCATACATTAAATTTTAATGCTAAATACATATACAGACGCATTCCTTAATGTTACGAATAATTACAGGTGAATACAGCATGTACCAATAATTACAATATATTGAGACTAAAATCTACAGTTAATAACATGCCAGGCTACAGTCCGTCCATGCACAAGACAATGCATAAAAGTTGTTAATTTGCTATGCCACCTAATCGCATAGCGAAAAACATTACAAATTATTTTGAAATTTTATTATAATTACGGCGGAGCTTGCTGGGTGAGTCAAAGTAAATGTCGACCACGTCACAATATTCATTGACAACTTTGCACATTCTAGAAATAGGAACACATGGCCCTGCTCTTCATGGACTCGCTCCGATGCCTCCTTCTGCGAGATGACCTCCTCGCAGAAGGAAACTGCCGCCTCCCAGGACTCATCAGTGGCCAGCATAGCACGTGTCATGCCGGGCAGCGAGAGATCGTGACCTATCTCAGCTTTAAGTGCCTCCCTCGGCAAGTTACAGCCACTCAGTGTGTAGTACGTTCACTCCCAAAACTATGATAAAATGGTTTTGGTCAGCTGCTTCTACAAAATGCAGTACGTCACGTGTAACAAAGTAACGTGGTTTTGCTGTTAAATAAAATATATTATCATTATTATGCCTTTAAATACAATATTTTTTCAATGATGGTTTTCTCAAGTGAAAAATTTGAATGATGGCAGTAGGGTCTAACTGGTATGTGATTGGTGAATTCTGACATGACATTAACAGATATTCACCAATGACATAGCAGTTAGACCTCACTAGATATTTAAAAAATTGGCCAAGTGCGAGTCGGACTCCCGCACTGAGGGTTCCGTACAAATTCTATTTTTGACGTATTAAAAAAACTACTGAATAGATTTCGCTCGAACCAATTTTCGTTGGTAGTTTTTATGGTAGTGTACATTATATAATTATTTCAGTTTTATCATCCTCTTATTTTAGAAGTTAGAGGGGGGGACACACTTTTTTCCACTTTGGAAGGGTCTGTCACGCAAAGTATTCACTTTAGAAAAAAGTGATATTAGAAACCTTTATACAATTTTAAAAGACCTATCCATAGATAACCCACACGTATATGTTCAATGAAAAAAAATATTTCGAGTTTCAGTTCTGACTATGGGGACCCCCCACTTTTTTTATTTTTTTTCATTTTCATGTGACAACCTTGTTGCGGTTCACAGAATACATCTACTCACCAAGTTTCAACAGTATAGTACTTATACTTTTGGAATAAAGTGGCTGTGACAGACTGGCGGACAGACAGACAGACAGACAGACATGACGAATCTGTAAGGGTTCCGTTTTTTTGCCATTTTGGCTACGGAACCCAAAAAATGAGTATTCCGCGCCCCGTCTGAAAATAAATTTTGGGTGATTGGACAAAAACATATTTTCGAATATCAGAAAAATCGCAAAAAAATGGTGTGTTAATAATATAATAAGAAGATTGTTTGGAATTCAACAAGAGGCGGAATATTTGTTCGGGCAGCAGACGCATAAAAGAAAGGTGAACCAGTGACGTGTGTGTATAAATATTAATGGCAGCTTTAAGGGCGTACAGACCGCACACTAGCACCGCCAAAATAAAAAAAATATTTCTATCTAAATAAGATGGAAATACGCTATGTAGTGCACTAAAGAAAAACATGTATGTTTTTTAAATGTACGAATACTTTTGTTACTTAAAGATAGCCAATCTCAAAAATTACTAAAAGTGGCCACTTTTTACAATTTTTGAGATTATGACTACCTAATGATGAACAATGTTAAAAAATTGGCCAAGTGCGAGTCGGACTCCCGCACTGAGGGTTCCGTACAAATTCAATTTTTGACGTATTAAAAAAACTACTGAATAGATTTCGTTCGAACCAATTTTCGTTGGTAGTTTTTATGGTAATGTATATTATATAATTATTTCAATTTTATCATCCCCTTATTTTAGAAGTTAGAGGGGGGGGGACGACACTTTTTTCCACTTTGGAAGGATCTGTCACGCAAAGTATTCACTTTAGAAAAAAGTGATATTAAAAACCTTAATATATTTTTTAAAGACCTATCCATAGATACCCCACACGTATATATTCAATGAAAAAAAATATTTCGAGTTTCAGTTCTGACTATGGGGACCCCACACTTTTTTTATTTTTTTTCTATTTTCGTATGAAAACCTTGTTGCGGTTCACAGAATACATCCACTCACTAAGTTTCAGCAGTATAGTACTTATAGTTTCGGAATAAAGTGGCTGTGACAGACTGGCGGACAGACAGACAGACAGACAGACATGACGAATCTATAAGGGTTCCGTTTTTTTGCCATTTTGGCTACGGAACCCTAAAAAGTCACTTTTATAAATTCATAAATGTTATTCTTTAGTACACTACAAAGAGTTTTTTTATCTCAATATCTTAAATTCGTTACAATTAAACAAAAACGATTGGCAGCGCTACTGTGCGGTCTGCACGCTCTTAAGGGCATTACTTTATGATTTTATTATAAAAGAGATTTTTATTAGATTTTTATCATTAGGTTATCTAAAAGTAGTATATTCGTATACCTATTCTAAAATATTACTATAAGTGGCCACTTTTAGCAACATTCAAGATTATGGCCATCTTTACGTAAGAAAACTGTTTCAAGCAGATTTCAAAAAATCAAAGATGTTATGCTTTGGTAAACTACAGAGTTTTCTATTTAAATATCTTTATTTTTTACAATAAAATAAAATCGATTGGCGGCGCTAGCGTGCGGTCTGCACGCTCTTAAGGCCGCCTCGGGTGGCCTAGGGAGTTGCAAGGAAATACCCCTCCGTTCGCGGAATTCAATTCTATGGCGCCGACTTGCCGGACATTATTATTACTGGGAAACAAAATAAATTCATTATAAGTGCATTTTTAGAATACCATGACTCCTCACTGGAATTATTTATAAGAACGTTTAATTTAAAGTAAACTTCGCGGGATGTGGTCAATCAGTTTGCTAGAAAAGCCGTTATAACCTAAAACATAAGTATGACGTTTGTTCCACGAATGTCCGGTATAATTCATTTACTATCGATTTTCTGAAATGATTATACAAATATAATTTAAATTGACGGTCACTATTATACACGTAGGAACTGCTACTAGAATCCTAAGAATTCGTTCGATTCATTGAATCGTTTTACAATGACGTCACTAAAAGGAGGGTGCAGTGTAGGGCGATAATATGGAAAAGTGTGATTTTCAAGAAAATCCCTTGATATTAAAATAACTTAATAGTTCTATGAAACATTCACCAAGCACCACGAAATAGCAAAAGGTATCATAGGCTAAGGATTACCTTATGTATACATAAGGGTAGGTTACCAATTAGATAACCTAGTCTTGTGAATATGTATTCATAAATAAAATAAATAATAATAAAATTCCTTGGACTAACACACCGATTGCCTCACCCCAATCTAACAAAAACGGATAGAAATACTTAAATACTTTTATTTATACAAAATATATTTAAACAGATACATATAACAACCAGACTAGGACAAAAATACATGTTCAAGCAACTAAATGTTTGTCCTGTACGTGTCTCAAACCCGCAAATTATGGGGACGCCCTCTTAGTCTAATAGTCAAACCCACCTTAGAGGTTAAGCGCGGAAAACTCCCTGGGAAACCTAAACCAAAACCTAGTCTAATAGTCAACTTCTTGACTACTACACCGCGCTAGTCGTCAATACGCTGTATTGTTGTGTTCACGAATGTACTGTGGAGGGATCGAACCCACGACTTCTGTCGCAATACCTGAGTTTATTCGACATATGTACTCAGTTTATAAGTGTTATTTGCGGAAAAATCGAAACTGTATTTAGCTTCAAACTGGAATCGATCCCAAAACCTTGATGTAACGGCCATGTACTTAACGCAAGCCAACGAGGTGTTAACTTTCAACTTAATCTGGTCTATTCTGTGTTATTACTATGTAAATAAGTTTGAATAATTACACATGAACTTGGGCGGTCCTAATAGTATTAGGGCACGAGGGTTAATCGACGATTATCACATTAATCATTCGTTTATAACGATAATCGGTAATATTAAAAGAAACAACTAAAATCGGATAGTAGTAATATCATGAATCATATATTATAATGACTAACTAATACTTACTGCACTAAAAGTAAAATTTATAAGCAAAAAATTACAAAGTGGACAAATAACGAATTAGTGTGTTGTGTTTTTTCAAGTTTTATTCTCACAGATATCCTTACTAGCAATAGTTACGTTCCTATGTACACAGAAGGATCCTATGGTAAAACTAACAAAATTTTGTTTTTTAAAATATTCTTAGAAATATAATTCAGGTTAAAAAAATACAGCATAAAGCTGTTTGAAACCTTTTCTGATAATAAATTCGGAATAGTTGTTTGTGTTTCTTTTGCGATGATCACAAAAGGTAGGGCACCCTTTTTGTGTGGGCAGTAATTCGAGGGAGTTTACAAAATAAGACAATGATTTTCGTGCGTGCTTCGGAAGGATCGTTAACTCATTTGCTTCTGCGTGCTGTCTTTGAATGGCACAGGTATTCCTAAAACAAGCTACTAAATATTTAATAGATGTGGATTTAATTGTATGGTTTACTTCCAATTAATAATGCACACACTGACAAGGCATTATTGCAGATTTCACGCACGCTAAAGTTAGTTTCTAATCGAAACTTCTAAAGTTTAGCAGAGATTATACCCAAGGGGAATCGAATCCAGGATAAGTCACATGGATAAGGTTAAATTATAAAGTACGATTTGTTTGTCTATATTCCGCTAAATATCAAGACATACTTAAATTTTTGGTAATGAACCAAAGTTCACGTCATGTTTAAAAAAAAGATTTTATAAAATTAGGATGGTCAAACATGTTAATTTTAGAGTTTTGTGTCAAATAATCTGCAAAAAAAATCAGATTTAGGTTGAGTGGGAGATATCATACCATAATTTGAATTATAATAGGTATTGATTCTCCACATATGAAAGATCATCGAAAATCAATCCCCATTCTATTAAGCATTTGAGGGTCTTCCCATTGTTGTGGTTACCGGTATGATTCAAATATGTTTACCGCCCGAGTTCTTTTGTGGAAATAAACATACCAAAATCAATATTTTCTTTTGTGGTTTACTCTGCTTCTCGCGTTACATTGTCGGATATTTTACCCACCAGTTAGGGTTAGTTACCGACATCATAAATGACCGAGTGAAACCTTTGGAAGTTCGACCGAGCGCAATAATTCGCCGACCACTGTGTAAGTTCATCGATCCTTGCTAGTCCTCGAATTGTGATGGTGAAAACTACACTTATATTATATTATCAACGAAAAACATTAGCGAACGAGAAGACAGAATATTTTTTTTATAACAATGCAACATTTCATGTTTGCCTTTTTTTAAGATTATAAATTTAAAATAAAAGGGCTTTTTATAATACAACTAGATAACTAACGTAAAAATAAAATAACGGCAAAATAAAAACATTCCGAAAATATGGTTCCAATAAGACTACATCAATGGAAAAGAATAATTAAATCAATTCTAATGAGTGCTAGTGGCTGCGATCCCCAAATACCAGCGAGGATTATGTAACAAAAAAGCTAATTATATTGCACTCGGTGCAATTGACATTCAAGTATTTAGTTATAACCACCCTTTTATTTGGCCGCAAGCCAATAAAGACATCATTATTACCGTTATAGTTTAAAAGAAAATGTCAGATTCAGAAGGTTATAGGGGTTGTTTTATGAATTGTGTGCGTGCCACCTTATGTGAAAGGGACGGGGATATTCGAAAGGGGTGGCACCTTCGTAAGCCGGTGCAAGCCGCTTGCACCAGTTATCTGCGAGCCACCGCGCCGGCCGGTCGCGCGACTCCATAAGTCCCCGCCGAACAAACTTTTCTCGGCACATCGGGAAAGTATCGTTTCACGTTATTGAATCCAACCGCCCCTTAATCGCATATTTGCGTGTGACGAATGCAATTCGAAGGGGATTGTCGTGTGTTTCCTGTTTAACATAATTTTAACTTTAATTGAACAAAATGACTTCAGTGCTTTTTTGTTTTTACGGGCTAGTCTAATTTGATGATTTCAAATGGCGCCCAACGTGGGGTCGTAAAAGCATACATAATAAAAAATCTGTTAAAAAAATATATCCTTCCTTACAAACTTTATAATGTATTGTCAATACCAGTCAAGTTTGCTGGATAACGGAAAAGTATTGCTGGCGTTACTTGTTTTGGATTGGCTGCTTGCCGGTTCCACAGATGCTACCACACGTGAGTACAATTTATTAAATAAAGTATATTATTGTAGATTTTAATAACTATTTAAAAATTTCTAAGCGCAAAAGCTATCATAGATATATATTTTACCAATATTGAATGTAAATAAAGTAAAGAAAATGGCGTGTTCTTTAGATATGTATGTACATATTTACCTTTCATAAGGGCCCCAAACACATTTTTATACGGGACCCCGCTATGCGACGCTTCTGGTTCCGTATTACGTATCTATCACAGCTATAAATAATCTAACATAATTATTTATAAAAAAATATGTATAATATTTGACTAAGAAATAATATTTCTTTCATTTTTAAAAGCTGGAATAATAAAGAAGTTCTATTTTCTCATATTGTTTAGAAAAAAAATTTGCCGATGGACACAAAAAAAGAAAAATCCTGTCTTTTAATATTTGCAAAACGTTATTCTCATAAATTATCTGTAATTTTAAAACAAAACAGTCACTTAGTATTCTCACATAATAATTAATTTAATTTCATTGGTTTTGTTAATGTTTAATGAATATGACGGTGGACTTAGTTTGTTCCTATACAAAATTACTCAACAGACAGAGTTAATATTAGTATGAAAAGTATAATTGGTCGTGTTTTAAATATAACGAACGAAAACTTCCAAGTTCACGTAACTTTTGAAAGTAACTAGTTATAATTAGCGTAGGTGGAAATGTTACTTCGGTATAAATAACCTTCTACTTCTTAACAAGTCTAAGTAATGAAATTATATTTAAAATAAATATACGTTCGATGTTGTTAAAATACAACGATATAAAGGATGAAAGATTGCCATTGTTTCTACCTAGAAGGAACGATTTAATAAAACCACTTGAAAGGAGAAAGGGATAAAATCGTGGATTAATTACATTTGAAAATACCCACGTTTCATCCGTTAAAAGTTGTTTTATTTAATGACTGCCTAGTATTCGAGTAAATCTAAGATAACATTATGAACAACAAATGAATTTGTCTATAAATCTACGAAAAGGAATTTTAGGCACTGTTTCAGAGAATAATGGAGTTAACTTATATAAATGATTTGTTTCGCAGATAATAAGTCCCTGACTTCATCTATGTCGGGAAAAAAGCTGAAAAAATACAAAAATAAAATAATGAATTCTAATAGTTTTTGCCGGCTATTTCGAAAATTCCTCCAGTATTAGGTACCATGTTAAGTTAGTTTATTTTGAAAGTGACTTAAAGAAAATACATATACATAGGTGCAGACACAGTATGTAATGTGCTGTATTCCTTCTTCACATTTTTTAAATGTGTATAAATACATAATATAAAATTATATATTCGTTGTAAATAGAGTCCCAACAATGATGGTTACAGTAGGCAGGTACCTACTAGCCTATTCAGCTTTTATATAAGCATGCGAATATCTGATACTGTACCACTATTTTATTTTTGACTTATATAGGATTTCGATTTCCAATATTCTATGTGTTATTCTGATGTATAAGCTATATTGTGGTAAAGTTTCATTCAAATCCAATTAGTAGTTTTTAAAGAGTAACAAACATCCATACATCCACACATACAAACTTTCGCCTTTATAATAGTAGTAGGACTAGCGCTCGCCCACGACTTCGTTCTCGCTGATTTGGTTTCCGTACATAGTTATAGTAGCTTAAATCATTCCTAGACAAATGGACTATCCAACACAAAAAGGTTTTTTCGATTCGAACCAAAATTTTATTCGTTAAGCGCGTTCAAATAAACAAACTCTTCAGCATTATCATATTAGTATAGATAGAGAATCTTTGACTAACTCAAGGCTAAATAGGTTAATAATAAATTATATTTATTTTTGTTACCTTTCACGTTGTGAAGGTAAATTGTTATATGTTATTAACCAATTAATCACTTACTTATTTACCTGAACACACATCGCTACAGTCTAATGAGAACGTATTAAATTATGTAAAGGCAGTTATTATGAAATTAGATCAGAGAGTATAGTAATGTGGAACTGTGTTCAGTTTGTTTTTATTACGTACATTCAACAGATTGTTTGAAAGTGTTGAACTAAAACTTTCTGGTTTCAACGAAGTGCTTTATTTTATCTGTGTCTGCGAACTAGTTCTGAGTCAGATACGAGTATGTTTAATTATTACATAAGCAAAGAAAGAAGCCAGATAGGAATGCGGTTTTCCACCGATCCATGAGAATTCATCTATTTACAACAATGTATATTACTCGTATATGTACATGTATTATTGGTAAAATACTGATAGAAATATTTTTTGCTGTTGAAGAAATCACTTTCACAATATTAACATGCCTACCAAAAATATAACAACGATGTCTAAAAGTAATACAAATATAAAGCTTGAATGTAATGTACGCTTCAGGTTTGTTTTGTACAGAGCCACAAAACAGGAATGCAGGGAAATGTGGAAAATCCTTTCGACTTTTTTATTCGTGTGTACGTAATTCTGTGTTAGGCAGTGCTCCACCTTGCGCAAATTACAAGCGAGTGGTTTCGCTGCAAATTACTAGTTCCCGGCGAAAATGACAACATACGTTGCTTGAAAAAAAAAACTACAATTGTTTCGAAAGTAGCGTTTTTGCTGGAAGAAATAAGCAGGCGTTATGCTTTTCATACATTAACCGCCTGTCCTTCCGTATTTATTTTAAATTCTTAGGAATATTCTCTTAATTAGCGAAAGCTATACAATATACATGTGGACGCACAGATTAAAAAATACTTAATTATAAAATAAATTTTCTTCTTTCTTTAGTTACGTTTAACATATTTCAGAGTTAGTAAAAAGTATTTGGAATAAATTAAACGGGTTTTCTTATTAATAGGAGAAAGGATTCAATTATCGTTTGAAGTGGATTAATATGAATTCTGAGCGAGTTTTAACAATAAAATACTTAATTATTAGATTTAGGAGATGCGTAGACTTCGTCCTTTTATCCTTCATTAATATTTAGGCTTAAGACTTTGCTTCTGATACGGTTTACTTATTGTGTTTCAAGAACAATTTATTTTAAAATAGATGAAGATGCTTACATTTTCAAAAGATAATGTTATTCCACTCTAAACCAACCTAAAATCGCCCATATCATAAAGCTGGCTAGAAATCTAACAATGTTTGATAACAAGCAAAACACTGCACCTTAGCAATCTATTGAATGACGTCATTGTGTAGAAAGCCGACCGTAATGAAGACGTTAAAAACGTAACTTACAAAACTCCCCCCATTACGTCAAACCTCAGTTTAAAGACTTTTAAGCGCTCGCTATTTAACACAAAACACCTTCGAGGGAAGTGCCGGTAAAAAGGGACATCCGTATATTTGTGGTATCACGGTTAAATTTGACATGCAGTCAATTAGGGCGCCGGCGAGCCTTTGTAATTTGTCAGTGACAGCGTCGGAAGTTCAACATGGCCGGTTTTAACTACGATACGACGGAGCCATTTAGATCATAATAAATCAAATCATACCTTTCTGAAGGACTTGGATTGATTTATAGAACATTTATAGGTAAATCGGGCGAGTGTCCATGTCATTATGTTCGCCGCTATTAATAGTTCGAGTTAATGCTTACGTTTCAAAATATAAGTAGGCACACCTACATAAAATGCATGAATTCATTTTAATAATGTGTTTAAAAAATTCATGGCGTTTACCATTAGGTACCTTTGATTTGTTTTAAAGTGTTCCACTAAATTAATTGTGTATTTATCTTACATGTTATTTTTAAACACTTTTCAGTTAGTAGATAACTAGCGGCCGCCCGCGACTCCGTCCGCGTGGATTTCGATTTCCAATAGCCTAAAGCCTTCCTCGTCAAATGGACTATCCAACACAAAAAGATTTTTTCAAATCGGCCCAGTAGTTCCTGAGATTAGCGCGTTCAAACAAACAAACATACAAACAAACAAACAAACATACAAACAAACTCTTCAGCTTTATATATTAGTATAGATTTAAAAATAGCTGCTTATACATACATTACATGAACATACCTACATACGTATATATCAATTGCGGTGCTTAGATCATTTTGTTGAGGATCTGTTTGTAATGTGTTATTATAATGACGGTGATAACCTGAATAATAAGAATAAACTACTTTATAATTTAACCAAAATATGTATTGACACAATATTCAAATTTAATAATTAACGCGAGCAATGAGCAACCGATTTACAATTCATTGAGTAAAATAATAAATTTTGGAATTAATTAAAGGCCATTAAAGTCAAACTTTAATTAACTGCATTCAAATGAATAATGCGTTGTTACTTTATATTATTGACTGAAAATAACCATTTTTTTTGTGATGTTATTTACTATCCCACGTTCTGTTTTTGGTCTAAATAACGTCTAATGATGAGTTCTTACGTACTTGTTGTGACTACATCGTGGATCGATTTTTTACTTTTTGTAGTATTTTGTAAACACATTCAAATATTTTACCAACTCCCAAACTAATACGCCGCTTGAAGCCTTGACCTTTTTAACAGTAGAAAACAAACTTTGGTTATTCGAATTAGGTAAATATCATACATATATATGAACGTAGTTATGTGTAAATAAATAATGCCCTTTAATATTTAGACAGGGTTAGATCGGAAACTCATTCCCACGTCCTAATCGGTCCTCGTGAATTACTCAGAGAGAACAAAAACCTCGCCCGCTTCGCTAATACTTGTAGGGCCGAACTACAGTTCTGTTATTTTGTTTGTTCGTCCATAACAGTTCGCTTTTCACAGCACTGTCGATCCACTGGCAGGATTTTAATTCAATGGTACTAGCTCGAAAAACAACAGGCATTCCCATTATTCAAACTTGTTATTACCTCCAACTCTTTTTATTTGTTATCTCATCCCTCCCATCCGTGGAAAATCGAATTAAGCATTGTACTTGCGCGTAAATTCCGTCATAGTTCCTAAGTCGTGTTTGATGTTAGATCTTCGCGCTGGTAAATTGTATTATTTTCAAGCCGTGTCAGTTTGACCTGAATTTGTCCGTATGCTTAGTTTCGTGAGTCGCGTGCTACCGAACTAATTTAATAAAAACACGGTATGTTAAAGGGTATTTTGGCATTAACGTCTTGCCTTGAGGTGAGGGTAACATTCTTAACCAAAATAGTGAGTTGATATTATACCAACATTAGCGCTGCCTATTATTAATTAATGGTAAACTTTGGGTTTGGTTTGTAGTTAACGGGCACACATATTTTTTTATTGGTTTTGCTACTTTAGTTAAAAAAAGGAACGTAGATAATTATCATCTCCTAGTGAGCAGTTACCAAGGTGCACATTTAAATTCCTTTAAATTGATATTGGTGTCCATCCTTTTGTAGTGTATATATTAATACCTTAATGCGAAATCTACATAATAATGAATACGATAAACTCTTCGTAGAATGGTTGTTCGTTGAAGCACATTTTTCCGCATCGGATCAATATTGAACCTTTCTAGTTCCTTATCTAAATGAAATTCCTTATTTCACGAAACATTTGTAATTAAGTCCGTGTGATTTGTCAAACGGTTACATTTCAGTGTTAAATATCTGTTTAATTTATAAGCATTTGGCTAAATCTAGAGAACAGAAAAGCTCGGGGAATAATGTCTAGTAGGTATGCTTTGCGATTATGAGAATTATTCAAGAAAATACTTAGAAAAATATAGAAGGTTTGACTTGCTATATAAAGGCTTCTTATTAATATGATGACCGACTTTCTTCAATATAATTAAAATAATATGTTATAAAATAGATAATAATATTGTAAGTGGATAAAATATGGATATATAGATAGATAGATGGAGTAATTGAATATTATTTTGAACAATTGTCAATAAAAACTATAGCTACTCGTAGAGTAAAAGTAGACCACACCACAATATTTTAAATATTATTTTTTTGTCAGAAAAGTATCCGCTAAAGATAAAGCCAGAAGTTCACAGCTAGCCAAGTTATTAAACGCTGATTTACATGTACGCATTTAATACGAATACGCGTGGGCTTACATGTTCGAAGACCAATAACTGATACAATCATCCAATACCCTCCACAATTGGCAGTCGCACTTGATGCGGCACTTGAATTGTCTATCGCGTTAATTGTTCAATGCGGCTCAATTTACAAAATAGAGACCTTCCCTGAAGCCGTCGCGTGACCCGCGCACCGCGAAATTGGTTGCATCGCCATTATGCACCGTCGTGACGCTTCATAAGCGAATCAACAGAGTTCTAAACTAGCTTTCGCCTGCGAATGCCTAATTGGTATTATTCCAAGGCGAACCTAAACTTTACAGTAACTGAGAAGAACATTTGTGTATTTTAAAAAGCGGTTATAGAATATTCTGGTTAGTAAGCAGCAGCGGGCTCAGCGTTCGCCATACTGCCTAGCGTGGTGACTATGTTTTGGAGGCTGGCTATGGCCAGCAGTGAAATACATATAATAGGCTGATGATGATGGCTCTTTAACCACATCATCATAATCATATCCCTGTTTCAAGTTTTGTTTAAAAATATAATATTACATTTGCAAATTAATCCTGACCGTATTTTTTTTTATTATAAATAAGGGTCGTAGCTAGCAATTGGGCTCTAAAAAGTCTACGTACAATCAACCACTCACATCCGGGGTAGAACCATCAAACTTTAATTCCATGGCCGCGAGCATGATTCCCAGTACAGATTGAAATCGATAGGCCGTCTATTACATTATGTAAATACAATCATTCTGCACTATTTCCTATGGCAGCATTGACTTGGCATCAACATAATATCTGCATATGCTATTAATAGAGTATATGAGTATTCACATCAAATAAAAATGTTTACGAAAAATCAAGTAAGAAAAAGCGAGTTAACACTCCGTTAACTCTTCACGATGTGAGAAATTAGATATTTCATTTTCCATTTTTGTAGACACCTGTTGAAGAAACGCGGTGACGCAATCTCATATGCATAGCTTTTGATGAACGAAACCCTTTTGTCCATTAGCGCCATGCTCTAAAACCGCCTACCTTTTCGTATTTTGTTGTTTCATTTTCTTTTTTGTCTTGTTGTAAAGTGATTTTCTTTACTTTCGGCTTTACCTTGTTTATTTTTGTATTATTTTGACCGTGTTTTCTATTAAAACTACTTTTTTTTTAATTACGAGAGCGAAACGAGAGCTCATATTTGATATTTTAGATGTTAAGAGTGTATAATTTGCTATCTTTAGAGCTTGAAGACAGGAATGCAGTAATTTATTTTACAGACTATCAAACTACATATGTAAACACACATTAGTTTGTCGTAGTTTGCAGACAGTTAACTGTATGAAAAACAAAACTCTAGTGACCGGATCTATCGTTGATTCAGCTTCATGCGTTTTGGAAAACGCGTCGAATCATCCCGGCCAATTCGCCCATCGGACAAACATTTCCGGAGGAACTTATGAACGGCAATACAGTTGTTGACCACACTCATAGCCGCTTCACTGTTTATACCTACGTACCTGTTTATACGTACCTTAGTATTTTTCAATTATGATTGTAACTGTTTTCAAGGGGTGATGAGAATTGTATAATGAAGTTTATACATGTACATGTATGTACTTGTATGTAGCCATATGTTGCTGACAAGGCATTATATGTGTTAAACAATTAAACATTGGCAAGTTTAAGAATTAGGGTCGCCTTATTGGTTAAAATTGGGGAAGTGATGTTTTCACTAATCAAATCCCAATGTCCCCAAGTTTAACCTTAATTTTAGGGGGCTAATATTAAAATTGTCGACAGTTTCAAAAGTCATACCGGACTAATAGAAGTGCATCTGTGCATTCTATCGGTACAACCAGCCTAAGTCGAGGGTAGCATAGCTTAGCACAATGCACAATTGCACAGTGTTGCAACGGCTCGCGTGCACTCAATCGGTTGTTCGGCGTATTTAAATTGCGGTCCGACCAAGACTTACCTCTGAAACTTGTAATGATAAACAAAACGATTACAGCTTGAAGTGTAGAATCCAAGTCTATTTAAACACCTCGTTTTATTTCACCAGTCACGAGCGCACCGTAATGAATTATTGATTACACTAGAGTTGTGTTGTTTTAAATTTTACGTCGTTCTAGATTGAGAAACAAAGATAAGACTTTTTTCCTTGGCTCAGAAGCGGAATGGACTACATTGTAAAATTACATTATAAAAGAATGAAAGGCATTGAGTACAACAAAATAGAACATAGCCAGATAAAATTGGCTGGTGTATTCATGACCCATTTGGCCTGGTTATCCTGTCAAAGTATGCGGAGATCTGAGAGTAATTGTTCGTCTATACGTATAATAAATTCGATCGCAGTGCAAGCGTGTTCAGGCCAGATCAGAACAAAGCGCTAAAAGAAATAAAACTAACAATATTAAATGTTTGATTGTTCTAGACGAGCCCGGATTCAGCGGGCCGATTGCCAACGTGACAGCGCCTTTGGGAAGAGAAGCCATCTTAGCGTGCACGGTCCACAACCTTTCCACGTATAAGGTATGTACAGAAAAGTTATCTTAACGTTTGATAATACTTATTATCCCTTTTAAAGTAGATCTATGTCATGAAAGTTATATTACTAAGCGCTAGGATAAATTTGCTTATAGATTAAGATTGATTTTAGTTAACCGTATGAGATTGTTAAAGCTTTATTGGGGGATTGGGATTGTAAACCGAAGATCTAGCTAGAGATATAGCCTAGAACTACCTCTAAAGAATATAAACAAAAATAAGTTTCAAAAGTAACTTTCATAAATCCTCTGATTAAAAAAAAATTCCCATTGTCCATAACACGGATACAAGCGTAAGGTGGTTTTCCGGAAGATAAATTACATCAACTTGAATGACGTATTTTATCTACTTGCCTTGCGAGCATTTTCCAGTGTAACTGTAAAATATTGCTGCATTCGAACGCCGATGTGTTAATGTACAGTTTTATTAAATCATGAGGCAACAGCTCGCCCCTAGAGAACTGATTGGCATTAATGATGTTAATGAAAAACATTCCGATCATTGTATCAATGAAAGCTCGTTCGATCATGAGAATCAACGAATAATGTTTAATTTTAACGTGAATGAATGAATGTATTTAAAGTCCATAGCAGGCTATACGCAATTTCACATGTTATGTGATACTTTCGTCGGTATAGTATAGAAACACACTAGGCCAAAAAACTGCGACTGAAGTTCGGCGCGACTACGCCTGCAATTATTTTGAATGAACGAAGACACACCATTCCGAAATTTGGTCGCGTATACTTTTGTATAGAAAATGACTTGGGCCGTACTTCGGTCGCGTTTTTTTCCGCTTAGTGTCTTGCTACACTTACACTTATGTACAATTAAAGTATGTATATCAATCAGCGATATGTTTTCAATAGCAAAGGCGATACTCAATTTGAACCGTAAAAAAATAATGGGTGACTTTTCGCGCCAGTAAAAAATTACATACATAATGTCCGCTTACCTCCTACCTCTGTTTTACGGTACGTTAGTATATCATAATGTAATGCAGTAATCTATTGTACGTATGCCTGCAGCGTTGCCGGCAATTTGGCGGATGTAATAATAATAGTACCCTCCTAGCCGAATTCGGCCACGGCGGCCAATCTTACGATTAGCCACTTACGCGGGATATATTATAGTGCACAAGCGCGTGCGCAAGCACAGGTGCACTACCTATTCTCTCACTCTCATAATTCGGTGGGACAGCAGACTGACACGACCGTAGAGAGATCAGGCGCAGGACCAACGGCTTAACGTGCTTTCCGAGGCACGGGGGTGTAATTACACCGCCAACTTCCAAACTCCGGACTGTGTCTGTGTTATCACAACATGAAAACATAGACACAGTTTCATCGGTCCGACCCGGGATTCGAACCCAGGACCTCCGGCGCGGCTGCCGCTTTAAAGTGCGACACACTAGCCACTGCGCCACGGAGGCATTTTCATACAAAGGCGATAGTCAATTTGAACCGTAAAAAAAATTTTAACTTTTCGAGCCAGTAAATACTAACATAATATCTGCTTGGACTCTTACCTTTGCTTTACGATACGTGAGTATATCATAATGTAATGCAGTAGTCTATTGTAAGTATTCCTACAGCGTTGCCGGCAATTTGGCGGATGTAATGCGGTGCTGACTGCACGTTTGAGCTCGTACGAGTGCCTGCAGTCTTCGGTATTTAGTCTGTTGACTTAGTGCCGTGTATCATGGGTGGTAAACGGTACTACGGCGCGCTAAACAACGCCGGTGAAGAAGTGGTAACATATGCAATGAATGTGCAAACTTATTAAGATTAACAAACAACCGTGAACGGAGACAATGTGAAACAATAAACTACTAGATTGGGAAGTGTAGGATTAAGTTAAATAACAACTGCAATATTTCGACTTTTATTTTTAATTCGAACAAGACAAATACGTTGATGAGATGATAGTTAACTTATTTTATTTGTGTATACTTGTACTAAGATGTTGCATACGTGTGAAACTTGCGTTAGTGTTAATACTAGTAATCAAATCGGCTGAGCCTGGTAAGATCGAAGAATGTGATAATATCAGATATTTCTACTTTTCAATGACAACTTTTCTGTATACTTGTTTGTATGTCGTTCGTATGTTCATGTTTCGTAAGGTGGTGTGAGGCAGAAGGCATTTAGTTCCAAGATCTAATTTATTAAGTTCACTTTTATAAAAGTGTTTAATGGTAATCTCCATTTCAATCCCAATAAAAAAACTTAAAACAGGCATTCTGTATTGACCCGCTGCACGCGGCCCGCATCCAGCAAAGTCTCTACTTCGCCTACTTATTAGGTCGTTGCTCCCTTATTATATACTTCAGATGTTAGTTCTGAAACTTCTGAGTTCAACCTACGATACGACTTACGAGTTATTGTACCTAGTTTGTTTCGTTCCTGAGACTTTGGCTTTGTAAAAGTGCTTCAGACCTTATACCATTAGGGATTCATCTCTTTACATTTTACTGAAAAAACACAGTTTGTCTATATACAATGACATTTATTATGTGAATGAAATTAACATGATTTCATTGTTATATATCTGAGTCAAGCAACAAATCAGAAAACTTAAAATGTCTAGTTTTGATATCATTCCTTACCTTTAAATACCCTTAAGTCTTATTGATTATATATCTTTAGGTAGAGATCCCATTTAGAAAACAATCCAGTGGACCTAATCAAGAAAAAGACCCTAAATTATACATTTTATCAAAGATTGAACAAGCAAAAGTACTTACCTAAACTAATAGTGTTCTTCCTGTTTCCCAAGAGTTCGAACGCTCAAGATCACTTGCAGCTAGCTTTTAAACAACATCAGAGCGTACGAGCTTAAGTTGTTTGGGCGAATACGAAGTGGATTGGAAAGTATTAAAACTCACGACTCATAGGAAACATGTAAGTAAATTTTCGTATTGGATTATTGAAAACGTTGACGCTTATGATTTTGTTCATGATATTATGAAAATACCAATTTTATAAGCGGTGTATTTTCTGAAGTACTTGATTGACCGCGATCCTCCAAAGCTACCGATTGTATCGATAGATACTATCTCAAACTGGTATGTTGTTGGGCCCAAATGTGACATCAATCCATATTAAGGCTTTCATCTTTATTTATTATGTTTATACAGATGTTACAAACATCACAAAATCGCTCAATATTTACAATCATATTCTTTGCTGTGTAATCTTATTTGTCATCTGTGTCCTTCTTATGTGGCATGTGCCTTGATGTGTAGTTTTTCATGTGTAAAACGGCTATTGAACTGAACTACAAGTATGTATTTATATACTCGTAGCGTTCGTGTTTATAAATAACGTCATTTCAAGGTAGGTCTCAAAACAAACTGTCAACGAAGACAATGTGCAATACCATACGAGCTTGTAAACCAATTGAAATACACAGTTTATTAAAGTTCTGTTAGAATTCTAACGTTACGTAAAACACAACGGTTTATGTTGTAATAATGCAATGTTAAACGCATGCAAATCTCATGCATAATATTGTACTGAATGTTACCTGAAATACCTATTTTGCTAAACTGCGCTTTATTCGTCTCGACAAACACAGATTTATTGTGTTCCCTACGCTAGATTGCTTCACGTAAGTGTATACATTTAAACATAAAGGCATTAACATAATTAACTAATTACACGGACGACTATTTTGCTAATACAGCTTAAATCGGTCCTTTCTTGTCATTTACCTTGCAAATTGGATAATTGCATTGGTCAGCGATGATCTAAATACATACATAAAGGGAACAGTCGCTCAGTACATCTATAGTAAATACATAGTTTGTACCTACCTAATAAGGCAGTAACTTGAGTAATGTCTGCTTTGCTATTGCTAATTATGTATTTGTGAAAACCTACTACGTACTACAAAGGGTATTATAGTGCAAACGTGCCCGACCACGTCTCATAGACCTTAAGCTAGCGATTATTGTTTACAACATTTTTATACTCGTATTACAGTCGACAAAACTTTTTAATGTTATGATAATGAGGTCCACACTACGGCGTAAAATAAATGCAGTAAATATTACCGTGATTTTGCTGACGACAGAGCCACTGTTTCCAGCTATAAAACAAATGCACGAGCCATGTCATAAGCGAAATTAGAATTAATCTAAATAAGAATTGTGTTAGGAGAATTAAATCAAGACGATCGTAGAAACGATTCAAACATGAAATAAAACTACTTTTAAACTAGTTTATTTCATGTTAACAGTCGCGTAACCCTTAGAAAACATATCGATTTAAACATCAAAGATTAAAACATTTTTGTTACGTATTTCAAACATATCGGGATCGATTAATAGACTTCCAAGTCATTTCCTGTATTGACTGTCCTGAGATTATAAAAATTACTGATTAACTATTCTTTGTAATGAAAAAAACGGATTTTTTAAAACATGAATTTTCCAAATAATATTTTACGTATTAAAATTAATAATCTTCACGTGATATGAAATACTTAGGTGTAGGTTGATGGAGTGTTAGAAGCTCTGAGGCGAACACGAGTTCAACCAACCAATCTTGCCCTTTCACTTTTGTCAGGCGTTTCTGTGTGATTGAGTAACAAATTGATGCGACGCTCGGAAAATTGATTCTACATTGGGATCAGGGTATACTCTGTGTTCATCCTCCTGTCAGCACATGTATTTATGCAGGTTTACACTAGAAATGAGTAAGAGTGGATAAATAACTCTTTAGTCATGTGTTCTCATTAAATAACTTCCTTTATATTCATTAAACTACTGTCTTTGTAGTTTCATTCAAGTCAAGTCATAGATAAATCGACACTATTTTGCCATTAGCTCGGCGGTGAGGGAAAACACCGTTAGGAAACCTGCACATCCCATTAGTTTTTAACTTAAGTTCAGTTAGATCTGGATGTGTTACCATGATCCAATCTATCTGGTTTCCCTCTATGGGTTACGAAGGTTTGATGGCAGTCGCTTCACTGTAATAACCAGACTCGCCAAATCTTGGATCACGATCAAAGCGGACCCCGCACAGAAACGGGATAAACGCTTGGAGGATGATAAAATCATCGCTTTTGCACAGATTTTGCTCACATTAACTTCTTCTCACTTTTTATAAGACATTGTGCAAAGTTCCATTATGCAACCTCCTCAAATTCATTTTTATTATTAAAACTACTTATTCTACTTCCAGGATGAATACGGATTTACAATACATTTTGAATTGGTAACTTAAATTTCTTAGTTCCTCGCACCAATGTTGTTTGAAAATCAGCCGACATTACGTTGATGTGACATGACGTAGAATCCTTTTCTCCGAGCATGGTTTCTGAGAGTTGCAGGAAAATATTAAATCTGTTTGCCGGGATAAGGTTGAAATGCGGGAACCTGGGTTTCAAGCCAAACTAAACCTAAAGACTACAACAGAGACTGATTTATAATAATTTGTTGAAGTTGTTTTTTCATTTTGTTAATAGGCTCCTGTTTAAATCAACATGAAGACGAAGTCTCATGTTTACAATCTGCCCGAGTACTCGTGCTTTGAAATGAAATTCTAGTTACGAATGATGTTTTACTGGATTTAATATGAACATTTGATTGTGCCTTTAACACGTCTCATCATCTGCGAGCTCAGATTACGCTAGATCCCGCTAGATATAATCTAAAACACGTCTATAAGTCATTATCCTAAACATTTTTGCTTTCCTAGGTGGCATGGCTCCGCGTGGACACACAAACCATCCTCACAATCCACACGCACGTGATATCCCGGAGCCGGCGCGTCGGCGTCACCCACAGCGACCACCGCGTCTGGTTCCTGCACATCAGAGAGCTGCGCGAGACCGACCGGGGGTGGTACATGTGCCAAATCAACACCGACCCCATGAAGAGTCAGCTTGGCTACCTCGACGTAGTCGGTAAGTTCTTGCACTTTTTTGTCGCAGGGAAATGCATAGCTGCTTGTTAGCTAGCTGCAGCCGTGTGGCCAGCTCGAGACATCGCTCCTTTACCCATAAATACCTGAGGTTTGCCGTGCACTCTTGTGTTGGCGCGTGATATTCTGGTGTGACACTGGTTACACTGATCCCATGAAGCGTCAGCTTGGGTACCTCGATGTAGTCGGTAAGTTTTAGAACTATTTTTACGCATTTCACTACATAGGAGGCTAGTTTTTTTTTTTTTTTTTAAATGAAAAACAATATTGCCACAGGCTCTTTGGCCCGTGCCTTTTTTTATGTTGAGTCATTTTATTGTTATGTTTATTTAGGTAAAATATAATTATCTCTCCGCGCAAAGAGACATACATTTCAAAGTAGTTATAGTATAATAAGTTATTATTTTATGTTTTAATACGCATACTCTAAGAAATAAAAATTTAAATGTGTAACTTATAAAATTGTTTTAGTTTATTTTATTTTTTTGTTATTTTTATTCTTATTTTTTTTTTCTTTGTTAGCTGGTTCTTTTTGTAATGTAGGGTTTTTTTTTTTTTTTTTTATTTTTATTATTATTTGTAGGTACTCTTTCGAGATCACGGGTCCAAAGGGACCCGGTCCTTTGAAGCATGCGTGGGGCCAAAGCCAACAGCGCAGAGGCTTTTTTGTACCATTTGATCTAAATGAAATGTGTACATCTGCCAGGTTCTATCTCTGACTAAATACAGATCTAGTCAAAGACAGCACCTGGCAAATGTAAGAACTATTGCAGAATTAAAAGGAAAACAAAAGCCATGTCTATTGAGTGTGGTTTGATGGTTTGATTATCTGGGCTATGGGTTGAGACAATGGACGTCTGCCATGCAAAATGTCTCAATGTTTTACTCCTGGCAGACGGTGACTCGCCTCCCACTAGATGGGCCCCCCAAAACAGCTACCACTCTAAGCGGCCTCTAGGGTCGCGGGCAGCAAGGGAGCAACACCGGCGTGGTTGGCTAAGGGTGCCGAGAGGTGTGCACCGGTTTCTGGATCGCGATATGTCGGTCAGCCGTTCCCCGCTATTACGCAGATTGAGCACTTCCACCCATCAAGCATATAGCTCTTGCGCTCCACTCTGGACGGCCAATTAAGGCAAGCCAGAGGTGGGGGAGAAGATGGTATATTATTATTTTTTTTATAAAGTTACACATTTTACATACAGTTTTTAACACAGTAGGAGGCTAGTTAGACCTGTATCTGTGTGGCGCTTAGTTCGAGACATCGTTTCTTTAACTACTAAGGTTTGAACCCGTGTGTTCGGGAGGCGAGTACCTGGTCAATAAGGTCTTGCAGTGCTATTTCTATTGCAACCGCCTACTGGATTGTATTGGCCACTGTATTTTCCGCTCATTTATTGTTTAAACCAAACAACTTCTGTTGAAGTTAACACAAGATACAAAGCACAAATCAAAATAATTTTAGGAATGAACTACTACTATTGATCGTTGGAATAAGTATTTATTGGTTTTACTATCTCTGAAAATATCTTAACAGTGTTTATATAAGTTCTAAATGCAAAAGTTTTGATTTGTTGTTTTATGAGGAATTATATCGATGAATATTCATTTATTTTAATAGCTTTCCATTTCCAATGAATTCAGTGTCTATATCTGTTACTTTAGAACTAAAAATAGATTAAGATGATAAACATTTTCCCTTGATTCAACTTTATTTTAAATTTCATTAAAGTAAACTGGATTGATGATATTTGTGTAGGAAAGTTATCCAAGATCGCAGAACAGCCATTACATATGAAAAATGGTATAAACTTATGACGGATAAGTATGATTTCAGAGGGGATATGACCGTCAAAATACCCTTTATTGCTTTACAATAGAACGGAACTGTGTAAATAGTTCCGGAGGGGTGAAATGCCCCTGCAAGCCATTTTTATCATGTTATTATGATCATTATTTCTTTTATTCGTCGGCACCATGTTATTGAACGGTCAAAACAACATTTTTATGCCAAAAGCCACTGGTCCAACCTCTTATTTTTCGATTTTTTAATATGTGTAGGACTTACACATACGCATTTTTGAACAGATTTTAATATTTGGGTTATAAAAGATGCTGGGTATTTCAACGACATTTTGGAACAAAATTTCTCACTATTACATTAAAGTAACTAAGTCTGTCTACCTTAGATATTACTTAATGTCATCAGGAGAAATCTTGTTAGGTTGAGTAAGCCATTGCCTACAACTAAACTCAGAAGTCATGACACTTATCATTGTATATTTCTAATATTTTACTATTTTCATTTTCTTTATTTCAACATAATGTAGCATTTAACATATCATTATTTTATTATTTTTTATAAATGAGAAGTCAGGATGACCGTGCACCTGATTGTAGCGGATGTAAGTACCTACGGTCTAAAAATAACGTTATAAAGGCTAAATAGACCAAAGTAACTATCCATTGATATTTGTTGAACCAGCTTTTATAATATTATTCATAGTCTTTCTACAAATATGAAATATCCTTTTCATTATTATCTTCTACGTGAGTATATTCTATGCAATAGACTTAACCAAGTTGATCAATTTGCTGGTTCATTTCATATTCTTAAATACATAACGTATTTGAACAAAATATTTTATATTTCCTGTCATTAATATATGTCAAACCTGTAGTTTTCTGCAGCAATCTGCTTCGTATTTCGTTTGAAATGTGTGACATGGCATTTTTCTTTGTGCGTAAGTAACACAGCGCTTAAATCTTTTACCCAGGGAGTTGTGACGGATCTCTGAGGGCAGTTTTAGAACTAATTGCAAAAACTGTACTTGGTTAATTTTGAATCACGATACAAGCTTTTCATGATGTCACCACCCTCATCCCAGAGTATATCCGCCACAACAATTGTGTAATAGAATCTGCGACATTTGTGGATTCAGAAACAGCATATTTATAACATACTAGGTTTTACCCGCGGATTTGCCCGTGTTATCAAGATTTTTGTGCTATCTCATAAAAGCATTTGATTAATAAGATTAATAAGATTATGATTTTTTCATCCCTAGTGCCGCCTGACATCCTGGACCGCGGTACGAGCGCAGACCAGACAGTTCGTGAGGGCGCCTCCATCAGCCTGACGTGTGCCGCTACTGGATCACCGCACCCTCAGATCACGTGGAGGCGGGAGCATTCCAAGCCCATCACTTTATCTGACGGGATACAAGGTGAACTGATTTGACCTATCTATTACTAATATAATAAAGCTGAGGAGTTTGTTTGTTTGTTTTAACGCGCTTATTCAGGCACTACTGGTTGGAATTGGAAAAATATTTTTTGTTGGATAGTCCTTGTGACGAGGAAGGCTTTAGGCTCTAGTATAACTGAAATCCACGCGGACGGAGTCAAGGGTGGTCGCTAGTATGACAATAATAGTGGCCGTTTTCGCCACTTGGTTTCGGTTTCTGCGCACATAATGCTACTCGTATACTATAGCTTCAAGCTTCCCTCGCCAAATGGACTATACAACACAAAAAGTTTCTTTCAAATCGAAACAGTAGTCTTGAACTCGTCAACTTCTTGACCTTTACACCAAGCGGGTCGTCATATTTAATGCTATTTATTATATCATGACAATCGAAAATCGAAAATGTTCTTCATAGTTTATATTTACAATTGTTTATTTATAGTACAGAATAAATGCCAACGAAGATTGATATCTTTCGATTAATCATTCGATTGAAGTTTATCGTTGTTTTAATATACGTGTTTATTCCAGTGACGTCGTTGGAAGGTCCTGTGTTGAACATAAGTCGAGTGAGCAGACAGCATGCGGGGGCCTACCTTTGCATAGCTTCCAATGGGGTACCGCCTACTGTGAGCAAGAGAATAATGCTTACTGTTGAATGTAAGTACATTAAATAAAGTCTTAATATAATTTTAAACAATTATATAAAGAAAATCCTTGGATACCAATTCCATAACTTCAAAGACGCTTGGAGCTGGTTCTATTGATGCTAAGAAACGAACTTGACTCGAGTACAAATGGCGATGTTCATCATACAAATATTTTCCCCTAGCGAGACTCGAACTCACAACCCTTGGGCCCCTATATAATACGGCATAATTGAATAAATGTTTCATTTTCTTCGTTTACATTAAATAAACAAAAAAACTTCGGTCAAGAAAACTTCTTTAAACACATCCCATTACTGTTATGTTGAAAACTATGATTAACATATTCAGTTGCAAGTGATGTTTTATCAATGTTTAAAGTTTGACTTTAATACAAAATTTAAGTAGAACAAAATATTAAAAGAAGAAGGAGCAAGGACAAAAACAATAATTAGAAAATTTCTTGGACCGTGGCGTGGCCTCAACTTTTCCTCACATATTTTTTTACACTTTCTAATATTCATTATATTAGCTTGATGAGTATTTCGTGCTATTTTTGGATTCAATTTTGTTTCCGTGTTAATAATTTTGTTCGATCGACCTTTTGCGTTGAGCTTGGAATATAAAAAAATATTTTCAATTTTACATGAATCTGATTTCAAACCACCGGGACACTAAAAAAGCTAAGGCATAAAAGACACTACTGATCTTATTACCCAACAATTTAGAGTGTTAAACCCACGCTACATGATTATAATGATCCCAACGTTGTAAGTAAATTCTGCCATCATAACAACATAGGAATATCAAAAAATACCTTAAACTATCTATTGAATATTTTTCATGATTATTCCATTTTAATCCATAGTTCCTCCAGTCATCACGATAAGAAATCAATTGGTGGGAGCCGCACTGGGAACAGACTTGGTGCTGGAGTGCGAAACCGAAGCCTATCCAAAACCAGTCAGCTACTGGAGTAGAGAGAGCGGCGAAATCGTCCCAGTTGGTAAGATCACAATAGTTATTTACATTATTTTTTGTCATTTGTGTCATTTAAAGATACCTTTAAATCATTTGGTAGTTCTTTTGCTACTGACGATGTTCGCAGACAAAGTGATTTCGTGATTTTTTGGTATTGACTGTCTAAGATTTGTGAGTTTTGTATTTGCTGTTTGTAATTAGAATGTAAGACGTTTTAATGCATTTTGTGAAAATATTAACCAAAGTAAAATCACTGAACAAATTAAACATCGAGGTTAAACTTCAAATAAGAGTATGCAGTAATTGCTCTTTAGCTGAGTTAAGAATGTTTCATATTTTTGCGTGTTAAATGTTTTCAACACAATGTAGAACTTACTTTTAAGAAACCCGTTTATACTTTCGAACACGCGTCGCTTGCAAATGAAATGTCAACAAGCTATTCTAGAAGCATACTGTAAGTAATGCCAAGTTAGTATTATCCTCTGCTAAGAACTAGTTCGTTGATATGAAAATCGCTCCGGTTCGGTGTTAAGGATGTACTCGTATGTATCCGACACAAATTTGTACCGCTTAGAACCGACCTAGTACTTGAGAATAGTAAATCGGGGCGTCTAGCCCTGAACTCTGCTGCGAAACATGTAGCGTAGAACGTTTCGTGTCAAACATTTGGAGTGAAACATTTAGAGTGGAACATCAAATGTTGAACTAGACTTCCAACGTTTTTGGGTTAGTGATGATGACCATAGTTACTATGCCACCGATAGTTCGATTATATTAAAAATACTAGCGGCCGCCAGCGACTCCGTCCGCGTGGGTTTCGGTTTCCGCACACAGTGTTACTATAGATAGGTTAAAGCCTTCCTTGACAAACGGTAAGTGGACTATCCAACTCAAAAGATTTTGTCAATTCGAACCTGATAGGCTATATAGCCACTTTGACGAATTCGCCATCCGCTTTCGTAGCGACTTATATCTCCATCCCGCTCACATAAATATGCAGTTCGTGTACGGGGTGGCAATACATATTATAAGTCGCGACGAAAGTGTATGGCGAATTCGTCAAAGTGGCATCTTGCCTAGCCTACCAGTAGTCCCTGAGATTAGCGCGTTCAAACCTATCTGGATCAGTTACACGGGTTATTGTGAGTAAACCGTAAAAGATAGATATATGTTGTCAAGCGATATTTTTTAGGCAATTTTATTTAGAATATTTCCGTCTTACATGTTTTCTATGTAATTTTAACCATTAAGGCTGCACACGCGACAGAAGCTTTAAAAATGGAGGAATTTCTCCCGTTTTCCCAACATTTTCCTTCAATACTCTGCTCCTATTGACTGTAGCGTGATGAAAAGTATCCTATAATATGCCCAGGAGTATAAAGAATAATTATACCAAGTTTCGTCAAAATCCGTCGAGTAGTTTTTGCTTCTATAAGAAACATACAGACAGACAGACAGACAGACAGACAGACAAAAATTTTACTCATTGCATTTTTGGCATCAGTATCGATCACAAATCACCCCCTGATAGTTATTTTGACAATATATTTCATGTACAGAATTGACCTCTCTACAGATTTATTATAAGTATAGACTAGCGGTCGCCCGCGAATTCTTTCGCGTGGATTTTGGTTTATCCCGTGGGGTCATTTAATCGGGATAAAAAGTACCCTATCACCTAAGTCAGCAAAATCCGTTCAGTAGTTTCAGCGTCATTGACGGTAAAACATCCAAACAAAAACTTCCACATTTATGATAAATATAAAATATAAAATAATAATTAGATAATAAGATTATTAAGATGTATGCGATTGTTGTGAAGAAGTGACAGATATCCGTTTTCCATTTTACAAGCTTTACTTTTATTTAAGTTGAGGGCTCGAAGTGACCTAACTTGAAATTTCGGATCGAAGAAGAAAAGTTATTTGAAAGTAATTAAGTTCGATTAAAACGGAAAACACGGAAGCAAAAGTACAACTTTCGATTAAATGAATGAACTGCTTCAATAGCTTAAATGTCTGAGTTTTAGTCAAACAAGTTTAAACTGTAGATTTACCTAGTTTAAAAATAAGATACTAGTGGAATTGAATAGGGGTCATAGGCGGAAAGAAAGTCGAGTAAAAGAACATTCCAATTTGTTTGCTTTAATCGATGGCATAGAGAGGTTCCACGAAACGATTAATTAACCAAATACATATTGGGATAGGCTTGGAATAAATAGTGACAAAAACTTTATATTTTGGTGTATTTTATAAAAATGCAATAGCAAATACAACTTGCTGTCAATTATGAGTGTTTCTCTCTTGAAAAATAAAGTTTACATATATTATTATTTGTTTGATATAAGAGGCAGAACTCAAGTCCTGTTAACCAATTGACATCTTCTAGGACGTTTTATAGTGTTTATTGCTTTTTCAAGTAAGTTTAAGATATTTTATTATTTCGATGAGCTTGAAGCTAACTATAAGTAGCAAGTAACTTAAGCTCTCTAAAGCACGAGTCTTTTTGTTACTTTGGTCAGAACATTTTGTGCGTTTTCAGCTAATCACGAGTATTGTTTATCATAACCGATATTCTTCAGTCCGCAGTTCGATTCAAAATTAATAGAAGACCAGCATTTTACAGATAATATTTTTCACTTCGATTTCAATGGAAGGAAAGCGCGATCATTCCAATATTTCATGAAGTAATGCAGTAACCAGACTCAAATATATTATGCGTGATAAAATTATAAGCTTTTGATATAAACGAAAAAAATCGATAGGAATACTTTTATAATGTAGACCTAGGTACTTAAATGTGTACGATAATTTAGAAGGTAAACATTAATCTACAGCTAAATGGGACATACATTATGTCAAATGTTCTGAAGGGTATCATGAGACTATGTACATTGAACATACATTGTTAATTGTTGACGTATGACTTTATAAAGTTTGAGTTGAGTCCAAGGTAAATTAGTCTGATCAGGCTAAATTAGTTTGAGCAGATGTAGACAAGGGCTAAATTCGCAACCGTTTGTTTTTCTTTAGTTTTGGTTGCGTAAAACATCGGCCTTACTTGTTTCCCAACCATACATACACTCTAGGGTGAGACAATGAGAGCTGATTTATACGTGCATAAATGTACACTGACCTCGGTCTGTCGAGCAGCATACCAGGGTTAACTAGAAAATAATAGCCTACTCATTCACAGTATTCGTTTACAGAAAATATCAGTGCAAAGGCTATTCCCATCCAAATGGGGCTTCATTTTGTTTTATTGGTATCAGCCTTTCAAAATGTCCCACTGCTGGACAGAGGCCAGCATCAGTGTGAGGTCTCCATCAATTAAAATTATGTTTTCGTTACAAAGTTGGGTTTTGGCTTGTTCGCCACTCTTGCCAAATGCGGGTTGGTGATATTAAGCCCGGGCTGAGTTCAGAAAACCGACACACAATTTTGACCGTGAATCGAACCAAGACCGCGGGACCAGGCGTGACACTTTCTTAAACCACTGGACCATCGAGGCGATCTTTTATTAATGTTTGTTTTTTTTAAGCATATCATTGTATAGATAATCAAAAGTAAAATTGAAAGTGAAATATTGATTTATTTATTATTTATTATTATAAAACTTTTTCTAGTGCAATAAAAGTTAAGACCTTGTGTATAGAATTCCAAGATGACGTTCACATTACTGAGTAGCCAATACTGAGTGGAACGATGCTTAAGGCAATCAGGCTTAATGCAGGACTAGATTGCGATTTCTTTACATCTGATTGGCTCATTGCCATCCCCACAAGGGAAAACTGCTGCCACAACTGTGTTCTGGCAATAATAGTTTTACTACTGTCTGAACATTTGTAACCAAGGACCAGAAGATAGGATGAGCTTACAGTGTAGCAGCAAATTGAACGATGGGTTTTGGTTAATTATTACATATTACACATTTAAATGCATGAGTAGCAATAGTCTAAGTTTCGCATTGAACACTACGCTGCGTACCTATTTAAAAATAAAGAAAAGAGAATGGTAATGCCATTGAGGTTATGTTTTTAAACATGGTAAAATATCTCACAAATTAAGGTTATTGAATAATTATTACAAGTTAAAAGTTTTCAAGTAACTAATAACATTTATTTATTTAAATTAAGAAATATTTAAGTTCAAAGCACAGTGTTGTTTAATGCCGCTGGCCGCAGCGTGTCTTGCCAACAAAATAGCAATAATAAAAAATAAAAAAGGGCGTTTTGTAAAGTCATCCAGTCAGACATCGCCTGCCACACGGGATTTTTTCAATTCCAAGTTAGTCATTTTGCGTGGCGAATATTTCCAAGAAGTAAAACGAAAGTTGCGACTCTCAACAAAATATGATCAAAGTTAATTGTATCATGTTCCAAAACAACTGAGAAGAAACGATAACTTCTCCGAATTTGGAGTAAATATTGTTTAAAGAATAAGTCTCAAAAATACACATTAATAAAAAAGATAATACATTCTTGTAACATTGTGCTTTTTAAAGACAAATAGGGGATGTACTCAGAATATACTTAATTAATGCCGTTATAAGGAATCCTTTGAGGAAACCTATTTAATTAGAGAACAATACAGGTACCTCATGTCAAAGGTATTTGTCTGCTATTGTTGCTCGGTCTATCTAAAAGAAAAGATTTATTAACTAGCCTTTTTTCTTAGCGAAAACACCAAATTAAAATAAGGTTTCAATAAAATGTGAAAGGTTAGATGTGACCCCAAAAGAGCACGACTAATCTGTCGATTTCTTAGCTGTACAATATTAATGTCATATACTCATAGAGTTCAATGTTTACGACTGATCATAAAATAAACCTTTTGATATGAGTACAATGAACAAACTCTGAAAAATTTGCTGAACTTTTCTTGAAATATATTGACTCACTTTTATACAAGCGAAATCGTTTCTACGCTTCGTTAGTCAATTTTTTTTGTTGTTATACAATAAATGAAATGAATCGTACAGTGGTGCCAATAATGAATATTTTTAGAACGTAGATGAAGTGAGCTTAGAAATATTCGAGGTTACATATAACATAAACATACTCGTACCAACATAGCCGAGGCGCAATCTAGAATCTTGAGCAGCTTAAGTCCTTCACAGGACTATTATTGCTCGCTGATAGCTATCATTCATGCGGGTTGGTATAAGGTCATTGACAAGCCTTGTTATGTTAAGATAATACGGACACTGGCAGTTAGATCTGTAAAACGACGTATAAGTATAAGGCTACTAGATTGATTTCATTGGCTTAAATTAGTAGAGTTTATAGTTGATAAAACTTTTACTCGTACAGTTAATTCAGACAAATATTGTCAGAAATAACGAAATTGAAGAATGTTTACTTAGGTTACGCGAATGTTACTCATGAAATAAAAATATTTATGAACTTATAGAATTCTATCTGTTCAAAAGTCGTATTTCATAGTTTAGTTAGAATGTTAAGAGTGAATAGAAGAATATCTTTTTCCTGAGACAATATTATGAAGTTAAGTGAGGCTTTAGTCTGTCAACTAAGATTATATCACAAGTATAAATATACCAAAATATACAAAATCAGAGGCTTTTTCTCAGACATTGCCCTTTTATAGGCGGTGCTTACGAGCCTCAGAAGGTGGAGGGGTCGTACCGCTCCGTGCTCCGACTCGCCATCCGTCGTATCACAAGCACTGATTACGGCGCCTACAAGTGCGTCTCCAAGAATTCTCTGGGGGACACGGAAGGCACCATCAAATTATACCGTGAGTATAGTGTAACTTTACCTATACTTTTCCCCAATGATTTCGTCACTCGGGTCAGGTATGCTTTTTATACGAATTTAACTTTTGTTTCAAGGCCATAAGCTCCACCACCTGTTTTTATTATTTTCCATAGAATTTTCCATATCGCCATTTTGAACCGCTCACTGTCACCGGTATCTTAGGTGAAAAGAACTATAAGGACGTGTCTAGTATAGAACGAGTTAGAGATGTCGTCGGCCCCGCACTAGCAACTCATCATCATCATCATCATAATCACCATCAGCCTGTTGCAGTCCAAATATGGATAGAAGCCTTTCTCTTAGATGGGTGCTGGCTACTGCTACAAACATTTTTGTCAGTCTTAATAAATACTCGCATTTTGTAAGCAAAACATTGTAGATTGCAGCGACATACATTTGCGCAGAAATATTCAGATTCAAGAATTCCAACCATGCGGCTACCGAGTTCGTTTCCAAACTTCTTTAAAATGCATAATACATTGTTTGCAGTGAGTCGCTAAGCCAGCATTTGTCATTTGCATGTACACATGCCTCTAATAACTAAGTTCAACAGTATCGAAGTGAGTTGATGTCCATGACGTGATTTCCCTGCGGAATTAGAACATACCATCTAGTTTGTTTACGATTATGATCAACTATTTGTTGTATCAATAGTAACCCTAAAATGTTGTTATTTAATAACTAGACGGTCGAGAGAAGGGTTGGAAGGTATAAATATTACAGCGATGCCCTTCATTGGAGATTAAAATCCAGCATCCGTTCAGTGCTGTATTCAATTTCATAGACGATAATTTGAATATGTACACTGGGGATCAAGGTTAGGCTTATAAGGTTAGGTGTAGGCTACCTGCAATGGTCGAGCGGTTTCAAATTAATTGGTTTAACGTTTAAGGGTTGAACTCTCGACACGCACCTATTTATTTATCGAAGTTATAATATTATATTTAAGGTGAAGGTGAATACTCGCACATTATGTTTTGAATCAAAAATCTTAGAAGCATAACTTGGTCGATGGTAGAACTTACAGTAAATGAATAAGAGCGCTTCTCATTAGTTTTATTCGACTCAAAACTTCTGCCAAATAGTAGCTCCATTGTATAAGACTAGCCCTAGAAACCTTCATAGAAGCAGTGGTTGTACTGATTTTTGTGCTACTGCCACAAAGGCGTTTACAAGAGACTGTGGAGCTAACTAGGTGACCCTCCACTTTGAGTGGGGTAGTCAAACGTAATCAGCGGCATTATAGAGCTAGGGGTAATGCATTCTCGGCAAAAATATTTAAACCAATCCCCGATTATAATGGAACCTTCAATTATGAATAGTGCGGGTATGTTTTTCTGAGCAATTAGAAAAAGACCAAAATGAGTCTTAAATGTTTATTCATATTTAAAATAAAGTTTCCAAAACTCTTGTATAAGGTTTTCAAGTACCCGACGATGTTAAAATAAATGATTGGCGAGTCGAATTCGATTCCTAGTTTCTAATTACGGATTACATCCTCGTCATTTTATTTCAATATTCAAAGTAATTTATCGAGGGAGGAATGAAAAGAAGCATTACAGTAAATGTACATAAATAAATCAAGATTGCTTCTTTGCAGTCTATAACGTCTTAATGCGTTAGGATGTTTTACTACAGAAATTAATTCTTGAAAGGTTTTAGGAATCAAATTGCTTTTGTATATTTTCTTAGGATAGTGTATGTTATCTTAATAAAACTAGAAATCTCTTGGTACTTAAATATGTATTCGTTTTGTTTTAGCAATGTCTCCGCCGGCAATGGAAAACAAAAATGGTGAGTTAAAATATGAAGTAGTACTTATAAAGTATTCATAATGTGCGCTGCACAGTATTAATAAAGTTATGTATTTGACAGTTGTTCAAAGGCTGAACATTATGGCTGACAAATCGTCGCAAAGTACGCCGTTTGGTACACAAGGTGCGTATTAGCTCTTACATTTTATTTTCTCTTAAATGGATCACGTCGATGACATTTCTTATGTTACAATTGTAACTCGTTGAAATTACACCCCTTAACTTAATCGAAACGTGAAGAAATGTGCGTTAGATAATGTTAGTTTGGGATCATGGTTTTAACAAGTGAATGAAAGTCATCAAAATGTTGAATTTTATTAGAAATATACTTCAATCACAATCTTCTTCTCATGAGTAAAGTCGCATCGAATTAGTCTTTTAGATTGTTAAATTGATGTCTGAGGCGATAAAATCTTTGTATATCCTTTCGAATATTTCAGTTAAAAAACATTAGTTGTTATAATTTATAATTAACTAAACCGCTTGCGATTTGCGACGCCGACAACGTCAGATCCCTTGCCAAGTTCTCGAAATCACAGCAAATCTTTTAGTTTAAATTTCCAGATCTAGGGTATCTACAGGTTTGAGGGTGCCTAATGTAGAATCAAAAAGATAGTGAAAACACGGCGTCCGCAAAATATACAGATTTTATTGTGTGTCTATTGCTTGTTTTATAACTCCTTTTCGTTATACATTTATCGAGTATTCTGTGAAGGTTCATTATAAAATTTCTTTATGATTACCTACAAAAAGAACGTTTTTTACAAGCTAATTATTAAAATGTTTTCAGATTTCAGGTTACAAGATTACAACAGGGCAGACTCGAAATATCGGTTCTGCAACGTATTTTTGTACTCATTAGTCATTTTAATCAAGATAGCAACATCTCGAGGCTGATGTTTCGCTTTGAGCAACTAAGAATATAAATTAATTACACCTTCCCGTACAGTCACCCCGGCGAAAACGGTTCTTTGATGTTGCCCTTCGGATAGAAAACATGAACTTAGAACTGCTTTTCGATACTCGCTTGGATTTGTGAAGAAGAACGCCAAATTATTAAGAAGGTACATATCATTTATGTGTTTGATTAGCAATTAAAAAGCATTTAGTAGGGGAATTTATATCTATGTTGACTGTTGTTAACAGATTAGAAAAATCTTATATTTTCAACAGCATTGTCACATTTTTTTATCTCACAATAAAAACGCACCAATGTTGGTTTATCCGTATCAAAAATGATGAGATTTCCTATGTCTATGTACTCAATACGAAGAAGTGTAACAAACAATTAATGTACAATAAAATACATGAATTCTCATCTAGAGTTTGTCCAAGTATTTGGATTAAGCCAATTAATGCTTGTATTTAACCACGGGAAGTAAAAGACTCGATATTCAACTTTTGAATTTTCTTATTTTTAAATGAGGCATACTATTGTTGTCACGAGTTTTTTATCACATTAGATTCAGTTTAAATTACATATTCTGTACTTACTTGCCGTTTTATTTCTAATGTTGTGTTAAAATATTTGTAAAGAGTATACAAAGTTAACGAATAAATGAAGATATGTATATTCAATAAAGAAAATATACCTACTGTAATTAAAATGTAGAATAATATACAACTGAAAATGTTATTGTTATTTGATAAACAAAAAACATTGTAGTGAATATAGTTTGGGTGAGAAATAGTCGACAATTTGTAATTATACCTGAAGCAACATATCTCTTAGATCTCGAGTAAATATAAATTACAAAACATAATGTAGACAATTTAAATGTAGATATAATGTAGTATAAACTGAAAGTATTACTAAATATAGACTGAGTTTCATGATTAAGCATGTAAATATAAAAGCTAAATAAAGTTTTTAGTTATTCGACGCTTAAGTTGTTTTGTGTAGTGAACGCTGTCAATTACACGAGAAATGTGATGACAGGTGAAATATTTTTAAGTAGCTCCATAAATATTGTAAAAAATATTCAAATATCTACAAGGGATATCTGCAAAGAGTTACACTATTCCACCGATACATTATTGCTGTAATACGAGTATCGAACGATGTTAAATGTGTCTACTTGTTTAGGTATTCCAGAAAATATCAATAGTCAAGTACTCGTTATAACGCAATAGGTTGTTATAACCTATAAATGAATTGTACATGCTACCAAAGTTTGAACTATCCTATATTTATATTTTTGTTAATGTCAAGGGCGAACTGATTTCCTTTAATAGTATGTTTACAAACAATTCTAGTTTTTTCTAGTGAATCATAACATGTATTACTGGTATACCAATTTTAGTGTCAATTATAAGGAAAATTTAAAATTGTAAAATTATTATTTTTTTCTTTCATAAATAACTGTTAACAATTTATTTCTAATTTTCAAATCACAAAACATTAATTTACCATCAAGAAATTTATTAATAATTAAATTAGGTATTGTTTGAGGTGAAAGTATTTTTATAATGATATAATTTACAATGCCAATGCTTCCTTGAATTCTTATCTATATTTTTAAAATATAATCTTCTAATTTTCCAAAAACGCCTTTTAGATTTTAAATAGGATCTCAGATATTTATTTTGTGCTATGATAATTATAATAAAATAGGACCATTTAATATTTAAAAACTGGTTCCTTAATGCGTAAAATAATTATGTTTGTAAATGAGTTTAATAATTTAATTTTCTTATTTATCGTCATTATGAAAGTACCTATCTATAAGTTATATTTAGTGTCAAAATCAGTTGTACATGCGGACCACTGTCGCTTTTCCGAACGAATAAATACATTTTTGACTGAAATTATGTTGTATTTTTACAACCATTTTTACCTTATTCTTGAAGGATTATCTAATTTCTAAAACCATACTGTCAAAACCACAAGTATAAGTGAAGTGTTTTTTATTGCCATAATTTATCAGAACATATACATGAATAATATTCTGCAGTCAAATATTGTTAATAACACTTTGTTTTCATTTATACGGCCACCTGAAATGAGACATACATTGTTCAGGTATATGATTCGACACAATAGTCTGTTTGCACGTTGGAGTGTCAGAGAGTTAGTCACAGGTGTCGGAGTGCTGACAGCTAGAGCACTAGACGCCGCGTTTGTATTGAGGATCGTGTTGGAATAAACCTGCCACATTTTGCGAACAAACAATTAAATCCACAAAAGCATGGGATACTCTCATTCCTGACAAGGTGCATGGGGATTCACAGTTGTACGAGAAATGCAATGACTTATTTTTATTCTAATCGTAGGTTTTCAGATATACATAAGAACATAATGAAGCCTGCAGACTATGTTACTGCTTCAATTGGCTTTGATGATTGGCGAATTGAAAGTCTTAAATTGCTTGTTTGTATAACAAAAAATTAATAATAATTATTTGCTAAAATTCTTTGTGATACAAACAAATAATTCAAGACTAAAAATATCCCGCAGGAATAGTAAAAACAAATGCGATTCAAAAGTACACTTCACATTTCTAAAATACCAGAGCAAACTGAATATTAAAATTCCATACGGCAACAAAAATAATGTGGAACAAATCAGAAATGCATTAGCTGTGCACCGTTAGAGAAATAAAGAAAAATATCTATGCGTGTACAAACCGGTAGGATGTAACTCAGAAAATTTGTGTTCGTGTGGCAAGATGCCCAGAACGAGGGTTGCATTCCCAGTTCAATAGCACTTGCCTTTTGTGCCTGGGGACTGGGGAAACGAACACCATATATTATTATGCCGCTTAGGACGAAAATATTCTAGAGAATTTTACACATTTCGAAGCAAATAATGCCCGTCGTTTTGTGATTTTTTAGGTTGTTGGTTTGATTCTATACAGGAACTCAATAAGTCAATACATCTAAATTCTAACAGAAGTACAGCAGTATGGGCAAATTCAATACACCGAAGATTATTAGAAAACAACGACATACATTTAGGGCTACCATCCTCTTTAGGCTAAAATATAGATCATCTTACATGCTACGACTAACTTAATTGGTAACATGACGACCAAAATTTTTGAATATGTACCGACAGCATCAAGTGTAATTCTCGATTTTCACCATGTCCAGTAGACGATAAAAGAAATAATACATGTACGAGTACATGTGTTAAGTATTGCATAGAAATATGAAGGGCTTTCATTTTACGACGAGACAGCTCGTTGCAGAAAATACCAGTTCATTTTATAAATAGTTGTAGCTGAGAGAACGTTTTAGTAAAACAAAGCTTTATGTCCTTTCAGCTGTCATTTTGTTTTATTTATTGGTAGTTAACCCTATTCACGCCAGATTATAGACACGTTAGAAAGGGAACCGTCGGTCGGCCCTTAAAGAATCGTTTATTTTGGCTATAAAGAATGTTTAACAATGAATTTAGCAGTTTTTACACACTTTGTATTAGATATTTTTAACTTTAGATGGTTACTGTCACAAGTCACTGAACTAGTTTTATTAAATTCTTAATTTGTTTTCTTATTTATTTTTTTATACATTAATATTCCGAAATAATTTTAATTTATTAATTTCGTGTGGAAATAATGTATAAAACGTCGATAAATTTTAATAATATCGTAACTCACACTTTTGATATCTTTTAAATGACGGTAGCCTGATTTTTTTCTTGACATTATTAGTGTCGTTCGCGCTGTAGCTCGGAACGTGTTGTCTCCGCGTTTATTTTATCCTGAGCCATAATTCTGTGACCTAATCATGATAATTCTTTTGCAAAGTAGTCGTGACTTATGTGTGTACATAATTATCGTGCAAAATCGTTGTATTAAAATCATTACTTTAAGTTTAAGGTTAGTGAAAGTGAAGGACCAACTCATCCTTGTTTGACCTTCGAATTTCGTCACCAGCAGGGGCGGAGGCGGTGAATAAGTCAGGTAAGCTATGAACTTTCTTTTCATACCAACAAAATCATCGAATAAAAATTATGACCTTATACTGCATGTAGGTATGTACAGTTTATATTTTCTTCTATTTCGTTAGGATTTGTTTTAAAGGATGATAAACAATCTTAATGTTGAAAACTGTAACAAGTGATGATATTCTGTTCTGCACTGTACAGTTCAAACTTTATTTTTCTATGAATCCAAATAGATGTCATTTTTACTCATTTTACGTTATTGTGCTTTAACAATTTTATTAAGAGATATGCAAACTACTCGAATATTGTGTTGAAATGTCGGACGCACACTTCTCGTTTATTCATAATTAAACACGGATGTCTGTTCCGATAAGGGAACGTAATAATTACATGTGCAAGATTAGCCAGCGTATAAATGCAAATAAATTAATACTAACAAGCTAGTTAACTAATTCGCGATGTAAACTCATACCCATTAGATTTATTAATGTTACGGTTAGGTTGTTGAAGCCAATGCTAACAAGTGTCTAAATGTGGTTTTGATGTCGGGAATTCCCTAAGGGAACATCGGTCACTTAGCAATGTTAGTGTTGTTAACTTAGATTGCCTGAAACTTCCTACAGTCTTGAAGTGGAACTGCCAAATTTAAAGTTCACATTGTAATTGACGATCTGTTATCATCATTTATCAAGTATTAATGAACATTCATTTGTTTTACAATGTATGTTTTACAATATTCTCCACGTCTGACTCAATTTGGATTTGAGTTTCATTTACATGTATCATTATTGAACAGAGGAAATAGAAATAAGTGAAAAGTACATAATATATTATTTTACCTGGAACAAATGCGCAATAATTAGTAATATAATGATCATATGTATTTTTAAATCTAGGCATGAAAGCTTGTTCTATAGGTCACCTCAAGTATCAAATATTGAAAAGTCCATTCAGCCTTTTTTTTCTAAACAATTTAATTATTTTTTTCGCATGTTCCGTTTTGCAAGAGACCGGGTACAATAACAGGGAAAAATGAACGGATGTGTAAAGAAACGAGGTGAAAACGTAACACCATGCGAGTACGCTTTTAATCCGGGGATAACATTTGGCTCATTAAACCAAACCCTGGATTATCAACTTGGAATTGCCTCACTGAGCAATATGAATATTATGAGGTAAAAAGTAATGAAAACTGCGTTAACCCTCGTGTATTTCACTTGCCATAAAAACTTGGGATTTCGTGAAATATATCGGGAAAAAGGTCCACACGGTCACCATTAATGGTAAATTGCTTTGCTTTATGCGGGCTGTAACGCGGGCTCCGGAAATGTGTCACACACTCGAAAAGATGTCGTCGCGGTGATGCCGCGTGGTCGCAATGACTGCATATCGCACCGACCTTAATTTTAGATAAGAGTTGATACACACTTTTAGGCAGCCCGAGTCAAACACTTTGAGCCGTGCTTTTAGGCAAATAAGCTGGATGTCTTTAAAGAAGCATGCATTCCGGTTAATTCAGATATTTAATAAAAAATGCTAGCGAATTTCTCGAGATTTATAAATTAGAAAACTAATATATTATGTAATATTCTATTATTGGAAGAGAAATACCAAAATAGAGAAGAAAGTCACATTATAACTCAAACACTTTTCAAGTTTCTCTCGTTTTTTAAATTACGTGTAGCTTTTTATTAACAAATCTTCGTGTACAATTTCTCATATTTTCTGCGACGATGTCATCAAAAGTTCTAAACGTTTTAAACGTTATAGAAACATCAAAGTTTTGTTTTGTCGACGCCGTAAACATGATTGTAACATTAATTAATTCGACTCGCAGGGGTAAACTGTGACAAAATAATTCTGGGCTATTTTCGGTTTTATTAAAACCTCTTAACCGCTGTTATTGTTCACAGTGTTGATTTCATGTATCAGCAAATAGCCTTTGATTACAGTGACAAAAAGTTGGAACTTGCTAGCGTGTATATTTTAATTATAATTGAATTTTTGAATCTTGTAATATTTACCAATTTATATTTGTCAACTCAAATAAAGTACGACCTATTTTTCTTTGTAGCGAAATTTCCTAGAATCTGTGCCAAAATTCGATGCACAGTATTAAATTTCATTCAACAAGAAAATAAAAACCGTCGGCGAAACGTGTCAAATAACTTTATCAGGAAATTAAATAAAGTTAGTATTGTGCTTTGGGGATATTTCGGATACGAGGCTACGGAACTTTTTGACTATCAAGATTGAACTCCCAAAGTCGGATAGAAGAAATCATTCGTAGATTAAGTTATTCGAGGGTGAAGCGTAAGGTCATAAATTTTGCGCTGTAAAGGCGCAAACTAGTCTCCAGGGTGGTTGTAACTTGCATGAAACCATTACTAAGTCATATAAAACGGTTTGAAATCAGCAATAGTAGCGCAAGTATAATTCACCACTAAGCAGGATAAAATATCTTATTATTATCCTCTTCTTTCTTTTACTTTGTCAACATGTAGGTAGGGTCTTGGACGTTTTATCAATGAAATCATCTGGTTTACAATCCAAGTAAAACATCTTCTAAAGTAAAATAACTAAAACTAAACTTCTGTTTGGAGAATGCACAGTATACATGCCTTACACATTATTTTGTGTTGTTCCGCATTCATTATATAATATGTATTTTGAACTTGTAATAAAGAGCGAAAACTATGCTGAAGATATTTTACATTCACATAGAAATTATCTGATATAAAAACTATATTTTTGCTACTAAAAAATTAAATGAAAAACGTCATATTTTCCCCAATTAGCAACACTGCACAGTAGCGTTGTTGCGTGAATAAAAAGAAACATTCGTGTGTTCACGTCTACCAAACATTAATTTACGAAGTTGTAAAATAACTTTCACTATTTATCTTCATGCTGCGCCGGTAGAGATGCGTAAAAAGTTTGTCGGAGAGCTGTATTAACTATGAAAAGGAAAAATTATTCAAGCACTTACATGTTTATTTTTAGATTGCTGTTTCGTAACGACTTCTTTCTATAATCAGATAAAAATCTATACCTACAGTTAGAAAATTTAGGTGGCTGTGAATTATACGAACTCGTAAATGGTCACTTTATGGAGGAGAACTATTCTATATTATGTTTGTTTTTACTAGAAGTGAGTAGGTATATCATTGAAAAAGTATGCATATCAACAAAAAGTAATTCTAAAAGTTATACCATAAACTTGACTATGCATATGCTTCATTTCAGAAATTGACTTTTTTTTAAATAGCATGCCAAAGATATAACAAATGGATTAATATTGGTTTTCAGTGAAAGAAATCTTTTAGCTCCTAATAAACGACAATTTGACTCTGTTCTTGCGATAACAATTTGCCTTGATCGAGCAATTTAGTTCGAGAGTAAAACCTGCAAGAATGCTTTCATAATGAAGTATGCCAGTGTTTGAAAGTCGAACCTTTATCTGTCCGTTGATCATAGTTTTAGCACCGTTTAGCATTCCTAGTTATAAATTTACAGAAAACCTATTTTAGTTACAATGGCGGCTAAATTTTTCACTGTTTTTTATCGGTCGTTTCCCAAATAATTTAATTTTTTGGTATTATCAATGTATCCGTATTGAATTCAGTATATTGAATTACTGTTGAAATTCAGTTATATAAAATATTTCGCTCCATTATTTTGGAATTTCCATCGTCACGGTACGCAGTGTCGCTCGCTGTTTGTACATCGACAGCACAGTTAAGCTGTGTAATTAATCGAAGTAGCGATATAATTTGTCTTCGTCTAGTAGCAAATAGCTAATTCCCACACATTAGGGACACAATGGCCCGCCCGGCCGCTCTTATTGATTACCGCCTATTGTTCGCTTTGCCGCCTTAAATGATACACTTGGCACGATTTACGAACTCCGGTACCGCTTGTAGGTGAATTAATGAGCTAATGATGCTTGACGGGCCGAATAAAAAGTAAATCTACTTTTAGGAACAAGCGCGGGGAAAGTGTGTTCCGTGAATTTTTTGGGGAAACTGAAACTCATCGGGAACTTTTGCGGCTGGTGGAGCACAATAACCCTGAATGTGTCCACGTGACATGTTTTAAATATGCGTGTTTTATTAATGATTGGTTGTAAATATGTATCACTTTGACAATCCTTCTATCGGACCACATTCAGAATTATTCAAAACCTATCTTTTTATACAACTTTCGTCATCAAATGGTGCATAACAAATTATTTATGAATCACAAAACGATTAGTTAAAATACGTGCACAATACAAGCCATAGTCCTAACATAGCTGAATCTCGCAGATTATTTACATACCTCATACGTAAAGCGCACGTCGAGTTGCTATAATAACCACTTGCAAAATCAGTTCTATGAAACACACAAACAGTGCTTGCGTCGGACAGTAGGACCTGTAGAAAATTAGGATTATTGAAGCTGCACGTGAACCGCATCGACCACATCAAACAGAGGACAGCCAAAGATAATCGCGGTTTATGAAACTGTACAAATTTGTACTACGAGTATATACTACGGACAGACTATGATCAAACTAAAATTATAATAGTGTAAGTTTGTTTGTTCGTCGGTCAATCACGTTGAAAATTCTCGACGGATTTTGATGAAATTTGGTATACAGGCAGGGTATGGATTGACTGAGGTAATAGGATACTATTTATCCCGATTAAATGCTTCCGTGGGATAAAACAGGAATCTTTCGAGTATATTACAAGTTACTTCGTTAGTTTATTGTTTCACGTTGAGTGTAACTTATTTGATACGCAATATTTTAGCACCAGTAGGTATGACATTGTTCGAGTGCAAAATAAATATTGCATATTTTCTTTTGAAAACAAATTCACACTTCGGATGTTGGCTTCTCGGCAAAAATTGTGAGACAAAATATTTTTTTTCATACAGTAATTGTGTAATCCTTGAATACTTGCTAACACAAGTACTATGCATCGGACAGAAGGCTGTAAAATTTGGATTATTGAAGCTCTCACATAGACCGTGTTGACCACCTCAAACAGCGTAGGAAAGATAAGCGAGGACAATGACGTCTGAATTGCGACTCTGATGATACACCCCGGAAGCCGAGCTGGTCTGTGCGAGTTGAGGTTTCTGTTTTAGTCCGTATTGGATGGAATCGTTTCATGTATTGATTCTTCAACATTGTATTACTAGTTTTTACACGCGGCGCCCGCGTTATCAAGATTCCTGTTTTATCCTATGGGAACTTTTAACCGGGAATAAAAAGTATCCTATCACCTAAGTCAGCCCATAACCTGTATGTAAACCATAGTTTATTAAAATCGGTTCGTTAGTTTCAGCGTGATTGACGGACTAACATCCAAACAAACAAACTTTCATTTATTACATTAGTTTGGGATTTGTTAATTTGTTTCTGTGATAAACATCGCCATCTGTTCTCGATTCAATTGAGCATGTCAATCTTCATTACCTTCATACGTGGTACCGCTTAACGACATTTACTTAAAGGTAAAATAGGTAATAAGTTCCTTAGGTCAATTAATTAAGTTATTATTAATTGACCTAAGGAATTGTGATTAAATACATTATACTAAAACTGGTGCATTGCTCCGTTACTTTCTTCATGTCTAAGCGGGTTATCTTTACTCTACAAAATTCTTATATTTCCACTCTTCCAAGCACATTGAAGATATTCACCTGCGACAATTATGTATATTCCTGGGACATATCCAAGACCGCGACTAATTCCAGCGACGAAGCGGGACATTATCGGCGAAGTTCGGACGGACGTAACGACCAGACCAACCTATAAGAACTTTAACACTGCTCGTAAAGTATAATTTACTGTCTGCGAACACATATTACTTTTAAACTGCGACTTTCTTTTTTAACGGAACTGTCACGAATGTTAAAAACATGGATAGGCGTGTTTTCGTACCCAACTGCTTTGTCTTGCCGTGTATATGCGTCGACAATAATTTTACATGTATAAATCTTTAGGTAATTTCAATAAACGCAAAAAGTTTTTTTTATCAATGTAAGCTTCAGGAATGCACTTACGAGTATGAATAATTAATAATGGCGTCAATACTAGTAAGATGAATCAACAAAATATACAACATCTATAGGGAAACGTTGATCAAGAAATAATAACACTATTAAAATAACATACAAGAAGAACTCATCTGATCTTAGGTCATATAAAAATTTGAGCAAATAAAAATGCTTAAAAAATAATTTATGTACAAAAAGTTATAATAACACGTTAAAGATGCTTATTATATATCTTTTTCTGTCGGATGCTGCTAAGCACATCTTCGTTCAGTGTAGCTGACTGCGGGTAGCAATTGGCAACGAATGGTTAAAATGTGGATATTGAATTTGACAGTGTAGATGCAAGGGTGCGGGTTGAAAGTGATTAATTACTTTTCGTTATCATCACCGTATTTTTTGTCTCGAAAATTAAGTTTTGAATTTTTAATATTGAATTAACTTTTTCTACGACTATTTCCGTGCCGATAGCTGGCACGAAACGTGTCGGTAAACTTCTGACGAATATATTAACAAGCATATAAAATCCACCATTGATCGTAAAATATAATTTACCGTTTTGAATACGTGTTGCTTTTTCAATGTTGCACGTTATAAATAGATATTGATAAGGGGCTAAACAAATATCAACAATTTAAAAACAAAAGAAGCTCATAAATGCTATAGTGATGTTGTGGCGTTTATAACAATTTCACATAGAACACTTGAGATCAAGTACACGCTCAAGCAACGATAAAAATAATAAACTCGAAATAAACTTTGGTTTTCTAATTACTAGATTTACCAGAGGTACGTTTTGTCCAACAGACTTATCTCCCTACTTATGCTGACTAAAGTCGAAATCTATGAATCTGTTGCACTTCAATATAAATAAGGCAATTTCCATTAGACTGGAACTGCTGTATGTTTAAAAGTTTTTTTCAAGTAGGTATCGGCCATAATGGCCTCCGACGTAAAGAAATAAACTTAAGAAAAGTAACCAAATCGAAGAAGATTTGAATCTTGTACGTACAGATTCCAAGCAGGGGCGGAATACCAACTAAGTGAACTCACTGTTGCGAAGTCTTTAAATACTTTCCACTTCTCCGTGGAAAATAAAGAGTTTTTCATCGCACATGCATTAGAACAAATTTAGGATCTACCAAAGTTACCTGAACTTACAAAGTTAAGATAATTTATATTCATGATATTTCAAAGTCCATTAGCGAATTTTGATTCTATTACGAAAGTTTTTTTAGTCTTTAATATTAAAAGGCTAGGTACTTAATTTATCATTTGGGCAGCAGCCCTTAATGCTTTTGTTAGATTGATGTAGACGCTGCTGTTATCGTCTTTCTAATTTAAACTTTTGTTATTCATATAAGCAAACTCAAGGTGTACAAAGGTCCACGGCTCTTAAACTATGATTAATTCACGAAGTTTCACGTCATGTTGAATTTCTACAATGTTTTAAATAACAAATATACGTTATAAAGAATCTACGTCTACAAAATATGTAAGTGTCCGTTCGATTTGAACGACATTCTTGCATTAAGAATTGCAGACGCCGCGTAAAAAGCGGTAATGGTATTCCACCACAAAGCAAAGCGCTCCCACCATTAACACGATAGCTGCGGATGAAAGCACAATGAAGACGTATAAAATTGCGATACAAGGAGTTACAGGCAATACGGTACAGTCATCGCATCATAAAGCGCGCGCGAACCTCGCGGATTCGCGGCACGTCCCCCGGCCTGGTATATTGAACAAACTAAACAGTTGTAAGAATACCTCACCCCGGCTCGTAGGTAAATTGTTTCGCTTGTTATTTATGTTACCCAGCTTGCTAATACGTGCGCCGCTTTTCAAAGTGGCAGCGAGCGTGTTTGCTTTCAGTCAGAGTTTTTAGTGCTTGATTGTATTATTTTGCGTTATAAAATGTTTTTTGTTCGAGTTAAAAGGGATGTTGTTTGGGATTACAAACACGTTTGCGGAGGAGCCCGTCTGTCGCGGCCGCGAGTTTGCACTGTAACTTTGTTTCAAAGGTGGATCCGCTTGCGCTTATACATATTGTTTGGTCGCGGCAATACATGCGGATAAACTTGTTACGCGCCTTAGAACCTCGCAACGCAAATATTTAGTTAGTGCGTTATGAAAATTCACAATTTACTTACAGAAAAAATCATCACACTATGTACTTACTCGAGTTGTAATTTCCTTTGTTGACTCATATATTCCCTTAATATTTGATATGCGTTGGGATCAGATGTAATTATGTTAATTTAAGTATTAATTATGATAAGTAATTAACAATATATGAATTGCTTTAAGTTATATTCAATTACGTTAATGAGCATTTAATTATTTTAAATACTGAATATAAAAATGTAAAAAATTAAGAGACAATTTTGCAAATGACAGTCTCAACACAATTATTATCGACCAATTTTAAAAAATATATTTTATAACGTTGCTGAAAATTCATTTAGTAAGTATGTATAGGAAATAGGAATATCTTGTCATGAGTCCTTCCTATTTCCTCGCCCTCAAAGTTTGGTGGGACAGCAATCACAGAGAGATCAGGTACAGGACCAACGGATTAACGTGCCTTCCGAAGCACAGAGGAGCTTGAGATTATATTTTCGGTCACCCGTCCGATGGCTGGTCTCTGCGAAGTTGCTTACCTTAGCAATCGCAGGCCGAGAGCGGTAACCACTGCGCCATCGAGTTTCCCAGAGTGTGTGAGATCATAACATATCATATATGTATGTAGGTATTGTTGTGGGTTTTTAAATATGGAGTACCTTCTTTCTTTCTCGAATATACATTTACTAAGACATTATGTGTTTAATTTTTGTGGACTCTAAGTATGTTGAAAGTCTATCTACGACTATAAATACGAGTATATCAATCCCCACCCAGTATCTCACGTTTAACATAAATTGCGCTCGGAATCGTATCCAGCTTGACTCGGAACGTGTGGAGCACAGGCCCTGTCCGGAACACTTGGAACAAATCTCACTTACCATCTAGCTCAACGACGCTGCTTTCCTATTTTGTGCTCATTGTTATTATTTTACTCATGTCGTTAAGGTCGAGATTTCTTTGATTAATTTTTGGGTTAGGAGGTTTTGTTAAAGTTGAATAGGGCTTGCTTTCGTATTATGATAATATGCCTAAGTGTTTGTTAAAGAATTTTGGTTTTCTTGTACAATGTGATTGTTGTAGTCCATTTAAATCGATTTTTACGGCATTACCCCATCTCCTCTAATGTGTGGTTATAAAGGTTTGCAATTTTTAAAGTTCAAAACTAGGTAGCACTTATAGGTGTTATTTATGTCGGTATATTTATCCTTTTTTCTGGAATCTTAGTACGTTAACTCTGAGGTGGAAAGTAATTGCCATGTCTCCACCAGACTGGGTGTAATTTGTGACGAGATATTGCAGTAGCATGCACCCGCGATGGCTCGGCTAATTATTTTAACCTGATCCTGGGCTTCTAGAGTGTTTCTTAGCGGGAATATCCACAGAAAAAGTCAATAATACTCTTAAAGTACATAATATATCACAGGATATAGGTATAAATTCTTTATAAATTCATTGGACTAACACACCAATTGCCTAGCCCCAAACTAAGCTCGAAGCTTGTACTATGGATGCTAGGAAACGGATAGACATACATAAATACTTTTATAAACATCCATGACTCGAGTACAAATGCCGATGTTCATCACACAAACATTTGCCCCTAGCGGGATTCGAACCCGCGACCTTTGGTTTTGTAGCCAGGGTCTCTAGCCACTCGACCAACAGGCCCGTCAGGGTATGCTTATTATTTGACTGCTTGTATTTCTACTATGTGAATCTTTTCGGTATGGTTCTAATTTTTGTAATAACATACTCCCAAAATCTCCCAAAATCCACAATAATCACTGAGGCCGTTAGCGAAATTATATTTTTGTGATTTGTCACCTAAATCCGACTAAATCCAAGCTCAGAATCGAACTGTAGTAAGGTAATAAGGCAATTTTCTTGAAAATCCCTAAACGTAATAATGTGCCGAAAACGTTTTCTAAATTTACACATATTGTGCTCGTGGTAAAATCGCTCCAGTCGTGTACGATCAGAATACAAAATGCGATAGGGGTGAAATATCAAGGAATTATTGTTACATTCATAGCTACTTGAAAGATTTATTTTAGTTTCTATACAAGCGGCACTCGCGCAAGATATAACGAACTGACTGAGGAAGCGAGGAAGTTGAATAAATGTGAAAGCAGGCCTCAAAAGAGGGAGCTTTAAATAGCCAAATAATTTTGTTCAGATAGAACATTTGGAGTGTAGAACATGGAGTAAATTTATTATTTCGGCGGCGGGCCGCGGACAAAGGATTTAGGTTTGCTGAATTATGCAAATAAATTCACCATTCTGTAACATTTGTTGAGAATGTCTTTATTTCGGTAGATTTCTTAAAAGGCCCACAAGACTAATCCCGCTTTTGGCTTTTGAATCTTCTTAACTCGAGCGAGTACTCACTCTTTCACCTGCCCGAGGGAATAAACATGTTATTTGTATATAAAGGATGAGGTGCCGGCACTGAATCTGTTATTTTAAGGGGATATTAACATAAATGACATTAGGATGGATGTATTTTCTTATCTTATGGAAATTTCTTGTATTTATTCTCTTTGGAGCATTCGCTCAATTTCAATTTCGAATCGTAAAACTATCTTGTACTCTCTTCTCTGTCCTAGATTATTTTGATGATTGTAGAGTTGCTTTATTAAAGGAATTGTTTCATCCGGGACGAGTGCTTCATTCTCTTTTAATATTTGAAATTGGGCTGTGAACTAGATTCGTGCGAATAACTTGCGCCATTATTACATTCGGAGCGGACGTTTCGCAATATTTCCCGAATGAATATCGAGGGATTCCCTTAAGGAACAGTTTTGAAATCCTCGCGGCATTATTGCGTGGGTAACGGTCTAACAAGAACCTGGCAGCGTTTAAGGCAACATAAAACATTTTGCGGTCTGTTGAGTTTTAGCCCTTATTGGCGGGCGGCGCCGCTTCTTGTTCTGATAATAATATTAGAAAAATATTCCCCGGACCCTATAAATCTTTGGGCCTTTCAATATCTATCTGTTTTAGTAGGCATGAACACTTTGATGCCCGCTTGAGATAGACAGATGGAAGTTTTATAAATAGACATTTTTCACGTTGAGGCCAAAAGTATTTTCCTGGTATTTTTATTATGTTCAGGCTGCGCTTTTCCGATATACATATAACAGAAATATTGTCGAGATAACATAAAAAAAAGAAAAGTCAGTACTTAAGACTTTTCAATTTTGTTTACTTGGTTCAAGTTAAGCTTAAGCGATATCACAAAGCGAGCATCCACATGTCTTCAGAAAATCTTGCAGTCGAATGATCGTTTAAAATTTAAGAACCTTTTCTATTACTATTTGAAATTACTTTTCTCCAATATCTGAAGCCTGGGATTCTTTGAATGTTTGCAATATTCTTCGTTTGGCATTAAAAGGTATGTGTAATATCGTCATCAATGTATTTGTTTGTTAGTAAACAACAATTGATAGTCAGGGTTCAGTTCCTAGGCCAAAAGTCTTTCACATTTCAAACAATGGCGTATGACGATCAAACTTTAATTTGTATCAATTTTTCGTAACGATTTTCAGACAAATTTACTTGTGTTATTAGTAGGATTAATTATACATATATATTTTCGTAGCCGACATTAATTGAACACTTTTTAAACCGGTGTAGATACAGTACTAGTCTGCTATAATAATAGGTACTTTAGCTCGTTTCAAGAAGTCAGTGGGTAGTATAAAGTCCCTGGCTGGATAGCGAGCGTTATCGGACGCCTCCTCGATGGCTTTGTAAACCAACGGGATTCTGAATCAATTTCTAAGTATATTTGTCAGGAACTGACAGAAACCACGACCGGAGTATGGAAGGAAATAGACTTGGTAAATAAGTGATGAGTTTTTATTCAAGTTGTAATAAACGGATATGGAGTAGTTAATGCTTGTTAGTAAGTAATTACAAACTGGACCATGTTAGAGACAAAAACAAAAAGAGAGTTAGAGCTTAGTGGAACTTCCACTCGAATGAGCCGCTCGTCTGGCGAAGTATCTTCACCTTACAGAAGACCACAGTGAAGTAGCACTTCGTAACTGTTGTGCAATGCTCACCTGGAAAGGGTATCGGGTCTTAAATGCAGGCAACACATCTGCGACCCTTGTGCTGTTGTTGATGTCCATGGGCAGAGGTGATCACTTACCATCAGGTGAACCTCTTGTACGTTTACCTCCCTATAACATAAACAAATACCTTAAAAAACAGGAATGCAGCTTCACGAGATAACGGCCAGGATAAAAAAAACAAACAATCATAGCTTTTGTTTAAAAACACTGAAATGTTTTTGTGTTGGATAGTCGATTTAAAGTGGAAGGCTTGAAGCTTTAGTATAACACTATGTGTGCGGAACACGAAATCCACGTTGAAGGATTCACGGGCGGTCGTTAGTCTTTTTATAAATGTGGAAAGCCTTGTTTATATTGACTGATTTAGGCTTCACTCAGATAGAGAATTGTATCAATATGCACTAGACTGGGCAAAAGGAGTATTTCCGAATAAAAATAAAATAAAATAATAGAAAGTACAATCTCTAAAGAAAGATCCCGTCGGCAATGTTTACTTACCGTCTAACTTTCGTCCACCCTAAAGGCGACTCATGGTTTTTCCCTGAACTACGTTTATTGATCGTCCCATCATTTAGGGGAAGGGTAATAAACTTCAAAGCAAACGCTTATTTGATTGAATAATAGAAAAGCTGGATAGTAAGTAGAAAACATCTCGGACGTGACTGGTCTGCTCGGAGTACACCGTATAATACTTACCGACACTGTGTACGTACGGCAGTACATATTGTGCTATACTTTTATACTTTGTCGCATGTATAATTTAGTCAGGAAGTCGATTTCCATAATTTTTCCAATTTTATCATTATTTCTGGTGTCGGCAATTCGTTTTATTTTCAAAGTTCATTCTTACGGTTTCACCGCACCGTAAGTGCTCGGGTACATGGATGTGAATCACACTTAGTGTTGTAAATGTGAAAGTTTGTTTGTTTGACCGTCAATCACTCTAAAAGTACTGAAGGGGTTTTTATGAAAATTTGTGTATTGGCTAACTGAGGTGATAGGATTTTTTATATCGCGATTAAATGTTCCTACGAAATAAAACAGGCATCTTGAAAACGCAGGCAAAACAACGGGTAAAAACTATATATGCGTTTTAAAAAATTAAAAATTGTTAATTTTGAAAAAACCGACTGTTGTTTCTGAGCGCGTTTTGTTAACATTATTCAAGTGTTATGAATATACAGTAAACCCAATGCTAATTGCAAACAAGAAATTATGCCAAACCACAGAAAAAGTACAAATTCCATTTAAATGCAAAAATGAAAAATTAAATCAACCATTAAAGATCCGTCGGAGAACTTTCTCCAATCCTTTTCGAATGCTTGATACTGTGTAACGAAGCGTAATGGCACATTTTATTTGCATAAATTTGGATGCTGAGATTTATGTCTGCGTCCTGTATAATTAGAGATCGGAAATTATTTCATTAATTCAGAGAGGCAACAATTTTTTCTGCGTTATCCTGGCGTGACATTTCACCCAAATTGAAGTCAGCATGTTGGATATTGTAATGGGGTATAAAATATTTTGAAGTACTTATTTTGTGAAGCTAAGAGAACTACATAAGTGACATTTAAAAAAAAAAATAAGCTGCCGTGATAGGCTGTACCATTCATAAATAGGTATATACATACGAGTAAATGGTAAAATGAAGTATTTCTTCACCTTACTTTTGAATGCTTTGTACTTTAGCTTCGTGTAAATAAAGGGTATCTTTGCCGAAACTTTTATGCTACAACTAGGTATAGCAACAACGTGGTTCTTTCACGATAAAATAAACTTGTTAACACTTTCATGCCCCAAAAAACATGTATAAACGTTGGTTTTCCGCCTGATTTCTTTCCACGCAGATGACTTTTCCCATTGGGTAATGGGAAGAAGCGAATAAATATTACTTATCCACAATTTGGACAATATTATCGAGACGTTTTAATTGATGATGGCATCATGTGGATTATTGCGTATTAATATTTTTAGTGTAAAAAGTATTAAAACTTTATTTTTCTACAAGCAGTAAGTTTAACTAAGACGGCAAAGCGGGCGTCGGGAACAATGTTATAGCCTTGCTCTGTTCTTAATAGGTTCGTATACTTGAACTAACACGTTGAATGTGGTTCAAAGTGTACTACAATTGCCTTGCGAATGCGCAGTCGTGTTGCTCTTTTATTAGCTGACAATAAAATATTTTCACAAGTTTGTACGTTGCACTTCCAGAAGTACTATGATCAGGATGGTGAATTTAATCAACAAAACCAATTTTTATAAACATTTAAATTAATTAATCTACAGTAATATATAAAGCTGAAGAGTTTGTTTGTATGTTTGTTGGTTAGTTTATTTCTTTGAACGCGCCAATCTCAGGAATCCCACTGGACCGAATTGAAAAAAAATATTTTTGTTTTGGTCCATTTGACGAGGAAGGTTTTAGGCTATTGGAAATCGAAAACTACGCAGACGGAGTCGCGGGCGGCCGCACACCAGGCTAAAATTACGCGGCTGAAGTTCGGCTGCAATGCATTTTATACGAGTATAGGTACAAAATTACGCGACGTCTTTCGGCATGGTGTGTGTCATCTACCGTTTAAAATACATTACAGCCGTAGTCACGCCGGACTTCAGTCGAGTTTTTTACGCCTTTTGTATTTCTATAATTTGTGATGTATTTTTCCAATTTAGTTATAAATGTAAACATTTAAAATGAAACAATTGGTACAAAATTAAAAATGCGCAACGTTGTTTACGTTCGAAGTTTTCCTTATCGTTCACACCTTAAAACTTTTATATTTGCTACTCCAAAGTTGAAGGATTAAAGCTGACGTAGTAACATTCCGGCAGCCGCAAGAATTCAAAGTAAACAAAACCAGTCGTGCCTGAGACAGTTATTTGTTACAAAGTGCGGAAACAACGCTCCCGCCCGGCATGAAACCGAATTGTGCTCGCTCGCTTGTTTTCTCATTTTATTACGGCTTTTTACTTTTTCTTATTTAGTCGCTTGTTTTGCGTGCCGTTTCGCCGCGCTGAAATTCCGCCTTTGCGTTCACACTTCTGCTTCTGATGCGCGAACGTGTTCCAAAATCACGTTTATATTTAATGAAAAACTACTCATTTATAGCATGGCGCAAATAACAAGTGTGTAAACTTATTGTATGTTCACATATTGTTTGAACTTGGCGATTAAAAGGAAGAAAAGGTCTATATAGCAGTGGACTGCGATAGGCTGATGATGATGATGACGATACATTAATTAAACTTTACCAAATATACCAAAACTGAAGTAAGTACACGCAAAATATCTCCTGAGCACTGACCGAAGTCCATTCGATAGCACCGTAACTATTAAATCCTCTGCCATAGGTAATTTTTATTATGTTTAGGATTTACGCATCCTAATTGGACGATGTAAAGTGATACACAAGCGGTTTAACCCTTAGTTGGTTGGATTGAAATATTTTAGAGAGTATTAGTCTTGGTTGCTATAGAAATAAATAACATTAATTATTAGTTTAATCTTTGTATGTACATTGGGTCCATGGGCATGGTTAATTGGTGGTTATTCCGGTAGCTCAGTGCTATGATATTGGGAGCGGATAAATTAAACGTTATGAATTAATAAATATTTCACAACATCACATACATTGATCTGACTCCGTTTCAAGTAGCTTAAGCATCAGAATAAACAGTGGTATAATACATATACTTAAATAGATACATATAACACCCAGACCAGGATAAACAGACATATTCATGCACACAAATGTTAGTCCTGTGCGGGAATCGAACCCGCGACCTCTTGTATAACTGGCAACATCTTGACCATTACAACACGCGGGTCAACAAATGAAACAAAATAAAACGTTATACATTACCTCGGTAGCCCCATTGATTCAACAGATTTTACATGAGAACGTAAATAGTCAGTCGCTTAAATTAAACCATGCTTAAATTAGCCAAGCCTTTCAGTTAGACACGTAGTGAGTGGATTAAACTTCCTAGTTATTTTGAGTTTGTGTCGTGTTCATGGTAATTTCAAGCTATTTCTCTACATTCAAAGAATCTGCAATCATAATATTTTCCGATACCTTTATCGGAGATCAAGCGTTTTTCATTCACAAAGGAGGAGAAGTCGATAGAAGGAATTAAATTTGCTTATATAAATAGAATTCTAATAAAATGTTTTTTTTATATAACTTACAAAGTATTTAAAGACTTTGAGCGTAAAGTAACTCCTAGTATCGGCTTTAAAAGACTAATCAATTGAATTGGCTTCAGTATCCGTTCCATTAGTGTAGTTCGTTATAAGTAAAGAAATTACATTATTAATATTTTAATAATGATATTGATAGATAAAAGTGATGAATCAGTACGTAATATATTTATAGAAAGAAGAATTTTAACATTGACTTGTATATATATACTAGAAATCTGTAAATTTATAAGACGACATATGCGAGATTTTCCGAAAATTTCTGAGTTAAGGGTGAGATCAACTGCAATGAGGCGAGTTGACAAACTAAATGTACCTCGGATAAAATCATTGATTTTCGAACGTAGTACATATATATCTGCCATACGAATATATAACAATCTACCGCAACAGCTTTGGTCTCTTCCAGACCGTAAATTTATAAATTCCCTAAAAGAGTGGCTGACATGTAACGCATTTTATAATTTGAATGATTTTTTTAATTACCATTGACATGTTTAACCTATTGTCTGACTATTTGTAATAACTTAATAATAATTGACATAATGAATTTCTATTATTTGTGAATGGAATGTATATTTATGCTGATATAATGTAATGTGTAGGTAATTAATTGAATTCATATTCTGACTACTATTGCATGCCCGTTGAGGGTAACTGTTTTTTCTCGTCTGTGCAATAACAACTAGCATTATAAACTTTGTAACAGATCTGCAATAAAGATTATTCTATTCTATTCTATTCTATTCTAAGTTAGTAGTTACACTATCACTACCTACCTTTTTAGTGCCTCCCCCTTTTGTAGGTATGAATTTTTTTTATAACTTCTTTTATATGTTTTACGAAACTACGAGTAACGTTACTTCTACTAGCAGATCAGCTCGACGACATACTAGGCCAATAGCATTAGTGAAATATTTAGTAGTGTAATTTTTTAGAATGATTTACAAGCATAAATTCTATCGGAATATATCATGTGAATATTTATCTTCGTAACCCCTGTCTGAGCGGCCAAAGTTCCAGTAATAATGTACAAATCAAGTCATTTCAGCACGGACCTTATAATTAAACGTAAATGTATCCGAAAGACAAACATATTTTACTCCTTTCGCCAAAAAGGGATGAATTTCAATATGATAAATGTCGCAAACGTTATTTATCATTGTCGCGACGGGATAATAATAAAGTTGAGCGTAGATTTGCGAACATTGTTTGCAGTTTAGTTTCTGCTACCTACACCTGGCATACTAAAGTTAGATTCACGTGTAAAGACTCAAACCCATAGGGTGCTCAAGGAATAATTTCATCTTATTCGTTATACGAATTTTATTAAAAAAAAATGAAATAAAAATTGGAGTAAACCAAATATGTTAACTTATTAACTTTTCAATTTCTATAAAGGATGGGCAATCTAATCCTGAATATGTTAAACCTACGTTTAAAAACCAGGAAATTAGCTAAACATATCCTTTCTAATTTTTAATCTGGAAGGACGTCAAAATTATATTAAAACATTCTATATTACTTTTATCTAAGCTATAATCCATTTTTGCTTTTGTTGATTCTTTCTAATATGCATTTGCAACGGATAGCCCTGCGCAGAGTGGATTTGCGAGGCTGTCCGTTGAGCGCATCTGCCATCTCTTGCAACTAAACATTTTAACGAGATTATCGAGTAGTTAAAAAAGTACATTTAAATGTGTTTTCCTTTAATTCTGTTTTAATTTTAATGCTACATGGATATATGATTTTTTAGATCTTAAGGCTAAATCAAGAGTGCAACACTAGAATAAACAATGAATGAACATATTATACTTGTAAACCGATGTCACTGAAACAAACTTTCATAATATTGATTGAAAATAACAAAGTAACTACATAATATGAATTAGTCAAGATATTGGCTGTGACTTATCTAGGCACCTTGTTAAGATAAAAATACCTAAAGACAAAATTATTATCAAATTCTACTTAAATGAAATCCATTTAGCTTTAATTCAAGATTATGCATCAGACTATATCTTATTTACTCTGATATCAGAGTAAAGTTATATTTTTAGATATCTATTAATAGAAAATAATTAATACACCCTAGACAAGCCAATTAGGCAGATTGGTGTTTAATTGGCCTGCTTATTTATTATTATGTCTTCACTTAATATTGTTATTATTTATCTACACATATTTACAAGTGAAGGAATGAAGGTGGATATACCTAAGCCATTGATTTTATTGAACTTTTCCCTTTGGACTGTAGAGAAAAGTAGCTTCTTATTATAAAACAAATTTGTATTCTGAATTCTGTTCCAAGGTGTGCAAGTCTTTAAAACCATGCAACAAATTTCGATGCTTTTTTTTGATCGGAATTTTTTTTTAAAGTTAGGTTGATACTTCCACTCTCCAAAATCCGGCCTGTCTTGTGATAGTCACAACATAAATCAATGTATAAATGCATTGATGCTATAGCATCGGCACACACAGAAACCATTACCACTGATCCCGTTCCGTGATTTAGTCTTAGTGAGTTTGACGCTTTTAAAAGAAACCCCCTGCATATCTTGTAACGTCTAACCTCCATCTAACTGAGATTTCTTTGATTTTTGACTCAATAGATTTTTTTAATGCGTCAGTGTCTTGATCCGTGTTGAATGCAGTTCGGTTTTTTTTTTATAAATAAGGAATTTTGAGTGAAATTTCCTTTCCTCGGTATTAAGGGTACTTCTTCTTCAGGTGGCATTACAAAAGTCCTCCCAGTATACTATAGTCACAACAATGCATATAGCATCGACACGTCAGAGCCCATTACCAACCATAACAGGAACCCCATGCTAAATATGAAACTTGTCTATCGTTACTGTGATTTCACAAGCAGTGGATGAATTAGTAGAATTAGCTTATTTCACTTCGTTTTATTCTGTGATAGTCACAACAATGCATATATAGCATCGACACGTCAGAGCCCATTACCACTGCACCACTCACGGAATCACTTAGTATTCCCTGCTCTTGGTTTTACTTTTCAATGTAACTACTGATACCTACCTACGTATCTGAAACTATTTATTTTGTTTCATCCAGCAATTTTTATTGAAATTTTCAAACGAGCATGCGGGTCACCTAATGGTAAGTGATCACCGCTGCCCATTGACTTCGAAAACCGTACATGTACCGTATTTCGTACAAACCATTTATATTATAGAAATAAGCAATGTTATACTAGCCTTCCATTCCCGGCTTTTTCCGCATTGTTGTAATGGTAACGTCCTGTCATATCGTGTTTTTGAGCACCCACCTTCTAACAGGAACCCCATGCAAAATATGAAACTTGTCTATCGTTACTGTGTTTTCACCAACAGTGGATGAGTAAGTAGAATTAGCTTATTTCACTTCGTTTTATTCTGTGATAGTCACAACACTGCATATAGCATCGACACGTCAGAGCCCATTACCGCTGCAGCGGCTCCGGCGCACGCGATGCGCACATTACTCCGAAGAGATTTCGCCTCCACTCACGGAATCACTTAGTATTCCCTGCTCTTGGTTTTACTTTTCAATGTACCTACTGATACCTACCTACGTATCTGAAACTATTTATTTTGTTTCATCCAGCAATTTTTATTGAAATTTTCAAACGAGCATGCGGGTCACCTGATGGTAAGTGATCACCGCCGCCCATTGACTTCGAAAACCGTACATGTACCGTATTTCGTATAAACCATTTATATCAAAGAAAAAAACAATGTTATACTAGCCTTCCACTCCCGGCTTTTTCCGCATTGTTGTTATGGTTACGTCCTGTCATATCGCGTTTTGAGCACCTACCTTTTGACAGGAACCCCATGCAAAATATGAAACTTGTCTATCGTTACTGCGATTTCACAAACAGTGGAAGAGTTAGTAGAATTAGCTTGTTTCACTTCGTTTTATTCTGTGATAGTCACAACAATGCATATAGCATCGACACGTCAGAGCCCATTACCGCTGCAGCGGCTCCGGCGCACGCGATGCGCACATTACTCCGAAGAGATTTCGCCTCCACTCACGGAATCACTTAGTATTCCCTGCTCTTGGTTTTACTTTTCAATGTACTGGTACCTACCTACCTATCTGAAACTATTTATTTTGTTTCATCCAGCAGTTTTTATTGAAATTTTCAAACGAGCATGCGGGTCACCTGATGGTAAGTGATCACCGCCGCCCATTGAGTTAGAAAACCGTACATGTACCGTATTTCGTACAAACCATTCATATTAGAGAAAAAATCAATGTTATACTAGCCTTCCACTCCCGGCTTTTTCCGCATTGTTGTTATGGTTACGCCCTGTCATATCGTGTTTTAGAGCACCCACTTTTTAACAGGAACCCCATGCAAAATATGAAACTTGTCTATCGTTACTGTGATTACACAAACAGTGGAAGAAAGAGTAGAATTAGCTTATTTTACTTCGTTTTATTCTGTGATAGTCACAACAATGCATATAGCATCGACACGTCAGAGCCCATTACCAACCATAACAGGAACCACATGCTAAATATGAAACTTGTCTATCGTTACTGTCATTTTATGAACGGTAGATGAATGAGTAGAATTAGCTTGTTTCACTTCGTTTTATTCCGTGACAGTCACAACAATGCATATAGCATCGACACGTCAGAGCCCATTACCAACCATAACAGGAACCCCATGCTAAATATGAAACTTGTCTATCGTTACTTTTATTTTACGAACAGTAGATGAATGAGTAGAATTAGCTTATTTTACTTCGTTTTATTCCGTGATAGTCACAACAATGCATATAGCATCGACACGTCAGAGCCCATTACCGCTGCTGCGGCTCCGGCGCACGCGATGCGCACATTACTCCAAAGAGATTTCGCCTCCACTCACGGAATCACTTGGTATTCCCTGCTCTTGGTTTTACTTTTCAATGTACCTACTAATACTTACCTACGTATCTGAAACTATTTATTTTGTTTCATCCAGCAATTTTTATTGAAATTTTCAAACGAGCATGCGGGTCACCTAATGGTAAGTGATCACCGCTGCCCATTGACTTCGAAAACCGTACATGTACCGTATTTCGTACAAACCATTTATATTAGAGAAAAAAGCAATGTTATACTAGCCTTCCACACCCGGCTTTTTCCGCATTGTTGTAATGGTTACGCCCTGTCATATCGTGTTTTTGAGCACCCACCTTTTAACAGGGACCCCATGCAAAAAATGAAACTTGTCTATCGTTACTGTTATTTCACGAACAGTAGATGAATGAGTAGAATTAGCTTATTTCACTTCGTTTTATTCCGTGATAGTCACAACAATGCATATAGCATCGACACGTCAGAGCCCATTACCGCTGCAGCGGCTCCGGCGCACGCGATGCGCACATTACTCCGAAGAGATTTCGCCTCCACTCACGGAATCACTTAGTATTCCCTGCTCTTGGTTTTACTTTTCAATTTGCTACCTTAGAACATGTTTTTCGATTCTGCTAGCAATATTATTTCGTGTTTTTTTTACTCATAAATATAGTCCATTAAACATTATTTCTGAACGGAAATAATGCGTAACTACGTACGACATTTTTTTACGCTTCTTACCTATAAACACAATTATCCGAGTGCAACTCAAATAAAAGAGGATGGCAAACAAAAATCATAAACATGGTATTAAACTGAAACACTATCTTGTTTTCTGGTTGCTTGAAAAGGCTAATTGCCAAATTATTCCACAACTTCTCTATTTTACTGAAACAAGTGAAAGGCAATAAACACACAACCGTTTTAATTTCCGCTTCATACGTAAACATTTGTTCTGATGCGAGAATTGAACCGCGTTCGAAAATCTGAACTGCACCGAAATGCTATTCTAAAACTAACATACGTTTTTCTCGAATCCTTTGGTGGATCTGAAGATGACTTTTTGAGCTAACGAATTAAACTTTACCAGCTACTGATCAGAGAAGAATACATGAGTGCTTCCAAAATAAAATAACATAACTTTATTTTCGTAATAGAAAATGTCGGCAGACTAGGTCATATGAAAGTTAAAAAATACAACCTCGAACGCTTAAACTAATTTGCAATCTTGACGAATTTCTCTTTAATAGGGAAGCCTTTTTGTGCTACGATTTTATCGCAGACTGATCTTATCAGAGAAAATAAAATTAATATAAGCACGCTATAGCTATTGCCTTTGACTACCGAAAATCACAAAAAAATATACAAAACGTAAGTACAGGCTCCAATCTTAGGCTAGACCAACGAAGTATTAAAAAATTGTTTCATGAACCTATTTTAAAATTTATGGCCGTTAAATACATTTAACCTAGTCAAAAGAGATTTGGCATTGGCATACATGTTCTGACGTTAGTAAATGTTGACCACTCCAATCAAACCAGAACAATTTATTCAAACATTCCAGTGAACATTTTTGCATCGGCGAGTACAAATCGTATTAACATCGTGACCTGCAGTTTGAACGAACGCTACAAATATAAAAAAGAATACAATATATTTTAAAGAAACCTTAGTGAGACTAAAATTTAGTATAATACATAGTATAGGAACGTACGAATGTGCAAATGTATCAAAGAATATCTTAAAGGAGCATGCAACTTCTGCCTTGCAAAATATTTAGCAAATAAAGCGAAGTTTGAAGGTAGTTTTTGCCGCACCCAAAGTCGGTAGTTTAATTTCGGTTGAATTTTCAGAACTTATGACGTCTGTCCAGGGCAAGTATTTCTGCGTCAGCTTGAACCCCGCTGGCTGGATACAATTTCACGCTGTGCCAACTTGCAAAATTCGTTGCGAAATTCTAATTTTGTACGACCTCGGATGACAGGATAAATCACGTGTCCTGCACGAGACTGACGTTGCTGATTAATTTTTAATAACATTTTCATTAGCCCTAAATAATAATGAACTTTATTATCAGGAAAAACTATGTTGCTTGCATCATACTTAGACGTGGATATGTTGTCGATAAATTAACAATCCAATTGATAGGCTTCGTTACCACCCTTTTTACTTCAATAACTCAACTTTAGATAAATTATTTTTCCTTCAAATACTACATCCGCAAAATCTCACGTAAAAACATTACTCTTTACGTCCACATCGCTCCGAGTTAATGAAGAGCCCGTAAAAAGCAAAATCTCTTTCTGTTACAGGTGCCTGAATTCTATCAAAACGTTGTGTTTTCTTTTTCAACCAGTCCAAAACGTTTTTAACTATTTCTACGCCGATAAATTGTAACTCATATTGCGAAAAGGCAAATAAAAAAATAAAAATTCGTTTAGAACATCTGGATTTGTTTCGATCTTGAAAACTACGTGCAATAGAAAGATTAAAACTAGATTTGCATAAATATACAAAATTGAACTAAACCCTATGGAATTAACAAAGACACTATGTAAGAATAATAATTAAAAGCTATTTTGTAATCATGGAGTAAAGTAATATGTTTTTGTAATATCGTTTAAAGTCTGAAACTGTTGTGTACGCTCAACTGAAATAAAAACTCCTACTTTAGGAAAAATAACAAAGTCTGTTATATTCCATATATTAGAATATCGTAATTAGTACATGAACAAAGTAATAAAATTTACCTTGTGCATAATGATCATTTCCTCCGTCATGAAGATTAAGAAGACTTTAAAGAAGGCTGACTCAATAAAGTAATATTTAAATACCGACAGTGCTGTTCAAACACAGGAAATTTTCACTTCAGTCGCCTCATTAAAAATGCTAAAGCCGGCAAACAAAGTGGGTAATCTGTGTGGCGGCCAACAAATATTAAAGAAGCGTCTACCACGGAAGATCCGTTGTTCAGATCAAAGCTCTTCACGGCAACACTAATTGACCTTTGCATTTGCGAAAATTTGCTTTTCCCTTTTAGTTTACGTTTGTGGAAGAATAAGGATAGCTTATTTTTGTTTTAGTAGTAGCGTGAATAAATACGTGAGATGCTGCGTGAAGGCCTTTGACTAAAAATTCTAAATCTACACAATCTAGGCTTTTGTAATAATTAAAGCATTACATGTAATTTTTAATCAAGGATAACTTAGAAGGAAAATAAATGATAAAAGGATTGTCTTTCAAAATAATATATCGATATAGAGGTATCAGATGAAATGTCTCAATGAAGTATTCTCCCTTCCATCCCACGCTTTCTCTCATATACTCGTGTATAAATGTCCTTTGTGTAAATGTTAGAAACAGGCCAATCTTCATATTTCATGTCTACGTATATTTTCTGATAAAGATACCGACACACTTGAATCAAAGAGTGTCTTGAGGAAGGATAAGTAAAAGTCACGCCACTCACTGACAAAAGAAATTATATTTGCATTACTATTTATAAATATGAAAATTCAACCAAAAAAGCATGTGAGTATCGGCCTATTAATGTCCCACTGCAGGGCAAAGGCCTTCATCATTTGAAATCAGTATGAAGAATTTATAATATAATATTTTTTAATTCATCATCATCCTAGCGTTTGTCCCGGTCGCATCCTCGGCTGATGCCTCGGAGTCCAGGGTCCGCTATAATAATATTTTTTAATTATTCTATGTTATTACCCAGGCTTTCTGCAAATAAACAATAGATGTATAGTTAGCATTTGCAATGCTTTCTATGTATATTCATTGTCTTCGGTTTTGGTTACACCTGAGATACCTATTATCGTTTGTGCTATTCAGATTACTAGGAAACACAGAGCACAAACGACGCGAAGTAAACTACAGTATTGCCTTTAAATTAGCTCAAGGAATTGTGCAATATGATCCAAAGCGTTCAGTTAGCATCAGTTACATATGCTAAAGGCATAATCCATCAATGTATTGATAACATGATATTAATACTGACCTGGGGACAGGGTAGTGCTCCCGCCATATTGAGAAAAAAAGCCACAAGGGCGTATCGTTTATTAGCTTTAACTTAAAAAATCCTTGTTTGTTACAAGAATTCTTATTTTTAGCATAAAAAATATCAAACGAAAATAAAATTAGAAATGAACATCTCGGCATCAGTCCAGTTTTGGAACCACATTGTTTTTGGTTGATAGAAATGATTGTAAGAGATACAAAAGTTAAATTTAATCGATATCAATAAAAAGATGTAGATACTTATTTGTATTTCGTATTTTAAAAATGCGAATTATATAGTATTACTTTATATTATTAGAGATATAAAATTATTTGAAATGAGGGAATTTAGGTAATTAAATGAAAACAATCCATTTCAAATCAATTCAAAACAAAATGAAATTATATGTGTAGGGCAACTAACAAAAAGTAAAGAAACACTAACAACAAACTACTTTCGTATTCGCTGAAGCATAATACGAATATTTAAAACCTACTGCTCTAGTAAAACAAAAGTTTGCCGGCCGAGAACAGTCCAATTAAAAGACTTTTAATTAGAAAAATGCGGCTCGGGATTTTATTCTAGAAAAAACTGTTTTTTTTTGTGGCGAGCAAACCCGGTGACCCAAAAGAAGTAATTCTAATTAGATATTATAAAACATTTTCAACCAACGTAACGTAACGTCACGTTCACTTCTTCTAATGTAAGTATTCAACCATTCTTTAAATGTAATGTTTAATTTTAGTGTTATTTGGTAATTTAATTTGTATTAATTTAATTTAGGAAATATTTTCATGTAGTTAAGTTGTTTATGTAAAATTTAATTATTTACTTTGTACCCTTAAACCTAGTGTTTCTATCGACTGTATAAATGTAATCATTAATATTTACGAATAAAATTAAATTCTTTAAATAAGAGTATCTAATTTAAACAATGATAACTGTTCAAAAAACCTAAACTAAATTGTATCTCACCCTCGAAATGCTGTCTCAAATACACAACTGTCCCGTAATTACGTTTTAAAATGTAAACTCTCGCCGTGAAATCGCATTGTTCCGTTCAAAAGTATGTACATTTCCTAACGGATTACAAAAACAACAGTGGACAAAAGTCAGGCAACAACGGACTTAGCATAAGTTTTGCTCTAGGGTGCAAATAATTGAGGCAAAGCGGCCACATACAAGAGAGGACGATTACACTAGATGAGGTGACATGCCGGTTTATTTCTGAAGCATTGAAATGCCATACTAAAAGGGTACATTACGAATGCATCACACTGGATGTATATTTGGACTCTTATAATTGGCACGACTAGCAATGGTGTGTGTTTATCGTTAGGGAACACCAAATATTTAATAACTGTGCCGACAACACGAGTTCTAAGGTCAATAAACAGCCTCGGTTAGCGAAAATTTAATTCAATTGACTGGCTTTCATTCATTTATTTTTTTTATTTCTCAATTCTAATGGTTTTTTCTGTGGTAAAGGAGTTAGTAGACCCCACTTTCATTAGAGCCATAGATGAGATATTTCTTGGGTTTAAGTGCCGGGCAAGAAATAAAAAGGTTTTCTTTTGATATTATCTGTTGGAAAATATCAAAAATCATTTATAGCCCACGTAATCACACCCCGTGCATAGGAAAGCAAGTAAAGCTGTTGCTTCTGCGCCTGATCTCTCTTCGGTCGTGTCAGATTGATGTTCCACTGAACTATGAGAATGAAGGAATGGAACACATGTGCTTGCGTACGCACTTGTGCACTTAAAACTTACTTGACTTAAAATTCGATGTCCCCTAGGCAGAGGGCATCCACAGAGGTCTTCTCTCGATTTCATTTCGTTCATTTCACTTGTGCACTATTGACTTTAAAACACCAGACAGTCCGCATTTACTTTAGGCAAGCGATCTTTGTGAAAATCTACGCTAGTTGTGCCATAGACCGAGATATGACTTTATACTTTGTATACATACATACATATATTTTTTCGTAAATATCAAACTTAAAACAATACATAACAGACCTCCTCTAGAGACATCTCGCATAATGTGAACACATGGCTACAGCATCCTGTGTAGAAAGTAAATGTAAAAACTTTATTGTATTAATGTATTTCATTGTATTAATGATTTCAACTCACATTCCTCGGTCTCTTACCACAAGACTAACGAGCAAAAGGCACAATGTTCTCTCATGCAATCCATTATCAGAAACTTAATGCAATTTCTAAGTTTTCAGATCAATCAATTCTGCGAATGCATATTCGAGCGTGGAATTTCCCTAAAGAATGTCTTAAGAAAATAATTTTCTTTGTAATTGCATTTCAAAGTTGAAAACTTTTTACAAGAAATGTGAGTGAACTCCAGTGCATTATTGTACTTACCCTCGATGAAGACATTCATGAATAGTCGCATTTTTATTCAATTGTTTGAGCTAGATTGCGGGCTTAGTAGGACACTGTTGGTTGGTTATTTAAATAATCGCTAAGGGTAAAAAGCAATGAATAGTGTATGTTTAGAAAGAACAGTTGAAACTTTTCGTTGGGTTGAGTTGTTGTTGAGGGTTTCGCTAAGGCACGCCTCCCGACGGTTAGGCACCACGGGATCTGTTCCTGGAACTAGTACTAATAGTTTCCTCGAGTTCATTGATCGACACGATTTGACTGCTTAGTTTCTTTTAGTATTACGAGTTCTTTGTATAATAGAAATATGTATAAGATGCAATTCACAACTTAATGTATTGTCCCATGTATTGTTTCATAAAGTGTTGTTCGGTATCCCTCGGATATTCGTTATTAGCGCAGTATATCAGGTAGAATAAAATGAATAAAAAGTGTGGTTAACATTACTTGATGGATTTATTTATAAAATGAAATAAAATTAAAAAAATGTATATTATAAGATGTGCTGTTAACCGTATTTTCCCTATTTACCCGAAATTTCGGCAAGATGTTGTCACTGCAATTATTTGGCACATTATTTAGATAAAAATATGTTTCGGTGTGCACCGAATACGGTAGAGCGAAGTAAGTTTTATTTCACGGCAGTTATAGAGCACTAAAGCAACTGCATAGCGTGTGAGGTGCAGGGGTGTGGCCACAGCCCCAGGCAGCTCTTGAAAATCGGTGGCGAAATCCGTGATATTTTTCAAAACTGCCGCATTTGTGTACATTCGAGTGCAAGAGGTTTCACGGATGCACCGGCAAATATTCAATTCGGCCGCAGACGCGTAAGACCTAGGTTTTGCAACAATAGTAAAACAACCGGCATGTCGGGTTGTATGCGCAAACGAGCAAATGAATAGACGCAGGCACTACAGCCGTTGGCGAACAAAGCCGTTCTTCTTGAGGCTGAGTATCGCCAATTTAACAAGGCAATATTATAGCAAGTAACTATGAAATATTGACAAGTACTGTTCACATTTTGCGATACGCAGTACGATGCGCAGTATGAATAGAAATAGATAAAATCGCTATACAACAGTTTTATTTATAGACATAAGTAACTGTTAAGATGGTAGAAAAATTTGCATTAACTAGTAAATCGCTACAGAGGTAAATAAAAGTCATTGTTACTACTCTAATATTAACAAAATTTCGGCTAGCACCCTTCGAAATGTTTTATTCATTGCAAATTGGACACAGACTGATCTTAATTGTTGTAGAAAAAGATTTGTTAGGATCAGTGTGGAGAGTAATGGCTGAAATAACACTTTTATTGGGTATCCAATCTTTAAAATTGAATGTTACGGTCGCAGGAATATATTGAAATCACTTCCTCGATTTGCACTGACAAAGTGCTACATTTCACTATTGTATTGCTTCTGTTGATATGAAAGTTTTACTGTTAAAAGGATACTGTTGTTTGAATAGGCTAGTTGCCTCATATCACCATTTATAAAATCACTTTTAATTCGAATATTATTCCGTACAAGGGTCCAAAATATGTAAACTTCATTAAATATAAATATGGGATTGCTGCAAAAATTCAACTTAAACCCGATACATTTTTACTTTTTTTTCCCTTGATTGAAAACACCGTCCGCCATGATTCTACGTCACCAATATTGTAAACAACACAAATTCAAACGACAGTTTCGACAGGTTATTCGTGGTCTTTTATTTAAACGCATTGATTGTTGTTTATTTCACTATTAAAATATTATACACTTCACATTTATTGAAAACAAACCTGCCCAAAATAGATATTTTGATGGTTGCAAAATGTTTTGCTTCAAATTCTAGTTCGCAAATTCTCATCACTGGGTACTTTAATCCACAACTTCCTATTGATGTATTCTTACATTCACGCACGATACAATAGTAGAAATTCATAAATGTATCATGTAATCTCTACGAAGACATTGTTTTAATTACGATAAACACTTTTTGGTTATGTCACGCGTATTGTTGACAAGAACAGTGACGCCACGGCACAGACCATCATGGCGGACGGCGTTTACGGAAGTATAGTGAAATTAATAATTTAAAATTCAAAATACAGTTGGATAGGTGCTTCAAAAAAATTTCATATATTTTTTATGTTGTAATATAATCGTAATGAACCGTTCTATCAAATAATAAAAATAGTGGCAACTAGCCTATTGGTTTCAATGAAATTGTTGGTATGGTGGACTTTAAAGTTTATATTGTTTTGATATCTCCTTCCATTGTGATTAATTATATTATGATTTTTAAGAATCATTATATTGTCTCCTAGATATGTAGTATTTTGTTTTCGGGAGTGAATTGTGTGGGCTTATTGCTATTAATATTTTTGCTCGTAATATGTATTTTGGTCCTTTGCTAAAGTTAAAAGGTACGTAAAATATTCTTAAATTGATTTTTTGAGCAGAATCCCGTGGCTATTGCTATTATTAATTTAAGTTTTTTTTTAATTTGGATTAATTCTATTAATAATATTTGTTATAAGTCATTTTTGAAAAATTGTTGTTATTTATATTCATCAAAATTAGTTCCTAAGTATTGAGTATCGTAATCAACGAGATCGGTAACGATCAAAATCTAACGTAAATACGTGGTGTTTCAATTTTCCTTCATTGCGAGGATCAGGTCAAAATAATAAGGAAGCACATTTCTAATTTGAAGCCTAGCCGAAGGAACAGATTAAACTGTATCTAGAAAGCTACACGAAGTTTACTTTTGAACCTTTTCTGCAGATTTCTACAATCATTTTGTGGACACCTTTACAGAAAGATCATATTATTATTTGTATTTAAACATAAGAATTTTGTGGTGGATTATTTTTATTTTCTTTAATACTTCACTATATTTAAGTACATTCAATTCGAATTTAATTCCTTTGTCATTTTAAATTCTCAACGACTTGGTTGAACATTTTGCACTGCACACTTGTTTCCACATTCTCATTAGAGTTTTTAATGTAGAATACTTACAAAACAAATTCGTTGTCGTTTATGTTTATAATGTTTTTAAAATGAGAACTTATAACATGTTATCCATTTAAGTCAACTTTAACTAAAGTGTACGTCTGATAAACAACACTTACGAATGTGATGAGGAATAAATTGAATTCGTTTTATTCCATCGGTGAAAATAATGTAAAATAACTCATGTATTAAGCCAACCGTATTTATTGAACCTTGTAGCATAAACATAATTAATTCCGCTATTATTATAAAGCAAGGCTTTTTACATTGTTGTTTCAAATTGTAAGCAATGGAGATTTGATACAGGTATTCCAATTCCCCATAAATGTGTTGGATATATTAATTCTGGGAATTTGCTGTAGTGAGAATGACAAATATGTATATTTTCAATTATATTGAAATGAAACCATATATCGTACGGTTTCAATATCCTTAACCAAAAATATCTGTAACCTATATAACTATAACCTAATGTTTAAATGACAGTCTGTAAAATATAGCTAAGTTTGAATTTTGGCTTTTAGTGAATCATAAAGATCTTATTTTATATATTATACACAAAATGAGGTTATATAATAACATATACAAACAATTCAGATTCTCATAATTGTTTCGGCTACTGAAGCCTCAATTTTAACAATAAACGAGGACATTCTTGTAACATTGTTTTTTACATTTTGTTTTTAACAACGAACCTTGTTTAGTTTCATTTAATGTGTGGGTGCGTCGAAGCGATTATTTATTGGTTCCTGTTAACGTAATATTACAGAGAAGGTTAAGTCTGAAGCATGACCAATCGAACCCAGTATACCTCGAGACTACGGACCGTTCATACTTACAACTTATATTTACAACATAATAATAATAGTTGCATATTCAAAACATAAAAATAAAATTAAAAAATCAACATAGCAAAAAGTGCGCTGTAACCGACCCGCTAGCTGTGAGGTTCTAAAATTAAAACCGTATCAAAAAAGTTGTTTTTTTTTTGTAATAAATCTCAAACGTAACTCGGTGTTGAGTACACAGAAAGGGGAGGCGACGTTCCATCGGTTGCCTCGCTTGTCGCATATCGACTCAAAATCTTAAAGGCATAAATCGCGGAACATCTGATAAGACCACTCCGGGGCGCTAAGTGGAAAACTTGCGAGGTGTAATTAACAATTCAACGGACTTCAAGCAGAACCAGGAAAACTACTTACGTTTAAAGCTTGTTTAAATTAGAAGCCTTGTCTTTTAATGCTTTTGTTCATGCTTCTTATTTTTGTTGAATAGGAAATTGATTGTTGAAAGTATACGTCATTGTTATACTGGTAATATAATTGTAATAAGCAAATCAATTATAATATTTTGCCATGAAAAGAACTAATCATTCAAAAACTTTTTTTCATCCGCTTATTTAAAATATATTTAAATATCAGAAATATCTTTAATTTTGTCTTTTCCTGCGAATGGGAAATGCGTACTTAATGATTTACTGTGTCCACTCTATCTTGGCTTAAATATTAGTATGTACATAGGTATAATATTATACCTATTACTTATATTATCTTCTTGTTAACGACAATGTATTACATAATCGCAATTAAATTTAATGAAAATTAAATTTCATGGTACTTTTACAAACGGTTAAATTACTTTATTAAAATACGAAAATATAACTTGTTAACTAACTATACTTGTAGAATGTGTATCCTCAAACTTTAGTTCTTAAACCCGCCGTGCTGGGCGGAACGCGGTACGGTTCGGAGTCGTGAATAACTGCTAAATAAAACAACTTTTATTTAGTTCTGCAATAGTCTTTTGGGTGTATAACGAAGAAAACAGCTGTGATAAGATTTTTATTAGCTAGAAAAAGGTCTATCACAACAAAGTATTCGAGGAGATGAGGATGAATATGTTCTGAGGTAGCTTTTGCCTTATTTAAAGGTTCATGCAATACAAATACAAAAATTACACTTTGGAACGTTTTCTAGGTCTAGTAGTTTAAATAACTATACCATAAATCACAATATTATCTTTAACCGGGCTAATGGCATCTGTCAAATCTGGCGTAGAACCAATCTCGTGTTGAAACATTGACACAATACAACTTTTTAGATTGATAAGTTATTAAATTGTTTTTACATCAGGAACAACTACTAATCTTATAAATATTTTTAATTTAATAAGGCACATTAAACTTCAGAGCCTCAATGCCAAATTTAATTGCGACCTCTCTAAGATTTATAAACAGTGGACGTTGACGCGTGTGAAGTTTGCAGATTAAGTATAGAACGTCTGGTTAAATATAAAAAAATAAAACAAATAGAAACTGATGAGGATTGGTTAATAAGAACGATATTTTCCGGCACACAATTTAATGGATGTTTGGGATTTTACAATTTTTCATTAGTAAGGATTTTTCACTAGATTACATTAGACCAAACCATAAAAAAAACGTGTTTACAAAAAGGTTTTGTATTACAATGTGCGGCCAGTTGCGTCGGCAACAGAAACCATACTTCATACACTTTCCCTCAATGATGAAACAGTTAAATGAATCAGTCCATAAACCAGGAAAAGACTAAAAAGGTTCATTTCTCTCGCAGATCCGCAATTTGGATATTGAGTGGCTACTAATTAGACAACTTTTCGTCTCGGGTATGGCCTCTCGAGCAATGTAGCTGGCTCTTCGAACTACGGGTATAATAGCGAGCCTATCACTGTTATCATCCCTACCTTCCGTCCGTACCCCGATTTCACGTTTATTTTTATTCCGCAACATTTTTAAAGTGGCAGCTCTGACTTCCTATTAATTAATACATTTTTACGTTAACAGAGGCTCTGGTAATGTCATATCGAAATACCCCAACGTTACATTTATGCACTTATTTTGATTATACTTGTGACAATAAATTTCACGAGGAATGCATGTTTGGGACATTAAGAATCTGCGTGTAGCCATCAATTATTTATTATATTTAGTACGATATACATATTCCTTGAGCAAACAACCGGTTATTTGCAATTTTTTGTTTTAATAGACATCATAAATTGATGAATTAATATTTTAAGATTTCACAAAATATGATTTGGCTATTGGTTGTCAAATACAAGTATGTATATTTACCATGGTACATTCAAAAGAGTATAATATAGAGTTTTGTTCTGACTTAAGTACAACATTTTGCATAACTTTTAAAAATATTAAACAGCTTCATCCACTTATAAATAACCAAATGTTTAGTTTAAAAACCAAATGAAACTCAGTGAATATTTCTAGATTCTTGTGTGTTTTGTGTGATTGGCACCGCGGTGTTACGCACAGATCAGCTATCGGCATTTGCTTGCCTAAGAGATTTTATTTAAACATTAGTACTCTACTTTTCCCGAAATCAGCTGTACCTAATCGCGATTTATCCGTCTGAGAGACCGGATTTGATCTGTTTAAGGGCTTTTAAACCAGCGCGCACAGAGAAATCATGTTGGAATGGATGTAACTAAGTACTTCTGTTACGACAGCGATCGCAAATAGCTTTCAGCACTTGTACGAAGGTAAAGCGTCTGAATCAAAGCACCGCCACATCAAACATACTCAGGTTTAATACTATTTCCCCACAGGTTTGCATACTTCAGTATTGGTTGGGACAGGAAAAGTAGATATTTATGTATACGTATGTGTACACTTAATCATACTAATGTTATAATTATGAAAAATTGTTTGATTGGATGTTTGTCCGTAAATTACGCTGAAAATACTGAACGGATTTAGATGAAATATGGTATACCTAGAGGCAGACATAGATACTTTTACGATTAAAATGCTCCTATGGGAAAAAATACCGCTACGCTACTGCTAGTTAATTTAGTTTTAAGTCATACGACGATTGACTGGGAAATTCAAGCATTCTGTTCAAGCATGCTTTATTTGCATGTAAGTTTGTATGAGTATGCATAGTCAATATAGTAACTGTTGAGTTGCATTCAATTCGAAATATTTTTGACGTGCAAAACAATTGACACTGTGTATATCAATTTGCTGAATAAATTATTACATTTCAGAGGTTCGGTAACGATATTTTTATTATTAATATAGACACATTCAGGTACTATCATTAATATTGAACACCTACATTTATGTCTTAAAGGTCTTTGAAGTTTCGAAACTCCTTTCTTGTAAAACACAATCGTTACCCACAGTTACTTGCTATATTATATTTGATCTATTGTCTAAAATTTTTATTTGTTCAACATATTTGAATGCCAAGCCTCAACAAAGTATTATTTCGAAATTGCCGTGGCGATGACAAACATATCTACATCAAGTGATTAGTCAAGTCAGTATCCGCAAAACTCTTTGGAGCATTAATTTTATTCGGTGATAATATCCTTCGGCAATGCAAACCCAATCAAACTCTGCAAACTCAAACAGTGAGGGTGTCCTCGTAAACGAGTAATCGAGTGTTCAATTGAGCAAGATCTCGATTATACAGAAATTGAAATCGAATGCGGCCGCCAGATTGAAAACGAATACTCAACGTGTGTTTTTTCTCTTAGAAATCTCAGGAACGCCTTTTCAAAACTTAACTCCGCCGTTTTGTTCACCAAATGTTCAATTAGTTTTGTTAATTGGTTTTTAGATTAACGTGCCATAATCAGCCTAAAGGTAATAGCGAAGAGTTCACTTGAATCCTATGAAATGCAAGTGGGGAATTCCAAAACTTTCGGTATTTCGGTATCGTGTTGACTTAAAGAATGATTTCATTGTTATGGTCACCAAAGTGTTCTTTAATATTTTTTTTATTTTACTTTCTTGTACGATCCAGTTAGTGTATTTTTATAATAATGAGTTATGAAACGTGTTGCTATGTCGAACCAAAGCAGTCTATGAAACAGAAGTAAAACTAACTATTTGTTTATGTTTGTTCACTTTACCTAAAAAACATTACGTAATTGTGTATAAATAGCTGGATATTTATGTTATTAATCAGAAATGAAAAAAGTTTAGCTTTTACAGTCAACAAGTACTTATAACGAAACACTGCCCGTATAATTTCTGTCCTAGCAAACAAATATTCTTATTTTATGTGGTTTTATTTGTTCTTCGTAATCTTACATACGAGTACGATGTTTAAAAAAGAATTTAAGTAGGTAGATCTATCTATCCGTTTCCTAGCTTCTGTGGTTCAAACTTCGAGCTTTGTTTGGGGCTAGGCAATTGGTGTGTTAGTCCAAGGATTTTATAAATTATTTATTTATCAAATTGCTTCCAACACTAGCACCAGCACTCGCGCGTCTCCGAACTTCTAAGTGGTGACGGTATTTCATGGGGCCTATATTGTCCAAGACAGTCCTTCTGTACCAGTTATCCTTTGCACGCGTCTGACTGCCTAATGTTCTAAATAGGCACTTATTTTCGTTGCCATAATGCAAACAGTTACGTTTCGTATTGTGCTCTGCTCTCTGTTTGCCGAGGACCTAATTACCCACTGCCAACGCTGTGATCCCGACTGCGAAGAAATAATAAAGCGAATACAAACAATGAACCAGCTAGGTTGTTGGCTGCTTAGCAAATTTTGCTTTACACTGTCTAACGGATAATATTAACAGGCCCGTTGTCTCGAGATTGGTTCATCTTATTCTCGCATGAAAACGCTTTCTGGAAATCTGAAATGAAATAAAGAGATTATGTTTGTATTATCATATGGCTGTATCGTAAAACAAAAGCGGCCCCTTACGTACAACGATGAAGTCATTCAGGTACAATTGAGTTCATCGAGGTGTCTAAGTGTTATATGTAACGTTAATAAATCCTAACATGGTCATGGTTTAGTTTATATTGATGAGGATCATTTCTTTTTCTGATTAGAAACAATTGACGTAACCTCCCGTTTGCAAATCGTGTGTGGCAAATTGGCAATCTACACTTCAGTATTTTAAATATTTCCATATTAATGCAGTTTAATTGTAGGATTTGTTGACTGTCCTATAGAAATAAATACGTAAAGTTACCATTATCTCGCTTAAAATGTCAATCGCAATCGCGCTGCGTCATCATATCGGTTGATAAACAAACGAGGTCGCAAACCATCCCAGTCAGCCGAAGCCACGTAGATCTGACCTAGACTAACGAGCGTGCTTACACAAAATAGTCAACTATTATTTCAACGGGAAACGAGATCGCAGCGATTTATAGGCCGAACAGTTGAACCACCAACAGTAAAAAGAGAAGTTTTTAAAAGTTAAATAAATCACATTGGGCTCGGTTAGGAGACTAATTAACTAGAACGTCCCACGGTGCCGCAGTTACAGATGGACAGGCAAACCAATTAGACCGTGTAATTAGTCCAGCTAGTACACTCAATCCATACGTTTCAATGTGTAAACATAGTAAATTCCGCTTGTAAACAAATTCAATGGGTCGGTTTTGTATATTCACAAACAATGTAACTTATTGCATTGCAAGTCTCGATAAATAGCTGTACTGATTATTTCGACTCATCCGTAGAACAAAGTCCGATCTGCAGGAATGCTAGTTTTCAGTAGAGGGCAAAGAAGTTTTAGATCTTTGTTTTCGGGTTGCGATCAAAAACGGTAAGACGTATCATTTTGAATTTTAGATATGTTTATATAGCGCAATAGCGTAATTAAATGCTCTTTAGTGTATATTTCTATTGCTTTTATTTCACGAAATAGTGAGTTCCATATCAACATCGGACATTTTCTAGCGGAAGACCGGGAGTCCTTGGTGAACATAACACGTTGTTTTACGGAGACGTCCGAATTAAGTGCCGTTCTATATGAACTTGGGGCGTTTTTTGATTGAATAATTTATCACTTTAAAGTCCTATGTGAATACTTATCTGGTTTGAAATGTGTTTTTTGTAATGTTAGCCACAACATAACATAACACAATCTTTTATTCGGGCTTACACAAGGTTTATTCGTTAAAAAAAACCGAATTAGGAACTTTATGAAGCCCGGTGACCTGCTTGGTGTAGTGCTCAAGAGGTTGGGTTGGGTTCGATCCCAAGATTTGTTGGCATGAACATGTATCCATTTAAGTGTATGTATTTGTATAAATAAAATATATTTAAGCATGTCTTTCAGTTCCCTAGCTTGCCATGGTACAAGCTTCGAGCTTAGTTTGCTGCTAGGCAATTGGCGTTTTCAAACCCATTAGGCAAGGATCTTCACAGAAATCAACTCCGTGCATTTATTTATTGCCAACTGAATGGTGATTTTTCATTTGGTATGAAAAATCACCATTCAGTTTGAAGATTTAAAAGTTCCACATCACAAATATTTCCCGGTTAATATGGAACTGTCAGTACCAACTCTTCCAAATATCCTTGCCTAATAATACCTATTCAGTCTGTGATAGTTAATTCTGGCGATATATTATGGAGAAAGTTTCTTTGTGATTTGTTCGTCGTCATTTAGCACCTCTAATTAACTGGAAAACCATTTAAGTAGAAAACCCGTGGCCCCTAAAACCAATAGAAAAATGCAGAGACGCCCTAAGTAATGAACAGACCGTAAGCGCAAATGGTTCAAGAAACATAACGAAATAATCGAAAAAACGATGGGACCATCTTACAATGTCGTTAGTCGTTACAAATCTTCTTCTTCTTCCTAGCGTTTATCCCGTTAGTCGTTACAAATGATCCAATTAAATATCTCACCAACAGTACTTGGTACAGTAAATTTTTGGCAACTGGGAGATCGAGTTAAGCTATGGGATATCATCATCAAGTTTTCAGATAAAATCAAAAAGAAAATATGCCTCAAGTATCTCCTAATAAATTTCAAAGTATTATGGTCACAGGCACCAACCAATCTCACTGCGAGAACATTGAAGTATGTGAAGCAATATTTATTACACTTAAGTTTATATACTTTTGCCGTAACAGTTTGTATCTTAAAGAATGTGTGAAATACAAAGGAGGTCAGCGTACAAATAATAAGATACATTTATAAAGCACTTCCATCGTACTTCTTCCACGCAGTCTTTAAGATACGAGCTAAAACGGCAAGATATTGAAACATTGTTTGATATACTTATATTTTCTCTCAAAAAGATTCCTTAAAGCCTGTTTATTTATAAAATTTTATCAAATAACTTCATGATGCAGTTTCTTTCCACAAAAACAGAAACAGTCTAGGCGCTGTTGGTGAGATATTGTATCGAATCATTTGTAACAATAAATGGCATTATCTACACGGTCCCATCGCTATTTTGACTTTTTCATAACATTTGTCTTGCCTAGGTTTTTAAATCACTTGCGTTTAAGGTCTGTCCATTCTTTATTAGTCTCTGCCTTTTTCTAGTGGTTTTAGGAGCCACGGAGCTACTGCTTCAATACGAAGACAGAGGTGAATTTAGTGGTGCCTAATGACGAAGAACAAGACAAAGAGAAACAGTCTCTATGATAAGGGCAGAATAAACTATCACAGACAGAATGGATGCCCATTGCTATGCCTAATCCTAGTAGGAGAGGATCTAGGAGTTAGTACTGACAGTTCCATATAAACCAGGGTAGATCTGTGGTACAAAATATGTTAATCCTAAAACTGAATGAATGGTGAATTTTCATAATTTGATGGCACTTCTAAGGAAAACGTAAGTTGATTGCTGTAATGATCCACACCTAGTGTGCCAGGTATGGCGTTGGATATTAAGCTGTAGCAGGAAATTTTCTCGGTCTCGTCATGGCCATCCAGATTTTTTTCCATTCTATCAGCTCATTATTTAACACTAGCGGCCGCCCGCGACTCCGTCCGCGTGGTTTTCGATTTCCAATATCCTATGGGTTATTCTGATGTATAAGCTATATTGTGGTAGTTTCATTCAAATCCATTCAGTAGTTTTTACGTGAAAGAGTAACAAACATCCATACATCCATACATACAAACTTTCGCCTTTATAATAGTAGTAGGATTACAACGGGACTAAACGCGATATTATTTTCGCTTGTGACCACGCCACGGTTGTAGCATCACAGCCGAAACGTCAAGCAGAAAGTACTCAGTAATATATAAAAATAATATCGCGTTTAGTCCCGTTGTAATGTTAAATAATTAAAACGCAACGCGAAAGTATAAAGTTATATATTCTCAGCTGATTTTTCTTCATCAGTAGGTAGGCAAAGGTTACTATGGTGGAGTCAAGTTTTAACAAAATTCTCAATAAAAATAATAGAAAATGTATTATTACTAATAAGGCAAGACTATATACCCGCCTAGCAATTCATTACACAATGTTTAATTCAAATATTTGAAAAATTGAGGATTTTTTTAATTGAACAACGTCTTATCTTATTCCGTTCTTCCAGTAATAACGTCCCATTTTACCATCGGACTAACAAATCGTCTCATAGATTCCGAAGAAAAGTGTTCTACATCCACATGCAACACTCAGAAGTACCATTAATTTCGTATAAAATGGTCCTAAGTTCTGTTAAGACTTCTACTTTTTACTATTTATTTTTACAGTTATAGTGGTTATCCTGCGAATATGCATTACAACGCATGTATTTTCGTACGAAAATTACGTTACTTAACTTTTCCATCAAAAAACGCCCTATATAAAAATCGATCACCCACAAATAGGAACGGAGCCAAAAAGTATGAATAAAGAGACAAATTGATTCTATATTCTAATTTCATTTTTTCGAAGAAAACCTAAGCCCGTGAAATGTAAATTTCCTTCCTCCACTGAACAACGGCCGGTCTCAACAACAGACGTGGCATCCGCACCGCCCCCACTGTCCCTTGGTCACATGAAGCGTTTTTTTACGGAAAGTTTATCACATGGAACGTTATTCGACTCTGTAACTCTGGAACTAAATAAGACAGAAAAAAAATAAAAATGTACGTCGATAGAGTTCGTTATCCTTATACTGTTAAGGTATTTAACTCATTTTTGCTCTATGATCACATCGGACTTTGTTCTACGGATGAGTCGATTTTCAAAAGTTTCAGCTAAAGTTGCTTTGCTCTTTTATAAAGTTGTAACAGTTGGTGAACTCGTAGGTTTAGAAGCCAATAATAATTAAAAGCTTTAAAAATATTTAAGTAATACAGTGAAATACATAATACAGTGTCATGATCAAAATTACATTGTAGGTTGTCACTAATTGCACTAACGTACACCACGATAGGTGTTAAGTAGGCGTACTTGTCTTATTTAACCATCTCATAACATACAAATATTAAAGAAAAAGGCTAAAAAACGCTCAATAGGAATTGAATCCACACATTCACGCTTGATCGCACTTCCTAAGCTACGGTGCCACTGAGGGCATCGTTAAAATAGTATTGGTCGATTTAGCCATGAAAGTTTGTGCCGTCAATACTTATTTTTCTACCCTTGCAGGCTTAGAATTTTCATGGTAACAGTTCACAAACCCCTAACAGTGAAATTCTTTTACAATCGCAATATCATTAAAACGGTCGTACCATTATTGGAGAAATGGTAATACGTTCTTGAAACCCTCTTTGTCAAGTGCTCAAGGTATCAAGGGCCCACTCAAGTTGAAGTCGTAGGATCAATCGTTCAATAAATGATTTCGTTTAACCTCTATTAACTCGATGGCAAAGAAACGCTATGATTTCTAATTTCTTTAGCAATGGGACCGGTAAATATTGTAATATCAAGTAATACAAAAATGATTAAAAAAATATATTCTGATATCTTTATTTCTACCTTTCCTTCACACAGAGCCATTTATGAAGTCTTTACTAAGGTTTGAAGGTCAGAAAAAAATACATTTTGAATAACTATCAATGGTGTTATAAAAAATTATAAGGTCAATCTTGGATTTGGAAAGACTCTTTCGTATTTGCGATAACAGGACGAAGCTCGGACAAAAAGAAAATAAGCAGATACTGTAAAATGTTATGTAGGGTATTTTACCATAATTTTACATTTTCTAAAAAAACCGTTATGGCATTGCTCGAAATAACAGAAGCCCTAAGTAAGTAAAGACTTCCGAGAGTAATTGCATAATTTTACGCTGCTTGATAAAAAATACTTGCTATTATAACGAGTACCTCGCCCTTTTCAGACGGGTTTTAATCTTTAGGTTTTTCGTACGGCCCACCCTGGTAATGAATTCAGCTGCCAATTCATTAAAAGTGAGACAAGCGTCGTTTTTTACCCATTAAGATTACAAGATGCAAATTACTCAAGGTTAAATTTACATCAACAACAAATAAATTCATTTCCAGTGTCATCGCTGTAATGAGGGAGCCGTGAGCTCTGAGACGATGTTCTGCAAATAGGGCCAACTAATTTGGACGACACGCTTAAAAACGGAGCATAATAAAAGTTAATGGAACCGCTCTCTTCATGATTCCTGGCGACGGTGAGTGCTCATTTCCCTGGGCCTCGTTGTCGCCATGTTAATTAGCATTTTGGCACTAAAATACGTATAATTTGGAAGGCAAGGAGGTGTACCGTTTCATTTGTGAATCTGCGATTTGGTTGCTTGAACGACTACGAATGGACGTTACATGTAAAACTATGTATATTTGTAGACAGTAGACAATTATATTCTAGTCGACTATTGCGTTAAAAAACTAAAAAGCGTTATGATTTAATGTGGTTCGGCGGAATGATTCCAAATTTGTTCTAATTTTAAATTGTGAAAAAATAATAACAACATAATACTCGTGAAATAGTGGCCCTTGTATTGAATTAATTATTTAAATTTTACCACATCTGTTAATTAAATGATGTTCAATTTGCTTACCTACCCATTAAAATATTGTTCCAACGCGTAAATGTAATATGTAGGTACTCGTATATTATGTTCTTGTGAAGTTACCAACAGCCTTAGATCTAAAATTAATTAACAGATTATGTGAGCGATCTTAGATCATTTAGTGAGTATATAGCATGTAGTAAGAAAAGAATATTCGAGGTAGGATTCACACTCAAGAAGACCCACGTTTAATAAGAGACGCGCGCAAAACCAGACAGCTTGAGAGAAGTTGTTGACTTTCTAACAGCCTTTTTTTGGCCCGAGGTGCAAAAAGCCGTAAGCTTTTGTTAGTTATGACACATGTAGTGTAGACGACATAACCATCATATGGACGAAACTCTTTGGTGACACTTTTGTGAAGCGGACTTTAGAGGATCGGAACACAGTGCCTGCATCTGTTTTTCACAACATCAGAACTTGGGTCTCTTTTAGGCAAGAGTGAAAATAACAACAGGTTAGACGGCGGTTAAATACTTGTCTATCATAGGTCAACTAGATGTTAAAGTTTGTTTGTTCGGATGTTGTCCGCCAATCACGCGGACATTACTGAATGGGTTATTTTTTATAGCGGTTAAAATCTCAAGGGATAAAATATAAGATAAAGTAGGATCCTTGATAACGCGGGTAAAAACTAGTCAATCATTATACAAACTCGTGCACCGAGGATCTAAAATAAAGTAAAAATGGCTGAGAAGTAATTATTGCTTTGAGATAATATTTACATCCACCACTTGATCTCATCAGTGTACCTAAATCATTTCCACCCGTTTGTCGCACATGACGGTCCACTAAAAAGCGGAAATTAAACGTTTCGTATAGGGCATTAAACGTTATTTATGTTTTCCTATTGTGTCTAAATTTTACCACTTCCCTGATTTCGTGCGAGTGAAAATGTGTTGGTAATTTTTAAAGGGTAAACGTACTTTAAGAGACATTCTTATTTTAATTAAATGTACATACCTTTTATTAGCTATTATGATATATTATTTGCACATTTACCGAGGCAGTTGAATGGTTTCGAATGATATTCTAGCGGAGGGTAAATGGTTCATATCTCTTAGTAAATTATCCGATGTTCCGCGATTTTGCTTAGTTTTCAAGTTATTGTCTTAAATATTGTTTACAATAATTTCCAGGACGAAAAATAAAGCTAGTGGCGGGTAATTCAAATACCTATTTAATTAAAAAAAAAACAAAAGATTAGCTAAACAGTCCGCCCCATTCCCCCCAAATTGACGATGTCCACTCTATACGTTGTGGTACGAGTAACACCTCAATGCGTCAAACCCAATCAGAAAATGCAACATGAAAAATATACCGTAATGAATGCTGCATTTATTTCCACTAGATATTTTTAAAACGAACTACTTCGATCTATTTTAAAAGATCAGAACCTCTAGCCCGGCTCCTTACTAAACAGAGTTAAGCTTGCATCAATCAGGATTACACTACCCGCATTGCTTTTGACTAGCGATACTTTCCCGTTTTAGCTAGATTACCTACTTTATTTCACCGCATTTTGTCGATTAAAGATATTTCTTGTGCACTTCTCTTCCCCTACACAGGAAATACAGTTTTTGTATATCCAGGATTTTCCAAAAAGGTATGTGCACGTTGGACTCTTTGAAGGAACATTAAAAAATAATTGTAGAAAGAATGAAACCGACGAATGAATTTTAATTGTTTTTTAAAAGTCCTACTCATCGACATAATTTTGTATCTATTGCACTACATGAAATAAATGTTATTTACAACGCCGATGTCGAAACAATATAATTATATTAGTGTGACACACTGTTAAATAACTTCAAACAGGTTTCGTTATCAAAAATGCATGCCGATCCAAAATGCGGTTAACTGCGTTCGATGAACGACATTCAATTTTAAAATTCATACATTTTATTAATTTACGAACACAACATATTATGCCATTATTGTTTTATCTGGACGTTTATGTGGTGTTTTCCCGATAGTGTATATGTGCTAGCACATTTCATTAAATCAGAATTTTGTAAATAAAATTCTTATAATAATTATAGTGCTAGGCATAACGTTTCGTTATTGTGATGATACCATGACATGCCATAAACACTACTACACAAATATAGAAAGGCAAGGCACCAAGCCATTGCGTTTACCTCCTTAAATCACTACATAGTATAAAACAAAGTCGCTTTTTCTGTCATGTTGTCCGTTGTATGTCCCTATGAACGCTTAAATCTTTAAAACTACGCAACGGATATTGATGCGGTTTTTTTTAATAGAAAGAGTAACTCATGAGGAAGGTTTTTATGTATAATATCATCCATTAAATAATGGACAAGTTCCACGGGCGAAGCCGGGGCGGGCCGCTAGTAAATAAATAAATGTCTTGGACTAACACACCAATTGCCTAACCCCAAACTAAGCTCGAAGCTTGTACTATGGAAGCTAGGAAACGGATAGAGATACTTAACTACTTTTATAAACATCCATGACTCGAGTACAAATGCCGATGTTCATCACACAAACATTTGCCCCTAGCGGGATCCGAACCCGCGACCAACGGGCCTGTTTCTTAAGTCTGTAATTAAACATTTTGACATAAAAAATAGCGTTTGAGTTACATCTAAATTGTCTAAATCATCTCCAAAACATCTTGACTCATATACATGCAATAATAAAAAGCTAATACATATAATGATTTTATCACTCAAAGACTAGTATCTAGTGGTATAGGTTGAAAGTTGAAAGAAGTTCAAGGAAGAGTTTTCAACTTACGTAAACTTTTCAGTTGAGAACTCTGAAAGATATATTTTTATCAATCACTCCACGATTTCCTTTTACAGCAGTCGTAATAATTTCATGTAAATAGATATTACTTTTTTAAGGGGGTTGTAACGCTTCGATGGTCTAGTTGTTGAAGTAGGTAATGGTCCATGTTCCTGTGTTCGATTCCCGGATCGGGCAAAAATTGTGTTGATTTTTCTGAACACAGCGTGGGTTTGTCATCGCCAAGCCGCATTTGGCAATTCTAGTGATTATGCCAAAAACCATCTTGGTAACGAAAAAACAATAACAAATAATGGAGGCCTTCCCCTGCAGTGGGGCAATAAGTGGCTGATACTTTAAGGGGTTGTAAGTAATGTGGTTCAGTTCTTTGTCGGCTCTATACGTGATAAAAATTGTTCAGATATTTGCCTTTAAATAAGGTATCTCAATTAAATCAAATGCTCATTATTCAAAGTGTATGCTGTGTTGTTTGGCATAGAATCGAGTTTATGAGTTTTCCAGTTTATCTCCATTGAGTATTCGTGTAGTCAACCCTCAACGTTTACTTAGCACGTTATTGAGGAAAGCAAATAATCTCGAAGTTGTTCTGTGAACAGTTTTACACGGATGAAATAGTAAACAGTAAACAGAGTATCCTCTAATCAGGGTTGAATCAAGAAAACATTAAAATTAATGAGACATAAATAAATGCTCTCATAGCAGTACAAAAAATTAGCGAATTAACACAGCTATCGTCACGTAATTTAAAACTAATTAAGAAAGGCAAATGCTGGCTCTAAATGCTTACTTCCAGAGAAAATGGACTTTGCAAATATTCGCCGGAGAATCAAGTGACTCGAGGCGTTTAACTTTTGTATTCAATTAAATAGAAAGCTCTAGAAATAAATGGTACAGATAGGAGAAACGGCTCTCATATTTTTTTAGATTTCGGCCTGTTATTTCCTAACAAAATGTGTATCTTGTATTTGAATTAGTATTCTGTGAAATTAACGCTTTTCTTTAAGTATTTCTAAATAACCAAAGTACAGTTAACACCAACAAGGAAACACATTTTTGATTCGGGGTTATTAGGAGAATTACAAACCACCTAATTGGGATCGTAATTCAATCCAAATCATTTATTTTAGGCTAGTTAGCCCATATTTAGTTAGTTACAATTTTTCTTAAAAACTAATGTAATGACACTTCAAATTATAGTAAGTTTTGGTTGGAAATCAATGAATAAAAAAAGCAAAACCTCTGCCCGATCCGAGATTTCAACCCGGGACTTCACACGTGGTCATTCGTTTGGATATGCCACACCGATGGCTAGTCAGTCGCAAACATTTTGTATTTTAATAAGCTCCATTTGTAACCACATTAATATAATTTAACCGTGCGAACAACAGCTAATTATTAATTAAACATATTACATACAATATAGTGGTCAATTAATTACGGAACTTCAGTATTGTTGAAAACGTTCTTGAACAAATGCTGAAAAGACTATTAATTTATTGAACAAAGAAAACAATACCTGTATTGTAGTCGATTCTTAGCGGAGAAAGAGGCCCCAGTCATTGAAATCATGTAGGCTCGTTGCTATGATAATATGGAACCTCGGAAAATAAGTACAGTTCACCTACTCGAAGTTGTAAAATACGGAAATTTAGTCTGTTTTTTATTGAACGACAGCCAGGTTCTAAACATTGTATTATTAGTATGTGAGGAGATCGATGGTTCGTAAGGATGGACGTTCGTAGATGCCTGTCATCGGATGGGTGACCGAAAAATTACATCTCGAGCTCCTCCGTGCTTCGGAAGGCACGTCAAGCCGTTGGTCCTAAGCCTGATCTTTCCACGGTCGTGTCAGATTGCTGTCCCACCGGATTATGAGAGTGAGGGAATAGGGAGTGCACCTGAGCTTGCGCACTCACTTGTGCACTATAATATATCCTGCGTACCTGGCGGATCGTAAGATCGGCCGCCATGGCCGAATACGGCCGAAGGGTTATTATTATTATTAATGTAGAAACACACTGTGTAGGAAGGAATACACTAGGCTGAAACGCGACTGAAGTTTGGCGATAATGGAATACATATTCTGTTTTAGAAAACTATGACACCCTATGGTTGTTTGTAAACCTGAATCTTAAGTAAAATTCTTAAGATTAAAAAGGTATATACGGTAATAAATGAAAGGTTTCAAGCGTTGTAACCTTCAGTGAAAAAGCCTGAAGTGACTGCCTGCCATCCGTTTAGGTTCTCAACTGGAGTTGTACAAAAGCATTTTTGTTTTCTTTCTCAGTTTCCATTGGTAAATTGTCCTCTTTTTACACGTGTTTCATCGTGCGTATAAAAAGTAAAGTCTATAGGCAAGATCTGTTTTTGTAAAGTAATGCGATAAGAACGCTTTTTCATTTTAGTTATTGGAGTTCTCAAAGGGACATTTTTATTATTACTGTTAATCTTAATCTTCGGATGGCTTGGATAGGACACAACAACAGTTCTTTTATTTACTTAATAATTGGTACTATTGTAGATTTCGGATTCACTATTTTAATATGAATAATTTTAACGTAAGTACTTGGGTACCATATGCGGAACTAATTTTCACAGTTTTAGGGCACAGCTTACGGAAAAATCTTTGACGCAGAGAGCGTAATTAGGATATCAGCCGTGTGGCTAAAGACCAAAGGCGTCCCAATACGGAACAAAATAACTCTTGCGTTTTTCCTCTCGCCCTAGCAAAGATGCACCGGCTTTTGATTAATGCCTTGTCTATAGAAACCTAGACCGAATATCGGTGACTTGTTGTTTTCTAATTTTGCCATATCCTCTGGTCTTTGACATGTTTACCGGTATAAGGTGTAAAGAACAAATTCAGATAATAAAAAGTCAATGTCTAACTGATTCGGCATATCCTGCATTGGCCAACTTCCTCTCTTGTCCTGTAAGCTTCGCCCCCCTCCACCACATCGATTTTGTTGATTTTCTCTAAAACTAGTATATTAACATTGACGTGTCAGTGTCTGAATTAATTACATTTCCAGTAAACAATTCGCCCTTTAAATATTTGCAGCATATTTTGTTACACCTTATATATAATGTGTAGGTACTATATAAATGTAAACAAGTGCTTTAGCTAATTAGTGATCTGATCAATCTGTTTGTGTGATCAAACAGTCGGAAGACATATTGACATCACAACATCGCGCATCACTTAGCGTCGCGACGTAACCCGACCGCACTTATCACGAGCTTCAAATTTTCGCTCAACTGTAACGTGACTAGGAGACATATCTCACGTTAAGGGCACTAAGTCGCACACTTACGGGTATGATCGTATGGATTTATTTACCCTCGGCACGCGCCGTCTCAGGTGCAACTCTCGTATTTAATATCGCAGTTGAAATACAAATATCTACGACTCCAGGGCCGGGCTTAGGTATGTATACATGTATTCTTCTGACATTTGCTGATATTAGGGATATGTAATATTTTTATTAGTTTTCTTATCTACTATTGTAAAAAAGAAAAGTAGGAAAAATATCACGCTTTCAGTAAAATTGGCACATTCATAACTATAGCCTACTCCTGTTAGTAAATCAGTGGAATAACTTTTTTGATAATCTGTGAAGAGCGCTTAATCAGGACATGGGGCTTTAGAGGGACGCTAAATATCTATGAATCGTTGGCAATCACTCTAATAACTGGACTTAAATCATAAACCATGCGTAGCCCAATTAGATCGGGACAAAGCGATCGGCAAATGGAAATGTAATCCCCAAAGGTGACCTCCACCATTGAAATCAAGTCATTGTTTCAATAATGACATGATTCCTTATACAGCTACTTGTACGTTTGATGTAGTTACATTATTTCTTTTGAGTTATAATGTAGTAATGATTAACTTCTCTTTTAATTAAGTTTATTTCGCAAATATTTATATTTATTTCTCAGGCGCAATGAGTTTCTACTTTGCGAATAAAAGCATTTTTTTTCTACGATCTGACGTTGGTACAACGAGTAGGTCACCATTATGAAGCAAAACGGAAATTTTACAATGCCATCACAAAATTTATTTGTACATTGTACATTAAAATTTGTATTTTATATTATGCTAAGTCCAAGGAAACATGAATCAGTCGGAATTTGTGTCTACAAGGTTCTAAACCCGTTGCGAAGTTATAAGCACGACGTACCGTGATGGTCACGGCCTCAGTTTATTAGCATTTAAAGTAAAACTTTCGTGCTCCCCTTATGATAGGAGTAAAAGTTGCCTTGCATATTTTACGTAGCAACATAGAATTTTATAGTTTACCAAGAACTTGTGTTATTTTCTTTTGTATTAAGAATTTGTATGTGTGTAGCTGAGGTTATGTAAAAACATTGAAATATTCTTTGGGTACATAATTTTTATTTTATTTTGTTGTTTTAAAATCCACGTGGATTTTCTTTACGTATTTGTTTTCTCATTTTTGAATTTGTATTGTCATGGTTTAGCATTTTATTAATATAAATAACCTGAAAATTAAAAATTAGACTTCTCTTATTGTGTATTAACAGGGTCATAGGGTGGAGCTAAGTGGAACTCCCATTCGAATGAGCCGCTAGGCTGAGAACGTACCTCCACCTTGCAGAAGTGAGTAAGGTTGCCAGAGCTCAGTTGGGGACGGTATGGGGTTTTAAAGGCAGGCAACGCATCTGCAACCCTAGTGCAGTTGTTGATGTCCATAGGCAGCGGCAATAACTAACAAACAGGTGACCGTCTTGTTCGTCATCTATAAAAAAAAACAAGGTTTAAAAATAACATTTTCTACAGAGATTATTTGAAAATATTTCAAGAAAATATTATTATTTGCACTTGCTTAGAGTCAGTGATTGCAGTTTGTGGGAAATGTGGTCAGATTTCCGACGTGCTTTCTCAGAAGTGGAATGAAAGGAGGTTAAATAAAACGAACAAATAAATATAAATTCCAAGTCCGTCCCGACATTGTAACGACAAAGCGAGCGTCATATTGCGCTAAGGAAGAGGCTCTTTGGCAACTTGTACTTATTCGAATACGTAGATATCAGTTACTAACGTACTTAAGTTATTCACGCTTGCTGCCTTTGACGTTACGCGTTATAAACTATCCTACATATTTTTATTTCTATCAAAATATTTAAGCCTTTATTTTTTTAGACACCATTTGAGTACAAAATGTAGGGAATTTTTATTAGCCATTAGCAGATTCGCCAAGCAGTTTTGAAAAAACCCGATACATACATTTAATGTACTCATATACCTATATAAACGTACATAAGAAAATTCCGTGCAAGCTTATTTTGCGTAAGGGTTTTGAGCCATCTCTTTTTTTACGATTTAGTACAGTAAGTTCGACAAGTATAGGATATCTTATCACCAACATAAACATTCAGAGACAAAACGCTTAAAGTGGATGATGAAATATTGAAATGTATTTCCCAATTTTGGCCATTTAATACTCAATTAATTCGCTTGCAAATTGGATGTTAAGCCCTGTTACTCTCATCCGAGCTTTACTACCTGAGTGCACTGAATTGTTGGTTGTGGTGCATCTATTTATTACTTACTTGTTGTCATGCCAATCGATTTCACCCTTGCTTTGTTTGTACGAGTTAATCCACTTTGATGCGCTAGCCAGGAAGGAATTCGTGCGTAATATTTTGTTAACAATAGCCTTTGTAGGCAATTAGGATTATCGAACTAAAACTCCCGTTGACAGTTGAAAATATGCTAAATAAAAAGGTTTGCGGCTTTGTTTCTGAAAAAAATATGATATAATAAAAATAGAAAATCCGGCAAACCAGATAGATGAAACTATTTTTCCAACGCGGTGCTATACATACAGACATTAATTAGACAAGTCTTCCATTACTGTTTTCCGAAGTCGATGGTAGAATAATTATTGTGTATTTTGCCAATTTATTTGCGGTTACCTAAAGAAGCAAAGTATCAGCCTACTAATGTCCCACTGCAGGGAAAAGGCCTCCTACATTTGTAATCATGTTTTCGTTACAAAGATGGATTTTGGCTTAATCACCACCACGCTTGCCAAATGCTGGCACGTGAGCACTGATCACAAAACCCGGGCTGTGTTCAGAAAAATCGACAGTTTTCCCGACCCAGTAATTGAACTCAGGGCCTCAAGACCACGGCCCGGTACTTAAACCGCTAGACCACCGAAAAGTTCTCTAAAGCCCACAAAAAAATTAATTTATCACTAGCGTTCTTTAAAAAAATAATCTGAATTAACTAAAAGTTGACAATGGCATTTTCGTTGACCCTCGCCCTCAAGAAAAGATAAATGTAAGTGTTCCGTCAAGTGCCACGCTGATAGATAGCAGAGATCTTGGAAAAACGTTGAGACCTTCAAATCTGGACCGTATTATAACATATTTGCGTCTATACAATTAAGGACCAGGGAATAACCCTTTTATGCTATTATTTAATGTAGAAATCTATAAACTTAACCCGCTTCTGAATAAGCGATCTCATTATACTTTAAATAAACTTTAACACATCATTTTAAAATATTCGAATTGCTTTAGTACAAAAGACAATCCTAGTGGATATATGTAAAATCGCAAACGTTCCTTATATATTTCACCAAATTACTTAGCTTTCAAAAATCATGTAGGTATATCGAATTTCCGACAAAGGCTTCCATGAATAATTATCGTTAAATTCAATACAGTAAAAGAACGCTTGATAAAAGACCGAAAATACACACGATGCCCTTAAAATTCAAAATCCAAAAGGAATTCCAATATCGGCTTCCACAGACGAATTCGGGCGTAGTTCGCGCATCGCACAAAAACAGCGAACACTTCACCTTTACCATCAAAATGTGGAACTGGGTGAATCCGCCAGGGCAACATCGTTCACTTAAACACATTACGAGCGTGTTGGCTGAACTTCGTCCCTGGGAGACGGAGGGAAAACAATCGCGCCGTCATGGGAACAAACTTGCGGCAGGATAGTTCGCTGTAAATTGGCATAGAGTTCGTTACAAATTCTTTCCTAATTGGCCACTGGAATGCGGGAATTGTACTCGGGAATTATTCGTTCGTTCTAGTTCGCGCTGCAATTTTTTTTTATTCTGCACTTGAAAACGATGCACATATGGAAGTTCTGCAAATGTCATTATTACAAATATTGATAAAAAGTTTACCATAACTATTATAAACGTGAATTTAGTTCATTTTTGAACGTATGAATAAATTGACCACTGATCCATAGTTTTTTGACGTTTAACTTTTGAAACTATTGAGACTTTTTATACGAATTTTGTCTCGCTTTATCATGGATTATCCAATATTAATGTTTGACTTATCTATACAAATATTATAAAGAGGAAAGGTTTGATTTTTTGTTTGTTTGTTTGTTGGTATGAATTGAATAGGCTCCGAAACTACTTGGCAGATTTGAAAAATTCTTTCACTGTTGGAAAGCTACATTCACCCAGAGTAACATAGGCTATTATTTTATCCCGGTACGGGAAGTAGTTCCTCCGGGACGCGGGTGAAACCGCGTGACGGGCCGCTAGTCTTTAAATATTTTAAGTATGATTGCAATTCTCCACAGATTATATCATTACCCACTGGTGAACGTAGACAACCCCTAAAATGATAAAGATAGTTGTGCGTGTAAATTAAAGTATTTAAATAGAAAACCTCAGTAATAATATTTAATTACAGGCAAAGTTCTAATTACAGTGTAAAATTAATGAAGTGCTCACAGCCTTTACTGAATATGAACATGAGAGAAATTCATTAATACACGAAATTAATTTTATTTTATGTCACAGATTAAATTAATTGGTGATATTACACTAAGTGGGCATTTTGTAATATAACGGTGACAATATAAGGTAACATCTAAGAGTAATAAATGTGTAGCATATAACTTTATTTATCACTTTATCAGCAGCTAAGGTCGGCTGATATTCTTATATCTTATTTATTATGTTATTTTCTCAGAAGATTCCCCGCTAGATCTCCTGATTGCTATTTCCTATTCTACTTATAATATACCAGTGGTCCCGAAAAACTCTCCGTCTATAACGTAACTAATAAATTATCATTATCTTTCTGTCGGTAAAAAATCGTGTTTAAACCATACAAATAACGCAAATGTGAAAGTTTGTTTGTTTGGATGTTTCGGATTGCGATGAAATTTGGTATACAGGCAGGGAATGGATCACCTAAGTCGTCCGACTTAGGTGATAGGATACTTTTTATCTAGATTCAATGCTCCCATTGGATAAAACAGGAATCTTGATAACGCGGGCAAAGCCGCGGTAAAAATTTAGTAAAAAAAAAAAAAAACACGCAATAATAATAATAATAATTACCCGAACCACGCGGATGAATTAATGGTAACATACATGATTTTTAAATGAGTACATATAAATATAATTTATTTTTATTTCACACTGAAATGATTAGCCATAAAGAAATTTGCGAATTAATCGTGTAGTAAATTGGCGATACGAGTATTTTTACAAAGTGATTCATAACAAACTTTGTGAGAGTCTAGATACGGTCCTCTGGCAATTTACTCTCTTATTCATTATTTTAATAGGTCAAGCCTCAAACTGGCTGAATGTTGCCAAAACTTTGAGAAACAACTAGGATAGGATATATTATAGAACTATAGGATTCTGTGTTGGTTTGTTTACATATTTATTTCATTACCGAATCGGTGGTAGAGTCATTATTTTGTAATTTTTTTTGACGATTAATAAGTGCTTCTATGAACCCTATGTTAATAAAGAATATTTTGAATTTGAATTGGTATTAATATTCAATAACATAGAAATACAGTTATTTGTGTTACAAAGGTAATATAAGGTTCCTACTATTTTATTCCAAATCAATCTTTGAAACATTTTTCCAATATTATTTTAATGTGGTTTCATGCTCCGCTTCTCACTAAAGAAAACAATATCAGGAATGCATAATCAAATCCTAGTAGTTGTGTTCAATGGTCGAATAAATCTAGTATCATTTCCATGTATTACGGACGTGTCCTTTGTAGTCAACTTCTTTATGTATAGATGACAGCATACTTCGATTACATTAGGATGACATACCTACTACCTAAGAGAGATTGCTTTATACACATACGAATCAAGATCAAACTTCGATTCATATTTTATAATTATACCAGCGGCCCAGTACGTGCTTCACTACGTGCGGTAAATGACGAACAACTCGGCTGATTTTGTAGAAACTTCACATAAATCATCAACGATATAGTCCAAATAAACCCTGAAAATTTGGTTTGGATAGGTGAGCCCTTCCTAGAGTTACAAAGTGACAACGAAAAATGCTACTTATTTCTGTATATTTAAGATGATTACCGAAATAATTCTGGTTATCATTTGGACATCCTCCAACGCGAAGTCCCCACAACACGAAGTTGTAGCCAATTCCCTAAAGCTCAAACAAAATTGTGCACAAAAAACGTGTTATGTTCAGTGATAATGCTTACTTCGCGTGACCAAGAACGAATGGCAGCGAAACCGATGCCTAATGGAACAGGAATCATCACATTTACAGGAGAGGGCTTTTTATCAAGTCTCAGAGAAATCGCCGAAATGATAATATAATTCGGCGTAATGTGTTTCTGATTATCCATATTTTTTTTACACATTACACACATCAACACATAATATTTCTTATTAATCACTATTACTTAATATTATCCAGTATGAAACAAAGTCGCATTCTTCTATCTGTCCTACTGTTCATGTTATGCGTCAATCTCGTCACGAAAACAATACAACTGATTTAAATCAAATACAGACATGCTATGTTTCAAGAGGAAGGTTTCAATTTAAGAATTAAAAATATTTATTTCCACTTTGCCCACACTTTTATTTGCTAACTAGAGAAAGTTCATAATAATTAATTTTCTCTAAGTTACTCACTGTAATAATAGTACCTACTTCCATCGTTCGAGTATAATACAATAACTTCAATGCAAGCGGAGAAGAAAACTACGAACGAAACAATATCATAAAATCGGAACTGTAATAGAATTGCTAGCATTCGATCTTGATTAAAATACAAAAAAGGAGGTAAAGTTCCGCGTAATAGGAGACTCGGTATCTACTCGCCCACAAACTTCTTGCTCGCGAGGGATTTCACTTCGATTCCATTGCAAGTACGTACTGAGAGCATCTTAAATAAATAAATATTTCACAACATCACATACATTGATCTGACCCCGTGTTAAGTAGCTTAGGAACTTGTGTTACAGACATCAGAATCAACAGTGGTACTACAAATATACATAAATAGATACATATAACACCCACACCAGGACAAACAGACATGTTCATGAACACAAATGTTTGTCCTGTGCGGGGATCGAACCCGCCACCTCTTGAATAATATGCAACATCTTGACCTTTACACCAAGCGGGTCATCAACTACTTGTCAATTACTTTCTAGTCGTGATGAAATATGATATCGTTTTGTTTGCAGTGACATCCTACTACTATTATAAAGGCGAAAGTTTGTATGTGTGGATGTATGGATGTATGGATGTTTGTTACTCTTTCACGTAAAAACTACTGAATGGATTTGAATGAAACTTTACCACAATATAGCTTATACATCAGAATAACACATAGGATATTGGAAATCGAAATCCACGCGGACGGAGTCGCGCGCGGCCGCTAGTAGGCAATACTATTGTCGCTGACATACTGCTAGAAGGTACAAAATGCGAAAGGTCAGCACCTTGAAATACGCTATGATATCTCTATGTAGAATTGTCAAGTAGGTGATTATTAGACTCCCGCGATTCCGTTCGCGTGGAGTACGGTTTCCGCTCACATTCTTTATGCAATTTCTTAATTCGAACCGGTAGTTCCTCAGATAAGCGCATTCAAACAAACAAACAAACTCTTCAGCTCTATTATATTAGTATAGTTAAAGTTTTATTTCAAATCGTCCTCGTCGTTGTTGTCGTCAAAATTATTTATTGACCATCCTTGTTACATGAGGTCAGAGTTCAATATTAATATGGACGTTTAGGAAAAGACTTAAGCGAAAGTTGTATTAACTTTAGTCCAAAGATGGTAGAAAAATCCTAGAAAGTAGATAAAATAACAAGAAATATTTTATCTTGGTATTAAATTATTAAGGACAGATTTTTATATTGATTGTGATATCGTGACCTTTGGATTGGTTTTAAGGGTTTAAAAAATGGATACCACACTTTCCAAACTTAGGTGAATGTTAGAGAGGATTACTTAAGTCCATTTAGAACTGATTTTAATTTAATATGTCGATGGCGTGATTAAAATTATTAAGCTGTCAGGCTAAAAGTTATACTAAATGCTTAAGAAATATTAGTTTATTATTTTAAGATGATTAGTGAAGTAGCCTCCCTTTATTCTCTTCAGATATAAATATCCAAAAAAATATTTAAGAAACCTAATTAATTCCACGAAGTACGTTGTATACAATTCAATGTTGTTAAGAAAATTTGCTAATTTTTAAGTTTCAATGTTAAGAAGTTGACTCGCTTTTACTTCAACAAGGGGAAAATCCTCGCCGATGTTTTTTTTGCTTGTACTTTTATAATTGGCCCATACTATTGTTCAGTTAGTCATGACGCACTAATAGGTTTTCATTCCATTCAACGAATTTATTGGAAAACCTGGTCTGTATTGAACCACGCAGAACTCGTGTATTTCCTATTAAATGGCTTGTCACTACGTGTAAAACAATGTTTGCCGTCGTATAAAACCCTTATTGGTTTATACACTCAATTGTGGGTTCGCCGTTGTTAAATATTTCGCTTTCCCGCTTTGTATCTTATTTAATATCATAAACGAAATTCAGTTCGTGTTTCGCAAACACAATTATAACGGAATTTATCTAAAATTAAAGTGTAACATGTCTCCTCAAAGCTATTTGTTTAAGTGAAGGTAAGCGAAAAGCGATGCTCTGGAAGTTTCTAATATAGGCTTTCTTTAATGAATATTCATTGCTTCATTTGCTTAAAGAACAACCATACATCATGACAACGAACGCGTCTCCGCGAAATGCGGCCTCCCCGAACTTCAACGTGTAATAAATATGGAATGAATATGATTCAATAACAATTTGCGAGTGTTGCAGAATTTCCATATGCTTGGAATGACATACGCATAACTTTGTATAGAAAATGTATTCCTGCATTATGGGTAATTTGTATGGCAATGAATAGTAGTGCAATTTGTGCAAAAGCAAAAAAGTCTTTCGATTTTCTCTAGTTTTTGTGCTCCTTGACTAAACTATTCCATTATTAATGTCGGGAAAAATTGCTAAACGGTGAAACTTCTCTTCTACGTTGAATTTTTATCAAAGTGGACCAGCTACCAGTTAACCACAATCCATTATTATTATAAGTCAAAGTCAAAATTAATTTATCCAATTTACGCTTTTACAACCGTTTTGAAAGTCAAATGAACCTGTTATCGCCGCGAAAGAAAATGATAAAACTTAGTTAAGAATTTTTATATATTTGCAATACTGTGGGTGAAATAAGTTTTTTGACAAAAATGAATTCTGGAAAATTAAGACAGGCATTTGTGAGAGGGGCTTATAGTTTTGATGAGTAATTGTGATTGATGTCGTGGTTTTTTATTTATTCTCACTGAGTTTTAAATGAATTGTCTAGTATTAGGTCTACTCTTTCTTGTCGTCTTATAGTCAAATCTAGATTTTATGTTAGAATCAAAGCTGCGAAAGCAAAATATTTCCTATATTTTTGAAACAGCTAGTGTTAGTAATCGCTATGTCTTACTAGTTACCAACTTTAATTCTAGTAATCATCACACAAGCAACTGATTTCATCATATGTGTGATGTTACCCGAATTATTCACACGAATTCCAAAATTTCAAATAATTAGTTATATTTAAGAGAAAATTAATTTTACCAAGACAAAAAAAAATGTTGAGCTAACGATTCGTGACGAGCCTAAAAGACGGTGAACGCGCTATTTCATGCGAATAAAAATTAAGGGATTAGTTTTTCTTTACTACAATAGTCCAATAATTCAACCATTGTAACAGTCTGCACTTATTCTAATTTATTCAAATTAAAAGGTTTCATGCAAGATTGAAAATATGGAAAATACAAATACGAGGGAAATATTGTTACACGAAAGCTTACCTAGCCATTTCCAAGTTAGCGATCGAACGTTACGGCTCATTATAGGGCTTGTTATGTGGTCCACATTATGCAACACGAAGCCTGTACCTGAATTAGACTTTAATAGTAGTAAACCGTTTCTTGGATAAAAGGATTACATTTCGTCGTATAGGTTGGAAATCGTAAGCCTTGGTGCAATTTTTGCTACGACCGATGCTACCGACCGGGTTTGAAAGAAACAGTGGCCATTTTCAATAAATTATATCTTACGTAAAAATTACAGACAAAAATGATCTTTTTCTTTATCATCCTCCAGGCTGTAAGCCTTTAAGCACATACAATGATTTGGTGTTATATTTCCATGGTTTGATGAGGTTATTTGCAGTGCATTTCAGGCACTAAAGGAAGGGTATAAATAACAGCAAAATTTTAATACGTATTTATTGGAAATACTCTGTGTACACTTATTAGAGATCGGTCATCATAGTCACTTCTCATAATGTATTACAAAAACAAAGACTTTTCAAAATTATCGCAACAAGAATGTTCATTCATAAGCAAAAGAAATATAAATCGAAATCCGTAGGCGTGATATAAGAGTCGCATAATGCAGGGATCGAATCACGGGGCGCAGCGACACGTGTTCGGAATAATACATATTGTATGGTTATGTAAGTATCGCTTTCGGCATCATTTTATTCGTATGAAATTGGCTGTTACGAAGAAAATTAGTAAGGCTTATGGAAAACCAAGTGGTCGAAAGTTCGTTTTCTTTATCGCTTGTTAGTGATAGGTATGCTACAATAAAGCATTTATGGTGTGGTTACTGTACTTTTTTAACCATGAACCAAATCTGTCTGGTTCCCCTATATGGGTTACGAAGGTCTGATGGCAGTCGCTTCACTGTAATAACCAGACTTGCCAAATTCTGGATCATGGTCAAAGCGGACCCCGTATAGAAACGGGATAAACGTCAAAATATAAATAATTAGTGCATCAATAAAAAGTGGGAGCCCGGACTATTGGAATTTGATATTGAAACCGTTTAACTAGAGTTACATGATTAAACCTAAAGTATTTAAAAAAAGAGAAAAAATCGAGGTTATCCACAAAAACGTTTAATGTTAAAATTTAAGTAAAACAAAAGCGTAACATAGTGTTGTATAACGCCGTTCGAGAGCAAGTGTGCGCTGAAGCGTTGACCCTTGATTCGGTCTCGATAAGGCCCGAAAATACTTTGTCGACCACTATACCGACGAAATTGGGTCGTATAAATAAATAATTTTACGATGTTACCCTCACAACTAACAGTTAACCACCTGCCCTTAAAATTGTATAAAACTCGTAAAAACCACAAGTATGTACATAGCACTCCGTTTTATTGGCATAATAATGTGATGACAGTGCTGATCGTTCGCTCGTTATTACTTTTGAGAGACTATTATTGAAATGTCTGCACCTTAATTAATTAAAAAGGTTTACGCTAAGTGATTTCTGAGCTGTGTGAAAATGACGGGTTGACCGTTTTATAAACCGTGTTAAAGTGTTACATAGTATTATACTGTGTACTACGTTTGGTCATGTTAATACCTTTGTTCTACGCTTAGTCATCGACGGCCTTAATTTTTTACAAAGCAAAGCAAAGAAAAATTTTAAAGTTATTTAAATAATCAAATGCAGATTTTTCCTCCGACTAAAAATACTAACGTATTTACTAACACAAAAATATCACAACTAGCAAATAACATTGTGGATAGAAAATTTCACCACAATCTGAATTAAGAAAATGTATTGTATACCATTACCTACTTCCATTATGACCAGTTATTTAGTGATATGTGTTAATTTAACTTTTCATATCAAGACTGAAGTCTTTTTCCAGGTAGGTACTAACTAACCTCACACCGACATGCATGTTTTATTATGGAGGGGAATGCTTTTCGCCATGTCACCCGATATCCCGAGGGGTAGATGAGCCATGCGTCGAGTTCAGGGGCATTTGAGGAACCTTTTCCAGGTGACACGATGGGAACCCTTTGGGAAAACATAACGTGTCGCGCCATACTTTTGTGACCCTGTAGAAGTGCCAAAAAGATTTTTAACTAAGTCGCTCCTTTTCTTTCAAAATACTTTAAACTATTTTTTTTAAATTATAAATAAGGAAAAAGTCATCTGGCCTCAGCCAGGATCCCAACCCGCACTCTTGTAAACCACAATTTCTTCAAGGTAAAATAAGATGATGCGTGTTTAAAAAAATAAGTACCTACACAAAAAACACTTTATACTTTTGTTTTTTCACCAAAACTTGGAATCGGGCGTTATACTCCTCTTAGGCTGTGGCCCCATGCGTACGGTAAGGCGCCAGCCACAGTGCTATGACCCGGCCTTACTCTTTTTAAATCATGTCTTAAAAAAAAGTTCATACATTAATGGTGCCGTAAGTAAACACTGCAATCACTTTATTTTATTTGAGGTGTTAGATCGATTTAAATAAATTACCCCACGAATTATACAGGCACTCTTCTTACGATGCAAAATCATAACTAGGCCGCTCTCAAATACATGGACGAAGTTATTATTTGGAGGAGGCGGGCAAATTGCCCTATCATATACTTTGCTTGCCGGTGGAGCGTTTCCAAACTTCGGTCCAACTGATGGTTCAACTTGTACAAAGAGTTTCTCGTTTACTACTGAACACATTTCGTCAAAGGACGTTTCAATTATACGGCACCTTGCCAACTTATTCACAGCTATCGGTACACCGCAAAAGGCGTGTAACAAAGTTTCAGTGAAAGACACTGAATTTGCTTGTAATGGATACGTTGACGTTACGGCTTCCTTGTAAGTTGTAAAGTACCATCCTATTAATTTCCTACTCGAGGCAATGTCGTCTTGTTAAAATTATGGGTACTAGCTTTTGACTAAGTATCACGCTAAGTAGGTATCATATTCTCGGGTATACTTGCGGCTATTGAACACAGCCCAGGTTTTAGGTAACTTTGTAAATTAAAGTAAAAGTATTTTATAATTTTTGATTTACATTTTGTAAATAAATCACGTAAGTAGAGGTAAACAACGTTGAACTATTTTATTTATGTTTTACCTAAGAGGTCATGCATGTTAACGAAAAGGTTTCTAATGGTTTATCAATGCCAAACATTTAATGCTTCGCATTGAGTTGAATTTCGAATGGAAACTTCATTTGTTTGTTTAATAGACGAATCCAAATGTATGCGAAACACCAAACGAATCCATCGTATGTTATGAGGGTATCCGTATTCAGCAACTGCTTTAATATCTTCTCATATTTCCACGAACTCCCCCAAAATGAATTGTTTTGCATCTATTAATTTTCTTTGAATATCGAATGTTGAGCATTTATGCTGTCGAATTGAGAAGCCTTTTAGAAGTTGGTAGAAAAAAACACGAAACTACAGACGGTTGCTTTTTTTTAAATTTACAAATTTAGACTGCAGTTATCGCATAAAACTAAGTAGGTACATAACATAAATTATACATATAAATAAAAGTTAACCTTATTGTATTTTTCTTCGTATACGTTCAATGAGCGAGTAGTGATTGCCCTACAATACGAATATTTTTGCGACTTTATTAGGCTTGGATATTATATGAGCTAAATAATAATTACATACTTCTTAATAAAAAAAATATTTTGATCTTTATCTAGCTCAGTTCATGGGAGCAATTCCACGACGCATGTTTGTTTCAAGGCAAATATTTTCGTTAAAATTATTGGCTGAATTTTTAGCCCTATTATGTATGTGACGCAAATCTAGGCTAACAACAACTTTATACAACCGTATCAGTAATAGAATAATAATTTCGGTATAGTTCACGTTTAATTACGTCTCTAACTACAAAATAATAAGGAATGCTCGCGTGCACGATAGTCATTCACGCTTACCCGAGTACCTAATTATTTTTAGCCCTCAGATTTCATGACTTTCATGCTTACGAACTTCGAACCTTAATTTTGGGTCTGCTCGTTACGCCATGTGTGTTTGTGTTTTCATTACCCTAATTGTAAGGTATAAAACAGTGACGTGCGTGTCTGACAGGCATTAGATTTATTTATTGGTCTTGAGGAATGCTGTCCTTAAAACGGCATTGTGTTACTGTGAAAGTAAAATACCTAAATCAGTTTGCAATTATTTACCATTATTGCAAAACTGGCTCACTTCACTATACAAAGATCGATAATAACAAAGAAAATAATAACAAAATAATAAAGGATGGCTAAATGGTGCATTTCATCGTTTTTAAATAAGCGTTATTTTCTGTCCCAGTTTTCAATTATTGGATCCTACAACTTACGGCAAACACTCGTAGTCCGGTCAATTTAGACATTCGAAGTTACATAAATTCCCACCTAGCTGAAAATCGGTAAGATTGTTTAAAATATCATTAAAAACAAAATTTGAAAGTTCCCCATCTTTCCCCTGTAAGGAAAAAAAAATATTCAAGGTCAAAGATCCAAAAAAAGAGTTTTTCGCGATTTTCAGCAAAACGGTAAGTTTTATCATAAAAATACCTGAGACAAAATTGTAGATCATAAAATTATCTACAAAAAATGTATTAATACTTTTTTTTCTACGAGCCACCGTTTTTGAGATATAACGATTCTAAAAGTTGCAAAAGTTGTAATCGTCTTAATATGCACACGTTTCCTCGCCACCTATGAGGTAGTGTACTCAGCGCAAACAAAAACAAAATTTAATTGAATGTGCTGAAGTTTTTAAAAATAGTAAATCTACTCGATAAGAAATTATTACTAACGGCATTCGCTTTCTTCTTTCTATGTACGGAGCTCCTAAAAAAACTACCTGCTTAGATAAATATAGATATGCATGTTTCGTTAAAAACACCAAAAGTAAAAAAAAGTACATTTAGCTTGTCTTCCTCCAACCTCAGTTGCTGCTCATGAACATCTTTTTAGGGTATATTACCAAGTTCAAGTGTGGCTTGGTTATCAGCTAGACCCTACAGAGTGGGGTTGGAAGTTGGTCAACAATTTATTAGAACCAGTTCACACTTTACTTCCACCTGCGCCGGAAAAACTGCTGAACTCGATTTTTTGCAAATGCAAAAAGGGATGCAGTGCTAAATGTGGTTGCAAAAAAGTCGGACTGTTCTGTTCTCCGGCATGCACACATTGTCAAGGCCAGTTGTGCTCTAATATTGAATCACCAACAGTAGAGGATCCGTTTGATTCCAACGAGGCAACATGCGATACATCGCTATTAACGCAGTTTTCATGCACTCAGGATGAAGATGAAGAAGAAGAACAAGAACAAGAAGAACAAGAACGAGAAGAACAAGAACAAGACGAACAAGAACAAGAAGATCAAGAAGAAGAATTTGAAAGTTACGACTCGGACGATTAAATTTCTCTACTTTATTTTTTAACTTAAATTGCTTTTATCTTTTCAATCTCTGCGAATATCCATTATTTTTCAATAGTTTCAAATTAAACAGGATCAAAACTAACCGGTGGAATAGGCCTACTGGGGAAACCACGTTAAAAAAAACGCGCTGAGTACACTACCTCATAGGTGGCGAGGAAACGTGTGCATATTAAGACGATTACAAATTTTGCAACTTTTAGAATCGTTATATCTCAAAAACGGTGGCTCGTAGAAAAAAAAGTATTAATACATTTTTTGTAGATAATTTTATGATCTACAATTTTGTCTCAGGTATTTTTATGATAAAACTTACCGTTTTGCTGAAAATCGCGAAAAACTCTTTTTTTGGATCTTTGACCTTGAATATTTTTTTTTCCTTACAGGGGAAAGATGGGGAACTTTCAAATTTTGTTTTTAATGATATTTTAAACAATCTTACCGATTTTCAGCTAGGTGGGAATTTATGTAACTTTACTCTTATTTTTTGGTCTAATTTGACCGGATTATCGTACAATGATTAATATTTTTGTTTTAGAAATGACTTATGTTTTTTGTTTGTGGAACCCGTTAAATATGCTCAAGCCACCAAGAAAAGAAAACATTACTATATAATTAACAATAACATTGGTTTTGTTCAATGTGTTCCCGTATTTTCTTTTATTACAAAAGTAATATTCTCCCTTCCGGACGAAAAGCAAAATTCAAACGCATAAAAATAACTGGACTATTATTTTTAAAAAACAAATACGGACCGTGACTTTTATTATTTGAAAGACCAGAAAAAGCAAAAGCTAAATCATTCATAAAGTTTTATCATCAAGAATACAGAAATATTTTTAGGTAGGTACATTATTATTCACGATCTAAAATTTCGTGTAATGGTCGGTATTTTGAAACGTCAATTGAAAGGGCGTCTTTGCTCGAGAAGTTTTGTTATTGTTTCGTTTATTTGGGAGATAACAAACTTTTGTCTTGTTAAATGTTAAAGCTATAAATCAAAATTCAGACTAGGCCAAAGTAATCTTCTGTTGAAGCTGTATTAATTGCACAATTTATCAGAATGTTTTCTTTGATGTAGTGTACATAGCTTCTTTGCGAAGCTTAAATTAATTTTGTTTTCAACTGTTCTTAAGTATTTTAAGGAGGTTACATAAATGATTCACAAAATTAATGAAACCATGGTAACAAGAAAAAGATTAAAAAAATATGAATTTATGTTAAATAATTATGGTAGAACAGCGAAACATTTTCTTGCATCTTAATCCTTACTTTTTTAAATATTTAATTGTATTGATTTTGCAAATTCTACCTGAGAAGGCTCTGTGTCTTGTCAGAAATTTAATGAATACCACTAATATTCTTTGAAGGCACAAAACGAGGTATTTATTACGTAGTACATATTTCCTACTTAATGCTGCTGTGTGCTGTGTACCACCAACCAAATGAATATATACCATTTCGCATCTTAAGGACGAAAGATTAATAAGATACATAACTACATTATAATAAAGTTAGTGGTAGAATAAATCTTCGTATGAGAAATATCTTTTCGGTCAAATAACTCAAAGCACTTCATTCAATTCAGACGGCTACTGAAGCAGCCTCTTCATAACTATGTCTGTTAATACGATATAGGTACATTCCAAAGGCTGAATTGAAGCAGTTATCGTCCCGGGACTCATAAAAAGAGATTGCTTCCACTCCGGCGACGTTTTATTGACTTATTAACATCGATATCAGATCGTAACACTTGATTCTTTGATCTTCGTCAAACATTTACTCAATGTGTTACACTTTTGCCGGACGAATTTCTTTGCAACTCTCTTAGGGATTTCATAGACAATAATCTACAAAAGAAACTAGCAGTATTTTACCCTTTGAGTTTCAAGATTAAAGGATGTCAAATATCTCATTTTATTCGGCCCTGCGTGTTGTCTCGCCTAAGTGAAAGTGAATGTGTCTGCGTATATAGGTATTTTAATAAGCGGGGGTAAAAGCCATACAAAAATACTTTTTATTGTAATGTCAATTTTTGTATATTTAAATAAAACACATATGTTATTAGATTTGAAGAGACACTTTTTTGTACCATTTATTTCATTCTCGTGCATATTTATTAAACTATGTAGTTATAATAAAAATAAAACGTAATGATTGTTGAGCGAAATATCTTAAGAATATTCTGTATTATATGTATTTTGAGTTGCTTAGCAAATCTTGGGTTAAACTGTTGTGATTGTGTTTCGTTGTTTGGAAAAAAAACTGTTAAAGTCCGGAGTCTGGAAGTTGGCGGTGTAATAACACCCCCGTGTCTCGTAAAGCACGTTAAATAGTTGATCCTTCGTCCGATTTCTTAACCTTCTTGTAAGATTGCTGTCCCATCGAATTATTAGAGTGAGAGTTTAACAACTTCGCCTTCAATGCTTTCTATGTGAATATGTATGTATAAGTTTCCAGCGAATTGTATCAAAATAATAAAAGGTCCTAGAAGCTTATTACGTAATAATATGTAATAAGGACGACGTGATGAAAAAAGATGATTACATTAAGTAGGTCATCTAATTAATTTCATAAATGTTACACCAATATTAACCCACCATGCATCGGAGGTCTTTTGTTTCGCGTTATTGGGGCAAAGTGGAGATTAAACAGTAAATTAAACCTTGAAACACCACGTACATGTAATTTATAATGGATTTTATAATGTGATAAACTTAAGCAGTATGAACTTATCTGTTTTAGTAATAAATCTTGTTTGAATAGATGACAGATTTAACATGAATAATACGATAAATACTTTGATCAGTCTGAATATTGTTATCGAAGTCTGCTAGTTGCAAATATCAAATTCAATGATATTTTTTTTCTACAGAGCAATGTATCAAAAAATAAGATATCGAGAGCGTCCTGGGTTGACCATACAAAATAAACCTTGTAAATCTTATGTAAATATCTTATGTAAATATTTCACAACATCACATACATTGATCTGACCCCGTGTTAAGTAGCTTAAGCACTTGTTTTACAGACATCAGAATCAACAGTGGTATTACAAATATACTTAAATAGATACATATAACACCCAGACCAGAACAAACAGACATGTTCATGCACACAAATGTTTGTCCTGTGCGGGGATCGAACCCACGACCTCTTGCGTAATAGGCAACATCTAGACCATTACACCAAGCGGGTCGTCAAACCTTCTTTGCGCCAAATTTTATTTTTCTGTCCTAGACGATGATGACGCATGATAATTTATTTTTAAATGATAACACTTCAGATAATACAAAAAATTGGCCAAGTGCGAGTCGGACTCCCGCACTGAGGGTTCCGTACAAATACTATTTATGACGTATTAAAAAAAGTACTGAATAGATTACGTTCGAACCAATTTTCGTTGGTAGTTTTAATGGTAATGTACATTATATAATTATTTCAGTTTTATCATCCTCTTATTTTAGAAGTTAGAGGGGGGGGGGGAAGTCAAAGTGGAAAAAAGTGTGTCCCCCCGGACACACTTTTTTCCACTTTGGAAGGGTCTGTCACGCAAAGTATTCACTTTAGAAAAAAGTGATATTAGAAACCTTAATATAATTTTTAAAGACCTATCCATAGATACGGTGGGGACACGTATATGTTCAATGAAAAAAAAAAATTCGAGTTTCAGTTCTGACTATGGGGACCCCCCACTTTTTTTATTTTTTTTCTATTTTCGTGTGAAAACCTTGTTGCGGTTCACAGAATACATCCACTCACTAAGACAGACAGACAGACAGACATGACGAATCTACATATAAGGGTTCCGTTTTTTTGCCATTTTGGCTACGGAACCCTAAAAACGAGCAATAACGGTTGTTAAACAAATTAAAGTTATCCCTACACTGCTTCTCGCTCTGTTGAAGTTTAATTTCTCCGAACTCTTTAATTAAAAGCTGAATGTATTAACCAACCCTTTGTGTTTCTTTCAAGTGCAGTGATGTTTTCAGTTTCGAAAAATTAAAATTTGCTAAATAATAGTACCCTTTCAGGCGTTTCGGCTACGGTGGCCAATCTTTTAAACTTTCGCGTGGCATTATAATTAGTCAACATTACACCGGGACTAAACGCTATAATATTTTATAAATACCTGAGTACTTAAAAAATTATATGGCGTTTAGTCCCGTTGGAATGTTGACTTTTAAAATCTTTTATGCAGACTGTATCATACCTAGTGTCATAAGCGCGGGGCAAGCACAGATGCACTCCCTATTTCCTCATCAGGGGGGAAAGAAATGTGACACGACGGTTCTGTGCCGATCAGGCGCAGGACTATCAACCTTACGTGCCTTCCAAAGCATGGAGAAGAACGAAATGAAATTTTCGGTAACCAATCAGAAAAAAGTACTTTACCTCAGCAATGCGCCATCGACCTCCTCTTTCGATAAAAGAGAACATACGTATGAATACAAGAGTACAAGAAACGTTGTGGATAGGCTGCGAAGGTTTGTAATTAATTGCCATTCCTATCGGTTAAGGGGGGTTGTAATCAAACCATCTACGCTCGGGCTACGAAAAGGGCGTAGCAAGGACACAATTGTTTAACACTTTTGTAATGAACTTTAAAACAATGACTATGCACGAATAAAAGTTCCTTCAGGATTGACGTTATTAAACTATCTGAGTTGCACTATTATAGTTATAATATGAATCACTAACTAAGTTAATTACTAGCCAGTAGTAGCTTCTCTATGTGTACTAAAAATATTCATATACAACAGTTTAATAGTTTGTTTAGTAAATATAATAATATACATTTCAGACATAAAATGTACCAAGCAGCGCATGAACCAAGAAATTCAAAATTATTATTATATAACACTCTTTCTGGACTCGGACAACTGTTGCCAATTTATAACCTCATTACATTTCATTTGGGATATTTATTTATTGCTTTAACTTGAAAGTGCTTCCTACAGATACTATGCTACAGAGATAGTCACGAAGTATACAATAGATATTAAACGGTCGTCGGTAAGTTAGGCCGACCTGCTGGAATACTGCCGGAATCGAAGACAAATTAAAAATAAACGTTCACGCTCATTAAGCACCTACCGCCTACTTGCTTTGTTACCTTCCCTACAATTTCCATTAATTTATCGTTGTTACAGAGAAATGAATTTTCGATTTCGTCAGATGTTATTCCTTTTCTCAAAATTTTAAGAGTTGTTTTTTGCAAGCCAAGGAACATCAAAGTTGATGAGCACGCTCAAAGATGGCTTTCTAAAATATGCAAACAATGTCGGTGATATTCCGCTTTGAACCTCTGAATGAGTGGGAAATAATCATGGTTGCGCGTTAAATAACAATTAGACAAGGAATTAAATGGGGCACAGTTAACTTCGATAACGAAGATGATTTTCCTGTTGTTTTACCGGCACTTACTTTACGACGAGAAATGATTAACCTTTAACCGGAATGTTTAATTAGCTACGTTGGTGGTTTTTAGTTTTATAAAAGCCTACAATTTTAAGTTGTAAAAATCTTGTTACGGAAGTATATGAGTGATACTTTCACATAATATGGATTTAAAAGTCAACAGAGTATCGCAAATCTTTGATTGTTGATGAAATGTCTTGCTGAAAAATATGACCTGCACAAATATCATAATTCTATGAACATACTTCTCTACGCGCACTTAAAAAATGTCTGATAATTGGGATAATTTTGCATAACTATGCCTATGCTGTCAAATATGCCAAGGGGTACGTAGAATGTTATATTTTAGTGTGATAACAATTCAATGTTGTTTTAAGTTAGTTTCATATGATTCAATTCAAATCAAAGAGTCAGCAGTAAAGCCTATAATACAACCAACAACAATCCTGTATAAAATTAAATATTAACACCCTGTATAAACACAACGAAACCGGTAGAATTTTTATTTCTCACACATCCGATCAAATTCTAGCGTAAAATATTTTATCTGAATTTGATATTTACTACAAACCGATTTGAAAAGACTGGCCGATTTTGCTAGTTTTATTTTATAACTTATCGATAAATGGTTAGTATCTTTCCCACTTTTAGTTTGAAAAATTGAGACTGCAGTCGATCCAGATCATATTATATTTTATCGATGGTTCCGCCGGTTTCTGCAAAGTGATTTTGACTTTTTGGAGCCACGAAAGAATATACATACTTCTGTCTGAATAGTTATAACAAACTTCTGGAAAATAATCTAAAGTTCCGAACGAAACTACTCAACACATCGCTTTTAGTCCGTCACCCAATCAGGTTACTATCCTTGCAAAACAATGCTGATTTAAAGATCTGCATAATTTAGGTACGACAAGTGGGATCCTGCTTTTAATGGTACGGCAAAGAATCATTTTGATGCGTTTTTGCGTGCGCCACTAGATTTACACTGTCATACAAGCATTTCACGTGGGCCTCAAATCTTTATAGGTAATAGCACAATTTCCATGCAAGTCATCGGTTATTTCGCACAAGTCTGTAAAAGTTTTATAACCAAAATAACTGAAGATGTAGTTCTATAGAAGCGACTAAATTAATTATTATGACCAAAAATTAGTTAAATTTTTACTTAGGTACTCTTCAAAGACACCATCGGCACCTTTGTTCCGTCCCGTTCGCTAAGCAAATACGGGTTACGGGGGTAACATGAAAATAAATGTAGCATGCAAAGCCTTACCTACATGATAATACAAATAGCGGATAAGATCACAAATTGCTATGTTATCAACTGTCTTGTAAGAATGTATTATTAGTTCCAACTTATCGGAGCTATGAATCAAATCGAGCCAATAAGTGGATTAGGAAAACGATGGAATATTACCTAAATACCAGCACATTTACTACGCGAATATTTGTTTCATATTGAAAGAAATACGTAACAATAAAAACAATTAGTGCCTGCGAGAGGTTGGGTATTAATAAAAATTAACAAACTAGTTCTTTATTGTCTACATCTTTTTTTATTTCGTCAACAGCACATCAAACTATTCAAATCTGTCAAAAATCATTCAATCTATTATGGTTCATATTCAAATTGAAGAATTGACGACGGTTTATGTGTACATAATCTGATGTGCTGTTAACTGTACATAGAAACATGGTGGAAACATCCTTTAAACCGTAACAATAACATCCGAACAACTTGGAACAACCTCATATTTAAAATTGTATGTGTATGATATAGTGCCCTCTGTGAGTCGACGCTCAAAGTAACTTGTTTATAAGCACGATGAATATACTGAAAGTAGGTGGTGAGCATTAACTTGATGGCATTCATTCATTCAGGCCTCTACGTCTATGTCAGACGGCATAGGAGATGATATAAAAGTCTGAGGATAGATGGCGCTTAGATTGAAAATTAAAAACGTTGAAGAAAATAATTATACTCTTCTCTTCGCGACAATGTCATGCTCTAACAGCGTGCATTTTTTGTGTGTTTAAAAATCAATGTTTGGCGAATATTTTTGCATAATCCTATTTATATCAAGCTTACGCACAACGGATATACGGATATAATATTCAGATGTGTATTTTTGGTCATCTTATTTTTTATTAATGGAAGTTAATCTTTTGACCCTCCAAGAACCTTTAACAAAATGATCTAAATAGGTGTTAAGCTTTTATTCATAAAAAATTGCGGTGAACCCGTGTATGTATTTTTTACATAATTGAATCACAAAAAGCACAAATTCTGTAATTGGTAGACAACTTTTTTTGTCAATTTAATGCAGAAACTAATTTGGTTTTTCGTTTTTCATATCCCATTTGCCTATCTCATTTAGGTAGACACTGAAATTAGTCTAGTGTTTTAACTAGTTCCAGTAGAAACTAAGTTAAATGGAAATGTTTGTATGGGTAAAAAGTACTTAGTGAAATACCTGGCGTTGGTTTCCAATAGAAGAAAATGAGTCACGCGTGAAACTGAAATTTGCATGAATCTTTATTTGCATCCATCCGCGGCTGACGTTAAACCATTGAATATTAGTTAATATTTCTATACTTTCGCTATTGAAAATTTTGCGTCAATAGTTTATCAATCGAAAAAAAAAAATTAATAAATCTAATAGATCACAAACACGTTTAGATACCGCCTTTTCTTCTGGTTAAATATTTATAGTTTTATTTTATTGATTGTTATCATCGATAATTTTATCCGATTTCATGGTTTACTAGTTAAGTTAAATGAAAATAACTGAAATATATGGTGATATGGTCATAGATTTAAGTCGTACGATATGCTCGCAAGAATTTGAACCGTCCTGAAATTGTTACTAAGATTTAAAGCGACAGTCGCTTGTTATCACATTTTACAGCATGTCAAACAAAATATTGGCACCGTTTTCTGGCGTCGGGGCATAAAATTTAAATGTATGGTAGTAGTAAAACAATAGGTAACTCCTTAACGTATATACTAAGAACGGGGTAAAGTTCGCGGAAGCGTCAGTCGTGTGATGGTTCGGAGTGAGGCCATTGTCAAGGCGAAAGGAAAGACGTACAAGATCACCTTGATATCATTCAGCACTTTCTTTATTTGCTAGTAATGCGCCTCTGACGTAGTATGAAGACACACGTGACGTATTATTACCAATAAACGAGCGATGAGTGTGAAAGAGATTAATGTTTGTGCATACCGTATGTCTTTCTACGTTCGATTCATTGACATACATAATAATATCGTTATTATGTATAAATAATTAAATTTGAATTTTTTGGATAGTCCAAAGATTTCTTTGGATTATCTCACCAATTGCCTAGCCCCAAACTAAGCTGAAGTTTGTACTGTCGAAGTTTATAAAAATCTCGACTCGACTCGAGTACAAATGCCGATGTTCACACAAACATTTTCCCTAGGGTCTCTTAATACAAGACCAACGGGCTTATTAAATACACATGGTATACAGGGTTTTATTTTGCTAATTTTGGTTATATTTATCAAAAATTCAATTAGACATGTCACCGAGGTTTGTTGAAAAAATATCACGAACATATATTTGAAAAGTCTGTTCTATACTTCACTCCAATAACAGTGGTTGTGATTATCTTCGTTCGCAATCAGTTTGCGGTTCAGTAGTTAACTAATTATCTTATTACGGCGGAACATCCTACTTCCTGACGTTGTGTCAAATTAAGTCATAGTGACCACCTACCAGAGCTTTGTCTGCCAGTCAGGTCGCAAAAAATAAGCTTTAGCCTATTTTATACAATGAAAAACTGCATAACAAACATCTGGATGTATCTGTTTTGTATCTGGGTGTTTTTTTTGGTATAGCATGTATATTTGTAAAGATTAACTATGTATTTTAAAATTCTAATTCGCTGTCTGAACATGGTGCTTTGAAAATAACAAGAACAATACGTGTGTTTTTTCTGGTACATAATATACGTCAAGACCGTCCGTCGGTGCATATAATGACTTGACCGCTGCTTACGCGCCAGGCTGCCTCACTCAGGGGTTCCAGCCAAGATGCGATAGCTCCGTGGTGATTTTGTTCCCATAATTATTCACGCATAAGCGTAAACAATTTAAAATTGGTAGCCAAAGTCCTTTCGTAAGATGAAGAATATGGGAAAAGGGACAATATTGGCTATGGTTAACTTCCTTTAGAAAAATGTATGAAGCAAAGAAAGTTCAAGCCTGTCACAGTTTGGACTGAAATTATAGCTTAAGTGCCTTAGTAAATATCGTTGGTAATGCCCTCAAGAGTACAAATATAAGTACCATGTTTGCTTGGTGGACGCGAGAAAAAAAGGCGCCAATTTTGGCAATGCCCTATAATTATACATTTGTGCTGGTAGCTTTGTTGATATGATACCCGTAAAATAACGATGATTTTTATATTTAGTAGGCACATATTATTTAAGTTAAAGAAATATACGCGGTTCAAATAAAGGCTTTTATTTGCTGGGTAAAATAAGTTGACTTATAAAAAATATATCAATTAAGTCCTGCTATGGGTGTTACAACATTGTCATTTATTATTGAACCTACGTAATCTTCCCTACAAGACGCAAGTTAAGCCAAATCTGTAACCCGGCTCTGACGCTGTGTGACGCAAAACAAAACGCTCTTTCTTCAGCTGACTCACGTACTACGTTACTTTGTAGTTACCCTTTATTATTAAGCCAAAAAAGACCCGTTTATTGAGGGATGAGATATGGTGTTGCCTTTGCTTTCTGGTTGTAGTCAGTGTGATTGGACGGCAGGGTCGACTGACAAGATGCTATGACCACGAAGATGTAAATGATTATCCCAGTTTTTCGTGTAGGTGTAGCAATTTCCACCGATCGGAGACTTCTCCGGCAGAATATGCGGTAGAATCCGCCGCTCTAGAATTGGTCACAGTTATGAAAGCAAGTGCATGGTCCCGTCTTCTATGTACGTACTTACATGACAATGATTAAATCGTCTGTAATAGACGTAAAGGCCAATGATGATGATGATGCACCAATTAGCAGCTAAATTGTGAGCTCTACATACAGTATCAGCTTTCATAAAATTAACATTTTCTCATTAAACTACATACCTTTATTATGAACATAACATTGAATAAATATGTTATTTTAATAGAGTTATTTAATCTAGTAACCCTGGAAATCTTCTTAATACAATATGACTTGTGATGATTTCTCAAGTTACTTTTCTCTGACAGGTGCATATTAATAATCGTATGCATGTAAGTTTTATTTTTATTACCACCCTACAGTCAAAACATTATTGTTTACATTTACCTCTATACAAGAAGCCTTTCTCTGTTGCCATGTCATATATTTTGTACGAATATTCAATGTTTCTACCAGTAAGGCAATGTCAACTGACAAAGTCACAATGTTAACTGTACTTATTGATACAGTATTGCTAAGTAATATGATTGCTGATGTTAGGAGAGTACATATTCGCATGTTAGTACTAGGTATACAATCAAATTATTAATGTATGTATAATGTAGTTTTGATTTATTAACAGATCGAACGATGGTGGTTCGGAAGTAATAACAATAATGTCTTATCATAATTGATGATAATTATTTTCTGCAATTTTTTTACAATATTTCACGACTAAATTAGCATTGCAACATTTCAACAGCTGAATTAATCTGAATTCCCTTTCAAGAAGTTACGGGAAAATTTCGTATAATAATGATTCAAATTAAAATTTCTAACTGCGACCTCATTTTTTTTTTCAAAACCAACACACTATATTCACCTCATATGCATAATATCTTTCTTGTTATAAAAGTCTGTAACTCATTTGACACATCGCTGTTCAAATAACATTAATTGGTCGAAATAATGTTCAAGTGCACACTTCACACAAGCATTGTCGTTGCAAAAAAAAACATTCCAATAAGTACTTCTCGCTTGCTTGCTTAATATATGTAGGTATATTTATTTTGTTTTTTTTAGTATTTGTTCCTATATAACGACTACTTATAATAAAATAAAAATGTAAGTGACCAGTTGTACAATATGAAAAAAAAACAAAATAGTCTTCAGATTTTTCGCATTCATTTTATTGACTCATGAATAAAATACATTTAAGGAATCGACTTCGACAGATGTTGCCGAGTTTATTTGAAAATCTATTAGATGTCCATTATAGTTCAATATTGTATATTATGGAATGTTTTACCGACAACTGTTTTTTTCTGCTATGTGCGAAACGTTTTGTATTTACGTTGACGCCTTCAACAATGTTTGGACAAGTACTTTGCATAACCGTCCGGAGAAGTCGTAAGTTCATGGTTGCGTTCTGTCCACAATGAGACTCATAAAAAAGACATACAAAGTAAAGCAAACTGAGACGAGGTACCTACTTGCAAATTAGTAAGTTGACGATCTTGTGAGAAAAGGGAGTAAGTCAATAATTCTCAAATTAGGTGTTGCATTTGTTTTTACCCGAGGATCTTTTAATAAAATTCGATGGGATTTAAGGGTCAATGATATTTAATTATTTAACAATTTATTTACTCTCTGGAAAATATTTTTAAAATTTTTATTTATGTTAAATAATAAGTGGGTATTTGACCGCAATTTCACCTGATGGAAAGCGATGTTGTGGTCGAATGCGTCCTGTGATTCTTAACCTTTATAGTTTAAGAATTACTTAAATATAGAACATATTAAATAAATATTATTGAACTGTGACATATTTAAAGCAAGGTGTGGGTTAGATAGCAACAAAAACCATTAAGTAACAGGGACCTTTTTAAATTTTGGTATTAATTTAAAAAACATGTGAACAATTTTACACGATCATATAAGAGCACTATTGCTGAAAAACTTTTCGTTTCATAAAATAACTGACAATGCGAATATAACATGCCTCGTAAATGTCATAGCGAGCACTAATCGTGAAAAACAATATCTGCTGCAATCGTTAGCAATGTGAGAAGGATCGAACAATAGCGTTTTTTTCAATAAGCAGCCTTTAATAATAGCGGTACTTTAAACTTTTCTAATTATGTCCGTCTACATCTCAGACGCAGAGATGATAGAACATTTTATTACCTAGCTAACACGTGTCTCGAAGTGTGCTAAGAAACTCGTCTACAGGTTTTCTATATAAGCGGATGACAGTCGTGAGAAGTCGAGGGGACTTTATGTTTTTGGCTAAAACTAATACTCCGAATATAACACGACAAACAGGTTTATTTGCAGTTTGAATTTTTATAAAGCTGGCATTTTTCGAAACCACTTAATAATAGTTTATGAACTGGTGTATGCTACTTATATTTCGTAGAGATTTGGAAGGGAGTTTCCAATTTTTTAAATAAATAATTTTCATTTTTTTGTTTAGTGATAAACAATTTAAAGACTTAGAAAAATAGTTTTAAAATGTTAAAAGACAATCTGACAATGTATCTTTTTATTGGTATAATATTTTATGATTCCAACATAATTTTATGATTTTTTTACCGCAATATTAATTAGTAATAATTCGTTTTAGTTCAATCAGGAACCACTCCGCAATACCCTATTTTACGCATTCAAAGTATGCATACAAGCCTTATGCTGCCAAAATTTTTCAAAGACCAAAAAAATATCATATGTAGGTATCTTCTCATCGTTTTGCTAATAAAATCTGCTTCTTTTCTATGTTAAAATATACTTTAGGCGAGGTTAATAAAAGTAGCATACTTTGGGACCACCCAAATCCATCTGATTATTGTTAAAAGATAAGAAGTTAACATTCATTGTAGACTTATTTTGCATACTCATACTATTAGATATTGTTTGAAGCATACAAGTTGTACATATGGGTTCACTTTATCACCTATATAATAGTAGACGATATTGGTTCGTTTGCTCGGTTTTGGTATTAAGAAATATGACATGTTTTAGGTTCAACTGCATTAAAGGAAATGTGGGTATTGTTTGACTGAGGATATAGGCAATCAAAGATTGTTTCCTACTTATCATAACTGTTATTTTTTAAAATCAATAATGTTGCTAATTGTTTGCAAAATTCTGTTATGTAGAAGACTTATGAGAATTCTGACACGTTCTGGAAATTATCATCCTTTTCATATTGGAGGCGTGGCAATAACGTAAATATGTATAAGTTATATTAACATGTTGGAAAACAAATACATTTTTGCTTCATTTGTAAACAGAGTAGTAATTTAGTAAAAAAAAATCGTATAAAATGATGGCTTCGTCTTTATCATTATTCTGGTCATTTACCTTTATAGTACACTTTACGTAGGTTTTTAGGAATAAAATAATACCAGTAAACTTTGTAATTGATATTTAATAATTATATTTATAAATAAAAGTCTACATAACAACATTTTCTGCTAATACTAGAAGGTCATTCTCGACAGCAATGTAATTTTAACATAAAATTACTGGAACCTTCACAATGTCCGACAAAATCGCTAGTTGGAGTAGAAAAAATCTTATTTAAGTTCCTTGTAAAACCAAGGAATAACAAATTATCTACAAAGTTCCGAAACCAGCTCGCACCGGTTTCGAATAATCAGTCGAGTAACACAACTGTCACAAATAATTTACATAGTAACATAGATATAAACAAATAATCTCTACACTGTAGCTCCGAATGGGAACTAAATAATTATAATAATCTCTTCGGACTTTTTGAAAAGCTATGATCCGAATTATACGTTTCACATTTCGCGTAAACTTAGAGGTCAAGGAATTATCAGTTCTTTGACACCAACTAATACAACCTCCTTATTTGTTTATACCTATGAAAATACTGCTAAATAACATACAATCCAATAACTATTATTCTTACAGGTAGAGCGTGCCAAATCTGACTTGTGGTTTCGATTTTGCAAACAGATTGGAAGCTGTCTTGAATATGCTAATGAGAGGCCTGAATGTGGTCGTCTCTGGGTGATGATAGTAACTTTCTGGTTGCTGGTATTGGTATTGGTATTGTTTGTAGAACTGGTTGCTGAATTGGTTGCTGTACTGGTTGCTGTATTGGTTGTTGAACTGATAGTCGTACTGTGTGTCTCCACTGCTGCCGGGAATGACGTTCGAGATGTAGGCATTGTTGTTGTCGACTGTCTGGTAGCTCGAAGAAGATGTGAAGGAGGCAGCTGTAACAAATAATATTAATATTATAGTACATATTTCATGAATTTCGATTAAATATAAAACCAAGCCAGTATATACCAAAAGATGTCTCAAATCTAGATATTTTTACAGAGTAATCTAATTATTGGACCATGTTTTCAAAGTTATTTTTAATGTGATATTAAACTATTCTTCTAATAGTAAATCACTAACAGTTTGGGTGCAATAAACGAAATTGACATATCGATTAAAAATAATAATGGCAGAGATTTAGTGAAATACTTACAGCATAGGCCAGAGTATTTCTGCGATTCGGACAGGCCGTATGTGCTGCAAGAGGGGTATCCCTTCTCGTAAGGAATGACGCCGAGCACATTGCCGCCGGGTCCGTAGTTGCACACGTAGAGTTTGGTGTAGCCTCTAGCCGGGTCGTAGTAGAAAGTGAAACCGCAGCCGACGAGAGATGTCTCACCCCAGACCAGCTAAACAAAAGAAAAGCTGCACGTTATTATATTGCCTCCAATCAAACGTAAAAAGAAAAAAATACGTAATTTTTCACGCTATAGACACCGTGCGTAGTGCGTAGACTCTGCCATCTTGTGACTCATATTCAAAACTTTTACGCAAAATGTCAAATTTTACTGACAAACCACAGAAAAAAAAAAAACGGGATTTGAGCGCCCTCCTTAGTTTCTGCACGGTGCCCATATGCAACGATTTTTTGTCTATTGACAATTAGGTAGGTATATCTCTTCTTTTACATCCGATGCAAAACTGCATTGTTAATTTAATATTATCGCTAGTTATGGCAAAAGTAGTAAATAATATGACAGTAATTTATTCTTAGTTTGATCAACCCGTGACAGTGACCTCGTGAATATTTTATTTTGCTTCCGAAATTTTCCTTAGGAAATCCTTAGATATTTACCTGAGAGTAATGTCCCGTTCCGTGTCCGCCGTTGATTGGCTTGAATCCGTAGATCTTGACTTCGTCGAACCAGGCTTTGATCTGAGTCATGAAGTCGGGGGTGGTGGTGGATCCCGCGCTTGGTGGACGAGTGGTCCACGTGGCCGCGAGGTTCTGGCCCACTGGGAATCTGCCCACATCACGTTGAGAAGCATGGTCGTGCGCAGGAGTGCACTGGTCAGCCCAACGTTGAGCTGTTGCTGCTAGCTCCTCATCCCATTTCTATAACAATAAGACAAACGAATTAAGATTTTTTCACTTAAACCTACACGCTGGGTCGAAAGTCCCAGGTGCCGACTGACATTCCTCTCTATTCTACGCGATGGACCTGGCACCCGCACGGAGAATCCATGGATAGCTAAGAAGTTCGTCTCATTAAAAATTAACAAGTCACCAAGGACCATGCTTGTAAAACTAATTTTTAATGCGATATTAAATTCGAAAAATAAATCACTAAATGTCACAACAGTCGGTATTATGTTACAAGTTTCGTGTTTTACTACCAGAATTAATATTAATGATGTGAATTGTGTGTGACAGGCAAATCAATTTGTATTTAAATATTGTGAGTTCACATTTTTAATTACTTTTTATAAATATTATACTTTAAGAAAAAATGCTCAGCAAAAAATTTAAAACAGATTTTAGGAGATAACTTTTCTTAAAACGAATGTAATATTGAATTAACTTTGACTGGACCGTATATGACGTAGCGCTTGTTGAGCATCACGAAATTTCTCTTGATTGTATTGGTTAAATTGCAACATATTGTTTACAATTGGGCATCTTAATCGTTTGATGAGGAATAATGTTATGACTTACCATTTCCATCATATTTGCCGCTGGTGGCTGACTGGAGATTTGTCCCAAAGCAACGGACTGCCTCAATCTATTGTGAGCGTCGACGATCTCTTGTTTCTCCGCTGCACTCAGCCCTCCGGACTCTACGGAAAGACGTTTCGTTAATATATACCCTTTAAACTTCTTATCAGTCCCTACTAGCGATGACTCAATTTATTGTACATATTTAAATTTTGATCACCCATAAAATACCTTCTAAAAGCAATTGTCAAGGTGGAATGATTAAATAATTCATAGGATTTATCTGATTTATTAAAACCCGCTAATACAGGTGTCTGTGTCAATAAAATTTTATGACCTCTACCCATACGGGTATGCTAATTGGAGCATCTTTTTGGCAAAACTGGTTCGCAAATTCTAGACTGGGTGGCGGCTTGGAAATTTATTACCTTTTCAATTGAAAATTATGTCATTTTTATTTTAAAGGACTGCTTAAGGTTCTTCATTGAATTTATTCATATTGAAACAAGTTAGTTTCCAATTATCACTACACTGCACATTTTAATAAAATAATCAGGACTGTCATTGTGTTTAATGGAAACAAAATTAAATTGAGTGGAGGATCAACACTTTTACAAAATAGAAATAAAAATTACTTACTTATTAACCGTTTTGAACCGCCACAACCCTCTGCTGCTGAAAGGAGCATAGCTCCCATAACAAACAACACTAAGGACATCATCTTGTATTTAGAGTTTATTCACAACACTTGAAACTGAAATTCAATTACACGAGTAAGTTGAGATTCGCAACTAAAGTTTAACACTTATTTACGAAACGTCGAACTTTGTTTAAGTTATAGCCTGTGATCCGCAGCACAACGTGCGGCGCGCTCAACAGGATTTTGCGGTCTGTGCGGTGAGCTGGCGCGCGCTCGCTTAAGTACCCTCAGCCGCGTTACCATGGAGACGGAGCGACGCCGGCCGCCCGCTGCGCGCGCGCATCGCCGGCTACCACCCGCTACTACCGCGCTCACACCTCCTGTACTACCTCAATTTGCAACCCTAAAACTATCATCAGCACACAATTCACACATCGTTTTTGCACCTCTTCTGAAAACATCCAATTTTATATTCTTTAAAATACGTTGACTGACAAGACAATAGTCAGCCAAGCCTATTCATGGATCGTGTAGTGTCTTCAGTTACGAAATAAAGAAAGGTTAAATGTGCATCGGGCGACCACTTTTTATCTGCAGTAATAATTTAAAACTCATTATGCTCCATCCGGTGGTTGTCAATGAAATCGAGTTCTTGTGATGTGTCCAACCTGAACGTGGAAATATGTTGACAGATATTGGTCGGAACGGAAGTGGTCTTTAAGCAAAATTATAGGCAACTCGAAAACAAGGAAAGAATAATATGCAATCACCAGTTTTTTAAAGCAACTTCGCTTTATGTTTTTTAGAGTTATGATTAAATTATTATTTTTGCGGTTTGCCATTTATAAATTTGTGAGCGTAAAGAGTTATTAAAAGCAATAACGTTATAATTTTCTTTTATTTAAATGAATGATGGCTTTAATGTCAGAATCAGTTTCGAAAGAATCATAACTAGCTTTATAATAAATCTCTAGATTGCACCTGAAACAAGTTAGACTTGATTTAATATTAGTATCAGAAACAGAAGTCTATAATTAATTGTGTGTCGTCTGATCAGTGAACAGAGGACTCGTATCTCATTTAAATCGAACAATTATTTTACAAACAGGTGAGATTTTAGCCAATGCAAAATAAGGATAATTTTGCATAAAATACTAGAATTGTTGTTAGGTATGCTAAAAAACTGATATTTAAATGATTTAAAATACACTCACAATTTCCCCAACCATTTACAAAAAGCATATTATTTTATGAATCTACGATAAAATTCTCTGAAATCTGGTTCCAAAAAACATTAGATGAAATATCAGTACCTGTACAAGCTGACTTAATTAAAGCAAAACATAAATACAAATGCATATTTCAAGAGTTTTAATAAAGTTGTGTGAACTGTGACATATTTTGAATAAACTTTACAATCAATAGTAATAAAAATGGGGCCTCGAGATATAAATAACAATGACCCATATGAAAAAAAATACCAAAGAATCTGTATTAGCATTTGCATTAATATCACAAAATTATTATTTTCCAGAACTTTTTATGAAAATAGAAACACAGTTTGTTTTTTGATTTGCAAATAAATAATCAGTTTCGGTTACTCCCTTAGTAAATAAAATCTTATTTTGAGGGAAGTGCATTAAAGGAAGAATTTTATTAGTAAAAATATTTGTTGTAGCGAATAATTTTACTAATGATAAATAAGAGCAAAAAATAAAAATAGTTATTTAAAAAACTTCATCAAACAATTTTATAACAAATTTAGGGAGTAATATTAAAGCGGCTTTTTAACGATTTCAATATAATATTTTTTAGCAAAATAACAGTATGCCTAGTACTATTTTAGTTTATTAGTTACCAACCGCATTGTTATAAGAATATAAAGAAAGTAACAAAAGTATTTCATAAATCGGTACGGGTCGAAAAGTCGTTGGTTCGAGGTCCGATCAAACGTTTGAGGTGACAACCTGTCTGTTGCCATCCAATCCGGTTTACCACCTGAGGTGAAGTTTTGCTCGATCTTCCCAATTTACATATTAATGACATATATTTTAGTGACTTTTTATTTTACGCGACAGCATTCGGTACAGTTTTATTAGTTCGTTAATTACTGAAAATCAACGTTATGGCTTTTTGGCAGTTGATTAGCTAATTACAAAGGGTCTCAGCCTATTGAATTAATTAAATTAAATACTTGAAACTATGTTCCAGTTGGTAGTAATTTTATTTTATCAGAACAGCAACAGATAAAATATCCAAGCATGAAACCTCATGAAGATTTTAATAATTTATATTAAAAATTATAAATTTGGGTACCATAAATATTTAATCGTAAAGTTTTCGCTTTATTATGTGGTCTTCAGTTACAAACGCAATGTACCAACCACTGAGCCATGGTGACAGTCCGAAGAATATTAACCTAATTTTTCCAGTTCATTTTTTAATGTGAATTTTGATAAGTTGAGAACCGCTAAACCGAAATATGCTCGTACCATCAAATATTTTATGGATTATGATAATCTAATCTTTGAACATATATAAAATGTAGGTTAGGTATAAAGCGTTGCTAGGGGTCCCGGGTCAAGCGAGTTCGATAACTTTCAAAGATGAATCAACGATCCAAATAGATTTTATGGATATTCTTTTAACAACTTTACTAGTATATTTTTGATCGGCCAAATATGGAGGCTATTATGTATTATAGTGACCTCTACTGGGTCAGGCATAGAGCCAACGGTTAATACCTATGGCTTAACTTTATATTGAAGTTGCACAAGTGCAACTGCTTATTTAAATCTGATATTTCAGTCCGTCCCGGGATTCAAACCAATGCCTTTATTAACTGTCGGGAAATGCTTTTACGCATAACCTCTGTGAGGGTTATATGAGACTCCTAGAAGAGCCAGATTATCCACTAATACCCGACAGGTTGTGCCTGAGATCTGAGCTCTACCCACACACACCCCCTCTAAAACACCCACTGGGCGATGTGAAAGTACCACCTTAGTAGATATCTATTACTACTACGCAATGGAGTCCGTTCAATAAAAAATGTAATTTAACATGATTTTAAACAAATTGACATATAAATTGCAGACCTTGACAATTCAAAGATGATAAATAACGCAAATGTATAATCTAGTTTCTTTATAAGTTCAATATCAAGGACAAATCTTGCCTGATGGCACTGATATCAGGCAAAAGTTGTCTTTATATACATATCATAATACAAGCAAAAAGAATCGTAAAGGTTTACATTGATTTTATCTGGTTGCGTTTAGAGTCTTTTTATTTTTATGCGGGTATTAAGAGCATTAGAAGGTTCGCTTGATGGTTGCCGCCGCCCATGGGAACGGTTGGGAACGATAATGGGAACATGGCAAAGGTTGCCTGTGCATGCCCTTGCACCATTCCCTCCCCATTCCAGACCTGAATACCGTGATCACACTAAAGGCATAAAATAACTTGTAGTTACATTCTCCTAACATCACATACATAAATCTGACTCCACGATAAGTAGCTTTAAGCACTTGTGTGACAGATATCACAAATGGTGGTTTTACAAATTAACTTTTACATATACCTAACACGCAGACCAGGACAAACAGACATGTTCATGCGCACAAATGTTTGTCCTGTGCGGGAATCGAATCCGCCACCCCTTGGTCTAATAGTCAATTTTGACCACTACACCAAACGGGTTCTAACAAAAAAGATAGGTTTGAAGTTTATTTATTTATTTTGCATGTTATATGGCGATCAATATCTTGCTACGGTTACAGTGTTCTTTAGAGGGGGTATTTCTCGAAGAGCAACTATTTTGAGGCGCATACAATGAGCCACACTTTCGCCAAGAGCTCCAACAGTTAGCTATTATCTATTCAAAAGTTAAACATTGGTGGACGAGGTTCTTTTAATCTTGTAACTCGGATCGGCGGCGTTTTATTCCTATTCCACTGGAAGTGCCATTAAACTCTAACTTTCGTACGATATTGAGAAGAAATAAAAAAGCTTTAGGTACAGTCATGAGTAATAACATAGAAACATCCTTAAAATTCAAATTTATGTAGCAACATGAAATCGCAAAAATAAATATGCTAAACTACGGCCTATAATAAGGTAAACGCTAAATTATTTCAAAATGAACTACACAATTCTATCAAATAATTGTAAACAATAGGTAATCAAAATGTTATATTAACTTTAAGTTACAAAATACGTAGTAATAAGTACACAACCAGCATTCAATAAATTTGTATGCTAACATTAATATAAATAACATAATTATTTCTGTATAAAAAACAGCGATAGTGTTATATTCCTGCATATTAAAATTTTATGATTTCAAAACAATTCTACATCTTTCTTAATTATAATTAACAAGCAGATTAACTAATTTCTATTATAAAAATATTTGATTATTTTTATAATAAAGCAGAACGAACTTATTTCTTTGGATGGTTATGACAATAAATTTTTGTATATCCCATCGAAAACCAGTTCATTTGACTTTGAAATTAATAGTCTCGAAACTTGGTAATGTTTTTATAATAATTATACATAGTTGCAACATATTAAAATTTAAACACCCTTATTAAGTATTTCAATTGTGATTCGATTTTGATGAGGTTCTTAAAAGCTTATTCTGGAAAGTTCTTTAAGCATTGTATCTCAGAGGCAACTACCAAGTGTCGGTCCTGAATGTTATTGAATGCCTTTTTTTCTTATTTTATCCTTTTGCTTTGTCGCAATAGAAGTTAGAAGGTAGGTAGTAACCATATTTCTGGCGGCAGGCCGTAGGTCTTTCCGTTCTGTCGAGAATGACTAAACCAGTAACCATCATTCGTTTGACCATGATTTATAGACACGTTAGAAGAAGAAATAAATTACACTTATAAATTGGCTCATTTAACCGACCAGAACTACGAATCCATAGTGTAGTTACTACATTTACATATTAATTTTAAACCAGAACGAGGAATGAACCATACTAAAACCAGTTCCAGATATTCGTAATGTCACGAGACGGGCGTCTGGCGGGCGTCGTGCAAATCAGACGGCTCTGGCAGACAAAGCGGCTGCTCGGAACCGCGCAACTACACGCATCGTATCTACATGCAATCACAAGTTACGGGATAATATACCTTCCCACTATCCCATAAAGATGCAAACGTATTACACTATATCTCTGGTTATGACGAGCATCTCGTATGCGTAGGCGCATTCGAGATGCGTTTTCAATAAATTCAATGCCATAACAGGTGGAATCGTCATTGTCCGAACCCTCATCAGGAAGAAGTGAGTGTAAAGTAAATATTTGTTTTACAAACAAGAGTTAAATGCTGTTTCGTGAGCGAAAACTCGTCAACGTCTTATTGAGATAAATATTCCTTTATTTTTTTAATGTCACAATGATATGCATTTTGTGCAAGGTTTATGGTTGGGATTCAAGTTGAGCGGTAACAATACTTGTAAAGCTAAGATCAGTAACATACACACTTGTTCGGTCAATAACAATACCTTATTTTTCGACTCTCAACGATTTCTTACAGATTGTACTTAGTATTTGTTAAAAATAAAATAACATCTGCTACCGACATCAAATCATCTCTATGAATTTCATAGACTTGAGTTTTAAGTCGTGTCTTCTAATAAAATATTCTCTCAGGTACATAGTATAACGCTTCTTCGTTTGCTACGATAAACATAATTAAACGCTTTAAAAAGGTTACAGTAAGCTCATGACAAGTTATTTTCAAAAGTTTATCGATTACAAATAATAACAAGAAGCAAATACTCTTACTACCAAGGGGTTTGACGCAGTTAGTCCGTCACGACAAATAGCAAATGATTAAATATGTTTGCTTATGCAAGCAAAATTTGTCTGGGATCAATACAACCACATCCTGTTAACTTATATTCAAATCGATTTACAAAGTCAAACTTGTTTTACCAAGTTGGATATGCTGCGAATTTAAATATAATAACATTATTAGAGAAGTAGTGGCCGTTATCAGAGCACATTATGTTATGTAACTTCCACATTTACTAGCTAGAAGATGTGCCTCCAACAGTTTCATAAATATGTATGTGTTACAAATAAAATGTCATGTTGTAAATTAGAAGCCACTCGAAGTATAATGTGGATTAGAATAAGTTATTCTTTTTCAACCAGCAATTTTTTTTGTCATTATTAGCTGAGCTTATCTTATTTTACGAGGCCGAGTCTGTTATTTTTAAAGATACATAAGTACTTATTTAAAAATAGAATAAGTCAAGCAACATTTAGGTGGGTGATCCATTGAAAGAATTCAAGATTCTGGTTATGGTTAGTGTAGAGAAGTATTTTATTGACAATGTAAATGAAGTCAAATGTTTGATATACTTAGATTCATATTTGATACAATATTTAAAATACCATTTTCATATTGATGAGAACTGAGGGTAACGAATAAGCAGCTTAATCAGCTTTATAAGATTATGCGAATTAGTTTAGTTTTACTATGTTAATATTTTATTTTAACACGTAATAAAAATTTGCTTTATGTTGAAATGTTTCAAATAACGTCATACGTACAATATTAAACTTAAAGTGTCTGTTAACAATTCAACAGGTATTAAAATAGTGACTTGTGTCATTCGACATCTATGTAAAGCTCTTTAATTTATTACTGTAATAAATCCGTTTATGTATCTTCAATGGAAAATTCTGATGTATTATGTTCAACCTTCAGTTTCGATTTTAAGATTTATACTTTCTAAGTCTAACTAGTAGTAAACAATTTTATAGCTTCGCAGAAAATCGCGAACTGGGGACAAGTTCAAAAGGTTATGATTTGGTTTATGGTTGTGCCGATCGAAGCGATTAGGAACAAGTTTACTGACATTTTGACAAAGTTTTTGTTTTGATTCTGTAGAGAGATTCGAAAGTGCATTTTATTATTGAGTTTGTGAATTCTGCTTTTTGCTTCTACATTTTAAATGTCTTTTTGTCAACACAGCCAATTTATGTTGGGAATCAGCATTAACATTGAAAACAAAATTTATAAAAAAAAAAATTTACTTCTTATGTGAGTATTATTTAGAACAAAAAACTATGTCCAAAATCTACCTGAGCTCTTTTAATAAGTGAAAAGTAAAGCCAACGAGTGTAAGTGTTCTCAAAGTTCTACTTATTTCAATTCACCTTTTTCCTCTTCCTTTGCTTCTTTGAATCCTACTTCTCAGAATAACTTTCACTCGTGGACGCAATGCAATCACTCAATTTGTTATATACTTAGCATTTTTAACTGGATGACTGATTACATTTGTCAGTTGCAAACTTTCTCTACTGCTTTTATTTTTAGACTTAAATGTAAAGCATTAGTCATACTAAACAGATTAGGTTAATTTTAGGTCAATAATCATGGTTTTCATTCAATGTTTATATTCAGAGTTAACATACATAGTTACATAGTCACTTTTGCTTTTTAAACGTATCTTCTACTCGTACTTTTTATTCAAAAGTATGTTCCAAAGTTGATTGAACAAAGGATCAAATTCCTTAAATACCCTTTGGAGACGTTCAATAAAAGAGGGACTGTAAAGGATTAATCCTATTACTTGTATTGAAGATTGATTTTGGTAATATGTACATTAAATTTAAATTATTGTTTTTATACGATAAAATGTAGATAAAAATTGGTTCCATAGACAAAGTAATCAAAGAAAGTCAAAATAGATAAAAGAAAAACATAACTCAAATAACGTTTTATAACCGTGTGGGTTAAATTTTTAATGTGTGAAGCATTTCCACCTCATATGATATATTATAACAACCTTGTTTTTAATTTTCATGGTCACTTATAGCTCCTTAAATTAATGTGATCATACTTTATACCAATCAAGCAATGTTTTCTTGGAAAACGATACAGAGGTTAAATTGTGGTCAAGACCTTACTTATAGGCTTGAGGAAGTTAATGTGTACATAATTACTTTTATAGACCACAAAGTATGTCAGTAAACGGTTAACGCTGCAGTAACATATCAATCAATCCTTCGAATGCTCCTCAATTTTTCGTCTTTATTTAACCTCAGGTAAAAATGAAAGTTTTTCTACATAACACGAAATTACGACAATTCCTTTTAGATGCGGGTTCTTAGAATTGAAATTAGTTTTAACCCACTTTTGTTGTCAGCGTCAACCTCTTGTCATGGTTTTTGCAACTTTTTTTATATCATGCCATCAAGTCCAAAATGTAAGGATGCCATCAAAGTTTAAAATCCGTCCGCATTCAGGATGTTCCCGACCAACCTCTTTAAATGATTGTTTATTGTACATATTATTGATTGATTAGTTTTGACAAGGAATGTCTTTTGTGTTATTTTGAAACCTTTGGAAAATGAAGATTAAATTGATTTTATAATTTTAGTTTTTATTATATTTTAATACAAAACTACTTGAAACAGTGGGCACAGGTTAGATTTAAAGGAAGTTTTCCTCAACATGTTTGCTTTGGTTTCAAAGCTGGGAATTTAATATTTGTGGTGGCAAGAGTGGTGATTAAGCCAAAACCCATCTTTGTTACGTAAACAAGATTTCAGATGAAGGAGGCCTTTGCCCTACAGTGGGAGTGGGACATTGATAGGCTGGTAATTGACTTTTCTTTAGTCGATATTATATTTGGCCCTTGTGTCCCAGGAAATTAGCCACTGAATACCGCGTTTCGTTCCGATGCATTGGTGGATGGCCACGGGCATCAGCAATTGCTCTGCGAGCAACCCTGAAGAATGCTCTGAGATACTTTGAACGTATCCACAGTACTTATAAGTAGGTTAAACATCGCGAGTTCTGATTTACTGTTACAACTACGGTCTGATCACAGGTGATGAAGAAAAATAATGATACATTTATGCGAATGTCTTTTAATTGTCGTTTTGTGATTTACTAGTATTGCATATAGAAAAATTGTGGTGATAGTGGTTTGTAGCTCAATCGCATCGTCAATTTGATGAAAAATGAAACCTTTATTCATGTAAGAGGTTAAAAATCTACATATATATTGCATTCAATTTTGAATGTGAATCATCATTCATTTTACGTTTTGTTGTACCTTTTATAAGAATATATAATTTTTATCTTTATAAAATGTCAAAATTTGATTGCACAAAAACACAAGGAGGGCAAATACAATCTTAGGGAGATTGTATCAGTGACTTTGAACAAAAAATAGATTGCTGTTTTATTTTTAGTATTTTGAAATTTTGTTTACAAAATCAGTTTATTTTTTGCTATGAAAAATGTATCCCTTCCCTCTTTATGAAAATTGCATTAATTATATGTAACGTTAAAAACAACATGCATCTTTATCTTAAATATCTTGTCATATATGACTGTAAGTTTCTGTGTGTGAATTAAATATTCGTGTAATTATTGTCTCAAAGCTAAGTTTCCTTAAATATATTGATTATTTTATTAGTATTTATAGATTTTGTTCAAAATTATGCAAATGAAGTTGAAGGCAAAGGCTCGTAAAATATAAAATACGACGTTTTTCTTATTTTTAGGAATATGTAAATTATTGTACTTAATTATAGAAGTCGTTCTAAAAATAGTGACAACCACACTTTTAAAATAAATACAGGCCAATTAAAATAATACCCGAAATGAACAATAATGATTATATGACATCGCCTTCTGTTATGGATTTTTCTCGAATTGGTTTCTGATTCGAGTGCGGTCGTCGACCTTTGTTTGTTTGTTACTGATCGTGACCTGCATAGTATTTTGTTTATTGACAACCTGTTATTACTTCTCTTGACGTTTAAACTACCTTCCCGGAGCAGTGATACTGTGGAGGTCTTGCTACCGAGTTTTGCACATTTTGCACGTGAGAAGTCTTTTCGAGATTGTCTGGTTAGCTACCTCAAGATAAATAAGTTGGGCTGAGTTTCGTTTTCTTTAGTAACTAGTTACTATGTACAGTCAGCGACGCCGATCACATTTCTGAACACTTAGAATGATTCGATACTATTAGCGCGATGACTGTTTCCATATTTATGGCGGTTTGACTGAAACGATGTTGGATGTGTCGACTTATAGAACGATAGATATAGAATGCTGACATCAATACGGAAACTTTATTTGTATCGATATTATTGACTATTTGGATGCATATAGACGGAACAGAACAATTTGAAAACCCTAGTGTTACTATGTATTAGACGCTGACTGTATACAGTGTTTGTTCATGCGCTCGTCAGTGTATAAACATAACGAATAAACAGTTAGTTTTTACAGTACTTTAAAAGCTCTCAAATATATTTAATTTTGAATACAGAATACAAGAAAATCTTTGCATTGTTTCAGGTACGTTGCGGCGTGAATCGGAACACAAAGGTGAGTTCTTTTTCTTATCAAATCAAGTGATTTAAGAATGTTTTTGCCTTTTCGTTTAACCTGAAAGAGTTGGTTATCTAATATCTTAAGCTGAAGTAATATATCACTACATAGTATAAAACAAAGTCGCTTTTTCTGTGTTGTCTGTTGTATGTCCCTATGAACGCTTAAATCTTGAAAACTACGCAACGGATTTTGATGCGGTTTTTTTTAATAGATAGAGTAACTCATGAGGAAGGTTTTTATGTATAATATCATCCATTAAATAGTGGACAAGTACCACGGGCGAAGCCGGGGCGGGCCGCTAGTTGTTGATAAATTCGACACATCCCACATTTTCTGGTTACTTTGTCCAGTTCGTGAGTTCTGTGACCGTGACATTAGCAACCGTTGCCAAATATTGGGAGCTGTAAGCTTGCTAAAAGATAATATCCTGCTTAACTCCATAATTTGCGTTTCACAAACGTACAAGCAATACGTGTATTGTTATTTATTTTTGGGAAAATATTATTACATTGTATACACGATACGCGGTATGAAATATCAATAAATATATCATTGTAAAATAATTGAATATATAGTATTTCACATTGTGGATATCCTAACCTACCAGTTTATATCCTGTGCTAGAAAACTGAAAGTGAAAAATAAAGTAAAAATATAAATGATGATTGCTACGAAATCCAGACCGTATCTTGTAATTAAAATTTACTTGTTATTATTTGTAAATGTACTTACGTATGTGATTGTTGATTAATTAAATGAAATATCATATAGTTTAACGACACGAAGACACAAAAAAAAACATAAGTTATCTATAGAAATAATGCTACTGTTATTAGGACAGCCACCCTTCTAGTGCCAATCACGTACACCGTATGAACACTTTATCCTGTGGTAAAATCTAAATACGTGATGTTATAATGTTATACGAACATGATAGATTATGTTGTTCAGCGCAGTGTCAACTACTTTAACGTCGATGAGTTCAAGTTTATGTTATTGCTCGTAAACTTTTATGTTAGCTAGGCATATGGTTAATATTGACGCTTTTAGGTACTGTAAACAGCACAGTGTGCGAATGTGATTGAAAATAAATATAAAATTACAACGTAATGTAAGTTTATTGAAAAAAATGTTTTAATACACCAAAATGGAAACGTGGGATAAAATCAAAGCTTTGCTACAAGTTTAGCCTTGGAGTGTCTCACCTTATCGTCAAGGATTGACGCATCCATCCGCTTCTTTCACCTTTTGCAAACGATTAGCTTATAAGTATACTACATAGAAGGGTGTCGCAATAGTGTATAATATAAAGTAAAGTATTCATTTACCACGGGAGGGCACGCTCTTCCATTTGAAATCATGTTTTCGTTACAAACATGGGTTTTAGCTTAATCACCAGCACCACCCTTGCCAAATGCGGATTATTGCAGTAGTACCTACTCTTAATAAATAATACGTTGACATATTCTTAATATTGAATTATGATTTCTCTCTAAAAAATATGTTAACTGTCAAACCCTTACAATTGTTTCTTTTATTTATTTTACGATTCAACACATCTGCAGCATCGGTTGCAGGCTTCTTAGGTATATTAAATTTGCATCTAAATTATGGTCAATTTAAATGATTAATTACCTATTAATATAAAGGGATAAACGGCATTTCATTATTTATGTCCGTGCCCAAGTCGTAAAGGATTTTTTGAAAACAATAATGGTGAATCAATTTATTAATTTCACTGTGATTTATTTTTTAATTTATGACCCTCAAGTGCATTGTTTAGCCCACAGTGCAGTATTGAGGATCTATAAAAATATTTTCTAATGGTTATCCTTGGAGCTGCAGAGGAATTGTTTCCTTATACATACATATGTGAGTATGTATAATGATAATCCTTGAAAAGTAATGTACATTTAAAAGCCCTCATACGAATGTCAGAACACGATGACTTAAAGTGTAATTGATATATCTAAAGTCACGTCTTAAAAATTAGAAACAATAGGAAATATTCATGAATTTTTCATATTTTAAATGAATTTTGCAAGAGTATCTTTTCATTATTTTGCTTTGCTTGCCTCAGTGCAGTCAAGGTACTGTTATAAGGGCAGGCATTCCAACACGCCTGACAATTTTGTTTATGACTTACTCGTGTGTCCGCTGGAAGAAATGAACATAAAACAGATTAAACTTAAAAGTTCTACATATTATGTAGACTCCATGACAATTTTATAAACTCATTCAGAATGTTAATATAATAGGGCGTGTGATATTTGCCATAACAAGTTCCTAAGTATGAATTATCATAGGAAAACTCACAATCTTAGTCAATAAAACTTATTCATTTATAACGGACTAGCGGCCGCCCACGACTTCGTCTAGGGATTTCGGTTTCCAAACTCATAGTGTTATAATATAGCTTAAAGCCTACCTTGACAAATGGACTATCCAACACCAATGTTACTGGTTCGAATAGCATACATGTATACAGGAGTTTCTGAGATAATCGCGTTCAAACAAACAAAAAAACTGTTCAGCTTTACTTTACTAGTATAACATTAGATAACATTTAAGATCACAGTTCCTTTGGACACGTGTTTCCTTGACAATTTGAACATTCGTAATTCCTCGTAACCATAGTTTATTTATTTGTGTCCAATGAATCTATCTAAGGTTACGTATTTCGTTCCTCAACACACGTGTTAATTTACAATGTCAAAATGTAAATAAATAAGTGTGAACATTTTAATGAGATGTTACGAACAAACTTGAACATAAGTATGAGGCCAATAACAATATGACATCAATTTTACACTGCTTTTGACTACAAAATTACTTTGTTGAGTTGTAGGTACTGATCACCTTAACTTTTCATGTTTCCCTTTTACCGTTTTGTTTTGTAAAACTTGATGATTATATCAGTCTTAATTGATTCACGTCTTAATTGATTCACGCTGATTAGTATTCTTTAATTGCTTGTTATTAAAATCCCAGAATGAAATTGGCATTCATAAAAAAAAGAAAACTGCAGGCGACTTTATTTTTAGTAAAGATTTACCTGTTGTTTTTTGCTACTATTTCGAAGTCTAGAGGGAGTTTGAATCTGTTGCTAACAGATATTGAATACAATTAGGCAGAAATTATAAAAAAATATAATTGCATTTTTATTCATAATCGGCGATGTCCGATTGTGTTATGTCCAGATTCTAATAATTTGAAAATTAAATTGTAATATATTAATTGTTAAAAATAGCCTATAATAAAGGAAATCATTACAATAGGCGGTAACTTCTTTGTGTTTCGTATTTCCATCAATCAAACATGTTATTTGATAAAAAATGAATATTCATAATAACATAAATAAAGTTTTTAATGTTTTCATACTACTGGACGTGCCTTTGGATCAAAGGCAGTATAGGAAGCCATACATTAAACTTATTGATGCACAAGGTCATTGACGTTTATTGTTTTTATTATTTTCCTGAGTTGATTGAGTTTTGTCCTGCTATAAGTTGTTTAGGTAAATCATTGTTGTTTGTAAGGCTCAAGTGAACATATCTCTGTTTACAAGTATCTTAATGATAATTGTCTTTGCGATTCTTAAAGTTAGCCTTGTTAAACTAATTCAAAGTTCATATGAAAAATCATACGTTTGAAAGTAAAGGAAGCCCATAACCTCATTTAAAGTCCCGTAATTTTAATATTATTTATACTCATAGTTGTATCCCTTCTTTTTTCGAAAATGAGAACTAAGTGTGATGTGCTTGTCTTTTTCTCATTGTTGAATAGCATGAAACCTGTCGATGAATTTTTATTTTAAATATCAAATACACACTTTTTAAACTATTATGATTGTATTTGGTTGATAATTTCTCTTATTATTTTGGTAATCCAAGACAGCTCAAGCACAGAAGATATTCCTTATATTTTTGACTACAGCTAATTTGAGTTTGAATTAAGTTAAATATCTTTTGATATTTGCTATAACAATAAAATTGAATTTGCAATATGCTTGATTAGATGGGCCATAAAAATGTTATACATAGGTTGACGTCCTTGTAATCTATCAACTCGATAGATGAGTAAAGTAGATTTCATTTTATAAATCAGCAACTCATTAGTTAGACAATGTAGATATTATTTTTATTATGTTCTTTTCGGAGTCGATAAATAAATTATAAAGTCGTCTTTTAAATAATGCCGGGATAAAATATTTTCCCATTTATTCCAGTGGTTGTGTTTTTCACATAATATTAATCAGTAGATATTATAAATTTGACGAAAATGTCCATCGCAGGGTATCATTTAAAATAAAATTTGTCAAACCTATTCTAATTCTACATCGCTTAAAAACTGTTTGATTTTGTAATGACAAATCCCTACGCATGTATGAATTTGTTTGCGTTAAATTATCGCTAATTTTAATAAAGTGTGGGCATGTTAGTTCCACAATAAACATTTACTCGTCAACAAATACAGCCTTTATCCTAATGGATACTCAAATAAATTCATATGACTGTGAAATAAGAGAGTACAGTTCATATCAGAATTCACTGTAATTATTTTATCGCTTTCATTGTACGTTTTCACTATACGATGACAAAATGATGATTGATACTGTCTGAAATTTCTTGGAACTTTCCGTTTACTTATAGTTTTGTCTCAAAAAGCTATTGGAAAATTACTTTCACTTTTATTTAACCTTAAGTCTGCCAAGGTATTCGAAAGTCTTTTCCGTTTTCTCATACTCGTATCATTCTAAAAAAAACGATAAGTCGTATACATTTCTGAATTGTTGATAATTATATTATTGTAAACTGTACTCGTAGTAACACAGTTCATTACAATCTGCTCTCGCTCTTATTGACATTATTTATTAGCAATGATTTATGTGGATTTGTTTATGTACCAGTATTTTAATATAATTTGCAAAACTAACTGTGTGATATTACAGTTTATATAATACTTGCGACCAGCCCCAGGTTTGCACGTGTTGGTTTTATACTAAACTAGTGGCCGCCCGTGACTCCGCCCGCGACTCTGTCCTAGTACGAGAGCCCACGACCAAAACCATTTCTCATAGCAATACGGCAAAAACCCTATAAAATCGTTAGATTGTATGATTCTGAACCCGACTAGGTGTGTAGTAACGGTCGAAAGTGTAGCAACTGCGTGGGAGGCCATTTCTGCTGTGTCAAAAAAAAAGACAGTCGGTATTATAGCAATACGTCTGATAGTGAAAATGTACATAGATTTTATAATTGTATTACGAAAAAAATTGTTTTCAGACATTTTGCGCGTAGCATATAGCCTGAGCGCATTTTTGAAAATGTCAACAAATTTAGCCGACCTGTATCATAGCAATACGGATAAATTTTTTTTTCAACTTTTTTTATTGCTGCCATGATTACCAAAAACCTGTTTTCAGACACTTTAAGTGTATCGAAAAGTTGTCTGATAGAGAAGGTGCTACACTTAATTTGTCTGATATAAATTTTTTGCACATGTGGACAACTTATTTTATCATGTCCAACAATTTTCAGACATATTGCTATGATACCGATCGGTAAAATTTGTTAACATTTTCAAAACGGTCTCAAAATTGAATGCGTTCATATTTCCGTCTGAAAATTGTTTTGTTCGCATCAAATAACCAAAATTTAATAATAAAAAAATTTTTCAGACGTATTGCTATGAGACATTTTTTTTTGTCTCATTTTTAATTTTTTTAAGTGATTTTACGGGTTTGCGCTACACCACTAACGTCTGAAAAATATGTTTCCGGTATCTCAGAACTATCATTCAACTACAGTCTGCAAATCAGACATATTGCTATGATGCAGTTCGGTAAAATTTTTGACAATTTTGAAAATTCGGTCAGATCAAATGCTACGCGGAAAATGTCTGATATTGGTATTTTCGAGTTCAGGATAATCGTATCTATCGATTTGATGCGGTTATGGCCGTATTGCCATGAGACAAAAATTTTGGTCGTGGGCTCTCGTACTATCCGGGTGGATATCTGTTTTCGCACACATAGTTACCATAGCTTTCCTAAAGCCTTCCTCATTTAATGGACTATCAAACTAATAATAATTTTCAATTCGAAACAGTTGTTTTTGAGATAAGCACGTTAAAATAAACAAACAAACAAACTCTTTATTACATATATTATTATATAGTATAGATATAGATACAAGAATGATATATTGTAAATAGACGACTGATTCGGACCTAGAATAAATACATTTTCAAAATCTTTCCGACCCAGAATTCAGATGTTTATGTAACTTAAGGACAACCAAAATGATCCCAATCCTTTCATTACTCGTTTATTATTTTCTGTAATGTATGTACAAGCTGTTTGTACGTCCAATATAAATAAAAAATTGCTAATATTTCGCTGGTCACCATGAATCGAAATGTAAAAGTGCGAGGAAGATTTATTGAACAGGTAGACCTTATTCGTTCAATGTAGAAAATCGACATACTGAACTTTTGACCGCGATGACCTTAACTTTTGCTTTACTGTCACCGTTCACATTAATCAAGTGTTAAATACAGGGTGTCAACTTAATTATTTAAATTGAAAGCCGATTGTGGTCCAATAAATCAGGCTGATCAAAAAAATATGTTAATATTCATGCATTTGCAGATAGAACTTTATGAACATATGTCTATAGATGCATGCATGTTATTACGTTGTTGTTTTTTTTTGCGAATATGAAATTGAAATGTGCATTTAACTCCCCATTATTATTGAATTTCATACGACTCGTTTGTACGCCGACACAAGTCTTGACTGTTGGCGGTTCATTACTATTTTTATAAGAGTTGATTTTATATTACATATATTTTGAATATCGGAAAGTCGATTAATAGTCCGGTCAAAATAGACATTCGAGTTTGCATTAATTCCCACACAGCTGGATTTTTGTGCAGGCCTTGAATACGTCATTACAAATGATATGTCAAAACTCCCCATCGATCCCGCTTGAGCGTTGTTTTTTATTCGTGGTCAAAGGGCCCAAATTTGCGTTTTTTTCTTAAATCTCTGAAACTAAAAGAGCTATCGAAAAATGGTTCAGGAAAAGTTTATAGATCGTAAAATTGTCTACCTAAAAAATCTCTACATTTTTCTTCTACAAAGCAGCGCTGTCGAGATATTGTGACTTTAAGCCGCAGGAAAGTCGTATTTTCGAGTAGCCCACATTATGCAATTACAATAAATTGGGTTGAGTAGTTTATCTGGTGCAGGTGGCAATTAAGTATGAATTGGCTCGAAACTATTATTTACCAATTTCCAGCCCCAATTTTCAGGATTTAGTTCATTGAAGTCAAAAAAGACGATATGACGTATCAAGCTTGCATTCATTCCCAACAAGCGGGACTTTTGTGCAGGCCTTGAATACGTCATTACAAATGTTATGTCAAAAGTCCCCATCGATCCCGCTTGTGCGTTGTTTTTTATCTGTACTGAAAATCTTCGGATCCTATTCCTAACCTTTCTGGTAGTCAAACCTCAATGGTCCCCATAGAGACTTTTACTCCTTAGATGAAATAGGATCGATTGGCGCGAAAAAAAAATTTGGAATTTTCAGTACAAATTGCTGAAATAGGTAATTTGTTTTTCATGCCAATCAATCCTATTATAAGTTAGGATTAAAAGACTTTTGGGGACCATTTGAGGTTTGAGTACTAGAAATGTCAGGAATCGCAAAAAAACTTTTCCCATACATTTTGTACTGAAAATACCAATTTTTTTTTTCTCGCCAATCGATCCTATTTCATCTAAGGAGTAAAAGTCTCTATGGGGACCATTGAGGTTTGACTACCAGAAAGGTTAGGAATAGGATCCGAAGATTTTCAGTACAGATAAAAAACAACGCACAAGCGGGATCGATGGGGACTTTTGACATAACATTTGTAATGACGTATTCAAGGCCTGCACAAAAGTCCCGCTTGTTGGGAATGAATGCAAGCTTGATACGTCATTTTGTCTTTTTTGACTTCAATGAACTAAATCCTGAAAATTGGGGCTGGAAATTGGTAAATAATAGTTTCGAGCCAATCCATACTTAATTGCCACCTGCACCAGATAAACGACTCAACCCAATTTATTGTAATTGCATAATGTGGGCTACTCGAAAATACGACTTTCCTGCGGCTTAAAGTCACAATATCTCGACAGCGCTGCTTTGTAGAAGAAAAATGTAGAGATTTTTTAGGTAGACAATTTTACGATCTATAAACTTTTCCTGAACCATTTTTCGATAGCTCTTTTAGTTTCAGAGATTTAAGAAAAAAACGCAAATTTGGGCCCTTTGACCACGAATAAAAAACAACGCTCAAGCGGGATCGATGGGGAGTTTTGACATATCATTTGTAATGACGTATTCAAGGCCTGCACAAAAATCCAGCTGTGTGGGAATTAATGCAACCTTGAGTCTTAATTTTGTCTATTTTGACTGGATTATAAATTCAGTCCTTTACATTCAACTGTTAAATTGTCATTGATTCTTTCGGGTAACTTATTTAATAAAAACTTTATTATTAAGTTTTAAAACAGGCGAATGGCGAATCCGGAAATTTTGTTGATTTATAATTATTAAGTGTATTTTCCTTTTTTGTTACATTAATTGTAGTTAATATGCATCCCAAGTGTAAAATTCTGTTAATAATGTGCAAATCATAAGAACAAATTTGAAGAGCCTTGAATTCGAAAATTAAAACTTCCGTTGTACCAAACGTAAGATACATTATTTACATTAAATTAATTATACTTTCGCTGACGCGTTGCATAACACTATAACCCCGAACTCGCCCCAAATAGGAAACCCTTGGAAAACTACAATTATATTAGTTGCAAAAAAACGCGGAAAAAAAGCATAGAAACTGTGATATTATTTGTGAGTCTTCCTTGTCTTCGTATTAGATATGTCTTGAAGAACTTAGTCATCGTCTTTTGAATAAAAAGCAGGTCAGGTCAGATGAATTTTACTCTTTTTTGAGGCCGTGTCTATCCTCATAATATGTACCTGGATTTGGCTCGGTTCCGTTGCATCTTTAAATAAAGTTGTTGAATGTTTGGCACATTCAATAAAATTAATTACCGAATTAAGTTTCTGCAATTAAATATAAGTAGCTATTAACTTTTGCCCTCGTTTGATATTTAACCGGCTGTAACTTGGCACGCGGCACTTTGCTTGAGAATGGTTTTTAATGTTTTCATTTAGGACTGAGATAAGCAGGTCAATACGCATAGAAGTGAGATCGTTCATGAAGAGTGCCAGCGCCAGTTAAAAAAATTGCTTTATTTTATTGTCAACATTTCTTTTTTTCTGGACTAGTTATGATGTTTAGCTAGAAACTTGATTTGAATTTGGATCTAGTCTTTTAATTTTGAAATGGGTCGCGGCGAAAATTCTGGGACAAGGTCATAATATGAGAGCTTCTGTTGAGGATTTGTAGTGAAATCTACATGCTCACTTTTTTTTATGTTATAGGGAGGCAACACTTACAGAGTGCCACTTCACTGTGGTCTACTGTAAGGTAGAGCGGCTGATTGGATTGGAAGTTCAACAAAAATCTACCTCTGTTTACCTCCTTACTCGTGTTTATTAAACGTATTTTCTCTTTGATAAATTGGAATTGTATGTCGTGAAATTTGTCTCTGGACACTACTCGAATCATGTAAACTATGGTCTATAGTTGTACCGGATTAGCTGATTACTCACCGTAAACGAGACATGTCGAGGTTATATAATCAGAATTCAGAGAATATTCTACAAAATCAACACGCGAACATAAATCAATCAAGTTATAAACATAAATATCGAACATAAAGACAACTTTGTAAAAATCTTTATAATTTTTTATCAATAAATCGTTATTGAAGAGGCTTGTAATTATGGATCATTTCGAGCTTACTTCCGATTGCCCCATCCATCAGATTCGTTAGCGCGAAGGAAATCTGTTAATATGACATAAGTGCGTAAATGTATATAAATAAAATAAAGTAACAGATCACGCTTGTGTTTGCTTTAAACGATCAGGTCACGGTCGAATTATAGTGTTGTCAAAGTCAATACGAACATAAGGAACAAATTGACGACCGTTACGCGTAAATTATAACTATTACAAATGATAACACAACCGTGTTTGACCGCTTAGGGTTCTGTTGTGAATTGTCAACAGATTATTTATTTATCCTAACAGTCGCCGTGCGATCAACAGGTATATTTTTATTTGGTACACAAGGCAACATTTCCGTATGAAGAAAAATATTGGTAGGCTACTTTTACATCATAAAATTTTGCTTCACAATTTTGCCTAGCTTAATTATTACAATTACAAAATCCTTATTTTATTTTAAGAATACATTTGTGTTTGTAAGAAGAGTAAAAGTTTTACCACGAAAAAATACTGATATTATTAAAAGAATAATGATCTTAAATGAGCCGTGAGGTCCATGAAGTTAGTATCGAAATTTGGGTAGTTTCCGACCCTGTGGCAGCTTTCTAACTTTTATATTTTAAGTGTCCAGCATTGCCATCAAGTTTAAAATATACGGGAAGTTTAAGACTATCTATTCCGTATTGTTGGTCTTTGTTGATGACTAACCAAAAAGTAATACGAATCGTCTCAGATCGTTTATCTCCATCGAATCTGTCTTGTGACTCACCAAATATAATTTGAATACATTATTTATTACAGTAGAAAGGAATTCATCTCAATGAATGCAATTTGCATGGGTCCAAAGAATGCACAGGTTATTGAAACCATTAGACTTTCAAATCCAAACAGTAATTTAATAACAACTGTAATTTGATAATGATAAAGTGTATTTATAAATTTTGCTGCAATGGGTTATCTTTTAGTATTGAACATTTCAGGTATTTGAACGTTACATTGAAAAGCTTTGGCATTATGTTTAATAGAAGTGAATTCATACAGAACCACAACATAGTAAGACACTTGTTTAGTGTCTTATCTCAGTTACTTCTTATGCAGTTGAGAAGAGACCGCCTATTACATGTCGTACGTTTATTATTTCACTTAGCTTTATCATAAGAAGCAATAACAATAACATTAGTTGAACTTTATATACTATTAGGTAACTTCCCGGTTTGAGTTTCCGATACCAATCATCGATCGGTATATCAGTTAAACATTTCGGTTTCTTTGAAGTTAGAATTATGCTGATGACGAGTTGATTGGATACAAATGCTTTTTGTTTGGATTATTAGTGTGGGAAACAGTTTATCTTTTTAACAGTCATTATTCTGTTATTAAAACTAACTAATAAAAACGAGATGAGTCCTGAATTTTTGACTTTAAAATTATTGTCGACTTTAAGTGAAAATAATACATTTTCGTGTATGTTATCGTTACCGTTATTAATATGTATTATTATAAATACGTCTGCTACTAGCCCAAGGGAAGAAAGAAAATGTGCTCAAAGAATGCAGAAGCACTCATAACTTATATTGTGACACTTTTATTAGGAGACACTTTGAAAATTATTATGTCAGCTGTCAAAAAACTTAATTAAGTAAAAGTAGTAAATATCGAATACAGTTATGATATAAATATTTTCACAACAGTAAAATATTAGTACTAAAATATAGCGGGTTGACATTATGGCCGAATAGCTTAGAAATATTTGGCTGAGTGTCCAATTAAGACCAGATACATTGCGCTTTTGTTTTGTTCCCAATTTCAAGGTTAATGTGATTTATTTTGAAGTAGAAAGAAAAAACAGTCGTGTAGTGATGCCTCTTGTTAATATAAAAATACAAATAAAACATTTAATGCAAGCTTTGTATTGATTTTTCTCTCATATGCCAGTCATTTTAATATTTATTTTTATAAAATTATGGATATAATTTAATAGAGATGGGCCGAATATTCGGTTGGTATTCGGTATTCGGCATATTCGGGACTTTTTTCACTATTCGTTTTCGGCCGAATTATTCGGTTGAAGTGCCGAATTATTCGGTTTGAGTAAGTACTTCTATTTTCATAGGTACATGGCATGGAATAGACAGGAATTACATAGAACTGACAGACTTCTTATGTTATATTTATGTTTTTTTTTATCAGATAAATAAAACTTGCGAAGAATGTGTTAGTAACATAATAAAAAACAGCAATTCAACTTGAAATCAACATTTATTTTAACATCATAAGTCCACATATTTATTTATGGAACTTTAGACATAATTTAACATTTATTTTTGAGCTCAATGTTAATTTGACTGTATATAATAAAATCAACATGATGATCATGATGTTTAATGAACATTAATAACAAATTTAATTTTCAAACTAAGATCAACATTGTTGATCTTAGTTAGTTCATTCATAATGTTGATTCAACATCGCTCACTAGCCTGTGGCGACTCGCGGCGTGCATGTTTGAACCTGTTAACGCAGGAAAGTAGTGAAATGGTGAACCGAATAATTCGGCCGAATATTCGGTTCGGTAAAGATTGAACCGAATAGTTATTCGGTATTCGGTTATTCGGTAAAACTACTATTCGGCGCATCTCTATAATTTAATAATTTCCCTTGTTTTCATTGCGTCTGAGATCGTTACGAACCAAAGTATGATTTCCAGTACGACTATTTACAAATTCATTCTCTACGTACAAGCATGTACTTGTATAATCTTACAATCACTTTCAATTATTAGTCATCAAATTGATCTTGGCGTGCCCGTTGCCACTTAACAAACGCATCTCATTATCGGTAACCCTCGACCCCAAAATTTTGAATCATAGACTGGTTTTAATAAATTTAAAATAAGAACTGTATTTTATAGCAGTTGTACATGAGTCACTGTATAATTTTATTGTTTAGTATGGCTTTGTTATGAATTAAATATTGAATTGACCGAGCTTTTTGTGTCGCTTTAAATGCTTCGATTGATTCATGGTTCCAGAAATTGTCATCATCAACACTATTTGAGGCGCTATCTTGTCGGTGCACCTTTAAGACAAGATTATGACATGTATTATGTACAAACTTTTTCATGATGTTCCTTTCACAAAACAGACCAATAAAAAAAACCATATCAGATAGATTCCGATAAGCTAAAAATTAAAAAAAATATATATATTGAATCATTTAAAGAATAAGTTTTTATTTATCTCACTGGGAATCGCAAAGGGTATAGCTTCCAAACAGGTCAATTAAATATTGACTTATTTATGATGCTGTTGATGTAAATGTACCTGAAGGTTTTAGATTACATATAAACAAAATTATATTATTAATTCATAAACCAAAATAAAAAGAATTTTCGTAGGTTTTAGAAGTATCTGCAGTATCCCATGTCGGGTCCGAAAATGGCTTACACACGTGTCTTTTTGAATTTGAAAATTAATGAAACTACCAAGGCCACCAAAAAAAAAGACTAAAAAAACGTTTTTTATGTAACTTCAATTAGCACATAGGCGCACCTGATGATAAGTGGCCGCTTGCCCATTTTAGTAAGATCGTTCACCAGCAAGCATTACACAACATGTTCTCTTAAATTGTTCGTTAGGGCTTTTTAATTCACGTCCATTTCACATCCATTGATTCTGCATTAACATTTCTATAAAATCAAATTTTATTTTGTCTTTTTTCAAAATCAAAATCAACATTTTAATTTATTTATATAGGTCACAATAGAATGAATCTACCACTAACTTCGGAACGCAGTCATCTGCCGAGAAGAAACGGCAAGAAACTTGATAGTTGCTCTTACAAATCACAAATAATTAAAATATTTTTTATACATTAATTTCATAACGTTCTCTAACTAATACAGTTCCTTATAACGCTCAGGACAAAAATAAAAAAATTGTAAAGATAGGTTGAGTAATTGAGTAGCTATCTAGCCAGTCACAAAGGAACAAGACACATCACGGATTTCATCAAAGCTTTTTTTTCGTGTGTACTTAACGCAATAGAGAAAGACAAGCTAGTGTAAAAAATACCCGCAGAGGCATTCAATGTCTTATTCATTTCACTTTTTTTCATGGTCTTGAACTAAATATCCTGCATGTAACCTATACATGTCGTACAGAAAAACAAAAATATGTATAGGAAATCAATTTTAATGAAATATGCCTCGGCTGCCAAATCAAAATTATTTTTATAAGACTTGATAGAAATATTTATGACATTAGTTTTTAATTAGCATACAATATTGATGGAAGTCTATATTAATAATGTTTACATAAACGGCGCCTAAATATTGGTTGGTGTAATATGATAACGCCACTTAATAAATATTTAAATACTTATGTAGCGACAATATTATAACTTGTTAAAAAAAAACTAGCCATGTCACCTAACACCGGTTGGAATTGATATTCACGCCATTGTCATAACTCTATTTTATTTGATTTCGCTGTATGTAATTTAGAATAAATATTAAATTATAGTAAAGAATAACGGAAGATTCTTTAAAAAGTAAGTATTTAAAAAGTTATAAATACATATATAACATTCCAAATATATTTTTTCACTAAAGTTTTTCGTGAATTTTTTGTGTAATACACGCGGCCCACTTCAGCTTTGCACTGTACTTTGTGCAGTAGTAAGTAAAATATTGACAACTTTTTCTTGTGTGAAAAAAAATATGACATAATATTAATAAAACCAAGGAACATTTGCTGCGTTATTTTAAAGAGAACGGAAAGCGGCTTTGCTATAAACTCATGAAATTATTTTTCCTTTATTATTAGTTTCTATTACATGATTGTTAAACCATAACTAGTGATTTATTTGGTAGGTAGTCTCCACTGATCTTAAAAATAAATAATGCTATTTTTAATTTAACTTATTCATACTCATCTCATATGACCGTGTCAGTCAATAACGAAATATGTTTATGATTGTTTTGGTACTAATTAATATTTAATAATTTACAAAGCATATCGCATGAATCCGTTCACCCATATTGTGGAAACCATGACTTCAGACAATGACATAATTGGATAAATGGGCTTATTAATATTTATAACATATTGGTGTTTTGATTATAAAACTAATTAATTAATGTTGTGTCGTATTGTTTTAATCAAATATAGAGACACGGATCAAAAGAAATAAAAATAATTATAAAATATTTTATATTTATGGCACTCAAAGTTAGGCCGATAACATCTTCCAACTTCAAGACTGGTCTTCCAAATAGATTTATTTTAATTGACAACTTTTTTTGAATATTGAAATTGTATGTATTCTGAAATGTTACCAAGTTTATTCCCTATTTTATCACATCAGAGTTGCAATTCATCAAAATCTTTTCTTACGATATGTTATACATGCCCAACCAGTTTAAAATGAACTAAGTTTCATACAAACTTTCAACCTCTATTTTATCCCCTTGAGGGTAGAATTGATCAAAATCCTTTCTTAGCGGATGCCTACGTCATACCATCTTCCCGCATGCCAAACAGCCCGATACGTTCAGAGCTTTGAGTTGTGCGTTGATAGATCACTATATCAGTTAATCAGTCAGTCATACACCTACTTTGAGTGTTATTTATTTAGATAATCACAATATCATTATTTTGAATTGCGCAGATAGTGTCATTAATTCAAGTTTGAGGTACAATTTGAAAAGCAAAAGCTCGCCTGTTGCTTTCTTAATTTATTTAAACTCGTTCACAAATTCGCTCAGACTTAGTAATTTTCTTATAACAAGTAAAATTAACAAATTCGGCTATCATCTCGTTGGAAACTTCAACGGTTGACTTATAAACTGGGTGATTTATATTGGAAAGGTACCTAAGAGCTGAAGTTGAGGAGGTTTGTATTTAAATGACTTTTTTTATTTATCAATTCTACTAGATGGATGGATGATGACTATCTTTGTAACAAAAACATTATTTCAAATAAAAGAGGCCTTGGCCCTGCAGTAGGTCATTAATAGGCTGACATTTTATAAAAATTAAATTTTATCAGTAGGTTTGTAATTTAATGTTAATGTGCAATACCTCTAACGGTACCGTCACAATACATCTTTGATTGTATTTTGTATGTTCGGAAGAACTATAAAGATCTCCCGAAAAAATCAGACTCTCATAATTTCAATACTAGAAATAAGCATAAACTTGCCGTTCCAACAGTCAGACTTCAAAAAACAATGAAGTCATTTATAGGACTTAGTGTACAAATATTTAATAAAGTACCACAAA